>CM028133.1:948125000-949480000 GCA_016271365.2 Neoceratodus forsteri | reverse complement strand
AGGAACATTTGGTGGCCCACTGGCTGAGCTGGCACTCACGATTAACTGGCATGAGTGACCCAGGGAATCTGGAGAAAGATATTGCAATAAGCTCCACCCCTTCAGTGATTGAGCCAATGGAGAGCAGAGCTTGTGACTGGGAGAGCCTGATCCCCACAGTGCTTTGATCAGATTAAGATCTGTTTTGGAGATGAGAGAAGTGTCAGCACCTGGAGCTGTATGTGTAAGAGTAGGTCTTATTGCTTGATGTGTAGCCTTGTGACAGATGTTCAGAATTGGAGTCCTTAATGGAGTGAGCTAGTGTCATTATCGCCAAGACTGGGTATCATTGTAGGAATCTGCCTAAGAGATTGTGAGTTTCTGTATCGAGTAAACAGAGTGATTTCAGAGGAGAGGTGTTTTCTATTCTGTACCTTGTGTACTGCCTGCCAGCCAAGTAATGTCATCATGGAAGACCCCTATAAGTAGGGACCACATGTATTGAGGAAGAAGAAAAGTCTGTTGCAAAACTGAACACTGAAGGGACCATGTGGGGCAGACAATTCATCACAGATACTAGCAGATTTTGAAATATTGCAAAATAATACCCACTACCCCCTTAGGCCTGAAAACAGCAGCTGTTTTATCCCAGTCTGAGCTTTACTACTACTAAGGATCAAAGCTAAGGAGGTTAAGGAGCGAAGAAGGCCATATGCCAATTGGCTGCTCCTTTCCATTACCCACAATAAGCGATTTTTCCACCACTGAGTATACACATGTTCAGTTTAGGCTTGAATCCAGCTTTTGAGTCACATGTGACTATTTCTGTTTGTAAGTTGTTACATACATTTGTTATTGTTTGGGTGAAAAGGAACTTCTAAGTGTTTGTGCAGAATTTGGATTTTTTTATTTGCAGTGGTGTCCTCTCAGGGGATATTTATTTTGCAATCTATGTTTCAATTCAAAGTTTTATTCAGTTTACACAAATACAGAGAGAAGATCTACTGTAACATGTAAATTGGTAATACAGTACTAATATATAGGAAATTAGATCAACTCTCCCCGCCACCCTCCCAAAACCACCCATTCACACAGAGTACAGCAACCTAATATAAAGCTATCTATCGGCAAAAGAAAGATCATTAGGTTTTCTGGAGAGAGTACAGAGCAGCAAGAGGACCCCATATTTTAAGAAATTTCGAGATTGATTATGTAGGCTAGCAATTGTCTTTTCAGTCTAAGACTGGCCAACAATCCTGCAACCATGCACTATAAGAAATATAATTCAGTATCCTTCCAGTGCCTCAAGACCATTTTTTAACCGACATGGAAATGGGGTTATATGATACTTTCTGTTAGTGACACTCACAGAGGAAAAATCCCCGAATATATAAATTTCAGCAGTAAATAAATCCGATAAACCCAAGAGAGGGTCAACCTTCTGTTTAATAGCATTCCAGAGGAGCTATCTTGGGACATGCCAGAAGATATGCAATAGGTTACCCTCTCCTTGCAGACATCGAATGCATGTGGGTGAAGGGAGGAGTCCCAGTTTGGCCATCTTCTGAGGTGAGTAATAGAGATTATGCAAGAGCTTGAATTGTGTTAGTCGGAGTCTATCCTGTATAACAAATTTATGGCAGTTCAGCCACAGGGCAGGCCAGAGGAATTCTTGGTTGGAAAGAAGAGTGGTCCAAAAGTGAGTCGGGCCGAAACTGTCGGGCCATTTCCAGTTGTGTATTAGGCCATATATTCTGGAAACAGCATGGGAAAGGCCCGCAATAGGAATTAAATCTGCTAAACAGAATAAGTTAGGGGTTAAGGGTGGAACAGATTTTATTAGTAAATGTCGTAATTGGAATATTTTAAAAATAGCAGAGTTGGGGATATGGGCCTTGTTTAGAAGTTCCGATGAGGATAACCATGAGCCATCAGTTTTCAGGAAAAAACTAAGGGAGAGATCCCCTAGTTGAGTGATCCACCTCATTTGAAGAGGTTTACCATCAATTGTGAGATTAGAGTTCCCCCACCAAGGCTGAGATAAATCAACAATGTGTTTCTATTTCAGAAAAGAGCAGAGTTGGGAGTGAATTCTAATGGAAAGTACAATAGTATTACTTTTATTGCTCGGGTGGAATTTAAATTAACATGTAAAAGCGCAGAGGGATAGCCCTTGTTCTTGTATTAAGACACATTCAATTTTAACCATATAGGTGTAAAGAGATATGATAGTGGGGCTGGTCTAACATTAGCCATCTTAGGTATTTGTTAGCAAGGCTGGCCCAGTAGTAGATTCCAAGGTGTGGTAAGCGTAATCCTCCTGTCATTTTGGTGCTGAGAGTTTATCATAAGCTATCCTGGGTTTCTGCTATCTATGTTTAAAAGGCAATCTATAAACAATTTCTGGGAAAGTACCCCCTTGACCAAACACTACTGCCTCAGAAAAATTTTCATTCATGCAGCTCATGGAAAAGCCTTTACAATTGGGCAGAAATGGCTTGAGGAGGAAGAAAACTGGCCTTGAAATGGCGAATATGGAAGACCCCACATAGGACCAAAGATTCATTATGCCTGAGATACAGTTGCACTTATTCCTGCAGAAGCTCACCATGTGCAGTCATTGCTTTGTGCATGTAGCCTGTAATCCTGTTTTCCTGCATTTAGCATGCCTGCCCCCCGAGGACACCACCAAGTGATCCTGTGAGAGCAGCATTCCTGGCCTGTCTGCCCTGGTGTAAGAGACAGCATTCCTTGTCTTTCTGCCCTGCAAGGTTTGACTCTCCTGAACTGTGAGTAAAATATCAGAGTTCAGGCTCTGCAACATTTGCATATAGCTGGTTCGGTAATTATATGGCTGTGTGTTTGACGGAAGCACTGAGCTACAATGATGGTGTGGAGGGGCATAGTTTAACTGAGACCAAAGATCTCCATTGGGATCCTCTGGTCCAGGATTACAGTTTTATTGAAGTTATTTTATCCGTATTCTTCTCTACCGTTGACTATTTAGTTACATCCACTTTGTATCTGGCCCACACAGTTTGTCGATTGAGGCTTTGTGGTATCACTAATGAAGTATCTTAAAGAAGCTCATTGGGGTTTAGATATGTTAGATATGTTGGAATATGTAATAACTAGCCCTCTAGCTTAACTCACTGACTCTGTGAGGGACTGTTTTGGTGTGATGCTAGCAGATACTGTAGGTACTACTTTCCAATATGTTATTGTTTGTTTACTGTCTGATGTACCATTTGCATTACCCTACTGTATCTTCTTTCCATTCCCAGATCTTTGTTCCAGCCTTTCCTCTTATAAAATCTATACCCTGTTTTACTGTTATCAACTGTGTTCAGCTGACTAATTGCATATTGCATTATGACTGTTGCGGTTAAACCTTGTTGTCTGTGTAACCCCTAGATGGCGCTATCCCAGGGGCTACTACCCCTGCCTGATTTGCCACTAACAGGTTGAGGGGCCTGGATCCAATGGCGGGCGCCTCCACCCAGAGGTCGGGGTTTGCAATAGTTAAACTTACTTGGTCACAGCCTTCTGGGACACTGTAACCTCCCCTTTCTTCCCACTAGTGGCCCACACAATATATCAGAATTACCTTCACAGTATACACTTCCCCCAGGACTAGTTCCGCACTGGGACCTCCTAGAAATAAGATACTGTGCAACAATCACAGTACAGTACTTTAACATAGACAAATACCTTCAGGAAGTATAACTTTGCTGAAACAAGCAGCTCTGATTTATTTAGGGGATATAACAAGGACGGGGAAATCAGGTTAATTAGCTTATCACTTTACTATCTACCTATGGCTCTGTGCAGGCCTATCCCTACCAGTTACTGTCCCTAGGTACCCAAGCCCTAGTGGCTAGTCCAAACCATGGCAGCTAGTAGGGGCCCTTTCACACAGTGAAAAGAAAAATTAGTTTAAACAGTCAGCAGTACAGTGATTCCATTTGGATTTAATGTGGAATTCAACAGGAGCGACCCTGAATTAGTACTCACGACCTCCAAACAAGATAGGGTCCTTCAACGTCAGCAGGGCTACTCTTGAGCTCCACGAGACTCTTCACACATTTATATGGTAAAAAGAAAGTACTATACCAGGCAGGCTGCCTCTCTATCCGAGAGCAATTACTGCACAATACCGGAGAACACACAGCAGATTCAGTTCCTGACAGACCGAGTGCAATTCAACTATTTCTCCAGTCTTCTACAGGGTGAGCCTGGTTTCTACTCTTCAGAGATCCTTCAATTCTTTTCACAGGATGGATTCAGTCCTAACAAGCAGTTATACAAGCTGCAGACCGGAACTCTGGGCCTTACACACATTTTGACTGAAACTGTGCACTGAAGGAGCACAGGGTTTCTTTTCCCTTCACTGCCAGATCTAAACTGAAACTCCAACAGACAAAACCGGGCACTTCCTTTGAGTTCCTCCCAGTTCTTGACTGGATTGGCTGTCACTCATAGACTGCTGCTGTTGGTCCAAAAGGCGCCAAGTCTAAACTACATCTCCCAGAGTCACTGCCCATACAATCCTCTTGTGGCTGGCTCAGATTATGAGTCCAAGTTCTGATTCGTCCAAGGCACCATTTTAGAGCTAGCTTACCCCACACTGATTGGTCCAGTTCAGCAGTTCAAAACCAGAATGGGGAACTAGGCAGACACAGTTCTGACTGCAAAGAAAGCAGGTTAGACAAACTGTAATTTCATTATTACTGTAAATGATTTCTGGCAAACAGTTACATCTTCCAGATAGGTTCCCTTTGCACTCCTAGTGACTGCAAAAATGGAGTGAATTGGCAGCAGCTCGAGTGGTACTCAAACAGAGAAGCACACAGTCCCCCCATACAACTAATTATGTCTGCAAGCAGACAGCTCTTAAAGAGACAGTACCAGAGGCTCTAAAAACACTCACTGATAAATGGCTTAAACGCCAAACACCATTCAGGCTTGGAGCATTCAAGCAAGCTCCTGGAAGTCTTTTGGGAACCCCCATTTGCAGGGGGGTTACATCTGCCTTTAGGAAGTGGATGATTATGATGGTGTAACACATCACCTTCTGGATAACTTGTATTACTCAATGTTGTTAACGTTTCCTTGCTGGGGTTTGTTATAAAATGTGTATAATATATATATATGTTGCATAAAAGTTGCACTGCATTTAAAATATTGCATGTAAAAATAATATTTATCTCATACTGTGTAATTTTGGAACTGTTACATTATCTTTGACATTTTGTAATGGGTTACTTGAAAATGAGTTTCTGCTCAATGATTCACTTCCTATATTTGTATGAGAGCTGACTAACTACTATTGTTGTTGTTAGATTACCAATATGGAATACTGTGAGTACTGTGAGGTGGGTCTTCTGGGGTCCTGTGTAGTATTTTCCCTTGGGAGAGAATCATTCTGATTGCTGTCCTTATAAGTAAAGGAGCTTTCTGGGTGGAGACACTACAGTTTTGTAATCTGTGAAGTCGCTAGGCTAACACTAATGACCCAGGGCCCATGGCCCAGAGGCCTGAAACCACATCCTAACCAATGCTAGTTGACAGAGTCATATATCTGAACAGTAAAGATGTGGCATCATATTAATTTGTAATTCAGGCCAGGAAAGGAACACTGAGCTGTGACAGACAATTTATTATTTATAGGTGTGCGGGGGTATTTGACCTGTTTTTATGTTTGGTTGCAGAATGCAAGTCAAATATAGGAACCATCTGGAGAAAAGCAGATTCTGGAGATTTATCAAGCTAAGAGCCAATGGCATGCTTGCAAATCAGACTGCATCCAATAGTGGTTGGTTTAGCCGATGATGCAGGTTTCCTGGGGAAAGTATACTTTTCAAAAGCGTTTCACTGCTCTAGTGAGTGCACTGGCATTTGCTATTTTGATGACTCCTACTGTGTACTGAGGCTGATACTAATGAAGCTGTCTTTCTAGTTCACCCCCAAAACTTTATTAATTATTGCCCTTGTTTTTTTAATGAAAGACTCTCCTCGTTCCCAGTTCAGGGTACTCTCTCTGCCCAATCCCCGTTTTATTTTTATAAATAAAACTACCCTCCCCACTCCCAGCTTAGGAAACCCTCCATGCCTGATCCCCATTTTTTTTAAATAAAATAACCCTCCCTGTTGCTACTCAGGAAACCCTGCCAGCTCAAACTCCTTTTTTTTTTTTTTTTAATAAAATGACTTTCCCAGCTGAAGAACCCTCCTTGCCTAATCCCTTTTTGATTTACACTCTCAGTTCAGGAAACCTCCTGCCAATCCCAATTCATTTTTTTTTACTTTTCCTATGGTATAAAATATTTTAATTGTATCATAAGCTACATAACTAATTTTCTCAAAAAAATTTTAAACTTGTTCTATACATGATTTATCTGGACTATAATTTTTTCCATTCTATGGATCTCAACCATTAGAGCTTGCCACATGCAAATAGCAGGGCGTGTGGCAATTAACCAGTTTTTGGTGATAGCTTTTTTTGGCAGTTAATAGGTGGGCATACATCAGCTTGCAAGACTGAGGCCTGTTCACTGCACCGGGTAAGAGGAAGAGAAGAAACATGCACTCTGTTAATGCGACTTGCAGACCAAATAACTCACTCAGCTTCTTCTCTAATGTGTTGATAAAGGGTTGTAGGAGGGTGCAGACCCAGAATATGTGGCTGTGAGGGGATAATGTGCTACCACAATTCCTCCAACAGTAAGCTCCCCACCCCAGATGTATTTCAGCTGAATTGTAGGGGTATGAAACTACTGAATTGTCACCTTCCAAGAAAATTCCTCTTAATTATAAGGTGAAGTGACTGTATGGATACCTATTATTTGTCTTTGAAAATCTTTGTCCCTTAAGTGTAAGGTCCTGCACTTGGGGAAGGAAACCATGGTATAGTTACACATTGAATGGTATACAATTATTTATTTATTTATTTATTAGATTCTAGGGCCGGATATTCAGACTGCCCACAAAATAGCACAATAGGAGAAGCAAGAGCAGCGCACCCCGCGCAACACACGCCGACATTCAAACACAGCACAGGCCAAGGTGCATTTACAACACAACTGAATCTGCCAACTGCACCATGATGAAACCAGGGATGCACAGTGGAGAGGGCTGATGCAGTAGCACAACCAGGGATGCACAGCGGAGCAGGGCAGAAGTGCAATAGCACAACCAGGGATGTGCAGGGACAGGGACAGGATGCAGGGGTGCACCACCCATGGAAGCCATGGGCGGAGGAGCATGCAGCAAGCCAGACAGCGCCCCTCCAGCAACCCATGAACTGCACAACCAGTGGTGAGCTGGATGGACCACCAGCCCATGAACACCAGCACTGAATCCACAGCCGGGGAACGGTGCCCCAGCACACACCCCTGGCAAGCAGTGACCGCAACACAAGGAGGGACAGCCACCCAGTGCCACCCCATCCCACCAATGCAGAGCATACCCTGTACAGCGATCTCCAGACACCCGGCCCAGGAGCAGCACCCAACAGTACATGGCACCGAATGTATGCCACCACCCCCACTGTGACAATGCAACCCTGTGCACCATGGAGCCATGCATGGCAGCCCCACTGGGAGCACCCGACAGTGGGTGGCACCAGCCACTGATGCAACAACTGCAGACACAGTGCCGCCCTGCACAGCACCCCCATGGCTCAGCAAAGAGGTCAACCCTGCGTTGGTACCCGAGAGACTCCGCATGCGACAAGGCCTGCCCTGGACCCCACCACCAGCAGGACAGCACCCTGTATACCCACCCAAGCACACACCCTGTTCCAGCACTGGCCCCAACAGCCAGCACAGCCGCCCACGGTGGTGCATGGATGCATGCGCCACACAGGATGCAACACAGGGCATGGACAAACACCCACCCTGACCCAAGGGCACCCCTACAAAGGGCCACAATAGCGGGGCAACAAATGTCACTGGCATGCGACCACTGATGCTGTGTACCCATGGCCTGCACCCCACCATGGCACAGGTGTACCAGCCATTCTGCACATGCACCATGAAGCTGTCCGCCACCAGCATGTGGCCGGAGCACAAGTGACAGACATCAGAACACAGACACCACAACAGACACCAGCAACAGCATGGAGGGGGGACAACAACAGCATAGCCCACATTGCCACCCGAGGCAGATGTGCACCATACCAGTGACAGGAGGCAAGCCACCATTGCGCTGTGGCCAGAGGGCGACCGGCATGGACAGCCACCAAAGACATGCCAGCAGACTGTGAATACCACAGACATGCAAGGGGGCCAGCTGCATGGGCCATGGACATACTGACAGGGGCACCAGGGACACAGCGCATGCACCAGGGACCACTGCACACAGGCATCCAGTGCACAGGGAACAACAAACATACCACAGACATGGACTGAGTCCCCCACCCACACCATAAGTGGGTCCCTGACAGACAAACACACACCGAGGCCTGCACCACCCCTGACGCCAAGCACCATATGCCCACTGCAAATCAGAGACCACCACAGTTATCGAATAAATAAGTTTGTAATCGAGTAGTGAACTGTACAAAACAGCAAAACAAACTATTTATAATGTGGGGAAGGGCCACATACCAGGTGGAGGTGGGCATGGGGCAAGGTGTACAACAGGGAGTGAGATGAAGGGTGTGAGGGGTAAGTCCAGGGGAAATGTACAACAGGGGTGTAATGGGCTAATGGTGACCACTCTCCCACTACGATCTTGGTGTCTCCTCCTGTGCCGCCTTCTGTCACCTGTTCCATCTGTTGGAGCAGCTCCAGGGTGGCCATCGACAGCTGCAGAAGCTCCTGAACATTTCAATCTAGGGCAGTCCAGCATTGTCTACCAAGGACAAGGGAGCAGAGTCATTACGTGTGACTGGCCAGACCCCTGCAGCCCACCCAATGAGCATGGCATACAGCTGTGGGCCAGGCCCCTGTGATGGCATGCGACCACACACAGTGTCCGTGCCCACATGACCCACCTACCCAGGCACCCACAGCCATGCAGAACGCTCACACACCCACCGCCCATATCCACACAGCACCACTGTGGCCGTATAGTGACATAGCTATGTGGTGTGAAGGCAGTGACACAGCCATGTACCCAGTGCATGCACAGCCCACCTGCGATGCCCACCCACACATGCAGTGCCACAGGACAGTGCTGAGTGCACCGTGTGGCATGTATGCGGCAGTGGGGCAAGTGCGGGTGGCCATGCCCGCCACCACCCCTGCAACCCAGCATGCACAGATGTAGGGTGAAACATGGTACTCACCTGCATCCTGGCCAGCAGGGTGCTGCTGGCTCATGGCCCCTCAATGTGTCCTGGCTGCATCGGTAACGCACCACTCTGGCCTGCTCCACCTGTTCTCAGACCAGCCATGCCCCACGATGCTCCTCCGGGCCTAGGGTGCAAACATGGAGAGAAACATCAGTACAAGTCAGTAGCAAGGCCCCCGGTGTGTGGAGTGCCCACACAGCCCATCCATGATGCACCCCACCACCACCACCCCCACTAGATGGCCCCACCCCTGCAGGGTGGGACCCATGCACACTGCGATACCTGGACAGACGGACACTACCAGTGTTAGGATGGAGCACCTACCTGGCCATGGCACAGCACCTCACTGGGTGCGTGCCTGCAGATCCCCCAGGTGGTCAGGGTCCCACTGCTGGAGGTCACTCATACTGGTGGCGACACTGCTCTGATGACTGTCTGATCACCTCCTCGAGGCCCTCTGACACCTTCTGCCACACAGCAGTCCTTGGCCTGTGGAGGGGTTCCTTTTCAAAGAGGGCACCAGCATGTGGCTCCACAAGGGCCACCAAGTTCGACAACTCAATGGCACTCCAGATCTGTGCCCTTGTTCATGGCATCTTTCTGTTGAGACCGCAAGCAAAATGGTGCTCTGTAGCACATGTGCCCCATGTGCGGAGGCAGCGTGGTACTGCACTACCAGTCCCTATCATGCTGTCACCGAACTGCGTGATAGGGGTGCACCCATATTGATGCATGGTGCCTAGGGGACAAAGATAGACTGAGAGGTCAATGGTCTGTCCATGCATGGACTGCTGGAGTGCTATTGGATGCCTGTATGTGGCACGATACAGGGTGCTTGTGTGTGATGCCTGCAGTGGCCTACCATGCAATGGCTCCATGGTGCCTACAACGCACCAAGGCACAGTGCCACATGGGTGAGCAGTGTACTAGCGCCACAGGCACAGTGGTGGTTATGCTCTGCACTGCCTCCCATGCACAGCATGTCAGCAGTGCCACACGCCACAGCACCCCAGGCATGCACGCGTGTGGTGCTGATTACGCCACAGCAAGCTGCGCCATAGCCGAGCAGCACCAACACCTGCGCAAGGCACAACAGCATGATATTCAGCCAGCATATGCAAATCAGCTCATTGCCATTCCACGGCACAACCACTGCATTAGCATCTACTTACAGTTGCACATCGCCCCATTTGCATGCGTTGCGCTATATAAATGCGACATGGGGCTGCAGAGGACATGGTTAGGTATTGCAGTCCATTGTGGTGGGTTGCATGCTGTTGGGATGTGGGGAATGTGGTTTGTGAGGGCTGAATGGGACTGCACAGGCCAAGGTAACACCTGTCATTCCCACAGCCTCGAGCATGACCGAACGTGAGGAACAGGAGGAACAGGGATGGGGGAGAAGGAGGAGGCCCAACTTCACCAAGGCTGAATCAGATGCCCTGTTCGAAGCATATCTGGACAGGGAACTGCTGCTCAGTGGACAGTGGAATGCCACTGGCCCATGCTGTATGTGGGGTGAGGTGGCATGCCTGAACCAGATGGCAGCCACCAGCGGTCCGTGCAGGAGTGCAAGAAGAAGGTTGGCACGGACAGGAGGCGGATCAAGGACAAGATGGCTGCCATCAGAGCTGCCTGTGCTGCCACCAGTGGGGGCCAGCCAGATGTACCATGCCTGACGCCACAGGAGGAACGGGTGACCAGCAGCATGTGGCATTGTGCCATCAAGGGCATTCCTGGTGGTGGCTTCCAGACGGGTGGCAGCCCATCACTGCATGATAGGTCCTGTGCTGTCAGTGTGTGGGTGGTGGAGGGAATGCCACAGGCAGGGCGAGCCACTAATGCTAATGTGTTCCTTACAGCTGCTGAGCATCTACATGGGTCAGCGGTGGTGGGTGTGTCCACTGAGGGGGATGCCCTGGACATGGAGGATCACCCATCCACCTCCACAGGTGTCTGAGGGACTGGACAAGTGCATACCTGCATGTCTGTCCTGACTGATGAGGGTAGTGCGAGTGCGGACAAGGCCCTGCCTGTGTCCCAGCATGACAGTGCCCACAGTCTCCAACGAGCTGGGACACAGATTGGTGCTGGATCCAGCACCGATGATGATGGGCCACACATCCTGGACAGTGATACATGTGGGACACAGGATGGTCCCACAGCAGGCAACTGCATGGGCATTGCTGTGGGTGGTGCCGCCGTGGCTGCCTGCATAACAACACAGTCCCAGCCTGTGCCTGTATGCCCCAGTGGGGTTGCACTAGTGTGCATCCAGGGTGGTGGGGCTGTTGCAGCTGCGCAGCAGCGCCAGTGGGTCCTGGTGATCGGCAGCCAGAGGGTCAGTGCCAGCAGTCAGCCAATGGCAATAGGGGGACAATGTCGGGGGGGCAGTGGCAGTGCACCACATGTGGACATGCCCCGGCATGGCTCTGGTGTGCAGCACCCAACGTCAAGGGGTGCTGGCCAGGAGGGTCAGGAACACCACGAGGGACAGCATGCCGGACCGGTGGATGACCTCTTTGATGAGCACAGCCATCTACTCCAGGCTTCAGTAGATCAGCAGATGCGGCTCGTGATTGCGGTAGATGCACTCAGTGCGGTTCTGTGCCAGGCAGATGAGCGGCGCAGCAGGGAACACGGTCTGCTTCTGGCAGAGATGGCCCGGCAGTGGGCAGATGTGACTGCTGCCATTGACAGGCAGACCAATGCAATGACAACTGTCATGGCCACATTGGGCACCCAGTTTGTTGCCCAACCGCCGCAGACACGCGCGATGTCATGTCCACCCCTGGTTCCCGCACTGTGCAACACCCTATGCGTCGACACCGGTTTGGCTGTGGGCATACCAAGCACGCCTGATTGGGGTACGTTCAGTGGCGCAGACCCTGTGTGAACACGGTCGTGTTCATGCAGCATCACCCTGGGGACCTGCCGTGCCACCCATGAGGCCAATGGTCAGCCTGGCACGGCTGGCAGGTCTCGGCGGGCCGCCGACTCATCCATGGCAGCGATGGTACTCTGCCACGTGACTGACCTGTCTCCCACCATGGCCCCTGTCTGCCACTGCCCTATGTGCAGTGTGGTGTGCATTGTGCGATGCATGGGTGGGGTACCAGGCCCTGTACACACACAGTCCCTGTGCACACCCTCCTGGCTGCTGGCCACTGTGGCATGTGCATGATGATGCCTGCGTTGCGCTGTCTGCCAGTGTGCAATGGTGCCCAGCATCTGAGGCACGCACAGTGAAGGCCACTGGGCTTGGCCATGTGTGGTCCTGTGTGGGGGTGGGGCTGGCTGTTGGGGTTGGCATGCCGTTTACCCCTAGTGCATGTCTTGTGGTGTGTGTGCATGTGTGTGCATGTGTCGTGTTTGGTCCTGCCCATCCCTGATGCCGTGTGCGGTGCCCCACTCAGACCCATTCCCTTACCGCCGTCCACCCCGGTGTCCTGCCCTGCCTGTCTGTGGGCTGTGCCTTGCCCTTGGTGGCTAGCACGGCCCGTGACCCACCTGTGTTGTCCAAAGCTCTTCATAATGGTGTCCCGATGCAGCTGTGACATCCGGATCAGGCGGGGGTCTCTTCACCCAGGTGGGTGGATACCCATCACCAGCTGGACCGGCATCCTCATTGTCCCCACTGCTGTCCCCCTCTTTGACCTCTACAGCTATCCCACAGTCGGTGGCCATGTTGTGCAGGATGCAGCAGGCCAGGAATAGCTCTCAGGCCTTGAAGGGCTGTACTGTAGGGCACCACCTGATGTGTCCAGGCATCGTAACCATGCTTCAGCATCCCGAACACCCGCTCGATGACATTCCATGTTGTGGCATGTGTCTCATTGTACTGTAGCTGCAATGGGGTCATGGGGTGCTGGCATGGTGTGAGCAGCCAGGGACGTAGCAGGTAACCACTGTCACCTGTGTGTAGAGGGTGGATATTAGAATGGTGGTTTGCATCGCTATGCCATGGGCCAACATGGCCGGTACTCATGGCACCTCTAACTATGCACCCCTCCGTGTCTGCTCATGTCATCCTGCATGATATGCATACTCACCTACTAGATGGCCAGTTTGGATGTCCCCACTCTCAAACCTGTGGCACAGTGCAGACTGGTGCCAGATGAAGGCATTGTGTGCTCCCCCAGGGTGCGTGGCACAGACATTGATAATGCCCCCCGGCATCACACACCACCTGGCAGTTTATGCTTGGGTAACCCTTGCAGTTGATGTATGCCACACCCTCCGGGCCAGGTGGCATGCGGATGGCCACATGGGTGCAGTCAATGGCCCCGAGCATGCCAGGCAACCGTGCTACCCTGTGGAACTCCTGTATGTGTGCTGTGGAAATGAATGTACTCCGCAGCATGTGGCAGCAGTGCGCTGAGAAACGGTGTGAGTAGGCATGATGTGGCTGACTGGGTTATGCCTGTCGTCCCCTGTTGGTCTCTGGAAGGTGCCGTGGCAAGCAGGCACATGACGGCTGTCATATTCATCTCCACTGACAGAGCATGGCTCAGTCGTGTGGGTGCCTGCATCTCATCACTGCACAGCTCACAGAGCTGCCTCAGTATCGTCCAGTTCAGGTGGTACCACCCTACAATCTCTGTGTCAGAGTACTGTTCAAAACTGGTGCAGGCTTGGTAACATAGAAACATAGAAACATAGATTTTGATGGCAGATAAGGACCGCTTGGCCCACCCAGTCTGCCCATTTCCCTACCTAATGGATAAGCTGCAGATCCTAGTTAACCAGCAGCCTACTTCTTCCTACCCCCACCCCCTAGAATTGCCTTATGACTGTCCCATGTATGCTTGAATTCCATCACTGTTTTTGACTCCACAATCTCCTCCGGAAGGCCGTTCCATGCATTCACAACCTCTCTGTGAAAAAATACTCTTTAAATTACCTCTGAGCCGCACCCTTCTATTTTCAAATTGTGCCCCTTGTTCTTTCACACCTCTTTTTTGAAAGATGCTACCCTCTTGGACTTTGTTGATTCCTTGAGATACTTGAAAGTTTCTATCACGTCCCCTCTCCTCCTTTCCTCGAGGCTATACATATTCAGCTCCTTAAGTCTCTTCATATGTCTTCCGTGCAGACCCTGCACCATTTTAGTTGCCCTCCTCTGGACAGCCTCCATCCTGTCTATGTCCTTGCGAGATTGGGTCTCCAGAACTGCACGCAGTACTCCAGATGGGGTCTCACCAGCTGTCTGTACAGAGGAATAATAACTTCCTGTTTTCTACTGGTGATGCCTCTCCCTATGCATCCCAGTATCCCCCCAGCCCTCCTTGCTGCCCTCTCACATTGCTTGCCCACCTTTAGGTCATCTGATATGACTACCCCCAGGTCCCTTTCCATTTTTGTTGCTAGTATCTCACCCCCCATTGTGTACTCTTCCCCGGGTTTTTGTTTCCCAGGTGCATTACCTTGCACTTCTTAGCATTGAATCTAAGCTGCCATACATTTGACCATTCCTCTAACCTTGCCAAGTCCCTTCTCATCCTTTCCACCCCACCTTGTGCATCAACTCTGTTGCAGATCTTTGTGTCATCTGCAAAGAGACATACTTTTCCTTCCAGTCCCTCTGCAATGTCGCTTATAAAGACATTGAAGAGGACCGGTCCTAATACTGAACCCTGCAGTACCCCACTAGTAACCCCCCTTTCTTCAGAGTGGACTCCATTTACTATTACTCTCTGTGTCCTATTCTCCAGCCAATTCTTTACCCAGGCTGTCATCTTGGGACCCACTCCCAGGCTGGCTAACTTGTATATTAATCTTTTGTGTGGGACTGTGTCAAATGCCTTGCTAAAGTCTAGGTAGGCCATGTCCACAGCCCCTCCCTGATCTACTACTTTGGTCACCCAGTCAAAGAACTCTGTCAGATTTGTCTGGCATGACCTTCCCGCGCTGTGAATCCATGCTGCCTTGGGTCCTCAGCCCCTCTAGATACTCAACAATTCTTTCCTTCAGAAGCGATTCCATCATTTTCCCTACCACTGAGGTTAAACTAACAGGTCTGTAGTTTTCTGCTTCTGCCTTGCTCACACTTTTGTGAAGGGGAATCACATCTGCCCTTCTCCAGTCCTCGGGGTACCACCCCATCCTCCCATGATTTGTTAAAGAGGGTAGTCAGTGGTGTCACTAGTTCTACCCTTAGTTCTTTTAGAATTCTGGGATGAATCCCATCAGGCCCCATTGCTTTGTCCAACTTCAGTTTTAAGAGTTCTTTCAGAACCCTTTCTTCTGTAAATGGGCTGGTATCAACTTCTGTATCCAGAATGTTTCTACATTTTTGTTTTAGGTACCTCCCCCACTTCCTTTGTAAATACTGAGCAAAAATATTTGTTTAGTATCTCTGCCTTTTCACAGTCACCCTCTGCCCACCCTCCCTCCTCTTTATTAAGCCTCACTAGTCCTCCCTTGGTCTTCCTTCGCTCCCTGATGTACCTATAAAAGGTTTTATCCCCCTTCTTAACTGAGTTGGCTATCTTTTCCTCGGTTTGGGCCTTTGCTGTTCTGACTGCCTTCCCAGCTTCCTTTTGCTTTAACTGATACAGTTCCCTGTCCTGCTCCTTCTGTGATTCCTTGTACTTCCTGAATGCTTTTTTTTTCTCTTGAACTTTCACTGCCACTTCCTTTGAGAACCATAGTGGTTTCTTACATTGTTTTGTTTTGTTAATTTGCTTCACACAAAGGCTTGTTGCCTCTGTGATGGCAGTTTTTATTATTCCCCATTGTTCTTCCACCCTCCTTCCTGCCCATTTGCTAGTGCATTCATAGGCACTCACATTTTAGCAAGAATCAAGCCCTCCTAAAGTCCAGTACTTTTGCCTTTGTATGGCTTGACTCTATTGCTGTGTTTTGTGAACCATACTGTTCGATGGCCGCTAGTTCCCAGATGGCTACCCACTTCTACACATCTGTGATCCTCTCTTCATCTCCATTTGAGAGAACCAGGTCTAAGATTGCTCCTCTCGAGTGGGCTCCAATACTAGTTGTCTAAGGCATGCCCCTTGTAGGGCATCTAGAATAACCCCACTCTTTTAAGTGGCTGCTGCAACTGCACTCCAGTTAACATCTGGCATATTCAGATCACCCATCAGCAATATCTCCCCTTTTTCTGCCATTCTAAGTATTCTTTCTATCATTTCCTTGTCCATTTCCTCCCCCTGAGAAGGGGGTCTGTATACAACCCCTGTGCGGATTGTGGTGCCATTGCCGGTCTCCAGATTTACCCACAGTGCTTCTTCTCCTCCCTGTTTTCCCTTTTGTTCTGTTGTTTTGATTCCTTTCCTTATGTAAAGAGCTACTCCTCCTCCTCTTTTACCCTCCCTGTCCCTCCTGTAGATAGTGTATCCTGGTATGTTTATGTCCCAGTCATGGTTTTGTGTGTACCATGTTTCTGTGACTGCACGATATCCAGATGTTCCTCCTCCATCAAGGCCGCTAATTCAGGAAGCTTGTTACCAGACTACGGGCATTGGTACTCATTGCTCTCCATTTTTGATGGCTTTACCTTCTTTTGCAGCTTCCCCACTGACCTGTCTACCTCGGTCTTTTCTCTTTTTAGTACCCTGTTTTGTAGGGAGAGGCTGGGATTTTCCTGCTGCTTATCAGTGCCTCCCTCCTTGACTAGTCTAGAAGCTTGCCAATGAAGCATTTAAACCGATTGCTCAAAAGACTTGTTCCCTTCCTGGACAGATGCAGACCATCCTGCCAGTATAGGCTGGTGTCCCTCCAGGTGGAACCCCAGTCCCAATGAAGCCAAACCCCTGTGCTCCACCATTTTTTCAACCATTCATTAAACTGCATGGTGCAAAGAAGTACCCTTGCCTCACTCATGCCATACTGCCTGTTCTGGGAGTGCACTGACAGGCCTTCCATAGCCATGCCTCCCTGCTGCCTGCCTTCTCACACCCCTCATTACCACCTCCATCTGGAAGGTGGCGCTGGCCATGTCCCTGGTTGGTGTTTCCCCCCCCGGGTGGCTGTTGTCCTGTTCCCCCCGCTGTCTGTTCCTGATGCTCCCCCTGCACCGGGTACACCTCTAGCTTTTGCCTGTGGCTGTCCTGCCTCCTGCCACTGTCCTCAGTCCACTGTGGCACTCCACGCCCTTTGCTGAACAGTTGCACGGGAACACCCACTCCTACCCTGTCTCTGGCACTGTTTTGGTGGGTCCTGTCCTGCTCCTGCCCAGTCCTGTGCACTGCTTCCTTCTATTTCTCCCTGGCTCTCTGTCACCACGCTCCCACCTATGGCTTCCCTTTTGCATTCTTCCTCCCCTCTGTTGCTCCCTTTTATTTTGGCTCATTTCCGCTGTCGCACAACTTCCTCTTGCTCCGCTATTGCACACGGCGCATGCTGTTGAATATCACACTGTGCATGTTATTCATGGTTCTGCCCCCTACGGTTGCGCATGCATTCATTACTGTTGCACTCTGGCGCATTCATTATGTACTGCGCAGCTCCTCCCCGCTGAATATCGCACAATGGTGCATTTCCATACTTGCGCTGGTGCATCCCTGTTGTGCATGGCGCATCCGCTCTGAATATTCGGGCCTCGGATTACAAATACCTTTGAGCCAAAGCTCTTTTACAAAGGTTCCACGTCAGTAAGTACAGGCATACAGGTCATACAGGTTACATACATTATAAAACAATCAGTAGCATAATCGTCATAACATGTTATTACAAGGACTTTACAGAAAACACAATGGGAAGATCCAGGTAACAAAGAAAATATTAGTGTGAGGAGCTAGGAAAGGGGGGTGGGACAAAGAAAGGCAGCCAAGGGCCATTTGTCATGACAAAGCAGGGGTAAGAGCAAATGTTGGGCATGGTAGGAATGAAGTGCTACATAGTTTGTCCACAACAGACAGTAGAGACTATGGGCATTAGTGTGGAGAGTACTGCATTAAGCAGGGCATTCACAGGTGCTTGAGTCTGCTAATGAGAGACGGAGCTTAGTCTTGAAAGTGTCCAGTGTTGGAGAGTTAGAGATGTCAGTAGCGAGACTGTTTAGCCAGCTAGGGGCCCTATAAACAAAGGACCTTTGGCCTTGGGTTGTACGACAGTAAGGGATTTGCAGGGTTAGGGGTTTTGAACTCCTGGTGTTACAATTGTTCACTTTGGGTTTGAGGAGGGAGCGGACCCCTGGGGGAGCAATGCCCATCATTATTTTCTTTGCTGTGATGCAGATTTGATACTTTATTCAGTTGTTGAGTTGCAGCCATCCAGCTTGGGAGTAGAGGCTGCAGGTATGGGTTAAACGGTAGGCTCTATTGGCAAGTCGACAGGCATTACTCAGGGAGGTAGAAACTCATCTGAGTGAGGTGGCAGTGGCAGAGCCATAGATAATGAGTCCATAGTCTATAATACTAACAATAGCACTCTGGATGGCAACAGACAGGGCTTCAGTGGTTAGATGCTTCCTGTGGCAGAAGAGTAGGCCCAGTCTGGTGTTAGCCACTTTGCCACATTATTAATGTGGTCAGCATAGGAGAGTTTGGAGTCAAGGGTGAGGCCAAGGTATTTAAAGGTATGGACTTGTTCTAGGGTGACTCCTTCCCTGGTTTTTATGGTGAGGTGATACTGGTTATTCTTGCTGCATGGGCTGCTGAGAAGCATTGTCTTTGTTTTTTTCTGGTTCAGGATCAGCTTATGTTTTAAGAACCAGTTTTTGACTGCAGTGAAACCTCGCTGCAGGTTCTCTTGTAGCTGATTAGAATCATGGTGGGAGGTTAGGATAACAGCATCATTAGCGTACAGCAAGATTTTTTCTGGACAGGAGTCTGGCAGTGTGTTCAAAAAAATTCTGAAGAGGAGGGAGCCCAGTATAGAACCCTGAGGGACACCAGAGCGGACAGGTCTGGCATTTGAGAGAGTGTCCGCAATTTTCACTCTTTGGGACCGGTTATTAAGGTAGCTTTTTAACCAGTTCACAGAGTTGGGTGAGAGTCCCGCAGTCTGTAGCTGGACAAGTAGGAGACTGTGGCGATGGTATCAAAGACCTTTGTTAAATCAATGAAAGTAGACCCAGTTTGTTGTCTGTTATCCAGTGAGTGGTGGATGGTGCCAGTAAATTCAAGTAGTGCCGTGGTGGTACTATGACGCTTTCTAAAGCCATGTTGCTGCCTGCACAGGATGTTATGCATGTCCAGAAAGTCTGTAAGCTGGTCCGCAACTATACGTTCCAGGGCCTTAGAGAGTGGAGGAAGTATGGAAATTGGACGAAAGTTCTCATGTGCAGTTTTGACACCACTTTTATGTATGGGGGTTACCATAGTAGATTTCCATTTATCCGGGAACTGGCTAAGTCTGAGGGGAAGGTTGAAAATCCTGGTCAGAGGCAGAAGTACTTCATCAAGGGTGAGTGATAGAAGTCTAAGGTCAAGAGAGTCGTTGCTAGATCTGGCTAGAATTAGCAGAAGCAACTGATAAGGACTTAGGTATACTTATATAAGATGACCTAAGCACACCAAACAAACATCCAAAACTGCATTAAAGGCAACAAAATAATCTGGTCAATAAAAGGAACATTGTGTTAAGGGATATGGAAGCATTAGTCCCCCTCTACAGAGCTTATGTAAAACCTCTCCTGGAGTATGCCTCACCTGTATGGAGCCCATACAAAAAAGGTGATAGGATTACATAGGAAAAATACAAAGGAGATTTACCAAAATAAATGGTTATTACAATATGAAATATAAAGAAAGCCTGGTATCTCTAGACTTCATGTTACTGGAAACCAGATGAATCAAGGGAGATATCCTCCTAATGTATGACATCATACAGGATCTAATACTAATGGTTGAGCTGAATATAGACTACAGTATAAACCAGGAAATATGGATACCAGTGGGCATACACTCCAAATCAGGGGTAAACAATTCAGGTCAAATCAAAGAAAGTACTTTTTTGCATAGAGAGTGGTGAGTGCCTGGAATTGTCTACCTCTAGAAATCATTATTAGTAAAACCAAGCTTGAGTTTAAGAAAACGTTGGACAATTACATACTTTGAGGAAGCAAACTACAGTATTTCTAAACAATTAGTAATGGAGCTAACATGAGCATCTGCCTTCAAGCTCCAGACATCCGTAGTATGAATCCTAGTATGTCTAATGATAAATCAACTTCCCAGGCTCTCCTAATAGAGTCTATATTTTCTGTACCCAGTTGAACCCATGGGAGATATACGTGAGATATAATGTGGGAGAGTTGTACCCTTCTCTCCATGGTAGCTCTTATTACTGCTGTAATTTCTGGAGTTACCCATCCCCCTGGCCTGTTGGTTAAATGAGGCCTTACATAATTTACCACCTGAAGGTTTTGGAACATGTCTTGAGGTCTCAAAGAGTACTGGATCCGTAATTCTTAAGATAAACAAAGTTTTCCCTCTGTCAGAAAATGATCAATTAAATGAAGATCCATTCTCACCCAAGGATAGTAGATACGGTCAAGTTTGGCTGAGGGAAAGGTTTTCAAATATGGTAAGGAATATAATAGAAATTGGGCAGGGCTTAGTATTTTACAATCCCAAAAACATTCTCCAAACCCTTGAAAAATGACACATATAAAGATTTGGTGTGCTAGTTATCAGTGGGGATAGCAGAATTGCCAAAAGAATTTTGTTAAAATGCTGAATATCTTCCTCTAGTATCTCTGTGGTCTTTCAGTGAGCTTTATACTCCGAGTAAAGCCAGTATAGGATGGTTCACAATTTTGCTACTATATGACAGCAGGAAAGATGGGGTAATGCCTGCCCTTTACTACTAGTGAGTTAGAGAATTGTGTATCTAATAAGGGGCCTTTTCCATCCCAAATGCACCTTAAAATAATTTTATTATAATTATGAAAGCAAGCAGGAGAGGGATAATTGGTAATGTCTGTGCCAAATAAAGTGTCCGAGGTGAAATATTCATTTGCACTGTCAATATGCTGCATCTTCATCAAAGATAGATTTTCAAAATTGCCATGTCCACCACAATCTGCTGAGATACAGTGCCATAATTAAGTGGAGCGAACTGATTGGGATCTGCAGTGATTTTGCACTCCTAGATATTTTAACAATGAGAGACCCCAACGAAAGGTAAAGTGAGTTTTGGTGATGGAGTAGGGGTATTATTCATCTGAGGCATCTCTGTTTTAAAAATATTTAACTTATATCTTGCTATAAGGCCAGACTCACTGAGAGCCTTCCATAAATGTGGCAGACAAGTTTTAGGTTCTACCAAGAAGACTGACATATCGTTGGTGTATAACGCCAACTTATGTTGTTGCTCCTCACTTGCTCTCAGATAGAGTCATTTTGCCTAAATGCTCTAAGCTACAATTCTAAATCAGTAGCGAATAAAAAGGTGGAGCGGGGGCATTCTGTCATGTTCCCTGAAATAATCAGAAGCCAGTTGATATCGGTTCATTCACCTTTATGCAAGCTCTGTGACCACTATATAGAGAATAAAGTATGGGGTTGTGTGTATAACAAGATTTTACACACACCCGAGGGGTTAGATGCCACATACACCTTGAGAGCGAAGCTTGAAGGGTTCATCTATGCATCCAATCCTGAGGGTGTGTGTAAAATTTGAGTTTACACACAAACCCATATTTTATTTTATATAATTGCTGGGTTTTGCTTTCTCACCACAGCAATTATATAAAATCAATCGTCTGGTGCGGCTGTGGTCTGGATGACGTTTAGCCGAATCCACGGTCGCTTTGCAGCAGTTTAGTTTTTCTAGATTTGTTTCCCTTTACTGTACTGTGTGATTTTGTCAGGAGGTTTTGTGTTAAGGAGTTACTTACTGCCTAGACATAGCGGCAGTGCAGTTTCGACCGAGGCAATCTGGTGGTGAGCAGTGAAAACCCGGAAGAGCTGTAAGTTGGGCATGTGCACAGTGAGGGAAACCCAGCATGTGTTTGACATTAGAAACACTCCTTTATAATGGCAAATAATGCCATGGGTTTTCCTAAGGGAGAAAGTGAAACCAGTTATTATAGAGATTTTTTATAATGGTTCCAGGCTGAAGTGGGAATCCCATTTTGTCCAGTGTGACTGTAGAAAGTCCAAGCCACCTAATTGAAGGCCTTCTCCTCATCTAGACTAAGGAGAAGAAATGGGAGCTCAAACTTGGTGGCATGGTGGAGGATATGTAGGCTTTTTATTATCTTGAGTTAGTCAAGATGCCACAAACCCAGTCTGGTCTGCGTGTATTATATTAGGTAATATTTGATCCAGGTGTTTGGCCAGAACCACTATGAAAAGTTTATAATCAAAGTTCAAGACCGAGATAGGTCTGAATGAAGGACATTGAGTTTTATTTTTACAGCTGCAGTAGGCGTAGCCCTGCAAATGTCTTACGATCACTGTACAGAAAAAGGAGCTTACTGGATACCGAATGGACTTTTTCAATAGTGGAGGTGAATGGCAATCACTGTGCATTCACCCCACACTATTTTGTCTGTCAGTACTGGTGGAACACGGTTCTGTCTGCCATGTCCAAAATGACCACCAGAGTTCTCTGCACATGGACGATGACTCACGCATGTGCACTGAACTCCGGGACATGGCAGCACAGTCCACCATGTCCAAGATGGCTGCTGGAGCCCAGTGCACATGCGCAAATTGTCGCACATGTGCAGAGAACTCCGGCAGTGTCATGTTCCTCCATAAACTCAGCTGTAGCTATACTGGCTCTGGTCAGAGTTTGTTCCAGTGTTGATATTGCAGATATAGTGGCCAATTTCTGGGTAGGGGGACTTTTTGCCTTCCATGACCTCTGACAAGTAATGGGAAGGGGACGAAGTTGATCCAAAAGGTTTTAAACAATCCCCTTATAACCATCTAGTCCTGGACATTCTCTGTTTTAAGGTGTCATACTGCTGCTTCTAACTCCTTCTGTTGTATCGGGGCAACTTGTACTGATATGCTGTGGTGTCAGTTGTGGCAGCTGTAAAGGCTCCAGAGAAGATTTTATTGCCTTAGCCTCACCCTGGTGGTCTACTTAGTACAATTATTGGTAGTATTCATGGTAAGCTTCTAAATCTGCCCTGCATCAGAAAGTAAACATCAAGTTGTTGGGATTTTAATTTGTGTTATCATAGGGGTTCCTTTTTTAAAAACAAATACCGCTCCACTCCCACCTAAGGATACCCTCCCTGGTAGAGGCACATGAAGTTCATAAAATTCACTTTGCAAATGAATTGGTGAAGATCTGCCACTTTACAAAGTTAGTGTGCATACCAACGCGACACTTTGTGGCATTAATTCCCACTTCATGAAGTTGCAGATTCAAAGTTCTCATGGCCACTGGTGAAGTTCTCAAGCAACTAGCCAGAATGAGGCTAGAAGTAAATGATATACTGTGGAGACTGTAGTCACATGGCACTGAAGTTACATGTGAACAATGTGGGGGCTGTGTTCAGTGTAGTCTCAAAGCCCACTTATATTCATCGATCTGCACCATTGCAAGTGGTGCAGGTAAATTATATTGGTGCAGGTCAGACAGTGTAAACAGTGAGGGGAGCATTGTCAATCACTCCATTGTAGCACAGGACAATCCCTGTTTTTTCATGGGTTCATGTACCGTTGCAGGCAGTTTGGGCTGGTGTGTAAATGTTCCACTCCACTACAACCCCACAACATACATCATGTCATGTTTGTACTACCCCCCTCCCACATAGGGCCTGATTTTCAAATGGGAATTCTGGGCTTGCAACTAAGCCCCAGTCCCTCACAGTGTGTGTCACACACCTGGGCGTCTAAGGGTTCGACGAACTTGCACCCGATTTTAGAACACTGGATGGTGTTGCCACAGTGCCTCAATTTACAGCAGCTTGTGCCAAATCTGTAGCACAAGCCCCATAAACTGGCTTCCCCATGGGCAGTTATGCTGGGGAAGCTGGTGGAACTGTGCTGTGTCACCACAGGACTTGTGGTGGGGTGCAGCAAGATTTATACAAAATTGCACCATGACACATGTTTGAAGCAAGTCACCACTTGCATCAAACTCTCTGCCACAAGTGCCTTGTGGGGATGCACTGGCATTGAAAATCAGCCCACAAACCTTACTTGAGCATAGCAGTTTTACCCCTCCCTGTTTCAAGTAGCCGATGCAGCTGTATAAACCCCACCACAAACACCAAGCTCCAACCTGACCTGCTGACTGTGTTCTGCCACTAAATGTACAACCCCCTGCCACAACCCCAACCAGAGTGGAAATTCAGTAATAAAATGCAGGAAGTCTTCCTGCACAGATGCACACTGTCGGTATGTAACCACGAGTGGCAATGTTTTGGATGGAGCAGCGGTTGAGTGATGCAGATGGCAGCATTCACTTCAGTGGGGTACTGTATAAGCATGCTGGTTGGTAGAGAGAGCAGGAGCTAAGTCTTTCCCACTGAGTATCTTTCTAATCACTTAGATAAATCACTCTAACCTGGTTTCTTTGACTTAAATTAATTGCAGAGGTGATCTACTGCTCATTGTGCATCTGGTGTGTGTTTTCTTGTTATGTTTTACAACATTCTTTACTTTAAAAAGTTTTTTTGTATTATTTTTTTAGACTAGCACGGCTGCTCTCCGGGGGGAGGTTCTAGTCTGTGTGACTACACTGTCTTGCAAGAGAAGTCACTGCAGTTTCAGTTTGGTTCAGTCCATATCGTTATTTTTCACTGCAGGGTTTTGCTTTTAATGTCACAAGGCTCTGTCATGCTTGCTGACTCTGCTAAGTTAATTTAATTGTTGTGAATTATAGTGACTTAGGTGTGTTAAAGTCAAATCATTTTTTGTTCTGTCACTATAATGGTTTTTACAACTCTTGTTGAGTTCTTCAAATGACAGTGCTCTGTCACCCAGCTACTGAGAGCTAACTTGTGACTTGTAGCCGCTGGGTTATGAAACCTTTTATATTTTTCTGTTTAGTAAGTTCTTTTCATTCCTTTTGTTTCAGCCAGCACTGCTGATCTCTTGGGGCAGGTGGGGAAGCTTGGGACAAAGGGAGGGAGGATAACAACAGGTTCTTGGTACTAGCAAGCATAGAGCAGGAAGGGGGGAAGGGTCAGTCACAGGGAAGGCAGGGGAGCTGGGTAGAAGTGAGAGCAGGGAAGCTAGTAGAGAGGCAGGAAACACAGTCAACACAAGAGAGGCTAACAGGGGTAGGGGAGGAAATGAGGCAGAAGGGGGCAGGAGACTCAGGAAAGTGGGGGGACACAGGAAGGGTATGGACAGGTGGTGGGCAGCCAGTCAGGGCAGAAGTAGTGAGGGTGTTGATTGTAGGGGAAGGGAAAAGACCAGGGGAGGCACTGGTGGCCAGTGGCAGGGAGGGGGCTAATGTAGAGCAAAGGGAGGCCAAATCAGGAAGGGGGGGGAGTGCAGGTAGGGAATGATAGGGGCATGGATGCAGCTAGTATGGGCAGTAGTATGGGGAGTGATGGGGTCTAGGGCAAGGGTTCAACAGGGATCAAGAGGGAAAAGGGCCTACAGGGATGGAATCAGGGAAGGGACCAAGAATTGATGCAGACAAATAGGAATGCACCAGGGAGGTGAGCAAGATAAAGAGGGGAGGGTTGCCGTCCTGGGGACTCAATATTAAAGGATATAAGATGGGAGGCAGAGGCACCAGGAAGAGCCACATATGGGTGGAGTGTATGCTGGGCATGACAGAAGAGAAGTGGGGCAGTGTAATGAGTAGTGTGGGATGGATGGGGATACTTCATGTCATGATGCACTTGGGTACTAATGATTTGGAAGGGAAAAGGGTGGAAGAGATTCAAGGAAGTGGGAAGGTTATGCAGTAGAGAGGGGAGGACAGTGGCATTCTCTGAGATTCTCCCAGTACTGAGGGCTAGCATGGCCAGGAAACAAAGAATTTCAAAGTTCAATGAATGGCTGGGGACATGGTGTGAGTCCATGGGATACGGACTGATGGGAGGACGGGTTAGGACATGGGAGAACAAAGAAATCTACGCACCAGATGGGCTGCACTTATTTATTTATTTATTTAGTTTTTGTTGACTGGGTAAGTGCACTAGACAAATCCTGCCTATTTTCAGGCACGGCCCGGGGGAAGGGGATACAGATCATGCCAACTGACCTTGAACCAGATTAAGCTGTTGGTGGTATTTTTAGTGAATGAGGGAAATTTGGCCAGGACAACGGGAAATTCCCCTACTCTTTTCGATAAGTGCCATGGGATCTTTAACATCCACCTGAACTACCACCAATCCAGGCAGATGGGACCTCGGTTTAACATCTCATCTGAAAGACGGCACCAGAAGTGCAGCACCCCTCTCATGCTGCACTACAGTGTCAGTACTGGGATATTAACCCAAGTGCCAGATGTGGGAACTGAACCCACAGCCCTCTGATCTCCCGGCCTCAGAGGCAAGTGTGCTACCTACTGAGCCACTGGCACTGCAAAGCTGAGAAGGCTCAGGGGTCCCAAAGAAAAAGCTGGGGGAGTTCATTGCAGCTGGGTATAATTTTAACTAGTTGGGGGGGGTGAGGGGATGGGCAGTAAACAGTACTACGAGGCATGGGAGTCAATCAGGCTTCCCCCATATATAGGCAGGAGGAGAAAGCAAAGTCAGACAGGAAAGGGAAGAGGGAGGGTATGGACAAGGTGGAGAAGAGTTCACACTGGAGGGTGATCTAATTGAATGCAAGAAACCTAGGCTATAAGACAGTAGAACTGCAGGCTTTGATGGCTGAAGGGGATGTGGACATAGTCGCCATAACTAAAACATGGGCCACTCAGTACCATGACTGGGATCTAGCATTCCCTGGGTACAAGCTACCGTTGGGACAGAGACAAAAGGAAAGTGGGAGGGGTGGCTATCTACGTTAAGGAGGGGATATTGTGCAGCAGAGAGGAAGGTAATGAGGGCAG
This sequence comes from Neoceratodus forsteri, assembly GCA_016271365.2. NCBI lineage: Eukaryota > Metazoa > Chordata > Ceratodontiformes > Ceratodontidae > Neoceratodus > Neoceratodus forsteri. The sequence goes on along the minus strand of CM028133.1, from coordinate 949,452,831 downwards.
GGCTGAAGCCTTATGGGTCCATCTACAGAATGCAAAGGGTAGGAAGATGAGATTGGGGGTTGTGCATAGGTCCCCTCCCAAAGTGCAGAGATTGAGAGGGAACTGGGGGAGCAAATAAGGAGGCTTAGCAGTAAAGGCAACACAGTGGTGGTCGGGGAATTCAGTCTGGGTGGATTGGAACATCCCTGCTACCTCGAATGCCAGTGAGCAGGTCCTCCTGGAGGCCTTCCAGGATGGTTCCTTATGCAGAAACTAACAGAGCCAACCAGGGAAGGGAACATTCTGGACCTGGTACTGTCAGATAGAGAACTAGTCCAAGACAAGAGGTGGAGGACCCCCAGCAGGAAGTGACCACCACACAGTGTGGTTCTCCCTCAGTCTGGGGAGGGAGGTAACTAACACAACAAAATCTAGTCAGACCCGATAGGGCTGTGAAGAGCTACCAAATGACCAAAATTACTTTCTTGTTGGTGTCATATAGTGCTGTTTAGTCACAATCACCAAAAGATGGCATGCTGCTAATTCAGTCTTCTTGAATTTATTTAGTCAGAGTACATGCTGCTGTGTGTGTGTGTGTGTGTGTGTGTGCCCACAGGAATGAGATAGCTCACAGACTGCAGCTGTACTGTCTGTAATCTGACACTGTAGACTGACTTTCAAAGGTTCAGAAAATTCCAGACAACATATAATGAGTTAACCCCTAGGCTGCTGAAAGAAATAGACTAAATGTATTAGACCGAGCTGGACAGATGATAGAAACAGTAGTTTAAATTTTTTTATGTTAATATCCTGAGAAGTTCTGAGGTACAATACAGTAGCACCTCCCTCCCCAGATGCCTTTAACATAGAGCAGCAAATAGCAAAACTCAGAGGGGGAATGTACTGTTTTGCATCTGTGGAGGAATATCAAATGTCCAAAAAGGGAGTTCATGATCAGCCATTTTAGAGCTACAATCTGAGCCCAATAGTGCTGTAGGCTCTGCCCACAGCCCTAAAAACAAGAGTTGTGGATTTTAAAAGGGCAGAATTTGGCAGTGTGGGAATAATTTTGGAAGGGCACCCAGACAACATCAGACCAGACATGGATGCAGAGCAGAAATGGAATGTCATAAAGCAGGGTTTGGCAGAGGCCACTAGCTCTTGCACAAAGTGCCAAAGCAAAAAGACCAGGACCAAAAAAATCTAGCTGGCAGACTAGAGAGGCAGAAGAGGGGGTGAGGGAAAAAAGAGCGGCCTTTAGAATGTATAAGAGAGCTAACCAGACTGATGACGGAGAAATGCATGAAGAAATCCAGAGAGACCAGCTCTGTGGTACAGAGTGAAGGGTTCACTCAGCATGCTGGTGACCTGGGTTCAAGCCCCAAGTCCAGGTATCAGGGCCGGAGACCAGCAGGAGGGGTTTCTGGCGTCTATTGGGCGCTTCCCTCCTAGGGGTGGGGTGGTGGTGGGGCGAGCCTGGGCTCCTGTAGGTGGATTGAGCGTCCCAACCTCAGGATGCTGTCCATACAGCTAGATCATGGTGTGGGACAAGAAAACTGAAAATTGGGTTCCCTGCCAACGGATGGCGAGCACCTGGCCCACACCAACACAAAGCCATGGACAAACCTGGACCAACCCTATGGCAGCTTCTCAGTATCGTGGTTAGCCTGATGGCATTTCCCCTCAGAGGAGGGACCCTCCCGACACAGGGAAAGGTCAGGTTACACAAGGTAAGGTTGCAAAGACAGGATCGGGAGAATGGTGGTGCGGGGCTGAGGTGGAGGTGTGGTGGGCAATGGCACTCTGAAGAAGTGGCCAGCAGGGGTGCCACAGGGGAGGAACATAAATAAATAACACAAAACAAAGAAACCCAGAGAGGTGAGCAGAGTAGTGAGGGCAGCCAAGGCTTCAAAAGAACTAAGGTTGGCACAGGGGATCAGGGAAGTGGAAATGGATTTCTTCAGGTATATGACAGAGAGGATATACTGCAAGGACCAGATAGTAAAGATTAGGAAGGATAGAAACATAGAAACATGGAAGTTGACGGCAGCCAAGGACTGCAAGGCCCATCTAATCGGCCCATTTTTTCTGCTTTATGAATGTGCCATAGACCTTTACTCTGTCAATGGCCTATCTATTCATACTCATCTGTATTGCTCCCTTATGCCTATCTCATGCCTGTTTGAAGCCCTGCACTGTATTCATATCTACCACTTCCTGAGGTAAGCCGTCCATGCATCCTCCACCCTTTCTGTAAAAAGAACTTCCTCACATTAGCCCTTAATCGGCCTCCCTCTAATCTCATGCTGTGTCCCTTGACCTGCTATTTTTCTTATATTGAAACATGTTAGACTCTATCACCCTGTTAATGCCCTTAAGATGTTAGAATGTTTCAATTATATCACCTCTCTCCCTCCTTTGCTCTAGGGTATACATATTGAGATCTGCTAATCTGTCCGCATATGTTTTCTGATGCAGTCCCTGCACTGTTTTGGTTGCCCTTCTTTGGACTGCCTTCATTTCTTTAATGTCCTTGTGTAGGTGCGGCCTCCAGTACTGCATGCAGTACTCCAGATGGGGCCTAACCAGTGTCTTGTAAAGAGGGATTAATACCTCCCTCTTATGATTTGTGATACCCCTACTAATACACCCCAACATCCATCTAGCCTTACCTACAGCTTTAGTGGTCTGCTTGGATGAATTCAGGTCATCTGTAATGATGATGATGCCCAAGTCTCTTTCTTTCCTTGTGATTTCCAGCAACCTCCCTCCCAACCTATAGGTAGCTTCAGGGGGTTCTCTTCCCTATGTGCATGATCTTTCACTTCTTTGCTTTAAACCCCAGTTGTCACTCTTTCAACCATTTTGCTAATTAATCCAGATCTCTTCTTATTCTGCCCACCCCATCTGGATCATCTACTCTGTTGCAGATCTTGGTGTCATCTGCAAACAGACAAACCTTACCCTCCAGTCTATCTGCAGTGTCACTGATGAAGATATTGAAGAGGGCTGGCCCCAGGACTGATCCCTGAGATACCCCACTTGTGACTTGCATCTCTTCTGACTGTATACCGTTTACCACCACTCTCTGTTTTCTGCCTACCGACCAGTTTGCCATCCAGTTGACCAACCTCTGATCCACCCTGAGCCTACCCAGCTTATAAATCAATCTTCTATGTGGAACAGTATCAAAAGCTTTTCTGAAGTCAAGGTAGGCAACATCAACTGCACCCCCTTGGTCCACCACTCTGGCTACCCAGTCAAAGAAATCTATGAGATTAGTCTGACAGGACCTTCCTGTTGTAAACCCATGTTGTCTTGGGTCCTGTGCTCCTATGGATTCCAGGTGTTGCACTATCCTTTCCTTAAGGAGTGTCTCCATAAGCTTGCCCACTCTGAGGTAAGACTGACTGGTCTGTTGTTCCCTGCTTCCTCCCTGCTACCACTCTTGTGGATTGGGATCACATGAGCCCTTCTCCAGTCTTCTGGGACCTCTCCTGTGCTCAGAGACTCACTAAACTGCTAATGGCTCTGCTTGTTCCACCCTTAGGTCCTTTACCCTGGGATGTATGCCATCAGGTCCCATTGCCTTGTCCACCCTGAGCTTAGCGAGATCTTCTAGGACCCTTTCTTTTCTGACAGGACTAGTGCACACTCTCTCCCCCTGTGTCCATGGTGATAAGCTGTGGGCCCTGCCCTACCTTCTCCTCAGTAAATTCTGAGCAGAAGTATCTATTTAGGAGAATGCTTTTCCTTGGTCCTCCTCCACACTCCCCTGATCCCCTTTGATCTTAACAATATTCCCTCTGGACTTTCTCCTTTCACTAATGTAGCTATAGAGATCTTGTCCCCTTCTTTTACTGTTTGTGCTAGTGTTTCCTCAGTTTTGGCATCTGCCTGACTTACTGCCTTCCCTGCTTCCCTTAGGGAAGTTTGGTATGCCTCCCTATCTTCGTCCCACTGTGTTCCCTTATATTTCCTGAAAACCAGCCTTTTGGCTCTAATCTTTTCTGCTACTGTTTTTGAGAACTAAAGTGGTTTCCTCCTTCTTTTCCTCTTGCTTTTCTCCTTAACACAATGGGATGTTGCTTGAAGTATTGCATCCTTAATGCTTGCCACTTTACCTGTACCCCCTCACCTATATTTCTTCTTGCCGGGGTTAGTTTAACTCTGTTGGCAATCTTATCAAAGTTAGCTCCTCTGAAGTCCCATATCTTTGCCTTGGAATGGGATGATTTAGTTCTACAGGCCAAATTGAACCATACCATGTGATGGTCACTGGTCTCCAGGTGACCTTCTACCTGGAGATCTGTGATCCTTTTCCTGTTAGTCAGTACTAGATCCACAATAGCCCTGTCTCTTCTGGGTTGTTGTACTAGTTGTTTTATGCCCTTGCCCTTCAGGGAATCCACTATGTGTCTAGTTCTGGCAGATGTTCCTGCCGGTATGGACCAATCTGTGCCTGGCATGTTGAAGTCTCCCATTATCAGAACCTCCCCTTTAGCTATCATGTTTTGTATATCTTCTAACAGTAATGTGTCTATGTCCTTCCCTGGTCTTGATGCCTGTAGACAACCCCAGTTCAAATGGCTGTCCCATTTCCTGTTTCCAGAGTGACCCACAGTTCTTCTGGCTCCTTATGTGTATTCTTAATTTCTGTAGCTTTGATATTTTCATTGACATAAAGAGCCACTCCTCCCCCCTCCTTTTTGCACCTTGGTCTCTTCTAAACAGTACATAGCCGGGTACTGAAGTCTCCCAAGTGTGGTTACTTGTGAACCATGTCCAGCTAATGGCTAGTATGTCCAGTTTAGCCTCCGTCATTGTTGTCTTCAGGTCTGGGATCTTATTTCCCAGACTGCAGGCATTTGTATACATGATTTTCCATTGGCCAGATTTTGGTGCGTTAGTTGTTGGGTGAGGTCCAGCATTCCCCTGCACGTCATATGGGGAGCTGGACCTTTTTCCTTGCCTGGTGACGCAAATAAATTATCAACATGATGAACTCCTGTTTGATCACTAGCTGAGGGGGGAGGGGTGTTCTTCCCATTCGATGTATCAGGTGCTGCACCCCTCTCCCTATTTGCTAGTTTAAATATTCTGCAAAGACATCAGACTTCTGCCCCAATGCACTGACTCCCTCCTTAGTCAGATGCAGTCCACTGAATTTAAAGAACTTCCACTCCCAAAACTGTTGCCAATTACCTACAAATTTGTGGCCTTTTTCCTGGCACCAGCCCTTGAGCCACATGTTTAGCTCCCCTATCTCCCCTTCTATTACCTTGCTTTTTTTGTTTTGGTCCCTGTTTTGGGTGAGTTTTGTAGCACTAGCTCCTGTACTGCAGTGTCCTGCTCTGCAATGTCCTCTGCCCTTTGTTTGATTTCAGAGATAGTGGCAGATACCTGTGTGTACTTTTATATGGCTTGTGGAGGTGATACACTGGTAAGCACTGAGCGAAGGGCACCTGACTTTCCCTCTAACCACCTGCCAACCTCCTGGACCAACTACGCTCTGTGGTTGAGGTGCTTCAATTGGATGTTGGGGAAAAGGTAGGCAGTTCTTGTAAAATATTTCCTCTTGAATATGCAATTTGAGGTACGCAATCTCTGCCCATTCTGTCCGGAGCTGAGCCCTTAGATCTTTGATGGTCCAACATGTAGGGCAGCATCCTAAATCCTGTACAACTGCCCTTTTGAAAAGTGTCCCACAATTCCTGCAGTTAATAATATCCATTCCAGTTGAGTTGCAGAGTTTATAACCGGGTCCAAGTAATTAGAAGGAAAATGAAAGTAAAAGATTTTTTTTAATATTTTTTTTGTTTTGTTTGTTTTTGTATAACTTCTTATATTAAGTTCAATTAATTGTGCCCCAGTAAGTGAGGTCACTGTGTGGATACCTCTCTGATACTCCCATTCCTGCTTTGCTACAGGAAATGTCATGACTGTGCTACTCTATAAAAGGAGTGTATCATGGGGTGGCTGGGGATGGGGGTAGGTGGTTAGGCCCTTCCCCTGCTGTAAAAGAAGAACCACGGATGAAAGAAACAAGGTGGTAATAGCAGAAACAATCAGCCAACGACAAATGCAGTAGCCCTGAAAGCTTAGCCCAATGAAAGATACAACTGTAAAACCTGTAAGCACCACCTGTAACAATTTCACAGAAGATATACCCTGCAAAAAACACTTTACTACAGAGAAAAATGAAGCAGTAACAGAAGATATACCTTGCAAAAAACAGTTTGAATCAGAGAAGATGACAGCAGCAATTTGTAAGCACAAAACAATAACAAACCTGTAGGCACACTCTGTAACAATGCAGCAGAAATTATAGCCTAGAACAGCAATTTGAATCAGATAGCAATAAAGCAGTAAAATGTAAGCAAAAAACAGTAACAAAACCTGTGAGCACAAAAGAAAATAGTAACACACAGTAAATCTCCCTAGCCAAAAGAAGCCTTAATCTTTTTCCTTGCTCTGATAATGTTGTTCCTTGCTCTGTCCTTGCAAGCAAACCTAGAAAAAAAGAGCTCAGGTGAAGCTATGTCTTTGCCAGCAAACCTAGTCTTCCATGGATGGTGGGTGGGCAGAGAAGAGGGCAGAGCAGGTGGAAGGACTGCACAAGTACTTCTGCTCAGTGTTTACCATGGAGAGGGATGGGCCATGCCTGAGGGGAGGGGTGGTGTGGGATCAGGGGAGAGGAGGTAATGGATATGGAGATCCTGGTGGACAGGGTGTTGAAGGGCCTTGGACCCTAAGGGTGGATAAGGCTCTGGGACAAGATTGAGTGCATCCTAGTGTACTGGAGGAGTTGGCAGAGGTCCTGGCAGGACCACTGGTGGATTTGTTTAACACTTCCTAAGTCCTGGATGCACCAGGGATTGGAGGATGGCACATGTGGTGCCCCTCCATAAGAGTGTGCCCAGGGATGAACCAGGGAACTACAGATCTGTGAGCCTTACAGTCATTGTAGGGAAGCTAATGGAGACTATCTTTAAGGAAAGACTGGTGCATTTCCTGGAAAAGAATGGTCTACAGGATGACAGGCAACATGGGCTTGTTTCTGGCAGATCATGTCACACTAACCTAGTTTACTTTTTTTTGATTGGGTCACTGGATAGGGACCATGTGGTGGATGTCCTTTACCTGGACTTCAGCAAGGCTTTTGACTCAGTACCTCATGGAAGGCTGACTAGCAAGTTAAATAGCCTGGGAGCTGGAAGAAAATTGGTTGGATGGATTAACAGCTGGTTGCAGGGCAGGCAGCAGAGGGTGGTAGTTGGAGGAGTGCTCTCAGTAACCAGTGGGGTCCCACAGGGTTCGGTGCTAGGACCGGTACTATTTGACATCTTCCCCTGCTGACATATGAAATGGGATAAGGAGCAAGATCAACCTCTTTGCAGATGACACTAAAATCTGTGCAGAGGTGGATAGTGAGGAAGGGGGTAAAGTACTACAAGAGGATTTGGTGAGACTCGAGTGCTGGTCAGTCATATGGCAGCTAGCGTTCAATGCTAAGAAGTGCAAGGTCTTGCACTTGGGGCAAAAAACCCAGAGAACAGTTACTGGTTGTGGGAAGTGCAGTTAAGCACTTCAGCAAGGAGAAAAGATCTGGGGTGCTGGTAACAGGGGACATGAAACACTCGGTGCAGTGTAGGAAGGCAGCTGCAAAGGTGAATAAAATGCTGGAATGCATCGCCAGGGACTCACCTCTAGGAGTGAGGAAGTCATTCTGCCCTGCAGAGGTCCTTTCTGAGACCTCACTTGGAATACTGCTTGCAGTTTTGGTACCCCTATCTAAAAGGGACATCAAACTACTGGATGGGGTCCAGCGAGGGCGATGAAGATGATCCTGAGGATGGGAATAAAACATATGAATAGAGGCTGTGGGAGCTCAGCACGTACATCCTGGAGGATAGAAGGAGAGGGATATGATTGAGACATTCAAGTACCTAAAGGTCATAAACAGAGTTAATTCTGAGGGTTTTTGTAAGTTAAAGGGGGGAGAGACACCAGGGGACACAGTCTGAAGCTGGACGGAGAAAGATTCCAGAAGGAGATGAGGAGACACTATTTCATAAAATGATGATGGCAGGTTGAAATGTGCTGCCAGGAGAAGTGATATCACTACAGACAGTAGAAAGCTTCAAGAGGGTGTGGGATTGGGCCAAAGGGAGGGTCAAAACTGTGGGGAAGATGAGGGAAGAGAAGTCAGAGGTTGGGGGCAATAAATCAAAAGGGTGGACAAGGGGAAGGGGGCAGCTGCAGTTTAATTAACAGCATGCTGCACACTCAAGCAGACTAGATAGACTGAAAGACCTGTATCTGCTGGCTGTTGTGTATGTTCCTATGTTTGTATGATATCTGCCTGCAGTCTACCTGCAATATATGCTGCAGTTTATATTTTGTTCTTCAATTGTGTGCATGTTTTTCTTTCTGGATTTATTTTCTGTTTAATTAGTTTTGGTGTATTTTGTGAGCAGTCAATTTTATATATCTGATCTACAGTGTGAGCGACCAGTCGTGATAATTTGAACAGTGCGACTTTAATTTTAATTGTAAGCACATCTGAGTGACTTGTACTAAAATGAGAGGAACAGTACATGCTCTGTTACAGGGAGCGGGCCAGAGTAAGTGACAAAGATGGCAGGAACTTTAGAGAGGTAAAGAGTAGTGCTGTACCTGCTGCAGGTTAAAATCAATATCTGGTCAGAGCCAATATGGCTGTGGAAGCTTTAAGGAGTGGCAAGAGCATTGAAAAAATATGTGGTGCTCTCGCTGCACTGGAGCAGCCATGACTAGTACTGCAGCAATTCACAGTACTGCACATGCATGATACTCACAGATGCGCAGGTTGCCCAGGAGTCTGCCATGTGCAGCATGCTGTCGATGACATGACTACTTATACACAATACTCATGCATGCACAGTTTAAGTCAGTGCTGCCATGTTGTCCATGATGTTCCTCACTTCTGCAGTTGCGAAAAGGAGAAGTAGTGCACTGAGAAGGGGGGGTGTTTATGTGGCCCATGGAGGGGAAGGGTTGCATAACAGAATCAATGGAAATTATGCCAGACCACTGAGGCAGCACATCAGACAGTGGTCTGGCAACATGATTCCAAAGTGCTCTTATACAAATCTGATGATGGCATAACATCTGTTGAGCTTGGCACATGCAGCTGTAAAAATCAGACTCGGGAGGAGACTATTAACAAACTACAGATCTGGTCTGGGACTTGTTCATCATCACAGTCACTTTCTCGTTCTTCTATAAGCAGTAATTTATGATAAATGTGCCTTAACCATATTGACCTCAGTGTTGCTAGACTACTTCTGTTTTTCCCCAGATTGTAGTAGGTGGTGGGTAATAGCAGTCTTGAAGTAGTAGTGGCCAGTGGTGGCACTGTCTGAATAAAAGTGGTACCCATGCACATATGCACATTTTAGAAATGGCTCCTTTACTTGTTTTTGCTGTAAAAAATCTGACCTCTTTAATACAAAAACAAGGATTCAGTTATGGCCTCAACCCTCCCCTCCTCTTTTCGCTTCAAGTGAGGAACGTAATTATGGGTTTGCATCAGATGTACAGTGGCAGCCATAGGCACATAATATTGCTACTGTATGTAAAAGCTTGGCTTTTTTGAATGTTTGATTTCTTAATGTTGTCAATACCACTCCACCCATTTTGTGCTCTGCCCCTGGATTTCTGTGCCCCAAGTGCACTATTTTACATTTTTATGTTGAAACCTAGTTGTCATACCCTTGGCCACTATTCAAGTCTTCTAAGATCTCTGCTCATACTTTTCCATCCTGCTGCAAATCTTGGTATCATCATGCAGAGTCAAATCTTCCCTTTCTGCTTCTTTGCAATTTCACTTATGTAATGCCGCAAAGTTGGGACATCCCAGAAAAAACTAGAATCAATAAATAAACTAGGGGTTTACAGGTGCTCAGGGTGCCTGCTGTAGGTGTAGACAGCAAGGTACAATGATGAGGGGCCCCTAAAAGTAAAGATTCCCCTCCTTATAAAGGGAAACTAAAATAATATAGAAAAGTGCCTTGTGCACTAAAAACCTGGTCAAAAAGCAGATTTAATTGCAGCACATGTCACAATGGCTTGGATGGAATGCTGTGCTGAGCTGCTCATGCACAGCATTCCAGTCCAAACACTCTAGAACCTGAGGGTTTGTTTTTTAAAAAAAGTTTTAACAGTTTTGAGGAGTTCCTGCTGGCTGTGGAGCAGAGAGGATGCAGATGGTTAAGGGGAACCAGTAGAGAGCTTACCTGGTGGTTGAAGCTGTTTCCCAAGGGCCAGTCTGTGTGCCTGCTCTGGCTCCAGCCAGTGAAGATTCCCCAAGAGCTCCGTTTTGGTCTGCGGTGCCATAGGGGCACCAGAAGAAAGTAACCGGCCGTTTGCCACGATTTGGGCTGTGTAGCTCTGTCGGTTTATTGTTTTAACCCCCTTCCTTGCGTTTTAAAGTTAAATTCGTCCTCCATCAGCAGCTTCCTGCCAGTCACATTCGCCGTCCCATCGCCATCTTAGGCCCCCCTTGCATCCTCCCAGCCACCTGCACAGTCCCTCCCACTGCCAGCATACCTCCCACCTCCCGACAGCGCAGCAACCCTCCAGAGGACGGCGCGAGCGGTGAGTCGGTGGCACTTCAGCGTGCTGGACCACCTGTAAAGGGAGACTGTTTACTTGATGTGAGAAGCGCACAGAAGGCGCTTAGAAGGGCGGCTGAGCTCCGCAAGGGAAAGCGGGTCATCAGGACCCGGAATTACTTATGCAGAGGGAAGGCAGGGTGTAGTGATGCCCACGGGGAGGGGCCAGGATCTCAAGGCCAAGCAAAGGCCTATAAATATTCATTAGGGGGCAGGATTAAAGGTGGCAACCTGCCGAATGAGCGACAGCAGCTCTCGGGGAGCCTGGGAAATTAAAGGGGCCCTGCCACTCTTGCCCATTTCGAGATTTAAAGGGGCAATTCAGGCCCAGTTTCAGAGGGGCACCAGGCCCATTTCAGGAAGGCTACCAGGCCTAGTTTCAGAGGGCACCAGACCCATTTCAGGGAGGTATCAGGCCCTGTATTTCGAAGGACACTAGCCCCACTGTATTTAGGGCATCAGGCCCAGTCTTGAAAGGCTAGCTGCCCACAGCCAAGTGTAGGGCACCAGGCCCGAGGTAATTGTAGGTCAGGCCTGAGGTAAATGTAGGCATTAGGCCCCGAGGTAAAGCAGGGTTCGTGGGAGGCCCCGCCCAGTGTAATAGGGCAAGCCAGCCTAGTGGTACTAAAGGAGGCCTGGCCTAGTGTAATAGGGCAAGCCAGCCTAGTGGTACTAAAGGAGGCCACGGCCTAGTGTAATAGGGCAAGCCACCTAGTGGTACTAAGGGCTTCCTTAGCCAAAACGTTCAGGGCAGCCAGATCCTATTCAGAAAGACCCGACAGTTAGGGAAAGGGATTTATTCAAGAGTGCTCAGTTCACTTATACTGTGAAGCTGCTGTAACAACTGTACTGCTTATCCAATGGTTATTGCTAAAATACCTGAAAGACTATGAACCTGCTAGGAAGCACCAGGACTGTGTTGTATTGGATTGTGGATATCTATCTCTAAGCATCTGAACTATTGCTTTAAGCACCTGAACTATTGCCCTAAGCATCTGAACTATTGCCTAAGTATCTGAACTATGCCCCTAGTTGTCGAAATGTTGCTCTAAGCATCTGAACTGTTGCTCTAAGCATCTGAACTATTGCTCTAATCATCTGAACTATTGCTCTAAGCACCTGGACATTGGCCCCCGCCAGTAAAAATGACTCCTAAATTTATAATTTGCCCTTCCCCCGGCAAATTATTGTATCATTCCACAATTCTCTGGGCATCTTTCAGTTATATGGTTACTACTGTATGAAGACAGTCTCAGTCTTCCATCACACTGTAGTCCCATAGTGTGGGCTGTAACACTCGTACTCAGAATCAGTCTCTACTCAGAAGAAGGCGTCTTCTTAGCATTATTCACTCCTGTGGGATCATCCATCCGCTCATCATGTCCATCTGTGTCGCCCACCGGGTTAAGTCCATCACCAGTTGTGCACAAGTCGCACTACCGCTTCTTGTTTTTCACAGCTCAAGGCACGCTCGTCGAAAACACATCACCTACAGCTGTGCCAGTGTCATTCAGTATGGTTCCTGTTCCAGATGTCCTGAAGTTGGTCGCCTCTACAGAAGAGTGTGCTCATCCTGGAGAATCTGGTTTGTGCCCTTCCTGGTCGTTCGCCGAAAGTCGAGTCCGTCGAAGCCCAGTACAGGACGCATCTGCCATTTCTTTGTTTTTGTGTTAGTTTCTGATCCTAGGATTGCAGAATCAACCATCATCTCTTCAGATACTTCTGGTTCCTGGTCCTGTCAGAGTTCCTTCTGAGTTTAGCTGGCCCTTGGAGTGCCGCAGCATCAGTCAGGTCGTGGTAGTCCTCCATTGGATTCGTCGCCATGCAGGTCCTGATCTCTCTTCATCCTTGGCAACCCTGGAAGTGGGTTTTGGCCGAGGAACCCTTTGTTTTCAGTGGGTTATTTCAGGAACCAGTTGCTCTGGTTCTTCATTCCGGCAGCCTTGGAGAGAGTGGGCTTTTGCCGAAGAAACATATGGTCTGTTTACCAAACCTCTCACCACCCCAGCGGCCTTAACCAGGTCCTTGCTGGAAATTGTGATTATGGTTATACAGTTCTGTTTTATTTCTCTTGTAGCTACCAACGAAGAATGACGGTGAACACAAAGACACCGGATCCCTGGACTCTTGTAATATCTAGACTCTGATGGAAATGTGTGGTGATAATTACCCTAATACACTTCTGAGTGGCTTATGTCATCTGATCCTCACCTAAGAGTATCAAAGTGTAGAATAATTTCAGAATAAGAGTGGCAGTAGGCCTATAGTCTATTCTTGTAGTAATAATCTTAGTAGTCGTAGATAAGGTATTTCTCTGTTTATTGCCCTATTGTTCTCGGGCAACCCCTCCTTCCTCTTGTGACTGTGTCTCTCTACCCTTGGTACAAAATAAACGCCCTGCGGGCATTGAAGCACTAGGTTGACTCCTGCCTCTCCTTGTCTGGGTAATGGTTATCCTATCCACATAATTCGGACCTTGGTGCCTCACTCATCTCTTTTCACCACCTTTAGAGTAGAGTACTTCAGAGAGCACCTCTAGACCATCACACTTATAAAGACATTAATGAGGACTAGGTCCAGCACTGATCCCTTAGATACCCCCATCACCCTCCCTTCCTTGGAGGGAACTCCATTTACTACCAGCCTCTGTCAGCTATCCCCTAACCAATTTCTTACCAAACAGCCACATTTGTTTCTCTTTTAGCCAACACAGTAGGAGTCATGCAGAATAAATGTAACTTTCTTGGAAAGTATTTTAGTTACACATACACAATTAACATGAATGTTGTTCAGGACAAACAGACATTTCAAATGAGCCTATTCACTAGGCTGCACTAATTATATTTTTTAAAATATGGCCATCTGATTACCTGAATTTTCATTTGTCTTCATTATTTTCACCTTTTGGATGGCTATATTTAAAAAATATAGAATTAATTTAGTTTGGTGACTACCTCATTTGAAAGGTCTTTTTGTCCTGAACAACAAACATGCTAGTGGTGTATGTTTAACTTGTATACTTTCTGAGATATTTACATTTGTTTGGCATTACTCCTAATGTGTTTGCTTAGAGAAAAAAAATGAGGTTGTTTGGAAATACAGTAGGAGTCATACTAACATACTAAGAAGCCAGCAGAAGAAGGCTATTTAGTCTATCTAGACTGCTCATATTTCAGGGTCTAGAGCTTGAGCTACTATCCCTGCCCCTCCCGCTCCTTCCATCCTCTCTACTCATGATCCTTACAGTACATCCCCTGTGCCTTTCCCAGCCTCTCTTGAGGCTGCCCTCTATGTTCAATGAGATCACCTTTTCTGGCAGTGCATTCCAAGTGTCTACCACCCTCTCTGTGAAGAAGTGCTTCCTGACCACCCCCTTAACCCTCCAACCCTCCATCTTAAGAGTGTGCCCCCTTGTGTTATGGTTGCAATTCAATTAAAAGATTCCCTCCTTATCCACCTTATTTACACCTTTAAAGTACTTCAAGTCCCAATCATGTCCCCTCTTTCTCGCCTGTCCTCCATGGAGTACATGTTTGGTGCCCTCAATCTCTCCTCATATATTTTACCCTGCTGATGCGCTGTCATCTTTGTAGCCCTCCTCTGTACCTTCTCCAACAGCTTAATGTCCTTTTGAGGTGTGGGCACCAGTACTGAACTCCATACTCTAGATATGGCCTCAGTGACCTGTACAAGGGTAGTATAACCTCCTCTCTCCTACTACTGATTCCTCTAGCTATGCATCCTAGCATCTTGTTTGCCCTTGCTGCTGCTTTCTTGCACTATGTGGAGTGCTACAGGTCACTAGTGATCATTACATCCAGGTCCCCCTATTGCTGTGATGCAGATACCAGAACTCCACCCAGGTAGTTCTCTGTCTTGGGATTCTTGGTTCCAACATGCATAACTTTGCATTTCTTGGCATTGAAGCCAAGCTGCCAGATCCTGGACCACCTCCCCAGCTTTTCCAGGTCATCATGTTGGTCTTTTATCCCTTCAGCTATGTCCACTCTCCCACTCTCCCGCAGAGTTTGGCGTGATCAGTGAATAGGCACATTTTACTCTTTATACCATCCCCAATGTCATTGATGAAGACATTGAACAACACCGGCCCCAGCACTGGGCCCTGTGGTACCCCACTGGTGACCTTTCTGGTGCCAGATAAGTCTCTCCTCACAACCACCCTCTGGGTTCTGTGCCTCAGCCAGTTTTCCACCCATCCTGCCATCTTATCCCCAGCCCTGAGGTCCACCAACTTCCTGATCAATATTTTGTGGGGCACAGAGTCAAAGGCCTTTCTGAAATCCAGATAGAGGATGTCCACTGCTTTTCCCTATCTACTGTTTCAGTGATGCAACCAAAGAAGTCAACCAGATTTGTTTTACACAGTCTCTCCCCCCTCCATGAACCCATGTTGCCTTGAATCCTGGAAACCATGATCCTCTGGATATTCCATCAACCTTTCCTTTAGTATGGTCTCCATAAGCTTGCTCACAATTGAGGTCAGACTGACTGGTCTATAATTCCCTGGGTCATTCTTGGGACCACTTATGTGGAAGGGCACCACATGTTATGTTCTCCAATTCTACAGTACCACACCTGACTCTAGTGAACTATTAAATAGGTTTGTCAGTGGACCTGCCAGCTCCTTGGTCAGTTCCCTTAGTACCCTTGGATGTACTCTGGGCCTGGTGATTTGTCCACCTTTAATGCTAGCAGCCCATCCCTCACTCTATCCTCCTCTATCACTATATCTATGTTCCTTTCTCCACCTGTTCCTCTTCTCCCTCATGAAGACACTGGTCCATCCTTCTCCCTGGCAAAGATGGAGCAGAAGTATTCATTTTAGTATCTCTGCTTTTCCACCATTATCCTCCTCCCACTCCTCCCCTTTCTTAAGCCTGACAATCCTTTCCTTCTTGTCTCTTTTTTCACTCATATAGTGAAAGAAAGATTTCTCCCCCTTCTTAATCCAATCAGCTGTCTGCAGCTCCTTCTGTGCTTTAACTTGCAGGGCTTCCTTACTTGCCTCACTAGCCAACCTTAGGTAATTTTTCCTATCCACCTCTGTCTTGGTCTTCCTGAATTTTCTATAGGCCAGCCTCTTTCTGTTACTGCCTGGGCAACCCCAGACCTGAATCAGCTGGTTACTTTGGCCCTTGTGTTTTTACCTCTGAGCCTAACACACTCCTCTGTGGCAACCAGTTTTCCTTCCTTACTGATGAACCACCTGTGTTCCACCCCATACCTGCTCTGATGCCTGCCAGGAGGCTTCTTAGTACTTCACCCATAATTCTGAAGTTCGACCTTCTAAAATCCAAGATTTTGGTCTTAGTCAGGATTCTTTCCCTTCCCATATCTAACTGGAACCACACTGTGCAATGGTCACTCCCACCCAATGGCTCCCTGACTGTTATTTGTTAGCACAAGATCAAGCATTGCTCTGCTCTTGTTGGTTCTGTGACACCCTGAGTCAGGAACCTACTCTGCGTCCTTTCAGGATCATCTGACTCCTAGCACATGTAATTGATGGTATTCTTTAGTCCACTTTGTGCAGGTTGAAATCCCCCACAATTACCACCTCTCCTTCTCTGCAGTTTCCAATATTAGTGAACTTAGTTCTCTTTCCCTCTCCTCATCCTGGTTGGGTGGTCTGTACACCACCACCAACCTCACCTTTCTCCTTTATTGGACCCTAAAAGGAAAGCAGTCAAATAATAGAGACCACACACCCCCAAAGGCTTACCCCATGATTACGCTTTCCACAAAGAAAAGCCTTAATTTTAGAAGTTGCTGCTACTTTATTTTAATTTTGAAAAAGGTTGGGAGTTGGGAAGATGGCATATGATGCAGCTCCATTTAGTGTAAAAGTCCTGCACTGCACTGCTCATTGCAATACAAATGTATTGCAGCGGGGGAATGGCACGCATTTTACTAAATGGAGCCTGATCTGCCATCTTCCTGACTCAAACTTTCAAAATTAAAATAAAGAAAGTAGCAGATTCTAAAATTAAGGCTTTCTTTGTGAAAAGCTTAATCGAGGGTAAGCCTTTGGGGGCGGGGACCTCTATTATTTGTACAGCTTTAATTGGTAAATTGGTAGCCTGGGTAAAACATTGGCTGGACAACAGGACACAGAAGGTAATTGTAAATGGAGTCCACTCTGAAGAAAGAGGGGTTACTAGTGGGGTACCGCAGGGTTCAGTATTGGGTCCAGTCCTTTTTAATGTCTTCATAAGTGACATTGCAGAGGGACTGGAAGGAAAAGTATGCCTCTTTGCAGATGACACAAAGATCTGCAACAGGGTTGATACACAAGTAGGCATGGAAAGAATGAGAAGGGACTTGGCAAGGTTGGAGGAATGGTCGAAAGTAAGGCAGCTAGGATTCAATGCAAAGAAGTGCAAAATAATGCACCTGGGAAACAAGAACCCAGGGGAAGAATACACAATGGGGTGGAGGTAGTAACAACAACAAAAAAGGAAAGGGACCTGGGGGTAATCATATCAGATGACCTTAAGGTTAGCAAGCAATGTGAGAAGGCAGTAGGGAGGGCTGGGGTTATACTGGGATGCATAAGGAGAGGCATCAGCAGCAGAAAACAGGAAGTTGTTATCCCTCTGTACAGTTGGTGAGACCCCATCTGAGTACTGCGTCCAGTTCTGGAGACCCCATCTCTGCAAGGACATAGACAGAATAGAGGCAGTCCAGAGGAGGGCAACTAAAATGGTGCAGGGTCTGCAAGAGAAGCTGTATGAGGAGAGACTAAAGGAGCTTAATATGCATACCTTGAGGAAAGAAGGGAGAGGGGGACATGATAGAAACTTTTAAGTACCTCAGTGGAATCAACAAAGTCCAAGAGGGAGCATCTTTCAGAAAAGAGACGTGCAAGACAAAGGACACAATTTAAAGATGGGGGGTTCAAGGGCAATGTGAGGAAGTATTATTTCACAGAGAGGGTAGTGGATGCATGGAACAGCCTTCCTGAGGAGGTTGTGGGGTCTAAAACTGTGGGAGAATTCAAGAATGCATGGGACAGACATAAGGCAATTCTTGTGGGGGGTAGGAAGAAATAGGCTGTTGGTTAACTAGGATCTGCGGCCTATCCTGTAGGTAGGGAAATGGGCAGACTAGATGGGCCAAGCGGTCCTTATCTGCCATCAAAGTCTATGTTTCTATGTTTGTATAATGCCTCCACCTCCTCTTCCTCTGACTCCTCCCTCACGCAAATTATTCCCTCCTGATATAAACTGCCACCCCTCCCCTTTCCCAACTACCTTGTCCCTTTTGTATAGCTTATATCCAGGGATCACAAGGTCCCAGTCATAGTGTAGTGATGCCCAAGTCTTGGTTACTGGCACTATGTCCACCCATTATCCTCCACCCTCCTCCCTTTCTTAATTCCTTACAATTCCTTCCTGCTTGTCTTTTCTTTCACTTATATAGTGAAAGAAAGACTTCTCCTTCTTAATTCCTTCAGGTGTCTGCTGCCCCTTCTGGGCTTTAGCTGATCGGACTTCCTTACTTGCCTCACTAGCCAACCTTAGGTAATTTTCCCCTATCCACCTCTCTCTCTTGGTCTTCCTGAATTTTCTATAGGCCAGCCTCTTTTCCCTTACTAC
Organism: Neoceratodus forsteri; assembly: GCA_016271365.2. Lineage (NCBI taxonomy): Eukaryota > Metazoa > Chordata > Ceratodontiformes > Ceratodontidae > Neoceratodus > Neoceratodus forsteri. The sequence continues at coordinate 949,434,575 of CM028133.1, read as the reverse complement.
CTGGGCAAGAACTGAACCAGCTGGGCACTTTGGCCATTGTGTTCTTACCCCTGAGCCTAACACACTGCTCTGTGGCAACCAGTATTTCTTCCTTAATGATGAACAACCTTTGGTCCACCCCATATCTGGTCTGCTGCCTGCCAGGTGCCCCTTTAGTACTTCATCCATTTTCCTGAAGTCCCCCTTCTAAAATCCGAGATGTTAGTCTTAGTCAGGATGCTTTCCTGTCCATATCTAACTGGAACACCACTGTGCAGTGATCACTCCCACCCAATGGCTCCCAGACCATTATTTCTTGTACATGCTTCCCATTTGTGAGCACAAGTGCACTTTGGTAGGCATAATCCATGCACAGAATACTTGATGGTAGGAATTAGACTACCCACTTCCACAGAGGCTAGAGATATGTGAGCCATAGTCAGTGACTCCCTGCAGCAAACAAGTCAATGCAATAAAGCAATCAAACAGGCACTGGAGACGAGGGTTTTATAGGGAATGGTTTTCTGAGTAGGCAAAGCAAGGTGATTCTATCACTGCCCAGATCCCTAGCGAGGCTTCACCTGGAGTGCTATGACCAGTTCTGGAGACCTCACCTGAGAAAAGACCTAGACAAACTATGGCTCGAAATATCTATTCACTGAAATCCAGAAGGGAGTATGGATACGTGATTGAAACATACAAGTTTCTCTGTGATATAAAGAAGGTAAACTTATGTCCTATTTGTACAAAATAAGGATGCAGTCACTAGTTGCATGAGTGGAGATTGGTAGGATGCCAATTCCCTTCAAGGGTTTAAATGGGACTGGGACAAAGCAAGAGGAATCATAGTCCCCAAAAGGGGCAGTAAGGGTTTGAGGTGTGGCAGTGGGGGGAAAGGTACAGTACAACAGCACAGTAGGCCAATGGAGTGAGTTAGTATAGCAAGGGAAGAGTAGATAGATATTCAGTCTCCTTTTAGTCAAGTACTGTGTTTCTATATTTCCTCTCAACCATGCACAATAACACACCATTACCAAAAAGCCTTATATAGATACATATCAATGCACTTCAACAAATCTCTACATCATAGTGTCCTGCACACATACATGGATTTATACCATGGCCTTTCATCCATGCACAGTCATGTTGCAGTAACCCATAGTCATACAAGGACACCGGGAATGTTCCCTACTCTTTGTGAAGAGTGCCCTGGGTTCTTTTACTTCCACCTGGACACCCACCAGGACAACACCAGGGTGGGCAGAAGGGACCTCAGTTTAACGTCTCATCCAAAGGACGGCACACCCCAGCAGTACAGCACCCCCCAATACTGCACTCAGATGCCAGTGATTTTTAGGTGCAAGTTCTATCCCGATGTGGGATGAGAACCCACGACCTTCTGGTCCAGAGGCAGATGTGCTACCAACTGGGCCACGCTGACAAGAATGCTGGGCACACAAATGAGTGCAGATAACAGTGTCCTGCAACTTTATACACATTTGTACTATTGTCCTTCACCCATACACTTCCTACATAATAGAATACGTCATCCATAAAGATATATTACTGAGCAGTGCACTATAAACCAGGTATAACTGTCATGCACACATATCGCCATATCATTCACCCTTACACACTGACATAAGAGTAGTGAGCCACTGACTTTGAAAAGTGATCTAAAGGTACCCTGCAACAACACAGAGACATGTAAGATCACCAGTCACAGAAATCTATGCACATACACACCTACATAATATTAACCAGCAAAAGCAGATAGCAATGCACACATTTGTAACCCTATCATGAACCCATAAACACAGACAATACATTGCCAGTAACAGTAAAATAAATACCTGTCTCTTTCAGCCACTTTACAGACACACTGTTAGCATTCAGCAACAATTCAGATATGACAGTTGTAATATGACTTATCATATTTATACCTTCCCTCAGTCCTTTTCCTATTCTGAATGACATAACTCTGGCATTTTGGTTTATCCTGTTTAAATGAAAAATAAATGGTGGGACATGCATCTGGTTTCAAGCAACACTGACAGAGTAAAACCAATAGTATCTAAAAGAGTTTGTGAAATTGTACATTGAGCTTCTGTAAAGTGGCCAGCACATGAAACACTATGATCAGTTTGTTCCCAACAGGCACATTTAACACCAAGTGCCCACTGCTTGCACCGATGGTTATCTTTAGGAAAGTGATAGAAACCGTGTTCATACCCTTTACCATTCTTACAACCAATGGCACAGCAGTGCTTCATATCAGCAAAAGTAAAACGGAAACAACAAAATTGAACAAGAAGTAACCACACAGACAGACATTGAAGTCAGTTAAAAACAAAATATTCTGTAACACACTTAGTTAACAAGCATTATAAAGCATTATAAAAGCAGGAAAATAAAATGATGATATTGTAAATAGGCAGTAGAACTCATACTGTTTGCAGCAAAGCCACTCTAAGCTGTACTATTTAAACTGTCAGGAAACATAATAAATTTTGAGGGTAGGTCAAACACTGGCACAGGCCACTCCAGTACCCCGATTACAGACAAACACTGCAGTGATAGACTGTTAGACACATAAATCTAACAACTTAAAAGAAATTATGAAGGACTCAGTATAAGGAAAAGGAGAGTGTGTTAAATCAAACCAAAATGCCCTGACTGCAGCCTGTTGCTGACCAGGAAATAAGTTGGAACAGTATCTCTGGCAGATGGCAATGCTCACAGACCACCACTGATGTAATGACGCTGCAGATGCAGGCAGCCCAGCTAAGTAGAGCATCTGTAACAAATTACAGCAGTCAGAGGAAAACAAAGCTACGAACATGCACAGTTACAGTATTTATTAAGCAGAGGGTGAAAACAACTAAGGCACTGCTTTAAAGGCATTTCTTTATTAACACTACCATTTGCAGTACAAAATAAATTGTGTTGCACATGATCTTTAAACACAAAGAAGGGATTATTTAATTCAAATGTCATAGTGATTTGCATAGTGGAAGGATACACTGAAAAGTCCGAAACTGTTCCACGATCAGCCATTTTCCTACTGAGCTTCAGCAAAATGGCTATAGACTTCAGCCACAGCCATAAAAATTAAGTCTGCAGGGGATCACGTGATGCAGGGTGCGGTAGAAGCTCCTCTGCATAGCTCCAGCCTCCTAGCTGCAAAATATCACTATTTTGGCTATTATTTCTCCCTAAAAACTGGAAAGATTGTTTATTACCACCTTCTTAATACCCCTGTGCGCCTGCTGGCTTGTTCTCGCCGACTATGGAGGTCTGTATGAAGAAGCCTCCACAGAAGCACACCCTCCGTCACTCCCGAGAAGGCCCCAAAAAATCAAGGGCATCGAGTACAGTGGATAAGCCAGAGCTTCAAAACCTGATCACTGAGCAAGAACCCTAACTTTGAGCAGATTTTTGGAAGAGTTTAAACCCTTCTGGGAAGAAGTTAAAGAAATTTCAGCTGTAATCAAATCCCTTTCCAAAAATGAAGAGGTCTCGATAAAACTTCAGATAATGCAACTCGAATCTCCTCTCTTGAGAAGCAAGTGGAAAAAAATCGATCCTGGTCTCGTGGCTATGCGGCAAAGGATCTCTCATCTGGAAGCCAAGCTGGAAGATTTAGAGGGCCGCAGCCGAAGAAATAATATAGTTATCTTGGGCCTCCCAGAAGGAGAGGAAGGCCAGAATACACTCACATTTGTGCAGAAACTGGTGGAAAAGATCACTGGTCCCTCTCCTTTTGGGGCCAAGTACACCATAGAAAGGGCGCATAGGTCCTTGCGACCCAAACCACCTCCAGGAGCAAGGCCACGTCCCATTATATGTCGCTTTCTAAATTACTTAGAGCGACAACATTTTTTGGCAAAAGTGAGAGAGCTGCAAGAAGTAAAATGGGAAAATGCCAGGCTTAGAATTGCCCAAGATTTACCGGGGTGGGTCAGAGCAAAATGTACTGCATTTCACCCTATTGTATCAAAAATCATAGCAGCAGGCCTTCGCTTTAAAATGGGTTACCCAGCTAGATTACAGGTACTGGTGGCTGGTACCTGGTCAACATATGAGAATCCTGAAGCTGCTCTTACAGGACTTAAGGCTGCCTTGCCTGATCTGTTTCAGGACACTTGACCTGTTTGTTCGGTCTCAGCCTATCCAGAGATGGAAGGGAGAAGTTTTTCTCATACTACTATTCAAAATGAAGAATGAATAACTGTCTGGTGCTGAGGGTTCCTGAATGTTACGGCGGAGGGGACTATTCTCATCGGAATCTTGTTTTCTTTCATTTCCCTTCTCAGTGCTCAGTGTTTTGGAGCAACTCCATATCCCAGGAGTTTGTTTCAAGAGGGTTGTGTCTTGTCTGGGAGGAGGATCCCTTTTTTCACTTGGGTCATGTTTTCCTGATTTTTTGCAAGGGCACCAATCTATTTCCCATGGTTTAGTTTTTAGTATGAAAGCCCTCAGATCTGGTGTTTTTGTCTGCTAAGGCACAAGTCAAGAGAGTGACCTCTTAGTATCAGCTTTAGTTGGTTATGCGTTTCTGAGTTCATACCACTAGAGGGTGCTCTTGCAGCTTATTCGGTGGATCAACCCCATTACTTGTCTTGGGAATCTATTTTCCCCGATTGAATATAACAGTGGGGGCTTGGGAACATGTGGAGATCCTCTACTTGGGAGCATCTAGTTCTTTCGCTAACAAAGGACAGTGGGAAAAGTTTCAATGTTGCTAGTGGCAGTAGTTACGATACCGTATTCTGCTATCATACTTTACATTGCCTTTTTCTCTTTCAGGTATTCGGGTCCCCTGGATTGCTCCCAAGTGGGGGATGCTCTCTCTTCCCTTTCTTGTTTTTGATCTCTTCTTTTCTGGATTTCAGGAGTCTAATAGTTGTCTGTTATTACCTATATTATTCCTACCTTAGTATAGATATCAATGATCATTGTCTGAATAAGAAGGTTTGCATATTAGGGCAGGGTTTTTGGGCACATGTTTGGGAGGTTGGAGGAGAAGGAAGGAAAACGGTATTGTGCTGAACGTTGCTCGTGACAGTTGGGATGGGGGGAGGGGGGATGATGTTGTGTTCATGGTTTTCATTTTATCTGTTCACTGGGCGGGGTTGGGTTACTTTGGGGGGGTTTGGGGAGACTGATGGGAGGGAAGTTGATGTTGGGTTGGGAGAGGGATACAGCAGCAAACATGGGTTCTGGATACTTAATTCTGATTGTTGTAATCCCTGGATGTCACATAAGAGACTCACTTTTTTTTATTTTTACTTAGATGGCCAGTAGTATAAATCTGGCTACATGGAATGTGAAGGGGATAAGGAAAAGAGTTAAACAATACCAAGTTTTAAAACATTTAAGCTTATTATCTTCTCAGATTACATTCTTGCAAGAATCTCATTTACTTGAAAGTGAATCTCTGCAACTTAGGAGGCAACAAATTGGGCAGGTATTTACTGCCTCGGGGTCCACTAACAGCTGTGGGGTTATGATTCTGATCAACAGAGGTATTCCCTTTATCTCTAAACAAGTTCTCAGGGACCCGGACAGTAGATATGTCCTGGTCCAGGGGAATCTTTGTTCCATGCCAATTTTACTTGGTAGCATATATGGGCCAAACGCAGACGACCCGGGCTTCTTTATGAAGCTCATCTCCATACTCCTTCCCATACTTCCCATTGGTATAATTATGGGTGGGGACTTTAATCTGGTTCTTGATCCTGAAGTGGATAGGTCTGGTAGTGGGTCGAGGAGTTTGTCGCCCGGGCAGAGGGCCCTCAGGGACTTTCTGGATCAGTGCAGACTGTGTGATGTGTGGTGTATATTACATCCTAAGGACAGGGAGTATACTTTCAACTCGCCTGTGCACAGAACCCAGTCTCACATCAACTATATTTTTATCTCTCAGGTCCTCTTACCGGGGGTCTTAACTGCCTTGATTCAGCCAGGTCCAGTGTCGGATCACTCCCTGGTGGCTTCAAATCTGGCTTTCCTTAACATTCCCCAAAAAGAAACCCGATGGAAATTAAATGGGCAATTACTGAAAGATATCAAATACTGTAACCTAATAAAAGAACAGATTGATTTATTTTTTTCTACTAACTCCTCTGAGGATATGGCACCTGATATTTTGTGGGGTGCTTTCAAGGCCTACATGAGAGGGATTATTATTAGCTTAGCCACAAAGAGGAAAAGGGTTCGAGAGGCAGAATTACTAGCCTCATTATCTCTAATTAGGTCTCTGGAAACCAAGTTATCCTCTAATTCCTCAGAAGAGGATATGAGGAGGCTCTCGGTAGCTAAAGATAAATATTTAGATTTGCTGAGGGAGAAAGCAGAGTTATCTATTATTTGCACCAAAGCGAGCTATACCGACCAGGGGGAAAAAGCAGGTCACTTGCTAGCCTTAAGGTTAAAACAGCAGGAATCTGCTAGATTCATACCTCCAATCAGGGCCCGGGCAGATGGATCCCTGAAGGTGTCCCCTTCTGAGGTTGTGCAGGAATTTGCCTCATACTATGAGCATTTATATAGGGACATGGATAATCCCCCTTCCTTAGAAGCGCTCGAGGCATATCTGAGGGATTCTTCTCTACCATCTTTATCTGAACCATAGTGGAAGTTCCTATCCTTCCCAATATCTCTGGAGGAAATATCAGAGGTCATCGGGGCTTTGCCCTCAGACAAAGTCCCGGGACCAGACGGTTTTCCCGCTTTATTCTATAAAACTTTTTGAACACAACATTACCGGTTCTTCACCGGTTGTATTGTCACATTCTTTCTGGTGCAAGAACAGATACACATCTGTTTGAAGACCTGATTGTTCTCCTTCCTAAGCCCGATAAAGACCCAGAGCTAGTGCAAAGCTATAGGCCAATTTCTTTATTGAACCAAGATGTTAAAGTTCTCTCGAAGATATTGGCCGATAGAATAACTCGGGTCCTTCCGGACCTGATCAGTATGTCTCAGGTGGGATTTATGAAGGGGCGTTCATCGGCTGACCATTTACGCACCCTGTCACATGTCGTCTCGGTGTCCAGGGATGCCGCCTTTCCCGCAGCATTGGTCTGCCTGGACGCCGAGAAGGCATTTGATCGTGTCAACTGGAATTTCCTGTTTCAGGTCCTAAAAGTATTTGGTTTTCTGGTCAAGTTTATAGACTGAATTCGGGCCTTATATCAAACTCCCTCTGCCAGAGTCTCCGGCAATGGAGCATTCTCCAAACCCTTTCTCTTATTTTCCGGTAATAGGCAGGGATGTCCCCTCTCCCCTCTTTTATTTAATTTATACTTAGAGCCCCTTATCTGAAATACTCTCAATAATCCAGAGATATGAGGTATCCCAATAGGTAATAATGTGGTGAAGATCACGGCTTATGCTGATGATCTTCTCCTCCATCTTTCTCATCCAAAAACATCTATCCCGTCATGTTAGGAGAAATCTCCAAGTTCAGTATTTTCTCAAACTATAAACTGAATGTCAGTAAATCCTCCATTTTCCTCTTAACCATAAGGTTTTCAAAGTGATGTTTCCCTTTGGTCTCGGCTGGTCTCCTCGTGTTCTCAGATATATGGGTATTAATTTGACGATAATCCCTCTTCCTGGTTCAAAAGAAAACTTGGAGCCCCTTTCCCAAGTGATAGTTCAGGACCTCAATAGATGGTCTAAATTTCCTGTCTCTCCCTGGGGTCGCATCAATATAATTAAAATTAATGTTTTTCCTTGCTTGTTTTACCCTCTCTCGCTCCTTAATTCCTTTATTCCTTTATCATGGTTTCAAAAAATGCACAGAATTTTCACAAATTTTATCTGGTCCAATAAGCAATCCAGGTTAGCATATCATAAGCTGGCTGCTCAGAAAATGGATGGAGGACTACGGATCCCCCGTCTGGCAATTTATTACTGGGCTAGTCATATTGCAAAATATATGCGCTGGGTGAATCCGGGTCCGGAACACCTAAGACTGGTCTGGCTCAAAATTGAGTTAGACTTTATCCAGTCCGAGAACATTGACCCCATGACTATGCTCTGTGTTAAAATTGCATCCCTTTCTGATGCCTGTAGTTGTCCCATCCTCCGAACGTCTCTAAGAGTTCACGTACAGCTTTGTTCATTTTTGCGGTACTCCCCACACTTGGACTTGTCTCAGTCCATTTGGAACTCCCCGTCTTTCACAATAAATAAAAGGATGATTTCTCATAAATGGTTGCCCCAAATTGGGGATGGGATAATCTCTGCTTTTCTGGACGAAGGGAATGGCTCTCAGTTTCTAATATAATTTGTAAATTTGACATCCCATTAGCTTTTTACTTCAGGGTGGTCCATTAAAACATCTGCTCTCCACAATACTTGGTAATATTCCTCCTCGCCCACCTGCCTTTCTATTTGTATCTGATCTCTCCTCCCTGTTGGGGTCACCAGGCATTATTTCCAAAATATACCGAGTTTTATTTTATTGGAAATATGGGAGACCTGAAGGCACCACTAGGCTCTGGGTTTCCTGCTTTCCCCAATACACTCCCAACTAGTCATTTTATGGAAGTTCTGTCATAAATACGTTTCTCAGGACAGACTCCGATTTATGCAATACCACATTATGCATAACATGTATTACACCCCTGTGAAGCTGAGGAAATGGGGCCTTATAAGATCGGGGGCTTGTACCAGAGGATGTCAGGAGGATGGCACACTTCTTCACATCTTTTGGTCATGCCCCATGATAAGGTCTTTGTGGGTAGCTATACAGACTAACCTAGATCCTATTTTAGGTTTGCAAGATCGCTTCACCCCAGACGTATGTTTGTTGGGAGATCTATCCTCTATCAAAGTGAGAATCAAGAGATTTCGTATTTCCATGATTGCATTATCTGTCCAAAAAATTGTACTTCAGCATTGGAAGGATGCGGTAAGCCCGTCATATCAGGAATGGGTTAATGAAATTCTAGCTAACCTTCATACAGAGAAAGCGATAGCGAGCTTCCACAATAAGTTGCAGTGGTACAAGAATACTTGGGATCCCCTTCACACGCTAATCATGACCAGATCAGGCATATGAGTTACTGTAACAATGATCTTTAATTTATGACACTATATAGTATTGCTTATCTTATCACAGTATGTACTCTGCTGCTGTATGGGGTGGGGGAAGGGGGATGGGGACAGCTCATGTAACACTTTGAACATATGCAGAGTATGTTGTAACTCTCTGTCCCCTGTATTGTGAAAATCTGTTAATATAATATGAATTATCAAAAAAAAAAAATTAAGTCTACAGCAGCATGTTCAGGGGCAGCAAGTAGTAGTAGTTGTATTTGGTGGCTGAAAATAAGTACCTTAAACACATCAGGGTCTTGGTAATAAGAAAACACATCACACAGAAATCTAGGCCTTCTCTATTTATTTCTATTCAGCACAGACATAAGGGGAAAATTGCACTCAACCCAAACAGGAAGACTCACAGGAAGTACATTTCTTAAAGCTGTATTGTCCAACATTTCTTAAAGCTGCACTACACATAACAATCTCTCCTGCCTTAGCAAGAAAGTACGTAAGTAAATAATTCAGAAAATAGTATGAAGCTATGAAAGTTATTACTGTAATATCCCTTTTAGTTAGTCTATGTCATTAGACTATATCTCTACAAGTCCATTCTCTTTGATGGATGTCTTACACGTCCTGACCGATGTAATAGGACTGGAGGCTGTTGCTCTGGAATCTGATTAGCATCAGCCACATCTTGTCTCAATTGCTGTGGCTCCACTATCTGTTCCTGTTCTTGTTCTGGAAGAAATAATGCTGGATAACTACCCTGACTCGGGTATCCTTTTTTGTTCTGTCTCAATTCTAGTACATAATTGGTCCCGTGTTTTCCTCTCCTCTGGTTAGTCAGTTGAACAGTATACACAACATTTCTGAACATTTTTCCACCATGCCTTCTATCAATTCCTTCGGCCTGCATACAACCTGACCCACACAAGATCATTGGATTTGAAGGATTTGGTGTTAGGAAGCATTTCAGTTCCTGACTTATAGCCTAGAGGGTGAAGAAGGTTCAATTGAGTTTGAATCTGATGTCCAAACAACAATTCTGCAGGGGATATTCCCATGACACAATATGGTGTTGTTTGATACATTGCAAGAAAGTCCAAAAGGGCTATTTGTATTGCCATCAGTATAGTAGGATTAGCTTTGTCAATACTCTTTTTAAAAGTCTGAATTAGGCATTCCGCTTAGCCATTTGAACTCAGATGGTAGGGAGGCGAGAAAATATGTTGGACACCATGTTGCTGGCAAAATGCTTGGAATTCAACAGACGTGAACTGTGGTCTGTTATCCAAGACAATCACTTGCAGAAAACCAAGGGTAGTAAAAGATAGATTTCAGCACTTTAATGGTACTCTCAGTAGTTGATCGAAGACATTTGATGAATTTCTGGCCATTTACTATAAGCATCAGTTAAGAGTAACCACATGGAATTTAAATAAGATCCTGTGAAATCAATATGCAACCTTTGCCATGGTTTTCAGGTCATACAATAGGTGAACTGGAGCTCTTGCTGGATTTCCCATTGATACAGCACAACCTTCGCATCTTTACACAACCTGGTACATGTCTCTGTCAAAGGAGCCACCATACTGAAGTCTGGCTAGGGATTTCATTTTAGAAATGCCTGGATGGGCTGCATGCAAAAGAGTTAACACATTTGAGTAATAACATTGGGGTACTATAATATGCAATCCCCATAGAAGACATCCCTCAGCAATGGACAACTGTTGTCTTTTTGTATAGTAGGGTTGTAGTTCAGCCGAACAAGTAGTGCCTTGAGGCCAACCCTCAAGCATATACTGATATACGTGTTTCAAAATTACATCTTGACTAGTCACTTTTGCAATGTCCTTGGCTAATTCTGGAAGCTGATCTAACTGTTGTAGCTCCATTGCACACACAACAGTAGAATCCTCCATAGCTTTGAATTGCACTGGAAAACTATCTGACCCCACCTGGCATACTAATGGCTCCTCTTTAAGTCCCACATCGAACTTCATTTGAAAGTATGCATCAGCGAGGTCCAGTTTGGAGAACCCCACACCACCATTCAGTCTGTGAAAAAGTTCCTCTGGAAAGGGATCTGTGCTAAGTACTGGATGAAGTGTCATCTTAAAATCTCCACATATTCAAACTTTACCACCTGGTTAGATACCACCACAATTGGAGTAGCCCAATCTGAACTTGAAACCTTTTCCAGCACACCTGCTTTTTCCAGTCTGTCCAATTCTGCCCCAAACCACTGGTTTTAAGGCAAAAGGAAGTTCCTGTGGTTTACAAAACTTAGGTACTGCATTAGGCTTTGTAACTAGCTTGGCTTTAGCTGTTGTGCAACATCCCAGGCCTTTCCATAGCTCTGGATACATGTCTAAAATCTCCACAAGCTTGGGCAGGTTACTGCTTTGTGGTACCTGGACAGCAGCAAGCAGGCCAAAATCTAATGGATCAATATGAATGTTTAGAAGAACCTGAGTGTTTCTGTCCAAAATGTTGACACCCTTTTTTGAAAGCAGAAAAGTTAAAGGTGTACTAGGAGAATCAGTCCTGCATACTAAAGTGGTAAACGAGCCCAGTAGCTGAATTGGTTGCCCTTCAAATGCATGCAACAACTTATTGCAAGGAGACAATGGTGGCTTATCCAGATCAGACCACGTTTTATGGTTAATAAAAGTAACTGGAGAAGCAGAATCTACCATTAAACGCAACTAATGCTTCAGTTGTGGCAATTCAAGTAACACATAGAAAGGAGGAACATCTTTAGTCTGCATTTGTGGTGCAATAGGAACCACTGCACTGTTTATGCTCTCTGAACTGATCACTGCAGTGCTCCTGCTTCTGCAAACCTTAGCAATATAACCCTGATGTTTACATGCATGACATTGAACTTCTCTGAATTTGCACTGGTCCCTGCTATGCTGAGAAGACCCACATGATGCACATTTGTACTGGGCATACAGTTTGGGTGAAGTGGTTGAATTTTTTCTTGAAAACAGTGGTTTAGGACTTAGGTTTGAGCTGTTTCAATTTGGGGATTTCTGCAGCTACTTGTACCTCATTTTTAGTGTTCATCTTAGCACGTGTTTCATTTTCTGCAACCTCATACAATTGTGTCAACTGTAAAAGTTCATCAGCGGACTTCTTGACACTTACAGGAAGTAATTGCTGAATACGATGCTCATTATTCAACCCATAACAAACTTATTGGCTAAATCAGATTCAAGATGCTCCCTGCTCCAGTCACACATGACAGCTAAGAGTTTGGTCTCAACCAAATAAGATTGTGATGACTAACTGATTTCTGCTGGTAACTATAGAATTTATAACATTCAGCCCTTGAAAAGTTGTTAAACTGTATTGTGCATTCAGTTTAGGTTTTAGTTCTTGATATGACTAATCCTCCGTCGGTCCAGTGCACACAGACTGCATAAAAGTTTCAAGGTTTCACTACCCAATAAAGTACAAAAAGCAGCTTGAATAAGTTTATCCTGTAGCTGATTATTTGCTGATTGTATGGCAGGATTAAGTAATAACCACTGATCAAACCGTCTGGACCATGTATCCAGTTCGTTCCTGTAAGAATCTCAAAGTTAGCTGAAGTTGCCATGATACTCCACAGTTCCAAATTGCTTACTTGCCTCCAATGCAGAAAGTCACAGAATGGTGTTATTCAGTAAGCTGGAGCTATGGAAATTTTCATCATCCTTGTTGCCAGTTTGTTGTATTTGGTGGCTGAAAATAAGTACCTTAAACGCATCAGGATCTTGGTAATAAGAAAATGCATCACATAGAAATCTAGGCCTTCTCTGTTTACTTCTATTCAGCTCAGACATAAGGGAAAAACTGCACTCAACACAGACAGGAAGACTCACATGAAGTAGATTTCTAAAGTTAGGGCTGAATCTCAACCTAGACCAGAGATAAGCAAGAAAAATATAATTTTGATGCAAATCTCCCTTGGATAAGCTAAAAGGCCTCCCTCCTGGATACAAGGATCAGAACTTGAACTTAAAAACAATTAGTTGTACTTTTTAGAACTAATATGGGATTTCTATGGTAGAATCCGACATTCAAAGTGTCAAACTCAGTGATGATGAAACTAATGACTCTGTGTGTGATATTGTTCTGTTTTCTCGAGATTAGCTAATGATATCTGGTATAATGCTGAAACCCTGTATGCTTTTTGGGATAGCTGTAAGTTTTGAGAACAGAAAATCCTTCACTAAAGGTTTCAGATATGCATAATGTACATCAAAAAAAGGGAAAAATTTTGACACAGTGTGGCTTAGTATTTTTCATTCCTGAAATTCAGAATGAAACTAATAGGAAATTAAAGGAGTATTAGAAACTATTTTGCTAACCTACTAGGAATATCTCTAGGTAGAGATGGAATTATGGACAGCGCAGAATTATAGGGGAAGTCAGATAGACTTATTAATAAGGATTCACATTTGGCTGATCTGATACAAGCAAAAGAAGGTATTCTGGATACCATGGGTTTCCACTTGGTGAGGGAGAATATTTGGATAGATTCTCCATCAAACAAGAGAGGAGACTCTAATAATTGCCAAATTGTAACATCTAATAAATTTCAAATCCTATCTGATATATCAGATTGACTTCAGATAGATAATTGTGAGTCCCTTAATGAAACCCTTAATGAGAGTATATCCACACTAAAGTTTGATGGGAATCCTTTTGTTCTTTCTTGGAATATTGCCGGCTAGCTAAACAAGATAGCAGACAACTCCTGGATTAGCTTTATAACTCAGTTTGAAATATTATGTTTTCAGGAAACTTGGCATGGGCCTGATGACCTTATTAATATTAATGGGTATGCAACATTCGCCCCATCATGGTCACAAGGGGGCCAATTGTGGTAGGAATTCAGCAGAGATTGCAATACTTTGTAGAATCTACCCTGACTTAAAGTTAACTGTCTTGTGTAGTATGCCAAATTTTGTCTCTGTTTATGTTGAAAAACCGAAACCAAAACTGATAGTTGTGAATGTTTATATCCCACATTGTGGATCAGTGCATTAAAATGATGAAATATGGAGTATCTTAAAAAACAAGATATCTAACTATAACCAATCTTTTCTTAACATAAATATTTTAGTCATTGGGGATTTTAATGCTAGAATAGGAACATTCAATGGATATACAGACAATTCCATATTTACACATAATTCTAACTACATCCCCCTTAATCAGGACCTCTAAGGACCCAGTTGTTTACAAATCAGGAAAGATCTTAATGGAATTAATCTCTGAATTGGATTTATATCCCTTGAATGGTCATATTCATGGAGATGAAACTGGGAATTTCACCTATATTAAAGCCCATTATAAAACATTATTAGACCTGACCTTGTGGTCAGGTGATATCAAATTTGGTCCTCTCTGCGTATTCCTAGCAGAGCTGAAAGTGATCATTTTCCTCTCTTGTTATGCACTAATCAATGGGATAAAGTGAAAAATATTGTTTCCTCAATGATACCAATAGAAATAAGGACTACAAAACGTGTTAGATGGGATGGTTATTTAGAAGGAAAGGCAAGGGAACAGATTTGTTTATATGACAATAGATCCCTTAGAGGTATGGAGTTGACCCAAGACGTAGATGTATTGTGGGATGGGATAGAACATCTTTTTAAAGAATTAAGGACAAAAATTTTTAAGGAAGTAACAATCTGTCTGCAGAAAAGACTTCAAACCTGGTTTGATCAGGAAATGTCTTTCATTCAAAAGGATCTAAGGAAAGTAATAAGACAACTAAGAATTTATAGGAATGTTCAATTAGTCGATCAGGTAAAATGAGAAAGAAGGAATATAAATTACTGTTAATAAATAAGAGGAGAGAATTTCAAAACAAAATGGTCATTTATGCATGACACTATTAGGAAAAAGATGATAAAGGTTTTTGGCAATTAGTAGCTCAAGGCTCATTAAGTAGTAAAGCTAGCGGAGATCATTATATAACCGAATCACAATGGACTGATTATTTTGAGAAGATATTTTATGACCCAGATATACAAGAGCTGGAATTAACTGTTTCAAATATAAATTGCCCATATGAGATCACTATTAGGGAAGTTTATTTCGCTATACAAGCTATGAAATCTGATAAGGCCCCTGGGATAGATAAAATACCAGCAGAAGTATATAAATGCAATCCCTCATTTTGGAGTAAAGTTTTTTGCTTCTGTTTTAATAAATGAATTACAACATTTCCTTTTCCTCATTCTTGAAAGGTGCAGAAATTTATACATAAAAAGGAGACATTAGTGATTCCATTATGTATCGCCTATCAGTTTACTGGATGTGAGCCTAAAATTTTCTCACACATTATTTTAGATTATTTGAAGTCCCAAATACAAGTAACAAGGGGCTGAGCAAAGCACAGCTGAGTTTTTGTAGTGGGTCATCAACAATAGATAGCTGTTTTATCCTGAATCATTTATTACATAAATATGTCAAAATCAGGAAGCAAAAACTATATTCTGTATTTATTGATCTATCTGCTGCCTTTGATACTGTTTTTAGATCACAACTCTGGGCTAGTATGTATGAAAGAGGGATAGATAGGGCATTCATTTTAGTAATTTCTGCATTATATAATAACACCTGGGCCAGGATCAGATATGGTATAGCGGGAAAAACATCACTACCTTTCAAAATCAACCGTGGGGTAAGGCATGGTTGCCTACTAGACCCCACTTTGTTTAATTTATATATAGATCCTCTTATTAGGATATTAGAACAAAGTGACATAGATGGTCCAAAGGTCAATCAGAGGTGGATTTCAATATTAGCCTATGCAGATGATTTAGTGATGTTTTCTCAGATTGAAAAAGGTCTTCAAAGACAACTAAATATTTTACAAAGGATCACTAAGGAGTTGAAATTAAAAATAAACATATCAAAAATGAAAATTCTGATATTTGGAACTAATTCTGTGGAAACTAACTTTAAACTTGGTGAGCACAAACTGGAGGTAGTCGAACAATATACATATTTGGGACTAACTTTTACAAACAGTAATACCTGGAACCACCAAAGAGAAATGGTACATAATAAAATAAAAAAATACTATGAATGGGTTAAAAAAATATAATTACTCCTATGGGGGCTTCTCAGTTAAACCATTACTGAGGGCTATTAAAGTGAAATGTTGGTCACAAGTGACCTATGCTTCTGAAATTTGGAAATGTAAAGATGCTGAAGCATGTATGGTTCCAGTGTATAAGTTCTTATGGGCTGAGTTATAAATTCCTCAGTTCTGTCCTGCAGTATATATGTGAGCAGAACTCGGGATGACTAACGTAAATGCACTTATAGAAGGCAGAAAATTAAAATATTGGCTACACTTAACAAGAGCTGACCAAGATAAGCTTGTTAGACAGTGCTTTATAGAACAAATTCTTTGGATAAAATATAATTGTGGGCAGAAATGTTGGATGCAGGATAGCTACAATAAAATAGATCAATATGGGTTAACTTTTCTAAAAACATATTTTTCCAAAAACATTAAAATTAGTAATAAGTACAAATTTTTTATATAAAATATAGTGAATGGATACTGAAGAATACAGGAACAGGATATAATCCAAATGTCCAGATTCTCCAGCTGGTACGCCTCCAATACTGAGGACTTAACGTATAAGAACTACTGGGATATATTGGAAAACAGAGATGATAGGACTATTTTTTTTAAAGCTAAACTAGAACTTTTTGAAAATAATATACTGAGAACCAGATATCATAAACTTTCAAAGGAACATGAACTATGTGATTGTAACATGGGTCTGAGGGAGGACCTATACATGTCTTATGGCAGTGCCCTTGTGGTACGATAGAATATGACAGTATTGGTTAGATTCATATACCAATTGGCCTGAAATAACAAAATATGAGCTTACACATATTGTTATGAATACAAGTGATGGAATTACCATCAAGAGAATAGTAAACTATTTTAAATATGCTCTTAAAATTAAAAAAAGAAAACAGAGAGATCTTGCTGTAAGTATAACAAGTTAGATCTATTTAAAAAATAATACGATCCAACTCTTTATATTCAAATTCAAAGTTCCATTATAATCAGACAGGCCAAGGGATAATGAACGTCTTAGAGGTTTAAATTGTACAAGTGTAATTTATATCAATCTGTATAATGAAAGGAGATTGTTTAATTTGCCAGTGCACTAAATATATCCAGTTAGATGTGTTTCTTTATTTTTTATTATTTAAGATGTGAAAATATACCGTATGTTATATTACGATATTTATATATATTCATCTATTATGAGATTTGGAGCCAGGAAATTTTAGTAGAAGATCTTGAAATTTATAACGCATGTTTATTTTATCTTTTTGTAATGGCTGGGTATGGCTAAACAATAAACATTACTACTACTTAAAGCTGTACTGTCTAACATTTATTAAAGCTACACTACACATAATGGTAGTAGTGCATCAGAATATTGTGGTGGCATTAGTGTTGCAGTTTTTTATACTATTCCTCAAAAACTGAGTGCTCTGCCATTGGATGGTGCTGCTGTATGAAGCAAAGGTTCAAGTGAAACCACAAAAGAAAAGCAGTTTTGCTAGATCTAGGTCCTGCCTTTTTACACAATGGATGTACATTTACCAATAATTTACCTTGAGTGTGTTGTTCTTTTGCTTAAAGTTTTCCTACTATGGCTGTGGCTTCCATGGTGGTTGGTGCAGGGAGAGTAGGTGACTGGAAGAGCAGTACATGAAGTTGCAAAATGACAGGACTGGTTGAGGAGGAGGGTGTGGATTTTACTGTGGCTGCTGGCACTGCTGATGCTAACCTTGTGCAGGACCCATGTGATGCTGATGTTGAGGGGTGTACCCATGTAGAAGGTGTAGAACATGAGTTAGGGGAGGTAGATGATCTGTCAGAAATTAAAGATGTGGATGAGCAGGGTGAAGAAGAGGTTGATACAGATTGTGACAGGGAGCTCCTGCCACTCTTGAGGACCAACCTTTTCTTAAATCTGGTGCAACAGTTCTTCTGTATCTTAGCCTAATCTATCCTTTATAATTTCTAGTCCATAAGGTTGGCCACCTATGGGCACCCCCCTTCCCTTTCTTGACTATGCTATAGTGTCCTCTTTAATTTTCCTTTTCCCTCACAGGTCCTCATACAGGGAGGTTATTGTGGTAACTTCCAAGCATATGTAAAACAGGTTGTGTTTATTGTTGTTGGATCTAGTATGTAATAGTACTGTGTCATAAAATACCTTGATGTATATACCTTATGTTTATGAAACCTGTAAATGTGGAAAATACCATGGCACTAGATGTTTTTGATAATGGTAAAAAGTAGTAGGTGACTATTACAGAAATTAAGTTAGTTGTGTTGTTTAAAATGCACGTAAATTACTGTAAACTGAATAAGTCTAAATGTTGTGGCGATTTGCATATATCCCATGATGCTTTGCATTATGGAAGTAGGTATGATGTTGTATTTCTTTGCTACTTGATTTGTTACCAGTGCCCTTTGGGGTAACCTTTCTTTCAGTGTTTCTGCATTGAGGTTCTTTGTCTATAGCTTTTTTATTTTCTTTTTGGGCCCCCACTACCCAAGCAAACAGGGTTCACATGGGGTGGAGGTTGCATCTCAACTGGCTAGTTAGATCAGAGAGATCAGTGTCAGTAGGTGCTGGCTAAGTGCAGAGAAGAGACATACATAGTCTGTTGCTGCAAACTGATGTGCTGAAAAGAATATGTTATTGCTGAAAGCATATTTCCTGTATTCTGAATACACATCACACAGATACTGTGTGTTGAACCTGAAGTTCAGTGTCTGGTCCATCTGTTATCCCACAACCCCTCCACAGACGGGTGTCAGTAGTGGGATAACTTGTTGGAGCATCTGGACTGGCGAAGAGGGATGTTTTCTGTGGATATCATCCAGATATCCCAGGTGGATTGATGCACCAGGAGTTGCCAGAGGAGAACCTGGAGAAGAGAATCCATGAAGTTCTGACCAGAACCATGGCTGACAGATGGAGAGAAGCTGCTGCCTGGACTGGACCTGGGAGTTTGGAGGAAGGCCAAGCCTGAAGGCGATGAAGAGATGCAGGTCAAGGCAGACTGGAGGTGTGAGAGACAGCACACAGGAAGTGGAGACCCTGATGAGGATGATCCACTGGATGAGTGGGCAATGGCAGGAGGAAGACTGACTATGCAGAGAGGTAGAACACCGGTGCCAGGTACTCAAGAGGTTCCTGCTGGAGGTTTTGATAGAGCTGGAGGAGGATTTTTGTGGGCTGAGTTTGAGGAGGACCAACTGACTGAGCAGGATATTCCTGTTTCCTGTGTTCCCAGGATGTTACTTGTTAGAGGTCGTAGATGCAAATATGGAACTTGAATGTGAGACAGCAGGTAAGACTATGCCTAGTAATATTGTACTGGGGTTGAAGACTCCAAGCAAGCAAGAAGAAGCCTATGAGGCTGAAGGGACTTTTTCTTGTATTGATGCAGCTAAAGCTATTAATAGTATTGACTGGGGTATACTGCATGCTAAAAATGCTAATGTTGTCAAACTGTTATAGAATGTTAAAATTAAGTAGAGTAGAGGTTGTTTAAAAAAAAACAAAGTCACCCTTGAAAAAAGGGAAAATTCTCCAATAGGTCACAAGGTATTAGATGGTAACAGATGGCTGAAAATAGCACAGTGATTAGAAGGATATTTAGTTTAACATTGCAGGGTATTCAGCATGGGAGGTTTCTTGGCTTCCTGTAGGTTTCTGTAGAGACCTGCCTGGGGATAAGATGACCAAGGATTTGGGGTCTTGTTTTTTTTTTCCTTTTGGGCCCCCACTACCCAAGCAAACAGGGCCCGCATAGGGGTGGAGGTTACATCTCAACTGGTAAGTTAGATCAGAGATCAGTGTCAGTAGGTGCTGGCTAAGTGCAGAGAAAGGACATACATAGTCTGTTGCTGCAAACTGATGTACTGAAGAAGGAATATGCTATTGCTGAAGCTTATTTCCTGTATTCTGAATAAATATCATGCAGAGATTGTGTGTTGAACCTGAAGTTCGGTGTCTGGTCCATTTGTTATCCCACAACCCCTCCACACCAATGACTAGCATCGGTGTCACTGACAATGATTATATAGATCCCCTCTCAGAATCAGAAAATAAAAAACAGGAAGGTTACTGAATCTGATGAGGAGGTGGGTCCAGTTCAGAGACCTGAAGTGTCTAATCCTACACTTTCTTGTCCTCCTGGTGTTGAGCCCAGTTCAACCAGTGCCCCAAAAAGACAAGCAGAAGTTGGCAATACATCACACAAAACTCCAGATGCTCCAACCACTGATGCCCTTTCTCCTTTTCTGCCCCATGTAAAAGCAAGGGCCTACAAATTCTTAGTGTGGGATTTCTATGTACTTGATCCAGAGGATGAGACAAAGGTGATATGTCAGCTTTGTGACACTTGTGTCACCAGGGGGGAGAAAGGTCAGCCATGTTGGCACCAGTGGGCAACAGACACACTTTGTTAGTCATGGCACTTTGCATGCTGGACTCCACACCAGAGGTTAGCTGGTGGAGGTGCATAAGGATCCTTCATCCAACTCAGGTATAAGTCTGGAAATACCACAGAAGGAAGCAGGGCTGGAGCATGAGGCTCAGGTGGCTAAGGAGGAATACAGAGAGGAGGAGCCACTTCCTAGTACTGAACATACAATTATCAACAAGTTGAGTAATACCACACCTTGACATAGTAAAACAATTGCACCAGTGAGGAAGATCCAAAACATTGCTGTTTTTCCTCAGAACAACAAATGTGCTGTTCCCAGTAATCAAATACCCCACCAACACTTGTGTCATGAATCTTGATGGGTCCAGGTGTTTGGTAGCCCCACCTCAAAAAAGGTGCAGCCTACACAGCTGGTAGCTCCTATGCGTACATTACAGCACACTGTCTACAGATGCTTGGGTCAATGTTCAGCTCGGGGTCAGGGAGCAAGTGCATTCAACCAAACTGCAGAGTGAGCAACGCTTCCAGTGATCAACAGCATGCCACACTTACAATGACTATCTCATTGGCGCACACACTGCTCGGAAAACTTGAATCCATCCAACATCTCTAGGGAGATGACCTCCTCTGGGAGAGCAAAAGAAATTTGCTGGAAGCCAGCAGGCCTAATGGGGTGGACTGTTTCAGAGTCTTCATTTTAGGGATTAAAATGATTAAAATGAGATGTTTAGACTCCTGCTGACAGGTTGGAGATTAATGGTTTTACTCTGTCTGCTGGGTGTATTTTATGCATTTTTAATTTCCTAATGCTAGTCTTGTTTGCCCACCTAGCTCTTAACTGCCCAAAGAGAGCATTTTTTTCTTGAATGCCTCCCATGGTAGCTTCTTATTGCCCACTAAGTGGGCTTTCCTGAAAACCACCATTTGTGGCTCCATATTTGCCACTGAACAGGCTTTCTTGAATGGTGCTGTCAGTTGTCTTTAATTGCACACTAAGTGGACTTTCTTTAATGACACCAATGCTGGGGAGGAGGTGAACAGACTGTAGGGGGCTTCCAGCAGGGATGACTGCAGTCTTACAAAGTAGGGGGGCTTGAATATGTAACATAAAGGCAGGGAGGCTGCGGGCTGCCTAAGCTCCCAGCAGCTCTAGTGGTTTCAGTGCTCCGAATGCAATAGCTGGCATTTTAAAGGGCTATTTTCCTTTTGAATAACATAGAGTTTTGATATAGAACAAGAGACAGTATGAGGAGAGAGAAATGTCACTGGAGCACTGTCTGCAAGTACCAAACAGCCGGGCAGTGGGACCTATCATGTGACATTAATAGTATGGTTTGCAGCTTCTCCCACCCTGCATTTCTGAAAATGCAGAAGATATCTTAAAGTGTCAGAAGTGCAGGGGTATTTATCAGGACCATATATTATGGTGTTGTTTGTGTGTGCCAGACAGTAAGGTATTCAGAAGCACTCTAGCCTCCACCGATCATGTAGTCCCATGTTTCACGATTAATGTGCTCATTTATAACATGGATTGTGAGGAACATGGCAGCCCTTGGTGGAGACCCTCTGCCATGCATTAAAAGAGCCTTTTTAATGCACAGTTCAGCAGAGGGACTCATGTTAAGTGCCATCAGCACTTTTTCCCTCTGTCAGCCAGCAACAATGAAAGGCAGCCATGGAAAAAATTGTGAAGCGAAAGACACGATAGTGGGAGCCGAGAGAGCAGTACACAAATACTGGCCCTGGCAGAGTCCCCAAATATGTATTTCTCCAGTCACCTCACGGCAAGAGAGAGAGAAAGAGAAAGAAAGAGAGAGAGAGAGAGAGAGAGAGAGAGAAACAGGGCATGGTGCATGGAGAGAGTGAGCAGTGCAGTGCAGTGCGTGCCACAGACAGAGACCTGCTGCAAAAGGAGAAGCCATATTATATGCACAGAAGTTCTGCTGTGCCCTCTCTATCTGTGTTGCTGTGTGTTTGGCTTTAAATTTTTGCCTGTCTATGGGGTGGTTTCTGTTGTTTGTGGCTAGACACTGCCTGATTCCCCCGCCACCACGATAGTGGCAGACACTCTCCCTGATACTGCACAGAGAGCGAGACAGTCAGCAGGTCTGATGTTCATGCAACAGCAGTGCAAGAACAGAGAGACCATGTCCCCTGATCCCAGTACACTGTCCACTCACTCAAGGTAGACTGCCAGAGTGAAGGAGAGAGAAAGAAAGAGAGACATAGAGACCGCATTTCATTTGTGAAACTAATTGTACTGTGGTTCTGCCTCATATCTCTCCCCTGCCTTGCAGGTGTACCGAGAGTACTGAACAGCTAGTTTTCTTCTTGTCTCTTTTTTTTGTTGCACCGTAGTTCTTCAGTGCTCCATTCCCAAGGATGACACATTACCCCCACCCGGGAGACCGACATTGAGCTCCTGCCATAGAACAATCGTGATGTGCAGCAAATATGTGCCAGACATGAACACAGTGAGAGGACAAGACAGGTGAAGCAGATTGAGCCTGTGCACTGGTTCCCTCCTTGCAAGAGAGACAGAGACAGAGAGAGAACAGTGCAGCTGCTTGACAGAGAGCGAGCAGCCTTGCTGAAGCATGTGGAGAGAGAGAGAGAGAGAGAGAGAGAGAGACACAGCCAGTAGAGCAGACACCAAGAAGCAAGTGGGAGAGTGTTACAGTACAACAGGCATAGTGACAGTTGTTATGAACAACGAATGTTAGAAATTATAGTAATAGTGTATTTCTAGCATTTGTGTGTTCATAACATAAGTCACCTATGCATTAGTTCTTGGGGACTACTTTTTAGGTCAGCAGGACACAGTTGGATTTCTTTTATTTCAGTAGGAATAAGACAGTTTTTGTTCAGTGTTTTGTTGTTGCATGGTGGTCTATGCTGATGATGCTGTCATCTCAGTACCTGGCTGAGGTTTGTCAAAAATCACAACTGAACTACAAGCCAACTTTCAAAGGCATGCTTTACGGTGCCTCATAACAAAAAAATAGCCCCTGTTGATACATATTCATAGCCATAAAGGGAAACACTGGAGCAAGTAAGCACATTTAAATACCTGGGTGTACACCTGGATGACACCCTCACCTTCTCCATGCATATTGACCAGGTCGTAAAATCAATAAATACTATGCTAGGGTTCTCTACCACCACAGGCATGCAATGACACCTGGTGCGTTGAAATTGGTCACATGCAGCTCAGTGTTGTCCACCATTTATTATGGGCTGGTGATCTATGAGGCTGGTTCAGATACTGTGCTGAAAAGGGTCAAAACCCTCTTAATAAGTCATGCAGGCTGGTCTTCGGTGCTGACTATCTAACCCACACTTGGGCACTATACAAAGAGACTGGTTGGCTCCTCCTCCATCTCAGAGTGCAATACCAGACCTGCCTGCTGGGTAAAAAAAATCACAGCTAGGGTATATGCCTGAATCAAGCATAAATATGTTTAAAATGCACAACCCACAATAACACAAGAAATGTGACTAAGGGGTAGTTACTGGTGCCCTTAAGTGCACAATGCTCACTCAGCAATCCTTATCTTACCAGGGGATCTAAGTGGTTTAATGACCTCCCTACCGCCCCTTATCAAATGCAGCAAGATTAGTCAGTTCAAAACAGGGCTTCACTCCTACCTAGCCCATGAAAATGTCTGCTGCTGCCCTGTATAAACTTGGTCCACCTTAGTATTACCTTGAGCTCGCTCCCTGTCCCCTGTCTACTGCCACGTCCTACCCCCCTTCCTCCCCACCTTACACATCCCCTGCCCTCCAATACCTTGTCCTTATGCTTATACACCTAACAAAGCCACCTCTGGCTGCATATATTTCTACACTATTTACAACTGTAGCTCTGGGATTGTACTGACCTAAGTCTGTACTCGGAACTTACCAAAGTGCTGTATCACACTCATGTAGTGTTGTTTGTAACTTAGCACTTAACTTCTGAAACTGTAACCATGTTACCTTTTGCATCTTATGTATTTACTGTATTTGATATCTTATCTGCCAGTGTTTACCTGTAACCTATGTACTGTATTGTATTGTATTTTGTCTGACCTGGAACCTTTGTAAACGAGTTCTCGACTCACAGGTACTATTCCTAAACTGAGAAAATATGGAAATCACACCGAACATGCAGCCACAGCAGCAATAAAATAAGTAAGCAATAATCCACTCCAGGGTATGGGGTTATGGGGAATTAATGCACACCTCGGGTGCTGTGAGGATACTCGCCTGTGACCCATGGCCCAAAGGAGGCCTACAGCAGCCCTATGAACTATCAGGCTATTTTATATTTAAATACTGACAACTCAGGGTGCTAAGTGGTACACCTAAACTCTCTCAACTGTACTTTCTTTATTTCTTTTTAGAAAATTGGCTTTTTATTTCCTGGTCTCTGATTGGCTGGTATCTCTGCCGGAGCAGTACATTAACGTTCAATGGACAACTAGGAAATAAAAAGTACCAACCTGCTGTGCCTCATAGACAAACTGGTATCCCTGTGCCAGTTTGAATTTTAAAACTCAGAAGCCGCCATTTGTTTCTGCTCACTAAGCGAGAGGAAAGTAAGCCCCACAACACACACAGACATTCACACACAACCCTGCCCACAACTCCACTGTCATTTTTTTCTTTAAAAAATGTAACCCTGTCCCCAAAATCCAACCTTGTTTCTGAAAAAGAATTTCAAACAGCTGCTCTCATCCTACACATACCACTCTATCCTTGCTGCTGAGTACCAACAGACAGTGCAGTGACACAAACCACAAACTGCCTTTTATTAAATTCAGCTCCTATCACAACACCAAACAAAATTCAGAGGCGGATAGTCAGACTGCACGGGTGGTGGCACAAGCCTGGGTGCAGCGCAACTGGGCTGTGCTGGGGCCAGGACAGGCGATATTCAATGGTGATGCGCCATGGCTCAGCACCGTTGAATATGGCATGGAGAGCACACATACTGTGCATGGCGCGGTGGCACTGTGCCACCTCATGACACAGAGAGGGAGCACAGGGATGCGCAAGTGCAGTTGCACTAGGCGCATCACCCACAATATTGAGCCAGGGGCATGCAAATGAGACGATAATATATGCGAGGTGCAAAATAGGGTCATTTATGCCATTATGGCTCCATTTGCATGTGTGATGCACTGGGTCCCAGCGCTAACCGCGCCTGGCATCCCGCCAAGCTGCTGCCATCGAGTCGGAACTCTGGTGGTCTATTGCAGCCCCGCTCCTGTATGCCCCAATCATGGGCATCTGTATAATGTAAAGTAAACCTGGTGGTCTAGTGGTCCCCCCTACACCCGATCGTGGGCAGTTGAAATAGTAAAATAAGCTTGGTGGTCTAACGGTAGCCCTATGCCCGATTACGGGCAGTTGAAATAATAAAATAAGCCTGTTGGCCTAGTGGTACCCCCTCGCCGATCGCAGGCTGTCGTATGACAAGATGTACCCAGTGGTCCATTGGTACCCCCTCCCACCCACCCAAGCAGGGCCCCTGGCCACCCAGCACCCTGTCATCAGCAGGCAGCCGCACTCTGCCTGCATACCACCCAGCCACCCACCGAACGACAGTGTACAGTATGATCTGTATGCCCATTGGTTCACAGTGTGGACCAATGGGCTAACAGATCATACTGTGCTCTTGTCATTCGGTGGGTGATCAGGCGTAAGCAGGGGTGCTGCCACCTGCCGATGATGGAGGGGTAAATGCTGGGTGGCTGGGGGACCTGCATGGTGGGTGGGGAGGGGTACCACTGGACCACCAGGTACATCTTGTCTACTATCGACAGCCCGCGATCATCGCATTGGGGGTAACAAGGGCCACCACCAGGCTTACATTATTGGTACAACAGCCCATGATTGGGCATAGGGGGTACCGCTTAGACCACCAGGATTACTTTATTATTACAACTGCCCATGATCGGGCATGTGGAATGGGGGCACTGGACTACGAGGCGGACAGGGTGCTTGTGGACGGTGGTCCTGCTGGGTGGGTGGCCACCCATGGCTGTTGGCTGTTGTGTTACACCTAACTATACAACCACCCACCTATCGGTGGCCAGCATTTGAGCCTGTTAATTCTGGATCAACATGTGCACCAGTGTGTGACACCTGTAGGGTTGCACCAGCATATGCACTGCACATCCGGGCTGAATAACCGGGATGTGCTGCATATGCATGGGCATGCCCGCTGCATCTGCACTGCATACATTAACAATGCACCCAGCGCATTGGATGTTGAGCCGCACAACATCCCCCTTTGAATATCATGCCGGGGCACATTGGGGGGTTGTGCATGGTGCAGCCCTATTGTGTCAGGTGCAACCCCTTTGAATATCCTGGCCAGAGTGTTTAAAAACATAAAATCCAAACAAGCCTGCACTCGATAGTGGGGTGACTCTGTTGTGTGTGGTTGTTGTTCATTTCCACATTTCACTTTAAAAAGAGCATTAAAAGCACTGCAATTGGACCTTTTCATGGAGTGTGATATATTGCACTATCAAGTGCAGGCTTGTTTGTTTTTTGTCTATGAAGCTGGGCTTGCCACAAGTATTTCCTGCACCAGCCCTGCACCGAGGTATTCGTGATTGCAATCTGTTGGGACTGTTTCAGTGTTTAAAAACATACTTGCTGTTATGT
Source organism: Neoceratodus forsteri (assembly GCA_016271365.2). Lineage (NCBI taxonomy): Eukaryota > Metazoa > Chordata > Ceratodontiformes > Ceratodontidae > Neoceratodus > Neoceratodus forsteri. The sequence goes on along the minus strand of CM028133.1, from coordinate 949,407,353 downwards.
CCATAACTTGGTGCTGGACACTCCTGGGTCTTGTGCTATACATGAAAATGGGCAGCAGCTCGTTTTCAAACTTCCAGTCAATTGCGATCGTGATCAAAATCTGTGTGAAGCAATCTGAATAAAAACAAAGCACTCACAGCAATGCCAGATTGGGAGAAGGAGATGAATAAAAAGAAAAAGCACTGACAGCAACTCCAGGTTGGGAGAGGGAGAAACACAATAGCAAAAGTGACAACAGTGCTTCTGACCCTCAACAAGCAACTGTAAACAGCAGCGCCCTCTACTGGCAAGTATGCCAAGTATACTAGTAGAAGAACTACTTTATAACAAAACTGACTTTTCAATGCTTTTTTAATTTGGTTTTTATTTATTTATTTATTTGTTTATATATTTTATAAAACTGTTACCTATTGCCCATTTTCTAAATGCAATAATACCCTCCAGGGTGGGTGGTATTGGTAACACCACCCAACCTTTCAGGTGTTATTGCCTGTGTCGTTCTTTATTTCTTTGTCTCCTTCTCTTTCTCTACCTCCTCAGCGCTTTTCTCTGTGTTTAGTTTTCTGTTTTCTCTCAAGTTTAAACCAAACAGCAACAGTTTCTAAAATACCTTTAACTTAATTTCTTTACTCATCCTGCAACTCTTCACTCCTTTTCTCTACTATTGCTATTATGTTTCCCAGTACTAATCCATTATTCCTTGATTTCTACAGATCTAACAGAATGCCATCTCTCTGTCTATCAGAGAAGTAGATTTGTATGTTTATTTTTATGTGTGTACTGTTTTTTCCCTTAAAAAAAAATGTGGATCATCTGTGGTCTCATCGCTATTCTAATTTTAGAGGTATGACTGGATATTGCCTGAGACCACCATCCAAGACTCCCCAGGCCCTCAGGACCCAGGCAAGGAGATCCACTACTAATTACCTATGCTATGTGGATAAGCTATAAAGGTGTGTGACACACCTGTAACACGGTGTGAATTTCACCATTTTTACAGCAGCATGGGAGCTACTCTGACTTATTGCCAGGATGTAGGAGACAAAAATGAGTGTGGTACAGAAATGTGAGGTAGTTGTTCTATGCTTGGTGTTTCGACTGGTGCTGAGTCACAAATCTCTGCCTCTTAAAGCGGAAGTACTACATAAAAAAGTAATTGCCACATAGATGTCTTTTTCCTGATCAGTTGAACATGCAGCTTTTTAAAATTCTGTTGTGCAGTGCAGCATTTGATCCCAGTTTGTTCTTTGTTTTTGTTTACATTTGTAGGCCTGCCATGTTGTTCCCCAGACCTGTGCTCTGCTTTGTTTACAATTGGTTATGCTTCCTCTGTGTGTGGTGCATGTTCCCTTCTGTGCTGCTCTGTCAAGTCCTTCAAGAATGTAGCTAAAGTCAGTGGCAAATGGGTTAATTTAGAAAGGATTGATGGGGGGTTCTTACTTCAGTTCTCCATGTCATACAATAGTCATTCACTGGCATGGTATTCCAGTCAACAATTGTGGTTTAAGAACATCTGAAATGTAAAAATACACTTTGCACAAATAAAGGCTATTAGTACTACACACTGTGTGAGTGGTGTGGCAGGACTATTTTAAGCCTTTGAAACAACATAAAATACAAATAGGAAGCATTGAAAACACTATAGACAAGAGAACACTGAAAACCTTATGCTTTCAGAGCTTCTGAGTAAAAGAGCTATCCAAGAATAGGGGGTTGTATCACAAGTGCCTCATTTGCATATACAATGCGATTGGCTTGAACAGTTACAAGAAAGCTTGTGTTACTGCCTCAGGATCTTGCTGTGTGTTACAACAGAAAAATGATTGATCTCTTATTGACATACTTGAATTAACTTATCTAATGTTTGAAAAATATGTCAAAAGTATCCAGTTCATAAATACACTGGAGTCTTCTCCTTCAAAACATCTGCTGCTAGCTACAAATAGGAAAGTGAAACACCAGGCTAAACATTAGTTTCATACATGCACTGTGTTAGGACTGAGAAACACAGTGTGTGTGTGTGTGTGTGTGTATATGCAGACACGCAACCAAATTATGCTGAAAGTGTGCAACTTAATTGGTGGTGACAGAAAGTATTTTTTTATTGAAAGTGTGGTACACTGCTTGGACATTTGGTCAGACTTTGTTGGGGGGGTCTAACAATATCATACTGCAATCTATAACATGTCAGGAAAAAAATGTTTTCAAATTAAATCAGTGTATGGGAATACCAATTAGATATTGTTGTGAGGTACTGTATTAGAGCATGAAATAATCTAAATGTTCAAAGCCAGAATTCTATTCTAGGTTACTGTGCCAAGTGAATGTGACAAAAGTGGCCCATTGTCAGGGACCCTATATTAAGTGCATTCTTCATCCCATTTGCAGTGCTCTGCACCACTGCTCTCCTACATAATGCTTGCAACATCAGGTAACAAGAGCAAGCACTATTGCAGAGCTGTGTCCTCTCCAAGGGATCTTTTGTACAAAAGTGGAAGCAGGGAGGAGGCTGGCAGCAGGCAGTAAGCTGATGACTACAGGCCAACAACCTAAATTTGGTGGAGGTGAAAGTAATGGAGACACTGTTGAAGGAAAGGATTGTGGAATATTTTGAATCCTGTGACTTACAGTATCTGTGGCTGCGTGGATTCACTTGAGGGAACAGGGTGCTGATAGCAAAATAATCTATGTGTTTCCTTTGAGGGGTGATGAAGGATATTAATCAGGGTGGAGTGGTGGGTGTGGCTCACCTGGATTTCAGTAAGGCCTGCAATACCTTTCCACATAGCAGAATAGTAAAGAAGCTGGGCAGCCTGGGAGTGGGTACTAAATGTTAAACTGGAGGAGAATTTGTTGGGAGTTGGCGTCAGTGGGTGGTTGGAAGCAGGCGTTCACCTGATGTTGGGGAGTGACCAGTGGTGCGCACGGGATCAGTACTTTGGCCTGTACTCTTTATTGACTTCACTGGTGATAATAAAGAGGGGTTAGAAGGTAAGATATGCTTTTTTTACGGTTGAAACAAAAATCTACCACAGGGTAGGCACTACTGGGGGGTGGGTGGAAAACTGAATGGAACAATGAAGACAGAACTACTTAAGCTTGAGGACTGGTCCAGTGAGTGTCATTAAATAGAGAATAATGGATGGACAACTATGCACAACCAATGTGTTCTGCCATAGATGGATTCTGATTACTTCTAACCTCAAAAGTGAAGCTTGAGATGTCAGTGGGAATCAGAACCCTGAGTTTGCAGAACACACTGGTTGATGAATAAAGTTGCACCTTCTGTATTTTATATAATATTTATATATATAGTGCTGAGTTAAATGTGCATGTGGCAGTTATGTTGCTGTCAGAATGAAATTGAGGTGTGCAGTCTCTTTAGCATTCAGAATGAGGTTGTAACACAAAAGGGTGCAATCACATTTCATGACCTTTGAACTGTGGTACAACAGCATATTAAAGGCATGGAATTCTACACAGAACAACACTCTGCAATACACCATACATTAATTGTGAATAAATGAGAACTCAAGTACTTGATGCGTAGAAAACAAGGGAGGGGGAGTACATGAAGGGCGTACTGCAATGGTGAGCACAAAAGAGGAAAGAAAACTGGGGACTGTCATTTCTGATGCCCTAAAAGAAGCGAAGCAGTGTGACAAAGCACATGGGAGTGCCAGGGGGATGTTGCTGTTCACAGGTATCACCAGCAAGACGTATGAGGTGTTTATAGCACTGTAAAATTAAGTAATTGATGAATCCGCAACTAGTGTAGTGTGTCCAGTTCTGGAGAACGAATCTCTGAATGGACATGCACAGGTTATTGGCAGTCTAGCGGAGGGCAACTAAAATGGTGTAGTGGCATGCTGTCACCACTAAACTAGCCCTGCAAGAAGGAATGTCTACAGGGCACTCCAGTGGTATGGGCACCCCAAGGTTTTACATACTTGGGGATAAACATCACCACACTATGGAGGAACTTGGTTGAGGCAGACTATACACCCATCACAGCCTCCATCACAGCAAAAACACTAAGATGGGCTAAGCTACACCTAACCCTGAAAGGCAGGGTAGATGCTGTACACATGTTTGTGCTGCCTAAGATAGCACACCTCATGTGCAACCTACCAATCCCTACAACCCAAACACACTTCTGAAAATCAACAAGGTGACAGTGGGGTTCATCTGGTAAGGCAAAGCCACAGGATTTCAAAAACTAGCTTATGGGTGCACTGGTCTGGGGTGAATGGGTCTCCCTGGCTGCAGAGATATTTACTAGCATATAGGGCTGCACAAGCAATCAGATGGTTTCTCCCTAAAACCCCAAATACCCCTGTATAGATGAATTTGGAAATGGACCTATTAGAATCCAAATGACTGGGGAACCTACTGAGCAAAGGGGACACCCAAAGGGTCACCTTCCTCCTGTTATCCAAGTGACAAGAGAAGCCTGGCACAGGTACAAACATCTCACTCAATGTCTAGCCCTCTTATGGGCACCACTTACACAGTACAGCCCCTTATGGCGCAACTTAGATGTGCTAGTGGGGGGAGACAAACCATAAACTGGCACTCTTGGCAGCAAGAAGGCAGGTCTGTATGATAGCAAATCTTTATGCATGGGACTCTGAAGCCATGATGTCCTTCCTGCAAAGGCAGGCACAGTATCTGCTACCCAAAACAGACTTCTGGAAATTTCTCCAGATCAGGAATACATCCAAGAACCTCAGAGCCACAGCATCTATGGGAGATGGGTAGAAATAGCTGACCACCATGCATAAACAAGCCGAAGTAAAGGGCACTGCAGGCAAGATGTATGGTATGCTTAGGGACTCTCAATCCGATACCACAATTAAGTGTAAGGTGCAATGGGAGCAGGACCTAAACAAAGATAACAGGCACTGAAGGGTGGCAATACCTCAAGGATGCCTATCTGGTCTACAAGGACTCTAGGAGCCAGCTTATACACCTTAAGGTACTGCAGGGATGGTACCTTACTTCGGACACACTCCAAAAGATGGAACTCATCCCCCGTTCCACATGCTGGAGGTGGCAGGCCCCACAGGCCACTCTGCTGTACATACTAGGGCAGTGTCCCATACTGGTGACCTTCTGGACAGGAGTAATTTTGGATGGCTCCAAGATCCTGCAAACAAAAGACTCTGCTGCCCCAGCCCTTAGCCTGTTGGGCAAAACCTCAAAGGTGTCAAACTGTTCCAACCAATCTAAAAAATGGCTCATTGTGGTGCTACTTGAAGCCAAAAGGGCCAACCTGATGAGGTGGTGCCAGAATTTACTCTCCCCTCTTCTTACATGGCATATGACAGTGGCTTAGTTAGCGCATTTTGAATGGCTGACATACACCACTGGTCATAACCACACACAGGTTTACAACAAGAAATGGTGTCTTTATCTCAGATCACACCTATGCTCTTCCCCTACCCCACCACCTGGCAACCCACCCTTCTGACCCAGACAACAGTCTTACTCCACATTAAGCTTCCACTCAAACTGGTTCACGTCAGTCCTTATACAATGAAAAGTCTTAGAAAGGGCATCTTAATAATAATAATAATAATAATAATAATAAATTTTATTTCTAAAGCGCCTTTCAAGTTTTCAAGGCGCTGTACAAGCATAATAAAACACAGATAAAACTTTAGTCTCACAATAATACAACACAATCAATAATCCAAGAAGGCAGACTGATACAAATGGGTTTTTAAATCCCTCTTAAACTCCTCCATGGAGGTGCACTGCCGCAACCGACGGGGTAGAGAATTCCAAAGAGTAGGAGCAGCATAGAAAAAAGCTCCGCAACCAGATAAATTTAGGCTCACTCTTGGAATCTCTAGCAACCCCTCATCAGACGAGCGGAGTGATCAGCCCGGGCAGTAAGGAGCCAGAAGATCTTTCAGATAGGCTGGACCCTGATCACGTAGGGCATTAAAAGTCAGTAAACAGATTTCAAAGGTGATCCGCCACCGAACAGGACGCCAGTGCAGATCGCACAGCACCTGGGAGATGTGGCAAGACCTACTTGTCCCAGTCAAAACCCGGGCTGCTGTATTCTGCACTAGCTGAAGGCAGCAGATTTCAACCCCAGAAAGCCCAAAATGCAAGGAGTTGCAGTAGTACAAACACGAGGCAACGAAGGCATGGACCAACGTTGGTAACGAGTCAGAAGGAAAACAAGGTGCTTCACTCTAGCAATATTCCTAAGATGGTAAAAGAAAGTCTTGATGACTGCTGACACCTGTGACTGTAGTGTCAGCCTGTCATCCAAGATAACCTCTAGGTTAGGCACCTGTTCGGAGGTCAGAAGTGACACACCCCCAAGAAAAATTCCTGAGGGTGCACCAACAGGCGGCCTCTCTATCCAACAACCCGGATCCACTACCAAAACCTCTGTCTTTTCTGAGTTCAACTTCAGCCAACTAGAATCCATCCAATCTTGGATTTCTTTCAGACAGTTGTTAAACACCGAGAGAGCTCCATCCTGGTCAGGAGCAAAAGACAGGTATAGCTGGGTATCATCTGCATAGCAGTGAAACCTCAGCTTATACCGTCTTATAATGTCTCCGAGGGGCAGCATATACGCCGTGAATAACATGGGAGATAGCACAGAATCCTGAGGCACCCCACACAACAAAGGAGTTGGGCCGAGGAAAAAGCCCCAACACAACTCTTTGTGATCTCAAGTGAGGAATGAGGTGAACCATCTGAGGACAATTCCTGATATTCCACAGATCTGCCTCAGGCGTGCTAACAACACCACATGATCCACGGTGTCAAAAGCTGAGGAGAGATAGAGAAGAACTAGAATAAAACGTCTCTTCTGGTCTCTCACCTCAGGAGATCATTAAGCACCAAACCAGCGCAGTCTCAGTGCTATGTCTTTACGAACACGGATTGGAAGGGTTCGTAGATGTCATGGATGGTTAAATGGTTCTCCAATTGGACCGCCACTACTTTCTCAATCACCTTCCCAGTAAAGGGTAGGTTTGATATGGGTCTTAGTTTGTGAAACAGTCTGGGTCCAAGGTAGCTTTCTTCAGAACGGTGTCACCACCGCCTCTTTCAGGAGCTAGAAACTCACCTGATTCAGGAGCACCAGACTATTTGCACAAGGATTGGGCCGATGATGTCACAACAACCCAATATTAGGGAAGTCGGTCCAGGGTCCAAACTACAGCTCGTAGGGTGCACGCCATGGATAATCCTCATGACATCCATGAAATCAGGTCTGCTGAAGGAACACCAAGAAAACTGAGGCACTGTGAACTCACGCTGTTCAACCGCATCCCCCTTAGAAGCCGCTGGATGCAGATTCGCCCTGATGTCGGCCACCTTATTAGCAAAGAAATGAGCGAGCTCCTCACACTCTAATTGCGAAAAAGCTCTCCGAACTTGTAGACACGCTGGGTTGCACAGCCTGTCCACAGTTCGAAAAAGCTGAACCGGTCGATTCCTAGCAGCAGCAATCTCCCTGGAAAGAAATTCTGCCTTCTTATGGGAGATTGCAGATTGATAGACAGAGTAATGGTCTATCAATTTAAGGCGGTCGGTATCACTGGCGGATCTGCACCAGCAGTGTTCTAATCTTTGCCCCTGTCTCCGCATCTCCCTCAATGTCCCAAAAACCAGGGCGCCTTGGGACAAAGGGAGGGGCATACAACAGGAGCAATAGTATCCAGAGCCGACACAACAGCCTATTATGGGCCATCACAAGGTCTCTGGACTACTGCTCAACCGGGACGCAGAGGTCAAGAACCACCGCAAGGCCCAGGGGAGTAATATCCCATAAAGGCGGTATCTCACCATCTTCACAGGGTAGACCTTCTCAGGGGTGCTAAAATTGAATCTCATGGTGTAGTGGTCAGACCATGACTGGTTCCACCCCAGATCAGTAATATCAATCCCTAGGAGAAAGACTAAGTCCAAGGAGTGTCCAGATTTATGGGTAGCAGTGGAAACCACCTGTGTAAAGCCCAAAGAAATCATTAATTGGAGGAAGTGATTACCAATTAGAGTTCGCCGATGGGCCAAGCGTTAAAGTCACCCAGAACCATCAGTCGGGTGACTCCAATGTTTATGTCAACGATGAAGTCTGCCACTTCCTGTAAGAACACGTTTCCCATCTCCTGGTGGACGGTAGATGAGTACGATTGAATGCCAACACCGCTACCACTGTACACTCAAAGGACTCAGCCTCCCCACTACCACACTCGTGAGGTCCAATTCAGTCTTAAAACAGACTGCAACCCCCAACCCTGCGGTCCAATCTCGGCGGTGTATCACAGTACCCGGCCCGAGTCATGGCTTCAACGTGGGGCCTGGTTTCATCCAGCCAGGTCTCAGTGATGCAAGCTAAGTCCACCGAACCAACAAGATCAGCAATAATGCCGGTCTTGTTTCAGACTGGACTAACATTGCATAATAATACAGGATCAGGGCCCCCCCACCAGACAGGTTAGCAATGGCTGGTAATATTCAGGATTTTGCTCAGTTCCCTTCTGTAAAGGTTCAACAAGATGAGCCCACACCGCTTCCAGGCTGATATATACCCAGGCTGCATATTCCTTTATTGACTCAGGGCTAGAGGGTATGGTTCACCATGCAATGGTTGATGTTCTTACTTATTATGGTTAATATAGAAAGGGACTAATCATCCCAATGTAGAGTTCTATTTAATGTTAAATTCCTTCAGTTCCTGCCTTTATTTGCAAACAGTGTATCCTATAAGCAAAAGTTAAGTATACAACTGTTATCTACTGCATTTGATGCCAAGTCATCTCTGCTTCACGTATGTTCCATTGTTGAAAAAATCATTATAAACTCTTTAAGATAAAAAAATGGTGCAGTGACTGTAACATATAGATTAATGGATGGGGAAGTGTGCGTTATGAGAATTTAATGGTCAACCGAGGTGTGGGTTGCTACATAAACCCTGAGGGTGAAGCTTGAAGGGATTATTAAAGCATCCCATGTTGATAGTGACCATTGCATTCGAGTACAAAATGTCCCCATCTTTTATTGTTTAAAATTGCTGATCAGCAATTTTTTTTGTCAAAGTGCATTTGGCATTGCTGTGTCTCACTCATGTGTCAGTCACACATGCTCACACACACACAGGCATATGCACACACACACACACACACACACACACACACACACACACACACAAGGTCTATCTTTGTCTCCTTTTTTTTTTCTTGTAAAGCTTTTGTATTTATTCTGGCATTTATTTTTTTCACTTGCAGACTTGCAGAGCTGGGCATTTAGATTGCAATCGCAATCAGGCAGACCTCAGGCACTTCAGCCTCTGAGCCGTTCCTGGTTCCCACTGGTAGTTGTTGTCCACTGTGGGTTCCGAATGACAGGATCAACCAGATAGATTTTTTTTTATTTGTAGATGTTGAGCAGGTTAAAAAAAAAGAATCCGACGATGACTCTCGGTCTGGCGGGTTCCTCGATACGTGAGATAAGGAGCCACTATGTTTCTGAAACTGTTTACCCTGCCCAGTAGTAGAGGAACAGCCAATCAGGAAGTGGCTGTTTTTTGAGTGACTCAGCGCATACTCGCCATTATAACCCATGGGTTAGAATGACTAATTATAACTTGGGCAGCTTATGTAAAAAAAATCCTGACCAGTTATTATAAAATAATTATGACCAGAGACTAAAGTGTCTCATTATATACACTCTGTAGGTAACTATGGATACGATACGGTATGATATATGAAAGGACTTTCAAATACCTCACAGGTATAAATAAGGTTCAAGAGGGAAGCATACTCAGATTAAAAGGTGTCCAAGAACAAGGGTTATGATATGAAGCTGGGGAGGGCAGACCTAGGCAAAATGTGTGAAAGTCCTTCTTCTTTAATAGGGCAGTGAATGCAATGAACAACCTCAAAAGCAAGTGGTAGGGTCAGAAATGACACTGGCATTCACAAATGCATAAGATATGCATAATGGAACATTGATGCAGTGGAAATGATGATAAAGCCGGCAAATAAGTAGGGTCTGTTGCATCACGGTAAGTAGAGGAAACAGGCTGTCTAGGTGGGGAAAGACATCCTTATCTACCAAGAACTGATATACAGTGTATAACAGAGAATTGCTCTGCATAGAATTCCATCCCTTTCAAAATGTTGTACCACACTTCAAAGGTCATTGAATGTGATTGTACCTTTCTGTGGTACAACAACATTATGGAACCTCTAGCACGGTACACAACAGTTTCATTCTGAAAGCCAAAGAACTGCTGTGCACATATTACATAACTGTAACATTCCATTCACATAACTGTAACGACCTATTGTTACAGGACATTGATACCTGCCTGTATTTACTGTATGTATTTATTTTGTATAATGCTCACCTTGTTTGTTGTATCTTGCACTGTGTGCTTGTATTATGTTGTCCACTGCTGTATGTTGCCTAACTGTACTGGATTCTGTACTTGCTTATGTATGATTCCCTGCTGCTGTTCACTGTATTTTACCATTGATTGTGACAGTCTCTGGTCCAGGCCATGCCTGAAAAGGTCTTTGGACCAGTGCACCAACCCAGTTAACAAATGAATAAAAATACTACACACTATAAAATACAGGTGAACAATTTTATTCACAAATAGTGATTATGCCATCTCATGATTCTGATTGCCATGGATCTCCCGAGTCTGTGCAGATCACAAACTCAGTGAACATCTTGGACATGACAAACTTCTCTGCCATGAGCTCCATCTTCAGGACAACTTCATCACAGGAACTGGGTTAGGAACTGGCTGGGGATTGGAAGCAGAGGGTGGTGGTTAATGAGATCAGTCCAAGGAAGGGAGGTGACCAGTGGGGTACCTCAGTGAACAGTCCTGGGGCAGTTATTTTCAATGTCTTCATTAGTGACATTGCAGAAGGAGCTGGAAGGAAAGGGCTCTTAGCATATGACACCAAGATTTGCAATAGGGTGAGCCTCCAGATGGGGTGGAGAAAATGAGGTGGTACCTAGAAAAGCTGGAAAATGGTACAAAGTGTGAAACTGAGATTCAATCGTGAAGAAGTACAAGTCATGCACCTGAGTGCAGAAACCCTGCAGAGAGCTACGGATGTGTGTGTGTGTGGGGGGGTTGCTGGCAGTCACTAGGGAAGAAAGATACTTGGGGATTATCATCTTGGATTACCTAACAGTGGCCAAACAATGCACAAAGGCTATAGGAGAATTAGTGGCATGCTGGGGTGCACTGAGGGTATCACAAGCAGAAGAAGGAGGTGGTGATACCACTGTACAGAATGCTGGTGATGTTTCATCTGGAATACCTTCTTCAGTTCTGCAGCCACATCTTTGTAAAGGTGCAGACAGGGTGGAAGTGCTTCAGAAAGGCGACTAAGGCGGCACAGGGCTTGCACCACAAGACATATGAGAGACATTGAGGACCTCAATATGTATTTGCTGGAGGAGTGAAGACAAAGTGAAGATATGATAGAGACCTTCAAGTATCTTAAAGGCATAAATAAGGTGCAAATGGGTGACATATTGGGTATAGAATGGGTACAATAACAAGCGGGCACAATATAGACTGGAGGAGGAAGGATAAAGGAAATATGAGGAAGTTATTCTTTTTGACTGACAGGGTGCTGGATACATGGAATGGCTGCCACAAGAGGTGGTGGGAGCAAGCACAGTAGAGGATTCAAGCATGATTGGGATAGACATAAAGGGACCCTAGAAGTGGAAACAGAGGTCCTAAAAGGCCTATGTTGAAAATTTGGTGACAAAGTCCATAAATGTTTATGTTACAAGTGTGCATTGTCCAGTTTCCATGCACCCTTGTAACTTCGCACATTTGTAATATTTTCACGCCAGATTTTCAACACTAGCATTTTTCACACCTCCTTATGAATAGTACAGCTGTCATTTTTCACATTTTGGCCAAAATGTGTTTCTTTCGCACTGGTGCAGAATAGCGTGGTTGCTGTGGGAAATCAGTGTTCGAACAGATTAAGATCTAGCGAGTGAGAGGGGGGAGTGAACGAGCTCAACTGAGCTCTGTTGGGAATGCTGTAGATTCTTTGTGGGCAGAAAAAGGCACCAACACAGGCAGGAGCCCAGTACAAAAGGGCAGCCTGCAGCGCTGGGAGAAACAGAATGAGTGAGTGAGAGGGGGGAGTGAGCAAGCTCAATGGAGTTCTGTCGGGACTACTGCTGATTTCTTTGTGGGTAGGAAAAGGCATCAATGCAGGCAGGGGGCCCAGTACAAAAGGTCAGCCTGCAGTGCCAGGAGAAACAGAACGAACAAGTGAGGGAGGGTGAGTGAGCAATCTCAGTGGATCTCTGTTGGGACTGCTGCAGATTTCTTTGTGGGCAGAAAAGGCGCCAACACAGGCAGGAGCCCAGTACAAAAGGGCAGCCTGCAGTGCCAGGAGAAGCAGAACAAGTGAGTAAGAGAGGGGGAGTGAGTGAGCTCAACAGAGCTTTGTTGGGACTGCTGCAGATTTCTTTGTGGGCAGAAAAAGGTGCTAATGCAGGCAGGAGCCCAGTACAAAAGGGCAGCCTGCAGCGCTGGGAGAAACAGAACGAGCGAGTGAGAGACAGGGAAGTGAGCAAGCTCAACAGAGCTCTGCTGGGACTTTAGAGTTGCCTACCCCCCTGCCCAGGGTCCTCTGTGGTCCTATATTGCAGCAGATTCTCTGGGGTGGAGACAAAGCAATGATTGGATACTTTTGGATTGCTGTAATAAGGCAGATATAGTTGTTCTGTTTATTTCTCTAACTGAGCTAAGTACTGAGCTATACTGTTATGATTGCTGTAATAATACATATTTATTTGTTCTGTTTATTTCTCTAACTAAGTTGAGTAGTACTTGGGTGCAATAGGATTTCTAACTGGGCTAAGTGAAACTATATGAGAGCTGAGAACAAAAAGTATGGCAGCTGAAGGATGAAAAATGGACAAGGAGGCTTTAGGATTGCTACAGCAATACAGTATCTAACGGATGAGATTTGAGACTGAATTACCCTGGTCGGCAAGGGGCCAGTAGGGGGACTAGTGTTGGGGGGAACAGGAATTTGAGTAAATAGGGGCCTAACAGTTGTAGTAGAATACAGAACCTGGGAGTAAGAACCTGTATCATAAGATATGGGCCAAAATGGGTCAGGTGCCACATGTCAATAGGGCAGGCAGCTTTGGAAGGGTGGTGGAGTGTACAGGTTGATCCTGGACTGAGCTTGGAGGATGGAGGGGTATATGGTCTGTAAAAGACTGGCTAGTTTGAAGGAGGAACTGTGGAGGTTGCGGAGGAATCTAAGTGGCAGGGCAGATGAGTATGGTAGGCATAGTGGCTGGGGGGGGAATAGAGGATGGCAAGGGGGAATGGAGGAAGAACAACTAGGGACTGAAACCAACCGCAGTATCAGAGGCACTAGCAGAAAATAGAGGACAAGGGAGGGGGTGCCCGAGGCGAGGGGGGCCTCCTGTTAGGGAAGGAAGAGACCACAAGGAGTACAAGGGGAGAGAGCAGATGGCTGCGGGTAGGGAGGGAGCAAGGGTGGAACCAGGGTGGCATGGATGGGAACAAGTAGGAGGGAGGAACCAATAGGGGGAAGAGATGCAGGAGGGGTATCTACTAGGAATAGATTCGAGCCTCTGCTATGGGAGAGAGAGGGGGAGCAGGAACATGCTGAAGGGGGAGGACAAGCGGGGCATGAGAGGGATGGCAACAGTTAGGGGAAGAGAAAGCAAGGACGAAAGGGTAGAAGATGGGCTAGTAAGGAAGGAGGGGGTGGTGACAGGAGGAGAGAAGGCTATGGGAAGGTGGAAGGATGGAGGGGCATCACTATTGGGCTAGAAGAGAATAGGGGCTCTAAACTGACAACAGCGGGGATAGGAGAGGGGTTGGAAATCAACAGGGGAGGAGGGGACTTTGACATGGGAAGTAGGGTTGTCAGAACCCTCTGAGTTCTGGGTTCTAATTCTAGTCTAGAACTTTGAAAAGTTCTAGTGTTCTAATCTTTTTTAGAACTTTTAGAACTCGAACCTTATTTTTTAATGGTGCTGCCAGTAATGAAGATAGTAATAAAATACATGTAAAGAAAACTGTTCAATATGAGGGGGAGAGAAATTACCATGTGTGACATTGATATGACTACAACTAGGTTTATTTATGCTTTCTCTGTTTGCTAAAGCCAGCAACTTAATACATATCAGGCACACCCACTCCACCCATATGTTAAAGTTTTCTTGCTGCAGCTGCATCATAGTTCCTTAGTGAATAAAAGTAGCACATTAGCCATTTATGTACTCAATTTATATACTCACGTCATGAATTATGAAAAAAATAACTATTACCTAATTTCAGCTATTTGCTGCTTTCTGTTTTAAATGAGTAAATCAAAAGTTGCTATGTTTAAAAGAAAGCTTTTATACCAAAGTCAAGCTAGGTACTGCAGCCAGAGCGTTATGGAACTGTTGTAAAACATATTATGTCATAACATAGTCAGTCAAGACATTTTGAATAAAATAAGTATGCTAGTCATCGCTGTTGGCAAAAATGCATGCAATTTTCTAAGATAATGCATACACATACCAACATTCTTAGTGGTAAGTAAATTGAAGTAATACATACAACTTTCTAAAAGAATGCATTTTTCCAGCTGATACGTCAAGAAAATCTGTATTTCAGTCACATAAATAAAAAAAGTGGTTTCCTCACATCCTAACTTAAGGAACATTTAATGTAGCTGCAGAAGTTGGTATGTGATGTTTAAGGACAGTGTCTGTCAACCCCATTATGTATCAAATTATCACTACTTGTAAAGCAAAACCCATTATGATTGGTTCATATTCTGTGAAAACTGCTGATGCAGATTTTCTTTTATTTCTGATTCCTTCTTTTAAAGGGATAGGACACTTGTGCTAGGTGGCAGCAGTTTGTGTAAATGTATTTAATAATAATAAAATATATATATATATATTATATCTATAGTAGGTTGCACAGTTAATCGGTACAGCCCTCCCATACCATCGGTCTGTCATCATCTTTTCCTCATCATCCCCAGCTGATTACGTAATCTGTAAAAGAAAGGACTAAACAACACCCCTTTCACCCCAGCACCCATTCCACTTTTCTTCCACCACCTCATCCGTATGCAGTAGAAACTTATTCCACCCTTACACCCATGTTAAAACCAACCCACAACCCCTCACCCACCCTCAAGCACATATTCCACCCTCCTCTCTCACCTAAATGTTTAAACTACCCCACACTTAGTCATGAACTACCATTCATGTCACCCTTCTCCATCCCTCGCCCATGTAAAAACCCACTCCCCCAACCATCACCCATGTACTAACAACTATGCCATGTTTCTCCCTCCTGCATCCATGTTAAAACCAACCCCCAACCCTCATCCATGCACTAGCATCCATGCCATCTTTCTCCCTCTTGCATCCATGTTAAAACCAACATCCACTCCAACCCTTTCCCACCCTCCAGCACCCATTCTATCCTCCTCCCCCTCTCAAATGCTAAAACTACCACATGCTTACTCAAGAAAAATGAAACTCTTGCCTCCAAATGAGCCATACTTAACTGTTCCTTAAACAACACTTATGTGAAAAACTGTCTTTTCAATTGCATTCTTCTTATGGACAACATTCTGTACAGTTCTCTCTGGAACCAGTAATTTGAGAGTTGTTACTATTATGCCATGGTCTGTGTACAACAGAATGTTAAACACAAGCTATTGTGGTATGAGTACTAAGCTTACAGAATGATATGTGCTCAACCATGACATACGTAAAACTCCAGATGACTCTATTTCCTGGAAGAGACTTGTAACAGGATGCTGCCCACAGAAACATAACAATACAAAATACAGTTTTTCCCATAATTTTTTATTCGGTAAGATAATTTACATATGGATCATTTTGGTTTATGGCTGACATTTCTGTAATTGAAAAAATAATAAACAGCTACCAATTAGAACTCATTGTTTTATCCTCTTTAAAATTGAAAATTAGACTGCCCCCAGTCCCAGCCCATATGGATGTACCACAAAGTCACAGAAGGTAAATCCAAAAATATATGTTTGCACTTTAACTATAAATAATATGATACAGAAATTATTGACATGACAGTGCCCTTTTATGCCAAATTTGGGCCTGTTTCCACTGATGTTAAAATCGTCTGTATATAAAACTTGTTGGACTTTAGACCCTAGCTAGAAAGTAGTTTGCCATGAAATGGTGAACGTTTTGGGGGCATATAGTCCAGGGGAGTAGATCTGAGAAAGGAGAGTGACAACCAAAGTCATCACAGTCTGTAAAAGTTTCCTTTTTTGTCCAGAGAGACTCTGTCCCACACAATATTTACCAGCAACCACCATCTGAGTTGTCATCACCATCAACATCCACAACATCAATCACTTCAGGATCAGTTTGTATACTCTTGTAGGGATACGAAAATCATGACTTATTAACTTTAATAAAAGTTAACTTGTGTACATTTTCTTGCAGCAGCCTATTTCTGGTGTCTGTCACAATATTGCCAGCTGTACTAAACATGCGTTCTGAAGAGACACTTGTTGCAGGACAACCAAGATATTTGCAGGCTTCATCATACAGCTCAGTCCAAATCGACTTTTTTGATCTCCAGTATCCAAAGGGCATGCATCAATACTCTTGAGTGTGGATAGGAAGGATAGGAATATAAAAAGCAGTTGCTCAATATATCTAAACATGTGCAACAAAGGAGGTAAGGGAAATAAAGAAAATGTTTTTCACTGATAGAGGTGGAGAAGGAGACTTGGGGGGAGGTTTGTATCCTGCATCTGAAAGGTGGGGGAGTCGCCAGGCACCGACAGCAATGGGTAGGGTGGTGGCTGGCAACAACTGTGGTGCACCAATCTTTCTAAACATTGCCTGGAGTGTGGGAGGATGTTTAGTGTGCAACCACACAGAAAAACTTAGAAAGGAGATTGAGGGTCTGCAGGAGGAACTAAGACAGGCAAGGCAGATTGAGGGTGGGTTTAGCTCAATACTGGAGGGAGGAAGAAGGGAGATGAGCGAGGGCGATTTAAGCCAACAGTGGTGAGAGAGGGTCAGAAGAAGGAAGCAGAGACAAAGGCCCAGGCCAGGAAGAAGCGCATTGCCGGGAAACCAGGTCAGGAGACAAAAGACAAATGGAAGGAGGAGATAGGGACTTGTGAGGGGAGGTGAAGAAGTGGCAAACGTCATGGAATGGAAAGGAGAGAACAGGTTACTATGAAGAGAGAGGGAGCGGGCATTTGTGAAGGGTCTTCAGAAAACAGCTGTGCACTGCTAGAGAGGAAGAAAGTGGAGGAGGGAAATGATGAAATTAGAGGAGTAATTGATAAATGCCTGGACCAAACTGGAGGCGGGGGAAGTTCTGCTGGGAGAATTGCAACAGGGGTAAAAGGGGAAAATAATGTGCAGGAGGAAAAAGAGGAGCTGGAAATGAGAGAGGGAGATGAATGGAAGCAAGCAGGGAGTAAGAGGGGTGGAATCTTAGTGCTGGGGGACTCAATACTAAGAGGAGTTAGGTGTGGTAGCAAGGGGGAGAGGCATAGTAGCATTTGGGTGGAGGCCAGGCTAGGAATGACAGTGGAAAGGGTGGGACAGTCTGTTCTGAAATATGCTAGAAGGGGTAGGGACAAGCCTCATTTAATTACACATCTTAGGACAAACGATCTGGCTGACAAGACAGTAGATATAGTCCAGAGGAGGTTTGAGGAACTAGCACAATTATGTGAGGGGGCAGGAAGATCAGTAACTTTTTCCGAGATACTCCAGTGCCAAAGGCAAAGCACAACAAGAAAGCTGAGAATAGATGAATTTAATGGATGGCTAAGAACCTGGTATTGTGCTAAAGGGTATGGGCTGTTGGGGGGTGGGAGGGACCTGGGAGGACAGTAGTCTCTATGCCAAGGACAGACCACACTTGAGTGAGGAGGGAAAGAAAGTGTTGAAACAGAGGATGGAGGAGTATAGAGAGGAAGTTGGGAATTTAAACCAGGAGTGGGGTGGCAGTTGGGGAAGAGATATGCAGAGACCACAGGTTGGGAAATCATATGAGCTTACTCTCCCATAGCAGTGACAAAGGACAAATGGCAAGTACTATTGGTGATGCTAGGAAAGGAGGGCAGGATGGAGGGGAGGGTGGAAGGGGTTACCCTTAATGCTAGGAGCCTTGGGAGGAAAACTGCAGAGTTACAGGTTCTCATGGCAGAGGGAGAGGTGGACATTGCAGCCATCATGGAAACATGGGCCACCCAATATAATGACTGGGACCTGTCTGTGCCAGGGTACAGGTTATTTCATAGGGACAGGGTGATTAGGAAAAGGGGGGGGTGGCACTATATGTGAAGGAAGAACTGAAATGTGTAAGGGAGGAATGGGAGGAGGGTAGTATGGAGTCACTTTGGGTGCAAATCCAGGATTCCAAGAATAGGATTCTTAGAATGGGAGTGGTGTACAGGCCACCATCTCAGACGGAGGAGTTAGACAGGGAACTAGTGGGACAGATCAGGAGGACCTGCAAGAAGGGTAGTGTGGTGATTGTGGGGGACTTCAACATGCCAGGAGTGGACTGGAGCACCCCAACAACCAGGAACAGAAGGGAGCAGGTACTGCTGGATGCCTTCCAGGACAGCTTCCTGCTGCAAATGGTCAGTGAACCAACCAGATTAGGGAATGCCCTTGACCGTGTGCTGGCAAATGGGGACTTTGTGAGAGAACTTAGAGTGGAGGAACCACTGTCAGGGAGTGGTCACCACTCAGTATGGCTCACATTGGATATGGGCAAGGAAGGAGTGGAATCTGGCACAAGAGTGCTGGACTTCAGGAGGGCTGACTTTGGGAGGATGGGGAAGTGGTAAAAGGGTACCTGTCCAGAATTCAATCTAGTATGGATACTAACCAGAGGTGGGAGCTCATAAAGCTGGGGATATTGGAGGCAACCAAAACCTGCTGCAAAGCCCAGAGCAAGAAGGCTAGGGCTAAGAAACCGAGCTGGTTGAGCAAGGAGGTCATGGAAAAGGTAAGGAGGAAAGGAGCTGCCTTTAGGAAGTACAAGAAAACAGGGAGGGGGGAGGACAGAGAGGAGTACTTGACAGAATCAAAGGAGGTGACAAGGGCAGTAAGGGGAGCCAAAGCATCTACGGAACTCAGGCTGGCACAAGGCATTAAGAAGGGGGAGAAGGACTTCTTTAAGTACATCAGGGAGAAAAGAAGCTGTAAGGACCACATAGTAAGGATTAGGAAGGAGGGGGGTTGGGTGAAAGCAGGGTGCGATAAGGCAGAAGCACTAAATGAGTACTTCTGCTCAGTATTTACTAAAGAGAAGATGGGGGTGACACCCAAGGTGGGAGAAATGGCAGAAGCAGGGGAAGTGGTGACAGATGGGGAAATCATGGAGGGCAGAGTTCGAGAGGGTTTGAAGGCACTGAGGGTGGACAAGGTGCCAGGCCCAGATGGCATCCACCCCAGGGTACTGAAGGAGCTGGCAGAGGTCCTTGCAGGACCCTTGGTAGACCTATTTAATGCCTCACTACATTCAGGGTGTGTACCTCAGGACTGGAGGATGGCTCATGTGGTGCCCTCCACAAGAGTGGCCCCAAGGATGAACCGAAACTACAGACCAGTGAGCCTCACATCCATCATGGGTAAGCTAATGGAGACTATCCTGAAGGAGAGGCTGGTGACCCTCCTAGAGGCCAGAGGACTACAGGACAGCAGACAGCATGGCTTCATCTGTGGCAGATCCTGCCAAACCAACCTGATTGAGTTCTATGACTGGGTAACTAGGCAACTGGACAGGGGCCATGCAGTGGATGTCCTGTATCTGACTTCAGTAAGGCATTCGACTGGTGCCACATGGAAGGCTGGGAAGGGAAGTTAGTAGGCACAGGGGCGGGTGCAAAGCTGGTGGAGATGTGGGTGGTAGGAACTGGCTGCAGGGGGAAGGCAACAGGAGGGGTGGTGGGTGCGCGGGGAGCTTTGCACACCCAAGGACAGTGACGAGCGTGTCCCACAGGGCTCGGTGTTGGGACCAGTGTTGTTTGGGATATTCATTGCAGGCATATCATGGGACATCTAAAGCAAGATCAGTCTGTTTACTGATGATACCAAGGTAGGCGCGGTGGTGGATGACCTAGGGGGATGGCATGGGTTGCAGAATGATCTGGCAAAGCCTGAAACCTGGTCAGACACTTGGCAACTGGGGTTTAATGCCAAAAAGTGCAAGGTGCTGCATTTTGGGATGAAGAACCCAAGGAGGAGTTACCAGCTAGGGGGAGTGCAGCTAGCCCAGACAGAGGAGGAGAAGGATATGGTGTGCTCATTACAGGTCAATGAACAACTCGGCACAATGTAGGAAGGCAGCTGCAAAGGCGAACAAAATGCTGGGTTGTATTGCGAAGGGGTATATCCTCGAGGAGGAGGAGGTGATTCTGCCACTGTATAGGTCATTAGTTAGACCACACCTGGAGTACTGCGTGGCAGTACTGGCGCCCTTATCATTGAAGAGGGACATTAAGTTACTAGAGGGGTGCAGCGCAGGGCAACAAAGATGATCAAGGGGCTGGGGACTTATCATATGAGAGGAGGTTGAAGGAGTTGGAACATGTACTCACTGGAGGAGAGAGAGGAGAGACAGGGCTGACATGATTGAAACCTTTAAATACAAGAAGGAATAAATAAGACAGGTACAGAGGGGCTGTTCAGTACAGGAGGAGGGGGAGGCCACAGCGAATGATATGAGACTGGAGCGAGGAAGGTTCAGGAGGGAGATGAGGAGACACTTTTTACAGAGAGGTGGTGGCTGGGTGGAATGCATTACCTGCAGAAGTGGTATGCAGTAGAACAGTGGACTGCTTCAAATGAGGATGGGACAGGACAAGGGGGAGGGTTAATGAAGGGGAAGGGTGGAAGGGAGGGGCAGCTGCAAAATAAGGGGTGCTAGCTGCACATTCGAGCAGACTTGATAGACCTCTAGGCCTTTATCTGCTGGCAAAATTCATATGTTTGTATGTTCATAATAGGAATAGGCAGTTCTTGCAGGTAACTGTCTACCATGATGGACACAGACTGCTCAGAAGAGGAATGAGCATAAGTTGGTATGGCAGCAATTTGGGAAAGGTTTTGCCACAGATTTAGCTTGCTACTAAGGGTTGAAGAAGTGGCAGTTGTGGAACAACTACTGTTAATGTTTGATGACTTTTCCAGTTCTGTATTCCTTTGTGAAGATGAACCTGCATGTTGTGGTGATGACAACCTGAGGGTACTGTGCGTGTCTGTGTTTAACTCCTGTGAGTGCTGCAGCTCATCTAGCAACAGACGTTTGTACTGCTCTACATCATCTGTTTTTGGAAGATGCATAGCCTTGAACCTGGGATCTAAGAGAGTTGCAAGGATGTAGTGTTTTGATTTTGTCATTGCAACTAATTTGTCTTTGGTTTTGAAGTTCTCGCTCATTCTCTTTATGAGATTCTCATGATACAGCCGACATGTTGTCTGAGCTTCAGATCTGTCTTTTTCTATTTGTAGATATAGAACACTAAGATGATGTGAAATCAGCATTATGAATGGGATATCCTGACTCAGAGATGTGCCTTCAGAAGACATGCCCCTTGTAGCTGTCTTAAAAGGAGCTAGGATGCAGCACACTGTCTCCATTAATTTCCACTGCAGCACAGACAGCATAATGCCATCTCCAATAATGTAATTGGAGCAATACTCGTGTATAGCTTGCTTTTGCCCAAGAGGCACTGCAGCATATAAAGCGTTGAGTTCCAACGAGTGAAAACATTTTGAATCAGCTTTGCTGGGACAGCTTTTGTGTTTTTTTTTTTGCAGTTCTGACAATGTCCGTATAGCCTTGGTTGAATGTGAAAAGTGAGTCACAATTTTTTTTGCAAACAGCAATCATACCATCCACTAGTGTTTCACTGCTGAGAAATCCCATGACAATTAAATGTAAGCAATGTGCAAAGCAAGAATCATGCATAAATCCTCCATCCTGTACTGCTTTCAAGATGTTGGCTCCATTGTCACTTACTATGAAGCCACATTTTAGACCGTGAGAATAAACCCATTCATCAAGGAGGTCATTTAGTTCCTGCAAGATGTTTCCAGCTGTATGACTTTGACCAAACTTCTTTATATGCAGCAGCGCCATCTTTTGGGGTGTCTTTGTTTTTGAAGAAGCACAAGAAAACGTGACCCAATGAGTGGTAAGGGACAAGTAATCTATGTTTTGAGTGCTGGTCCACATATCTGTTGTGACATGAATAACCCCACCCTCTGCAGTTTTAAGTGCAAGCATCACTGTTGCTTTTAAAGCCTGATAAATGTTTGCTATTTTAACATAGGAAAAGTACCTTTGATGAGGAACATTGTAACGAGGATCTGCTACTTTCATGAGCTCCTGAAATCCTAATGATCTACCAAAGAGTATGGGAGAGGGCTCCAGCTAACAGCTCACCAGTTCTGTGATTAAGATGAAGGTCTTTGGATGATTTTTTAGAAAGGTATTCTTCTTTCAAATGCCTGAGACAGTGTTAGCCATTTACAACATGTCCCTGCTGGTTTATTATACACCGTGCTTCAATGGGCAGATGGACGCTGAGATGGTGGACTAGGACTTGTATATTCAGTGCCATCACTGGATGTGCAACTGGTACTAATGGTGCTGGCATTGGTGGTAACAGTGATCCTAGGGATGGCAGTGGTTCTGTCTGCATCAAGTTCAGACAATTCAGTATCCATTTCAGATTCCTGACCCTTCTCACGTGTGGTCTGGAAGGTGGAGGACATGGGTTTTGGATGATCAAGCAAAACTGAATACTTTTTTCAGATGGCGTTAAAGAGATGTAAGGCATGATGCATCCTACCACGGCTTACACTCTGTTTTACATAGGAACAAATTGCTTTGCATGAATCAGTTTTACTGACAGAGAAATAATTCCATACCTCAGATGTGCAGATTTTGTTCGAAAGCTAGGAAGATAGCTAAAGACTGTTTGTGTCTTTTCACCTGTCCTAACAGAACCCGGACATGGTCCTTGGTGCTAGAAAGAGTAGGCAGAAACTTTGATGGATTTTCATTGCTGGCCGACAGAAGTGGTGGATTCAATGGATATGTCCTTTTTCATTGCCAACAGTGCTGGATGTATTTGCAAGTGCACTACCTGATTTATTGTCAGCAGACTTGCTCATTTCCACTTTGTTGAGGAAGTAATGATGTCACAAGACACAACAGTGTCAGACTGAGACAAAGAGCTACTGTCTGAGTCAGAGAGAGATGCACTGTCACTTGCATTATTACTGCTAGTCACAGGGATTTTAACAGCATGAACGGCATACCTTATGGTGCCTCTCTGTGTGACCCCAGCAGCTGCACAGGTTTTCTTAAAAGGTCCCCCTTTACCACACTTCACTGTTGCTCTTTTACTGTTTGTTGAATTTTTATCACGTGAAACATTTTGGTTATTTCTGCTAGCACCAGGATTACCAATACCACCAACACCTGCTCCAACACCAGCACCAGATGCTTCATCTATGTTGGTGTCAGCCATAACAGTACCAGTATACTGCAGTGAATATGCCCACACAATTCCTGTGTAAGAAAGCAATGTGATCTGTGATCGGTGGCTACAACTCCAAAATTTTATTTTGGCTGTGTGACACTGTGATGCAGTGGACTGAAAGTAATTAAAGAATATGATGGTTTGCAACTAAAGGATCCCAGGTTCAAGGCTTACAGAATGATTGAGCTGCTGGGCATAGGCATACGCATAGCAGTCAAGGGGCGCACAGCAGCAGGGTGATGGACTGATGACAAGAGACGGAGTTACACACACAAACCGAGGAAAGAGATTTTCTGTCTCTCCTCCCAACAGGAAAATATATTTTTAGGCTTCTGTCATGTATTTAAGGATAATGCCACCACAAACCTGGCCACTGGGCTTCACACGGTAACACACACTGGGTAAGGTACAGTGCAGTCAAGGGGCACACAGCAGCATGGTGATGGGCTGACCACAAGAGACCGAGTTACATTAACAAACCGAAGAAATAGATTTTACTGTCTCTCCTCAAGGAAATGTATTTTTAGGCATCTGTTGTGTATTTAGCAGCAGCAGGGTGATGGGCTGCCCACAGGAGATGCTCTCCTCCCAATAGTACCACCATAAAACTCACATTGGCTGGGCAGTAATAATTAGGGTACAGTCACTGCAGTCAAAGGGAAGGGTACACAGCAGGGTCCTCCTCCAGATACTTGTTGTAGGCTTTAAACAATTCAGTTAAATGAAAGTTTATCTGTTCATTCATTCACACATTGTTTTTTTTTACTTTGTTTTGTGTCGAAATATGATTATTTTCTTCACCCTTCCCCCAGTCAGGGTGCTTTGTGTCTCCAGACAAATTCCACCAGACACAGATGAGTACTAGTACTAGACTAGTTAATCTTTCTGAAACAGCTCAGGAGGCAAAGGCAAGTTACAGTAGCAAGTTAACAACTAAGATGAAGCAGCACTCCAAATTAATGCAGGCAGTCAGCTGTAGATCCCTCTCTGTATCCCACCCGAGAGAGTATATCCAACCGTTTTCTTCTACCTGCCCTTTCTTTCCTCAGTCACCCATCCCCCCAACCTTTCACCCCATCCCCACCCACACTTTAGCTTTATTTTTATTTTACCTGCTGGAGGCAAAGCAAGTTGTCAGTTCACTTTTTAAAAAAGTTCACAACTCGGCTCATAGATCGCAATGCTAGCAGGCTCAGCAGAGCTCCTTCCATCTCTGGAGACCGAACATAGCCACGCTGACTATTGTGTTGAATGACCACACCCATGACCGCAGAGAAGTTGGTCAGGTGGTGATGGTAACTCCATCAGGAGGCACAGACGCAATCCATCATAATGTCCCCACACAACAACAGTAACTACAGCTGAAACCGGATGGGACTGGAAGAGAACAGAAGTGGAACTAAAGTCGGACTCTCGAGCTGACAGTTTTGCATACCAGCAATAAAAGTACGATTTTTTTCACTGGGACCAATTTGTATTCGAGACTTGATTTTTACAAAGATTAGAATTTCTTTTATGAACCCTCTAGTGTTCGAGTTCTACATTAGAACTTGAACACCAGGGTTCGAGATGGGTTTGAATCTTACTTGAACTAGTTCTGGCATCCCTAGGGAAGCCCAGTAAGAAGTAGCCAGGCTGGGAAGGGTTCCAAGGAGGATGGGAGGAATAAGGCAGAGAAAGGGGGGGAGGTGGAAATTAGGGGTACAGACACAGAAGTCACAGAGGGTGCAGCTGGCAGGGTTAAGGGCAGGAAGATCGAATACTGGGGTAGTGGAAGGGCATTAGAAAGGAAAGGGCTAAGGGATGGGGGTACTCATCCTAGGGATTATATACTGAAAGGGGTGAGATGGGGTGGAAGGGGAAGGCACAGCTGTATTTGGGTTGAAGGTATCCCCAGGTTCACTGCAGGAGGGGCAGGGCAGGCACTGCTCAAGTGTACAGCAGCGGGAGGAAGAAACCTCATTTACTGTTGCATGTGGGTACAAACGACTTGGCGGGGGAGACTGTGGAAGTAGTGAGGGGGAGGTTCGAGTAGTTGGGCAAGCAGTGTGAGGGAGTGGGGGAGTCGGTGGCATTCTCGGAGTTACTCTCTGTACCATGTGCAAGCATGGGGAGGAAAGGTAGGATTGAGGACTTCAACAAAGGGCAGAGGGATTGGTGCCACACCAAAAATTATGGGTTGGTGACTAACTGGGGTAGGGTCTGGGGAAATAGTGACTTGTATGCGGGGTACAGGGTACACTTGAGCAGGAAGGGGAGGGGAGTATTAAAGGCAGGTTTAGGGGGGTATATCTCTACTAAGGTGAATTTAAACTAGTGAAGGGGTGGCAAAAAGACTGAGGTTAGTAGAAAAGACCAGACAGGGGAGCCTAATGAACTCACCCCCCTAGATATAGGTAAAGGCCGAGGCATAGTAACCCAGGGAGGGGGCGGGCAGAATGGTCTGAGTGTAATACAGAAGACACCACCACCTGGTAAGAATAAGGAGGAGAAAGGGTGTAGACTACCTGGAGGAGGGACACAGGCCAAGGAGGAGAAGAGTGAGGAGAAGTAGGGGTACGGGTGGAAGGTGGTCTCTCTCAACGCAAGAAGCCTGGGGAACACAAATGCAGAGCTTCAGGTGCTCCTTTCAGAGGGGAAAGTGGACATTGCTGCAGTAACAGAGACTTGGGCCACAGAGTACCATGATTGGGGCTTGGAAATCCCGGAATACAGGATATATAGGAGGGACCAGGGGGGTTGGAGGGGGGGTTGCACTCTATGTGAGGGAAGGGATTAAATGCATAAGGAATGAGGGAGAAGAGGAGAGGTCAAAGGTGCTTTGGGTACAGCTCCTGCACTCCAAGAGCAGAAAGCTGAAGCGGGGAGTGGTGTACAGACCACCAGCCCAATCCGGGGAACTGGATGGGGAGTTGGCAGATCAGATAAGGAGGGTGTGTAGAAGGGGGAAATATGGTGTTAGTGGGGGATTTTAACCTACCACAGGTTGACTGGAGCACCCTGTCACTAGCAGTACCAGGGAGCAGGTGCTTCTTGATGCATTCCAGGACAGCCTTCTCATGCAATTGGTAAGTGGGCCACAGGGCTTGGTAGCACTCTGGACCTAGTACTGGCAATAGGGAGTAGGTGGTGAGGGAGGTAAGGTGGAGGATCCACTAGCAGGTAATGACCACCAAACAGTGTGGCTCATTGTCGCGATGGGCAGGGAGAGAGGCACGGCACCAAGGTGGTGGACTTTATTAGGGTGGACTTTAGGGGATGGGAGCAATACTGCAAGGAAGACCTCAGGATATAAGGCCAGGGATGGATGCAGAACAAAAGTGGGGAGTCAAAAAGACTGGGCTAACTGAAGCCGCAGTAGCCTGCACCAGGGCAGGAGTAAGAAGAGCAGAGGCAAGAAACCATGCTGGCTGAGGAAGGAAGTGCTGCAAGGGTGAGGGCACAGATGGCTGCATACTGGAAGTACAGAAGAACAGGAAGGCAGAGGATAAGGAGGCTTTTGGGAGTTGGTCAAGGGAGGTTGAAAGGAGGGTGAAAAAAGCTAAGGCCTCCAGGCAATTAACTTCTGCACAGGACATAAAAGGAGAGGAAAAGGACTTTTTTAGGTATGTCAGGGAAAAGAGGAAGTGCAAGGAACATATTGTGAGAATAAAATGGGGTGGGGATTGGCTGGAAAAGGGGGAGGAGCAAGTGGAAATTCTAAATGAGTACTTCTACTCCGTTTTCAATAAGGAGAGGGATGGCCCACTACCAGAATGGGCTGGGCTGGTGGGGAAAGGGGGGGAGGAGGTGACGGCCAAAGTGATCACAGGAAGTAGGGTGCTAGTGGGGCTGAGGGCAGTAAGGGTGGACAAGGCACCAAGTCCCAATGCCATCCACCCCTGGGTGCTGAGGGAGATGGCGGAGCTGTTGGCTGAGCAGCTGGCAGATCTGTTCAACACCTCCTGAACGGGGTGTGTGCCCCCAGGACTGAAGGGTGGCCCATGGTGCCCATACACAAAAGTGGGCATAGGGAGGAGCCAGGAGATTATCAGCTGGTAAGTCTCACGTCCATGGTGGGTAAACTATGGAGCCAATACTGAAGGAGAGGCTGGTGGCATTCCTAGACAGTAATGGCCTCAAGATGGGCTGCAACATGGGTTCATCTCAGGAGGGCTTGTCAAATCAACCTAACAGAGTATTGGACTGGGTGACAAGGAGTTGGACAGGGGCCATGTGGTACATGTCCTGTACTTGGACTTCAGTAAGGCCTTTGATACAGTGCCTCATGGGAGACTGGGGGGGGAAGCTGATGGCAGTGGGGTGGGGAAAAAGCTGACCAAATAGATAAAGAACTGGTTACAGGGGAGGGTGCAGAGGGTGGTGGTGGTGAAGGAGCTCTCGGCACCCAGAGTAGTGACAAGTGGGTGCCACAGGGGTCAGTACTGGGCCCAGTGCTATTTGGTCCTTTATCTCTGATATAGCACACGGAATGGGGAGCAGGGTTAGTCTGTTCTCACATTATACCAACTTGGGGGCAGTGGTGGATGAAGAGGACAGATGGGGAAAACTGCAGGGGGACCTAACCAAACTAGAGACATGGTCAGTGGAGTGTCAGCCAGGATTCAATGCAAAGAAGTGTAAGATGATGCACTTCAGAGCTAAGAACCAGAAGAGGGTCTATTGGTTAGGGATCTGAGAGGAGGAGAAGGACCTAGGGGTCTTGGTAACTGGGAGCATGAACAACTCAGCCCACTGCACGAGAGCAGCAGCGAAGGCAAACAGGATGCTGGGGGGCATCGCAAGGGGGTTCTCATCCAGACACAGGGATGTGATCCGACCTCTCTACAGATCATTGGTCAAACTGCACCTAGAATACTATGTGCAATACTAGAGGCCATACCTGAGGAGATAAATAAAATTACTGGAGGGGATGCAAAGGAGGGCAACAAAAATGTTAAAGGGGATAGAAGGAAAGAAATATGAAGTTAGGCTGAAGGATCTGAACATGTACACACTGGAGGAGAGGAGGGATAGGGGGGATATGATTGAAGCTTATAAATACCTGAGGGGGTATCTTAGCCTAGCACCAAGGGGGTGTTTAAACTGAGAAGTGGAAGTGAGACAGTGGGCATGGACTAAGGTTGAAAGGGACATTTCAGAGGGAAATGAGGAGGCACTATTTCTCAGAGGGTGGTGCCTAGTTGGAATGCACTGCCAGAGGGGTGGCAACATGTAGGAAAGTCAATAGCTTTATGGAGAAGTGGGATAAAGCAAGAGGAAGAGTCGGGTGGCAGGGGCTGGGACAAGCGGGGAAGGAACTAAGGGGGGGAGGAGGCTGGGGCAACTGCAATCAAGGGGGCTAACTGCACACTCGGGCAGACTTACATAGACTGATTGGTGTGTTCTGCTGGCAGATTCATATGTTTATATGTAAAATCACAGTGACTCTGTTCATGAGCAGAGGTCCTAAAATGCCTATGTTGAAAATCTGGTGACAAATATCAATAAATGACTGTGTTACAAGCGCATGCGATACAGTTTCCACACACCCTCATAATGCTGCAAATTTGTAGTATTTTCACTATAGATTTTCAACAATGCCATTTTTTAGGACCTCCTTATGAACAGTACAGCTGTCATTTTTCACATCCTGCCAGAAATATGCGTTTATACAGCTGGCACAGAATACCGTGGTTGCTGTGGGAAATCGATGTTCAGGACAGATTAAGAAAATCATAGTGACACTGTTCATGAGCAGAGGTCACAAAATGCCTATGTTGAAAATTTGGTGATATAATTCCACTAAATGACTGTGTTACACGATGCATTGCACAGTTTCTAAGCGACGCCAGAAGTTTGAGCATTTTAATACTTTCACTACAGATTTTCAACATCTCTTCACACTCCCTATTAATAGTACAGCTGTCATTCTTCACATCCTTCCCGATCTGTTTTTCATACATCTGGCACACAATGGCACGGTCACTGTGGAAACTCAAATTTTGGGACACATTGACAAAATCAGAGTGCCACTGTTCATGAGAAGAGGTCCCAAATGCTTTCATGAGGTGGAAGCTACAAAATGCCCATGTTGAAAACTTGTACTGCAAATACCAATACATGCCCAGGGCATTTCGGTTTCTAACCATAATGTCCCACCCTGTACAAACTGACAGGCATCAGGGGTGTGCCTTTAGGTTGCCAGCTGTAATGTTCATGCCATTCCAACCCCACCCCCCACACACTGCAGCCACTGACAGGCATCGAGCTGTGCCTTGGACACTTTGGCCCCACAGTTCACCCCATTCTATATTGCACCCATTTCAGTGTATGTCCTTATGGAGTTGGGTGACTATAAAGCTGAACACCCCAAGGCATACCTCAACACTTGTCAGTGTCTGCAGGATAGGGTGAGGTGAAATGACATGAACGTTATGGGCGACAACCCAAATGCATGCCCCAATGCCTGTCCGTCTCTGCAGGTTGGAGGTGGGGTTGGCATGAAGTTCAATACTTGCTGCCATTCCTACGCTGCATCTGTCTAACTCCTGCATTTCAATGCTAATACCAGCAAGCAAACATTCAGCATTAACAAATGCTTGTTTGATTTTCCTTAAGCTCATCAGAAAGTTTTAAATATGAGATTTATGCATAATATTGAAGTACTGTATATCACACTGTGCTTGGTTTTCATGCAAAACTCGATAAAGAGTTAAAAAACAAAGAAAGATATACATATTATAATAGTATTAGGTCTGATATGAACATCAGTACTTTACTGGGCAGCTGACATATTCTAGTCCTCTTCCAACCTCATCAGCACTGTGACCTCATTCATTATAACATCACTGGTGAAAAATTGTACATCATGGGACTGGCTCTTCCCAAAAAGATGTATTTTCATAGTCAGTGAGGTCTCGTGAGGCAAGACATGAAAAGCAACAGAACAAGATAGGTCAGTCTCCAAGCAAAGTGCTTTTCCACACATGACCCCTAGTGCTAGCAGGTGGGAAATCTTCCAGTTGGCCAACGGGATAAGAAAAAGTGTCTCAGATATCAAAGTAATAATTGTATTTTTTTAAAACATCCTTATTTAAAGCCATAATTCCTTTTGCAACTAGTACATTCAGACATCATAACACCGGTGACAAATGTTCTTCTCTATACAACCTGGAGTCCCAGCCAAGGTCCTTTGCTCGTAAAGCTGGTAGTAAAAAAATAAATCATGGTGTTTTTCAGACCGGCATCATAAGTATCAGGAAGTGGTATGGAGCCCATTGGATTTAATAAACTACAGTCCAATACAGAGGGTTGTACATTTGAGGATAACCTGTAAAGTCTGTATGGTGTAGTGAGTAAGTTAGACAGCTGCCACCACCAGGACCACTAGACTGTCCTCTACTCTCTTTTTCATGGTTCCTTTCTCTTGGACCCCTCAAGGCCAGAAAACACTCTTCTTTATGGGACCCAAGCTCTTCAGCTCTCTACGAACATACAAACATACAAAACTTGTCAGCAGATAAAGGCCTAGAGGTCTATCAAGTCTGTGCCAATGTGCAGCTAGCACCCCTTATTCTGCAGCTGCTTCTCCCTCCCACCCTTCCCCTCCATTGACCCTCCCCATTGCCCTGTCTTAGCCCCTTTTGAAGAAGTCCACTGTTCTACTGGATACCACTTCTGCCAGTAATGCATTCCACTCAGCTACCACCCTCTGTAAAAAAGTGTCTCCTCATCTCCCTCCTGAACCTTCCTCCCACCAGTCTCATATCATGGCCCTTGGTGTCCCTCCTCCATTCCTTACTTTGAACAGCTCCTCAGTACCTGTCTTGTTTATTCCTTTCTTGTACTTAAAGGTCTCAATCATGTCCCTCCTGTCCCTCCTCTCCTCCAGCGAGTATATATTCAACTCCCTTAGCCTCCTCACGTATGGTAAGTCCCCCAGCCCCTTGATCATCTTTGTCACCCTGCACTGTACCCCCTCCAGTAACGTAATGTCCCCCTTCAGATACGGGCGCCAGTACTGCACGCAGTACGCCAGGTGCGTTCTAACTAATGCTGTATACAGTGGCAGTTCTCTCTCTCCCCGGAACTAAAATTCTGTCCCTCCACAAATGCCTTCAAACAAAATATCAGGAGACATTTCTCCCTCACACACTCTTACACCTGCTTGCAGCCCTAATCTGACTCCCCGACTGCACTCTTTTCCTCTCACCCTCTGGTTATCCACCTCTGGCATTTACGCTCTTTCTAGCACTTGCAGTACAGTTACTCCACCTTGGCTAGTTTTTTAAAACCCTAGCAGAATGCTAATGTCACCTTTGTATTTGTTAAATCACCCAGGTTAGTTCTTGGTTGCCCCTTTGTCTATACTGTCCTGACTGGATATGTACCTTGGTGTTAACCCTAGCTGAAAGTTAAATGTTTCAGCCTATGTCATGTCACATGATTGTTGTATGTAACTGGACGCTTGTGTAAACAGGCAGCAATGCTCACATGCCTTTTCAGTACAACTAATAACAAGCATTTGTCAATGCCGAATGTTCGCTTGCAGGTATTTGCAGTGGTGCTTGGCACGTATGGTGCTTTACCCTAATGCCCTGTGCGATTGCTGGTATTTGCACAATAAATTGTCAGCATGACCTTGTTGCTACCCCCATTGTGCGCTGCATAGGCAGAAGCACGTTTTGGGCAGGATGTGAAAAATGACAGCTGTACTGCTCATAAGGAAGTGTGGTAAAATGGCAATGTTGAAAATCTGGAGTGGAAATATTGAAAATTGCAACCTCACGAAGCTATGGAACTGTGCAACGACCAGAAAACAGTCATTTGTAGGTTCTTTCGCAAATTTTCAACATTGCCATTTTAAAACCCTCTGCTAATGAACAGTGTCACTGTGATTTTCTTACTGTGTCCCATACATTGATTTCACACACCGACTGCGCCATTGTGCACTACATGGTCGGAAAGACGTTTTGGGCAGGATGTGAAAAATGACAGCTGTACTGCTCATAAGGAGGTGTGGTAAAATGGCAATGTTGAAAATCTGGAGTGAAAATATTGAAAATTTGCAAACTTACGAGCGTGCGTAGGAACTGCGCAACGCAGAGCCATAAAACAGTCATTTTTAGGAATTTTTTCACCAAATTTTCAGCACAGCCATTTTAAGACCTCTGCTCATGATCAGTGTCACTGTGATTTTCTTAATGTGCCCCATACATTGAGTTTGCACACCGACTGCGCCATTGTGCGCTACATGGGCAGAAACACATTTTGGGCAGGATGTGAAAAATGACAGCTATACTGCTCATGAGGAGGTGTGGTAAAATGGCAATGTTGAAAATCTGGAGTGCAAATATTGAAAATTCTGCAAATGTCTGACGTCTGCGTAAGAACTGCGCCAATGCTGCGCTTCGTAAAACAGTCATTTTAGGAATTTTTTAATTTCTCAACATAGCCATTTTAAGACCTCTGCTCATGAACAGTGTCACTGTGATTTTTAATGCATTCCATACATTGATTTCAAGACAGCGACTGCGCCATTGTGCGCTACATGGGCGGAAACATGTTTTGGGTGAGATGAAAAATGACAGCTGTACAGCTCATAAGAAGGTGTGATAAAATGGCAATGTTGAAAATCTGGAGTGAAAATATTGAAAATTCGCAAACTTACGAGTCTGGTAGGAACTGTGCAACAAACGCTCTTAAAACAGTCATTTTTTGGAATTTTTGCACCAAATTTTCAACATGGGGTTTTTGGGACCCTTCTCATGAATGATGGCACTGTCATGGTGTTATTCGAGGCCAAAGGGTGATTTCACACAGTAACTGTGCAGTGCCTACGAAATCACCCTTCGGGCCCGAATAACGCCATGACAGTGACATCATTCATGAGAAGGGGTCCCAAAACCCCATGTTGAAAATTTGGCAAAAATTCCAAAATGACTGAGATATGCACAAGTTGAAACCCCTATGTAGCCCATTATACAGCTTACCTGCATTTCCTCAGTTCGCGGTCAGCTTTGAAGAGTACAGGCGTGTTCCGGTCCACGAAGATCGTCGCCGGAGTCTGGAGGTAAATATGGGGTGAGAGGGGTGTGGGGAGGCTGGTTGCGCAGTGGGTGGGTGCGGGTTGTGGGGGCTGGGAGATGTGCTGGGACCGCTTTTGTTTTTACAGGTTGAAAATAAAAAGACGATGGGGACGTTTGCCACGCTAGTGGGCCTCAGCGTGGCAGAAGATGGCTGGGGGCAAGTGAGCTGACTGGGATTGGGCACCCTGCCGGCAAACTACGCTGGGCGAGGAGCCGATGGGGATTGGGCACTCCGCGGCAAAGTAAAATGATCTGCTTGCCACGCTGGGGTGGGCTCCCAGCATGGCAGCAGGGATGGCTTGGGGGCCGGAGCCGGCGGGGATTGCAGCTCCGCCGGCAACAACTATTTGCCATGCTGGGTGGGCCCCAGCGGGCACCAAAGCTTTGGGGCGGCGTGATGTGCGCGGGGAGGTAGTATGACGCGAGGGGGCGCACATGATGGCAGCGGTGCTTTCCTTTGAAGCAGAGGAACACCGCTGTCATACTTAGCTGCTGCACCCATTGGTGCAGGACCGCCACACCTGCTCAAGGGAGCAGTGCATTGGGTGGGAGAGGCACACCTCCAAGTGTGCTACTCTCCCAAAACGTTCCTTGCGCATGCGCGCATGCGAATGTAAAAATGATAAAAGATGATGATGATGATGATGACTTGAGAACAAAGGATATTGCAGGTAATACAACAATTAAATAACAGTTAAACAACAATAGAGGGTAACAATTTTTAAAAACAGTAAGTTGGCTACTTTTAAAAGTTAATATTAAAGGGGAACAGTAAGCAC
This sequence comes from Neoceratodus forsteri, assembly GCA_016271365.2. Classification (NCBI taxonomy): domain Eukaryota; kingdom Metazoa; phylum Chordata; order Ceratodontiformes; family Ceratodontidae; genus Neoceratodus; species Neoceratodus forsteri. The sequence continues at coordinate 949,372,892 of CM028133.1, read as the reverse complement.
TATACGTGCAAAAACATTTTTTTTACTTACTGTTTACTGCAGTATAATAAATCATATCATGATTTTGCTGACTTCTATGCTAACATTTGCTGTAACTACAAATCCCAGAATCCCCTACAACTGACATCAAAGCAGGGCTGCAGCAGTGGGAGATTCAATAGCCTGCTGTGCATGTTAGAGATTTTATAAGCGCTGACCAGAAGTTTGCCATTTGCAGTCCTGCTGTTCTCCCAGGACTAAGTAGAGCCCTCTGTGTCTGTACTTAACCCTGGGAGGACAGGGGCAGCAGGAAGCAAGAGATCAGAGGGACTTGCATCCTTTTATTATTTCAACTGTAAAACAAAGTGACAAAGCAGACTCAAAATAGTCATGAGACAGGGGTCACTCTAAAAGAAAAACGTATTGGGCAAAATGTACACTGCAATAATGCATTGCTGCTTCAAACTGTTTCCTGTTGATTCAACTGCTGGCTTCTATGCTGCATAGGAATATTGTGATGTCATCGGCATTGTGAATGCTTCTCTCTGATTGGTTCAGTACTCTTTGGGATTGTACCCAGCCTTTATGATAGAAACTGTGACATAACAAACTTGAAAGGTAACGTGTGATCTTGTAAGTTAGGAGCCAAGATATAGAGGATTGTGTATGATCGCTCATACACAGCAAGGGTATTTTTCACTTGAGAGGTTTCCATGGTAACTGGAGACCTCGAGAGTGCAGCTTGAGAGGTCTCGATACAATGGAAACCTCGAGAGTTGAAAAATACCATTGTTGTGTATGAGCGATCATATACAGTCTTTTATAGTGTATGGTCACTCATACAAAGACTGTCCTTACTTTCTTGCTGGTTTATTTGGTCATTTTCCCCTCCTCTGGCCTATGTCACCACTGCGGCCGTTCTCTGAGGATCGCCGGTCACCCGATCACACATGCGCACCCACCTTCTAAGTGTTCTGCTGCACTAGCTACGTAGCTAGTGTAGCACAACTATTATGATGACGTAGCTAGTGCAGCATAACAACATTGTTGAAGGGATGGATTTCCATCCACAACAACGTTCCACCATACACTATAATGCTTTCATCTTAACAAGCACAATTTATTTAATTTTCATCTGTTGTGTAAATGGAGTACGTGCAATGGCCTGATTCAAAATTCATTAATGCTGTGCAGAAGTTTCAAATTCTGACATAAAGGAATTATGTAAAATTTCAGAACATTCTGCATAATTCCCCTGAATTCAGACAGAAGTGGAATTCTTAAATTTGAAAAGCAGAATGGTTTTGAGCAGATTAGTAATACACAATTTACAAAAAAAAAACCTGCAGATTATTTTTTCCATAATCCATGGAAAATTGTTCCAAAGTTTACGTGATCCGTGGAAAATTATTCGGCAGTTTACATAGAAATGCCAGTCAGAATGCCATGAAATTCCAAAAAGAAATTGGGAAAAGCATTTTGGGGGAGGAATTGTCATTCTGTACAAATTCCAATGGCAGGATTCCATATTCTGTAAAGCATTTCACTTTATTTTCAAGTATGAAGGACAGGCCAACAACTTTTTTTTTCTCTACCTGGCTGGCTCTGTATTGGTCTGCCGCTACCTCGCCCCATCCCCTGGGACTTAGCTGCTGCCTCCAGCAGTCACCCTGGCTTGCCCCCCCCAGGCAGAGCCATCGGGGGGGGCCACCCCACAACTCCCTGAATGGTACCACGTGGTTAGTCTGGTGGCAGAGTGCCTTGGCTTGCTGCACGGAGCTTGGTGGGGTGGACATCATCTGGCCTTGGCTGGACTTTTTTACCTGGTTATTGTTCAGAGGTGTGGCATGATATGACATAATGGTGCAGTGCCCACATCTGACACACCTTCAAGAATTCTGCAAGCATTGGCTGTGATGTCCCCCAGCCTCCGCCAGGGCTCAGTCATACCCTGAGTGCTACCCCACACTCCCCACGGAGGAGCCAAGCAGTCCATCAGACAATCGATCCTCCTCCCCCAACTGGCCCTCTGACTCCCTGGGCTCACATCCAAACACAGGTCATTGGCATCGCAAGTGGAAATCCAACTGCTGCACTGGTGAGCTGGCTAGCACCATAACACATGAGTGGCAAAGACATGAGTGAGTTATAGAAGTTCTGCCCCCTCACCCCCCTCACAAGTGATAATAAATTACATACTTAGAGTCAGACCAATTACATATGTATACTTTTTTATGTTTTCTTACACGCATGCTCAAGAAACATGTTGTGGCAGCTTAGGAGAGAAGTGGGTTGTGGAAGTGCGGCACTGTTGCAGCCAATGCCACCACTTCTTTTGTGGGCTTGGCCGTGTGTCACCAAAAGGTGGAACCTTTGCAAATGAGTCTTGGACTCAAGGTATTTCTGAATCATCAATAAATAAATAAAATAAATAAATGTGAGCATACGCTGCTGGTGACACTAGTTTTGCAAGCATGCCACCGACTTGAAATGATTTGGCCGCTGCAATGAGGGAGTGATCCATCAATGCAGGGCAGTGCCTTGTGTGGTGTAATAATTCAATAAACATAGTGGCTGCTGTTGCCATCCACCTCTCTCAGTCCCCATGAAAGCCGACATTGGGGGTGCCCAATACACCTGTTGGCATGCTCCCTCCCCAGTTCATTTGCCGATGGGGGAGCCCAATCCCCAATGGCATGCTGTTCCCCCATGTAACAGTAGTGTGCCGGGGGGTGCCCATTCCCCCTCGGCTCATGTGCTCCCCCAAACACTGACACATTTTCTGTGCTGATGGGGTGCCATATTCCCATTGGCTCCAGTTCCCCCCCTAACAAACACCCAGGTGGCACACTGGGAGCCCACCCCAGCATGCCAATTGTCCCTGTAACACCAAAAACCATCCTGCAATGTCTTTTTGTTTTGTTTTTTCTGTGAAAACAGAAAACTGTCCCACGTTGTCTCAGGTGCCCCTTCCCCCAACCTGCACCCACCCTCTGTGCACCCCAACTCCCCACACCCCTTCCACCTCATACTTACCTCCGGAGCTCGGCGCAATGATCTTTGGTGGAGTCGGAACCTGTCTGCACTCTTCAAAGCCAACCACAAACTGAAGAAATGCCAGTAAGCTGTATAATGGCATACATGTTTTTTTTTTCAACTTAGGTGGATATCTCGGCACCAGATTTTCAACATGGGGTTCTTGGAACCCCACCTCATGAATTCAGTCACTGTCATGTCCTTATTTGGTCCTGAAAGGTGATTTTGTGGTCACTGCATGGAATCACCATTCGGGACCGATTACTAACATAACAGTGTCACTGTTCATGAGGTGGGCTCCTTAAAAGCATATGTTGCAAATTTAATGAACAAATTCCAAAAAATAACTGTGTTATGAACGTGCATTGTGCAGTTTCCATGAACACTCATAACTTTGAGAATTTATAATATTTTCATTCCAGATTTTCAACATTGCTATTTTGCACAGCTCCTTATGAACAGTACAGCTGTCATTTTTCACATCCTGCCCAAAATGTGGTTTTGCACATCTGACGCCTAATGGCATGGTTGCTGTGGGAAATCAATGTTTGGGACAGATTAAGAAAATCATAGTGACACTGTTCATAAGCAGTGGTCCCCAAAATGTCTATGTTGATAATTTGGTGAAAGAGTTCCTAAAAATGACTGTGTTATGAGTGTGCATTGCACAGTTTCCATGCATGCTTTTAAGTTCGAGAATTTTTAATATTTTCACTCCAGACTTTCAACATTGTCATCTCGTCACACCTCCCTCTGAATGGTACAGCTGTCATTTTTCTCATCCTACCCAAACTGTGTTTTTGCACATCTGGCACAGAATGGCACAGTCGCTGTGGGAAATCAATGTTCAGGACAGATTAACAAAATCACAGTGTCACTGTTCATGAGCAGAGCTCCCAAATGTTTTCATGAGGTGGGGTCACAAAAAGGCCATGTTGAAAATTTGTAGTGCAAATACCAACAAACTCCCGGGTGTTAGAGGTTCTAATCATAACGTCCCCACTGTACAGACTGACAGGTATCAGGGTGTGCCTTTGGATTGCCGGCTGTAATGCTCATGCCATTCCACCCCACCCCACCCCTGCAGACAGTGACAGGCATTGAGGTGTGCCTTGACTCTGGCCCCAAAGTTCACCCCATTCTCCTATACTGCACTCATTTCAACATATTTCCTAATGGAATGGGGGTGACTGTAAAGTCGAACACCCCAAGGCACACCTCAGCACTTGTCGGTGTCTGCAGGGATAGGGTGGAGGTGAAAAGACGGAGCAATATGGGCGACAATCCAAAGCACACCCAATGCCTGTCCATCTCTGCAGTGTGGGAGTGGGGTTGGCATCATTTCAGTACTTCACTGCCATTCCTATTCTGCATCTGTCTAACTCATGCACTTCCAATGCTAATACTGGCAAGCAAACATTCGGCATTGACAAATGCTTGTGAATATTTTGACTCCAAATTTTCAAGATAGTCATTTTTTCACACCACCTCATGAACAGTACAGCTGTCATTTTTCACATGCTGCCTGAAACATGCTTTCACGCTCATGTTGCGGAATGGCATTTCAATTACGCAGAATTCCATTCTGGCATGGATATGACCATTTTCTATACCAGGGTACATGACGTGGGTTAATAACATGGTTATGCTGACAATTTGGTCACTGTTCTGCTATGAACAGAGGGCCCTGTGCTTCCACAGGTACATACATATATGTATGTCTGGAAGGATGACAGTGTCACAGACAAATATCTATATGATTACATTATCTGAAAAAGTAAGAAAATTCACTGCACAAAACGTCATTAATGCATCAGTTAAGGTTGTTACTAAAGCGAGAAAAGAAGGGAAATGGGAAAGTTAGGGTCCTCATCTTGCAGAGACTGACTGGCATTGGGAGTGTTTTGAGTAGTCATCCCTAATGCCCCACTCTCGCAGAGACTGACAGACTTTGGTGGGTGCTTTGGAGTCCTCAGCCCTAACTTTCACCTCATTCTCCTATGCTTTACCTATCTCAGCTTATTTACTTGTAGAACGGGGTGGGAGTGAGGGCTCAGGACTCCAAGCCACCCCCTGAAGCCTATCAGTCTCTGCAGGGCGGTGGTGGGGGCACTAGGGCTGATGACTCCAAGGCACCCTCCTGACGCCAATCAGTCTCTGCAGGGGTTGGGGTGTTAGGGTTGTAAACCCTAACACCCCCTTTCCCAGCTTTTCTCACTTCAGTAAGAACCATAACTGATGGATTCACAGAGTTTTTTTACATACATATATATAAATATATATTAGAGGCAAAAGCTCCATTTAATGCATTAGTTAGGGTTGTTCCACACCGACAAAAGCGAGGAAATTCGGTGTTAGGGTTGAAAGTCCCCCTTGGACCCCCCCAACACCCCCAACCGGCATTGCGGTGCGCATTAGGTTTTCTGACAAAAGTCCGTATCTCGCACCGCTTCGAGATACGGGCCCTAAAAAGGCGGATGAATGCCGTAATGCTATCCTATGGGGAAAAAGAGCAGTTTGGAGTTCCATAACTTTAGGTCCCTGTAATATTTTTTCACCAAACCACAAAAGGCACATCTGTGGGATGTTGGCTGTGTTCCTCCAAATCTCAGTCCAAAAGACCAAACCGTTATTTTGCAGCAGGGCGCCAAAGGATTCCTGTAATGCGTTGGACGCCGTAATGTTATCCTATGGGAAAAAGCGTCAACTTTGGAGTGGCATAACTTTGCCGCCATGTAATATTTTTTCACCAAAACACTGAAAGGCACATCTGTAAGATGTCGGCTGCATTCCCTCCAAATTTCAGGCCAAAACACCAAAGCGTTCTTTTGCAGCAGGGTGCCAAACATTGCTGTCATTTTCCCACAGCCTAGAAAAGTACTGTCGAAGTTTGCAAAAGCTTTCGCAAAGTCATTCGACAGTGTCGCAAGTGTGACAGTACTTTGCAAAAGTACTTTTTCCAGAAATTTGAAAAATATATTTCTGGGGTGTTTTACCCCAAAATAAAGACATGGCTAGCATCCTAAGGGTTCGACTAGGTGAATACAAAAAGAATTAGGTTGCTAGAGGGTCACAATTTTAAATGCCAAGCAATTTTCTGATCGCTAACTGAAAATGAAATGGTGGATTTGCGACAGTAAAAGGGCCATTTGCGAAAGTAAAAACTGCATTTGCGACACTGTCAAACTTTTTAACTTTTCTCATTGACTTATAATGGGAACTTGTTTTTTGAATAACTTTTGAACCGTTTAATATTTTTCCACGAAATCTTCAAAAGGCACATCAGGGACCCCGGCCGCATGTTCCCTGAAGATTTCGGACCAGTCGTGCAAACTGTGCGACCTGTAGAGACAACAGTAAAATTCCAGACAAGTGTAAATGCGCACGCAGATCATGCTTAATAACCCCGCAGCTGTATATGCGACTGGTACGAAACTGTGCAGATCCTAAGGCATATGGGTCTTGATCATGTGTTCCAAATTTCAGGCAAATCTGTCAAACAGTTGCAAAATTATTAAGGTGCAAAATTTTGTGTTTAACATGTAAATGGCTCCTCAACCCTAACTATAGTGGCACTACTGTGCACATTATATATATATATATATATATATATATATATAGAATAACCAATAGGTTTCTGTCAATTACCAGTGAGTAATAGCATCAAGAGGTTCTGGACACGCAGGGCGCGCGCAGTGGTTGGATTTCCGTATGCGACGCCAGCAACCCGGTTCGGAATGGACCTGGGGCACTGGAGGGCCGGCCGGGGAGATGGATAGAGTGTCCCATGGACTGCTCTCCTTCTCCGGGGAGGGTGGGAAAGTTCCGAGCATTGCCATTTCGGCGGAGGCCGGAAGTCACGCAGCTGCCGCGCTGGCACGCTCAGGAGGCGGGTGATGCTGGGCATCATTGCATGACCCCGCCTCCCAGAAAAACGGAAAAGAAGACAGCTGCCTGCCGCCCATGAAGCCCGCCACGGCTTCACCAGCCCTCAGGCCAGCCTCCGACCTATCCCGATGCCCGCGGCATGCAAGAGGAGTGCCACAGCCCCGCCTCGCGGGGGAGCAAGCCATGGGGTCTCGGAGGGCTCGCGTCAATCTGAGGAAGTGGAAGCTTGTGGTCCGTGACTGGGCAGATAGTACCGGTGGCAGGCAGCTCGGGAGGAAAATACAGAATTAAAAAAAAAAAAAAAAGGTTCTGGACATGAATCTCAAGAGCGGCTCGAGAGGTTCCAATGCGTCCAGAACCTTGAGATGCTAGTACTCACTGGCAATGGACATAGAAACTGATTGGTTATTTTATTTAATATATGGATGCAATGTTTTTTTTCTACTGGGCAGTTGACCGTTTTAGTGAACTGAGTTTGTACTGGTCGACAAGACTGTCCCACGCCAGCGCTTGCAATGATGGTTGCTGCCCTCCTGCCCATTTTTTTTTTATTCACATCCTACCTGCTCTTGAGGACCGCAACAGCAGGATCAACCAGATATTTTCATTTCTTCAGGACAAAACCGCATTAAATTGAGAGCGCTTATGACCGCTTCGCCTCGGTAAGCTACAGAAACACCGCCATGGTTTTTAAACTATTCTGCCTGCCCACGCATGAAAAACAGCCAATGAGAAGGCACTTTTAGGACGTGGGGTAGGAGCTATCTTCTCTGAAGCTTGCAACAATACTATTATCAGCCCAAAACTGTAGTATTACCACTGATTGACAATACTATTACCACTGATTGACAATACTATCATCACTGAACCTTTGAGGGTATTACCAACTTTTTTTTTGTATGCTTTACAGACCTATTAAATTGAAGATCCACATATTAAATATATAATAATAATTTAATAATTATATATAATATAATGTAATATAATATAATATAATATAATATAATATAATATAATATAATAATGATCTACATTTTCCTGGTGATCTAGTGGCTCTCCCTCCCAGATAGTTGGCCTAGTGGCACTGAGGGTCGAGGCGCTGGATGCCACACTCGCCCACACTGGTGACCCAGGTTCGGAATGAGCCCGGCCAGGGTTCGGCAGGGAGGACTAAGATTGAGTGCCCGATGACAGCTCTCCTAGCCCTGGGGTAAAGGGGTGGGTGCACACCGCACTCTGGTGGTCCCTGGGGACTCCAGGAGGAACTGCAGTGGTGCAGGTGCTCTGTGGGGGGAGCAAAGCAGATGTCTGCACACAAGTGTGCAAAGTCATTGCACGTCCATGCTCCCTGTGGGAGAAAAGGGGAAAAGGCAGCATGGTCCACGGCAGCTTGATGGCCACTCACTTCACCGGCTGATGATGCCTGAAAATAGGCATTTTCCGTAGTGGATCCTCTCCTGCAAGGGGCTGAAGGGAGCCCTCTCTGTGGTCTTAGCTGCATATGCCAGTTGAGCGCGCGGCTTTGGGGGTAGGAGGTGAAGGTTGGAGCGGTGGCTGGATGTATAGCAGGACTGTGGCTGCAGGTGAGAAAAAATAGAGTGGTGATAAAAAAAAACAAATTTCCTGGTGGTCTAGTGGCCATCCCTCCCCAATCCCAGATGCCAATTTTGGCATTTCATTGGTGGCTAATGGCATTCCCCCCACCATCCCATGTTTGTTTGCTGCTGAAAATAAGAAAACTGTCCCTGGATGTCTTGTTTTCTTGTTTTTAACCCGTTAAAAAAAAACATGTCCATCGCTGATCATACCTGCACCCCCCCACCTGACCTTCCATTGTGCACCCACCTCCCCACATGCCCCTTTGCCATCCCCATACACCCTCACTCACCTGAAGAGATCCATGATCCCGATCAAGACATGTCTTGCTGCTGGAACCGTGACTGCAATATGAGAAACTAAGGTAAATGCGATTCAATGTATTTCAGTGGGGGTTCAACCTTATGCATAACTTTGGCATTTTTGAGATTTTGACCCCAGATTTTCAATATGTCCTTATGGGAATCCCATCTCATGAACAATAGATCTGTCGTTATGCAGCCCCACCAGAAAGGTGATTTCATGGTCAGTTGGTGAAATCTCCTTCCCAGCAGGATTTGTGTAATGACAGTCATATTGTTCATGAGGTGGGGTCATAAGAAGGCTGTGTTGAAAATTTAGAGTCACAATTACTAAAATTGGCAGAATTATGACCACTTGTTGCGATTTAGCTATGCATTCTTGTAACTTTGGGAATTTTAAATATTTTGACCCCAAATTTTCAGCATGACCTTCTTATTACCCCACCTCATGTATGTAAAAGCTGTAATTTTTCAAATCCTCACCAAAATGTGTTTTCACATCTGTGGCATGAAATGGTGTTGCGGTTGCGCGGAGTTACGTTTTGGCAGGAATTTGAATATTTTCTGCATTTTGTACATGAGGTGGGGTAATACCATGGCTATGTTGACAATTTGGTCACCGTTGTCTTATAAATGATAGCGCAGGGTCTGGAGGGCCCTGTGCTTCCACAGCTACATACATATACACATCTATGGAGGGATGAGAGTGCAGAGCCCTCTGGGCACTGCATTCCCACTGGCAAATAAGGATACGACCATGCTATCTCAAAAAGTAAGGATGCTATTTGCAAACAATCTATGTTAATGCATCAGTTAGGGTTAAAGAGACAAAAGTAGGAAATGTGCTGTTAGGGTTTCAATCTCTAACTTCATCATCACTCCTGCACTCACCAGCAGTTGCCAGGGGGTGTCTTTGGGTCATCAGCCATTATGCTCACCCATTCTCCTATACTGTACACATCTCAGCTTATTTACTTATGGAATGGGGTGAGCGTTAGAGCTGACAACTCCAAGGCACATCCCCCGATGCCTGTTGGTGTGTGCAGGGTGGGGGTGGGGTTTTAGGGTTGGAAACGCTAATGCTACATTTCCCTATTTTTGTCATTTTGACCTTTACTGATGCATTAACGGAGTTTTTTACAATATGTATCACACCCATTGAAGCCATATACCATGGCCATTAATTAAAGTCATATACCATGGCCCTCCATGATATATAACTAATTCGTGGCTGTGGTATATGGCTTTATCTCTGCAGGACCAGTCTTCCTCTTGCAGCCAGCTCCCCAAAAAGCATTCAGCCAACTGCCCCTAATTAGGTACACACTCATCCTTTACCTGCTCTTTTAGCCCACTTTCCATTTCAACTTTTATCTGGGGCTAACTACCCACTCTGGGGCGTGCACTACAATGTACTCATATAGAATTCAAACTCATTCATGGATGAATTTCTTTTTTTTTGTTTCTTTGGGGTTTTTTTTCAACAACCGCCACCTACCATTTTCCAGGAGGAGTCAATCTCTTCAGCAAAAGAAACTTAATCCGCTGCCAAACAAATGCTCTAACAGGCTTAATTTTGTAAGAAAAAGTTACAGCCATGACTCCAGGAATGTACTTTAGTATTGACTCAAATGCGCATGCTCGAAGTCATGGCTTTAACTTTCAGTTACAAAATTAAGCATGTTAGAACACTCATGCTAATGGCAGATGACGGTGAAGGATTGTACTCACCTAAGCCCTCCACCATGCAAACTGAAGCCCATGCCGTTCCCAATCCTCCAAGCCCCCCATCATGCCAACTGGAACTCCATGCCATTCCTGATCCTCCAAAGCACACAACTAAGGGACTGACTACATTAACCACACCTCTTTATATAGGAGGACCCTGCACTATGGAAAAAGCAAAGTAAAACAAACCCGGAAATGATCACAAATATGATCTACAAAAAGATACTAACCATCCTAACATTATATAAAACAAATGCTTGGAAAGTGTCATATATGAGGATATAATGCCATCTTGGGGGCTAATTAGTTCATTAAACCCACTCACCCTTCAGGATCATGGGTTATTGGCTAATTTTCCCCTTCGATGTCAACATATCCTTATATACAACACTTTCCTAGCATTTATTTCATACACTCTTTGCAAAATACTGCATTAATGCACCAGCTTGGTTTCAACTTACCACACAATTAGGGAAATGTGGCATTAGAGTTTCCAACCCTAACTTCCTGCCCCCACCCTCCAAGCAGCAAGAGGAAAAAGCATTAGGGTTCTGGGGCTCCATACTCTTGGTGAATCAGTGGTGGGGTCTTTCTTGGGGTTGTCAACCCAAATACTTGATCCTCCCCCCTGCCTGTTGCCTCCTGTCCAAAGCACAAGATACAGTTCCAAGCCAGGGCTACATAGTGATACACTCTTCAAAGATAGAGAAGTGTGGTTCACCACATGTTGCAAACAGAATCTGTCATAGCTTTCTTCATGCAGAACCCTGCTGCATGAAGAAAACAGATCATGTCTGACTTTGGTCAGTGAAGAGGGTGGACATTAGAGTTGAGATCCTCAAGCAAGATCCCACCACTGATTCACCAAGACTCCAGAAATGCAAAACCCAAATGTTTTTTTCCTTTTACTGCTTCTGGGGTGTGGGTGGGAAGGTATGGATGAAAACCCTAGCACCACATTTCCCTACTTTTGTGGCATTAAGCTGAACCCTAACTAGTGCATTAACATAGTTTTTTGCAAAGAATGTTCTTTTTATTTGAGGTAGTGGAATCATATCCTCATTAACGCAGGTCCCTTTGGGATCTGCGTGAACAGATACAGACATGCAGAGCCCTTTGGGCCCTGCATCAAGGGAATACTCTGTATGGCTACAGAAAGGAAGCAATGGATGTCAAGATTTCATGGGGCTTTCTGGTGAACTACAGAAGTGCAGGGTCCTCTGGGTCCTGCTCCTCCATGTGGCCACAGATAAAGATGTGCAGGGTAAAGAATTAATCTCTCAGCCAGCTCACAGGGCCCTCTGGCACCCAAAAGTGCAGAGATGCAGAGCCCTATGCCAAAAGAAGAGTTCTTGTCACTATACGGTACTTGGGCCAGTGTGGGCAACCTTGCACTTACCCTAACCAGGCTGGGGGTGGTGTTGCATTTCAGCACCTTTCCCCCCATCCTCAGCCCATCCAGCTGGGTTACTGAGCTCGCCCCTGAACTCAGCTCTCTGGCACAGGATTTCAAAGCACTACCCACTGGGGTAAAGGCTGATATTACACACAATGTTTCTTAATAATTTTTTTTTATGTAAATTTTGACCCAACATTTTCAAGATAGTCATTTTATGACCCCCCCATATAAAAATGATATGTGGCAATTATAGAATACTGTCTGAAATGTAATTTTGCACCACATGCATCAAAACACAGCCAGGTTTTGAAAAATGACATCTGTCATGTTTATGAGGTGGTGTGAAAAATTGGCTATGTTGAAAGTTTGGGGCTTGATTTTCATGGAGCCTTTAGATTGCCACAATTCGTTGCAATCTAGGGTTGTGGCAAACTCTGGGTGTGTCAGGGACTCTGTGCTCAATTTTGTAAAAATAGGGGTCCCTGTGCCAAAGACCCAGGAGTTGCTACAGCCACAGGTTTTTCCAAATATTGGGTGCACCTGCGGAGTTTACCTGTGAGATCCATCCCCCCTTCACCTAACACAATGCTAGATTATCCAAAAAGGTGGGGTGGTGGTAGTAACTGTGCATGGAAGGTGGGGAATGAGGATCGATATAGCCCTGGGGAATGCCATGGGTGTGAGGGAGGAAATGGTGGCATGGGGGAACATACAGAGGCACCAGCTGTGGTGCCCTACGAGTTGGCCACACAGCTGGATTGGGCAGGGTGGGAAGGGGCACAACTGGTCCATTATGACTCAGATCACACCAGTGACAGCAGCCTTGGCACCTGCCCCACTGGACCCACAGTCACTGGCATAGTAGTTGGGCATTTGTTGGTCACCACATGGGTTGGACCACCAAATGAGGAATGTTGCAGAACTCAGGCATGTCCCTGGCCATCAGCTACACCCCACAATCTGCACCCAGTGCCACTCAGAGCATTAAGGGGTAATTGGGTCCTGTGTGGCAGGTGCCAGGGCTGTTGTCACCTATGGGGTCTGGGTCATGATGGTGTGGCTGTGCCCCCCTCACCTGGCCTGATCCAGCTGTGTGCCAACTCTTAGGTCATGACTGCTGGGTGACTATGCATGTCCCCTCCCACTGCCACCATTCCCCCTTGTGCCCCATGGCACCACCAGGGCTACATTGACCCTCAGTCCCATCCTTCCAGGTCCCCCCATTGTCACCCTGCCAGGCAGTGGTGCAGGGCCCCTAGACCAACTCCTTGCTGGTCTAAAGGCAGCTCCCTCTTGTAACCATGATAGGGCTTCTGGAATATGAAAAAAGGGGATGCTGCAGACCTGCCATGGCACAACTACCCTTGTGACCTAGCATACAGATGCTTTTGCTGCAGGGGTGGTTTAGGGGGACTTTGCCATATGGCATCCCGATTTCATCACAGCCGGCATCTAAAAATTGGGATTGACACAAACTATGATGCATGGTGCCACTTGTGTCATACCTGTTTGGCACAAGCACCTTGCGCCATAGTTCTCCTTTTGAAAATCGAGCCCTTGGAGTCAAAATATTGAAAATGAATGACGTTATGAGTGAACATTGAAATATTGAACCGATCTCTCATAACTTGGTCATTTTACCATATTTTTGCATCACATTTTCAATGTAACATTTTTATGACACACCTTGTGAAGCCGGTAGGTAAAAATGTTAAAATCCTGCCCGAAACACAATTTCATGCAGTGACTGCAAAATCTGGTGAAATGTGGTGGAAAAATGTTAAAAATTAGCAATGTTATGACTGAACATCGAAACAGTTCAATATTCACTATAACTTGGTCATTTTGACATTTTTACACCAAATGTTCAACAAAGCCTTTTGACACCACCTCATCAACCCAGAAGGTGAATATTTTCAAATCCACCTGACAGGTGATTTCACACAGTGACCACAAAATTACCTTCAGGCTAGATTTGAAAATTCCATCACCCTTGTTCATGAAGTAGGGTCCCAAAAGACCATGTTGAAAATTTGTTGAACAAATATTAAAAATGACAAGTTATGCATGAACGGTCAAACCCCATTGAACCACATTAAACTGTTCTTACTTTATTTTCTCATATCGCAGTTGCCAGTTCCAGCATCAAGATGGGTTTTCGATCAGAGAGTTGATCTACATCATAGGACATCTTCAGGTGAGTGAGGGTGTAGGTGTGTGTGGGATGATGGGTGCTGAATGGGGGTCAGGGTGGGTGGGTGGGGATCTGAGGTGGGCAGATCAGAAAGGGACTGTTTTCTTTTTTACAAGAACATTGTCAACAACAACAAAGACATATAGGGATGGTTTTCTTTTCTGCAGGTTATATTAAAGCTATATTTGACCCAACACTCAGCATTTGGGCACCTCATTGTCACCTAAACTCCCAGCAGCATCAGGGATGGGTACGACAATGTTGCCACATATTAATGGGGGTGGGCAATCTGGAGGGGAGCAGAGCTGGCAAGCAGTACAAGGAATGGCACCACAGTCCACTGAAAGTTCCTTCAATATCAGGGGACGAGGGAGGGCTGGCTGAGCTAGGAGGTAGAGGAATGAAAAACAGATTGAGAGAGAGTGAGAGAGAAAGACAGAGAGGGAGAGCAAGATCCAGTGATCACTGACTCATTGCTTTCACTTATACCAGCAGCAGCATTCCAGCTGCAGCCACAAAAGTCAAGAGAGTTCCATTGTTCTCATACAGAGAAAGTGGGTGAATGGCTTCTCTCGCTATGCTGCGCACCCTGGATTTCGGGGTTGCCCATAAAAGGTATTGCTGGAGTTCTTTTAAAAACAAACACCAGAATCTAGCTAAACAAGCCCTGTTTAGCTGGTTTCAGCAATTTGTCTTTTAAACATATCAATTTTTATGTATTTTCCATGCTTTTTAGATTGGGGTATAAAACAAGATGGCAACCATCACAACAAGAATGATTTTATTTGTATTGTGAAAAGCAAGTGGTGAGAAAGCAAAAACCTCATGACACAGAATTTTTTTGCATCATATTAGAGAGTTATCCAAAAAAACCTACTGAGCATGTTCAGATTAGCGCAGCAAAAAACTGTAAATCCTTATGACTCTGGAACCATTTAATATATGTTTTCAAGAAACTTTCAAAGGGCATTAGCTTGACTCAGCCCGCTTCTGTGCTGAACGTTTTGTGAAAATATTCCATTCCATCTAGGCTGTTGGTGAGAGCAAAACACACCCATGTTAAGTATACGAAAAAAAAAATTAGCCCTGTATCAGAAAATGACATATTTGGATCTCAGAAACCACACCACTGCCATTGCGAAATTTTCCACATACAAAGACCTTGCCTTTTAGGCAATACATACCAAACTTGAGTCAATGTCATCAAACGCCATCAAAGCTATTAAGATGCACTGTTAGGGGTTTAACATAGAATTTCTTGGTCAACCCTAACTATACTGGCATTACCATGCTAGTATAAAATATATTTTTTAGATTTCAAATATTGTTTATATTATTTGCAGCCCTAACTCACCTCCCCTACCCCAAAGCAGCAAAAGGAAAAAAATAATTACGCTTATGACTGTCCTGAGTCTTGGTGAATCAGGGGTGGGGTCCTCCTTGGGTTTTTCAACCACAACACTCACCCAATTCTGATATAGTGTTTAAACATACAGAATTGTGTCTCCCCACATATTGCCAACAACCTGTGGGCCCTGCCTGAAGAAAATAGATCACATCTGAACTTATTTGCTCACGGAATGGGGTGAGCGTTAGGGTTGAAAACCCAGAGGAAGACCCTCACCTCTGATTCACCAAGACTCAGGACAAAGTGTAATGATTTCTTTCCTTTTGCTGCTTGGTTGATGGAGGTGAGTTAGGGTTGAAACCCTAATGCCACATTTCCCTTCTTTTGTGGCATTAAATTGCCCTAACTGGTACATTACTGAAGATTTTTGCAAAGAATTCCTTTCTTTTTGAGATAGTGGAATTGTATCCTAAGTCACGCAGGTCCCTTGAGGGCCTACGTGAACAGGCGAAGATGTGCAGGGCCCTTTTGTCCCAGTGTCATGGGAAGAATCTGTCTGTCTACAGAAGTGCACGGCCTAGCAATTCCCTCTTTGCACATTCACTCTTCACACATTCACTCTTTGCACATTCACTCTTCACATATTCAGTCTTTATTTTTGTTAAAATTTTGACCCAAAATGTACAAGATACTCATTTTATGACTGCCTTTAGTGAACATAACATGTGGCATTTAAAGTATAATGGCTGAAATGTCATTTCCAACCAGAAGTGTGGAAAGACTTCTTGTCCAGGATAAAAAAATGAAGACCTGTCACGTTTATGAGGTGGTGTAGAAAACTGCCTATGTTGAAAGTTTGTAGTAAAATACTAAAAATTAGCGAAGTTATGAGTAAACATTGAAATACTGCAATGTTTTGTCATAACCAGTCATAACAAATACCATATTTGTACACCCAAATTTCACATAGCCTTTTTGTTACCCCACCTCACGAACCTGATAGGTAAAAATGTTCAAATCACCACAGAGAATATGGTATTGGTGGAGAGGGCAGACTCGTTGTGGGCTGCTGCAAAGTGCTATATCTGTGGCAAAGCCATTCGGCATTCGGCTAGCCACAATCGGTAAGAGACGGCAAAACTTGACTATTACAAATTTACTATAAGAGATCAGAACTCTGCCAAGTATCTCAATCCTAGTACTGTGGAATTGGTTTGGATCTGACTTTAGCAGTAGTTAGTTTTAGTGCTATATCTGTGGTGTAGCCATCTTAGGGTGCAATATGCTGAGTTATTTAGTGAAAAGGCAGAATTAACATTGTTCAGGGCAAAGGTAAAATATACTGACCATGGGGAGAAGTCAGGGTGTCTCTTGGCACTCTTGGCAATTGGAGGCTAGTCATCTTATAAAGGTGATTCAGTTAGGTGGTAGATCTGATATGATTATAGATTCCCCCAAATGGTGGCATGTTTTAGAGATTTTTTTCCAGGAGGTATATACACCAGAACACACTGCCCAGGGAATAGAGACCATTGTAGAAGAATGTTTACAGGGAGTTCCATTACCCCACTTAGATGAGGGTCAAAGCTTAGTGCTAGAAGGTCCAGTTAAAGTTAGGGTTTAGACCAAGTCCAAAGTCCAAGAGGTAGTAAAAGCTTTGGCTATTGGAAAGGTTCCAGATCCAGAAGGATTGCCAGCAGAATTTTATAGGTTTTATTTAGCGGAGTTGGCTCTCCCACTAACCAATATTTTTAATCACTGGCATCGACAAGGGATTTTGGACCAATCTCTCATGGAGACCAGGATCAGTCTTATTCTTAAGCTGGGTAAAGAAGATGCTAAGATGAATAATTATCATCCAATTTCCCTTATAAATGTCAATTTAAGCTGGCCCAGTGGCACTGAGGGTTGAGGTGCTGGATGCTACACCTCGTGTCATGCCAGTGACTCTGGTTCTGGAACAAGCCTGGGTCATCGGGGGGTCAGCCGGGGGCAGGAGATGGATTGAACTGCAGAAAGTCAGCTTTTCTGTCCCTGGGAGGGGCTATATCACCACCGCAGTTCCACTGCCCCCAGATGGAGGCCTGAGGGTAGTGTAGGTGAGTGGGTGGCAGGAATAGGGAGGGCACTGCTGAACCCCAGCGTGCAGGTGCCTCTACTCGTGCATGCATGGCTGTGGTATGGGAGGGAGAAAACCAGAAAAATGGAGCTGGCAGGCTCCTTGAAGCCCCAGCCATGATCATGGTGATGGGATTGTAGATCGGGAAACATATACAAGGGGGCATAAATACAATAATAATATAAAAAAATTAAAATAAATAAATGTCAATTTAAAAATGCTGGCCCATACACTAATTAATACGCTTCTGAATGTCTGATCCTCTTTAATAGGTACTGAACAAGTGGGCTTTATGGCTGATAGACTTTCCAGGGATCATCTTTGAAAAATTTGTCACCTTTTTTCTGCATCCGAGACACCAGGACCCTCAGCAGTTCTGATTTTCATGAATGCCAAGAAACAGTTTGATAGAGTAAATTGAGAATATTTATTCATAATCCTTAGAAAATACAACATACTCCAGAATTTTATTTCTGGAGTAAAGGTTTTATACTCTGCCCCAACTGCCAGAGCAATTTGTAATGGTGTCCTCTCAGTATCTTTTCATCTAGGGAGAGGGACATGTCAAGGTTGTCCATTGTCACCTGTGTTATTTCATTTTTATTTGGAACCTCTGCTGTTAAATCTAATTCATGCGCTAAAGATTAAGGGAATTCAATTAGTCGATCGGGAGTATAAACTATCCACATATGTGGATTACATATTACTGCATGTTGTGGAACCTCAAGAGTCTATTCCAGAGGTCTTATCTACTGTATCAGAATTTGGTCAGTTTGCAGGTTATGGGCTTAATGTTAGTAAGACTATTGTTTTCCTCTTAATGCATCTGTAACTCAACAGTCTGCTTTAGATATTGGCCCTCTTTGGACCCCGAAGAAAATGACATACTGTATCTAGGAATTCAACTATCTAAATCTCTGGCCAAACTGAGGCATCAAAATTTAGACTCTTCAGTAAAGTGGATTTCACAAGATCTCAAGAAATGTCAGTCATTACCCTTAACATTATGGGGCAGGATAAATGGAGTTAAAATGAATGTTTTACCCTGTATATTGTATCATATAGGTATGCTTAAATTTTTTTTACTACAACAATGGTTTATGACCCTTCATCCAATAATATCAATGTTTTTATGGTCTGGGAAACCTCCATGTAAGGCCTATTTTAAGTTAACTTTCTGAAAATAAATGGAGGACAGCAGTTACCTAATTTTTTCCTTTACTACTTAGCTTTTCAGGTGAGTGAGTATTTCCAGTGGCATGAGCCGCCTGACACATTCCTACCTAATTATCGCCTGCAATGACTTCAGATGGAATTAGATATTTGCAGATCTTTACATATAGAGCCAGAGGCATTATTTTTGTCAATTTCTAAAATACCTAAAGCCCTGCAAAGTACACCAATAACGAGGTCTTTATGTGCTCATAAGCAACTGTGTCATATTTTATTTTTCAGTTAGACCGGACCTTTCTCAGCCATTATAAGGAAATTTACATTTTAGTATTGTGGGTAGAAACGATTGAATCTAATTTCTGCCAGGGAGGCATCTTTTTCTATACAAAATTTAATAGACATATTTTATGTCCTTCAGACAATTTAAACAATTTCACCCCATTTCAGATTGCCTATTTTAAATTCTTGCAATTGCAACATTGTATTTTTGCATCACCTGTGACGCCCACCTTGGCGGAAGGTCATGGTCTAAAGTTGTTGGGACATTTTTCATTGTCTAACTTGCCTCACGTAGTCTCTCGGATATACTCTGCCTTTCAACTTAGATCCCTGCATAGAAGACAGTAAACTTCTATTGGATTAGGACTTTATCACAAATCTTGATGGACTGGGCTGGCAAAGAATGTGGAAAGAGTTGTGCAAATATATAAAACAGGACAAAATGCATCTGCAACAGCTTCAAATTTTGCATAATGTATATCTTATCCCTAGCAGGCAATAAAAATGGGGAAACTGGAACTCAATACTTATTTCCAGTGTGAGAAACAAGAGGGGGCATTTCTGCATATACTATGGGAAGGTCCTAAGATCCCACCTTTTCAGAAAGCAATTCAGAATTACTTGGACCCCCTCCTTGGTTCACAGGACATCTTCAGCCCCATCGCCACCTCAGACCCCACTCAGATCTTTTGCCACTGTTCTACCTGAGGGCAATCACCCCTCAAGAAGCTGAGCCATACCTGGCCATGGCCCTGAAAGGTACCAGCCCCCGAATGACCCACTGGACACTAGACTACTCTGCCTGGCACTGGATGTACTGCTCCTCCCCGATGGGCCTCCTGAATCTCTTCCTTTGTCTTGGCTGCTTCCAAAATGGAAAACTGCAGTAGTAATGCCCATCCACAAAGGTGGGGATCACCTATCCACGGGAACTACTGACCAATCTCAATCCTCCCCACCTCTCCAAAGCCCTAGAACAGGTGGTGGCTGATCAACCAACAGCCTGCCTAAACACTCATAACCTGCTTTGCAGCCAACAGCACGGTTTCAATGCTGGGCACAGCACTACTACAGCCCTCCTGGAATTCTCATCCTATATCCATGCTGCACTTGATAAGGGACAATTAGCAGGAGCTGAATTCTAGAGACTCTCTAAGGCCTTCAACACTGTAAACCACCCTCCTGCTTGACACCCTCCTCAAATTAGGTTTCTCACAGGGTCCCCTCAACTGGCTTTCCAGCTACCTGACATCACAGATGCCATATGTCAAGATTAATACCATGCTATCCCTCTCCTGCCCAATACACTCTGGAGAACTCCAGGGCTCCATCCTGGGGTTGCTACTCTTTTGTCTCTTTCTCAATGCCTTCCCCTCCCTCTGCCCTGGAAAAATCCTACTTTACGCCAATGACGCTGTCCTCTATGCCACCCATGCAAACCCAACTAACCTGCAGGCCTCGCTCCAACACTCCTTTAGCCTGGCTGAACATTGGGTCAGTAAGAACAGGCTGGTTATAAACCTAAAGAAAACTAAGGCCCTACTATTTGAGCATCATCAGAGCAAGCTAAAGAACTCACCCCTCCACATCATCTCCAGCTCACTCCACCCCCTAGAACAGGTCTACTCCTACAAATACCTAGGAGTTATCTTTGACCCTGCCCTCACCTTCCATACCCACATTCACACACTCACATCTGCAGTCAACACCCGCATCGGCCTCCTCCATCACCACAAGGACTGCTTACTCCCTGAAGCATTAAAGCTAGCCATCACCTCATCTGTCATGCCCCTGATAGACTACGGTCTTCTGATCTATAGTACGGCAGACACAACAGCTCTCAACAAAATTAAAGTAGTCCTTAACAAAGCCTGCAGGCTCCTGTCAGCTGCGGCATGGACTACGCACACTTGCACCCTCTATCCCCTACGCAGATCCTCAATTTTGAAGAGAGGCTTCAGTATCAGGCCTGTCTCACAGTCAAGAAATCTGTCCTTGGACTAACACTGCCAGGAATAGCAGCACCCCTTACTACCAAAGTGCACCTAGTAAACACTTGCAGCACTTGCACTGCCTCCATGCTAATCCCCAGGGTCAAGACAACCCTGGCACTGATGTCATTTATGATCAGGGCCCCCACCTTTTACAATGCCCTCTCCCCATCTGTCACCAGCCTCACCAAACTGGGTCCTTTCAAGGCGGCCCTTAAAAACCACCTCCTCTCTACCTGCTCCTGCACCTGCCCTTAGCCATACTGTCTGCTACCTGACAGCCCAAGCCTGTAAGAATTTGTACTACCTGTGAATATTGCTATGACAAAGTCTGATCTCTACTGACTATACTGTTTCCTTTGACTATGACTAGTCCCTTTGTCTCAGAGACCATGCTTAGCTAACCTTATGTATAGGCCACATTCATCTGAGTTGCTAATATATTTGTATCTATGTAACTATGTTTCTCCCCGCCCTGCTTAGCTAACTATTTGTACCGTATAGGCCTCTTCACCCTAAATATCCACTGTGGGATATATGTTTAAATGTCCACTCTCTTCCTGCCCTAATGTATCTTGCTATGTAACTGATGTGGAGTCTTTGGAAATGAGTCTATGACTCAAAGGTTTGTAATTCTGATATCTCATACCAAAACATCCATTATATGCAGCCAGGCCATCTGGTACCACTGCATTTGCTCTAATCAAGACGATAGGGACAGATACCTTATTACACTAAAATAAGCTTTCAGACAGAAGGGATATAAAACCATCTCCATTGACAGGAATATCCATTCTGCACTCCATAGGCATAGGAAAGAACTACTATGGTACAATTCACAGAGAACATCTGATCACACACCTCTGGTAGCAACCTATAACCCAGAACTGGAAAAACTACAGAAAATAATTAAAGATCTACAGCCACTACTGTCTGAAGATGAAACTCTAAAAAATATATTTCCCACTTCACCAGTGCTTGCCTTCTGCCAGCCATCAAACCTGAACCAGAAACTGGTGCAAAGCAAACTTCCTTCAGAGCTCCAACTAGGTGACAAAGGTACAAAACCATGCAAAGCACCTCACTGTACACTATGTACACATATCTCTCCTGAGACATGTGTCAGTCACAATGGAAAAACATTTACAATCCAATACTCGTATACCTGTTCTAGCAACGTAGTATACACCATACAATGCAGAAAATGTGAGGAAGGCTGCTATATTGGTGAAACCGGACAGGAACTCAAACAACAATGAATCACCACAGATTCACAGTTACCCATAAAAATGTAAATACGCCAGTAGGGGAACATTTTTCTAGACCAGATCACTCCTGCAGTGATTTTACTGTCAGAGTGTTAAAAGGGAACTTCAAAAACAGCCAGGATCGGCAAACATTTGAAATAAAAATGATACAATATTTTGACACTAAAGAAAAAGGACTTAATAAAGATGTTTTTTTTAATACACTACCAGTGATTATGCTTAAAGCAGTGCTTCTGAGTTTCTTTTAAACCTCACATCAGCACCCTCTGACTGTTTTAACAGGTACCTTCTTAAGACAATGGTATGTATTTTCTTTATACCTTGACTTTTTAGAAATGTTAATTATTAAACCGGAGTCGCAGTAAAATTAGTCAGCCTTTTGATCTTACAAGTTGATCTCTCCAACAGACACACTCCAGTGAAAATTAGTCTTCCTGTTTGTAAGAGGTGCAAATTGACTGCAATGCTTTGATCTGTAACTTGCTAGTCTAGGCTTTGAATCTACATCCAACCTTTATATCTATCATACTGCTCAGCTGTTTTCACTTTTGACCTGAGGAAGAGGGTTTCACCTCTCTAAAGCTAGTCTTCAAAATAATTTTGGTAGTCCAGTAAAAGGTATCACCTGCAACATATTTGTTGTATTTTTTCTCTACATAATTCCGTTATTTAAATAAATAAATACATCCCCAAAGTTTGCACATTAGAAATTTGCCATGACTAGGTTTTGGGGCCTCGAAGAGGACACAGTGCCCTAGTAGCAGTGGTTGCACAACTGGTTATTTTATGACACTGGTCTATGACATACATCACACATGCCCCCACAATGCAAAGCATCATGGGCTGCATATGCAAATCACCACAGAATGTTATGCTGGTCCAACTTTAAGCAGAATTGCATGGTGCCGAAAGGCCTCTCACACAGTTTGCACCTATGCAAACTGTGTGAGAGGCCTTTCGGCACCATGCAATTCTGCTTAAAGTTGGACCAGCATAACATTCTGTGGTGATTTGCATATGCAGCCCATGATGCTTTGCATTGTGGGGGCGTGTGTGATTTTGTATTTTCTTGAAACTTGGCTTCCAAGCCAAATGCCCTTTGGGGTAACCCTTGCCTCAGTGTTTACGCATAGAGGTTCTTTGTCTTTTATGACATACATGCCCACTTGGGAAGAATGGCATAAAGAAATGTTAATAGTACCTAAGATAGAACAGTCTGTAGTCAATATGACATGGCATTTCTTGTCTTTTCAAAAATTCTGTGAACTATTGCATACTTTACTTTTTGTTTTCGAAGATGCTAAATAGGGTAATATTGCTATCCCTTAGGGTTTACTATGGTGCCTCAAGTGGTCGGGGGGGGGGGGAGTCAAGATTTCCCCTCTTTTCTTTTTTAGTCTCCTTGGAACTGTTTTATACTTATGAGTGAATGGTAAAGAGAAGCCTCCTGGGAATGTCAATATGTGGTATAATTTGTGGGACAGCTAGGCGTCATTCTGCATCTGGGGATGGAGGGAATGGGGGGATGAAAGGGAAATACAGGGGTTTTCCTTTTATAAATGTTGTTTTTATAAGGTTAATGTTGTAACTGTTAAATGTTCTTATTTATTGTTTGAAATGTTCATTGTTCTTGTATTTGCAAACTTTAATAAAGTATAATAATAAAAAAAAAATTCAAATTCCCATCAAAATGTGATTTCATGTCATCAAATGTTATTCCATACCACAGGTGCGGAAACACATTTTGGCCAAGATTTGAAACATGACAGCTGTAACACTCCCTCCTCAAAGACCTTTTTACCCTTCCTGTAGATGTGTTTAATTTCTATCCTCACCATATTTGCCTCTGCACTTACTTATAGGTTAGCACTTATCTTATATTACTCATGCACCTGATTGTTTTTGTTTTTATAGTTTTCTAGAGCTTTTTCTTGCTGTTGTTAAATGGTTATTGCAATGCATTGTTATCTGTTTTGTCATCCTGTTTGATGTTTGTTTTCTATTTCTTTATGCACTGTTTTGACATTTGCTGCTGTACTTACTGTGTATCCCTATTCCCTCCCCAGGATGCATCTGAAATGAACATTTTCTGGTCAGTATGACTTTCATGGTGAAACTTTTAAATAAATAGATGTTCTTGAGGTGGTGTGAAAATGGCTATGTTGAAAATTGAGGTCAAAATATTTAAAACTACCAACATTTTGAGGGAGTATAGACAAATTTCAGTGCACGCATAATTTTGCCATTTGTACATATTTTACTCCAAATGTTCAACACAGCCTTCTTGTGACCCCACCTCATGAACAATGGCAGTGAAAGTGTTCAAATCCCTCCCAAAAGGTGATTTATCCAAATAACTGTGACATTGCCTTTTGGGCCTGATTGGCATAATTCTGCTGCCATTGGTCATGAGTTGGGCTCCCAAAAGGGCCATGTTGAAAATTTGGGGCGAAAATATACAAAATGACAAAGTTATGCATCAAAGTTTAAAACCCCATTGAATCACACTTACCTTAGTTTCTCATATTGCAATCGGCAGTTCCAGCAGCAAGACATGTCTTTAATCAGAGTGGATCTACACCTTGGGACCTATTCAGGTGTTTAGGGGGTCAGGTGTAAGTGCTGAGTGGGAGGTCAGGATGACAAAGTCAGATTGTTATGGGACTGTTTTTTTTACAGGTATAAAAAATCAACATATGGTTTTCTTTATTACAGATAACATTAATATGGAGGATGACGATCGAGGGGGTGAAGTGCTGCTAGACACCAGGAAACAACATAAATAAGTGGATGGTGATTGGAGGTCAGGGGTGCCACTAGACACCAAGGAAACAACATACTAAGGGGTTGGTGGTCAGAGGGCGTGGGGTGCCACCAGACACCAGGGAAACAACATATAGGAGGACAGTAAACAGAGGGTGGGGTGCCACTAAACACCAAAGAAACATAACATACATAAGGGAATGATGATCAGAGGGTGGGGGAGTGCCACTAGACACCAGGGAAACATTACATACATAAGGTGGTGATGACGGGAGGGTGGAGGGCACCACTAGACACTAGGGAAACATAGAAACATTGAATTTGATGGCAGATAAGGACAGCTTGGTCCACCTAGTCTGCCCATTTCCCTACTTGATGTGTAAGCTGAGATTCTAGTTAATCAACAGCTTACTTCCTCCTATCCCCCACTAGAATTGCCTTATGTCTGTCCCATACATTCTTGAATTCTCCCATTGTTTCCAACTCCACAACCTCCTCAGGAAGGCTATTCCATGCATCCACAACCCTTTTTGTGAAAAAATACTTTCTAACATTACCTCTGAGCCATCCCCCCTCTATCTTCAAATTGTGCCCCCTTGTTCTTGCACATCTCTTTTTCTGAAATATGCTACCCTCTTGCACTTTGTTAATTCCCTTGAGATACTTGAAACTTTCTATCATGTCCTCCCTCTCCCTCCTTTCCTCAAGGGTATACATATTAAGCTGTGTCTTCGTATGTCTTCTGGTGCAGACCCTGCACCATTTTGGTTACCTTCCTCTGAACAACCTTCACTCTGTCTATGTAATTGCAGAGATGGGTTCTCCAGAATTGCACGCAGTACTCCAGATGGGGTCTCACCAACTGTCTGTACAGAGGGATAATAACTTCCTGTTTTCTATTGTTGATGCCTCCCCTATGCATCCCAATATCCCCCTAGCCCTCCATACTGCCTTCTCACATTGCTTGCCCACCTTTAGGTCATCTGATATAATTACTCCTAGGTCTCTTTCAATTTTTGCTGTTGTTATTATCTCACCCCCCATTGTGTACTCTTCCCCTGGGTTTTTGTTTCCCAGGTGCATTACCTTGCACTTCTTTGCATTGAATCTGAGCAGTCATATATTTGACCATTCCTCCAACCTTGCCAAGTCCCTTTTCATCCTTTCCACCCCACCGTATCCAAAAGAAAGAGTGGCTCACTGCTTTCAGAGCAGACCACAGCAAAAGTTCCAGCTGTGACTGCAGAATTCAAGAAACTGCTGTTCTTATACAGAGAACGTGGGTCAATGGCTCTCTCGCTAAACTATGCACTCAGGATTTTGAGGTGCCCAGAAAAGGTATATATGGCTATTAAAGGAAAACTACACCAAAACTTGTAATATATGCTGTAGAGTGTTTAATTTGTATGAGTTCTAGTGTTTCCTTCCTCTGACTGATATTAAGAGTTTTTTCCTAAGTTAGCCTGCTAGCTTTAGGGTAGTTTTACGACCACTGGAGTTCTCCATATCAAATAGCTTTATTGCATGTCTTTGTCCTACAGTGCACCTTGTTTCATGTAAAGGTGATGTAGCAGAGCCCATCAATCCAGCAGAAAGCATTGCATTACCATCAGTTCACAACAATAGAGATAGCTATATTTTAAAATCTGTAGAATTCAGCTTGGTGACCACCCTCATCCTAAAGGTTTTACTGTCCTGAAAAACTTTGCTGCTGGTAATTTTTGTGCAGCTTGTAAAGCTTCCAAGATATTTAGTTTGCTTGGCATGTGTGTGCTGAATGTTGGGTCTGTCTTACATCACAGTCACATGAGACAAGATGCACTGTGGGAACAAGAAATACAATTACACTATGAGGTTTGAAGATCCCAGGAGTCGTAAACTACTCTAAAGCTAGCAGGCTAATTGGGAAAACTCCTAATACCAGTCAGAGGAAGGAAACACTATAACTTCACATACAAATTAAAACACTGTGCACAACATATAGTTTTGGGTGTAGTTTTCCTTTAACTGAAAATAAAAAACATCAGAATCTAGTTAAACAGGTCCCATTTAACTAGGGTCCGGTGTTTGTTTTTTTAAATGATGGCACGGTTATCTAATGTCCATGCCTATTTATTTGAGGAGAAAAATAGGATGATTGGTCTCGTCATGGTACAAAAAATGCTTTGTGCTGTGAGAAGCAAAAGAACCCTACTAAGCATGATCAGAACAGAAAAACACAAAACTTTAAAGCCTTATAACTCTGGAACTATTTAATATTTGTTCATGAAACCTTTCAAAGGCACTACCTTAGGCTATCACGCATGTACCCTGGATGTTTGGGGAGAAAATTCTATTCCATGTAGGTTGTAGGTGAGAGCAAAAAAAAAAAAAAATCCAATGTTAAGTACAGGACACAAATTAGACACCTACAGAAAATGACATATGCTAATCTCAGAACCCACACAAGCTGCCATCACAGCACTTTCCACAGACTGACATCTTGCCTCATAGATAATACTTGGACAATTTCAGCTGGTTTCCTCAAATGCTGCCAAAGCTATTAAGGAGCAAAATTAGAGGTTAAACATTGAACACCCCACTCAACCTTAACTATAGGGGTGCTACCATGCCCCTATAATAGCAAGTGTAAACATAAATTGTGCAAGATGAATGTGTCATCTTGATTATTGTTATTTTACCTGTTGTTTTGGTTTTAGTCTATCATGATGTTTCCTGCCCAGTGGACACATCTGTAAAGGAATTCCTGTTGATCGCTATATATTTTGGGGGATTGAATGATTCTCAATACAAAATTAATTGACACCAATCTACAGGATGTTATTTAATAAGTTAGTGAGGTCACAGTCACTATCTTGCTGGAAAGGTACATCACACTGGACTACTGACCCAATCAGAGACCAGCTTTCACAAGGTCAGTGACATCACAATAGTCCTGTGCAGCACTGATATCTGCTATTTAAATCAAAGAGAAAGTTAAAATCTTCACACAGACTGATTATTTAAAAATCCTTACAAGTAAACTGATGTTGTTGAAACTAAACACTAATGGTCTGAGTGATTTTGTCCTAAGGGGGCAGGTAGGCTTGACTCAAAAAACTATCATTTTTGGACTAGAACAATGGGATAATTCAATGAAAAATTAGAATTTTAGGGGGCCTTCAGCGTCCCCCCCCCCATGCCCCCATTGGAGCCACAGCTGGTCTTAATTCAAAAGACACAGTTTATCATCACTTGTAAATTAATATATCTTTCATGACTTACTCATAACTCTGACTCTTGCCAGTTATGGGCCTGTTATCTTTCCTAAATGATAAATTAAATATGTTAAGTTAGGCTATTACATGCCCCTATTCTGTCCATGCATCCCAGCTCAGATAGTGTGATATCATCCTGGTTTATTGAATTAGTGAAAATGAATGATTGGTTGATTTTCTGTATACAAGGTGAATAAGACACCTGGTCAGAAATAAGGTATATCAGAACCCACCTGATACAAAATATTCAGGGTCTACATGGTTTCAGCTGACCCAATCTTGGATGCTGCTCTGAAAGTGAAAAGTATCTGGGCTGTGTGCACCTTGTCATCCAGCAAACATTATTGATGTAGATTTTTTAAAACTGTGTTTTAATATTACTTTCAATCTAAGACAACATTTATTTCATAGTTTGACTATTGAAAATTTTGCAAAGCAAACACAAATGGATGGCATACAAAAACTACTGTAAACATGTTATAATTTTTCTGTAAACCACAAATTTCCCAAAATTATCTGATGTACAGTAATATTTTCAGTTTCAAATTGTATAGCTCATTGTATATAAATATTGGGGGAATGGAAATTATCCATATGGGGTTACATCACATAAGACTCTATTATCTGACTTGACATGGGGGGGGGAGCCTAGCCTAATATGATTCTTGATCTTGGATCTTTAAACTGTTCTTTGGGATTTCAGATAGGCCCATTCTAGCCCTAGACTTTGTCAGGATGTAAGGGATACCACATGACAGGATGTGCAATCAATGTGTTGTTATATTTGTCCTGTATTTATTTATACCATTGGAACATCTTGACTGTTTTTGGTCCCGGGTCATACCTGAAAAAGGGCCTTGGTGCATAGCACTTACCCCGGTAAACAAAAGTTAAATAAATAAATAAAATCATATGGGAATAATGTACCCTTGGATGCACCAATCTCATTCTGAAACCTGAATCACTGATGTCACAAGTAGCAGCACTGCTCTTAAAGTACTGCTCTTTTTTGAATTTATTGTTTATGCCTCTTTAATAGAGATGTTGTAACTAAATTTTGCCTGTGAAATTTTTATGAACCTGCAATTTGCTTGTGCAAAACATTTTGTAAAATTCTGCTGTTCTGTGAAATTATTTGTCTAGTGCGGTTGTGAAATTTCATCTGCAGAACGAATTTAGCCATGAAATGCACAATTTTGCCTGAAATGGCAACATTTTGCCTGAGTTTTAGGCGGTTTGCATTTCAAGGGGGGGGGGCAACAGCAGGAGTCTAACCTCTTTGCTGCACAATTGAGCAGATGAGCTAGACCATTTGGTCTGTATCTGCTGGCAGTTTTGTATTTCGCAGGTGAAATTTCATATTTTGCTGGCGGAATTTCTCATTTCGCACAATGCTTCGCGTAATGAAATTTCTTAATTTCGGACGCCTCTACTCTTTTGCTTGACTCAGCCCCACTCCCTTGGGTCAGACCCAGCCTTACTCCAGCATTTCTGCCACTTACCTCTTCTGCTTTCAACTGCACACACCCCCCTCAATGGTGGGATTGGGTCAAACCAGATCCAACTGCCTGTATCCTCCTGGGCACAAAAGCAGGAGTTTCCAACTTACAGAATATGAAATAGTAGCTAGGTTGTGTCCCATACATGCCCAGTATCATCCTTTGTGAATCAGGCTTGTCTTCCTGTGTTCACTGATTCCTGCCCCTGGGAAACCGACATACTAAGGGTCCTGAGCTCACACACACAGAATGTGCCTGAGCAGGGCCCAGTCGACATTTCCTCAGTGTCACTGCAGTTCCATCTCTAGTCTACCAGAGGGCAGTGTTGTAGCAGTGGCAACTACCCTCCCTTCTGGTAGGTGGAGAGTATCCTCTGGAAATCTCACTTTTCCTCCCCCCCCCCAGCCAGTTTCTGATGACTCAAGCTTGTTCTTGAACCCAGGGTCACTGGCATTGTGAGAAGTAGCCCTACTGCCGTGCTGGTAGGCTAGCCCTGAAATGTTCATTGTTACCACAAGTATGTAACTCAGTGCCCCCTCCCCCATTGAATTTACTAAAAGGCCAATAAATCTGTAACTATAACAGAATGTAGAACAGTATTAGGAAACTAGCTTCTGCAGCAACAAATGACTTACAGGTCCACCGTAGCTATTCTATTCTATTCTATTCTATTCTATTCTATTCGACCACTCCTTAAAAAGTCTTCCTTGGATCCTGACGATCAAGCTAACTACCAACCTGTCTCTAAGATAGCACAGAGGCTGCCCTTGTCTGAGTACTAAATGACCTCCTAATGGTGAGGTATCAAAAGACTCATACCATCTTGGTCCTTCTCGATCTCTCAGCAGCTTTCTACACTGTGGATCATGGAGTGCTTTTTGAGACCCTTCGGCTTCTTTGTGGACTGTCGGGTACAGTCTTCAATTGGTTTCGATCTTTCCTTGCAGGCAGATCTCAGAGGGTGGTCACTGGAATTTATTCCTCTGACATCCTCTCTCTGTCCTGTGGGGTGCTGCAGGGCTCCATATTGGTGCCCATGTTATTCACAGTGTACATGCTATCATTGGGAAATATCATCAGGTGACACGGCTTGAGTTTTCACTGCTATGCAGATGATACTCAGCTGTATATGTCCTTTGTGCCTGGACAGGTTGATGCTATCTCTGTGCTAAATAATTGCCTTTCCGAGATCAACAACTGGATGGGCTCTAGTTGGCTGAGATTAAACCTGGATAAGATTGAGGTGTTGGTTGTGGACCCGGTCACCTGGGGGTGAATCTGGGGGTTGGGCAAGTGTCTGGCCTATGGCTTGATGGTGTCCAGCTCAAGACCTCAGATCGGGTGCAAAACCTGGGCATTATTTTGATGATGCTTTAACCCTTAAAATCTCAGGTGTCAGCTGTAGTCAAATCTTCATTTTACCATCTGAGAAATATCGCCTGGTGAAACACCTGGTTCCACCGGTGACCTTCCAACATTGGTTCACACCTTCATCACCACCCATCTTGATTACTGTAATGCTCCCCTACCTAGGGCTGTTCAGTTGATATCCACCACTTGCAACTGGTGCAGAATGTTGCAGCCAGGCTGCTGACGGGTACCTCAGGTCCAGTCACATAACGCCTGTGCTGCACAGACTGCACTCGCTGCCAATTCAGTGGTGGATCACTTATAAGGTAGGCTTGTTTACCTTTAAAGCCCTACATGAACAGGGACCCAACTACCTGAAAGATCTCCTGACTCCCTACACCCCAAATCATCCTCTGATCTGCCGATGAGGGATTGCTAGAGATTCCCAGGGTTAGTCTTAAAACATCTAGAGCATGTGCATTTTATTTGTAGCACCAATCAGTTGAGAGAATGACTGACCATCAGTAGTTTTAAATCTATGCTTATAACATATTTATTTTCACTGGTCTTCCCAGACTAAATGATTTTTGAATAATCATGCTGCTCTTAGTTTTTATCTTGCTTTTATATTCATTCTTATATTTGTTGTAATAATGTGTGCAGCACCTTGATATTGAAAGGCTATACAAATAAAGAATGATTGATGATTGATTGATCTATAAAGCAATAGTTTTTGGATATCTCTATCCCATTGGTCTGCCATCAGCCAGAGATGGGGGGGCAGAGACCAATTTTCTGTGGCTCCAAAAAAACAAAGCATAAAATAAAACATTTGCAAAAAACTTTTCTTTGTTTCAAATAATCAGATTTAGTGAGACTAGGCACTTTCTTTCTTAATGAGATGCAGCTAGTGGAGGGGCATCACTGGATGACTCAGTAGCTGACCCAGGAACCCAGGCTAGGTCCCTCCTGCCATCCTTAGCACGGGACCAGCTCTTCCCCGGCTGCTTTCTCTGCCTCCTTTTAATTTTTGTTATCTGTATTTTTTTCCTGCCCACCCTCCCAGGCCATGACCTCTATTAAATCCACCAAAACTCTGCCCCTACTCATCTCCCCATCTCTCATTGGCCTTTCTGTCAATCCTCTCTGTCACCTCTCACCATAGCAAACTGATTTCCATTTCTGCTACAATGCCTAAAAACCCCTAGCTCCAGAAAAACTGCTGACAACCTCCCCACTGCCTCCCACAAGCTGCTCAACCTACTGACCCCGGCTCACCAAGGCCCCAAAGCCCCATTTTCCTTTTGCTCCCCTTATGTCTCCGGACTCAGGATATTCACCTGCAAGGTCAGTCACCTCAAACAACCATGTGTTCATGCTGAATCATAATTATGTTGGCTTCCCTTACCTCCCTGCTACTGACAACTGATATTTGTGCATCAATACTGGTGGTTGACTAGCAAAACTATGCCCTTCACCTACCACATATAATAACTCAGACACCCCAATTCATGTGTATGACCATGAAATCACACTCACGGATGAAATCATCTTGGCCCTACTGTCTAATTATGAACGTCAATTGCTTGTCCCATTTGTACACTTCCTCATCTTCCAACCCCCCCACTGGCACCCACCAAGCTGCCCTCTCCTCTCTCTTATTCTCCTCACTGGAGACATAGAACCTAATCCTGGTCCCACAAACCCGCACATTGACCATACAGACACCATTTGGATAAAGCCTTCCAGACTGAAAATTGCTCACCTGGATGTCTGCAGCCTCCCGTCAAAGCTTGAGGCATGGGTAGCCCTTTATAAGCCACAGGTATTAGGTCTCTCAGAAACCTGTCTTAAACCCTACCACCTGGACTCCCACTTTCAACTGCAGGGATACTCACTCCTATGCCAGGACAGACCTGTTAGAAAGAGGGGCAGAGGCATAGCACTATATGTGCAAGAGCACACCGCTGCCAGCGTCATCAGCTGCTCCACCCCCACCTCACCAAGTGAATGGCTCCACACTGAATTAACTCTAGGTGCGTCCAAAAAATGTTGCTTAGGCTGCTGCTATAATCCCCCAACAGGGGCATCCCAGGACTATCCAACTCTTAGATGGCTTGGGACACAGCACCCACAAGAGATCTTGTTGCAATCGGAGACTTCAGCCTCAATTAATTGGATGCCCCTGCACTAGACTATGCTAACCTCATGGAAGGTGCATAACATGGAACAACTCATCTCCACCCCACAAGGCACAATACTCACACACTAAACCACTCCACCATTGATTGGGTCACCACAAACTGAGCAGGCTTAATCCTCCAAGCAGGCACCATGTCTGACTCAATCAGTGGCCACACCTCAATCTATGCTGTACTATCCACTAAGTCAAACAGCCCCCCCAAACTCCTGTCCTTCCGAAGGTTTGACTGCCAAGATCCAAAACAAGTCCTCAGAGATGTCAGGGTGATAAACTGGTCAGCCCTCTACCATTACAGTAACATCTGTGATGCAGTCACCTTCTTTACCTCCACCCTCTGTCGTATACAGGATACCAATTTCTCCTCATGATCAGAAGGGTAAGAGATGGCCCCACATTCTGGATAACCAGGGAGCTCCTGGCATTAATGAAAGAGCAGGATAGCAAATGGAAGGCATACAAAACGTCCCATCCCCTAACTCTGGAATGCCTACTGGCAGCTATGAATCTCATGCAAGCAGACCGCCAAGACGCCCAAGTGCCAACTTTACCTAAATCAATGAAACAGCACCCTCAGTAACCCATGTACTTTCTGGGCTGCCATTGGATCTCTGCTGAACTCCAACAGCAACAGGCAGATAACACAACTTGCATCCCTCACTGGTCCCATCTTGGACCCCATCGAAATTGCAAATGCTTTTAACTTAAAATTCACCAACCTATCCCCCTACCTTAGCAAGCTCCCCCCCCCCAGGCCTCTCCTGCCCAGAACCTCTACCCAAACAACCCTCCCTCCTCCTTTACCACCACCCTGCCCCTACCCTTCTATTTTAGGGCCATTGGCCACACTGACACCATCAAACTACTAAAGCCTCTACAGGCCAAGTGAAGTCCTGGCAGTGATGAATTGCACCCTGCTTTCCTAAGACTCATCTCACCTGCAATTGTTAAACCCCTCACTCACATCTACAATCTTGCTCTCACCACAGCTACTGTACCTGGAAACATGGCAGTGTTGTACCTACCTTCAAAGCTGGCTATCCCCTCTCTCTCCAGACAATTACTGCTTGCATGAGTTTCATAGCTGCCAGTAGGCAATTCCAGCCCTGGTCTCGATTTCCTGGAACCGCGACTTCTCAAACTAGGAGCGCCCATCATTGCCTCTCCAGTTGCCCACATCTTTAATCTATCCCTTAGCTCAGGGACTATTCCCGTCATATGGAAGGAAGCAAGGATAGTTCCAGTTCTGAAGCAGGGCAATCCTAAGCTACCTGACAACTACCGCCCTATTGCAATCCTTCCATCCCTTAGCAAACTTCTGAAAAGGTGGTGACGAAGCAACTCTCGGAGTATTCTGTACTTCTATGAACTGCTATGCTCCAGAGCACAGCACTGCTTTTGAAAGGGTCACAGCACCACTTCTGCACTGATCACAGTAACCTCCAGCATAAGATCTGCCATGGACCAAGGTAAACTGTCTGGTGCAATATTTATAGACCTATCGAAAGCATTTGACCTTGTTAATCATGACCTTCTTGGAGAACAACTAAGGGCCGTTGGTCTCTCCTCCCATGCCCAGAACTGGTTCCTGGACTAACTGAAGGATAGGCAGCAGTGTACCTGCTTCAACAAGGTCCTCTCGGAGCCCAGGGCGATGACTCTGGGAGTCCCCCAGGATCAGTGCTGGGTCCCTCCTTTCGCTTTTATCAATAAACTGCCACTGGTGACCCTCACTGCCAAGCCACTTTACACGAGATGATCTGGTGCTAGTAGCCCATTCCCCAATGTTGTTGCACTAAAACCAGAGCCTGACTGATGATTTCAGAAGAGTCCTGGCCTGGGTTACTCACTCATAGGCTGGTGTTGAACACCAATAAAACGCAGGCCATGCTTTTTGGCTCCGCAGCCAAGATAAAAGCCTAATCTTCCTCGCTCCACATAACCTGTGATGGGGGATCCCTGCTGCCATCGGTGAACTCCATCAAATATCTTGGAGTTACTCTCGACCCCCAACTTGACATGGGGAGTCATATCCTCAATATCTGTAGAAGTACACACTGTAAGTTGGGTATGGCCTATAGGGCCAAATATAACCTGATTCCAGGGGCGAGACTCATGTTTGCCAGAGGTGTGCTTCTTCCCTCCCTCAGCTACGGACTCCATCTATTTGCCCGGTCCCCTCAAATCCACCTTGCCCGGTGGAACACGGCATATAACAATATATGTCGGTTTGCACTTGCTGTCCCCAAACTCACCCATCGATGCGATCTCTATGATAGACTTCACTGGTTGCCCCCAGCTGAATACCTGGACTTTGGGGTTGGATGCTTCTCCAAGAAGGTGCTCGCTACTGGCTCCCCTCAGGGACTGGCGGATCTCCTCCCAAATATGGACGCTCTGTCCTACAAGCTTAGATCACAGTCTGCTGGACTGCTCAAAATTCCTCCCACTCGGACTCTCATGGGGGATCGAGACTTTGCTGCCTACGTGCCTAGACTCTGGAACTCCCTACCTGATCATGTCCGCTTGGCCCCCTCCCATGGGACATTTCGCTCCTCCCTGTGGTCGCACTTAAAATTATCATCAGTGTGTAACTGCTTCAAGCCTCCGTAGGGTAATGCTTCTTTTCTTGATGAATCTCAGTTGTCACCAATGTCAATCTACGCAATTACTGTTATATGATGTAAATACTGCCTGTGTATATGTTTTACTACAATTGTTAGTACCTCCTGTAATAAGCTGTATCTCCTAAGTTGCCTTGTATGTATCTTGTATGATCTGTACTCTCCCGGGTCGTTCCTGAAAATAGGCATACTACTTGTCTAGTGTACCTACCCGGTTAACAAAAGCTAAATAAATTACGGCCCCATCTCCCTCCTCCTCCTCCACCTGAGCAACCTGCTTGAAAAAATCGTGCATGAACAGTTATCAGAACACCTGGGAAAGCACAGCCCCCTTTGTCACCTTCAGCATGGATTCTGTAAACAACATAATACCTCTTCTGCTCTGGCCATCTTCACCAGTCATGTGCTGAGGAACATGGATCAGGTTGCACTGACAGGTGCGGTCTTCATTAACCTATCAAAAGTGTTTGACCTGGTCGACCACCACCTCCTCCACTCAACCCTGATACACTTTGGTTGCTCCACTGGACCTGCTGCTTGGTTCCGCAGCTACCTACCAAACAGGTCTCAGTTGGTTATCGTTGGCAAAGCATCCTTTGCTCCCCTCCCTGTGCTCACTGGGGTCCCCCAGGGTTCCATACTTGGACCCCTGCCCTTCTCCATGTTAATTAACATACTCCCCAGGGACATACTCAGTTATAATGCTCATCTCTGTGCCAATGATCTAGTCATCTATCACAGTGACAAATCAATTGACTCCATCTCCTCTACCCTCACACAGAACTATGGCTCTGCTCACTAGTGGTTCCTCTCCAACAAGCTCCAAGTCAATGAAAAAAAGACTAAATCAATGGTCTTTGGATCGAAACCCTTCCTAGCCAAGGTCGCCAAGACAAACATCTCCCTCCTGATACTCACCCCTGCTGGCCCTCCCCTTGAAAATGTCACATCTTTTAAATAGCTTGGAGTTATCCTTGACCCTTCCTTCTACTTCTCTGATCATGTCAATCATACCACACAAAGGATCCACCAAACATTGGGTGCTGCATACCGACACAAACACTACCTGTCTGCCAAAGCACATCTAGCTGTTGCACATGGTAACCTACTACCCCTCCTGGACTACTGCTCCCCGGTTTACTCACACCTATCCTGTACCCTGCTCTCCTGGCTAAACACAACCTATAACTCTATTTGCCAATTTGTCCTTCTGGTTCCTTTCTGCTCCCATCACTGCTCTCTCTACCAGACCCTAGGTTGGCCCCTGCTACAAGGTCACTTTGACTATTCCATGGTGGGCTGTCTGGTGGACAACTCCCTCTGAACCAACACCTGTCTCCCTACTCACCCTTTCTGACAGAGTGGTTTCAAGGACTGTTAGAGCTTCCTCAATCCCCCTGCTAGAACTATCTCATGTAACCACTACCATGGGTAAGCAAGCCTTCTCGATCACTGCTCCCTCCCTATGGAATAAGCTCCCTTTGTCCATTCACTAATCTGATACCCACCAAGCTTTTAAACATAACATGAAAACTTGGCTCCTTGCAGATGTGAACTGTCACTGCACCGGATAAAGATGCTAGAGCCCACATATCTTCAATGCTCTTCCATGTATAAGCAGCACTTACTCCCCCCTCATTTGCCCCTCCTTTCCTCATCTCTGTCCCCCATACACACCCTCATGACCACCCCAAACCTTTGTGTCCCCCCCCAGACACCCTTGGGACCCTCTTGCCTGGCATGGGGTCATAATGTCGTAACATTATGCTGCTACCAATATACCAATACAGCGCAATATGTTGTGGCAGCATATGTCTTTGTTTGCCAGGGGCTATGTCCTGCATCTCCCATTTTGGGGCTGTGCCCCAAACCCCCATTATTATATCCACTCCAGGGGTCTCACTTGAAATCGGCACAATGTGTAAAAAATAAAAATGTTTCGTGCCTGGGACCGGGAATCAAAACCTAGTCCTTGACGCACTGCCGCATCCCTTGCTGCTCATGAATCATCTCATTGAGGCGAGGCAGCATCTCGCCAGCCTCCTCTCCCAGCATAGCTCTTATCCTCAGCATGGGAACAGAGAGAGGGTGCACTACACGCAATACTTCCTTTTAGCGGTATTGCACCTCAAGCCATTCCTCCTCGCTGTTCCTGTTGTGTGGTATGCTACACGCTGTTAAGCGCGCAAATATATTGACCCAGTAGGCTCTTGCCTTATCCCCCCAACTCGATCTCCCCTGTCTCTGATCCTTGATCATGCCATAATTTGTACAGTGTATTGTATTTCCTTACCCCCCTTTCCCTTCCCCTTCTAGCCTAACCCTTATCTCCACTTGATCCCCTTTTATCCCAAGTGTTTCTATGAATGTGTTAACTACTATGGAACTGCACCGCGTATTGCTGCTACAACTGTATGGAATCTTGAACCATTGTAGTTGTACACTGTTATTGTATGTAACCTATGCCTCCTGTTTTATTGCTTGTCTTTGCTCATGTACAGACTATCCTTGTTTAACCTAGTTAATCCACTGCATACTTTACCCCACTACCCAAGTGAGATGTGCATTGTACTGTTCTCTTGTATGTGCTATTTGTATCTCTTGCTGTTGTTGCCTCCTTGTTGCTTGGGTTGTGACTGAAAACGGTCCTCTGGATCAGTGCACCCACCCAGTTACCAAATAAATAAATAAATAAATACATAAATTTAGGGGTAACCAAGGGTTGTGGTTGAGACCCCTATGATTTATTTGCAACACATTTGATGTCTATGGTTTACTGCAACCCCTAAGAGCCCCTAGGACAATAATTACCTAACATTTATAGACATAAATTGGGTGGAAAGAAGAGCTTTGCAGTGCCTATGATTCTGCTGACATGGGACTTTGTAACCCTTATGATTCCAGTGAAATAATAGACTGAGGCGGAGTCAGTGTTAGATTCTTATCGCTAACATGATCTGGTGCTTTAAATAAAGCTCAGTTAGAGCTAGCGCTATTTCACATGGTGCTCTCCTTTTAGGTTAAATACGGCCAGAGAGTACGTGTGAATGAAATTGCTGTATGGGTCTTGAAGAAGCAATAATACCTCTCTTGCTCTTTTTCTCTGTCCGTGCTCTCTCTCTCTCTCTCTCTCTCTACCTGCGGACTGCAGCTGAATACAAAAAAGGGAGCATTGCAGAGGAGAGCGGGTCTTCTGCTCATTACCTTTGATTGGAAAAGTGTGTGTGTGTGTGTGTGTGTGTTAGCCATCTTTGTGTATGAGTGTAATATATGGGGGGGTGATAGGCATCTTTTTTTTACTATTTTGTACCCCTCTCCATCCCCCCATACACTCCTTTGTGAAACAAGCAAAGCATCATTCATGCTGCAGCTCAGACCAAAGCCAAGCCCCTGCTGATATAGTGTCAAACTGGTTACCGCGGCGATGGGGGAGGGAGGAAAAATGTGTGAATTGTTTGAGGCTGTTTGCTACAGTCAATGAGAAAAGAACTGCAGTACAGCCAGTTTGTGTCTTAAAGGTACAGACCAACTCTCAGCTTCTTTCCTGTGATTTTGAAAATACTGTATGCCATGAGTCATGGCCATCCTTTCTTCCTGAGAAAAGATCTTGTGCCTATGGGTGGTGGGCAGTATTTAGTAACACATTTACACAGTCTGCAGACTTGTAAAATACCCTCTACTCTCATTGGTTTGTCAAATCAACTCCATCTCTTAACCCTTTTACACTTCCTGATTCCTACTGCAGATAACCCAGTAGGCAGTAGCCACTGCTGTAATAACCCCATCAGATAATCACCCTGCTTGTTTATCCTGGTAACTCCTGTTGTTATCAGCTTCCCAAGAGAATTCCCCTATTTGTTTATTCTTAACCCTTTCACACTTCCTTCTCCTCCCCTCTACATACCTGTGCCATGATCCAAAATGTAACCAGACTAGATAGTCCCCCGTTATGTTTATCCTTAACCCCTACATATTTCCTTCTCTGCTGTGCAGACTTGTTCAGTAACCCTTAATGAACCTCAACAGATAATCACTTCCTTTTATCTTTGTTTATTTATTTAGCTTTTGTTTACTGGTTAAGTGCACTAGACAAAAGAATGCCTATTTTCAGGCATGACCTGGGAGAGTACAATAGCAGGTTACAACAAGTAAACGAGAATGTACTGTCATAAATGTACAGTCAACAGACAGTGCAAAAGGTTACAAAGTATCTAAGCAACAGGAAACAATTTAGGCAGTAATGCCGACCTGGTGGCACTGAGGGTTGAGGCCCTGGACGCCACACCTCGCGTCATGCCAGCGACCCGGGTTCGGGAACGAGCCCGGGAGCTTGGGGTCAGCAGGAGGGAGAGGATTGAGCGTCCAGAGACAGCTCTCCCTCTCCCTGGCGGGGGATCCGGGGTATCCCAGTGCAGGGGGCCCCCGTGGAGACCGGAGGTACCACTGCCACTGGGAACACAAGTTCAGAGCCGGAGGCTGACGCCTGGCTAGAGGTGGGGTGGACGACGCACGCCATGGCCATTGGCACTCAGTGCACGCCTGCCAGCTCAGGGGACAGAAAAAGGGAAAACTGGGGCACCAGCCATGGCGGCATGATGGGCCGCCTCTCCAGCAGACCTCTCGGCGCCGAGGGCGCACTGTGCACTGGATCCTGATTGGGTGGGTTGAGCTCCGGAGGGAGTGCTCCCCACCACCCCCGTGGCTGCAAGCCGTGGGGTCGCTGTGAGGTCTGCGAATGTGGACGCGAGAGGCAGTCCAAAAGGAGAGATGGTGGCCGGATGGACCTGAGGGAAATGCCGGACGGGAAGAGGTAAGCAGACTGGTGGCTCCTGGGAGATAAAGAAAATAGCAAAAATTTAGGCAGTAATAAGATACAAAATAACTAAAATACAGACAATAAGGTAAAAGCAACTGAAACAGGTAATAAACAATAGCAATCTTTAGCCATTTCATACTGCCTTTTCCTTTGTAGACTTATACAGTAACCCCTCCAGAACCCCATCAGATAATACCCCCACTTGTGTGTATCCTGAACCCATTCTCACATATCTCTACCTCCTGCCTTGCAAATTAGGGTCATATTCAGGACTTAATAAATCAGGGACAAATGACCCGGATCAAAAACAAAATCTTAAAAAATAATAATATCATCTTAGAAGTCCCCTACAATATGTAGCTTAATTAATATGACAAGCATATTCTGGTGGAGAACTAAACTGTATCAGTAAAGTCTGGCATTGTTCTATGCTTCAGGTCCCTACTTTTCAGTGACAGACACGTCTGTTTTAGGAGATACAAGGGACATTTTTGAGGCAAAATCAGGGACATACCATAGGAAAATCAGGGGCAGTTGAGAGGCATGCAT
The DNA here is from genome assembly GCA_016271365.2 of Neoceratodus forsteri. Lineage (NCBI taxonomy): Eukaryota > Metazoa > Chordata > Ceratodontiformes > Ceratodontidae > Neoceratodus > Neoceratodus forsteri. The sequence continues at coordinate 949,331,534 of CM028133.1, read as the reverse complement.
TCACAGTTCCTTCTGCCCCATCTACAAACTTGCACAGCAACCCTTATTGTTTGGTCTCAGAAGCTCTTACACATTCCCCTGAAACTCTAGAGTAAAGCCTTGCTGGATGAACATTAGTATTATGTTGGGTTCAGCACATGAAAATGTTTAAAATCCTCCCCATTCTGTGACTACTGTAGTGAATGAACTACCCTGCACAAAAAACTGTTCTGATTTATTGGACCGTGCAGTGCATTGCTACACTGGAACCCATTCCCCAGGAATTCATCTCAGCTAAATTGCCAATGGGGGAGGGGAAGAAAGAGAAAAGAAGAATGGCAGACCATTAAAATACTGCATTGTGAGTGAGAGTGAGCTCTATTCAGACTAAGCGGAGCTTGTATGTGCATGTAGTGGTCCAGAGTCACCGTGAGAAAGGCAGGCAGGGAAGGAGGGGGGGGGCAGCAGCACAGCAAAACGCAGTGACCTCGGAAGCGCTGCAGGGTAACTGCGGTGCTCTTATCTAGAGTGTAGCTGTGGCTGGGATAAGGTAATTCATTTTCTGAGATAATTAAAGCATTAGGGGAAGGGGTTGAAGCTTGAGCCCGTAGCGGTCAGCTGTAGCTGCTGATGAAACTGTTCTCCTTGCTGCAAAGGGCCTATCAGAGCCATATAGCTCAGTCATGTTTCTGGGTGCTCTCCAGCCACTGTTAGATCAACCCCCCTTCATTGAATTCTAATCTGTACCATTGTGATGGAGGTGAAAAAAACGTCACTGTTCCCTTTCCTTCTTTACTGCTGTTCTTCTGTCTTAAACCCTGCTCCCCTTCACTGCAGCCTGTTCTTTAGAGAAACAGCAGAAAGAAAGAAAGAGAGAAAGAAAGAGAGAAAGAAAGAAAGAGGGAGGGAGGGAGGAGGGAGGAAGGAAGGAAGGAAGAAAGGAAGGAAGGAAGGAAGGAAGGGAGGACAGTTGATCAGTGGCTGTCAATCACATAATGTCCCTTCAGGCATACTATTCCTCACACACAGTCTTGTGACATGAGAATAAGGATAACATGAAAATCATGAGGGTCACCATAACCTATGACCGTCATGCTGCTGCTCGGAGAAGTGGGAAGCTGTGTGAAAAAGAAACTTGCTAGTATGGAGCAGTGCTGCTCATTTTGTCTGCTCTTGCTTGGCCCACAGCAATTGTTTCCTGTCATAGTTATGCAGTTACTCAGTCATCCTGCCTGAGAAATTCAGTGACAGCACCCAGAACTGGGCTTCTCTAGTTGCTTAGGGGAATCTTGTAAAATAAAACAAAAACTCTTACCAGCCCCAACTTCAAGGTGTGAGGTCCACAGTTAACTACGGCTGTCATCATGTGGTCTTCATGATGTTCAGGAATGCCCACTTGCTATGTACAGCACCCCTATGATGCAGGTCCACTCTGGCTATGTGCTGTTCATTCTGTAATTAGGCTGGTGATGGGACCAGGCTATACTGGCATTCTGTATATCCTGTTGTGATTTTAAAAAGGCTTAGGTTTGGGTTTTTGGTGTGCTTTACAAGTTAAGGTGAGCACCGACGAGCAAGGGGGTAAGAAACAAGCTGCTGGTATTATTTAATTTTTAAACCATCCATACTTTTTTTCTCTCCTCAGCAAGGAGATCAACAGGGTTGTGGGCTGCTAAGGAATGGAAATGGGACGGTGTGAGGTCACAGAGCACAGATGACCGATTGGGAGCAGTCCAGAAAGCCTGTTGGGATGTAAAACTCCTTCCACCCAATGTGTCCCACATGTTTGTGTCCTAACAAGTGAGTGGAACAGTGAAGGAGTGGAACAGGTGCAAGATTCACATCTTAGGCTTCAGCAGGCATCAGCAGGTGAAATTAGGCATGCAGTGAACTCTGCTGGTCCGGTAAGGAAAGGCAGACTACCTGTGTACTGGTTGCTGCCTGTTTAAAAGTGTGTACTGTCAATGGGATGGGGGATACAACGGTGTAGTGTAGGAAGGGTAAGCCCTACAAAGGTTGAGCAAAGGGCAACTGAAACACACACTAGGGTAGGAATAAAGGCAAAACCCTATCGGTGGGGGGGGAGAAAGTGAGTATAGGAAGCCAATTATCCTAAATCACCCAGGGACCTAATAAGGGAATTGAAGGAAAACCCTATCTAGAGATGGGAATGAACACAGACTCAGAAGGGAAGGTAAAGAGAAGCCAAGAAGGTGATAGTGATAAGGGTAGCCTAACAGCAAGGAAAAGGCAGGAACCAAAAAGCCAGGAGGATGAACAAATCATCAGGCATGGGAGTGGTGCTGTGTAACAGCTGCAGGACCATGATCTTCAGAGACACATTCTGGAGACTGAGATGCTACCCGTATGCATGCTCCTCTCTAGGCTGAGAGCAGAGATCGCTGGACTCTGGGCTGAAGTTGCACAAGAACAGGGCACGGTCTGCCTCCCTCAGGGGCCATCTCATTTGCTGTTACTCCCTGAAAAGATACCAGCAAGGAGGTAGAGCGAACCTTGGTTGACTCCATGGAGGGGTGGGGGGAAGGGGAGGAAGGAGAGAGCACCCTTCCAACCTTATCGCTGTGCAATTCTTCACCATTCTAGCAAGATGGGCAAGCCAAGAGGAGAAACCAGAGACTGGAGTAAGAGAGGAGAGGGGTCCCCAGGGTAGCAGGCCCCAAGTAGGTGGAGAGTTCCTTGGTCAAGGAAGATGCAGTTGCTGGTGGGGACTCTGTAGTCAGAAGGACTGAGTTGGGGGCAGGGAGAGGAACAGGGTAGTACACTGCATTCCAGGTGCCTTGGGTGTAGAGGACTGGAGGGTGATCTTGAAACTGCCAAGGAACAGGGGGTAGGAAGGGAGCTGGATGTTGTTTGTCCACCTGGGGATGAATGATATGGCAAAGGAAGCTGCAGGGGTAGTGCAAGATAGGTTTAGGGAGTTGGAGAGGGGCCTGAACCAGGTAGCTTGTGCAGTGGCCTTCACTGAGGTGTTACCCGTGCATGATTGGGGGAAGGCTAGGGATCTCTGCAACAGAACCTTCAACAAGTGGTTGAAGGTGGTGCAGGGAGGAGGTCTTTGTGTGCATGTGGGACTGGGATCACACCTGGGGGGATGGAAGTCTGTACAAGAGAGATGACCTTCATCCATTCAGGAAGGGAAAATGCAGTGCTGGGTGGAAGGTTCAGATGCTACTTTGATGAGCATTTAAGCTAGCTAAGAGAGGAGACAGAAAGAATGAGGGAGGCAGAGATTGCCCCCTCCCCAAGAGACTAGTGCAACAGGGAAAAATAACCCAGGAAGAAAAAATTCCCCAGAGGCTGATGGAGCAAGAGAAGGGCAGGGAAGGCAAGTCTGGAGGAAGAGCATTGACTGGAAGAGAAGGGATGGAGGGAAGGCAGGAAGACAATGTAACAGGAGAGGACAGGACTGGGATATCAGAGGGGGCAAGGGGGGAGCAGGAAGGGGAGGCAGGTAGAGGGAGATAGGGAGAGAGGGATGAAGAGAATGGAGAGCCACATGTGTCAAATCAAGGAGTCCAGGAAACAAAATTCCTGAGCTTGTGTCAATCATTGTGGATGCAGAACTGGATCTGGTGGCCATAATAGAATCATGGTGCATGGACAAACACAGTTGAAAGTGGCCATCCCTGGCTGCACCATATTCTGGAAAGACAGGTCAGGGAGGAAAGGTGGAGAGGTTGTTTGATATGTGAAGGAGGGTAGAAGGGCCACTGAGATACAGGACAATTATGGGACAATGAAGGCCTGGCAGTACAATAGGTCAACCTAGAGATGGGTTCCAGGCCTGTTATTAGCATGGGGTGGTGTACAGACATCTGACGCGGGGAGGGGGAGAGGATTTAAACAGAGTTCTGGGGAAGCCACTAGCAAAATGATCAGCAAAGGGAAAGTTTTTGATTATGGGGGACTTTACTGGGCAGTGCTGGAACTGGTACTTACAAACAAAGACAGCATTGCTGACATCACAGTGGGTTGTCCCCTGGATGCAAGTGATCACTGTACTGTGTAGTTTGTCACATGGCTAGGACAGGAAAAACACATTCCAAGGCAACTGCCCTGGACTTCAGGAGGGCAGATTTTAAGGAAACGATAACCTGCCTCGGAGAATGCCTCGGGGGGGAGGGGTAAAGGCAAGGAGGGGAGGAGTGGATGCTCAATGGAGAAAGGTTAAGGAGGGCATAACCCCGGCAACAGCAAGCTGTTTAAAGGAAGTGAGCAAGGGAAAGAGGAGGGAGAGGCTTCTACGATTCTCTAAGGAGGTGGCAAAACAGTGAAGGAGAAGAAAACAGCATTTAGAAAGTACAAGGAGACCCAGAAGGATGAAGACAGGGAGGTACTGTATATTTGGCAAAACATAGGGAGGCAGAAAGGAGGGTGAAGTCAGCTATAGCACTAACAGAGGAGAAGCTAGCTAAGGAGGTCAGAAAAGGGGACAAGACCTTCAGGTATGTGGGGGGAAGAGGAAGACAAGGAGAGTGCTAGCTAAAATCAGGAGGGCAGTGGGGACTGTACAGAAAAAGATCAAGAGAAAGTGAAAATACTAACCAATTACTTTTGCTCAGTCTTCACGATAGAGTGTGGGGTGGGGGACAGACCACCATGCTGTAGTAAGCACCAGGGACGGGGGGGGGAGTGGACACAAGTCCTTTGTTGGTAAAAAAGGTCTGGAAGAGATTGGAATTCTTAAAGGAGAATAAGGCGATGGGGCCAGATAGGATTCATTTAAATTTCTTAAAGGAACTGAGCAAGGTGCTGGCTACGCCTCTGGCAGTGCTCTTTAGTACCTCAGTGGAGATGGGGGAAGTTCCAGAGGACTGGAGTAGGGCTGATGTGGTCCCTCTGCAAAAAAGCAGCAGTAGGGAGGATGCTAGCATCTACAGGCCAGTCAGTCTCACATCAGTGGTGGTTAAGTTAATGGAGACACTACTGATGGAGAGACTCGTGGAGTATCTAGAGGCCAAAGGGCTGCAGGACCACCTGCAGCATGGTTTCATGGGGGGGGGAGGTCATATCAAACTAATCTCATAGATTTCTTTGATTGGGTTACCAGGGAGGAGGATCAAGAGAGAGCAGTGGATGGGGCCTATCTGGTCTTCAGTAAGTCTTTCAACGCTGTGCACACAAGACGCTAGTTAAGAAACTAAGCAGCCTGGTGTGTGGGAGAAAGTGCAAGCTGGGTATCAAACTGGCTAGGGATAGCAGGCAAAAGTGGTGATAAACAGTAGTCACTTAGGTGATAGAACAGTGACTAGTGGGCGCCACAGGGTTTGGTGCTGGGACTAGTCCTATTCAATGTCTACATAAGCGACATTGAGGAGACGATTGAGGGAAAGGTGCATTTCTTTATGGATGATACAAAAATCTGCAACAGTGTTGACACTCAGAATGGGGTGGCGAGAATGCAAAGGGATCTGAGAACTAGAGGAATGGTGTAGGGAGTGGCAGCTGAGTTTCAATGCCAAAAAGCGCAAGGTTATGCAGTTAGGTCTGCGGGGCCCAGGGGCTGTGTATAAGATGGGGGAAGTGGAGCTTACAGCCACCAAGTAAGAAAAAGACCTAGGGATCTTCATATCTGATGACCTCTAGGTAGCTGGGCAGTGAGACAAACAGTGCGAAAGGCTAGCAGGATCCTGGGGTGCACTGGGAGATGGATTTCTAGCAGGAGGAAGGAAGTGGTGCTGCCATTGTATTGCTCATTGGTGAGGCCCCACCTGGAATACTGTGTCCAGTTCAGGAGGTTGCACCTCTGCCAGGACATTGAAAGTGTAGAGGCAGTGCAGAGGATGGCAATCAAAATGATGAGGGGGTTGCAAGAGAAGCCATATGAGGAAAGGCTGCAGAAACTCAACATGTGCTCCTTGGAAGAAAGGACAGCAATAGGGGACATGATTGAAACCTATAAGTACCTCACAAGAGTAAATAAGGTGAATGTGGAGGGTCTATTTCAGAGAAAGGAAGGCACTAGAACAAGGTGGCATGGAATGAAGCTAAGAGGGGAACATTTAGAGAGATGAAGAAATACTTTTATGGAAGGGTGGATGACAGGAACAGTCTACCAGAGAAGGTAGTGGGGAGCAAAGACTATGGGGAGCTTCTACATGCATGGAATAAGCACAAGGGCATATTAGGTGGAGGAAGAGGAGGGATAGCGTGACATCTATGACCAACTAGGGTCAGTGGTGATGGAATAGGCAAGAAAGGGCAGAGTGGATGGGTCTAAAGGTCCTTTTCTGCCAACAACATCTATGTTATTATGTTTCTTCCTTTGGCACAGATACAGTAGTTCTAGTGGGTACATAATGTACTCTTCCTGATCAACTGCCATAGCAGTTTTGTGACCACCCCAAAACTTACAAAGGGCCATGCTTGATCTTGGGTGTAGGACTGCGTTTGTCATGGATGCCATAGCCTATATTTTAGCAATCAGGTGATGGTGGTGGTGGGAGGATTCTGGGCCCTGGCTGTTAATTTGCTGGTTCCTATGCCCTTTGATGTTATAATAAGACTGCGGTACTCTCTTGACCCAAACATAATGCTAACAAAAACTACGTAATGATACAATGCACTCTTTTAGGTGCAATATGGGATTTACGAGGGAACAGGACAACAGCGCTATCCATAACACTAAAGGACACCAAAAACAGTTCCGGTTTAGTAGAAATGGTATTCTCCTACAGTAGCTGCTCTTTTTTTGTTTCTTAATTCTGTATTGATATTAATTGTATTGGATATAACCCCTCCCATTTGGGGTGTGATAGCTGCTGCAGCAAGTGCCAGGATAGGGTTAGGCACTTATACTAACTTCCCTGTCATGTGAATAGGTCAGTATACAAACTAAGATGCCAGCCAGTACTAGTGGAGATTGGAGGTGTGTAGTGAACAGGGTGGAGAGAAGGAAGGAGTGGAGGACCAAGGGAGGGTCTGCCTCAAGGGGGCCATCTAGAAGGTTTTTCAGCCTAGGGTGGCCTACAGGTGGCTGCATGGTTGGGGTCCATATGGGCAATCGGTAAAGATCCCAGAGCAATGGAGGAGAATTTCCCAGAGAAGGCCAGGGCTGCAGTGACACCAGTCAGAACAGGTGAGAGGAAGGAGAAGTGCTAAGCTATGCTCATGCTTTGTGACCTGTAGGGAGTACCAAAAAGCCCATCAGATTGGTTTAAGGGCTGTGGATGAGGTAAATTCACTAAAATAACACCAACAACTTAATCTGGTTCAATGTCAGTTGGCATCCATGTGTATCTCCCTCCTGGGACGAGGCTGAAAATAGGCAGAATTGTTGTCTAGTCCTCCTTCCCAGTCAACAAAAACTAAATAAATGAAAGTATTTATCTGGGTGTCCCCATTAATAGACCTGCCTGCCAGGGGGGCCGGGGACATACCTGAGGTTGTGGATGTGGGGTGCTCCATGGGAATGGAGACAGGCAAGGGTACAGTGGTGCTCCCATGCATGGCTCTCAGTAAAGGGATCTGTGAAGTAAACAAAGCCCCATGACTGAGAACTATCCATGCCAGGATACACAGTTTAAAGGAGGGATAGTAGGCAGGGGAAAGGGGAGGAGAGGCCTTTTAAATGAAAGAGGACATAAGGGCTACAAAGGAGAATGACGTGTGGGGGAGGGCACCGATACGGAAACATTATGGGTACAGTTGCTCACAGATGTAAGAGATTATCAGGGCTACAGTGGCATATAGAGTGAGTAAGTAGATAAATAAGTAAGTAAGTAAGACTTTATTTTATCTTGGTGCCCAATCCCGGAGGCTCTGGGTGCCATTAAAAGCAGGTAAATTCTAGCAGGGCAAAATGATATAAAACATATCAGGTATCAGTCATGCACATTTTCCAGTAAACAGAGTTAAAGTCAGGATTTTAAAACTAAATTTACTTAAAAACTGTCCTGGAAAGGTTGTTTAAACAGATGAGGTCTCTAGGCTCTCTTTAAAGACCTCCACCGTTGGGACCTCCTTATAGATCTTGGCAGAGATTTCCAATGGGCCAGGCCAGCAACCTTGAAGGAGCAATTCCCCCAAGGTCTTCAGCCTGGCCCTCGGAATTTCCAGGAGGCCCTCAGTGGAGGAGTGGAGGGAATGCAGCGGAATGGCTGGAGTCTGAAGGTCAGACAGGTAACCAGGGCCCAGTCCATATAGGGCCTTACAGGTGAGCAAGCCCACCTTGAAGAGGTGGTAACCTTTTAAAATCCTGAAATACAAAATCCTGACACTTACATGTCTGTGTACAATGGCCCAGAAGCTGCAGCATCCCAAAGACCGCAATGCTTACCATACGTACCACATCCCAGCAGGACCCGTGTCGGGATTGCCGGTTGGGATGCTGCCTGTTGAGATACTTCCCGGGCACAAGGAGAGAACCGTTGACAATCCTGAAACATGGAATCCCAACACATACATCCCACATAGGTTGTACCAAATACTGAGTTGGCTGTGCTGTCGGAGTTGTAGAGGAGATGTGAAGCAGCATGTGTGTACAGGACTTGGGCCATGTATGGAACCTGATGGTAATGAGACAGTATGAGCTGCACACCTAATGTGAACATGTGTGTATGCCTGGGCAACCCTGCACTTTATTTATTGAGAAAGTGTGTGTAGTGCTGTGCAACCTGCACTTTATTTAATGAGAAAAGTATGTGTAGTGCTTGTTCAACCCTGCACTTTATTTAATGAGAAAGTGGGTGTCAACCCTGTACTTTAATGAGAAAGTGTGTAGTGCTTGTTCAACCCCTGCACTTTATTTAATGAGAAAGTGGGTGCAACCCTGTACTTTAATGAGAAAGTGTGTGTAGTGCTTGTTCAACCCTGCACTTTATTTAATGAGAAAGTGGGTGTGCAACCCTGTACTTTAATGAGAAAGTGTGTGTAGTGCTTGTTCAACCCTGCACTTTATTTAATGAGAAAGTATGTGTAGTCCTTTAGCAACGATGGACAATGGGCTCCTGCAGGAATCTGTCACTGGGTGGTACTGTGTTCCATGGCACGAGGAAATCGGCAGACTTGGTAGCACCCCTAGACGACAGCACTCCCTGGCTCCTCTCTACTCGGGCCATATATGACTCCTTAGGTGGCGTTCTGGGCTGGCCCCAGTGGATGCCCTCTGGAGTGGCAGCAGTCCTCTGCTGCTCCTTGTGGATCTCCCATAGCATTGTGAGTACCCACATGCCTCACATGTGCCTTACCAAGCAGTGCATAGAGGCAGTGATGCCATGCCTTTGTGTTGTTCTGGGTGCAGGGGATACCCTTGTCGGTCAGGTCAGCAATGGGTCACAGCTGTGGTGGGAAGAGGGACACATACCTGGTGGTAGACTATATGGTGTGGGTGAGTGGCCATGTTCTCCCTAGGATGTAATTCTCCTCAAACCACATGAGGAGGTCACTGGTGTTTTGTGGCATTGTCAGCCTCAGCAGCTCATATGTGGCAGGAATTTCCCTTGCTGGCAGATAAGCAGGCACCACCAATTGCCTGATTTTCATACTGAACTCGGGGTCATTCCCATACTGAGGTGCCAGACCTAGGCTCTGGACCTTTCACCAAATTATCTGCCCAAAATGGAAGAGGCAGCCTTTATTGACAGTGTTTGGGAATTCCTGCCTGCAGACATTTATCGCAGCCTGTTCGAAATCAATTGTTTGGGAATTCCTGCCTGCAGGCATTTATTGCGGCCTGTTCGAAATCAGTGATAATAGTCGGCGGCTCCAGGGTGCAGTACCTGCTGTCGGTGTAGTGGTGCAGCTCCTGGAACAGGGTGGCATAACATTCCTAAGCTTTGGAGGTCTTTAGTGCGTACGCCAAAGGCAGGATTCAGCTGTTTGCTTCCCTGCCAATGGGTGCATGTATGGTATACAGTTGCATGAATAAACGGAGAACGGTCATAAAAGTGCCATCCATCACCCAGTATTGTGTATTTGCCAGGTCTGCCATGTTGCTCTGTATGGTTAGCAGCAGGATGTGGTGATTCCCAGTGGAGGCCAACTTGTGGTATACTTCCTCACCGTTCACTGTACGGAGGTTGTCCAGTATGGTGAGCTCTGCCAACACTGGTGGTTCTGGTGGCAGCACCTTTCTCCTTGCCGGTTCACTATCTGGTGCAGTGCCCGTTTACTGGGTAAGTGTTGCTACACTTCAGGTGTCACTGCTGTTGTCTCATTTTTTAGGAGCTGTGCAGGGCTCACCACGGTGCTCTGTGTCTTTGTTTTTAATGTGGCTAACACCCAGGCCATGGGTACATCAGGTGCCTTTGGGGCATGGTTATGTTCATTCACCTTTTTAAGGTGGTGTCTGCCATACTCAAGGATTGTTATGGCCCAACCTAAATATTCTTTGATTTATGGTGCAGGGAGCACCAGTAATATGTGTTGCTGCATGCCCTTTCCTGCACATGGAGGTAGCTGTCCACATTCAGCTTGTTGGGGGGAGGGGCGCGAGGCTACCCGCATTACCTTTGAGTATGTGTTTTCAGCCATGTTTGTGTCTCTTTCCCGACATTGTTGGGTCAGGTTGGTCTTGGCAGTCTGATGGGATTTAGGACTGTATGTTTGGTATCTCAGCTGTCGGGATACTGAGTATCGGTCCCTCATTGTAGAACCAAAGAGGATCCTCCACCTGACTGGCAGCCAGTGCAAATCCTGCAGGACCAAAGTCACATGGCAGATTTTTGGCAGACCTGCCAGCAGCCTGGCTGCCGCGTTCTGCACTAGCTGCAGCTGGTGGCGGGTCCCTCCATTGACCCGGGTCTAGAGCGTTACAGTAGCCCAACCTGGGGTCACAAAGGTGTGTACTAGTGAAGGCAGATTATCAGGCGGAATCAGGTGTTTAATTCAGGCAACATTCCTTAGATGGTAAAAGCCACTTTTGACAACAGATGATACGTGGGCTTCCAGAGTCAATCTGTCATCAAGGATGATGCCCAAATTCCTCATCCTGGGGGAGGCCATCAACGGAGTAGAATCCAGGACCAAGCCTGGCATCACTCTGGAGGCCCCTCCATCATGCCAATGACCAGACTCAATCACCAGCACTTTCGTCTTATCAGAGTTCAGCCTCAGCCAGTCTGAGGACATCTAGCCCTGAATCTTGGCCAGGCATTTATTTATCACTTCCGTGGCACTTCCAGGGGCAAATGACATATACAGTTGGGTGCCTTCTGCATAGCAGTGAAAACCAAGACTGTATTGTCTGATGAGCTCCCCTGAGGCAGCATGTACACTGTCAACAACATTGGTGACAGAATTGAACCCTGAGGTACTCCACACGACAAGGGCATCGAGAAAGAGGAGAAATTCTCCATCACTACTCTTTGCCTCCTGTCAGCGAGATAGGACTCAAACCATTTTATGGCTATTCCGTTGAGTCCACAATACACTCTTAAAGTGATCCAGTAGCACAATGTGGCCCACGGTGTCAAATGCTGAAGAAAGATTGAGCAGAATTGACCACTCTCCTCTATCCCTCGCCCTGAGGAGGTCATTCTGCACCTGAACCAATGCCGTTTCTGTGCTATGTTTGGCTCTAACACCCGATTGGAATGGCTTATAAATGTCAAAAGCAGAGAGGTGCACCTTGAGCTGCAGAGCCACTATTTTCTCAACAACCTTCCCTAAGAATGGGAGGTTGGAGATAGGTCTATAATTTACCAGGACGGCAGGGTCGAACGATGGTTTCTTCAGAAGAGGCCTCACCAGTGCCTCCTTCAAGATGCTAAGGATGCACCCCTCCGAAAGCGAGCACCAGACTATCCTGGTGAACACTAGACCAATGGTTCTGACCCCTCCCACTAGGAGACGGGTTGGACCAAGATCCAGTTCACAACAAGTGGGCCACAGCTTAAAAATCACCTCAACGACCTCAGCCACTTCAACATACTGAAATTCTCCTCAAGCAGCTGGAATGCCTCTGCTCAAACCAGGCCAGCCACTGCGGAGCTCATTTTGCTCCACTAGGGAGATACCAGCCCAAATGTAGGAAACAAGTGTCTGAGAAGAACAGAGCAAACTCCTTGCGTAATGCGGTTGGAAATGCTTTGTTCAGCCAAAGACAAACTGGACGTAGCAGTCGGCCACTGTCCGAAAAAGCTGAGCAGGTCTGTTCTTCCCAGCAGCAATCTCCCTGGACAGGAATTCTGCCTTTTTACGGTTGATTGCCCCCTAATAATAATTATAGTGATTTCTCAGGGCCAGTCTGTCCTCCAAGGACTGAGTCTTCTGCCGGCAGTGCTCTAACCTTCGACCCTGGTCTTCATCACCTTGAGAGACCCATCAAACCAAGGGGGTCTCATGAGTGGACCTAGGTCATATATGGACTGAGTGATGGCATCGAGGTCCTTAGTGATGGCTCCATTATAATCTGCCATTGTCTCAACCCTGCCATTTGCACATGCAGCACTCGTACCAGAAAAATCGACTACCACCAACAGTCCCTCTGGGGACAATCCCCTTAAAGGGTAACAGCGAATCATCTCAAAGGGAGGGTGGACTCTCCAGAGGAGGGGGCCCAAACAAGAACTTCACCATGTAATTTTTGGACCAAATGACCCGGTCAGTTTTGATGCTGGTTACATCAAGCCCCAGTGAGACTACCAGGTTCACCTTGTGGTCATGTTGGTGGATCACAGAGGTAACTTCCTGTGTCAGGCCCAGAGATGACATCATCTGGAGGAGTTCATAACCGAGTAGTGAGGATTCGTCATCGATCCAGGCGTTGAAACCACCCCCCGAATTAACCATCTGGGGGACTCTAACACCCTGTCGGCCACAAAGTCTGCTAACCCCTGCAGGAAATCCCTATCCCATCCTGGAGGATGATAGATAAAGAAGAATCCTGCAACCTGCACCTGGACTCCCTTATGCACTGCCACACATTCAAACAATGAGGTAGACCTGACTGGGTGCATGGAGAAGCTCAGGCTGAATCTAAAACAGATGGCTACTCCCCCATCCCTGCATTCCCTCCTCGGGGGAATGCATCACCCAGTACCCAGCAGGGACCAACGCCTCCAAAATCACTCCATAGACCACTGTTTCAAAAGGAAGAAGTTGACAAGGAGTTGGGAAAGGTAATAAAGAGCATGGCAAAGCAAGGTGAGGTGCTGCTAAATGAGGACTTCAACATGCCAGATGTGGACTAGAGTGTTCCAGCAGCAGGGAATGCAAGAAATCAGAAGCCGATAGATGCCCTACAGGATGCATTCCTGGTACAGAAGGTAGGGGGACCTAATGGGGAAGGACCATTTTGGAGTTGGTCCTCATAAATAAGGAGAGCATTGGAGAGTTCACAGTAAAGGAACCCCTGGGAACCAGCTATCACCTGATCATGCTGTTTGATGGCAAACTAGAGCCAAAAAACAAGCACTCACAAACTAAGGTTTTAGATTTTTGAAAGGTGGCTCTTGGAAGAATAGGGGAACTGATTAGGGAGAAGCTGTTGAGGATGAGACAACAGTGTGGGTGAATAGTACATTGGGACTGATTAAAAAAGGGTTGTTTGAAACAATGAGTCTGTACTAAGGTACAGTACAAGTCACATTAATCTGTTCCACCAATGAGTTGGTTAAGCATTGTTTTATACAGTTGGCAATGCATTGGCAACTCAAATTGCATTACTTTTCAATGCTTAACCAGCTCAAGAGCAATGTCTGTAAAATGTTTTTGCAGCTCATTTGGAATGCATCTGCAGTCCAGTTGCAATGCAGTGCAAAACTCCATTTTAACTCTGAAGAAACAGTTAGTGCAGGGCTTTGTGCCGGATCCTGCAACACTTATGCCTCAGTCAGAAATGCTAAGGCAACTCATTGGAGGAACAGTTTAATGTGACTTGTACTGTAGTAGGAACATAGTAGAATCAGGAAAACAATCTTGTTCATAAAGGAGGTGGAGAATGCCAGAGGGAGAAAGGAAAGCCTTCAAATGATATGTGACCAACCAGGAAGGTGAATACATGTACCAGACGAAGCCAAGAGATGCCAACAAGAAGATTAAGAGGGCAGAGTAGGAAGCATAAGTTAGGATAGTGGAGGGGTGAGAAAAAGGGATGAGGCATTCTTCCACTGCATTCAGGAGAAGTGCAGATTGGGGGGGGGGGTAGTTAGACTGAAGGAGGAAGGATGAGTGGAGGAGAATAAGGGAAAAATTAAAAATACTAAATGAGTGTTTCTGTTTGACATTAACAGTAGAGGACAAGGGACCACTACATGAATGTGATCTCAAGGACAAAAGTGCTGGAGTGGGTGTGTCCTATTTAACATGGAGCTGATCACTGAGAAGAGGGTGCTGAGGGGCCTAAGCACCCTGAAGATAGACCAACAAATGGGCCTGGATGGGCTGAACCCTAGATTGCTAAAAGAGATGCAGCAGAAGCTGGCTACTCTACTGGCAGTCCTCTTCAATTATTCACTGGAAACAGGAGTTGTGCTAGTAAATTGGAAGGCAGTTAAAATGTTATCCCAGCACAAAAGTGGAAGCAGGGATAAACCAGATGATGACATTGTGATCTGTCTTAGATGTGTAGTGGGCAAATTGCTTGAGGCCATTTATAAGGAGAGGATGGTGGAGTTTCTAGATACCAATTAATTCCAGGACAAAAAGCAGCATGGATTCACATGAGGAGGTTGTGTCAGACAAATCTGATGGACTCCTTTGACTAGGTCATTCAGGCAGCAGACAAAAGGCAGGCAGTGGATATACTGTATCTGGACTTTAGCAAAGCCTTCAGCTCTGTGACACATGGTAGAATGGTTGAGAAACTGAAGGACCTGGGGGTGGGGTTCAAGATTACAGGATGGGTTAGGAACTGGCTAGGTTGGAGCTCACAGAGAGTAGTCATATATAATAAATTCTCAGAGGTAAGAGAAATCACCAGTGGGTTCCCCAGGGGTCAGTGTTGACCCAGTACCTTTCAACATCTTTAGCTGCAATACTGAGGAAGGGATCAAAAGGAAGATATGCCTATCTGTAGATGACACAAAATCTGCATGTGTGGAATAGTGATGAGGGATCAGGAAACTGAGGAAGATCTGAAGAGACTGGAGAAATGGTTATGGGTCTGGCAATGAACATTCTATGCAAAACATGCAGAGTTATGTACATAGTAGTCAGGAACCTGAAGACAGAGTACTGGTTGGGAAATTTATTGTTAGAAAAAATGACTGAGGAGAAGAATCCGAGGGTCTTAACAGCAGAGAGCTTCATTCAGTGCAGTGCAACCGAGCAATGAGTAGGCAAATAAGCTGCTGGGGTGCATAGGCAGGAGGATCAGAAGCCGAAGGAAGGAGATGATCCTGCCCTGTACATATACCTGATATAGTCACATTTGGACTACTGGGTGCAGTTTGGAGTCCATACAAAAAGGACAGGGATAGGGGTTGAGGTGTGCACAGGAGGACAAGATTGATTCAGAGTGACCAAGAGAAGTAATGGAGCTTCAAAGGGATCTAAGGAAACATTACTTCACAGAAAGAGTCATAGAGCCATGGAGTACACTGCTCACTGAGGTTGTGGGAGCAAAAATCTGGTAGCTTTCAAGAGGGGGTGGGACAAAGCAAGGACTCACTTGGGTACCACATGTAAAGAAATTGGGTAGGGTGGCTAGATCCCAGGACCCATAGAAGGTCTCTGTAACCCTTGGGCAGACTTGATGGACCAACAGTCTCCTTCTGCCATCATTTTCTATGCTTCTATGGTTCTAATAAGGTTCATAGACTTTAACATGTATACACTGGAGACCAGAAGGGAAAGGGGGGACAAGATAGAAACATTTCAGTTTATTTACTGGCTAAACATGGTGGTCAACTGTTCACAATGAGCAGAAACATGGACACAAGGGAGAACTCCAAGAAGCTGGCAGAAGGGAGTTTCAGGAAGCACATCAGAAAATATTTCTTTATAGACAGGGTGATGGATAAGTGGAGCAGACTGTCAGAAATGTTCATTTAATACCCTGTCTCCTTGTGTGTTATATAGCCTAATTCTTTAAGAGCATACTAGTATGATCTTTGTGACCTCCTGCTTAAATACATGGGGTGGGATATTCAGACTCGCCAGCAGTGGCGCAAGCCTGCAGTGCAGCTGGGATGTTCCAGAGGCTGACAGGGGTGATGTCTGTGATGCTGCGCCATGGCTCAGCACCGTTGAATATCGCTCGATAACCACCGCATGAGTGCATGGCACAATGGCACTGCACCAGCACAAGTGGTCAGAGAGGAGCAGGGGGATGCGCTAGCACAAGTGACGTTGCGCTAGGAGCATCAACCACGATATTCAGCGGTGGACATGCAAATGAGGCCATAATCCATGCAAGGCACACATGGGGCCATTTGCAACGTGCTCCAATGCCTGATCGCAGGCATAAGTATAGAATTAAACTGTCCAATATCCCTGGTGATTCAGTGGACCACTTCCAGCCTGATCGCGGGCATAAGTATGAAAATGTAAATGTCCAAACCATCCCTGGTGATCCAGCGTATCTCCCTCCCCACCCACTGAGCCCCACCACCCCCCCCCCGGTCAGCGGCGGTGACGCTCTCCCCACCCGCAAGCCGCCCGCCCGACTGACTGGGTACAGTAGCTGTCGCCCATTGGTCCACAACATGGGCCAATGGGTGTGCAGAATAAATACCGTACTACACAGTCAGATATGTGAATGGATTCATTCACATATCTGGACCTAATATCGCAAACCTACTCTGCGCCATTGGCCGCTGTGGACCCGTAAGGCTGGCGTACTATGCAGTCGGTCGGCGGGCAGCTGGGCAGCTGCGGGTGGGAGCTACCCGCTGACTGAAGGCAGGTGGTGGGGCTGATGGCCGGGAGAAAGTGCCGCTGGACCACCAGAGGATGGTTGAACGTTGCATACTCTTGCGCGATCGGGCTGCAAGTGGTTCCCTGGATCACTAGGGGATATTGGACGGTTTATTTTTATACTTATGCCCGCGATCGGGCATGGGGGGGCACTACTACTGCCGCCGGAGCTCGGGTGGCCATGTTGCACCCTGCAATATGGCAGCTCACCTGTGGGTGGCCAGCTGTTGCTCCTGTTTTATTTGGCTCAACTGTGTGCGGCTCAGGTAGGGGTTGCACCTGCATCTGCTTAGCACATTTATTTATTTAGCTTTTGTTTACTGGGTAAGTACACTAGACAAGTATTATGCCTATTTTCAGGAACGACCCGGGAGAATACAACATGATGGTACAAAGACAACATTTCAAATACATAATGACAGCATGGGCAACATATGAGAGAAATACTGAGGACACATCAACATAATGACAGCATAGGCAAGATAAGAGAATACAGGACACATTATACAGAGGAGTAGAAAGCAATGGTACAGCTTACAGTCATTTAGTTACAAGTATGACAAACCAATAACATATAATAAGGATTCCAGGTTAAGACAAGACTAGGGTCTGCAAGCCAACAGTTAGATCCAGGTCAAGTAATGGTAGTGGAGTGGGGCGATCAGCAGTAGTTTCCAGGCAGCCCTATAAAAGGCAGTGTATCCCTAGGGAGGCTGGGGCAGTCACATGCTGAGGCTTGTTTCAAGAAGTCCCACATAGATTTTCAGAGGCACTGATGGGAGGGGGCCAGGCAAACAGACTCTGGGAGGGAGTTCCAGAATTTAGGCGCACACACAACAAAGTCCCTAGCTCCCATGAGAGTTCTTGTGGCAGGAACTTTGAGCGTCCCCTGGACTTGAGACCTTAATGAGTAAGGAGAAATGTCAGCTGGTGGTAGAAGCTGGGCCAGTCCCGATGGGGTACCAGTTCTAATTACCTTGCCCGTGAGGCAACATATCCCAAAGTCCAGGTATCTGGCTGGGGAGAGCCACCGGAGTTTATTATAAAGCTCACAGCAATGGGTGAGGCGGGGAGCCGCTAGGGTGAAACGGCAGATATTGTTGTATGCTGTGTGCCACCTGGTGAGATGTGTCTTAGTAGAGCGAGCAAATATATGCAGACCATAGCTGAGGGAGAGAAGGAGGACTCCTCTTGCTAGGGCAAGCCTGGCCGCAGGTGTAAGGTTGTACTTGGCCCTGTAGGCCAGTCCCAGCTTGCAGTTCACTGTTCTGCAGACTTTAGCAATGTGACTTCCCATATCAAGTTGAGGGACTAATGTGACCCCTAAGTACTTGACCGAGTTCACCACAGGGAGGGAGGAGCCGTCCTGATTGATTATGTTCAGGGGGGATGTTGAGGCTTTGATTTTGGCAGTTGAGCCAAATAGCATAGCCTGAGTTTTTTTCAGATTCAAGATCAGTTTATGATCCGTCACCCAGGTCAGGACCTGGCTAAAGTCCTCGGACAGGCTCTGGGTAAAGAGTGGCCATGTCACTGGAGTGGGCCGTTATCACCAGGTCATCTGCGTATAGGATGGCACTGCAATTTGTTGTCACCGTAGGCAGTTGATTGAAGAAGAGGGAGAAAAGGAGGGGACCCAGTACTGAGCCCTGAGGGACACCTGATGTGACTGGCAGGGGTTTGGGCAGGACTTTATTGAAGCAGCTCCATTGCATTCTACCTTGTAGATAGCCCGAAATCCATTTCATAGCAGTAGGGGAAAAGCCAAGTGACCCCAACTGTTGACAGAACAGTGCATGGTCAACAAGGTCAAAGGCTTTGGACAGGTCAATAAATATGGCTCCAGAGAGTTTGCCCTGGTCCATGGCTGTTCTAATCCCTGATGTGACAGAGATCAGGGCTGTGGAGGTGCTATGCCCTGTATGAAAACCATGCTGGGTGGGATAGCAGCTCATGATGCTGTACATACTCTGAGAGCTGTTCAGCCACTACTTTTGGAGGAGCTTGCTGAGGGATGAAAGGATAGCGATCAGGCGATAGTTGTCCAGTATTTTGGGGTTACCCTGCTTCAGGACAGGGACTATCCTTGCTTCCTTCCATATATCAGGAATGGACCCCAGTGCCAGGGATAGGTTAAAGACATGGGCTACTGGGGAGGCAATGTAGGAGGCCTCAAGTTTTAGAAGCTTGGGCTCCAAGTTATCTAGGCCAGGGCTGGAGTACTGGGAGAGTCCAGCTAGACATCTCTGCATGTCTGAGGTTGTCACCGCCCTGATGTGAAATAATTGACGAGGGGAGTGATCCTCCCCCCTGGTGGGAGGGGGGGAGGTTATACCCGCACCAGGAGGAAAAAGTGCAGTGAAGACCGAGAGGTCAGAGAAGTGCGTATTTAGGGAGTTGGTAATGGTGAGGGGATTGTTGCAGGAGACGCCTTTTATAATCATATCAGATACCCCTGGGTGGGAGGAGCCACTGACTAGGGTTTTTATATTTCTCCAAAACCTCCTGGGGTCATTGGCAGAGCTAGTTAGGGCAGACTTGCAGAAGTCACTTTTCGCAATCCTAATAGCCTTTTTGCATTAATTTCTGAGGTGTCTGTATCATTGTAAAGTAGCAGGATCATGGGACAATCTGAAGTTTGCCCAACACTTGTCTCTGGCCCGCATTTGGGCTAGGAGATTCCCGTGCAACCAGAGGGTGGCTGACCCCCTCACCCTACGGGTGACCATTGGAGCATGCTTGTCTTGCAGGGCCCCAAAGGTGGCTAGGAAATGGGAGGCTGCCACTGAGGGGTCATTAGCTCTTAGCACATCAGATCAGTCGGTGAACCTTAGGTCCTCAAGGAACTCTCCGGGATCAAACCTGGCAAAGTTCCTGACATGCATGATCTTGTGCAGGATTCTAGGGAGGAACTTTCCACACGCAGTAGACCAGAGAGTGGTCAGAGATTGTGTCAGATAGTGTTCCCACTGAGGCGATCCTGTCTGGAAGGTTAGTCAGAATCCACTCCAGAAGGGAGCTGGAGGAGCCATTGGCTGATCGCCTAGTTGGCTCCTGTATGAGCTGAGTCAGGGTGAGATTGGCAGGAGGGCTCAAACTGCCTTCATTTTCACTGGTCTAGTTTAGGCTAACATCTCCCATGATTATGAGTTCATTGTCACCAATGCTAGGACCAACTGAGTCCAGAAGATGGGTCAGTCCTGGGAGCCTACCTCTGGAGGGTTGTGCGTGCATACCAGATGAAGTTTCTTGGTGTCCCCTAGTAGGAGTAGCACATGTAACACCTCACAGGGGGACACTTTGGATTGCTGGAGGACTACTGGGGAGACCTTGAGGTGACACCTGTAGTAGATCAGGATGCCACCCCCCCTTAATCCCTGTTCAGTCCTGCTGTATGAAGTCATACCCAGGAAGAACACAGGCTGAATCAGGGATCAAGGGCTTAAGCCAGGTCTCTGTCACTTCAAGGATATCAGGTTTATAGAGTGCCGCTCCATGAGACAAGCTCATCCCAGTTGGGTAGGAGACTCTGATGTTTAGATGAGCCACTTTTAGACCCTTGCCCATTTCCAAACCTGGGGACGATTGAGGGGGCCAAAGTATTTGGTCCAGGTTTTGTTTCAACGTCCCCAGACAGTAGTGTTAACACGAGGAGGAGCCAGTAAGGACACCATCTCATAAGAGATAGACCTTAGGCAGGAGTACGGGCATGAAGTCATTTTACCCTGACAGTGTGCACTAGTCCTCTGAGGTTTAAACAGTAGGTGAGGCAGAGGGGGGTGTGGGAGGTCACGAGGATGTTAGAGAAGGTGAAATATGGCACCTCAGGGAAGGGAGATTTCTCCTGGTGCCCCCCCCCCCGAGGTGAGCAGGGGAGTGGTGACCACATAGAGCAGGGTGAGCCCTAGTACCAGACTCGTTAGAGCCAGTGTCCTATACATGGCGGGCAGAACACCCTGGGCCATCTCACAGGAGGTCCCCCCACCCTCCCTGGGCATGAAGAAAGGGAGCCTGATCCACATCTGGGCAGGAGGCGTGGAGGTTGTTTTGCCCAGCAGCAGTGGAGGATTAGGCGCAGGTGATGGGAGGATGGATAGAATAGCACCTGAAGGCTGGTGGATACTGAGCTATCAGTAACAGGCCTGTGGGATTACAAGAATAGTCTATTTTTCCACTGAGTGATACACATTTAATTTTCACAGTGATTAACCAGTTAATCCCCTCTGGGAACAATAAACCACAGTAGGAGTCTAGTGGACAGTATAATGATAGCCTAAGGTTAAGATTAAACGTTAGCCTCACTTAGGCAGTACTGTTAGACCTCGGTAGACACTATATCTAGTAAGAGCAATGACAGTTATTAGTGATGACACTTCATAATCCTACTGTCTTCACACAAGTTCTGTCCTGGACTAGAGCCAAACAGTGGGGACCAGAGTTGGAAAATTGCAGACTAAACATCAATAAATTATCCGGCACATTACACAGCAGATTAGTCTATCCCCTGCAGTATCAGACACAGCCTATGAGTTGAGAAAGGGAAAAGATCACTGGGAGGATTCACAGTGCTGTGCCCAAAATGCGCTGTCAGACCCGCCCCCACCACCTGATAGGGTGAGATGGATCCAGGGGTGGAGCCAATGGGCGTTTAATGAGGAGGAGGGAAGGGGTGCCTGGTGGGCCAAAGACTCTTCTGCACCTGGGCAGGGCAGGAAACTTGAGTTTAGTTCCTTTGGCCGCCAAGGAGGCCCGCTGGGCTGCGGACGCACCCGGCACCTCAAACCTCGGCCTCAATTGCAGTCTCAAGTGCCTAAGGGGGGGGACCTTCCTGGAGCAGGTCACCCTCACCTCCCCTCTCGCACACAGTCGGGCTTGGTATTGTTGGTGGGACTGGCTCTCCCTATGTAGGAGACACAGGGAGCGTCACCACCTGGAGGGAAACCAATCAACAAGGGCACTTTCCGTGCCAAGATTTGAAACAGACCAGGGGTCTCTTTGTTCCTCTGCAGCGGAAAAATGTCCCTCAGCCACCCTCCAGCAGAGTAGCCCAGCAGCAATGTCCTCTTTCAGTGGTGAGTGTGGAAACGAGATATAGAAAGTTCAAGCAGTTGAAAGTCACTCTCCTGTACCTGGGCAGGGGCCAGGAAACTTGAGATTAGTTCCTGCACAGCTTCCGAGGAGGCCAGCCGGGGCTGCAGTTGCACCTGGCACCTCAGGACTCGGCCTCAATTGCAGTCACAAGTGCCCGAGGGGGGGGGACCCTTCCTGGAGCAGATCACCCTCGCCTTCCCTCTCGCACACAGTCGGGCTTGGTATTGCTGGTGGGACTGGCTCTCCCTATGTAGGAGACACAGGGAGCGTCACCACCTGGAGGGAAACCAATCAATAAGGGCACTTTTGGCACCAAGATTTGAAACAGCACAGGGGTCTCTTTGTTCCTCGACAATGGAAAAATGTCCCTCAGCCACCCTCCAGTGGAGTAGCCCAGCAGCGATGTCCTCTTTTGGCGGTGAGTGTGGAAACGAGATATAGAAAGTCCAAGCAGTTGAAAGTCACTCTCCTGCACCTGGGCAGGGGCCAGGAAACTTGAGTTTAGTTCCTGCACAGCCACTGAGGGGGCCAGCCGGGGCTGCAGATGCACCTGGCACCTCAGGACTCAGCCTCAATTGCAGTCGCAAGTGCCTGGGGGACCTTCCTGGAGCAGGCCACCTAGCCTCCCCTCTACTTCACAGTTGGGCTTGGGTATGGGGATGCGGAGGAGTAATGGGCACGCCCCTACTTGCATCAAGATATATTACTGATGCGCCCTAGCAGATCGGGATTTGTGCTAGGTACTTTCCTTTTGATTATTATGCTGGGGCACATCAGTGGGCTGCATGGAGCACCTGGTGTTGCGCCATACGCAACCCTTCTGAATATCCCACCCATAATGTATAATTCTCCAAAAGAGGTTTTATCTATATTGGAAATATTGTGTCTGAAATAATCATTGGATTTAAATGATTTTTCATACAGTTTATACATACAATTATCTCCATGATTTCAAATGTGCATGCATCACAATTTTATATGAACATGACCTTCTTGACTTTCTATCTGAGTGTTTAATACTTGTTTTATATAAAAACAGGTTGTGATTATATTGGCAATTCTTAATCATTTTATATTTGGGATGTGCAGAATATAAAATTATATCTTGATTTATGTCAACACTGAATAAGTGACCTTTTTGACTTTCTTTGGTTATATAATATTTAAGCAATAAGGCATGACCAAGGGTTATGTTAATGGTCTGTTAATCACCTTCTAGGGGTGTACTGTGACACGAGGTGTAGCCGAGTGCCACATGCCCCTAGAGGGTGATTAACTGACCGTTAACGTAATCCCTGGGAGTGTCTTATTGCTATTATAATAAAAAAATGTTTTTAAACAGTGTTAAACCTTGTTCAGCATATGACTAAGCTCTACATGTATGTTAATAAAAGATTAACATAAGGTTGTTAGAATGTTTGCAGCCAATCAGAGCTTCATTTCTCAGACCCTTTTATAATTATGGATATCAAAGGTATACGTTTGGATTTTTTAAGTAATGTCATTGTCTGTGACATCTGGTCATATAGGGTCTTGATGCTTTTATGTACTGTTTGCAGGAGTTTCCTGCAACTACTGACATACTTTAGATCTTTATTTTAAAACAAGAAATGCAGGTAAAAGGAATTCACTGGTTACTTAGTGAACCTATGCTCTGCTGTTTGCATCATGCTCTGTATCTGCAATCTACCTGATTCTTCCTTCTTTTTAATTTTTAACATGGAATAGTATTTACAAGGGTTTTTGATTCTCTGTCTCTGTATAATGATACACTTTTAATCAACATCTATGTAATATTTGTGACAAAGCTTACTAGACCATTCTAAGGTAGTTCATTTGTTCCCTAAGTCTCTTCCCTTCCCTTTAAGCCTCCCCTTCCCCCCTTCCCCCCTTCTTCTCTTCTTCCTCTTTCTTCCCTTCCCTTCTCACCTGCCTGGTTTAACTTTATATGTAGTGTAATGTGATTGATGGTTTCATAAAATTATACTAAATAATATACCACATATGACATTTTGAATATAATAGTGTCAGAACAGTTCTGCCTTTAAGTACAACTTTAGGATATTTAACTTCTCTATGGTTAAGAAAGTCTTTTACGAATGAATTGTTTGTGAATATTTAAATGATGTTGTACTTGTATGTCAATAGGAGCACTGTGATTGGAGAGGGGCACAATCTAAGCAAGGTTCAAACACTGTGGCTCTACTCCCTGACGAAGGAGCAAGGGCCCTCCAAATGTGCATAGGGCTTTGTTTACAGTGAGTTTGATTATTTTTGCATTGATACACTTTTGTATGTAAAAATTATGAATTAAATATTTTTGAAATGACACTCCTGTGTGTGTGTGTGGTCTGAATTCTGTGTGCAAGATTAGGACAGACACCTGGGGCTGGTGAGAACTGCATGGGAGGATGACATGGGGCAGGGCAGTGAGTGACCACTTGAGCATTCACATCAAACTTCAGGGAGGGCCGGGTAGACTGGATGGGCCAGAGGGCCTTTTTCAGCCATCAGTACTTTCCTATGTTTCTATTTAAAGATCCAGTCATTATACCTGTAACTGCAACTGTTTAAATCTGCTGATATGTCATTAAACAAGGCAGCAACGGTGGCTCCACTCAAGCACTCGTGCCAGGTACTAAATTAGAATAGACAATTGCAAACTGAACCAGCACTGAGCATCAGGTTAAAAAAGTATGCTTTATTTACAAAATTGGTAAAAAATTAACACTTACGTGTGCAAAACGGCAATGTTAGTAACACACAGAAAGTGCAGCAAAGTCTCCAGTGACCCAAATGTATTTTGTTATACTGTATGCATTGCTCTATTTTGGTGCCCTACACAAATGTCCTTTACATCACTGAGATCCCTGGGCCTTGTTCCTCTGCATTTTTGCATCCTGTCTGGTACAAGGTTCCTCTGGTTCAAAGATCCTACAAATGGTGCCCCAAAGGGTCAGTGTGGGTGCAAAAGAAAAATTTGTGGACCAGTCTTTTGAGACATTTTCGATTTTTATTTTTTATTTTAAAATGTGTTAACTGGTTGAGGCTCACTTGAGAATTAGCCTCCATGTACAGGAATAACCCTGGGTAAAGCATATTAAAACTCAGGATCAAAAGGCATACTAATACAGTAAAATAGAAAATAAAATTTAAATAAGTAAGACAAATCATGCATCCTGACAAATAGTGTAAATTTAACAACAATCATTCTTTCAACTTGGTTTTAAAAACTTGTGAAGATTCACTTGCCCCTGTTCTGGAGGAAGATTATTTCAAACGTTCAATGCCTGTAAAGAGAAAAACTTTTGACATGTACTTGTTTTCAATATGGGCATTTGATGTCAGTTTTGATAAACTGACCTCAAGGAATGATTTCTATCAACCTTAATAAATAAAATTGAGAATAAGGAAGTATAAAACATTTTGAGTAAACAATTTATGTATTCAGAAAGCCATGTTCAAGATAAATTTTTCCTCATTTTTGTTTAATTTTGTTGACCTGGTAAGCCCACTGGGCCTAGAAGTCCCTTTTCAGAGGAGACCGGGGAGGGATACAGCTGGTAAGCAACTGAAATTGAACCAGATTAAGCTGTTGGTGGTATTTTTAGTTTTTCCAATTTAAATCCTATAAAGATTGAACTGATGCATCTCTGACTTCTGTTGGCTAATACAACTCTACTTGGTTACACATTGTGCACAAGGGGTCCTCCCTATCCTGGTGTTCTGTCAATGAACTGCTTGGCTCATTGTGAAGCAAGCCCCAAGGTCAGCTGTTTTTTTGGATTCTGGAACATGATGCACAAAGGTTTTCCTCTTAGTATAATCTGCTAGTTCTTATTTCTAGTACAAGACAATCTGTTCATCTCCCATATGTTAAGCACAGGACACAAACACCACAACTGTGCTCCAGCCCTGACATTATAATTGTCCCATATCAAGTCACCTGCCTTTTCCAGGTCTGATCGCCAAAAAGTACAGAGAAATGAACAAAGCTGGTTCTGCTCAGACAAACTCAGTGTCCTGGATACTAGGACTAAAGTAAAGGCATGTGATAGCAGGAAATTCAATTGGCACAGAAAATGAACCATCTGGTTGAATCTCTGATACGTCTATCAGCACTTCCTCCTGGAAAATAAACCAGGAAACAATATCTTCTTACTCGGTCTTCCTTTCAGAGCTATGAAGAAGGCATGGTTTGTTGCCAAAATGTCAGTGGTGACTTTGCACACACGTCCCCCTTGCCTCGATGTCCTGGCCCAGGGATGAACCGTAAACTTAAATGGAATTGCATCGTAAAAGCAAGCACTTTTGAAGACAATTTGGGCTAAGAGATTGAACCAGAAGAAAAGAATGCTGCTTTTTGGACTACTGTTAATGTATCTTGACTTTGCATGTTTCACACTGTGTCTGAGTTTGTGAGAAGTAAAGGAAGATCAGGTAAGAAAGTATTTGTCTCCCATTTTCTTTTCCAGTAAAAAGTGCCGATAGATGTATCATACTATAGTTTCAACCAGATGGTTGATTTAATGTTCTGAGCCAGCTAACATGAGAATGTGAGCTTAATCTGACCATGAGTGCATACCTCAAGTTGCAGCAAGCAGACAATCTGAGCGACCCATACAAATTCACTCCCTCTTCAATCCCATAGCTGCCACCTCTCCTCTGACCATTGAAATAAATGGCCTCAAGCACACAGACCATAAAACTGTTGCTGATTTGCTTAACAACAATTTCTGTAACCTAGAGAACTAGACACCCCACAAGTGATGAGGTTTGATCTTTTGATTTCGCTATGCCTATTTCAGTGCCACGTCATCCCCAGTTTTACTGTAACCCCCCCCATGGGTACAGCTTACTATTTTAGCCTCCTGGTGTCTGGTTCTTCCAGCTCTGGATACACAGTGTCCAGAGATGCTCCTGCCAGCCTTTTGAGCCTATTTGCTCAGAGGTGTGGAGGAACTGTATAAATAACTGATGCTCTGCCACCTTGCGGCGCAGCACAGTTTGCACTACATAGCACCTGCTAATTTTCCAGTGTTGGACAATGGACATGTCTTTGGTATCCCAAAACATGTGTAGGGGTGTGGACACATATAATGGGAAACAGAGAGAAGTGTGCTATGTAAATAACTGGTAAACTGTGAATATGTACACTGTTGCTTTAAATGTGGACACTGCTTGTGTGTGCTTTCTGCCTGCCACAGTGGGGACTTAGTGCTACAGCACTAGCAACAGGCAGACCAGGACTCTATCAGTGCCCATTCCACAACCGGAATACAGTACATAGAAGCAGCTAACAGATTGCTCAAATGGTGTTTACTGAAACTGCATAGTTTGCCTGCTTCAAAGTACTAAAGTGGCAACTTCATGTGAACTGTTTACGTGGACACCATCTTTATGACCCCTGACCCTGAGCTACCCAATCAGTGATAGAGGAGCTCCAAGGACTGTAGCTATGGCTCCTGGGTAGGGGGTATGAATGTTCTTTGGTGCCTTTATTGACTGCCAATAAGTTAACAAGAAACCCTAATGCATATTAATTTCTGTGACAGACAGCAGAACTGTTCAATGTGGAGTCATGGTTTCCCCCTGAGGTAGCTGGAGAGAAGGCTGCTCATGGTAGTGTGTGCTCTCTGAGGAAAGAGGGGAGCTATGAGTGAGCGAGAGATGTTTGGGAAGTTGGCCCACAGCTCCCATGGTGACAGCAATGAGATTTGCTGAAGTACCTCATCAGCTGAAAGAGAGACAGAATCCTGGTTCCAGTTGAAAGAAGACAGTTTGACATGCTGAGCATAGCCCCAGGTCAGTACAGGGGCTGGGACTGTGTATCTAGAGCTTGAAGTGGGTTCCAGAGATGGAGACCAACATTGAGAGAAGCCTGCTGGGTTTCCATTGCCTGGGGAGCCAGGAAGTATTGAAGAGTGCCATCAAAAGTGTGGAAGTCTGCCAGAGACTATTTTGCTTTGATTTGCCAGTTTGTGTATCAAATCTGCCACAAAGCCATGCTTTCTGCCTGCAGAAAGTGAGAGACTAGTTGAATCTCAGTTGGGAAGAAACTTCATGCCAATCAGGATGGTTGGGAAGTCAGCCCTGTATTGTCACTGCTAGGCAGTACCAAACATTTGCCCCTGAGAAATAGAAGCCTTGATGTGTGGGATAAGTGTGTGGTCCTGGTCCCCAAGACTGGCCTAATCCAGGATCTGCAGAGGAATAGCCTGAAGGTGACAAGCTGCAAAGCCTGCAACCACCTGAAGGTGACAAGCTGCCAAACTTCAGCATCAGCACTGCAACTGCCAATGTTGCAATTCAAGGCCCCAACTTAATGGAAGCAAACTACATTTGCTGACCCTATTAAGACCTGGTGTGTTGAACTTTAAACCGTGAGTAAATACAGGGCTTGCCCGGAGCTGGGGAACCACTTCAGTTACTGAGAGTGTTTTTTTTTTAAAGTTAAGTGCACCAATAGCAGCCAACTGTAGCAACTTTCAGGCCTGCATCTTCTCAGACCGGCTACCCAGGTAGACTCTTTAGGGACACTGATATCGGTGGGGAGGAGGGCTATGTGCATGGTGTTGCTGTGAGGGTGGGCACAGTTACTGTTATAGTTCACTGGATTTTCAATTTATCAATCATTATCAATTGTTCTGATCTGCATCTCCCATTCCCCTTTCCCAAGTAATGCATCTGTTATTGTTATTACTGCATAAACCTGTCTGTGAGCATATTTTTAGTGATAGCTATTAATTGCATGCAACAGAATATTAAGTTGGTATATGGAATTCTGTGTGTGGGGTGATTGGAGGGAGAGGTGGGTAGGTAAAGCATCCAAGGTTCCATGTGATAACAGCAAGGAGAGAATAGTGATGGGAACATCAGCGACTACAAATCGCTGACTACAAAATAAGTGAACACCACTACAGCAGATCCAACAACAATAACAATCCATACATAAACACATATAAATAACTCAGGTTTTTATGTGGGGCTCTGCCCTCACACCTCGATCTAATTATAATCAACTCCGGAGGGGCCTGCCATTGGGGTATGGGGTGACATACGAGAGAGGGGTTATTCGGGGGGGGGGCAACCTGTAGATAGAGGGAGCATGCACCACATAATCTTCTTACCTGGCACAAAACAAAAAAAAGCACAAAATAAAATTCTAACTATAGGAACCAAAAAAAAAACACAACATAACCACACCACTGCCAAGATCCAAACCCAGCATCTTCTGCACTAGAGCCATCCACTACAACCACCAGACCAGATGGCCAGCTGGAAACTGCCTGGCCAAACTACTGCCTATATCGTCTTTCACTACTACCTCTACACAGTCGCCCTATCCTTTTCTCGCTATTCTTGTTCCCTTATCCTCATTATACCATGCCTTGCTATTCTTTCACGTTGGCCATTCTCAAAGGTGGTCAAACTGAGTCACTCAAATTGACTCACCTATATCACAGGTTACCCATCCAAGGGGGTTGTAGCCTACAAACAACTGGCCGCTATACCTTACTCTGGGTGGAGTCACTATTTAATTTTCTATTTGAGAAAGAACCCCCTTTCACAATCAGAACAGAGCCCAGGCCTCTCAACCTAGTTTGACCCCAAAGAGGCAGGGTAGCAGCCCCTAATACCTCGCCCAGGTTACATTACTTTAAAAGTCACCATTAATCAAAGAAGTCCACAACTTGCTGCACCAACTAAAAGCTCAAAAATGGGTTGGAAGTTATGGTTTAATCCCAATTTCTTAAACTTGCTGCATCAAAATTGTTCTCCCCATCACCAAAATGTTCAACCTATTTAGAAACATAGAAAAGATGATGGCAGAAAAGACTGATAGTCCAACCAGTCTGCCCATATTACCCAATGATATCCTGGGATCTATTGTCTCTATGGGATCTTTGCTTGCACTGTTTCTTCTTTTGTTATCCATGTTTTGGCCCCACATCCCGCTAAGTAGTTAATATGCCTTTGACTCTAGCCCTGCCTTGTTTGAAATCATTTATGGTTTTGTCACTTATTTAAGCAATAATGCATTACAGGGCATTTGTCATTCTGGGATAATGGCCTGCCTCAGGTGGTCAGGTGCAAGGCTGCAGATTTTCCCATGACACACACCCTGGAGTGCATTATTGCAATATAAAATGGCTTGCTAAAAACAATAGGAAAAAGTGAAACATACTTTTTAGTTGCTTTTTGAATAAACGTGATGTCCTGGGATAAGATCATCTTTTAAGATCAGCACTGACCAATCAGAGCCCTGGAATTTTTCTTGTCATATTATTTATAGAAAATAAAAAATTAAATATGAAATGGAAACACTTGAAAACACTTGACTTGTTAGTTAAATATACTAGAGTATCATCCAATTATCAAAACAGACACACAACAGTAACATTGCAACACCACATGAAACAGACAATCAGCAAAACTAAAATTCAGAAGAAGTAAATTAAAGGAAAAAGACATTAAATAAAGTGCCTCCATCTTCCCTGTGGCCATGCATCTAGAAGTTCACATGGTTATCTTAACTGCTGTGGTCAATAGCCAGTAATGCAATGTTTAATAATCTCTCATTATGTTGGCTTGCCGCACTTGCGCACAAGTCAACATCTTAGAAGAGTGCAGAATTGAGTCGTGATCGCTGTTGGGCGAATGCAGAGCACACATCAGTAGTGCGTCCCTCATTACCCAATCAGCCTGCATGCCCACGCCACATCATGCATGCTAATGTGGTGAGCACATCTAAGAAGGTCCGCTGCAATCCGAGCAAAACTCGTCCAGATGCAGCGGACCCATATCGATAACTGCCACATTAGCATGGTGGTGGCTGCCCAACAGCTGACTTTGGGGGTGCCCAATCCTCCAGCCAGCTTTCTGTGGCCACAGAAATTTGCCAATATGGGAGCCCACTCCCCGTCAGCATACAACAGCCCCCCCATTTCCTATATGCCGAGGGAGGTGCCCAATCCCCCTCGGTTCTTGCCTCCACCCCCGCTTTCATTGTGAGCTGATGGGGGAGCCCACTCCCCATCGGCATAAATCAGCCCCCCCACATTTCGTATATGCCGAGGGGGGTGCCCAATCCCCCTCAGCTCTTGCCTCCCCCTAGCTGTCATTGTGTGCCGATGGGGGTGCCAAATCCCTGTCGGCATAAATTCACCTCCCCGATTGTCTGCCTATGGGGGTGCCCAATCCACCATCAGCTCCAGCCCCCTCAAACAGCCTTCCCAATGTCATGCTGGGAGCCCATCCCAGCATGGCAAATGTCCCGTGTCATCCTCCTTAAAAAAGTCTCTGAAAGAAAAAAACGGTCCCTCGCGGTCTCAGTGGCCCCCTCCCCACCCGTGCCCACCCACTGCACACCCTGCCTCCCCACACCCCTCACCCCATACTTACCTCCAGACTCCGGTGCAAAGATCTTCGGTGGACCGGGAACATGTCTGCACTCTTCAAAACCGACTGCAAACTGAGGAAATGCCGGTAAGCTGTATAATGGAATGAATAGAGTTTTTTCAACTTTGCTGCATATCTCCGGCATTTATTGGAATTTTGGCACCAAATTTTCAACATAGGGTTTTTGGGGCCCTTCCTCATGAATTCTATCACTGTCATGGCGCTAATCGGCCTTGAAAGGTGATTTTGCAGTCACTGCACAAAATCACCTTTCGGGACCCATTAACGAAATGACAGTGCCAGAGTTCATGAGGTGGCCTCTCAAAAAGCCTATGTTCCAAATTTGGTGGAAAAAATCCAACAAATGCCTGTTGTACGAGCGTGCGTTGCACAGTTGCTACGCAGGCTCATAACTTCATGCATTCACAATATTTTAACACCGATTTTCAACATTGTCATTTTTGTACACCTCCTTGTGAACAGTACAGCTGTCAT
Organism: Neoceratodus forsteri; assembly: GCA_016271365.2. Lineage (NCBI taxonomy): Eukaryota > Metazoa > Chordata > Ceratodontiformes > Ceratodontidae > Neoceratodus > Neoceratodus forsteri. The sequence goes on along the minus strand of CM028133.1, from coordinate 949,299,746 downwards.
TTTCCACATCCTGCCCAAAATGTGTTTCCACACTTCTGGCACACAATAGTGCAGTCACTGTGGGAAATCAGTGTTTGGGCTAGATTATGAAAATGACAGTGACACAGTTCATGAGCAGAGGTCCTAAAATACCTATGCTGAAAATTTGGTGATGATACTCCATAAAATGACTGTGTTATGAGCATGCGTTGGCAGATTGCATGCACGCTTGTACCGTCGTGCATTTGTGATATTTTCACTCTGGATTTTCACCATTGCCATTTTTCTACACCTCTTGATGAACAGTACAGCTGTCATTTCACATATCCTGCCCAAAATGTGTTTTCGCACTTCTGGCACAGAATAGCGTAGTCACTGTGTGAAATCACTTCTTGGGACACTTTGAGGAAATAACAGTGACACTTTACATGAGCAGAGGTGCTAAAATCCCTATGTTGAAAATTTGGTGTCAAACGCCCATAAAATGGCAGTGTTCCAAGCGTGCATTGCATATTTCCCACGCACCCTTGTAACTTCGCAAATTTGGTATATTTACATGCCACATTTTCAACACTGCCATTTTTTTACACCTCCTTATGAACTGTACAGCTGTCATTTCTCACATCCTGCCCAAACTGTGTTTTCACACATCTGGCGCACAATGGCTCAGTCACTGTGGGAAATCAACTTTCGGGACAGATTAACAAAATTGCGGTGCCACTGTTTATGAGCAGAGGTCCCAAAATGCCTATGCTGAAAATTTGGTTAAAAATTCCCCCAAATAATTGCATTACAGGCATGCGTTGCCCAGTTTCTATGAACGCTCATGACTTCACCAATTTTTCATATTTTCACTCCAGATTTTCAACATTGCCATTTTTGTACCTCCTCATGAAAAGTACAGCTGTCATTTTCACATCCTGTGAAAATGTGTTCCGCACCTGTGGCACCAAATGGCACAGTCGCTGTGCAAAAATCACCTTTTGGCTAATGAACTGATAGTGCCACTGTTCATGAGGTAGGTCACAAAAGTCCATTTGAAATATTGGAGTGAAAATGCCTCGGGTGTTAGGGTTTCCAACTGTAACACCCTGCCTGTAGAGACTGACAGGTGTCAAGGTGTGACTTGGGATTGTCGGACGAATGCTCACGCCATTCCACCCCCACCCCACCCTGCGGCCAGTGACAATCATCAAGATGTGCCTTGGATGCTTTGGCTCCAATGTTCACCCACTGTCCTATACTGCACCCATCTCAGTGTATTTCCTTATGGAATGGGGTGAGTGTAGAGCCCAAAGACCCCAATACACACCGCAACACTTGTCGGTGTCTGCAGGATAAGGAGAGGTGAAATGGCATGAGCACTATGGCCAACACCCAAAGGGACACCCCAATGCCTGTCAGTCTCTGCAGCGTGGGGGTGGGTTGGCATCAGTTCAATATTTCACTGCCATTTCTATTATGCATCTCTCTAACTCCTGCACTATCAATGCCAATGCCAGCAAGCCAACATTCGGCATTGACAAATGCTTGTTTTAGAACAGCTATGCACCATCTTTGCTCTCGTTTCTAAAGTAGATTAGGAGATATGAAATGGCAGTGCAGTTCTTCCATATCTATGGCACTATAAGTAAAGTGTTGCGTGCCATAGAACTGTACACTTTTGAGCCTAAAAGAATTCCTGATATCTGGACATTGGCCTCTTAGTACCTCTACACAAGAATGACAACCAAACTGTCCGGGATTATTACAGACCTATTTCTGTTCTATTGGCCATGGCCAAAGTAAGGAGAGGATAGTTCATAATCAGTTGACATCTTATTTGGAACAGCACGTTACTATGTAAGGAGGAGCATGAGTTGAGAAATGACCATAGAACTTGTACAGCATTGGTCAGTTTCATGGATATGGTTCACCATGCCATGGACAAGGACCTGCTGACCGGTGCCGTGTTATGGATCTGACCATATCTAGTTCTGTTCCCCCACTACATCATCAGCAATGTGACCTCACTGACTGTGATATCACAGCTACCCAGGGGGAACCACTCAGTAGCTGCCAAGCCAATCACCTGTGATGTCACAGTCAGTGAGGTCATAGTTTTGATGCTGTAGGAGGGGAATAGAACTGTATACTGTATGTCATCTGCCAGGCAGAGTGCTAATCCACACACCCGTCATAATACTGTCACATAAAGCGTTCTGTGAGCAGACAGAAAAGAAAAGTACTTCAGAAATAAAAAGTTATATCTACTACTTCTGAAATTGTGTAACATTTTCCTGTGTGCTGTTTTTGGTTCTACTAGCTCTTTCAAATCATTAAGTATACCAGTAATTCAATTCTGCAGCTCCTATGTAGCTAAGGAGACCAGCTGTGACATTCAGGAGTTGCTATGTGAACAGCATGTATGCGTTATGTGAACACTAACGTTTTTATGTCATGATGCCTTCCTCAAAGCTAGGTTCATGTATCAACAGAACCGCAAGGAAAGCCACCCACTGGCTAGGTGTGCAAAATGAGAAATAAGTACAGCCAACACAAACTCCAGCACCACCCACCACCAAGGACCACACCAGAACAACTTGGTAGCTCAAATTAGCAATATTTTATTCAGAAAGTGTGTTGAGACCTCTTGCCAGCATAGGAAGACCAAGAGGGTCTTCAAACATGGAATAGGGGAACATTTGAGTTCAATTAGAACACAAGACGAGCACAACGCTTTGTTCTGCTACCTAAATCGCAGTGGGGAGGGAGGGAGCAACATCAGTTCTTCTTTTGTGGAATAGAAATGGTTAGAATGGGCCCGGGGGGGGATTTTGAAGTATTACTTAACTAAAGGGAAGCTTTCTGGATTTATATACTGGGTGCAATGAGTCCTCCGGGTCTCAATGACAACTTTGAGTTGGCAGCCTTTCCTTGGAGATAGAGTCTATTTGCAAAAAGTCTGTTACACCTGATAAATACTGTTGTATTCTGCCATGCTTTTAATACTGAGATTGATCAAATGTGGCTGTAATGAAGATATACTGTGTTTGATATATATTTCTGATATCTACTAGTGTGTCCTTATGCTGAGATAATATTTACTTATCCATTTACATGTATACATATTGAATTTAATATGCAGCAGATCTAGTTGTTACTGGGTTATACATATGTGGTCAGTTTTACCTTTTATATTTTGAATACTATCAAATGTATTATTTACCACTTTTTCACAGCACTTAGTATTGATGTTTTTTTGATGACATTTATATTTCACAGGTTGCAATCAGGTGTATCACTGTAAGTGCTCTGCCTAAAATGGATGGGTTTTACTATGGTGAAAACTTCCTGAAGATGCTTTGAGTGAAACTGGTCAGAAGATCCTTGGGTCCCACTGGTGTATTCTTATCCTGGTAAGAGGCTTCAGCACACTACACTTTTTGAATAAAACTTTGCTAATTTGAGCTACCAAGTTGCTCTGGTGTGGTCCTTGGCGATGGGTGGTACTGGTGTTTCTGTGTGTTGGCTCACATATCAACACCCAAATGCCATAGCACGTTTTGTTAGCTATGGAAGCACTAACTGAATTACTGACATGCTGAAAGACTTTAAGGACTTATCTGTGTTCACAGCTATGTATTTTAACAAAAATGAAATTGCAAGGATTTTTGTAAGCATAAAGAAGGTACAGTACCTGCTGTCATAAGATGTAAAATACAAAATGGTCCTGCATCTTTTGTTTCTGTACTGTTTACTGGTGACATGGAGAATGAGTAAATTATATGATATGATAAAGCAGACCCACGGTCTCCAGCCTGTTTTCTGAGACAAATGCTCCCATAGACTGTTTAAAGTAAAGCACTGTATGTTAAATATATACCATAGTTTAGTAACCACTCCTGCTATAGTGCACCTCAAGGCCTCCTGAGGTACCACACTGAGTCTATTAGAGCACAAACACTTTTGCTATTATAGTTGTCTAATAAACAGAACTGTCTCTCTGCGTCATTCTGTCATTTGTAGTTTTGCTGCTACCTTTTTGGTCATATGACTTACTGTATACCTCAAGCAGTGTGTCACCTGACTGGTGACCTTCAGGAATGAGTAAGGAGTATGACCTTATAAAGGTGTATTGGATTTTATTTATTTATTTATTAGATCATCGGTTTACAGACCTTTGAGTCATAGACTCATTTACAAAGATACCTCATCAAGAGAGCAATACATCACAACAAACAAAACAGTACAGTACATAACGTTTAGATTAAAAAAACAAACAGTGTTACAGGCATTCACTGGTGGTACACACTTGGTAATAGGTAGATCACAGTGGTCATAATATAGGTATACGAGTACCACATCAGGTAGCAACCAGAGTCTCTGTGCTGGGGGCTCCCTTGTCTTTCTTTTAGACAGTCTGCCCCTCAGCCTCCCTCTCCTGTTGAAGGCATGGGTTCTGGTGCAATTTCCACTCGGTCCACTTTTCCACAAATTTTTTCCTGTGTATACCACAATCTGGCTGTAATTCTTTCCATGCTCATTATGACATTCACCCTTTCCCACCACTCGCCCATTGTGAGCAAGAGGGGTGATAACTAATGGGAAGTAACACTGTAATGGGAAGCACACACTCAGTAAAACTTCCATGTGGTCCATGGACCCCACTCCCCTCAATGGGAAGCCCATCACAGGGCTTTAAGTCTAGGTGACCTCCTAGGCCCCAGATACTGCTGAGCTCATTTTGGATCCGATGCGGTTACCTCCCACTCCTCCTTCAGGGGTTTCTGCCATTCTTGTTCTGTGATAGACTCCCCATTTCTGACTCCCATTTCTCCTTGACCCTGCCAAAACTGGGTAGCTGGCAGATTGCGCACCTTGTATGCTAGTGTGATATGTTTACCCTTTATGTTTAGCCCAGCAGATCAGTAAAGGAAGTCTTCCTAGTCTGTTAATGATCTGTTGACCTGTTCGATATGCTGATCTGTGTTTAAATAACTATTCAGTTGTAAATAGCAGAACAGGTCTCTGTTTGGAAGTCCATATATCTCCTTTAGGTGTTCAAAATAGACAATAACCCCACCATTCACTAACTGGCATGCCTAGTAAGGGCTAATCGATTGCAGTACCAGGGAATTCAATGAATGGTTGAAAAACTGGTGTGGAGCTCAGGGTTTTGGCTTTATTGGGGACTGAGGAGCCACCTGGAGGGATGCAAACCTATACTGGTGCAAAGGTCTGCATCTGTCCAGGGGGGGAACCAGGATCCTAGGTGAGAGGTTTAAATGCTTCATTGGCAAGCATTTAAACTAGCCAAGGGGAGGCACTGAAAAGGAGCAGTGAAATTCGGCCTCCCCACAAACAACAGTAAGTAGGAGGTAAACACCAAGGTAGAGAAGTCATTAGGGGCAGGCCAGAAGTAAATGTAAAAAGGCAAAGGCAGTAAGGACAGCAATGGGGCTAAAAGGGTAAGGTCATCAAAAGTGGAGGGTGATGAGTACCAATGCCCGTAGTCTGTGTAACAAGCTCCTTGAACTAGTGGCCTTGATGGAAGAGGGTTGCCTGGATATTGTGGCAGTCACAGAAACGTGGTACACAGAGAACCATGACTGGGATGCCAACATACCAGGATACACAATCTACAGGAGGGACAGGGAGGGTAAAAGAGGAGGAGGAGTAGCTCTTTATGTAAAGGAAGGGATCAAAGCAACAGAACTAAAGAGTACACAGGGAGCAGATGAGACACTCTGGGTCACCCTGGAGACAGAAAATGGCACCACAATCCGCATGGGGGTTGTATACAGACCCCCATCTCAGGGGAAGGGAATGGACAAGGAAATGATAGAAGGCTTCCTTAGAATGGCAGAAAAAGGGGAGATATTGTTGATGGGGGACCTGAATATGCCAGATGTTAACTGGAGCACCTTTGCTGCAGGCACATCCAAGAGCAGGGTCATTCTTGATGCCCTACAGGGGGCATGCCTCAGACAGCTAGTACTGGAACCCACTCAGGAGGGAGCAATCTTAGACCTGGTACTCTCAAATGGGGAAGGAGAAAGAATCTCAGATTTAGAAGTGGGTAGCCATCTGGGAACAAGCGACCACCAAACAGTGTGGTTCACGATAAACACAGCCATACAATCAAGCCATACAAAAGCAAGAGTATTGGACTTTAGGAGGGCTGACTTTGGGAAAATGAGAGAGTGCCTCAGAAAAGCACTAGCAAACAGGCAAGAAGGAGGGGTGGAGGAACAATGGAGAATAATCAAAAGAGCCATCACAGAGGCAACAATCCTTTGTGTAAAGCAAATCAACAAAACACAATGAAGGAAAAAATCGCTATGGTTCTCAAAAGAGGTGGCAGGGAAGGTTAAGGAGAAAAGGATAGCATTCAGGAAATATAAGGAAACACAGAAGGAGAAGGACAGAGAACTTTATCAGTTAAAGCAGAAAGAGGCTGGGAAGGCAGTCAGAATAGCAAAGGCCTAAACCGAGGAAAGGATAGCCAACTCTGTTAAGAAGGGGGATAAGACCTTTTATAGGTACATTAGGGAGTGAAGAAAGACCAAAGGAGGGATACTGAGGCTTAATAAAGGGGAGGGAATGTGGATAGAGGGTGACAATGAAAAAGCAGGGATACTGAATGAATATTTCTGCTCAGTATTCACAAAGGAAGAGGGGGGGGAGGTACCTAAACCAAACAAGAGAGACACTCTGAAGACGAGGGTCGATACCAGTCCATTTACAGAAGAAAGGGTTCTGAAAGAACTAATAAAATTGAAGGTGGACAAAGCAATGGGGATTGATGGGATTCACCCAAGAATTCTAAAAGAACTAAGGGTAGAACTAATGACACCGCTGACTACTCTCTTTAACAAATCATGGGAGGATGGGGTGGTACCTGAGGACTGGAGGAGGGCAGATGTGTCCTCTTCACAAAAGTGGGAGCAGGACAGAGGCAGGAAACCACAGACCAGTTAGTTTGACCTCAGTGGTAGGTAAAATGATGGAATCACTTCTGAAGGAAAGAACTGTTGAGTACCTAGAGGCCAGTGGGGCACAGGACCCAAGGCAGCATGGATTCATGATGGGAAGGTCATGTCAGATGAATCTAATAGATTTCTTTGACTGGGTGACCAAAGTAGTAGACCAGGGAGGGGCTGTGGACATGGCTTACCTAGATTTTAGCAAGGCATTTGATACAGTCCCACACAAAAGATTAATACACAAATTAGCCAGCCTTGGAGTGGGTCCCAAGGTGGTAGCCTGGATAAAAAATGGCTAGACAACAGGACGCAAAGGGTAGTAGTAAATGGAGTCCACAGTGAAGAAAGGAGGGTTACTAGTGGGGTACCACAGGGTTCAGTACTGGGACCGGTACTTTTTAATGTTTTTATAAGTGACATTGCAGAGGAACTGGAAGAAAAAGTATGTCTCTTTGCAGATGACACAAAGATCTGCAACAGGGTTGATACACCAGATGGAGTGGAAAGGATGAGCAGGGACTTGGCAAGGTTGGAGGAATGGTCAAATGTATGGCAGCTCAGATTCAATGCAAAGAAGTGCAAGGTAATGCACCTGGGAAACAAAAACCCAGGGCAAGAGTACACAATGGGGGTGAGATACTGACAACAGTAAAAATGGAAAGGGACCTGGGGGTAATTATATCAGATGACCTAAAGGTGGGCAAGCAATGTGAGAAGGCAGTAAGGAAGGCTGGGAGGATATTGGGATGCATAAGGAGAGGCATCAATAGTAGAAAACAGGAAGTTGTTATCCCTCTGTACAGACAGTTGGTGAGACCCCATCTGGAGTACTGTGTGCAGTTCTGGAGACCCTATCTCCGCAAAGACATAGACAGAGTGGAGGCTGTCCAGAGGAGGCAACCAAAATGGTTCAGGGTCTGCACCAGAAGACATACGAAGAAAGACTAAAGGAGCTTAATATGTATACCCTTGAGGAAAGGAGGGAGAGAGGAGACATGATAGAAACTTTCAAGTACCTCAAGGGAATCAACAAAGTCCAAGAGCATGGCATCTTTCAGAAAAAGAGATGTGCAAGAACAACGGGGCACAATTTGAAGATAGAGAGGGGACGGCTCAGAGGTAATGTGAGGAAGTATTTTTTCACAGAGAGGGTTGTGGATGGATGGAACAGCCTCCCTGAGGAGGTCATGGAGTCAAGAACAGTGGGGAATTCAAGAATGCATGGGACAGACATAAGGCAGTCCTAGTGGAGGGTAGGAGGAAGTAAGCTGTTGGTTAATTAGGATCTGCAGCTTATCCGTTAGGTAGGAAAATGGGCAGACTCGGTGGGCCAAGCGGTTCTTATCTGCCGTCAAAAATTCTATGTTTCTGTGTTTCTATGTTTCTATGTACCCAAAACTGGAGTCTCTATACATTGGATGAAATTTGGAGTCTTTGTGATTGTTGTGAGTTGACCTATATCAATTGGGGTATGCGTGAGCTGCCTAGTCTTTTTAACTACCATCAGTGAGTGCCTCCAGGGATCTGAAATGTCCTTCAGCAGAAGGCAGGATCTGTTTGGCTGCTGGGAAAGTAAATAGTGGTGCAGGTAGCCTTGTTCTATTCTCTAGGGTGTACCACCCTAAGTTCAGTCTCTGTTTCACCATTGTGACTACTTGGGCTGCTTTGGCTGCTAGGTGGTAGTGCTCAAAATTAGGTTCTGATAGTACTGAGGGTCACTACCACCTGACAGTACTAAGGAAGACTTGGGCATTTCAGATAGATATAGCTCATACATGCATCTGTTGGATCTCGGACCTTCATAGATTTCCTCCTCATACAGAAACACATGCACACATCCCTTTTAAACATGGTTAGGAGCTCTGCTACAATAAAGGGGTAATACTATCATGACGCATCCTGAGGAAAACTGAGGAAATTTCAGAATGAGAATTTAAATGTTTTGTGTCGTATTATTATTGCTAAGTTAATTTAATTTCACAAATTGTAGTGACAAAGAAGCAATGGGACTTACTGGGAACTTGAACCCATGCCCCTGGAACACTGTACTGGTGCAGGTTGCAGGATATGCAATGCCAGAGAAAGGCAATGTGTCCGGAAACTTCAGGTCCAAGAATGTGAGCCTACAGCTCAGTGGTTCGAGCACCAGAACAGTATTCCAGGAGCCTGGGTTCAATTCCCAGTAGGTATCATTCTTTCTTTCACACTACAAGTTGTGATTTAAATTGCTCAGTAGTGGCCAATACTGCACCAGAAACATTACTTGTCTTCTCATTTGTTCCTAGTTTTAGGATATGCAATACCAGAGAAAGGAAGTGTGTCTGAGAAACTTTGGGTCCATTCAGGTGAGCCTAAGCTCAGTGGTTAAAGCACTGGGACAGTATTCCAGGGGCCTGGATTCAATTCCCAGTAGGACACATTATTTCTTTTTCACCACAATTTATGAGGGAATTTCAGATACCTATAATCTATGTAATGAGTCTGCTGCATCTGAGACCCTGATAAACCAACTCCTCAAACATGCAGACACACATCCATCACACACTGAAGCAATGTGAGTAGTTCTGATAGTGTAGCAGGGCTCTACCTCTCTGACACTTCTTGAGAAGTACCGGGAAATTTCAGTTACCTATAATCTGTGTACCAAATCTGCTGGGTCAAACCTCCTGAAAGACCTCCTCCATGTACATGCATCCAACCATCCCCATTCAAACACTGAGTAGCTGTGATAGTACTGAGGTGCAAGACTACTATAACACATCCATGGAGGACTGAGGGAATGTCAGACATCTGAAATCTGTATTTATTTATTTAAAAGAGACTCACCAGAAAAGGCATACTGAGCTATAACAGCTCATTTCCAAGTGCATCCTGGCAGAAGGGAAAATGGGAAGTACAAATACTGAAAAACATAACAAGGATATTTATTTATTTATTTAAAAGTTTTACCAGGAAGGCATACTGAGCAGACTACCGCTCGATCCCAGATGCATCCTGGGGGTAGAGGGAATGGGATAGTGCATACAGTAAACATACAGAAGTTTTCGAACAGCCATAATTACAGTAAGTTACATACAATATGTAATATAATACTACACAACGTCATATAGTGTGTTGCAATAAATATACACAGATAATTACAGTAGCATTTTGTCCACAAGACCGACTAATGTGAATTAACTTTTTAATCAATTGGAGAAGACACAGGAAGGAGAAGGTAGGAATGTATAGAAGAGATGGGAGCTAAAAGAAATCATGTGGGAGAGTGTAAGTTTAAAAGTAGATAAAATGGCAAAGGCAGAAGTAGCACTGAAAGGGTAGCAGGAGAGTGGGTCAAGTGCAGCTGCATGTAGGGGAAATAAAGCTACAAGAAGGGAAGAAAGCAAATGAAGAGACAGGGCAGTTTGGATGGCTAGAGGAAGGATGTTCCAGAGTTTAGGGAAGCGGTAAGAGAAGGCAGACTGCCCTAAGGAGGAAAATCTAGCAAGGAGAGCCAGGGTCTAGCAGTCATAGTTATGGAAGGAGTAGGTGGCAGGAGAGGTGTAGAGAGGATAGGGAGAGGTACAAGGGAGGGAATCAAGCCAATACTTCCTGACAAAGGAGGAGCAGTGGAGTGAGGCATCTGGCATCTAGAGAAGGGAAAGACAGGGAGGTATAGAGGTTTACAGTGGTGAGTAAGGGGCGGACAGTCAAGTGCAAACCAGCAGAAGGAGTGGAAAAGGGTATTCAGTCTGGTTAGGGCAGAATTTGGGGCTGCGCTATAGACAACGTCACCATAGTCGAAAATTGGGAGAATCATTTTCTGGACATTTTCCTGATGAGCAGGTAATAGGATGCAACCAAGATGTCTGAACAGAGCACCAAGTTTGGGGTGCATTTTTTTGTGGATGGCATCTACGTGCCCAGAAAAGTTGAAGTGATTGTCTAGCCAGAGCCCAAGGTATCTGAAGGATGTAATGTCATCAATCGTGTGACTGTCAAGGGTACAGAAGGATGGTATGGCAGTCAACCTAGAGAGTCTTTGGCAGGTACCAAAGGTAATGGAAAATGTCTTGGCATTTAGGGACAACTGGTTAGAGTGGAACCAGGTCTGGACTTTATCAAAGTTTAGTTGGAGTCTAGTCACCACATCAGAGAGGGAGGCACCAGAGGTATACAGAAGTGTCATCCACATACATGTGAATGGATGCAGAGGCACAGGCAGAAAGGAGATCATTTAGGAAGATCAAGAAAAGCAACAGGCCTAGCACTGACCCTTGGGGGACACCAGTGTTGATGGGGAGAGGGGAGGGAAATAGAGTTGCCTATTCCGACTGACTGACTCCTACCCACTAGATAGGAATGAAACCAGTCAGTAGCTGGGATGGAAAGTCCTTCTGCTGCAAGCTTATTGAGAAGAAGGGTGTGAGATATGGTGTCAAAAGTGTTAGCCAAGTCGACAAAATTTGGCAGAGGTGATAAGGCCCTGCCCCATTCTGGTAAGAACAGAGTCAGTGATCCAGAGAAGGGAGGTGGAGGTGGAGTGGGACTTAAAAAACAGACTGAAAAGGGGTAAGAAAGGAGGATGAGTCAAGGAAGGAAGAGCCCAGGGATGGAACAAGGTACTCATGAAGTTTGGCAAGGATAGGGAGCAGGGAGATAGGGCAATAGTTACCAGGATTGGAGGAATCCCCACCTTTAGGGATAGAGATAATGGTGGCAAGCTTCCAGGCATTAGGGAAAGATGCAAGGGAGAAAGAGAGGTTTAGCAGAGAGGAGAGTGGAAGGGCAATACTGGGGACAGAGAGGTGAAGAAGCTTAGGTTCAAGCCCATCAGGGCTTTTACCTTTGTGCGGGTCAAGGGCAAGGACAGCCTTCAGGGTGTCTGCTGGCATGACAGTAGAGAAAGAAAAAGGGCTGGATAACGGGAGTGTGCATGTGGCTGAGAGTGGAGTGGGAACAGATGAGGGGAGGGAAGATATTAAGGATGAAGCACAAGGGATAAAGAAAGTGTTGAACTTGGAAGCCACAGCAGGAGGGTCAGAAATGGTAGTGTCTCTCACCTTGAGGACAGGGACTGGGCAGGAGGGGAGAACAGAACATGGACTACATTCCAGAACTTGGAGGGGCAGTAAATATTATCCTGGAAGGTGGATGAAAAATAATTGGCCTTGGCCAATCTGATAGCTCTGGTGGAAGTGTTTTGGAGGACACAGTACTTAATTAAGTCTGCATGGGAGCCAGAGGCCTTGTATGTCTTCCAGGTGAGGTCATGTGCATGCTGACAGGCCAGTAATTCAGCTGAAACCCAGGGGAAGTGGTAACCTCTTACTCTAGTTTTCCTGAAGGAAGCATGTTTCTCCCAGATATTTAAGAATGTGGTCTTAAAGTATCTGAGGGCAGAATTAGCTGAAGAGTCAGTGACAATTGGAGACCAAATAGAAGAGCCTAAGTCCTCATGGAGGGAGGACAAGTGTAAAGACCTGTAGAAATGGATCGTGATAATGGATTTGGGGTGATGACTCTTGAGCACACAGTAAACCATGTGATGGTCACTGAGTACATCTGGAAGAATGCCTGCAGCAGTAATCCTGTGGAAGTGCGAAGCTAGAGCCCAGTCCAGAAGGACATGATTTAGAGATTTGTGGTTTAGGCCAGTTGGTTGTGAGATCAATTATGTGAGATTAAGGGAAGAGATAGACATACCCAACCCCACTGTCAGTATCCCCCTCCTGCCCGACCTGGCATTTGTCTTTCCTCCACAGTCCAACACTAGGGTGTCCACCCCCAGTGCTAGTTAACTCCATCTCAAACAGGATGCAACACTGCGACACTGGTGTGCCCACACACAATGCCACCAGCTAAGATGTGCCTGAAAAGAAGGAAACCATCCCTCGTTGTCTTTGGTCCCTTGTAGTATTTTAGTTTTTTCTGTAAAACAACAGTCCCTCAACATTGTCTACTCTCACAACCCTCTGGCCCCCCTCTCAACCCCACACCCCACAACACCCCTCACTTAGCTATCGTGTCTTCCTATGATGACCGGCACATCCTGCTGCTTCCAGTGCTGACCAGGAACTGATTGAAATGTTAGGTTCACTTAATGACTTCTTAATGTTTTTTGAAATGTTACTCATAAATGTAATTTTTTAAATTTGTTTCTCCAAATTTTCAGCATAGCATTTTTGGCTCCCCACCTCATGAACAAGGTAGATGTAAATTTTTCAAATCCTCTCCAAAACATGTTTTTGCAGTCACTCCATGAAATCACCTTTAGGACAGGATTTTAAAAATTCCAACTGTCTTGTTCACAAGGTGCAGTCATAAAAAGATGATGTTGAAAATTTGGTATCACAATCTCAAAACAAACAAAAAAAAAGGCCCCAGAGTTTCAACATGGTCCTTGTGCTACCCCACCTCATGAACATACAACTTTGGGATTTTTTGCAGATTTTGGCCCCAAATTTTCAAGTAGCCCTCTTTTTACCCCACCTCATCACCTTAAGATGTGTTGTTTCTAAAACCCCGTCATAAACATGTTTTCAAAGTCGCTCTGCAAAATCTCGTTTTGGGCAGAATTTGAAAAATTCCATCTATCTTGATTATAAGTTGAGGTCATAAAGAGCCAATGTTGAAAATTTGGGGTTAAAATGTCAAAAACAATGAAGTGATGAGGAAACATTGAACTTTTCAACATTTACTCGTAGGTTTGTGGTATCCCATCAATGGGGCACAGGAAAGAGGGCTTTGTAATATGGATGCCCAAAACAGTGCATGACTCATGTGAGCATTTGGGAGTTTGTGGCATGGTGTATTGTGCATGCCACCTCCCTGATACTTGGCAGGTGGAGGTGATTGCATATATTTTAGGGGCGGTGCCCCCACAGGTGCAAGGTGGACTGTGAAGATCCATGCAGTATGCACAGTGTGTGTTTGCCACCAGTATTGACTGCGGTGTTTTTCCTGGTGGCCTTTTGACTGCGCTTGCATTTATCATGCTGCATTTGTTTTCTCCTTAACATGGGTGAACGTAACTTTCTGATGTTTGCAGATGTAGGCAGCAAATGTGCAGCACAACTCTTTTGTTACTCGTCTCATGAACATGACAGGTGTCATTTTTCAGATCCCCTCCAAAACATGTTTTTATAGTCGGTCTGCAAAATCATCTTTCAGATGGGATTTAAAAAACTCCTCCTGTCCCAATCATGTGGTGGGGTCATAAAACGAGGATGTTGAAAATGTGGGGTCAGAATGTCAAAAAACATTGACATGAAGAAACATGGGCCCCATTTTTAAAAGGTTTGTCCTGCACAAACCGTGTTTGTGCTGCACAAACCGGGAAGAGCGCTGGCTGTTGGGGGTGTGGCCATATTCAAAGGCCAAATATGCATGACCCACCCCTGCCAGCACCATGGTGCACAATAGTTTCCCACACATATGCAAATGGGGGAACCTCATGCATATGCGGTACAGTGCAATATACAAAGGCTTCAGAAGTGCTAAATGACTGCCCACTGCGGTGCAGTTTAACATTCTTGAAACTCTGCCCTTAATGGTGAGCAGACAGGGTGAGCCCCGTGCACCCTGTCCATGCACTGTTAAGGGCAGGGTCCCTGGAAGTCCAGTGGTCCCTCGCCGAGCCCAGATCTGTGTCACTTTTACAATAAAATAACATTCTTTTCCCTGGTAGTCTAGTGGTCCCCCCTCCCCGATCCCCGATCTGTGTCACCTTTAAAATTATAAATAAACATTCTTTTCCCTGGTAGTCTGCTGGTCCCCGCTCCCCAATCCTCAATCCATGTGACAATAAAATAAAGTCCCTGATTCCCTGGTTGTCTAGTGTTCCCTCCCTCCCCGATCCCTGGTCCGTGCCACCTTTGAAATATAAATAACATTCTTTTCCCTGGTAGTCTGCTATCCCCTATCCATGTGACAATAGAATAAAATCCCTGATTCCCTGGTAGTCTAGTGGTCCTCCCTCCCCGAGGTCTGATCCATGTATTAGGAAAATAAAATCCTGAATACCTGGTAGTCTAGTGGCCCCCCACCCCAGTAGGCCATGACCCACCACCCTGCCACCCCCAACCCAGCCCGAGCTGGCAACTGGCACAGCCCTCCTCAAATTGCCATGGTATACAGCACCCGCTCATTGAATATGGCGTCAGAGCCAGAGGGCCCTATTTTTGTGCACGGTGCACCTGTTTGCGCATGCAGCTGGCCGGCTCTGAATATGGGGCTCATTGAGCTTTTCCAATGTTTACTAACAACTTTGTTATTTTTGCACATTTTGGCCCCATAATTTCAACATAGCCCTTGTGTTACCCACCTGATGAACACAAGGTTCACACATGCCAGAGTGACAATCAAGTTGCCGGCGTAAAATACAACGCCAGCAACTTGCCAACACCAACACCAACTATCGCACCCCGACTATTTGTCATCCGGTAATCAGTTACAGGGGGCTATGCCTCCCGCACTCCCCACACCCCCCACCTATTTGCATAACAAACTCACACCCTGGTGACAAGCAAGGCGACCTGGGGATCATCAGCATTGCCCAATGCTAAAAAAACAAAGTCGCACAAGAAGCAAGCAACATCACAGCGGCAATAATGAGTCAGCACATTAATGGGATATGTGAACACAACAGGTGTCATTTTTCAAATCCCCTCCAAAACTTGTTTTCACAGTCACTCCACAAAATCACGTTTCGACCAGGATTTAAAAGATTTCAATAAGGTGAGACAGAAAAGGACTATGTTCAAAATTTGGGGTCAAAATGTCAAAAACTGAAGTTATGAAGAACATTGAATTGTTCCACCATTTACTAATGCCTTGGCATTTTCCAGATTCTGGCACCAAACGCGAACACAGCCTTTTGTTTCCTACCCGACAAACATGACAGGTGTCATTTTTCAAATCCCTCCAAAACATGTTTTTGCAGTCACTCTGTAAAGTCACCTTTCAGACATTATTTTACAAATTCTTACGGCCCAGTGGTGCTGAGGGTTGAGGCACTGGACGCCACACCTCACACCATGCCAGCGACCCGGGTTCAGGAACAGACTCAGGAAGCCGGGGGTTGGCAGGGGAAGGAGAGGATTGAGCATCTGGAAGACTGTTCTCCTCTCCTGGGGTGGGTTGGGGAGCTTGCCTCGCTCTGTAGCGGTCCCTGGTGGATACCGGGAGCACTATGGAGTGCAGCTACAGTTGGGGCCAAGAAAATCAGAGAAAATGGCATCTTGGCTAACAGGATGATGGCTGCCTGGACCCTCGCCATCATGGAGGATCCAGAAAGCTGGGACCAACCTCAGCAGCACCCATGGTCAAGAAGGTAAGCCGTAAGACACTTTCTCTCCAGAAGGAGAGGACCCATCTGGCAAAGGGATACATTGGGTTACCTTGGGAGCCTCCAGCTGCAATATGAGATGGGAGCTGGCGATGGGGGTTCCCAGGGAGGTGAGCACTGTCCTTGGTGGCCTGAAGGGGAGGCTGGTCAAGACGCGGGGGGGGGAGTAAAAGTAGCTAATGCAAAAAAAAAAATTCTTCACAGGCCCGTGGCACCGGGTGATCACCTGGCATGCTGGTGAGCTAGGTTCGCACATGAGCCAGGGATGACAGGAGCAGAGACCAGCATGGAGGGTTTAAGAGCATCCATGGGATGCTCTCCTCCTGCGGGGGGGTCTAGGTTGTATGACCCTTTGGTGGCTCCTGGCAGCCATGTTTGGCATTGCTCTTTGTGGTGTGGGTGACCATACTTCGCATGTGTGATTGGCCATGATGCCGCAATGTGCACTCAAGTGGGTGGGGGATGAAAAGCAGTAAAATGGCTGCCTAGCCCTCCGGATGATGGCAGTCCATCCTCCCATTGCTATGACAGCCCAGGATGCTCGTGCTGTGCTCTTACCGCTCCTCCCAGTGAGGAAAGAAAAAAAAGCCTGCGGGCATTCAGTCTCCCTTTCTGGTCTTGACCACAGGAGTAGGCCCCCTCTGGTGAAAGGATATGTTGGGATGACTGGGGGGGTGGCATGATGAGAGGCAGCAAACAACAAACTGAAGGAGCGTGGTGGTGGGGTGGGGTCTGGTCACCTGAAGGAGTGGTCAGCTAGGCTGGCAGGGGGATAAAATAGATATTACAAAAAAAAATTATTCTTCTCTTGATCATAAGGTGGGGTCATGAAAAGATTACTATATGTTGAAAATATGGGGTCAAAATATTAAAAAACAATAAAGCTATGAAGAAACAGTGAACTTATAAAGATGTTTTTTATTCTCTGTACTTTTTCCCAGCCCTAGGCCTCCCATATTCAAACAGTTAGCATGGCACTAACTGGGTTAGCCCTGCACTAACCGTGAATCGCACCAGCTGACAGGGTGGGCCCATATTTAAAACCCCTGGTATGCTGCGCTGACCTGACACGTGACCATGCAAAATATACTACTGTGCCCACGCAAATAAGGGATCCCACATGAATGCCAGGCACAGAAGTAGATTCAGTGGTTTTGGCAAAACTAAACAGCCCCCATCACAGTGCTGCTTAATGGCACTGAAACTCTGCCCTTATCCCCATGCCTGATACCCAACCCGATTGCCCATCCTCCAGCTGTTTTGCATATTCCTGGTCACTTCATTGTCTCCCCATCATCCATCCTGAAGCTGTCTTGAATATTCCTGGTGGTCTAGTGGCCCCCATCCCCAGCTCATCCATTCTCTAGCTGTCTTGAATGTTCCTGGTGGTCCAGTGCTTCCCCATCATTGCCCATCCTGTAACCATTTGGAATATTTCTGGTGGTCTACTGTTTCCCCCATAAGGGCATTTGACTCCATTCTGACCTGCTAACTCAGGACCCTCCTCTTAGCACCCCCTCTCCCAGGTCACCTCAGCTGAACTACATCACTGGTGATGGCAACTGATAAAGCCATCCACTCACTACTTAGGCCGGCCACCATCTGACTGTCAGTGAGTGATCCTGAGTACTGCAGAAAGAACTGTTTCTACAGTACTGATGATTGTATGCTGACAGTCAGATGGTGACCACCCAAGGTTGTGAGCGGAGGGCTGTGCTGGTTGCCATCACTGTTGCTGTACTTCAGCTTAGGAGACCATGGTGAGAGTGTGTGGTGGGGAGGAGGGTCCTGAGTGATAGAATTGGGAGGGGGACAGATGCCCTTATTGGGGGGGCAGAGAACCTCTGCACTACCACAAATGTTCAAGACAGCTAAAAGCTGGGTGATCTGGGGGTAGGCAGAAAACTAGACCATCAGAAATATTCAAGATAGCTACAGGATGGGCAATTGGACAGGTGGGGAGACCACCAGATCACCAGGAATATTCAAGACACCTACAGGCCAGCCACTCATGGGGGGGGGGCGTGTGCACACATGCTAATGAACACATAGATGGCATGCAGATGGTCCACAGCATCTTGCATGCTCAATGATCTCCTTAGCATTTGGTACTGAATATGGTCCAAATGAGCCCTGGCACTGTCCTGTTTGGGCTGCACCATCTCAGCAGGGCTCCTGTCAGCCATATTCAGTCTGGGTTCAGGTCAGTGCAGCGATAGTCACTATGCACTGCACCAACATACTCCATATTCAGACAATGAACACGCTCGGTTGGAGCACACTAATTGTCTGAATATTGCTGTCAATCCGGCTGTGTGCTAATTGCCATGCAGCATCCCAGTCAGTGCAGCACACATGGCAGGCTGTGAATATGGAGGCCTAGACCCCTTAGCCCAGTGAAATCCTAAGTCCACAACCAATGGCTACTGGGGGTAAGAAAGGTCTGCCCTTAGCCTTAAGATACTATTGTTCTAATTTGTAACAGCTTGCAAGCAGACATGTTTGGCATTGTCAAATGCTTGTTTTTCACTGTGAGCAGCTTCAATGCCGTCCTGTGAGGAAACAGATGGTAAGTCGCTTGGTACCACCAGACATCTTTTGTTTGAAAGTGGTATCTGAACCTCCAGAATGAGTCATCTTTTCACCTTGACCCACACATACCAGTGTGCCTATATGTCCTGTCACCTACCTTTCAAATTCCCTTGTGTCCCTTCATGGGATCTGAAACTGGGGACCTCATACAAAGGTGCAAGGGTCTGTTGCTAAGTGGTTGCAAAGACCACTTAGTGCCAGTACCTTGTTTTGTGCCCCATTTTGCTATGTGCAACTAGCTTGCAAGCCTTCTCCTATCGAGTCACTAATGACTTGCAACCATGTAGGGAAAAGGGTGGCGGTGACTATGCCAATGGCCCACAGGGCCATCCACAAATCATGGTGAGTCTTGCAAAAATGGTTGTGAAATTTTGCAACATTTCCTTGACTCTGGGACCATTACAGGCAAGAGGTAGTGGTGTTTCAAAACAGATCTGCCATCGTTGGAGCTGACATGGGGCCCACATTGTTATGGAATTGGAAAGGGAATCTGTGGTGATGAGGAAAGGGGCTGAAGGGGTTGGGGGTTGCACTTGATGCCAGGGATAATTAAAGGAAGGGAGTGAGTGGGTGATAACACCGGATCACTCAGGACTTCAGAAGGAAAACTATGGAAACCATAGCCATTAAGTGGACCTAAAAGAGAGGGTCAGGCAAGTGAGGGGATAACTATGGTGACAGCAGCATGTCCCTTGAGTCTTGCCAATTCATAACAACACTTTGCTGGTGCTGTGCCATTAGCAGAACTCCATGGTTGTCATATGCCAGCATGTAAGTGAGTGCAGACAAACCCTGTTTGTGCCCACTAACATCTAGCAATGAGAGTTGTATTGTGACTTACTCGCTAGGGAGGTTCCCCCACCACCTCGGCTGCTATGTCTACCATTTGTGCATGGCAGTGTTTGGTGTCAGCACAACAGGGTGCTTCTTTGCACCCTGAATTTTCTCCCCCACCAATGATTACTGTATAGAGCCCAAGGTCTCTTTCTGTGCCCACTACCCAATCAGTGAATGCCAAAGTGCAGGTTCTACTAAAATAAGAATTTACAATGCCGTGTAAGCCTGCACCGCACAAAGATTTGTAAGCTACAGTAAAAAGGCAAAGAACCTTAGCACAGAAGTACTGATCAAGAGTTACCCAAAAAGGACATTGACAACAAAGTCAAGTTTCAAAGAAATACAAAACCTTACATACCACAATAATGCGAGGCATCATGCGATGTATATACAAATCACCATGAGAATTTAGATTGATTCTGTTTTAAGCAGGAGTGTATGGTGTCAAATGGCTTTTCACATAATCTGCAAAGGCTGAGAAAAGATGACACAGACATATGACACAGACACAAGGAGAAAGGGCATCTGGGCAACTCATATTTAAGGAATTCTTAGAAATAATTCACCGCCTGGTTATTAGGAAAATTACAAAAACCCAATTACAGTTTTCAACTAAGGAAAAAGGGTGCTAGAGACCTTATTGTTTCAGAAACAAATACTTATGGTAAAATGTCCTTCCAATATAAAGTGGCTTAAACTTGGAACGAAATTCCCCTCACCTCAGAAATTTGGAAATATCCCCGACAGCCTTTCAAACCGCAATGGAGCAAGAATTGAATTTTAGATGTGAATGTAATTGGTGAACTAATGGAGATTTGTTATAGACCCCCCACTGCTTATTATCTTAACTGTAACTGTAATTTATTGTATTGTGTATATTTTGTATTATGATTTTGTACTATGTGTGTTTTGAGTTGTTATGTTTTTACTTTTATGTGCAACTTATATTAGAGGTATCATCCTACAGGAACACCTTGTAAACAGTGTATTTATAACCTTAATGGTGTAATTCTTTTTTTTCTCTAAAATTCCTGTATAAAGAAACTTTTACTACTACTACTACATGTTTTGTCCTTATCAGGACTCATCAGTGTACCTCTTCTGTATCAGAACCTGGGGGGAAATGAGCCAGCCCTTATGTGGTCTTACATGTTTGTGCCTCTGTCTTCTGTTCTCAGCCTTTGCAGATTGTACAAGAGGCTATTTGGCACAGTACATTCCTGCCTAAAGCAAAACCGGTCTACATTTTTATGGTGATTTGCAAATACATTACATTATGCTGTTGCATTATTGGGGTTAAGCTCTGTATATTACTTCCCATTATGAAGTGAAGTGTGTTTTGGTCTTCAGAGTATATGGGTGTGGTTGGCAGACATACATGGAAACCAAATGTTAAGGGGTTACACATCATTATGCTTACAACAGCTGCAATTAGCATTACTGTTCTCTAGGTAATTGGCTCTATACAAAAACAAGGAAAAACTCCAAAATATCATTGGCTAAGAGATATCACCTGACTGTAAATTAAAAAGCTAGCGATGCATGGTCAGATGCTGTATCTCATAACCAAGACAAAAAGTTTCATTTACCTACAAAATCATGACTATTTCATGTATTTTTGCTTTTTCTAACTATGCCCCCATATGTTGGAATAAGATACCTACCTTATTGCAACAAACTGTTAGTCATAATACTTTTAAAGTATTGTTGAAACAGCATTATCCAGAGTGATTGAATTGTGATTGTTTTTAATGCTGTTTTGTATGTCATGTTTGTTGTTGCTATATTGTATAGCATTTAACATCTTGACTGTATTTATTATGGTCCTGGTCACATTTGAAAAAGGACCTTGGCTCAGATCTGGAAACGAGAGGTCCCTCTCAGAATGCTTATCTGTAAATCTCTTAAATAAATAAATAAATAGATAATAAATAAATATTGTTTACCTGGTAAACAAAAGTTTAAAATAAATAAATGTATATAATTTTACTGGGGTCATATCAGAGTGACTGACCAATGAAGAAGAGCCGACTTAGTTGATTGGTGGCACTGATCTGACCCTCAGTGACCCTTAAAATATAAAAGATATACATTTTAAAAGATGCTGCTATTCATAGCAATGGAGCATGCCTCACTCTACAAATTCCAATGTCACAATCAGGGGCGTAGCAGAATTTTGTTTTGAGGGTGTTTAAAATGACATTTTGAAAAGGGACAAATAAATGCCGGGGTCTGGGGCTCTGGTGACTCCCAGAAGCTCTGGGGATGTACGTGTTCTGTGGTGAGTTTTGGGGGGTTTTCTTGAAGAAAACACACACTTTTGTTACATGTTCTCCACCTCTAATTTCATGGGAAACATTTTTTTTTCACATGGAATCAGGGTTGTGGGACACTCTGGCTGTCATAACAGTCTACAGAACCTCCAATGGTTGTGGATAACTGGTTATCTAACAGTGCAATCAACCACCCACGTGGTTCTGCCTGCTGTGTTAGTAATGCCGCCTGGTAACAAAGCACTGTACCACCTGCACATGGATTATGGTGAAATGTTTTGCCACCAGCACCAGGTAAGCATCCATAACTCACCCATGTTTTTTGCCATGGTGTCCTAGTTGTCCCCCCATCTTAATAATGTGCAAGCATGTGCCCCTTTTATATATTTGTGTATCAAAAATTAGCAGTTATATGTACTCACAGCTCGCTCTCAGAACTTGGATTAGATATAATTGCTCATTTTTTACATACAAATATACAAAATGTGCACACGCTTGCAGATTAGACCACTGGTACTCTGCAACGCAAGGACCTAGGTATGACTGTTACTGCTTCCAACAATACAGAGAAAGAGATATTAACTAGAGAACTGCTGGATGGGCAACTATGCAAAATCAGTGCATTCTGCCACAGAGGGGTCTGATTCCCTCTGACCTTGAGAGCAAAGCTCGAGAGATCCATGGGAATCAGAACCCCGAGGTAGCAAAACACGCTGGTTTTGCATAGAGTTACTCATCCAGAATTTTTAATAGTGTGTAGTACTGTGTGAAATATGTTTTGTGAGTTCTTTGCTTTCAAAATGAAACTGGCTCATGCAGTCTCTAGAGGATCTAGAATGTTGTTATACTACAGTAGGGTAGAATCACATTCCATGACCATGGAACTGTGGTAGAACAGCATTTTGAAAGGGATGGAATTCTGTACAGAACAACACTCCACTATAAACTATAAGATATTATACAATGGGCACAAAAAACACACCAAATCCTGCATTTTGATTGGTTGGCTGGCACCTTTTCAGCCAATGAAGCACAGATGGATAGCCATGATTTCCAACTCCAGCGACTCCTAATAGGTAAGCCCCTAATGATTTTAATTAAATTTTCCAGCCATCGGTGGGGGGTGGGAAGGCGGGGTGCATGCCACACTGAACTGCTGACACACATTTGTTTTCTGTTTCTCCCAACAGGAACTTTGCACAGAAAACATGAAGAGCATCATATCCTTTAAACTGCTCAGACAATAAAGTTATACCTCTAACGTTTCTGTTTCTCTGCCAAAAAAAAAAAACTAAACAGTTGTAAACTGTTCATGAATACAATTTTCAAACATTCAAATCTGTGTCAGCGTATCCTTGTATTTAATTAATATTTAATCAGTGGAGAATTGAGGCTTCCCATATACTATATAAAACAGTATATGGGTACACATAGACAGCAAGGCTGTGTTTCTATCTCAAATTTGTGATGACATCATGGGAACTTTCGAGCTTCGCTCTCGAGGACCATGATGTCATCACAAACCCTCGATGGAAACACAGCTTTACTGTGTATGCTCACCCATACACTATTCTAAATATACAGTATACAGTAGGTAAAACAGACAAAAGGTTTAGGCTCTTCCCTTTTATTTCACCTGGTACCACCATGGGTGGGGGTAACCATGATGTGGTACTTAGCATCCAACCCCCCCAATACACACACACACACAGGTCATACATTGACAAGAAACAAAACCAGCTATGGAGCTTGACCTAAATAATTAACTCAAACATATGACAATGAAAGCTGTGTTCTGTCTTTGACCTTGCCGAAGGTTAGATGGCTTAGAGCTGTTATTCTTGGCATCACATATTGTACTACACATACAGTAGAGCTGTTATGGAAACATAGAAACATAGACTTTGACGGCAGATAAGGACCACTTGGACCACCTAGTCTGCTCATTTCCCTACATACAGGATAATCTGCAGATCCTAGTTAATCAACTTCCTATTTCTTCCACCCCCTACAAGAACTGCCTTATGTCTGTCCCATGCAGTCTTGAATTCTCCCAGTCTTAGACCCACAACCTCCTCAGGAAGGCTGTTCCATGTGTCCACCACCCTCTCTGTGAAAAAATACTTTCTCACATTGCCCCGGAGCCATCCCCCCTCTATCTTCACATTGTGTTCCTTTGTTCTCGCACATCTCTTTTTCTGAAAGATGCTACCCTCTTGGACTTTGTTGATTCCACTGAGGTACTTAAAGTTTCTATCATGTCGCCCTCTCCCTCCTTTCCTCAAGGGTATACATATTAAGCTACTTTAGTCTCTCTTCATATGGCTTCTCTTGCAGACCCTGCACCATTTTAGTTGCCCTTAGTCCTCTGGACTGCCTCCATCCTGTCTATAGTTATAGTTGAACTTGACATCACATATGTGGGTGGGGGATGGAGGACCACAAAGGCACATTCCAAAACTGGCATGATCTAGTTGACTGGCTGGGCCACTAGGCCTTTTATCTGCTGTCACTTCTTATGTTAACCGGACATGACAGGATGCTGGTAGCTGTGCCACCCGACCACTACACTTCCAAGGGTAGCAGGCACTCAGGACATGTAGTACACCCCTGGACGTGCAGTGGTGGCACAACTAACAATATCTTGACAAGTCTTTTTGTGTATAAAAGCTGTGTTGCTTCTCAAGAAGGAGCCTCAAGTGCTCTCCCTGTAGATCTGTACAAAATCCATGGATGGTATTTTTCTTGTTAGTTACTAACATCAACAAAAAATCCAGAATAATTTTATAAAGCCTATTAGGTATTGACATGTTGTGTCTATCTCCTTTTCCTTGTCCATTAAAATTCACAATTACACATATCATGTCTTTCAACCTTGTGACATTGAAATGTGGGATACTGACACTCAAAATGAATAACAATGGTACTGGGTCTGCTCCAGAAGGTCTGAATATCATCTAGGATGAGGGTATGGGTGAAATCCAGACTGCCGGACTGAACCTTTCACCATTTTGGTCCGATTCAAGTTTGGCGGTCAGGATTTCACACCCTCACCCTAGATGAAATCCAGACCTGTCAGAAGAACAGGAAAAACCAAAAACTGGCTGGCACAACCAGACTGCACAAGCTGCAGCCAATCCAGGTTTCCAATTTTTGGTCTGGTCCAAAGGTCTAAATTTTATTTAATTTTTTACCAAGTCCCTGGGTTTCTCCCTCATAACGTAGGCCACAAGATTAAAACACCAAACTAACAAATATCCTCATTTCTGCAAACTTCTATTTTGGTTTAGCAAATTGGAACATTATTCATTTCTATGCTACAAGTCTTAGTTTACACTTTATAGCACCCAGTCTGTTTGAACTGCACTTTTCCCATTTGCATGGTGGTTTTAATCTTTCTCCTAATACAGGTAAAATTACAAGGTATACATCAGGACTCTTTTTATGTTGTCTTGCGCCTGCGCAAGAAACATGTTGCCACAACTTTGGAATAGCAGGTTTTGGAGGTGCATTTGTGCTGTGGCCAGTTGCGCCATTGGTTTTTCAGGCTGGTCTCCATGGCACGAATTAGACTGCACGCTGCCTATGACAGAAGTACAAAAGCATGCTACCAGCTTAAAATGTTTTAGCCACTGCAATGAGGGAGCTACACCTCATTGCAGGGCGTGACTTGTGCGGTGTAACATTTCAATAAACATGGCCACCACCCACCCTCACAGTCCCTATGTAGCAAACTTTGGGGGTGCCCAATCCCCCTGTTGGCATATGTGCCCCCTTTCCTGCTGTGGTGTGCCGTGGGGGTGCCCAATGCCCCTGTTGGCATGTTAACACCCTCACTCCTCCATTTTCCTGGTGCTGCCCCTAACTGTGTGCATATCTCGGTTGTCTTTTCAAATTTTGGCACCAAATCTTCAACATGGGGTTCTTGGGACCCCACCTCATGAATTCAGTCACTGTCACTGTCATTCGGTCCCGAAAGGTGATTTCACAGTCACTGCGCATAATCGCCTTTTGGGACTGACTAAGGGAAACAACAGTGTGACTGTTCATGAGGTGGGCTCCCAAAAAACCCATGTTGCAAATTTGGAGAGAGATTCCAAAAATGACCGTAGTTACGAGCGTGATGTTGTGTAGTTCCCACGCACGCTTGTAACTTTGAGAATTTTTATATTTTGCTCCAGATTTTCAATTGCCATTTTTTCACACCTCCTTATGAACAGTGCAGCTGTCATTTCCCACATCATGCCAGAAATGTGTTTTCACACATCCGCGCACATTGGTGAAGTCGCTGAGGAAAACGATGTTTGGGACAGAGTAAGAAAATCACAGTAACACTGTTCATGAGCAGTGGTCCCGAAATGCCAATGTAAAACAGCTGGTCAAAACTTTCCACAAAATGACTATGTTACAAGCGTGCATTGTGCAGTGTCCACGCACCGTTGTAAGTTAAAAAATGTTTAATATTTTCACGCCAGATGTTCAACATTGTCATTTTTGCATACCTTCTTATCAACAGTACAGCTGTCATTTTTCATATCTTGCCCAAAATGTGGTTTTGCATATCTGGCGCACAATGGCATGGTCGCTGTGGGAAAACAACATTTGGGTTAAATTAAGAAAAACCTACTGCCACTGTTCATGAGCAGAGATCCCAAAATGCCTATGTTAAAAATTTGGTGAAAGAATTCCAAAAAACAGACTGTTACAGGCATGTGTTGCCTAGTTTTCATGCACGCGCGTAACGACAAGCATTATTAATATTTTCACTCCAAATTGTCAACATTGCCATCTCTTAGAAAATGGGCTTGAAAAATAAAGCATCCTGATCAGTGCGCAGCTGTGCAAGAAGAGCCCTGTAAAAAAAAAAAGAGCCAATTCAGGAGCCCCATTACTAGGGTATCGTTGACCACCCTAATTTTCAAACTTGCTATCCACCATTTTTTTCTCTGCCTTAGTGAGATTTGGCAGCGGTAGGCAGGCAGACATCCATCCAAGCCCCCCCTTCTCTTTCATTAATGTTATTAAACACTTAGCCACAGATTAAAAAAATATTGAATGTAAAAAAATTTAAATCATCAATCGCATCATCCGCTGGTCACTGGCAGTGGGAAGTGGGGCTTTCAAAATGGCAGCACAGCACGAGCGTCTACATAGGAACAAATTCCACAAGTGCTGCTTGCCTGTGCTCCCTGCTGTACTGTCTACATCCAACAACACAAAAACAAATCTCTGTCAGAAGTGTCTCTGTGTATTGGACTGCCTCCTGCCTCTAGAAAAACTTGTTCCTCAGAAAGACTACAATGGGGTGCAGCACTTGTGACTTACCATGATCGTGCACTCCTGTTTTGCATGTTTGGTTTTAAACTCCTTCTGTCCAGCCCCGGCACATCCATAGCACAGGTACCTGCCCACCACCACCACTCCTCGGACCAACTCTCCTGCTAAATATAGTTATTTTCCCTTAGTACCACAGTTGATAAACAGTAAAGGTACTTAAATCTACTAGCTTTTGCAGGCCGTCTCTTTGTTACCTCCCAGCTTGGTTGAACTCCCAGAACCCTTGTAAATTAAAGCATCTTCCGTCCCTTAGTTACTCCACAATGCGACTGCCAGCCCATTACAGCTGCTCCTCGTCGCAACTCTTCCTGGTCCTTCTCAGTACTGTAAGTACCAATGAAACAGGCTAACTAGGGGCAAACACAAAATGTGCCTGTGTTTTTTTCCTAGTCTTACTTTTTCTTTTTGCACTCAGCTCTTTTTGACCTTCATGCATGGAAACCTAAAGGCCGTCTCTGCTTCTCCGTAGTGCAGCAATTCCCGCCACCTTTCCAGCTCAATAATTAATATATACATTTAAAAAAAACACTAAAACAAAACCCTTTCCTATGTGACTGTGTGTGTGTGTGTGTGTGTGTGTGTGTGTGGGGAGGGGGTACTATGACAACCAACTACCAAAAGTCAGAACTAGAGAACCTCAACTAGGATAAAAGACCACAAGCTCAAAACAAAAACAGTATTTTAATGCAGGCAGAGGAACTACTTTTTTTCTTTACAAAATTAATACTTAAGAGATTGTAACATTTCAGCATAATTTTTTTGTAAACATATGTATAATACATTGGCCCATTTTCTAAGGGCAATAATACCCTCCAGGGTGGTCTTTATTGGGAAATACCGGACCTTCCAGGGGCTATAATGCCCTCTACCTTTGGCGTCAGGTCTCATTATGCCCCTAGGTGGTCCAGTATTTCCATAAAGCCCACCCTGAGGGTGGTATTATTGCTACTTCACACCTCCTTATGAATGGTGCAGCTGACATTTTTGTGGTGCAGAATGTGCAGTCACTGTGGGAAATCAACGTCAGACACATTAACAAAATCACAGGGACAGTGTTCACAAGAGATCCCACATGCTTTCAAGAGGTGAGGTCACAAAAGGCCTTTTTTTTTTCTTTTTGCCTCTATTTTCTCCACTCGCAGCCTGTTGGACCTTTCTCAGGCATCCTGTCCTTTTCCTGCCCGCCTGTGGCTCCCTCTGACTTTGACCTCCTCTCTTCCTCCCCCACAGCCAGCAACCATGGTTTCACCCAGTCCAGGAGGGTTGCCCTTTGCCTCTTAGGCACACTTGTAAGTCAGACTCTGGCTGCAGGTGGGTCCTGGTAGAGGAACTGGAAGGCCAGCCAAGGAGAAACCCGGCAGAGGGCATGGGGACAGATGCTGTCGCCTGTTCCACCGAGCCGGTGTTTTCCTGTTCTACACTCATAGATCCCCACCCTGCATGGGCACACCCAATGCTCTGGTGCACGGCAACCCTGCCTGTGTCGGCCATGCTGTTCTCATGCTGCCCGGCTTTGCTGCAATGTCCCTGGTCTCCACTGTGGGGTTGCTGGCACGCTGGGCCATCCCATCCCAATCTCCCGGGAGAAGAGCACCACAGGGCACTTGTCCTCCACCCACCCCTGCCGACCCACCAGCACCCGAGCTCACTCCCTAGCCCAGGTTGCCGGGGTACCGCGAGGTGTGGCATCCAGCGCCTCAACCCTCAGTGCCACCAGGTCGCACACAAAAAGGCCATATTGAAAATTAGGAGTGTGAATACCAACATGGTATTTGCATTAAATCACTCACTCACTTCTTTGCTCACGTTTTGGGGCCTGATACACAGTAGTGGTGGTAGTGGTGGCACAAAGACAGAGTGCAAAGAAGCACCTATTTGTGCCAGTAGGAAAAATTAATATACACAAAGGGCAGACTTACTGGGGGCATGGACTCTCACTAGCAAGTAAGTCACAATTGATGTCAGTCAGCCAGATGTCATTTGGAGTACACTCAGGATTTACACTCAGTAGCATTACTCTATGCCACAGCAAGAACCCATGGTTCTGTAAGTGGTGCTACAATATATGATTCTTTACTTCTCCAACCCCTTTGGGCACACACTGAGGAATCTAATTTGTCTTTATTCTTATGATCCTTGGTGGTCTATTGCTCCACAATCACTCACAAAATTCCAGTAGATCCATTCCATTTCATCCACCGCCCCATATCCCCATCCCCTACAGTCACAGTGAGGTGTTAATCATCATCAACAATAACAGTTTTCTGACAGCTCCTCTGGTACTTGCACCCCTCCCTGCCAGTGACAGTCAGACAATTCCTTACCTGGCTACAATCACCTTCAGGCTCTGAAGACTTCAGATGGGTGGGGGGACGACCGTCTGAGAGGGACCGACAGGTTCGGGCAGGAACAGACTGCAGCAGGCCAGGTGGCTGGCTCACTGGATGGATGCTATCTCCATCTCTCCTCGCTCCTGTCAGCAACAGGCCTGGGCCCTGGCTCCTACTTGCAATCACGACTCTTCCGACTACACACACCCGTGCCCACAGTGACTGACATTGGGGAAAAAAAGGCTCGAGAGGTGCCTGCCGTCAGCTCCACACAGATAGCCACTGACGGTGGTGACGACGAGTGGCAGCACAGTCCCACAGATCCGACTCCCGTTTCTCTCCGTACTAGAATTTGATGGCTCGCTTCTTCTCTACTCTGTCTAAGGAAAAAGCAGCGCATGAGTTGGTGTGCCAAGCCACCAAATACACACTGTGTGGCTTAATTGGCTGTCTGTTGAGAGGCAGAGCCCAAGAGGAGGACCGCGTAGTCGCGCACCAAGAAAGAGCCCCCACTTAGGCTAGTTCTATACATTGTACCTTGGCTTCTGACAGCACAGCAGCAATCTGCCGCAGCTTTAAATTTGAAGGGAAGAGTGCGCCTGTACAGTAAATTTTAATATATTTTTTTAGGTCATTTCGGGGGGTGTTTGAACACCCTAAACACCTCCCCACCTACACCCCTGGTCACAAAACATCAGAGCGTGGAGGCTGCAAAGGGGTGGGGTTCTCTCAAGTCAAGACCAAGAACAAGAAAGGATCAGGCTGGCTGCTCCCCCAAGTGAGGATTTTTGATCTTTTCCCCTTCAATATGCAAGCAGCAGAAAATTATAAAAAGCGTCATTTGGAACCCCTTTGCAGGTAAGTTACTGGTGGGGGACTTCAGGAACACACCAAAAATGGTGCTTGTTAAAATGTATTCTTTTTTTAAACTTTATGTTTATTAGAGTATCTGTAAATACATATAGCAGTTATCCGGACACAGCACATAAGGATTAACACACACACACACAGACAGCCCATCAGCGGGTTTCTCAAGCTGCCGCTGATGCCCTGACACTCTCTGAGCCAGCCACAGCTAACAGACTGCCCAATCAACCCCTGAACAGATGTAGACAGCACATCTGCAGGCTTCCCAAGCTGTTGCTGCAGCTTTGGTGCTCTCTGAGCTGGCCACAGCTAACAGACCAACCGACCGACCCCTGGACAGATTCAGACAGCCCATCTGCAGGCTTTCCAAGCTGCTGCTGTGTCTTCGGCACTCTCAGAGCCGGCTGCAGCTAACAGACTGCCCGACCGACCCCTGGACAGATTCAGACAGCCCATCTGCGGGCTTCCCAAGCTGCCGCTGCGGCCCTGGTGCTCTCTGAGCCGGCCACATCTAACAGACCACCTGACCGACCCCTGGATAGATTCATGTATGCACCAGACCTCCAAAACTCGCAGTTTTGAATGCCACTGTTTTGACTGGATGCCCAGTGGAGGAGCCAGGCACTGATTGGCAGTTTCTGCCCTCAGATGAATTTCCAACTCCTGGCACTCCCTGCTCCCTGATCTAGGGGAAATCTCTTTTTGTGCTGTATTCTGGACTGAATTTTTGTAAATGTAATTACTTATGTTACGCATCAATTGATCTTACTTTACCTGCCAGTTTAGTAGTCTATTAAGCTTCTAGCCTAGCCTCGATGTTACTTGCTGCTGTGAGTCTAGTGCTGGACAACTGCATTGTTTAGTAGCTGATGTTTGACTGCTTAGAACTAGCTACTGAGTAAGAGTGCTGCATTTTCCATTTCTGCTTCTACTGCCAGACCCTGTCTCCTGTCCTACACTAGTCACTCTGCTAATCTTTAATTTCTCCTCCCACTTGCTATACTATCTCTAAACAGCTTAATTTCTTCTGCCTTACCTACAAATCCTCCTCTTACCCCCCCACTGCTGCATTTGTCCTCCTTAGACGTCCAGGCGCCAAGTACAGAAACCGCCCCCATTAACTCCTCTTCTATCTCTGAATAATTGCCCTGCACTTGCACCTCTTTACCCTCGTGCTTTGTCTTTCCCCATTGCCTGCCCCTACTTAGCCTGCTATTCTGCTCTGGCTCTATTTAATCCTTTGTCTTTTCCCTCTCGTTTCACAGACAACCCATCTGCGGGCTTCCCAAGCTGCCGCTGTGGCCCTGGTGCTCTCTGAGTGAGCTGCAGCTAACTGTCCACCCGACCGACCCTTGGACAGATTCAGGTATGCACCAGACCTCTGAAACTCGCTATTTTGACTGGATGCCCAGTGGAGGAACAAGGCGCTGACTGGCAGTTTCTGCTCCTTGGCTGAATTTCCAACTACTGGCGCTCCCTGCACCCTGATCTCGGGAAAATCTCTTTCTGTACTGTGTTCTGGACTGAATTTTTTTTTGCCCAACCTCTCTCCCTCACCTTCTCACAATATTAAATAGATCCTTGCTCTGCCCTTCTCCTCAGCCTAGCAGCCAATTGGTCACTCCACTGTTGCACATTCTTATGGCTATTGTCCTCTCTGTCTTCAATATCTGACTTGACCCACTCTCTTACTACCACTTTTAAAAGATGCAACTACCACCAGATCTAACTATAGGAATGGTACTCTCACACTACTGGATTGGATTCTGTCTAACTGCCCTGAACGAATCTCAAATGTTTCAGTTCTCTCTGATGCCATAAGTGACCACTCACCTGTCATCTGCTCTTGGACCAAAAAATTCTACAAACCCCCTCCTAAACTAATCTATGCAAGGGTAATCAAACAAGGACACTTACAGCTGCTAAAATCCCACCTAACCAGGCTTGACTGGGCTGAGCTTGAAACGCTCAGGGACATTAACACAGCCTTGGACCTGTTCATCAAATACTTTAATACTGCATGTGATATCTATGCTCCACTGGAAAAGATGAAGGTCAAAGGACGGTCCAACCCCTGGATTACTACAGAACTTGTAACTCTACTTAAGCACAGGTACCATCTCTGGCACTGTGCTCAGATACTCCAGCAAGGTAATATATAAAATACAAAGCAGCCAGAAATGACTGCACTTGACAAATACGAAATGCTAAAAGCAATATTACAAGGAAGCACTGACCAACCCTGGGGATGGGAAAAACTTCTGGAACAACCTGAAAGAACTGACAGGCAAGGATCCTAAAGTACCTCACACCATGCTCAATATTCTTGGCATTCCAACACTCGATCTTGGCACCATTACCAATACCTTTAATAATGCATTCTCTAACCTAGAAAGTGTCCTTCCTCTAGGTTTCTTTGACTACTCTCCCTCCGATACCCCCACATCACCCCCAACGCGTTCATACAGTTTCACAATTCTTTTTCAAAGAGGTTCCTCCACAAGCGGACTATAATTATATCAGCAAGGCCATGTGCAATTCTGGGTACAGTGGAGACTCCCTTGACCTAAAACTATTGTCGCAAGTTCTGGATGTAACTCTTGAACCCCTGACAAAGATCCTTAACCTCTCTGTAAGACTGGGACACTTCCCCTCTCTCTGGAAACAGGCAACTGTCACACCGGTGCACAAAAGTGGAGACCGGTCTCTTCACACCAGCTACAGACCCATCTTACTCCTCCCCCCATTATCCAAGGCATTGGAACGAATAGTTTCAGACCAATTAGTTGAATACCTGGAAAAGTACGAAGTCCAATGCCCAGAACAACATGGCTTCAGAAAAGGGCACAGCATCACCATGGCCTTACTGGAATTCACTAGCTTCATCCATGACATGCTCCACAAAGGAAACTGTGAGGGAGCAGTATTCATAGACCTAAAGAAAGCCTTTGACACTGTTAACCACCCTCTACTTCTCAGGCAGCTATCCTCCATCGAGCTTTCCAATGATCCCATACCATGGTTTGATAGTTACCTTGGGAATCGGGTCCAACATGTCAGGATTGCAGGTGTTGCGTCTGATCTTAAGCCAGTCCTCTCTGGAGTCCCCCAGGGGTCCATTCTTGGCCCACTACTCTTCTCCCTATTTCTCAACAGTCTCTCTAGTGTCTGCCAGCAAAAAATACTACTGTACACGGACAATGCTGTCTTGTTCTATAGCCACCATGACTCCAAAATCCTTGAAACTCAACTGCAACTTGACTTCCAACATGTTGAAAACTGGTCCAGAACACATAAGCTCGTCCTGAACTATAGTAAGACCAAAGTTATGACCTTCTGTAATCCACGGAGCAGGCACAAAACTCTATCTCTCACTATCAAGAACAACACCGGGTACTTGCTTGAACATGTTCCGGAGTTCAAGTACCTTGGAATCACACTGGATAGTACCCTCTCTTACACTAGGCATATTGACTCTGTTGCCAAGGCCACCAACATCCGGATTGGTCTGTTGCACAAGCACAAGCACTGTATGTCTGAGAATGCCCTTGGCTGGCCATTCTACAGTTCTGTCACCTCTATTATTGACTACGGTTTGCCCATTTATAGCTCTGCTTCCAACAACTGCCCTACGAGGATCTCAATCTCACTCAATAAAGCCTGTAGGCTCTTAATGGGCACTGACTGACTTACACATATCTGTGACCCCACGCACAGACTGGCTGGCTTACACTCCTCAACAGAATACAATAGCAGACCTGCCTACTATCTAAAAGGTTCTCCTTGGACTTATGTCTCCTGGTGTTAATAAGCTCCTCACTGTCTTCAGTGGTAAACAGCATACATGTAGTGCCCAATACCAAACCTTCCTGGTTCCCAGATGTCATACCTCCATGGGTCTACAGTCCTTCACCCATAGGGCTCCACACTGGTTCAATTCCCTCAATAAAGAAGCACTCTCCTCTGCAACGCTTGGACCCTTTAAATGGAATCTCCGCAACTACCTCACCTCTACCACTCAATGTGATTGCTTCTTCTAAAGGCCTGATCCAACCACTGCCTAATTGCTCAAAACTTGTAACCCACCTCCATCCTGAAGATTACCCTCTATGACTCCTGCTCTCTTGGTTACCATTTCCTTATCCGTCCCCCTTCCCCACACCCCTCACGCCTACCTGCAAACCTATTACCTCATTCCTCCTAGTCCTCCCTCCTCTCTCCTCCCTTGACTAATGTCCATATTCCACTGTCCTAGACTACCTCCCGCCCTGACAACGGGCTCACAGCCGCCTACTTTTTTTCTTTCCCTTTTTCACTTTATCTCACTGATAGTCCATCTGCTTTAATTCTTTAATTTTTCACCCTCATCAGCTGCCGATATTGTTGTTCTACTAACATATTTTACTTTCAAGTGTGTTACAACTGTTAAACTATGTCAAACATGCCTGTGTTTTGATTGTATACCATTGCTTTGATTGTATACCATTGTTTTGATTGTATTCCATTTCCAACCTCTGTTTGTATGTTTCCCCCCTCCTTTGACGTGGAACCTTTGTAAATCAGCAGATCCTGCTCAAAGGTACTTATAATCCTAGAGTTTAATAAATAAAAAATAAATAAATAAAAAAAAGCAATCTGGCCCACAGGGTTGCACAAAATGAATACCTCCCTGGCCTTTCTACTAGCTATATCACTGACTGGACTATTAATTAATCACAGATTTTTGTGCATCAATACTAGTTGCAGACCAGTCATGCCTCGTCCCACCCCTATCCCCTAAACTCTGTGATTTCACATGAGTTAATGTCCCATGACCATGACTTCACTATCCTTGTCATACTATCAAACTATGAAACTTTAGGCCACTTTGGCACTCCCTTTCCATATGGATGCCCTTTGCGGTCCCCCAACCACTCCCTTCTTTTCCCTCCTCCTCCTTGCGGGAGATGTGGAAAGCAACCCAGGCCCTGTTGACATGCATATCAACTCCTCTGATGTATCTTGGGCAAGAAATGCAGGCCTTAAAATTGCGCACATGAATATATGTAGCCTCCCAGCAAAGTTCGCTGAACTTGAGGCATGAATGACCATGTACAAGCCCCATGAGCTAGGCCTCTCTGAAACCTGGCTAAAACCATGTAATTTGAACACCTTGTATCCTCTTCCTGGCTAGTCCCTTCTACACCTAGACAGACCGGGCAAGAAGAGGGGTGGGAGTGTGGCACTCTATGTGCAGGATCATATATCTGCCTCCTGCATTGGCTCCTCAACCCCCTCTTCAACTAGTGAGTGGCTCCTCGCCGAGATCACCCTAGGTAACACAAAAAAAACTATACCTTGGATGCTTCTTCAACCCTCCTGCTGGGGGCATCCAGGGCCTATCCTGCTTTTGGATGGACTTGGGTGCATCTCACCCCCAGATATACCATAATAATTGGGGATTTTAATCTCAACTGTCAGGTGGACTCTGTGCCTGTATAAGCCAACTACTGAAGGCACATAGCTTGGAGCAAGTAATCTCCTCCACTACTAGGCACAACTTCACTTACCTAACCACTCCACCTCGACTGGATCTCCACTAATAGGTTAGAGTTGGTTCTCCAGGCAGGCACTATGTCTGACTCCATAAGTGATCATGCTCCCATGTTTATAATCATAACCAACAAGTACAAACGTTACCCCCAAATTACTGTCTTTCAGGAAATTCAACCAACAGGATCCTGATTCAGTTATTAGGCATGCAATGATTTCTGACTGGCCCATCCTCTACCTGCAAAAATAACATCTCAACTGCAGTCACTTATCTCACTAATGTCCTCTGCAAATTACAGGACAAGCATTTCCCCCTCTCTATCAGAAGGGTCAGAGGAGGCTGCATGCGATGGGTATCAAAGGAACTTCTGGTGCAAATGAAAGAAAGGGACCACAAAAGGAAAGCCTACAAGGCATCCCCCCATCCCCATCTTTGGAATGCTTATAGAAAACAACACAACATATGTAAATAGGCAGCCAAATCATTAAAATGCAAGTACTACCTCTCAAAACAGAGTAGCTCCCTCAGGAACCATCGTAATTTCTGGGCCACAATTGGGTCCATATTAAACCCTCATATAGATAACCAGATTACCCAGATTAAAATTCCCTTGGGTAACATCTCAGATCCCTCTAAAATTGTGGACACATTCAACATCATGTCCACCGACCTATCTGCCTATCTCAATAAACTCCCCCCTCAACCACCCGTTGGAAAGAACATCAGCAAAAACTGCCCTCCCTCCCTCCTTCTCACACTAATCCCACCTCCCTACCCTCCTTTTATTTTAAGGCCATTAGCCAGAGTCACTACCAAACTCCAGAAGGCACTGCCAGGCAGAGGTAGCCCCTGCAGTGATGTTTTTTATCCAGCTTTCCTAAAACGAATTTCCTCCATCATTGTCAAACCCCTTACTTTCATCTTCAACCATGCCCTCTCATCTTCCACTGTGCCAAACACCTGGAAGCTCGCACACGTTATCCCTATTTTCAAAACTGGTGGCCGACTTGCACCAGAAAACTACAGGCCCATATCTCTCCTCCCTCATCTCAGCAAATTACTTGAAAAAATCATTCATTACCAGTTATCTGAACACCTGGAAAAGTACAACCTCCTATGCCCCCTCCAACACGGTTTTCGCAAACATCATAGTACCTCTTCTGCCTTGACACTTTTTACAGACCACTTATTTAGAAATATGGACAAGGGGAAGGCCACAGGTGCAGTTTTTGTGAATCTATCTAAGGTGTTTGACCTAGTTGACCACCAGCTTCTCAGCTCCACTCTTTGCAGTTTTGGTTGCTCATCTAATACTATGTCCTGGTTCCACGGTTATCTATCTGGTAGATCCCAGACTGTCATCATAGGCAAAGCACACTCTTCCACTTTACCTATTAGTACTGGTGTCCCCCAGGGCTCAATACTTGGCCCTTTGCCTTTTTCCATGTTTATAAACGTGCTCCCAGCAGATAGCCTCACCTGTAATTTACTCCTCTAAGCTGATGATTTAGTTCTCTATCACAGTGACAACTCGCTTGACTCTATCTCATCCACTCTCCCTGTCAACTACGGCGCTGCTCACAACTGGTTCCTCTCCAACAAACTGATAGTCAATAACAAGAAGACTAAGGCTATGCTCTTTGGCTCCAAACCCTTCCTGACCAAGGCTGCCAAAGCCAACTCTCCCCTCCTGGTTCACACCCCTGCAGGTCCCCTGCTTGACATTGTCCCCACTTTCAAATACCTTGGTGTTACCCTTGACTCCTCTCTTACTTTTGTGGAACACATCAACAACACCATGTGGAAAATCCATCAAAGACTTGGTGCTGCCTACAGGCTAAAGCAACTACTATCCATGGAAGCTCGTCTTGTCATCGCGCTAAGCAGTCTTCTGCCCCTCCTAGACTACTGCTCCCCTGTCTACTCTCTTATGTCCTCTTCATTATGCACCCATTTAAATTCCACTTACAATTCCATATGCCTCTTTATGTTTCAAGCTCCTTACTCCACCCACCACTGTGCTCTCTACCAGTCTTTTAGATGGCTCCCATTACAGGGTCGCTTTGACTATACCATGGGTTGTCTAATTGCAAACTCCCTCAGAAGCCACCAGTCATCACCCTATTCTTGTCTTCTAACAGACAGAGTGATACCTAGGAGCCTCAGAGTAACCGCTGTTCCCCCACTCGAAGTGCCACGTATATCTTCTTTCATGGGCAGTTGAGCTTTCTCAGTCGCTGCTCCCACGCTGTGGAATAAATTACCTGCATCCATCCACTCCTCTACCACCCATCTGTCCTTCAAAACCAATCTGTGCAACTGGCTTCTAGTTGTGTCAAGCTGTGACTGCCCCCAAGATAATACCAGTGGGAGCGGGCTGTCAAGACACTAGGACCTGGTGAGCTGTTGGGACAACTCCGTCACCCTACATTTCTGGCCTTTCCCATGCAGTTTGTCTCTTAGCTTTATCTGCCAGCATCAATTGTCCCCAAGATAATACCAGTGGGTGTGGGCCATTGTGGCACCAGGACCTACTGTGTTGTCTTTTAGGACCCTTCCCCTTCCTCCAACTTGCCTTCCTGTTGCCCGCTAGCCTTCTCTACCTGCATTGTACCTCACAGTACTCTCTGCTCTCCTAACCTGTTTTTACCTCTTTGCAGTACTACTGAGCCACTCTTTTGCAAGTTCTCTAGCAAGTCTGAGCTTCTATGCACCTAATTATCCTAGATCACTGTCAGCTTGTATAGCCTGTATGCTATGTAAACTTCCATGCACATACTAATTTAGCCTGCTGCCCACTGTTACAGCAGGTAAGCATCTTAGATAGACCTTGAACACTGAAACTATGCTTGCAGACCTGCTTTGTCTCCATCATGTGTTAATTACCTCATCTGGAGGTATGATACCAAAACTTGTATTATATTGTATATATTGTGTTATATGTGTTACTCTGTACTATTGCTATTTTTGTGAATCGTCTCTGTTGATTATGTTATTTTGCAGCCACATCTGTGGCCCGGGTCATGTCTGAAAATGGTCCAATGGATCAGTGCACTTACCTGGTTATCAAAGACATAAATAAATAAAAATAAATAAATTAACATCATACCATTGAGGACGCCACTCCTCTTAATACGTGCTTTATAAAAGAACAATGAATGAGCCATGTCAATAAGATACATCCTTGAAGGGGTACTACCCAAATGGGCTGTCCATATATGTCCATTTGCTGCCATCTTGAGCCCATGAGCGTCATGTTATTATTCAAATAAAGAAATTGTCTCATTTAGTTTACTTTATTAGAGAAGGATTAGAAAATAGGAACATAGAGGAAAGTGTTGAGTTAGGTAGTATTGAAATGATAACTATTGAACTCATGGGTGTTAAAGGAAAAACATGTAGGGGTTCAATGTTTTATAGAGCACCTGATACTAGCTTAGAGGAGACTGAATCCTTTCTGGATTATATTGTCAACTTGGCAGAAAACACTGATGTAGTGTTGATGAGGGATTTGAATATGCCTGGAATTGAGTGGGGGGAAAAACAGTCAGGAAATAATATAGCCTTAGGTTTCAGGAAGAATTAATGGCAGTGGGTGTCCAACAATGTATTCATGAAGCTACTAGGGGAGAAAATGTATTGGATGTCATTTTTACAAATATGCCCAAGATTATCAAGCAGATTACCACTCAGCCACAAGCAGGTACAAGTGATCACAACTCTATAGTATTCTTGATGGATTAGGCAGCCAA
The DNA here is from genome assembly GCA_016271365.2 of Neoceratodus forsteri. NCBI lineage: Eukaryota > Metazoa > Chordata > Ceratodontiformes > Ceratodontidae > Neoceratodus > Neoceratodus forsteri. Next base: position 949,259,950 of record CM028133.1, on the reverse strand, counting down.
TTTGGTAAAAGGTAATACAATTCAGTACCTTTATAAAAAGGGTGATTATTCAGCTATGATAGGAAGATTGAATAGTATAGATTGGGGGTATGATGAAGCATCAGGATATAAATAAATCATGGGAGATTTTCCTTACAGAAAATGAATGAGATTAAAGAAATTAATATTCCACAAAGGAAGGCGTATAATTACAAAGGTAAAAAACCTTTGTGGCTAACTAGAACTATAGTTAGACTTTGTAGAAAAAAGAAAGTGATGTTTCAGAAGATGAAGAAGAACAAGATACCAGTCTGTAGGGATAGGTATAAGAAGATTTTAAGAAAACTTAAGAACGAAATTAAAAAATCTAAGAAACAACTTGAATTTAGATTAGCAATGAGTAAAAAAAATAAAAGTTTTTATGCTTATGTAAATAGCCATGGGGAAGAAGTAGTATGGTTGGTCCATTGAATAGTAATGGGGTTGTGATGTCTGATCCAAAGGAAATGGCGAATGAATTCAGCAAATGCTTTGGTGCTGTATATAAAAGTCATGATGACTTGATAGGTATCAGTAGCTTGGGTAGGGGCCAAATAGATCCAAAAGTAATAATAACAGAGGAGAAGGTATTGAAAAGAATCATGAGGTTGAGAGCGGACAAGGCGTCTGGACCAGATGGGAGTCATCCGTACTTGTTGAAGGAGTTAAGGGATGAGTTAGTACCAGTTATTACCCTGTTGGGGCAAAAATCTCTGGTGGAGGGTGTGGTGCCTGAGGAGTGGAGGTTGGCATATGTGGTGCCTATATATAAGAAGGGGAGAAAGGGTGAGGCAGTGAACTATCGGCCAGTGAGCCTGACCACTGTGGTGGGGAAGATTGTTGAGGGTATCCTTAGCAAAGCCATAATGGATATTATGGTAAGAAGGGGACAAATAGATAAAAATCAGCATGAATTTGTGTCTGGCAGATCATGTGAGACTAACTTGATTACCTTCTATGAACATATTAGTAAGTAGGTGGATGGGGGAAAGAGTGTGAACATGGTATTGCTTGATTTCAGTCGGGCTTTTGATACAGTCCCACATTGTAAAATCATTGAAAACTGATTGGTATGGAATTGACCATACTATTGTGGATGGTGGAACAGTGGCTGAGGAACGGAAGCAACAAGTAAGGATACAGGGTTATCTTTCTGAACCACTGAGGGTGGGAGTGGTGTGCCCCAGGGGTCAGTGCTGGGACCATTGCTGTTTAGCATTTTTATAAGTGACCTGGGTATACATAGCAAGAATAAGTTAATAAAATTTGCAGATGATGTTAAAATGGGGGGGAGGTTAGTGGATGCGTTTGAAGACAGATTATCCTTTGGAAGGGACTTAATTAAGATTTCAGAATGGGTAGAAACAAATAGAATGGCTTTTAATAAAGACAAGTGCATTATAATGCATTTGGGTAGGCATAATATACAGCAGAACTATTATATGCAGGATCTTAAGCTTAAGATCTCAACGTGTGAGAAGGACTTGGGGGTCTATATTTAAAGTGATTTAAAAAGTGGTGTTCATAGTAGAAATACCTCAAATAAAGCCATGTACTTGGTAAATAGTATAAGAAGGGGGTTCCATTCTAGATGTAGGGAGGTGTTGATGCCACTGTATAGGACTCTGGTCAGGCCCATTTTGGATTATCCACTGTATGGAGTCCCTTCCTTGTGAGGGATAGTAAATTGTTGGAAAGGCCACAGCAATCTTTCACCCGATCGATATCAGGTTGTGAGAGTCTGAAATATGAGGATAGATTGGAGAAACTGGGGTTGTGGCCCCTGAGTAATAGGAGAGCTAGTGGGGTCTTATTGTTTTTGTATAAAGGACTAAGAGATGAGGATGTTAAAACAGAGTTGGGGTTAGAGATTAAAGAAAAATCATATCAATTGAGAGGGCATGATAGGCAATTGAGGGAAACAATGTGTAGGACAGAAGTAAGAAGGAATGGATTTAAGTGTAGGGCAATTAGAATGTGGAATAGACTACCTCAAGAAGTAGTGGAAGCTGAGAATATGAGTATTTTTAAGAATAGATTGGATAAGTATTTCCTAGAAGTTGGTGACCTTTGTTACTGCCACTGAATTGTGGGGAAAGTCTATATGGGCATTGCCTGCTCGACTTTACTATTCTTCCAGTATGAACTCCAGTAAAACTTTTAGTTCCTTAAAGGAACAGAGTTGTACATGCACTCAACCACAGTAAAAGCCAAAAGGCAAATCAGAGAAAAATGAACTTACGCTCCATATGGTCTCTCCTCTGGGTTAACCAAATAACATGAAGGCTAAACCTTCAAAAAAGGGGGAACCATTAATGATTGTTACCTGTAAGTAACACACTGCCTCATGGGCTATAATGAACAATTAATACCAACAGCACAGTCAGTAAAGTCCCATCAGAGATTGTATATATCTCAAACCTGATATAAATGAAAAAAGTTCTCAGGTGGGTTCGTCTTCATCTTCATTGGAATCAAAATCTGCTTCTCATGCTGAGCAGGCTACAGTATTCCACTGGGCCCACTTCAGCACTTATGTTGGATTGGAACTTACAAAAATCTTCCCCATATGAGTTATTAGAAGTCACACTGGGAAGATTATACCGCACGATACCATCAGCACGAAGCATCGCACGGACTCCGTAGAATCTTTTTTTCTTCTTCCTTGCAGTGTAGCTTAAATCTGGATACATGTTCACTGAGTGTCCATCACATAACCGGGTCTTCTGCTGCTGGGCCAGACTTAGGAGATAATCCCTCAAGCCTACACCATCTAGCACCATCACGATTGCTCTGGGTGCTTCCAAATTGACTGGCCTGCCCCTTGTAGCTACACGGTAGGCCTTCTGAATGTGGAACGGATGATTATTTAGCTGGTCTCCAAATTGTTGAGCAAGCCAATCCCTTAGAAAAAGCACAATGTGGTTGCCTTCAGTTTGCTCTGGCACTCCTAGTAAACAAATATTCAGAGCTCTAGCTTGGTTTTCAAGAGATTCCAGACGCGCTTTCAAGTGGTGATTTTCCTTAACCAGATTTGCGGTAGCTCCCAATGCAACCTTGGAGCTTTTTTTGTTCTCCGCTGACACTGTTTTACTGCTTCCATCTCAGATTGCAACGTATTAACATGGGTTGTCAATGAGTCAAATTTGTCGGACAGCCACGTTACAGATCGAGTTAAGCAGGAGATTTTCTGCTCCAAGCTCTGCAGTGTTTCCTCCTTTTCATCTGTGTTGGCCTGCGTCACTTCTCCAGCAGTAGACCTTGTGGTTGGAGGGCCAGGAACTGATTTACTTTTTTCTCCCTGAGTTTGTTGCTGATCTTTACAAGGATTGCCCATAATGAAGAGAAGAGCTCCTTCCACTGTTCTGTTGATAAATTCATCAATTCAAACCCCAGTATTGCGACCAAGGAGCAAGATTTCAAATGATATAATGGAGCTATTTCTTTTAAGCTGCCATCTTGCTCGGGCTCCACAGTGCCCCCATTAAAATGCATCTAAACAAATGATTTTATTTTTAAAAAATCATATTGAAATGTTTTACTTTACATAAAATACATATGAGCAGCAGGTCATTTTATAAGCACAGGAAGCCACTCCATACTGTGCATTAAAGGATCTGCATGCACTTCCCAGGGGCATAAAGACAGTTAGCCTTTAACATTGTGCCTCGCTCACCTGGGGATTGCCTTAAAATTGTTTAATGCTAAGCCTGCCATAGCTTATTGCATACCCATCCTACTGCGGTCTCTTAAATACTTGACCATCAGCGAGGTTTTACATGTCTGCATGTTTTAAAAAACAATCACCTAACTGCCAGCAATGGACCTCATAGTTGCTGTATTTGTGGCATTTCATTCTGTTCTTTCTTTTACAATGTAGTACTGTATTTACCGAGCATGGCCCAATTAAGATGAAATATCTATTTTTTAGTTGGGTTTCCACTTCTGCAAAGTGTTACAACTTGGTGGGGTTGAAACATTGGAGGTCAAGTGACTTGTTAGGGGTTATGCAGGGAGCCAGTGGCTGTATTAGGATTCAAAACTGGGTCTACTACAGTTCAGCACTCTGATTGCTCGACTACACTGACTTCCGGTTTGAGGTCACGGAAAGTCCTGTGAAGCCATACACAAACACAGAGTGAGGTCCAAAAAATCCATATTAAATCTTTGTATACAGATTTCAGGAATAACCTGTAAAATTGAACTGTATATCTTGAGGAAGACAATTGGAAATAAAAGAGTGTAGTCTACAGTATGTTTTAATAGTGAATCAGTTGTGAACACAAAATACTGAGGCAGAGACCTGCCTTGTTAAAAGGTCCATTAATAGCACCACCCAATGGCCCAATGGGTAAAATGTTGCACTCCTGTGCAGGTGATCTAAGTTTGGGAGCAGGCTTAGTGAGCCAGCAGGGAACAAGAAAGGCTCAGCACTCTGGTTTGATACATTCAAAATGCAAAAAGTGCAAATTTATTCCAACAACATTGCCAGTGGAAAAATCAGCACCAGCACTTCAACCCTGTAGTGGGCCTTGCTCAGTGGGCAGGTCTAAGGCTTCAACAAAGCGTGCATACTGTTATGCAAAAGAAATGAAAGTGACAGTCCACCAAACAATAAAAACTTGTGGTACAAAACTCATATTATCAAAAAAATCCTTTCCAATTGCTTCTCAGACTGTAATATTGAATTACTACAAGGTTTCTTTGTATGAATTCTTTAGTTAACTTATGGTTTAATTTAAGTATATAACAGTTCCCTCTAACCAAACAATTTTGCAGTCTAATTCCATCCTTAAGGCATTACTCATTACCCATTACAATCAAAAATAACACTCATGTTACATTCATTTTACATTGCTTAACTTATTACTAAATACCTTAACTAGACCATGTTTTTAATATACATTTATTAAGTTCATTATAGAAAAAGAGGAGGTCAGTTAAAATGCAAATGGTCACACCTTCTATAGAGCTAAAGATTCAGGTTTAGCATGAGAACTAACATACTTTTTGTAAGTACATCATTTAGTAAATGGTTCCTACAGCGGTGATCAACCCAAGTGCAAAAGGTCACAGATTCAAAATTTCAAAATTCAGTTTTAAGCTTAATGATCTCAAACCTGTTATGATCATTATGTTATATATTTATGTATTAAATGTATTCAATTTTAAATTCTGGGCCTAGGTTGAAACAGTACTCAATCCCAAAATGTTCTTATTCTCTTAGTAATAAACATAAGGCATTGGGGGGTGGAGAGTAGGAATAAGAAGAATGTAAATATTATTGATGGGCTAGGATCTGTGAAGAAGGGGGGTGGGGATCCAGTTGGAAGATACAACATTCTGGTACCAGGAGGACTATTGCTTATTCTGTCTTAAGATTTATTTACTGGACACTGAGTAGAAAAGCAGGCAGTTCCATACTATCATAGTTCAGAAGGTTTCATTCTAGACACAGTCTGGATAATTATGCAAAGAAGGAAGAGGAAAAGGGGTGGGTGAGTCCACAGGAGTGGGGGAGGGAAAGGGGGGGTACATCCACAAGTACTTGGAAACAGGAATATCGTAAACATCAATTCCCTGGTCACATTCAATGAAGAACCAGTCCATGCTTTGTGGGCATACAGTGATGTAGCTCTCACATAGCATTTCCAATTTAGTGGAGTTTGAGTATGTTCCTTAAAAAAAATAGGAAAATAAAAGGAGAACTTGTTAAGGGTTTTGTAAGAGATGGACTTATGAACAATATAACAGAGTAACCCATCTACAGATATGAAGAGAAGTCTATCTCTTCATTGAGACCGAAAGGTGCTGCAGTCTCTAAAGTGCAGATCCATTTTGTTTACTTTTGTAACAAAATATTTGGCCTATTTCCGCCTCTCTGGTGACTTTCTACATGTTATATAATGGTAAACTTCAAACAGTTTGGTCTCCCATCATGACAATCTGAACAAGCATTTGTCAATGCCGAATGTTCAGCATTGGCTTTTTGGAACCCCACCTCATGAACAGTGGCACTGTCATTTCATTACTCAATCCTGAAAGGTGATTTCTCACAGCAAATGCGCCATTGGGAGCCACAAGTGCGGAAACACATTTCGGGTAGGATGGCAAAAATAACAGCTTTCTGTTCATGAGGAGGTGTAAGAAAATGGCAATGTTGAAAATCTGGAGAGAAAATATGAAAAATGTACAAACTTATGAGCGTGTGTACATACTGTACAACGCACGCCCATAATGCAGTCATTTTTGGAATTTTTTACCAAATTTTCAACATGGGCATTTTGAGACCTCGCTCATGAACAGTGTCACTGTGATTTTCATAATCTGTCCTGAATGTTGATTTTCCACAGTGATTTCACCATTGTGCACCAGATGTGCAAAAATACATTTCAGACAGGATATGAAAAATGACAGCTGTACTGTTCAAAAGGAGGTGTGACAAAATAGCAGTTGTTGAAAATCTGAAGTGAAAATATTAAAAATTCTCGAAGTTAAGAGCATGCGTGAAAACTGCACAACGCATGCTCGTGACATAATCATGTTTTGGAATTTTTTCACCAAATGTTCGACATAGGCATTTTGGGACCTCCACTCATGAGTAGTGTCACTGCAATTTTCTTAATCTGTCCCACATATTGATTTCCCAAAGCGATCATGCCATTGTGCACTTCTTGTGCTAAAACACATTTCGGGCAGGATGTGAAAAATGACAGCTGTACTGTTCATAAGGAGGTGTGGAAAAATGACAATGTTGAAAATCTGGACTGAAAATATTAAAAATTCTTGAAGTTACGAGCGTGCGTGGAAACTGCACAATGCACACTTGTAACACAGTCATTTTTTGGAATTTTTTCACAAAATTTGCAACATAGGTTTTTTGGGAGCCCACCTCATGAACAATGGCACTGTCATTTTGTTAATCAGTCCCAAAAGGTGATTCCGTACAGTGACCTTGAAATCGCCTTTCGGGACCGAATAATGAAATGACAGTGACTGATTTCATGAGGTGGGGTCCCAAGAACCCCATGTTGAAAATCTGGAGCCAAAAGTCAAAAGAATGGTCAATATATCCACCTAAGTTGAAAACTCCCCATTAATGCCATTATACAGCTTACTGGCATTTCTTCAGTTCACAATCGGCTTTGAAGAGTGCAGATGTGTTCCCACTACACTGAAGATCACCATGCCAACCTCTGGAGAGAAGGATGGGGTAAGGGGGGGTGAGGGGTGTGGAGAGGTGGGTGCGGGTTGGGGAGTACCACAGACAATGAGGGACCGTTTTCTTGTTTTGAAGGGAAAAAGAAAAAAAACTTTGGGGTAAGTTTTTTTTTTTTTACAGGTGACACCGATACATTTGGTCACACTGGAGTGGGCTCCCAGTGTACCACCTGGGTTTTTTGGGGGGAGGGGACTGGAGCTGATGGGGATTGGGCACCCCATCGGCAAATAAAGCATGTCTGTGTTGGGGGTCATGATGCTGAGGAGGATTGGGCACCCGTGTTGGCAAACAAATAAAACTGGGGGAGGGACATTATGTCAATGGGGATTGGGCACCCTCATCAGCAAACAAATTGAACTAGGGAGGGAGCATGCTGACAGGAGGATTGGGCACCCCCGAAGTTGGCTTTCTAGGGATTGCGAGAGGTGGAAGGCAGAAGCTGCCGCCATGTTTATTGAAATGTTTCACCATGAATGGCATGTAATGGAGGCATGTCAGATCTGCCACTGCAATGATGAGCCTGTCTCTCATTGCAGTGGTGGATTTCTTTCAAGTTGGTGGCACTCTCTGAAACTGCTGTCATCGGCAGCATGCTTACTGGTTGGCGGCTGAGAGACACACTGGCTAAAGCATCCCCTGGATTCACCACAACACTGACACACCTTTGAAAGTGTTACTACAGTGCTACTACTGCAAGATGTTGCTTGCGCATGCATGCAAGCCAACATAAAAATTAACTCCTAAGGTGTTATTTAGGTTTCTGTTAATCACTCTCATTTGTTCCTGAATTCTCTCCTTTGCTGGTCTGGTGGTTCTTCCTATATAATATGTGGGGCAGGTACACCAGCACATGTACACAACAAAAGGGGTGGTACAGGTAAACAATGTATTCATTTCATACACTCTTCCATCCTTCATAAATGATTTACCAGCCTTTGCATACTGGCAAACATTTCAACTTCCACATTTGTATAACCCCTTCGGTTTGTTCTCTAACCATGTTGTACTTGTGCTGGACTCTAGTTTTCACAAAATGGCTCCACATAACTCTGTCCCCTATATTCATCCCTTTTGAAAAAGTTATGCGTGGTTTATCTGACATTTATTTTTCCAATATAGGGTCTGTTAAAAGGAGTGGCCAAAATTTATGGACAAGATTACCCACCTTGCCAGGTAAAGGATTAAATTCTGTCACAAAGGTAACAACCTCATTTCCTTTTGAAGTTTGTTGGTGTGGGTACTTTTGAATTCCTTTATCTTTTTACTCATTGTTTGGAATAAGTAAATCACATTTCTCCAGACTATTAACTCTTTCTTCTGCTTCATTCAAAACACTTTCTGCACACCCTCTTTCTCTCAGTCATTTCACAAACTCCTCTGCCTGTTCCAAATATTGACTTCCATTACCACAGTTTCTGTTGAGCCTGATTAATTCACCATAAGGTATTGATTTTATCAATTTCAATGGGTGTGAGCTGCAAGCATGCAGTATAGTGTTGGCTGCAGTTTCCTTTATGTGCCCTTTTGTAATATCTGTTCCCCTTGTACTCCTATAAGCTCCAGATCTAAGAATTTGATGTGGTTTCCATTTTGTGTATAGGTGAATTTTAACCCAAGGTCATTTCTGTTCAAATATCCAATACATTCTGGTATCTTTTCTTTTTCACCTTTCCACACAATCATACTAACATTGATAAAATGATAACAAATTTCTAGATTACTTAGAAACATGTTTTTTGTTCTACCTTTAATTACCTTTTCCTCGAAATAATCCATGAATACATTCGCATAAGATGGGCCAAATTCTGCCTCCATCACAGTCCCACATTTTTGTAGATAGTATTTCTGATTGAACATGAAGTAATTATGGGTTAAGGCAAAATCTATTGCCCATCTCAGAAAATGGTTAGAAATAAGTTCTTGGTCACTAAGAAAGTAATCATTTGCATCTAACCCTAGGTCATGTCGAATAGAGGTGTACAAACTGCTAACATCTACTGTTAGCCAACAGAAGTTGGTATCCCAGATTTTTCCTTTTAACTTATTCAGAAGATCCATGCTATCCCTTAGATAGGAATCCAATGAAAAAACTACTGCCTGTAAGAAACTGTCAATGAAATTACTCAAATTGTGGGTTAGGGAACCTATTCCCAAGATAATTGGTCTGCCTGGTTGATCCCTCTGAGTTGTGTGGATTTTGGGTAGTATATAAAACATTGAAATTATTGGATAATCTGTTCTAATGTAATCTGCTTCTTGTTTTGTTAACCACCCACATTTCATACTCCAATCCAAAAAGTCACATAATTCTGCCTGGTATTTCATTGTTGCATCATTTTTAAGCTGTTCATAATTGTTTTTGTCATTTAACAATTTCATGCATTTGTTAATATACATTTGTTCATTCATTAATACAATGTTGCCTCATTCATCTGTGTTTTAGTGAGCCAGCAGGGCTGCCTTGGTTCTGGGCAAAAGCTGCCATTCAGCAGTGCTCCAAGCCAAGGGAGGCATAGCATCAGGTTCCGCCACACTGACTGCACCTGATGTCAGAAAGGTGCAAGGGGAGAAAAGGAAAATGGCAGTGGTGTAAGCTTTATAAAGGCCCATCTACCTTGTCTCTGGCCTTCACCAGCACCCGGAACCCTGCTATCTGGAATATGTGTGCTTTGTGGGGGATGGCCCTCCCTTCCTGTACCTAAAACAGGGGGGCAATCCATGGGAGATTGTCTCGGTCAAGAGGAGATGGATAGCTTGTTGGGGATGGCAAGGATGGGGCTAAGAGCCACATGCACTGCTATCACTGCTTGACTTTTTAAACAAGTGTAATAAGACTTTTGTGTTGTACATCATACCATTCAATTGCAGCACCTTTCATGCTGGCATCTCAAAGTGCTTTATAATCAGCAACTAAGTGCTGAACAGTCACTGAAGTGCAGCCACCTCTGTGATGGGAAGTGTCAGCTGTAGCAAAACATGACAAAGCAGTTTTCCATTCTCCATGCCCCAATGCAAACTTATTGATATTATTTATCGATCAACTTTTTATTTATTGAATGTCTGAATAACTGATTGACTGATTGATTGATGAAACTTTGTAACTGGGAAAGGCACGTTGAGCTGAGGCTTGTTGCCAGGTGTGACCCAAGGCATATTAAATCAGATTAATCTTTTGGTTGTCAGGAAGTGGGGAAAATTTGGCCAGCACACCAAGAAAGTTCCCCGCTCTTTTCAAGAAGAAATAAAGGATCATAATGCTTAACCTGAAAAGGCAGACAGGACCAAAGCAACATTTCCAAAGGTGCAGTCAACGCCTCTATGGCAGCTTTGGAAAAAACATAGTATGAGACACATTTCAGCTTATATTTCACATTAGTTTTGTATTTTACCTCCCAATTATTTTATATGGAGTTCATTTACATTTGTTCCTGTAAAATGTTTTCTGTTCATGTTGCCTCTTCCCCACCTGAGGTCATAGTGCTCTACTTGTGATAAAACAGTCATTCCCAAATTGACAATGGATTGTGGTGTCACAAGAGAGGGTTATGAATTCAAGTGGCGAATGAGCTGCTGGGATGAATGAACTCTAAGGGATAATTATCCTATGTTTGTGCAAATTTCCTCAGCAACAAATAACGGGGATGAGAAATCTAAAGCAGATATATAAAAATACAAGCTGAATTGTATCTAAATATTATGATTTTCAACTTTTTTTTTCCTCAGAGATGTTAGTGGCTGTTTAAAAGAAAGCTAACCCACGCTGGAAACTTCAACTTGAATGAGGACTGAAATATAGAAGAGCTTGGGCATGAGGGAGTATTCAAGTATGTGGGGATTGATAGATGAAGAAACAACAATATGATAGGATCATATGAGAATGAAGATCGGCAAGGAATACCTCAGACAGCTACAAACTTGTATTGAAAACTGCTTTGACAGCACACAATAAAGTGCAAGCTATAATCAGCTTATTCTTTCTGTGACCTCAGTCACAAACAAAGTCACTTCTGAGTGCTTGGAGCAAGCAATGTCTCATAGCACTCACCACATGATGCTATAAGAGTAATACTTTCACCAGAAAAAACTGAAAAAGCACCTTAAGATGTGAAATGCTGGGAATTTGTTTACCAATAAGAGTTTTAGCTCACCAGATTTTGGGAACCCTGCACAATAAAAGTTTATCTTGCACACATATCTGACTTTGTAAAGTAGTGCTTTTAGAGTGCCTTGTGAGTGCTGAGACTTTTTTGTCTGCTTCTTGTGATCTCCTTTGGTACTGGAGTCACTGACTGGCCACAGAAAAGATAAATCAACTGGGTCTATGAACAACAAAACTCATCCATGCCTATCAATTAATTTACAAACAACAGTACATGCAAAGGCTGTATATTCTGAGGTATGAAGGAGAACCTGACCAACTCGAGATTGATGACAAATTCTGGCCTGCAGCTGGGGGTTTACAGGCCTAATAACTGACATCACTAGACCCACATATATAGTTAAGGCCCTGCATCATAAGAATAACACGCCCAAGACTACCTCCATCACCAAACTAGGGAAAGTCTTCAGGAGGACAGCACACTGGACCATTATTCCGCCAGTAGCAATAAGCCTACTGGCAGCAGAACTCACAAAGCAGCAGATGAAAGTCTTCAATGACAAAGACTAACAACAAAGGAAAGACAACTGAAGAGCCCACAGCTACAATGAAAAATATAGGGACCTGCTGCAGCCACCTCATGTTGACCAAGAATTGATGCATTAATGGTTACAAAGAGGAGTTCAAGCCCCAGGATGAGAGGCAGACATTTGCAACCCAGGGTAGCAGGCTATACATCAGACTGTCTAAAAACTGCAGTGGAAAAAAAAAAAGACAAACAAAACAAATGTAGATTTTGTGGTATTAAGTTAGAGACAGTTTCCCATCTAGTAGCCTGATTTGAGGTATTGATATTGGAAGGAATGTATAAGGAGACAGAGTAATGTAGCTAGACTGATCATGTGACAACAATGGAAACATTATAACATCCAAGCAGCAGAGAAATACTGTATCCTTGAACTTACTAGTATTACAGAGAATGAAGAGCCCATGGAACTACCCAATCTCTACTGTCAATAAAGTGGATGCCAAGAAAACAGATATTAAAGTACAAGACCCTGCAGTGTGGAGAGCTGTTGTGTTGAACACCTTACCCCCTGCCACACTGGCAACCTGTATTTGAGAATGAAAACAGGTTGCTGAGGGGCCGCTAGGGTGGGACAGGATTGAGAATCTTATAGATTGCTCTCCTGTCCCAGGGATGGGTGGCTTGTCAGCCAGGCCTATGACTGCCAGCAGGTGGAGACCTGGTAGTAGTGCAGGTGCAGGCAGCCCAGAGGGGAGAAGCTGTGGTTACAGTATGTGGTGTGTGTGTGTGTGTATATGTGTGTGTGTGTGTATATGTGTGTATGTGTGTGTGTGTGTGTGTGTGTGTGTGTGTGTGTGTGTGTGTGTGTGTGTGTGTGTGTGTGTGTGTATATATGTGCACAGCCGTTGCCGGGGGGGGGTTTGAATGGTTCGAAAGAACCCCCCTTTTGAAACTCCCCCCCTTTTTTTATAATTTGTGACATTTTTTCATTATTTCTTTTTATTTTGTGACTGTCACAGAGTGCTTATGCACACATGATGAACCCCAGCACTTTTTCGCTGCATGCATGCCCATCCCATCTGCTACCAATCAGCTCCCTCAGTGCCAGTAAGATGACTGGAGCTGCTTTGTGAGTCTTTCTCCACACTATCCCCCTATGACTGGCTGGCCAACTGCAGCTCACGTCAGCATAGTGAATGTGACTGGAACACAGCACGGCCTCTGCCCACAATTCACACCGTCAGCTAGCACTCAAGGAAGATGGAGCATGGTGGCAGGCTCAGAGACGACATCTCCAGGAGAGCAAAAAAGAAGTAGAGGACCTTGACTTATAATATTATCAGCCACCAGCAGGTAAATTTTGCCAGCCACTATTGCCAAAGATGTGTCCCTTAATAACTGCATATCAAGGGATAGGCTGTGCATTTGAACAAGGGAGTTGTTCGGTGGGTGGGCTGAAGATTTAGAAATAAATTACTTAAATCCTCCTCTATACAAAGTTGTCATGTTTCATATGCCTGTTTTAACTTCTCTTAAGTTAAGCAAAAGAGGTACCACAGTGGAAAGGCAATGCAAGTGTTTGGAAGGGTCTGGCTGTGATCTACACTGCCACTTCCCCATCATAGAAACATAGAAACATAGAATCTGATGGCAGTTAAGGACCGCTTGGCCAACCTAGTCTGCACATTTTCCTACCTAACAGATAAGCTGCAGATCCTAATTAACCAACAGCTTATTTCCTCCTACCCCCCACTAGGACTGCCTTATGTCTGTCCCATGCATTCTTGAATTCCCCCACTGTTCTTGACTCCACGACCTCCTCAGGGAGGCTGTTCCATGCATCCACAACCCTGTCTGTGAAAAAATACTTCCTAACATTACCTCTGAGCAGTCCCCTCTCATTTCAAATTGTGCCCCTTGTTCTTGCACATCTCTTTTCTGAAAGATGCCACCCTTGGACTTTGTTGATTCCTTGAGGCACTTGAAAGTTTCTATCATGTCTCCTCTCTCCTCCTTTCCTCAAGGGTATACATATTAAGCTCCTTTAGTCTTTCTTCATATGTCTTCTGGTGCAGACCCTGCACCATTTTGGTTGACCTCCTCTGGACAGCCTCCACTCTGTCTATGTCTTCGGTGATGGGGTCTCAGAACTGCACAGTACTCAGATGGGGTCTCACCAACTGTCTGTACAGAGGGATAACAACTTCCTGTTTTCTACTATTGATACCTCTCCCTATGCATCTCAATATCCTCCCAGCCTTTCTTACTGCCTTCTCACATTGCTTGCCCACCTTTAGGTCATCTGATATAATTACTCCCAGGTCCCTTTCCATTTTTACTGTTGTCAGTATCTCACCCCCCATTGTGTACTCTTGCCCTGGGTTTTTGTTTCCCAGGTGCATTACCTTGCACTTCTTTGCATTGAATCTGAGCTGCCATACATTTGACCATTCCTCCAACCTTGCCAGTCCTTCTCATCCTTTTCACTCCATCTGGTGTATCAACCCTGTTGCAGATCTTTGTGTCCTCTGCAAAGAGACATACCTCCCTTCAGTTCCTCTGCAATGTCACTTATAAAGACATTAAAAAGGACCGGTCCCAGTACTGAACCCTGCGGTACCCCGCTAGTAACCATCCTTTCTTCACTGTGGACTATATTTACTACTACCCTTTGAGTCCTGTTGTCTAGCCAATTTTTATCCAGGCTACCACCCTGGGACCCACTCCAAGGCTGGCTAACTTGTGTATTAATCTTTTGTGTGGGACTGTATCAAATGCCTTGCTAAAATCTAGGTAAGCCATGTCCACAGCCCCTCCCTGGTCTACTACTTTGGTCACCTAGTCAAAGAAATCTATTAGATTCGTCTGACACGACCTTCCCATCGTGAATCCATGCTGCCTTGGGTCCTGTGCCCACTAGCCTCTAGGTACTCAACAATTCTTTCCTTCAGAAGTAATTCCATCATTTTACCTGCCACTGAGGTCAAACTAACTGGTCTGTGTTTCCTGCCTCTGTCCTGCTCCCACTTTTGTGAAGAGAATCACATCCACCCTCCTCCAGTCCTCAGGTACCACCCCATCCTCCCATGATTTGTTAAAGAGAGTAGTCAGCGGTGTCATTAGTTCTACCCTTAGTTCTTTTAGAATTCTTGGGTGAATCCCATCAGGCCCCATTCCTTTGTCCACCTTCAATTTTATTAGTTCTTTCAGAACCCTTTCTTCTGTAAATGGACTGGTATTGACCCTCGACTTCAGAGTGTTTCTCTTGTTTGGTTTAGGTACCTCCCCCTCCTCTTCCTTTGTGAATACTGAGCAGAAATATTCGTTCAGTATCCCTGCTTTTTCATTGTCACCCTCTACCCACATTCCCTCCCCTTTATTAAGCCTCAGTATCCCTCCCTTGGTCTTTCTTCGCTCCCTAATGTACCTATAAAAGGTCTTATCTCCCTTCTTAACAGAGTTGGTTATCCTTTCCTCGGTTTGGGCCTTTGCTATTCTGACTGCCTTCCCAGCCTCTTTCTGCTTTAACTGATAAAGTTCTCTGTCCTTCTCCTTCTGTGTTTCCTTATATTTCCTGAATGCTATCCTTTTCTCCTTAACCTTCCCTGCCACCTCTTTTGAGAACCATAGCGTTTTTTCCTTCATTGTGTTTTGTTGATTTGCTTTACACAAAGGCTTGTTGCCTCTGTGATGGCTGTTTTGATTACTCTCCATTGTTCCTCCATGCCTCCTTCTTGCCTGTTTGCTAGTGCTTTTCTGAGGCACTCTCTCATTTTCCCAAAGTCAGCCCTCCTAAAGTCCAATAGTCTTGCTTTTGTATGGCTTGATTGTATGGCTGTATTTATCATGAACCACACTGTTTGGTGGTTGCTTGTTCCCAGATGGCTACCCACTTCTAAATCTGAGATTCTTTCTCCATCCCCATTTGAGAGTACCAGGTCTAATATTGCTCCTCCTGAGTGGGTTCCAGTACTAGCTGTCTGAGGCATGCCCCTGTAGGGCATCAAGAATGACCCTGCTCTTGGATGTGCTGCAGCAAAGGTGCACAGTTAACATCTGGCATATTCAGATCCCCATCAACAATATCTCCCTTTTTCTGCCATTTTAAGGAAGCCTTCTATCATTTCCTTGTCCATTCCCTCCTCCTGAGATGGGTCTGTATACAACCCCCATGCTGATTGTAGGCCTATTTCTGTCTCCAGGGTGACCCAGAGTGTCTCATCTGCTCCCTGTTTACTCTTTAGTTCTGTTGCTTTGATCCCTTCCTTTACATAAAGAGCTACTCCTCCTCTTTTACCCTCCCTGTCCCTCCTGTAGATTGTGTAACACAGAACATAGAAACATAGACTTTGACGGCAGATAAGGACCGCTAGGCCCATCTAGTCTGCCCATTTCCCTACCTACAGGATAGGCCGCAGATCCTATTTAACCAACAGCCTATATCTTCCTGCCCCCCACAAGAATTGCTTATGTCTGTCCCATGCATTCTTGAATTCTCCCACAGTTTTAGACTCCACAACTTCCTCAGGAAGGCTGTTCCATCATCCACTACCCTCTCTGTGAAATAATATTCCTCACATTTGCCCTGAACCGCCCTCCTTCTATCTTTTAAAATTGTGTCCCCTTGTTCTTGCAAGTCTCTTTTTCTGAAAGATGCTACCCTCTTGGACTTTGTTGATTCCCTTGAGGTACTTGAAGTTTCTATCATGTCCCCCTCTCCTCTTCTTTCCTCAAGGGTATACATATTAAGCTCCTTTAGTCTCTCCTCATATGGCTTCTCTTGCAGACCCTGCACCATTTGGTTGCCCTCCTCTGGATTGCCTCTATCCTGTCTATGTCCTTGCGGAGATGGGGTCTCCAGAACTGTACACAGTATTCAGATGGGGTCTCACCAACTGTCTGTACAGAGGATAACAACTTCCTGTTTTCTGCTGCTGATGCCTCTCCTATACATCCCAGTATACCCCGCGCCCTCCCTACTGCCTTCTCACATTGTTTTGCTAACCTTAAGGTCATCTGATATGATTACCCCAGGTCCCTTTCCTGTTTTGTTGTTGTTACTACCTCCCCACCCATTGTGTATTCTTCCCTGGGTTCTTGTTTCCAGGTGCATTATTTACTTTTTGCATTGAATCCTAGCTGCCATACATCTGACCATTCTTCCAACCTTGCCAAGTCCCTTTTCATCCTTTCCATGCCTCCTTGTGTATCAACCCTGTTGCAGATCTTTGTGTCATCTGCAAAAGGCATACTTTTCCTTCCAGTTCCTCTGCAATGCCACTGATGAAGACATTAAAAGGACTGGACCCAATACTGAACCCCATGTGCATCCCACTAGTAACCGCCTTTTCTTCAGAGTGGACACCATTTACAATTACCTTCTGTGTCCTGTTGTCCAGCCAATGTTTTACCTAGGCTATCACCCTGGGACCCACTCCCAGGCTGGTTAATTTGACTAATAATCTTTGTGTGGGACTGTGTCAAATGCCTTGCTAAAGTCTAGGTAGGCCATGTCCACAGCCCTCCCTGATCTACTACTTTGGTCACCCAGTCAAAGAAATCTATTCAATCTGACATGACCTTCTCCTCACAGGAACCCATGATGCCTTGATCCTGTGTCTATTGGACTCCTAGGTACTCAACTATTTTTTCCTACAGAAGTGACTCCATCACTTTCCCTACCACAGAGGTCAAACTGACAGGTCTGTAGTTTCCTGCCTCTGTCTTGGTCCCACTTTTGTGAAGGGGAATCACATCCACCTTCCTCCAGTCCTCAGGTACCACACCATCCTCCCATGATTTATTAAAAGAGTAGCCAGTGGTTTCACTAGTTCCTTCCTTAATTCTTTTAGAATTCTGGGTGAATTCCATCAGGACCCATTGCTTTGTCCGCCTTCAGTTTTAGGAGTTCTTGCAGAACCCTTTCTTCTGTGAAAGGACTGGGATCGACCCCCTATCAAGAGTGCTTCTGTTAATTGGATTAGGCACTTCCTCCTTCTTTGTGAATACTGAGCAGAAATATTGTTCAGTATTCCTGCTTTTCACTGTCCCCCTCTGCCCACCCACTGTTTATTCTATTCAGCCTCACTATCCCTCCCTTTGTCTTTCTCATTCCGGCTGATGTACCTATAAAAGGTTTTATCCCTTCTTAACTGAGTTGGCTATCTTTCCTCAGTTTGGGCCTTTGCTATTCTGACTTCCCTCCCTTGCTTTGTGCCTTAACTGGTACAGCTCTCGTCCTGCTCCTTCTGTGTTTCCTTATACTTCTGGAATGCTATCTTTTTCTTCCTGACTTTCACACACCTCTTGAGAACCATAGTGGCTTTTTCTTTCATTTTGATTTGTTTATTTGCTTCACACAAGGCTTGTTGCCTCTGTGATGGCAGTTTTGATAATTCCTCATTGTTTCTTCCACACCTCCTTCTAGCCTGTTTGCTAGTAGCTTTTCTGAGGCACTCTCCCATCTTCCAAAGTCAGCCCTCCTAAAGTCCAGTACCCTCACTTTTGTATGGCTTGACTCTGTAGCTGAGTTTAACATGAACCACACTGTTTGATGGTCACTTGTCCCCAGATGGCAACCCACTTCTAGATCTGAGGATCCTCTCACTGCCCCCATTTGAGTAATGGGTCTAAGATTGCTCCCTCACGAGTGGGTTCTGAAACTAGCTGTCTAATGCCTGCCACCTGTAGGGCATCAAGAATGGCCCTGCTCTTGGATGTGGCTGCAGCAAATGTGCTCCAGTTAACATCTGGCATATTCAGGTCTCCCATCAACAGTATCTCCCCTTTCTCTGCCATTCTAAGAATGCCTTCCATCATATCCTTGTCCATTCCTTCCCTGACATGGGGGTCTGTACACAACCCCTGTGCGGATTGTGGTGCCCTTTCCAGTCTCCAAGGTGACCCACAGTGCCTCCTCTCCTCCCTGTTTACTCTTTTGTTCAGTTGCTTTTATCCCTTCCTTTACATAGAGAGCTACTCCTCACCCTCTTCTCCCCTGCCTGTCTCTCCTGTAGGTTATGTACCCTGGTATGTTAACATCCCAGTCATGGTTCTCTGTGTACCATGTTTCTGTGACTGCTACGATATCCAGGCATCCCTCTTCCATTAAGGCCACCAGCACAGGGAGCTTGTTGCCCAGACTACGGGCATTGGTACTCATTACCCTCCATTTCCTGATGGCCTTATCCCCTTTTGCCCCATCCCTGTCCTTCTTGCCTTTGTCACTTTCTCCATTTACCCCTGCTCTTCTCCCTATCGACTCCTCCATGTTAGTGTTTGCCACACTTACTACCGTGATTGTTTGGGGGGGCTAGGATTTCCCTGCTCCTTTCCAGTGCCTCCCCTTAGCTTTAAATGCTTGCCAATGAAGCATTTAAACCTATCACCTAGGATCCTGGTTCCCCTCCCAGACAGATGCAGCCCATCATGCCAGTATAGGCTTGCATCACTCCAGGTGGACCCCCAGTCCCCAATGAAGCCAAATCCCTGAGCTCCACACCAGTTTTTCAACCACTGATTGAATCCCATGGTACGGAACACCTAGCCTCTCCTATGCCATAGATGGGTAGCACCTCCGAGAAGGTTACCGCGCGTGCTACTTGACTAAGGCCCCTCCCCAATTCCACAAACTCTTCCTGCACTTCTCTAATCCCTTTCTTAGCCAGGTCATTTGTCCCTAAGTGAACAATGACATCCAGCTCCCTCCCCTGTGCAGCTGCTCTGGCAATCCTGAGGATTCGCTCCCTGTCCCTCCAAGCCATGGCGCCAGGCAGGCACCTTACCTCCCTCTCCCCTTCCTTTCCCAGTTCTACCTTCCTAACAATGGAGTCCCCCACCAGGAGTTGTTTCCTTCCCCTGCAGGGTCCCCTGCCACCCTCCTGTGGGTCTCCTTTGTGGAGGTTCCCAGCATCCTCCTTGGTCTCCACTGTAGGTGCCTCCATAGAGGAACCACACTTTGCCAGAATCCTGTGTATCCTGGTATGTTGACATCCCAGTCATGGTTCTCTGTGTACCATGTTTCTGTGACTGCCACAATATCCAGGCAACCCTCTTCCATCAAGGCCACTAGTTCAGGGAGCTTGTTACACAGACTATGTGCATTGGTACTCATCACCCTCCACTTTTTGATGACCTTACCCCTTTTAGCCCCATTCCTGTCCTTACTGCCTTTGCCTTTTTTACATTTACTTCTGGCCTGCTCCCTAATGACTTCTCTACCTTGGTATTTACCTCACTAATTACTGTTGTTTGTGGGGGAGGCTGGGATTTCCTTGTCCTTTTCAGTGCCTCCCCCTTGGCTGGTTTAAATGCTTGCCAATGAAGCATTAAACCTCTCACCTAGGATCCTGGTTCCCTCCTGGACAGATGCAGACCATCGCCAGTATAGGTCTGCATCCCTCCAGGTGGCTCCCCAGTCCCCAATGAAGCCAAAACCCTGAGCTCCACACCAGTTTTTCAACCATTCATTGAATTCCCTGGTGAGGAATACCCTAGCATCACCCTTGCCATAGACAGGCAGGACCTCCGAGAAGGTTACTGTATGTGCTGCTTGTCTAAGGTCCCTCCCCAACTCTACAAACTCCTCTTGCACTGCTCTGATCCCATTTCTAGCCAGGTCATTTGTCCCTAGGTGGACAATAACATCCAGCTCCCTCCCTCATGCAGCTGCTCCCACGATCCCGAGGATTCGCTTCCTGTCCCTCCAAGCCATGGTGCCAGGCAGGCACCTTACCTCCCTCTCCCCTTCCTCCCCCATTTCTACCCCCTAATGATTGAGTCCCCCACCAGGAGTTGTTTCCTTCCCCTGTGGGGTCTCATGCCACCCTCCTGTGGGTCTCGTTTGTGAAGGTTCCGAGCATCCTCCTTGGTCTCCACTGCAGGTGCCTCCATAGAGGAACCACTATCCACCAGAAGAGCGAATAAATTGTGGAGAGGTACAGCTGGAGGGATGCAACTCTGTTCCACCACCTTCTCCCTCCCTGAGCCCATCCTGGTCCAGCCTCTCCTCTTTCTTGGCAACCTCTGAGATAGTGGCATTGGCCCTGGTGGTCCCTGGTTGGGGGAGGAGGTTTCATGAATCCTAGCCAGGTCAGCCTGGAGACGGGCAACCTACTCCCTCAGACCAGAGAGGTGCCTGCAAATAGGGCAGCATCGCAGCCTCCAGAATGTCTCCCGGAACACTGCCACCCCACAGCCATTGCACTGCACAACTCCTATCATGTCTTATTTTGTGTCAGCTCTCCTGTTTCTCTGTATGCTTACTCTCTCCTCTCCTTACAACTCTCACCCTTCCTGTTCTGGGACAGAAACTTCCTATATTCTTCAGTAGCTTCCTTCTTCCTTGCTCAGTGTCAGACCACCAGCAGCTGGGGGGGGGGGAGTGAGCTACTTTTTTCCTTTATGGTTGACAAAACCAATGTTTCTCTATGATCCTTCCCTTCCCTTCCTACTGCCAAACAGGAAGTTCCTGTTGACAGTCAAATCCAGTGGCTATAAAAGTAGAACTGGCTTAGGTGGGTGGGATGGAGCAATTAGTAAGAAAAAGACTAGCAACAGGAAGTTGTAATTTGAGTCACCTGCTTTTATAGTGTCTAAGCCACACCCCCAATTAAGCTCTCTCTCCTCCTACTGGTTTAGCAAAGTAAACTGATACAGAACCCTTCCCAGCACAGAACACACACTGACTTTCTTTCTTTTTTTTAAACCCTAAATAAGGCCCCTTCTACTTCTAATAAAGTATCTATTTGCTTAAACTCAACAGACACTGACTCCTGCTAAGATATAAGTGTTAAATTAATAAGAAAATGTAGCTTCTTTTAGTTAGCTGCTTTCTGCTCTACAAGCAAGGCTAGCAACCATCCTCTCTCTATTCTCCTCCTTGGTCCTGTTGCCCCCAGTAACCACTATTCCCTTCATTGTGTCCCAGCCCTGCTTGAATCCTCTGATTGTTTTTGTGCCCACCAATTCAGCTGACAGACTGTTCCAAAGTTCCACCACCCTTTCCGTAAAATAGTACTTCCTCACATCTCTCCTGAACCTACCTCCTGTTAAATTCCATTCGTGTCCATGTGACCGCAAATTGGTACACAGGCTTTATAAATAATACCCCACAGTGCACTTTAATTCCTTTAAGGAACTTGAAGGTCTCTATCACATCTCCCCTTCTCCCTTCTGGTCTCCAATGAGTACATATTTAGTGCCTTGAGACGCTCCTCATAGGATCTGCCTTGCTGTCCCTGAATCATTTTAGTTATTCTGTGCTGCACTGTCTCCAAACTATCCTTATCCTTTCTGAGGTGAGGATTCCAGAACTGGGTACAGTATTCTAGGTGAGGCCTCACCAGGGATCTGTAGAAGGGAAGTATTACCTCCTTATTTCTGCTATCAATACCCCTATCAATATATCCCAGCATTCTGCTAGCCTTGCTGTAAGCCATGTTGCACTGACTTAATTGCTTAAATGGTATATTGAGTTGGGGAGGGGGAGGGTTATAGTAAGGGGTAAAGGGAGCTCAGATATGAGTTATAATGACTTAAAATAAGCCACAACAGAGCATACCGTAGCCCATGGTTTCTGGGAGCTTATCAGCCCCAGACCCCTGCCCTAGAAGCAAGCCAACAGTACAGTAAGTTAGTAGTATACAATACCCAGCCAAACCAGCTACAGACTCCACATTGAGGTTCAGTGCATATATGTATACATACACATACAGAAAGACAGACAGACACATAATCTGTGCCACCCAGATAGTAATAATTGTCCTTAGAGCAGGAGGTGGAGGGGAGCTCACAGATGAGTTGTTTTGTTTTTAAATAAACCACACAATGAGCCACAGAGCATCTAGTACCCCAGAGCTTTTGGGGGCCTGGCACCCCCAGACCCCTTACCTACACACCAGTAGATACAGCTGCAGATATTAAAACTGATAACATAATATATGTGAGACAATGCCTTAGATATAGTACAGTAGCAGCATCTTGCTGCGCTCCGGTACTGAATACATATGTATTCACCCTGCAGCCAGCCAGATAATAATTTTACTTAGAGCAAGGGGTGTAGGAGATTTCAGATATGACTTCTTTAGCTTCACAATAAGCCACAAAATGCACTACAGAGCATCTAGGACCCTATGGCGTCTGGGGTCCTGGCGGCCCTAAGACCCACAGCTTTTTTTTAAAGGTTGCAGACTGCAAACCGGCCCAGTAGTGCAGAAGG
Organism: Neoceratodus forsteri; assembly: GCA_016271365.2. Classification (NCBI taxonomy): domain Eukaryota; kingdom Metazoa; phylum Chordata; order Ceratodontiformes; family Ceratodontidae; genus Neoceratodus; species Neoceratodus forsteri. The sequence goes on along the minus strand of CM028133.1, from coordinate 949,236,864 downwards.
CTAAGGTGCTGGTGCCTTACCTCGTGCTACACTGGCAACCTGGGTTTGGGAACAACCTTGGATCACCGGGGTGCCGGCTTGGGGGGGAGGGCTGGAGTAGGATTGAGCCATGGTTCTCCCCTGCAAAGGGGTGGCTGCCCACCCATCCATAGTCTCACTCCCATTGGGTGGAGGTCCGGTGGGTGAGTAGGCAGTACGGGCAGTGACAGAAGTCAGGAGGGGTGGAAGGGGCCACCAGATCCTGGCGTGTGCTTCCATGTGTGTACATGCATGTGTACACTGTGGCCTGTGGGGGGGTAGGGAACACAACAGAAAAATGAAAAATGAATATAAAAAAAATAAAATAAAAGGTTGCAGACTGTGTAAAAAGAACCCCCCTTGGAAAAATCCTGGCAATGGCCCTGATGTGTGTGTGTGTGTGTGTGTGTGTGTGTGTGTGTGTGTGTGTGTGTGTGTGTGTGTATGTGTGTGTGTGTGTATGTGTGTGTGTGTGTGTGTGTGTGTGTGTGTGTGTGTGTGTGTGTGTGTGTGTGTGTGTATGTGTGTGTGTGTGTGTGTGTGTGTGTGCCTCCACATAGCATGCACTCATGTCTGGCCATGGCAGGGCAGAGGACAGGATAAAACTGAGAAAGGGTGACCAGGGCTTTGTGAGGCCCTAATCATCAGCCCAGGACCCGGGCTGCCACCAGAGCCTGCCTGGTCCATCTGGATGTGTATCACTGGGAGGAGAAGGATAGCCCCCCCTCCAGCCCCCCCCTTGGGGGGAATCTGTGGGGCAACAGCAGAAGAGGTAGACCTCGGGGAGGCAGTTGCCAGTTCATGGTGACAGGGGCAGTGCTAATTAGCTGCCTCAGCCACCAAGGGAGAAAAACCTCTATGAAAAAAATGAACAAAGTTAGCACTGTTACATGGAGAGACATACATTTATTAAATATACAGTATGCAAAGAGAAATATGACAAACGTTGAAAAAACAAAGACACTGAAATAGTCCCAGTCATCCTTAGAGCCATGGAACTGATTAAAAAGAGCTTTTAAGCACATCTGTTAACAATGACACCTTATGAATTACAGAAGAAAACTATTCAAGGAACAGTGCAATTGTTAAGAACTGCTCTTTCAGCAAATATGATGACAAACCATCATGGATTTCCAGACTTTGAATGAGCCTGGTCTCATGAAGGGGTTCTGTTTTTGTCATGGTGTTAGAAAGCCTTTAATTTTAGAGATATTACACCTAGGAGACCTCAGTTTAAAATTTCAGCTGAAAGACAACAACATTAGATAGGATTACAAAGACACAAAATATAATCATTACAGTATAAACAATTACATAACCCACTATTATTTTTATTTATTTATTTACTGGATTTTGTTGATCGGGTTGGCTCACTGAGACATATGTCCCTTTTTGAAGAGCAACCCAGGATAAGTTACATACAGTAGAAGTCCAGAAATCATATGGTACAGGATCATGTACATAATGAACATATTCTAACAAAAATACTATACAAAGGGAGCCCAGTGGCTTAGTATTCCAGCTTGGGACTCTGTTTTTTTCCCAGCTCAGCTAGATCACAAATTCAGGTCTTGGGTACAGGAAGATCTAAGACATGTTTTCCAATATTATAATAACGGGCATTTCAAATATTTCATGCGACAACAGACAAATTCAGATTAGACACCAATGACCACTACAGATGCGCCTTTATTTAAATTCTATTTTAGGACTTGCAGTAGATGAAACTGAACTCCCTCCTTACTTGACTTTATAGCCCTGGTACTGAAAGGCAAATGGCTTGATCACTTTATATCGATTTGTTATCAAATCCTACAGGGGGACAGCAAATGGACATTTCCCATACCCAAAATACATGGGAGGCAGAAATGTCTATAACACTTTAACCAGCTGACTGGACCATGATACAGTACTGACAACATAAAGTCACAGGACCACTCCAATAGAGAGAATACAGCTGGAAGACAGCCATATGATATTTCTGTACTCCCCAAATCACAGCTAAATGTTCTTGTGACACGGGATGCCTCCTGCTGGAGGAACTGTGACTGCAAAGTGGCCATGCATTCTCACATTTTACGGTCTTGCCCAATCTTGCCCCCATTCTGGTTACAAGTTGCCCTGGAAATAAATGCCATTATTGTGAATGTTGTTTCAGTAGCTTAACTCCATCTGCGGCATTGCTACTCTCATTCCTACCACATATTAAAAACAAACTTTGGCCAGAGCTGATAGGGCTGTAGCCATGGAATTTGGGGTAAAAATATTGAAAATTATCAAATTATGAGCTTGCATTCGCAAAATGTAATGTAGGCTCATAAAGTTGTTTTTTTCATATTTTTACTCTAAATTTTCAACATAGCCTTCTTATGACCCCACTTCATGAACAAGGGCAGAGAACATTTTCAACTCCTGCTCGAAAGGTGATTTTTTGCAGGGACCGCAAAATCACTTTTTGGGACATATTTGCCTAATGTCAGTGCAATTGCTCGCGAGGTGGGGTCCCAAAAAAGGCACGCTGAAAATGTGTGCTATAAATATGAAAAAATTGCCAAGTTATGCCACTAAGTTCAAAGCACCATTGAAATACATTGAACTGCATAACTGTTTCTTCAGCTCGGGGAATGGCTTTGAAGAGTGAAGACGTGCTTGCAGTCCAGAGAGGATTACGATGTTGGACCCCTGATGGGTAAGTAAGAGCTTGGGAGGGTGCAGGGTGGTGGGTGCTGAGTGTGAGGAGGGTAGGCCGGGGGGATGTTATGGCCACAAAGGACATCATTGGATGGTTTTCTTTATACTAGTTTTAAAAAAAAAAATACTGACCCAGGATTCCTGCACTTGGGGATTGGGCATCCCCCAGTGTCACTATTACATTTCTGGGTGGGGGTGCTGAGAGGGAGGGTCAGGGGCAGGATATATATATCTCTCACACAGAAACCACAAATAACCATGCATGTGTGTTGGGAGGGTTATTAAAAAAAAAAAAAAAAAAGGAGGATTGTGATCACGACACTTGGGAAATGGGCATTCCCAGTGTCAGTGTTATGTTCTGGGGGGTTGATGCTGAGAGGCAGGGTCAGGTGGGGGGAGAAAAAGTATATAATAAAAACTTCAGTGGATGGTCACGGTGGAACGTAACAGTCCGCTGTGTCCAAGATGGCCGCTGAAGTCTACTGTGCAAGTAGTCGCACATACACAGTAGCGTTCGGTGGCCATCTTGGACACAGTGGACTGTGCCATGTTTCATCATTGACCACCGACTAAAAAAAAGTAGTGCAGTGTAACTATTAATGGACAGAGCGGAGTGCTTCATGGATGCAGAGGTGACTGTGAGACAACTCCGCACTGTTGTTCAGTCGGAAAAGTTTCCCTTTTCCAATCGCAGGAGGTCTGCAGGGCTTCACCCAAAGCAGCCCTAACAAAGCACACCTTCACTTACTAGGAATACCCCTGAAAGCAGTCAAGAAAATGATAACTAGATTATGGCTACTGCCAAGTACCCCCATGACTAAACAGTGGTAAGACACAATTTGGGACATTTACAAAATGGAGAAACTCACCCTGGCTACTGCACTCAGAACTCAAACATCAAAATCTTTGGAATCTCTGACTCCTACATTTTATGGACATAAGATCAGATATAATACCATAATGGTGAAGTAGCAGGTAGACACAGGTTGGGAGAGGGAGAAAATGAACCTCCCAATGGGGGAATTACCAAACTAAAGGCCAGTGACTGGGCCTGAGGTCTCTGCTGGGGTAGGGCCATAAGATATAAAATATTAAATCTCTTGATCTACAGCATGTAAGAATATCAAAATAAATGAATATAGTGCTTGCTCTCGAATCTGCTGTACACCATACATGAAGCTATGTACTGTACTCTACTGTCTGCTAAAACCTAAAAATCTAAGTTAAAAAAAAACAATTACATATCCTGCAGGGAGGTAAATATGGTTTCTTTGAACTTAGTGGGTTTGTCAAGCACTAGCTGAATTAGGTAGTGAATTCCATGTGTACGGTTCCAGATAAGAAAATGTTCTTTTCCATTGGTACACTTGAATCTGGGAACTACAGAATTTCATGTGATGTAATACATTAATAGTGAATCAGAGCAAACTGGCGGTGCAGGATCTATGAGACAGAGCCTTGTGCAACGCATAAACCCATAAGACAAAAGGAATAAGGCTGCACGACTACAGTACATGTCTTCACCCTTAACGCACTTCCAATGCTAGGAGACATTAAAAATATTTCTTATTAATGAAACAGATCAGTAGCACCCCCCACAAACACATATGTCAACGTTTCACGCTGCACTTGTGCTTTTCCGAGACAACTGCTCCCTCTAGTGGATGATTTATGTATTCATACTACCATAATCAGCTATCTAAATCAATGCCATATTTACAGGACTATAGATATTTGTAACATGGCATAAAAAAGAAAAACAAAATGAAGCACTCAGATAGGTGCAAACACACCATGTGGTACAGTAGAAACCATGGTCTAATACCATGTAGATCATGGTTTATATTGTAATATCTTGGCAATCCACTACCAGTAAGAAACAGTATACAAGTGAAAGCAATATGCAAATAGCTTGCAGTGTGTAGTTGTCCCAAGTTGTATTTACTAAGAATTTTCCTGGCACAGGATTTTTGACTTTTTCAAGATTGTTCTATGTTGTAACTACAACAGAAGTTCATGAGTTACTAAAGATTGTTGTACATTTAAACTCCACATATACTGTTAATTATGCTGCAGCAATATTTCTTTAGATGTGAACAGTTACATACTGTTACCATCCCTTCTGATCTACTGCTTTCTAAGCAACAGTGGGTGCAATGCATTGTGGATGACTGAATAACATTACCTGGCCTAGCCTTGTCTTGGTGAATACACAGTGGAAAAGATGAGCATGCAGCTTCTATAACCGAAAGCAAAAATAACAGACACCGAGATAAACAAAGCAAAATTAAAGAGAGAGGACACTTCTGTGGGTGAAAAGAAAAATAAATTGAAAGGAACAAAAAGAAATCAAAGAAACAGACTAACAATAGTAGTCAAAACAAGTACTTGAAAGATGAAAGCAGTAAACGTTATGTTGTTCTATGTCCTGCTGAGTTAGGTAGTTTAGAGGGAAAAAAAAGTGAAAATAATATTCCGCAAAATAGTAGTTGTTCAATAAAGTGTTTTTCAGAATGGCTTAGTTCAGTACATTTGGAGAAAAGGTGCTTGTGCTACTAGGATTGTGTAACAGCCACCTATTGGTCAGCAAAGGAACTGGAGAAAGAAAACTAAAAAGTACCATAGCTCACTCCCATCATGCAGTGCAGCCCATATCTTCTAATACATAGAGAGGAAAATCAAAGCACCTAGAATAGAAAGTGAATTGCAAGTTTTTGAAAAGTTGTAAAATATGTTTTGATGTTAGAAAGCTTAAACCTTGTAATGAAAGTTATTTTATCAAAAGTGAAATAGTAGCCACGATATTTCCAATAGGTGTGTTCCAATTGTTTTCAAGTATATGTACATCATGTTTAATAGCTCAATTTATAGTATTTTGAAAGTAAATCAGTTTGTAACATGGCATTATGGAAGGCTCTATGAGGGCGCCCCGCGATAGGCACAACGCCGTCACGTGGTACAGGAGCAACACGGCATTGTGAGCCGATAATGCCGTGTTGCTGTGCTAGGAAGCGCGTTCATGACTCCAACACGGCATTATTTCTCATAATGCCGAGTTGGGCTCGAAAACACGCAAGACCAACATGGCATTATGAGAAATAATGCCGTGTTGGAGTCGTGAACGTGCTTCCCAGCACAGCAACACGGCATTATCGGCTCACAATGCCGTGTTGCTCCTGCACCACGTGACGGCGTTGCGCCTATCACAGGGTGCCCTCGTAGAGCCTTCAATAATGCCATGTTATGAAGTAAGAATAAAGTCTATGAAGATTGCCTCAGTCTCCGGCGCCTTTTTTCTTAATGACTCTGTACTCTGCTTGTCCTAGTATACATCGCGCTTGTCTGTGTTAAGAGTGCTAATCACCGCAGCGCCGGGCTCTACCGGGATTAATGCCTGCTTGGGTTGAACCTCGGCTTTGCCGTCGCAACAATGCCTCTCAGCGGCATTAATCCCCGATAGAGCCCTCCTCTGCCAGTGATTAATGCTACGTGATTGTACCTATTTATTCAAAGGCTATTAGTCATACACTCATTGCCACAAATATGTTGATTAAGCCACTGAAGGATGGTCTACAGTGGAATTAATCCATGTTGGTTGGTTGGACCCACTCAGCCTTTGGCCCTCGTGGTCCAACCCCAACCATGGATTATCACCACAGTAGACCCATGCTTTCTGTGGTTTAACTTTACATAATTATTCAAAAGTAAATATTCAACAGAATACAGTAAATATAGCAATTCCATATAAATGACCACAACTGTGAGGCTCCCTATAAATAACACTTCCATTGTGATTTTGCTAAATCCTATATACAGCAAGATAAATAATATTAAAAAATATGTTAAAAAATATATTAAAAATAAATGATAAAATATGTTGTGTGCAAATATAAGGCATCCACTAGAGGGAGCAGTTATCTTGGAAAAGTGCAAATGCAGCATGAAACATTGATGTGTGTGTTTGTGGGGGTGCTACTAATCTGTTTAATTAACAAAAAAATATTTTTAACATTTCCTAGCATTGGAAGTGTGTTGAGGGTGAAGACATGTAGTCGTGCAGCCCAACATATTAATAGTCACTTTTCCCATATGCATAAGGCCCTGCTATATGGAAAGACATAAGTTTATAGGGCAGACACCCTCCCAATTACCGTAGGGGGTGAGATGCCACTACCTTGCACTGCCACCCGACTGTCGTAGATGTTTGCAGTGGCTCCTGAGTTCTTTTTGCACTCAACAGAGAGGGTGGTTTGTATCCAAAAGACAAGAAATGTGTTATGCCGCCACTCAGAGAAATAATAAAGGGACACTCTCAACCTTTTTGGCATCATATTGTTTCTAGATGAAAACCCACATTTTACAATTGTTTACCTTCTCTAAAACATTGATGTTGCTGGTTGTATTATCTGCTTCCTTTCTTAGTAGAAATGATGAAATTATACCTAACCTTGTTATGTTTGCAGTCCTTGATCTACTCTTATTGCATATTTCCTGAACATTAGACACACCCAAAACAGTGCAGTCACTAATGATGAAATAGTCTCCTCTCCTCCTACTGCATAATGAGTGACTCAACTTTGTTGTGGTGCTCCCCAGTCTATGAAAGATGCAGTGAGAGTTGATCAAGGAAGGTAAACAAATGCATTTTTGTGTGGTAACACTAGTATGGTAAATGGTCTGTTTGTCACTTTTAAAAAAAAAGATGGAATCAGAATGAAACTACCAGCTGCACTGGTGATCTCTACAGAACTTGACTAATGATTAAATGTGATTTTTCAGCAAAAGACAGTTTGAGGCCTAAGGTGGTTGACGGTGTCCCTTTAAAGTGAGCAAGAAGTCATTACACTACAACCCTATGGAATGTCGTACCTGCCCACCTCCTCACTGTGGTCATACCTCCTGCAAACCTCAATCAAATGTAACAGTTTCTCCTAATTAGCACGCACAGGAAAATTGCTGTAAATAATGATAACAGATTTAAACGCAAAATACAGATTTATTTAACACCGTTGCCCCTGCAATGGAAGAATGGTTAGAGCAGATCAAACCAGCACCTAGACCTATGTTAATTGCCCTTCTAGTCAGGGTCTCAACTACTACTCACACACAGGCCACAGCTAATTAAGCCCCGAGAGGATGTGGCACAAATGTTAATATCTTGGCTGACAATAACAAGGCCCAAGTAGGCACAGCAACTTTTCCCACTCTCACACATAATATGATTGAATACAGTTGAATCAACTCTCCTGTACTGGAGATGCTACCCTTTACCACCGCTACAAGGATTTACTTTTAAACATCACCGGAGTTCCCTTACATTCCTGAGTACCTTGTGTTCTAACGTTGCAGGCCAGTAGGTGTTGCTGTGAGTTGGCAATGTTGGTGCACTGAAACAAAACTGGACATTTTCATTATCTCAAGAAACAACTTGGCCTAAAACCACTGAGATTGTCCTCATGGTCTACTCCTGCCTCAATAACCCTAGTAAATCCTAGTATATTTAACTTTTAATTTCCCCAAACCCAACAAGCCATGCATATGTTTAAAAGGTGTTTCAGCCCTCTAAAAGTGAAGTACAGTATTTGTAATCCAACTGTAAGGCTTACCTACATGCAAAACTCTAATGAACCGTAGTCTCCTGAGGCAGGGCAAACCCTGACGCTAGTCATAATTCCACTACAGGAAGCCCAGACAATCTCCGCAGGCCACTTGTGCTCTTATCTCCCATGGTACCTTTCATTCTGGCCAGCTGGCTTCCTCCATCCTCGGACTCAAAGACTCTCCAACATTTGACAGACAAAAATAGGTACACCTAGACCACCTACCTGTCAGACTTGGAGATTCTCCCTTGAGTCCATTGCCTGACTGGCTTGACCTGCTTCCCTAGTCCCAGTCCCAGCATTCAGCTTGACTCCCAGTCCCCTCCACTGTAGCACCCAGCCCAGCCACCAGTCGACCTGACAGTGCCTGTCTCTCCTGATTTAACTGATCCTTGACTCTACTCCACTCAGCCTCTGAGTCTTCCAGACCAAACACCCCATCCTCCACTTCTCCTCCTCCAGGCCAAAGTCAGCCAGTGAGCCAGGCCCCCTGGGCTCTCCTCCTTGGGCTCCATCCTAGGGTCCTCCCTACAATCTTTAAGGCACATGCTGACTGAGTTACAGTACCATCCCCACCACACCACTTGCTTGTTCTGCAGCTGCTGCTTTTGCCAGTCACTCACTCCAATCCAGCCCTACTTTGCTTGCAGTCACGGCTTCTAGTTCTTCCAATTAAGTTCTGCTGCAGCACCACCATGAAAGCTCACTCAGCACTCTAAATGGGGGGTGGACAATACTGCTGATCCCAGGTTTCCCGCCCTCTCTGACATGGCACCCGACAATGAGTCACCATCCCACGTGCATGCATACTGCTAGGAATAGTGAGACACTGAGTTCTAGCAGGCTGCCCAACCCGGATAACAGGCATCCTGTCAACACAAATATAAAAGTATTCTGAAGAGTGGCCAAATTTGGTACACCCTGAGAACTTCTCAGGATCTGGTACCACTGTAAGACAGCCAGTATTGTACTGGCCAAATCAGTACAGTTGGAGGATATGACTCACCATCTGTTTTGGGCGTCATTGGGACTAGTTGCTGCTGTCCTGCTCTGAATTATGACCGCTGAGGCACTGGACTGACTCACACGTCATGGCTTTCAAACTCTTAGGCCAGTGGCAGCCCAACACCTGGCTGTTGTGCCTGCTATGGGACCTAGATCAGCAGCCAGGATTGCAATCCATCACTCTACACTGGCTCTTCAGTGTTGTGCAGGTGCTGGCTGGCACACAGTTGCCACTCTCTTCCTTCTCTGGAACTCAGAAGCTTCTTAAGGATTCTCTTTTCCTAGGTTCAAGGCTCAACATGGCACAGTTTGACATCTGCCTCCAGCAGCAGGTTCTGTCTACTCAAGGTCTTTCTTTGATCTGCCAGCCTTCAGCTCGGACCCCATTTTATCAGCACTCCTGCACACCTCCTCCCATTGGTGCACCTGGCTGCCATGCCAAACACAAGTTGCACAATATTTCCATGGAAGGACACCAGAAATCACTGTCCTTGCCTCTCCCAAAGTCTACCATCTGCCTACTGTGCATCCCCCGTCTCCTGACTGTCTGTCTGGGGGTCAAGGGTCACAAAGATGGCACAGCTCATGCCATCCAGGCACACTGGGTCAAACATTAGCCCTTCTGAGGGCTCCTGCCCTCTTTTCCATCTCCCATCCTTCTGGTTCAGGTGGCAGGGTTGGGAGATAGTCTTTGGTTGTGGCAGGGTGGTGGCCAGAAGGTTGCTCCATCCACAGCATCCACCTGCCTTTGATGTGCAGCTGGGACCTCATTACAATGCCTCATAGCAGGTGCATATGGACCACAGCTTCTGCTGCGTCCTGCACACTCCAGTCAGTCCATCATATGCAGCGTATGGATCCTGGGGGCCGGAGGAGTCATGTAAGTCTTGATAAATGGGGGGAGGTACATACAGAAAGAGTGAAATCCTGCAATACCATTATGTGACATCAGCAGTTGTACTGTACATCCAAACCAAGCCTTATGATGCAGCAAAAAGTGTTTCAGCCAGATCCAGGCTCCCCCTTATGTTGCGTAGCTGATCTTTTAGCTTAAACAAGTGTGCTGATAATCACTAGCAATAGGTGAGTGAGCCTCCATTGTCAGGGGGGTAGAGTTGGAGAAAGGGAAGGGGTTAGAGAGGGAGGCAAAGTGCCTGTCTGGTGCAATGGCTCAGAGTGAAGGGAAGTGTATCTAATGGATCACAAGGGCAATAGGTAGGAGAGGGAGCTGGATGTCGTTGTCCACCTGGGGACAAATGACCTAGCTAAGGGCAGGACAGAAGGAGTGCAGGAGCAGTTTAGGGAATGGGGAAGGGTCTTAGGCAGGTAACACCCATGGTAGCCTTTATGGAAGTGCTGCCTGTCTACTACAGGGGGAAGGGGAGGGAGCACCACACTAAGACCTTCAATTTACTGTATAATTGAAGGAATGGTGCAGAGGAGGGGCATTGCTGCATTTGGGACTGGGGATCAACCTAGAGGGATCAGAGCTTATTCTGGGGGGCATCCATCCATCCAGGAGAGGAACAGCAGTCCTCAGTGGACGGTTTAAATATTACTTCAATGAGCATTTAAACTAGCCGAGGGGGGTGGCGGAAGACAATGGGGAGGCAATAACTGGCCTCCCCCCACAGGTTGAGCTAGAGAGTAGAAAATTCCCGAGAGAAAGAATCCCACTGGGATGCAAGACAATCAAGGTAGCAAGGGGTTAGCGAAAGAGGAGGGGGGAGAAGGAGCAGTTAAAAGAAAAAGGGAAGGAAGGGGGAACAGCTGGAAAAAGGAGAAGTGACAAGAAATAGGCTAAAAAAACCCTGGAAAGCAATGTGTGTCAGTGCTAGAAGTCTGGGAAATAAGATCCCAGACCTGGAAGCCATCATGGCAGAGGCAGACCTGGACATTGTAGCCATTACCAAATCATGTTGCATGGACAGTCATGTCTGGGAAATGGTCATACTAGGCTACACAATGTTTGGAATGGACAGGGTAGAAAGGAAGGAAAGGAAGGGGAGTGGTGCTTTATGTTAAGGAAAACATAACAGCAATGGAGGTACAGGAAATTCAAAAGGGGTCTGAGATGTTGTAGGTCATCCTTGAGTCAGGAAACAGAGCTGCTCTTCAGACATGAGTGATCCACAGGCTTCCAATACAGGGAGAGGACTTAGATAAAGAAATGTTAGAAGAAATTGGCAAAATGACTGACAAGGGGGTGGTGGTGCTGGTCAGGGACTTAAATCTTCAAGATGAAGATTGGAGCCTCCCTGCAGCAGTGTCAATTAGAAGCAGACATCCTGGGCTGCCTTCAGGGGACATTTCTCAGACAACTAGTCAGGGAACCCACTTGGGGTGGGGCAATACTGAACCTGGTGCTTACTGACAGGGACAGTGTTGCAAACATCAGGGTGGGGAGTCATCTGGGGACCAGTGATCATTGCACAGTGTGGCTTAATATAAGAACTGCAGCAGAATCCAAGTACACAAAGGCAGGGGTCCTGGATTTCAGAACGGCTGACTTTACAAAAATGAAAGAATACATCCAAAAGGACCAGGTAGGAGGAGAAGTCCTGGGGGTTGGTGGGCAAATGGGCCAGACTAAAAGAGAGCATAGTAAAGGTAATGAACATGTATGTCAAGCAAGCAGGTTTAACCCCAGCTACAAATGGGGGTTCATAAGGTGTCTTCTTGGGTTTGCCTAATCCCCACTGCCAGGATGGTGTTCTGTGTCTCCAGCAGTTTAAAATATGTCTGCATGAGAGTGCTCTGTTAGCCTCTGTGCCTGTCTCTTTAAGAGCCATCTATTCTGTGTGTGATAATTAGTCTGGGTGGGGGCTGAGTAGTTTAAGGCTCATGATCCGCTCAGGGAATGGTATTTCTGCTCCATTCTGCCATGGCCATATGCGCAGAGGGAGACCTTTTAGGATCTGTGATTGTTTGCTGTTTATCTGCTTTAATAATATAGTAGTTTGTCTAACCTGCCTTCTTTGCAGTATGGATTGTTCTGCTTACAGCCACCATTTTGGTTCTGGACTGCCAGTTTGGACCAATCAGAACCTCGGGGGGATCTTAAATGGAGACTGTCCCCAGAGGTCTTGTGGGATTGAATTTCTGCAGGAATTGTAGTTTTTGATGTTTAGCGCCTAAATGGACCTGGAGGGGAACTCTTTCTGTGACAGACAGATTCATCAACCAACCGAACCTTTTGGATCATTGGGAAATCCCAAAGCTGCCTGCAGTAGTGTGTCAGCTGAGAGTTGGAGTTTGGAGAGTAAACAGCTCAAGCTATTCGAACAGCTGCTCCTGCGTGGTAGCGCGGGGATTTGTCGGGAAGGCTGTGTCTGGCCTACCTGCTACCATCTTCCAGTGTGAAGAAGCTTGTGCAAATAGAATCAGACTAAATCTGAATGCCTTGTTTGAGACCTGAATCCTGAAGTGAAAGTGAGTGAATCTTTCCTGAAGTGTGGACTGAAGACTTGCTCCTGAGCGATCAGCCTGTTGGGTACCGAAGAGAGCTTCAGAATGAAAGGTTTGCGCAGAGACCCTGTTATATTGCACACGGACTTCGTCCGTACTGTGGCTGAATATTTGCTTACTTATAAGTGTGCTGAACATGTTGTGTGGGTTACCATTGGTTCCCCTTGCCCAAATGTTAACCTAGCTGGAAGCTGCTCCAGTACTTTCATGGACTGCAATCCAAACTTTCCTCATGGTCTGAGCCTCAGCATCTTGGCCTAGACTGCCACTCCCACCGCAGAGACTTTTCCGATGAAAGACCCGCTTGGGGATTCGGCTCCATACTCAACACCATTGAACAGGCATCTACCATTACGGTGCGTCGTGTGAGCCTTGCTTCCCCAGGCAAGCTAGAACAACATCCAGAGGTCTTTCTCTCATCAATCCTGCCTTCTGGTCTGGGTAGCGTGAGTACTAAACAGGGTAGCTCTCTGCAACAAAACTGCAATCATTGTGTGTCATCTGTTTTAATTGTTTGGGTTAATCACAGCGAACTGAGCCATCCGGCTCTGGACTATAAATTCTGGGTTGATGTGCATATTAATTGTTTTTCCTAAGGGCCCCAACAACAGCTGTAATGCTAGCTAACCCCGGGCAACACTTCAGGCTCGCCTGTACAACAACTGAGTACCCAGAGTGTGTGACTGTGACAGAGGGACTCTTAGTGCATGCATGCTCAGCCCGAATAAATCAGATCTAAATAATCATCTGCTAGATTTACTGCCCCACCCCTGTGCAACTCCCCCAAATAAATCAGATTTTGTTCTTTCTGCATTTAACCTGGTTAATGTGTACCTTTGTGGAGGGGATAATTTATTGTTACTGAACTGTTATATTGCAAATCTCATTTTACAGGGGGTCTCCAGAGCTTTTGCTGCTGATCCAGTCCTGGTGGTAAGTGTACCGAGTAAGGGTTCAATGCTGATGTTATATGGTATACGTGAATGTTTATCTGCTGATCTGTCTAGGCCACTAGAAGAGTTGGTGGGGGGTTATAGTGTCCTGGAGGACTATACCCACAGCAGTTATGCTACCCCAAAATCATTCCTCCAGGTGGTGTCACCCATTCACCGAGCTCAGGCCCCTCAACCTGTGCCTAGTCATGCAGGCAGGGGTAGTAGTGTTTGGGATAGCGCCACCTAGGGGTTACACAAGCAAAAGCAGAAGGAAGAGGAGACCGTTATGGTTCTCAAAGGAGGTGGCAGAAAATGTACACTCAAAAAAGTGGCACTCAGAAGGTATTAGGAAACCGTAGTGAGTGGAGGATAGGAAAGTGTATCAGGGAAGTGAATGGAGGCAGGCAAAGTAGTAAGGAATTCAAAGGAGCAAACTGAGGAAAGAATAGCCCAGGCAGTATCTAAGGGGGTGGGGTAAAACAATTTTGAGGTATGTTAGCGAGAAAAGAAAGACAAAGGGAGGGATTTTATGGTTAAAGAAGAAGAAGGGGAACTGTATGGAGAGAGACCAGAAGAAAGCAAACATCCTAAACAAATACTTCTGCTCAGTGTTCACAGTACAAGGGGAAGGGAAGAGACCACGAAAAGGCACTAGAAGCTTTGAGGGGAGGGAAGTGGACACCAGTCCCTTTCCTGAACAGAGGGTCAGGATAGCACTCACTAATTTGATGGAGGAAAAAGCCATGGGGCCAAACTGGGTGCACCCAAGAGTGCTGAGTGAACTCAAGGAGGTCGTGACTGCACCCCTGCCAGACTTGTTTAACAACTCACTGGAGACCGACGTGGTCTCAGAGGACTGGAAAAGAGCAGACATAGTTCCACTTCACAAAAGTGGTAGCAAGGAAGAGTAGGGTAATTATAGGCATGTCAGCCTGACGTCAGTGGTAGGGAAATTAATGGAAACACTGTTGAAGGAAAGAATTGTGGAATACCTGGAATCCAACAGATTGCTGGACCCGAGGCAGCATGGTTTCACAGGGGGAAGGTTGTGCAAAACAAATCTGATAGATTTGTTTGACTGGGTGACCAAGGCTTTGGATCAGAGGGGAGCGGTGGATGTGGTCTACTTAGATTTCAGCAAGACCTCCAACTCTGTTCCACATAGGAGGCTGGTAAACAAGCTGAGTAGTACTGGGGCAGGCAATAGTGTGGTAACATGGGTAAGAAACTGATTATGGGATAGGAGGCAGACGGTGGTGGTAAATGGAGTTTGCTCTGAGGAGGGTAGAGTGATCAGCGGGGTACCTCGGGGGTCAGTGCTGGGGCCAGTCCTCTTTAATATCTTCATTAGTGATATAGCAGAGGAGCTGGAAGGGGAGAGCTGGCTCTTTGTGAATAACACAAAGATCTGCAACAGAATGGACACTCTGGGGTGGAGGGGGAGGGGTGCAAAGGATGGTAAGAGATTTAAAATGGCTGGAGGAGTGGTCTAAGGTTTGGCAACTAGGGTTTAATGCAAAAAAGTGCAAAATAATGCACTTGGGCCACAGGAACCTGGGGGTGGAGTGCAAAATGGCAGGAGAGATACTTGCAACAACCAAGCAGGAAAGAGAGCTGGGGCTAATCCTATTGAATGACTTAAAGGTGGCCAGACAATGTGATAAGGCAATCAGGAAAGCTATTGGGATGCTGGAGTGCATAGGTAGGGGTATCACCAGCAGGAAGAGTGAAGTGGTGTTGCCCCTATATAGGTCATTGGTAAGACCCCACCTGGAATACTGTGTCCAGTTCTGGAGACCACATCACAGGATGACATAGACAGAGTGGATGCAGTCCAGAGGAGGGCTACCAAGAGGGTGCAGGATCTGCATGAAGAGGCTAAAGGAGCTCAATATGTATACCCTGGAAGAGAGGAGGGAGTGGGGGAATATGATCAAGATCTTTAAATACTTCATGGGTAAGAATAAGGTACAGGTTGGAGGTATTTTGCTCAGGAAAAGGTGCTTTAGAACACTGCCAGTAAACTTTCTCACCGTTGTCTTTGTCCTTCCTGTAAAGGAAGCTACCATGCAAAACAAGCGGACGTCCTTTTTGGCTGGTCAAGAATTCCATGGTTAGTGCAGCTCTGAATCTAATATGCTCGTAAATGCACTTACTTTATAGCTTGCTTTCAGGTGGGGTAGTTGCCATGGTGAATGTCATGCCAGAGGAAGGTGGGGCTAAGCTGAAGCTAAGTAGAGCTAAGTAACGCTGTGGAGAGAAGCCATCACAGTTGCTGTTGTTTAAGTTCGCTAAACTGTATCACACAAAAGTTGCCGATGTTGATACTCGTTTTAGTTATACAGTCACGGTAATGACATTCACGTTTCATGACTCGCTATTCTTTCCTCACTTAAATCATGGGATACTTAGAACAATGGGTCATGACAGGAAGCTGGAGGGGAGGTAAATTCAGGAAAGATGTGAGGAAGTATTTCTTCACAGAAAAAGTAGTGGATTCCTGGAACAGCCTTCTCGAGGAGGTAGTGGGGGCAAAAACAGTGGTGGGATTCAAAAAAGCCTGGGATAGGCAAAAGAGAATCAAAGAGGAAATGAAGGGGGTGGAAGAGATAGTGCCATAGACCAAGCAGTGTCTGCAGCATAAGCAATCACAATAAAAATGGGCTGACTGGATTGGCTAAAGAGCCTTTATTTGTTGTCAGTTTCTATATTTCTGTGTTACAGACAATACATAGTTTTTATATTATTCCCTTCCATTTTCCTCACTGATTCCCTTATTTCTCCCTCCAATGACTGATTTCATCAGAGTTGCACACCTCCTCCAGCTAGGAGGGCGAATAACAACTCTCTTCATAGCCAGTGTCTATATTGCACCTGTCCTGGGGGGGGGTGCAAATGCTGGGTAGTCCACCCCCTCCATCCTATGCAGTCAATATCCACACTTAAGGGACAAACTGAGCCATACTGAGCCCCAGCAGATCCCAGGAGTACCAGTTGGCTTCAATACTCTGACCTCTTTCAGATGAATAATGATACTACTTTATTGGAGGGTTGACAACATGTGTTTGATATGACATGTTTATTACAAAGTTCAAAAGTTATACAAGCAATAATACCCAACAAGGTGGGAGATCTTGTGTAATACCAGACTGTCCAGGGAAATAATGGGGCATGACGCTGCAGGCGGAGGGCCTTATAGCCCCTGGAAGGTCTGGTTTTACCCATACTACCCACCCTGGAGGGTATTATTTCATTTAGAAAATGGTCTACAAGTGACATTTTTAATAAAATTACATAAAAGATTAAAATCAAGTATAATAAATGTTTAAAAAAGAATAAAGCATTTTTCTTGTAAAGTAGTCCCTCTAGTGGTATACTTGGCCAGTAGAGGGCGTTGCTGTTTAGAAGGCCGTGTTTCAGTAACAGTCATATCTGCCCCATAGTTTCACAGGAGCTGTAGTTTGTCTGTGCTGGGGGTGGCTGTGTAGCTGTTGGCGCTGATGGCGGCTGTATTGCAGAGAGTTTCCTGTCCCCCCAACACACATGGCGTGCTGCAATTTTTTCCCATTTACTGACAGTGCGTGGACTATACTGGGATCGGGAAGGACATCTGCATGCAGGCAGGAATGGAATCGATGATCAAGTAAAGGTTACTTCCAAAGGTTGAATCCACTTTGTTTTTTGGTTGTTTTCCAACAGACAAAAGGTGAAAGATGGGGGAGTAGCGGAGTTTGTTATAATAACTCCTGGGGGTGAGGGGGATAGAGCACACTGCAACATTACAACACTGACTTGTGTGTGGTGCCATACTTTATGGGGTCTTCTTTCTGGAGACACTGGGTGATGTTACTCTTTTTGCCTCTCACCTTCTTGATGGGCGCTCTTGTTGCTGCACCCTTTTTACCCATACCTTCTTTGTTTTTGCTCAATTTATACAGAACCGTGGGAGAATGTCTTGAATGGCCCTGACTGTGGTGGTGGCTTTCTTAAAAAAAAGCTCACGCTGTTACTGAAAGGGTCCATCCCTCCCGGCGGGCACTGTTGAATATGTCATTTAACAGTGCCCACCAGGAAGGATGGACCCTTTTGGTAATAGTGTGCACTTTTTTAACAAATAGGATCATGTACGGGATTGTAAACAGTGTTGCTTCTTGTGCAACTGGGTAGATAGGTGGCACTGGGTCTTCTAGTGTGGAGCAGAAATACAATGAAGTATGTCACAGCGGTCGGAGCTGATACACAGTGGAGTGTGTCACAGTGGGCAGTTGACCCATCATGAAGGCTGATGGTAGGGGGAGGGGGTCAAATATAATTGAAAACATGTCTGTAGCTATTTTGTTCTTCAGCAACATAACAGGATACATTGCACGATTTTACTCTAGTGGAGTGTATGCAAGGGGCAGGCGGAGTGTGTGACAGTGAGCAGGCTGATGGTTGAGGGGGGTGAAATCAGGGAAATGGCCACTCAAAAATGGATTTATTTATTTCTTCAGCAGCATACCTGTGGAATAGCTTACTAAATACAACTTTGCCACTGGACCGGACTTACACTTCAACATAACCACTAGACCGCCAGGCATCCAAAATGTTTTTACTGTACTGCTGTTTGCATTTGTGTTTTCATACAAAGTTGTCAGATTAAAACTCAATTTCTGCATTTTTAAATTAACAAAACCAACAAAACCATAGCCTTACGTGTATCTTGATCAAAATAATACACGTTATGTCATGGTTTTGTTTACTTTTGTGAGTCAACATTAAAAGAAAGGAAATAAAGGGTGCTTAGCATGAGAGAGAGCAAGGTAGCTGTCTACCTGAGGCTCCTATGACGTCACACAACACCTTTGATGGCCATTTTAGGGAGCTACAGAGCGGGAATTTTGAAATGGGAAGGCAGATGTTTAAATGTCTTTAAATGTTATGAAACTGCATTTATTTTACTTATATAAATGCAGTTTTAGCATCAATGTAAGCAGCAGCCTTTCCTTTACCTTTCTATGAAACCAGATTTTTAAAATAGCTTATTGTGAACATAGGGGGATTAGTTATCCTCTAACTAATTTCTTATCCAGTTTACCACCTTTGGACACACTCCTAAGTTGCTCAGCTTGCTTACTAGCCTCCTATATGGAAAGGGTTGAAAGTCTTACTGAAATCTTGGTAGGCCACTTCCACCACTCCCCCAATCCAATTCTTTTATTATCCAGTCAAAGAACTCTGTCAGATTCATTTGACATACCCCCAACCCCCATCCATGCTGCCTTGGGTCTTGCAACTCAATGGATTCATGATATTCCACAATCCATTCCTTCAGCAGGCATTTCATTAACTTTCCCACCACTGATGTCAGGCTGACTGGCCAATGATTGCAAGCCTCTTCCCTGATGCCACTTTTGTGAAGTGGGACTACATCTGCCCTCTTCCAGTCCTCTGGAACAGCTCATGTTTCCAGTGAGTTGTAAACTGGACTATTAGAGGTGCAGTCAGTACCTGTCTGAGCTCCCTCAATACCCTTGGATACACCTTGTCTGGCCCAATTGCTTTGTCCACCTTCAGATTAATGAATCCCTTCAGGACTCTCTCCTCTGAAAAAGACCTTGTGTCCACCTCCCTCCCTCCAAAGCTTTTGCTACTTTTTTATGGCCCTTCCCCTTCTCCATTAGGCCCATACACTGGTCAGAAAATGGAGGGGGGGGTGTATTTTTTGGCCAAGGAGGAACTGTGGGCACTGGGCAGCACAGGTTGTGTTGACATGCAAGGGTATCCCTGTGAATGAGAGGCAGACTCTGAGTTTTGAGGCATGCTAAACTTCTTTATTTGCAGAATATATCACAGGGATGCAAGGAGAATCATAATTACAGCTGTATTCCCAGCCCTCCCAGCATTGCAGATTTGTGCATCGTGACATGCACTACTGTTATGTTTACACCCTTCTATGTATATGTAAGGGCAAGCCAGAATTTGAGAGAGCTAAACAGCCCAATGTTAGTGTCAGTGTCAGAAACTTAACGGCTCCAGTTGACACCCAGATAGAAACAGTGGCACCTTGCCTTCCATGAAGCCTTCCATCACCTGATAGTGCATCTTAGTCAAGTGTTTTTCTGAAGTGGTGCAGGGTCTGCAAGAGAAGCCGTATGAGGAGAGACTAAAGGAGCTTAATATGTATACCCTTGAGGAAAGAAGGCAGAGGGGGGACATGATAGAAACTTTTAAGTACCTTAGTGGAATCAACAAAGTCCAAGAGGGTAGCATCTTTCAGAAAAAGAGACGTGCAAGGACAAGGGGACACAATTTGAAGATAGAGTGGGGGTCTAGGGGCAATATGAGGAAGTATTATTTCACAGAGAGGTTAGTGGATGCATGGAACAGCCTTCCTGAGGAGGTTGTGGGGTCTAAAACTGTGGGAGAATTCAAGAATGCATGGGACAGACATAAGGCAATTCTTGTGGGGGGTAGGAAGAAATAGGCTGTTGGTTAACTAGGATCTGTGGCCTATTGTGTAGGTAGGGAAATGGGCAGACTAGATGGGCCAAGCGGTCCTTATCTGCCGTCAAAGTCTATGTTTCTATGTTTCTAAGTGATGATCAGTCCTTGGCTTAAATTTGCTTTTGTGACCATCATGAAAAAGAAATGGGAAGCTCAATTTCTATCAAAGTTAGTAGCTGTGCAGTTGTGATCGGTGAACTACACTAGCAAACATGCAGGGACTTCAAAAGCCTTGAGATCTGCACTTCAAGTCTAAGGTGTTCTGAAAGCTTAGCCGACCACAAAAGATTTTATGTGAAAATCTGTGCACAAATGTATTTATTTATTTATTTGTTTGTTTACTGGGTAATAGTCTGTGGGCTATCTCTACCCCCCTCTTCCCCTATCCCCCTATAAGGAATTTTCAAGACATTACTTTCTTAGAAGCTTACACTGTAATAGTTTAGAATTTACTTGTTTGCCATCTGACAATGGTAGCTTTTGTTTGCTACAGGCTAACATATGTGACCACCGTATATCAGAAAAGAAAAAACAGCAAAGATGGGGTAGAGGTAGTTTTTGTTGATTCAAGTCTATATATGTAAATCAAATAATGACAAAATAGGTATCAATAAGAAGGTTACATACTCAGCTATGACTTTATTATAATTGATGTTTACATAAGCACTTTGCAATGTCATTGAAACTATGGATATTGGTGGTATCAGAATATAGACTTATAACAATACTTGTATAAGTGTATGATTTAACTGACACACTGTAACAGTAATATCTTTGCCATTATAATTTAGTTGTCATATTCATCCCCACTGTTTTCATACCCAGCATCAACGATCTCGTCTGCCAGGCTGGCAGAAAGAACGTCTTTGTCATTTTCCTCATCTGACTGATTCAGGGTCTCCTCCTGGGGCAAAATGTCCACCAGTTCCTGTGGTATAATGTCTCCATCACACCAGTCATACTCCAGGATTCCTGTTTCATCAAGTTTTTACCCATGTATTCTAGGACTTGGGATGTTAGGGTGTGACACATGTGCATTTTTCCAGACAAGGGCTTGGTAATTCACACTCAGTACATGCATTCTCAATGTTGACTTACATGGAGGCAGTAGACTCAGATCAATGCCATCATAATTTGACAATAGTTGGCTGCTTCCTATGTGAAACTGCTGCCTTGCAATGTCATAGTGAAGTTTGTTGATATGAGTATACAACGGCTGCCTGTAAAAGCAGCAGACAAATCTTTCAAGGTTAGCATAGATGGCATCCGATACACGTTCTGTGTCACCAAGTGCTTGGAAAGTTGACATTTACGTCTTTTGTTTTTGCAAGATGTTGTAAGGTTTGATATTTCCTTTCCAAACAAATGCACTTGTGCTGTCACACCCTGAAAATGCATGCAGTGCAATTAATGCACTACACATCTCAGCACCGTGAATCTGGATTAGAGTTTTGATGTTCAAAAGCTGACTTTTATTTGGCACTCATGTCAAAGTAGATGTTCTTCTGTATTTGATCGCCATAGTACAGCAACAGCAGAAATAAATCTGTGTCTGGTGATCTGATGTTGAGGATGTTGACACCACTGCATGAAAGCAGTGAAGCAATATTTGCATATCTGCTTCTTTCTGAGATGAAGAAAGCTCTGGTACAGGGCAGCTCTGTGTTGTGATTCTGTCAAGGCTTGTCAAAGAGTTACAGGTTTCCTCACAGACAAAAAAAGATTTGATTACCCATTTGCCTTGACACATTTCCTTTTGCCACTCATTGAGAAGAAGCTTGATCAAATTTGTTTTGTTGTCATTGTTTGTGAGAAAGGATTTCCAATCTCTTGGCACCTTTGTTGATGGACCTTTCACCAAGTAAGAATCTGATGATCCTCATCTTCTGCTTTCAGTCAACTTTATGGAATTATATTTGTAGGTGTCTGTCACAAAGTCCAACCTTTGTACCTTTGGTAATGCACTAAAGAGCTTTTCAGCTAGCTCTCCAAATGTCTGCAGTTCATCAGTCATTGACTTGAGAAGTGCATTGCCATCACAGATGTAAACTTTGTTTTCATCCCAATTCATTGTACTAAGTGCTGTCTCATCTTCAGGTTTGTGCAGAAGGGTAGATTTTTCTGTTTTCACTGGTAGGCCATCTGAAGTTGCTAATGACCATGGTAGTTGACTCAATGGATATGAGAGAGCCTTCTCCATGCTAAGGTTGTTCTGTTCTGAAAGCATTAGCAGTTGCCCAAAGAGGTTTCTTTGTACAGGCACCTGAACAATCTTCTTTTGTGAGGATCTGAGTTTCTTTGATTGCTGTAGGGAAGCAAACGTCTTTAGTGATTTCTTTTTCAAGGGCGCATGCAAGGGAACTGTTTTGTCAACAAGCCTTGTCTCCACAAATTGTTGAAAGGCTTCTTTTCCCTGTTTTTTAGCACTGAGAAAGTCATTTTCAACATTTCCTGGGGCTCGTGCACCTGATGAGAGACAGAATAGTGCCTCTTTGACTTCCATCTCAAAAGGATTGATGAAGTTCCTGAATGCATTGACCAGCTTCTGTACTTCCTTCTCACTGTGTGTCATATCTGCAGGTCTAACATCTCTGTGAAAGGACTCCTCCAAGTCTACCATTCCAGCAGTTTCAAGTGTGGCAGTCACATAGCTTGCTCAGGCATGCCTTGTTACACACCACCAGTAATAGGCTGGATAATTCCTGCTGAATCCAACAATATATTCACTGGACTTGGCATGTTGATTGATTGTCTGTTCAATGGTCAGATCAACAGCATTTCTTTCTTTGAAACTTTTTATTTTTGAGTTTTCACGGTACATCCAGTGCAATAATACATTTATCAGGGAAATGCTTAATGACAAAATTACAATATGCATTAAAACTTAAGTTGTTCAGTTATCAGTCAGCACTGCAGAACATTATGATAATCATGATAAGGAGAAACCTAGGAAGGATGAGAAGACAGAGAGATTCATTTTGTTTTCTGAGATATATTCTTAATAAGCTATTCCCAACTCATGAAAGAAAAGAGGAACAGGGTTATATAGTTTTAATGGTCTGGCCAGACCACCCAAAAGGGTGGGTCACCCCAGTCCTGGTACCAGATCAGGTCTATGGGAAAATATGTAAAGGAACCAAACAGTCCAATGAGTCCTAAGAATTGGAATTTTATTATGTAGCTTTGCCGTTAGGTTCTCCATTTTATAAATATCATAAATCATGTCTTCCCAAGACCTGATAGATGGAGGGATAGGCTGCAGCCAGAGTCTGGTAAGAACCTTTTCAGCTGCTGTTAAGAGTATACTTATTAAGTATATTTGATGAGTCTGCTTAATTTGTCTGGGCAAGTGCAACAGATTAGCAACCTCTGGAGTGAGGGGGCCAAGGGATGGAAAAATCTCCTCCAATGTCTCATCTACTCCACTCCAAAAGTCCTTTAAGACAGGGCAAAACCAAAAAACATGAGCATGTGTGGACACTTCACAATCACATCCTCTCCAATAGGAAGAATTCTCAGAAAGTACATATTTGGCAGTTATTTGTGGGGTGTGGAAAAAATGTATCACCACTTGTCACCCAAATTTTCTCCAGCTAAAAGAGTTGTTATTTTGTGTTGTCTACACCAAATGTTCAGCCAGTCCTCCCTCAAAAGGTACAACATTAATTCTGTCTCCCAGTTTGCTTGAACCTTCTCCATTTCATTGGAGGAAGGGGTAGTCAACACCTTATAAAAGTGAGATACCAAATGTCAAGGCAAGGGATCTTGCAATAATTGAGAGAAAAATGAGTAGAGCGGGGGGGATCTCTTTAGAGGTTATGTTTATCCCAATTTCTTTACTCAGAAAATGCTGTATCTGTAAATATCTAAAGAAATCCTTATGTGGGAGTGAGAATTTTGTTTGTAACTGTGTAAAAGTTTTTAAAACTCCACGATAATAAAACTGGTAGATATGAACCAGGCCAAGCTGATGTCACCTCCTAAATGCTCTATCCAACATGCTAGAGCAAAAATCAGATCTAATCCCAGTATTCCCATCCATCAGGAACTGAAATTATTTTCTGGGTGCTGCCTATATCTTACCCAATTATATAATATTGAGGGGGTAAAAGTTTAATTAGACGTCAGTACGCTGATGGCGTCAGGCTAGAAAACTGCAACAGTATGTAAAGGAGAAGCACTAAGAGATCTCTCAATCTGAACCTACTTGGGAATCGGGGCTAAAGATGCTATCCAGTGAGCCATATGGGTAAATACTGCCAACAAGGAATATCTGTGGAGATCAGGCAGAGAATATCCTGACTTTTCCTTAGGTAATTGTAATTTCCTCAAGGCGATTCGAGGTTTACTCCCTCCCCCAAGTATGTTGATATAATTCTATTCCATTTATGAACCACTTTCAATGTAAGAGGTAATGGAATATTCTGCATCAGGTATAGTATTTTAGGAAGGACTGTCATTTGGATAGACTGTACTCTACTCATAAGTGACAATGGCAGGTGACTCCATCTCCAAAGATCTTACCTTACGTGTTCAAATAGCAAGGTATAGTTCCGAAGTTGGGTAATCTGTATACCTAAATAAGTGATGTGAGACTTGTTCCATTTAAAGGGATACCTATTCATTATCACATTAGAGACAGCGGTCTATATCAGCAGAACCTCTGTTTTATCTTGGGAATTTTATACCCTGAAACTCGCTCAATTAGTGGAAGTCACTGTTCAAGAGCTTTCATAGATGACTGGATTAGTTAGATATGGTAACAAATCATCCACATAATAAGCTCATTTATGCGATAAACCAGAAACGGTATACCCCTGTATCTGTTCACTCTGTCGGAGACACTGCATGATGGGTTCTACATAAAGTGTAAAAAGATAAGGGAAATAGAGACATCCTTGACGAGTTCCTCTGGAAAGAGGGAAATGGTCTTAATGAGATCCATTAACTATTACTACAGCTTCTGGATTAGTATAGAGGCCTTTAATATTATTCAAAAAAGTCTGGAGAAAGCCACATTTTGATAAAGAAGATTGTAGAAACCTCCAGGAAACCCTATCAAAAGCTTTTTGGGCATGTAAACATAATATCATTAGGGGAGAACAGGTTGTGTGGGCATGGTCAAGGATAAATAAGATTCCTTTATTGTTATCAGTTGTCTATTGTGTTTTAATGAATCCTGATTGGTCTGGATGGATTAATTGGGGGAGAATATCATCTAGTCTGTGGGCTATGATGCTAGTATAAATTTTGTAGTCTTGATTTAAAACAGAGATGGGCCTATATGAGTTGCAGAGATGGGCAGTTTTCCCAGGTTTCAAAACAGCTGATATCAATGCTTTACACCAGGAAATACGAACATATACGAACATACGAAATGCCAGCAGAAACAGGCCTCATGGTCTATCATGACTGCATGATTGTGCACCTAGCTCCTCAACTTGCAGCTGTCCCACCCTCCCCTAAATCCCTTCTAAACTGGTTATTCTGCAGTTGTATGCGATTTACGAAAAACTGCCAAAAGAGGATCCTTGATGAGATTAAACGTCGCCTCATAGAATTTGGCCGCGTAGACATCAGGACCAGGGCTGTTTCCATTTTTTAAATTGCGAATCATATTATGAATTTCCTGAAGAGAAACAGAACATTGTAAAAGCTCAATATGTGTGGAATTAAGTATTGGCAATTTCAATCCTGGCAAAAAGTTGGTAATTAAATGGGGGTCAGGGGTAGTAGTCTTTGAATACAAATCTTTATAATAGTTCCAGAAACCAGCTAAAATTTGAGAAGAGATGCAATTTAAATGGCCAGATTTAGGGTCTTTTAATTTTATAATAGTATTCATCTGAGTCTTCCACCGGTCTATATGCAAATACTCGGGATGCTTTGGCCCCTCCTGCATAGTATTTCTGATGTAGCTAGACTACAGCTTGTTCTGTCTGAATAGTTAATAGGCGTTGCATCTCTTGTTGGGTTCCGAGTACCCTATCTAGTAAAGTCTAGTCCTCCTGCATATGAGCTTCTGAAAGTTGTTTTAGTTCCTCCTGCCGGTCTCTTAACTTTGTTTCTTGTTGCCACTTTTTCCTTGCCAAATAGGCAATAATGTAACCTCTTAAAACCATTTTAAGAGTGTTCCATAATGTCTGTGGAGAAACCTGCGGGAGGTATTGTCTTTCAAAATCTCAGGCATGTTTTCCTTTAATTATTCTTTAAAAGCGGAATCTTGAAATAAGGATGGATTGAAATGCCATATAGTGTTTCTTCACTCCTGTGTGATGCTTAATTCAAGGATAGTCAGGGCATGATCTGATAAATATATATTTCTAATTTTTGGCATCATGGAGAAGATATAAGTGTTCTCCACTGATGCAGAAGTAGTCAAGTCTTGAGTAATGCTTATGCACATAGGAGTAAAAGGAGAATTATCTTTGTAGTGAATGAAGATGTCGCCATGTATCCACTCGTCCCACATCCCAGAGTAAACGTTGAAGGTGTCTTTGCCCAGAAGTAAGTGGTGGAGGGCGAGGGGCAGAGGTGTCCAAAGCTGAATTTAAAAAGCAATTAAAATCTCTCCCCAGGACTAAGATGCCTCTGTTATATTGCAATATTGAGTCTATTAATTGTTGAATAGTTGAGGCATCACTTCCTAGGGGTATGTATATGCTACAGACCATTAGGGTCTGGTCTTGTATGGTGCTCATCAGCAGGGCTACAGGACCCTCTTTGTCTGTGTATTGGTTTATAAGTTTAAATGAGGAGGAATTTGGAATAAAAATCAACACTCCCGTGTCTACTCTGATGATACACAAAGTCTATAATTTAAGAGAAGTCAAACCCCAGTAACTTCTGATATTTGGAAGTAGAAAGATGTGTTTCCTGTAATAATAATAGATCTGATTTAAGTTTCTTCAAAGCTGTTAATGTCATATAACATTTAATGGGTCCAGCTAGCCCATTTATATTATGAGATATTATCCTAAAGGAAGGATTCATAGTCCCTGTAAAAAGGTAATCCAAGCCTCCCACCAGCCCCCCCACCCATCAGAATATAGTGCTGAATGAGAATGCGTCCTGCTCTACAACAAAATAAACATTTGATCATTCAAGTACAGGTGAAAGTAATTTCCCTTACTGTTAACATATTCATCTGAAGTCTTGTACCATATAGAAAGAGAGAGTAAATAAAGAAGGAGAGACAAGAACACACTTTTTTGCCAACAGGCAAAATATAACTAAGATTTCTCTTGGGCCAACTGGGCCACAAATCAAAATACAATGAGAGGAGGGCAATAACCACCAACCTTCCTATGTAAATTGGAAATTGAAAAAGAAGGACTTCCAACATCAGAGGCCCACAAAGGGGAACCTCCGAAGTAGGCAGAGTATCTAACTGCCTAGAGGGGAAAGCATCTCCATGGTACGGAGTGATTCCTGTGGCGTATTCCTTACCCTGTAAAGTGAGGAGATGGGAGGGAGAAGAAAGGATAAAAAAGAAGCATACAAAACAATAACAGGGAAGGGATTTAGGACCAGGGTTAAGGAAGGGAGAAAAATGCAACAGTGCCCTGTGGCTAGTGAAGGTCATATTGCCCTTTCTGCTTGCCCAGGCATATAGGCAGTATAGCTTACAGGTTAGAGTAATGAGGTGTGAATGGGCTTGGTACATCCAGCAGACCAGACGTGAATTTGATTCTCACAACCTCCGCTTGAATACTGTGTGACTCTGAGCAAGTCACTTAACCACCCAGTGCTCCCAGGTTACCCCTGAAAACAGCCACTTGTGCCTAGTGGGCCTTACCTGGTTACCAAAAGACTAAAAAAAAAAAACTAGAATTGAGGAGGGCTCCCTGAAAAATAACAGAAGAGATAATAAGTTTCCCAATAAGAGTAGGACTGTAGATATGCAGGTAAAATCCATAGATATAATGTAGCAGTATGGGTTTGTATCTAATTGATCCCTATATAGTCCAAAGCTACACATATACATAATATAGTCCACTCCAATTGAAACCAGACTCTCCAAATATTGTAGTTCTAGGGGGCACTCATCAAGAACTCCGGAGTTGTCTCCCAAGGGGTTCAATAAGGCTTATCAGTCCATGTCCTGATAACTAACTAGGAACTCTGTACAGAAACAACTATGTATTTAAGTATAAGTTTAGCTCCAGGACTGTGATCTCTGCCCCCCCCACCGGGAGGGTGACGAGGAGAAGCAGGAGGGAAGTCAGGGGGAACACTAACTTACTGTATATCATCCCCTCACCTAGGGGCTGCTGACTGAGCCCAGCCCACAAGTGGCCAATCCCAAACAAGGAGTGTGGGTCATCCACCTCGGTCCCCCATATACCTGCCTCCCAAAGGGGCTACTCTCTGAGCAAGCCAGGCTCCCAAAGGCAAAGCAAGTGCTGATTAACCCATCAGCTGAAGATGGCACCTGCTCATGAGCCCCAGCCAACCTACCTGGAAAGAAATCATTATGGTTGGGGAGCGAATTAGGGGATCCCTATTTGATGGAATCCTCCTGTCCAAAGGTGCAGCAGAAAGAAAGCCTTTTCCAAAACTGGCCGCTCATCCCGACCAACAAATCACCTCAAAAAATTAGAAATGCTGGGCTGAATCCAAAACAAGAACACAGGCACAACATATTCCAGCTGCCTGATTTACTAGGCTGATTTCACAGCAAGTTTCACGCAGAGAGACCCAGCTTCATGGGACTCCCTCCACCTCCTCACACTGTCTATTTGATACTACAAGAATTGGAAGGATAAGGGTTCCAATAAGCGGGAGACAGCTCCTCTAGTTCCTATTTAAAAGGAATGCCATGAGCAACAGTATGTCTCTCTGCCGGATTCCATCCCTCCCATAAGGAAGCATGCCCAGTATATTGTCTCTCAGGCAGGGCTATTACTGGTAGCACGAGCATTGTAAGTGGGTAGTAAATTCCTCTATCAGGTTCTTGGTGGAATGGTACAAAAGGAAGAGACAACAGACAAGTAGTACTCATGTAGTAAATTAAATTTACTACAGATTGGATAATACAGACTTACTACCAGTACAGTGTAAACACTGGGAGAATACAGGTTTCCTTACCTAGGCAATTCAGACAGTCTCTCTCTCTAAGAGCTACATGTTACAGAGGGTCTTATACCCTGATAATTACTATCACAACGGCTAAGGAAGATACATACAATGCATATAATTGGACAAAAACAGGTGGTCTGAGTAACTGTCCTAACTAGTGTGAAAAAATTGCATAGCTAGCATAGATAACAGCACAATGGGACTACTCTTTCCTGAGGTCAGTTGCACTAGTGTACAAGTGCTAAAGATGGCACTGTTGCCTTACATATAAAAAATACAATAAGAATAGAGCGAAAGGCATTTCTTATAGCTGAACATAAGTGAAGCATAACAGAACACAGATCCTGACACTTATGCTTATATGATGTTCCTTCGCCCTAAGGTTCGTACATGTACCTACATATAAGTTGCTGTCCACGAGGTGGGGGCACCATCGGGGTGCTGGACCATGGATAACACCCCCCCGTTGCCATCAAAAGAAAAGGCAACGACCATAGGAAAGTAGTGGGATGGAGCTACAAAAGCCATGGTTTACAAGCCCGAGGCACGAGCCTTGTAAAGGAATTCAAGTTATTCATGATGCTGTCTAAGAGTATGTAGCAGACAGCAAAGGGTTAATATCAGAAAAACAATCAAAAATGCTTGGATAATAACAAAAGCTTCAAAAGTTAATTCTAGCCAAGTACTGGAAAGAGCAGTGCTTAAATCACCATCATGAATAAGAGTATTAAGAACATCACCAGCTTTAGAAATATTTGCCCCTATTCACGATCGGGGCATAGATACGTGCAAAATGCACATACCCCATCCGCAGAGCTGCGCACACACGGACAGGTGCGTTGGTACCGGCATTCACAAATGCTGGCCACCTGTCCATGGCCCTGCCCACCTGGTGCACAGATCTGCACAGGGTGGGCACGGGCAGAGTCATGGACCCAGCCAGGCATCCAATCTGATGCCCGGCATGGGTCCGCCAGTGGATCCCTTGCATGGCAGGGTACATTGGCAGTGCACCCTATGGATGTCTGAGGGCCAGCAACTGTGGCGGGTGGTAGGGTGGCAATGCCGCTGACTCTGTGTTGGCACCGCAGCAGTGTGGTGGGCTGGGGGCCTATGTCGGGTGGCCAGAGGGGTGACTGTACTGCTGGTAGTGGGGAGAGGGAGTACACATGCGCTGCAGCATGTGGGGGGGCTCTCAGCCCATACTGCTGCCCCTGCAAGGATTATGGGATTAGTGGGGGGGTATGCCGTGCCACACTCACCACTGTGTGCTGGGGTGGGTGGGTGGCATCAGGCGGCCATGGGCTGTGGCACCAGCATGTAGTAGGGCAGTCTGCTCTGTCCTTCAGCATGTCCCGGGGTATGTGTGGGGTGGGTGCATAGGGGGTTTATGGCTGGTTCTCCCTGGCGTACCCCATGCTCCCCTATGCACCCCCATGGCCAGCACTACATGCCTTAGTGCATGGCACACAGTGCTGGCCCACCCGTCGTCTGCCCTCGGCACATTGCTCATCACGCTGCCAGGGGATTTGGTGTGTATTTACTGCATGTCCCCACTTTGTGCATCCTACGTGGGGGGGCGCAGTTGGTGCAGGGTGGCTACTCACCCCAGATACACATGCGTAGCCACTACACATCATTCATGCATAGGGGCCATTGTTGCTAATATAGATAAGATGTGAATCCTTTCTAGCTAAAAGGGATTTCAAGGAAAGTGTTAAAGGGTCTATGTGTACATTAAAGATAAGCAAATATTGAGATAAGGCAAGCAAGTATTGTGGATCAGTATAAATAACATCTGCTTCAGGGATGGGAACAGGAGTAATAACTGTGTGACCAAAGACAGTTTTCTGCTGTGGAGTTAAACAGAAGTTAGGAAAAGTAATAGCACACATTTCTTGCATGTTAGAAATGGTAAAACACTCTTCCGTATTGAAACATGCATAAATTGTACATTGTTAATCAAAGCTCCTAGTAGGGAAGTGACTGTCAGACCACTAGGAGGACCACGCTCCAGAGGAGGACATTCAGTTAGTTCTTCTTCAGTGGGTGGGACCACAGAAAGAAACATAGCTTCAGTAGCCATATAGTTGTGAAGAAAGAAAGCTTGTGACTCTTCAGAAGTGAGATGGTCACAAAATATAGGATCTATTAAAGCAGTTAAGTTGTAGAGACCAGCGTGTCTAGAAGTGGCTTGTCAAATGAAGAGTGTACTGTTTGGCGCAATCCCTGTGTTGGGCCATCCGTGAAAAGTTCCTTTAGATGAACGTGCTACAGGAAGTGTGTAACCATTATAATCAGTTTCCCATTGCATCTGCAAAGTGGATTTGTCTAGAGCTACAACCATGACATTAAGACAGGCATCTGAGCCTTCCTTAACAGTAATGAGTGTGTTTGGGACATCAATATGTACTCCTTGGGGGCCGGAGATGGGTGCATCTTTAGCAGTATGTTCAAGTTTCTCAAGCAAATGTGCTACATGTCATCTGTGTTCGGACGTATGGGGTATGTCTTGAGAGTAAGTCAAAGAAAGTAGTCCCACCAGGATGAGGAGATGCAAGATAGCCATCTTGCCAGTATATCTGAAAGAAACAGAAAATGATTGTTAAGTGAGGGGTACTGTTCTGCCCTAAGAGGGTTGGGAAAAGTAATTAGTCACCTTTATGTAACCCCTCACCCCTGCCTTCTTGCAAATGACAGGTGGTATGCTGTTGCAGCTGACAGCAGTACCATGTGGGGGACTGGGTTCGGGGAGGACTAGATTACTCGGCACAAGGGCTAGGTTTGGCCACTCTGCACAGGGGCACGCAAGTAAATCTGAACACAGGAAGCAATAACCGTAATGTCCAATACCAGAAATGGGATTCTAGAGTGTGGCTTTATTCACATCCAAGCAGAACAAAAAAGCATAGATGGACCCTCACGGGGCTACATTTCTGGTAATACAGATTAAAAAGAATCAGAACACTTCCTCAACACTTCAGCCCTCAGGCTCTGAACCCACCAGGCACACAGCCCGGCCTTGCATGCTGCTTTGGGTACACAGCCCGACTTGTACACTATTTGGGGATTTCCCTGGCTCGGCTGCCCAGCTGGCCACTCGAACACCTTCCATTTGTCATGGAAACATTTTCTGGTGGCTCCCTAAACCACCTTAGAGCCTTCGACTCCATAAGGGAAACTTCCTTTTTTTCTGGTGGCTTCCTAAACCACCTAAGAGCCTTCGAGCCTTCGACTCCATAAGAGAAACTTCCTTTTAATCCCACGTCTGGGTACTTTCCTCAGCACTGACCAAGTGCCTGAGGGAAAGTAAAAGGGCCATAGAGCAAATCCGTAGAGGTGAATTTGGTTACTACTGATGGGGGGTCTCCCACCTCTCGCTTCCACAGTTCATACCCGGCCATTTCTCTGGACATTAAACATCTCTTTCTGAAAAGCTTGGCAATGTAGATTAAAGGGTAAATGCATAGCACATTTCCTCCACATGTCTTGGCTTTCCCCTTATACTAGACTCGAACATACTTAAACATCTCTTTCTGAAAAACTTGGCAGTGTAGATTAAAGGGTAAATGCATGGCACATTTCCTCTACATGTCTTGGCTCTCCCCTTGTATTGGACTTGAACATACTTTTCCTTGGCTTAGCCCATTACTCTGGGCCTCCCACTGATTAAGCAGTCCAATCCCCACTTTACTTTACTCTTTGTGCTAGACTTGAACATACTTCTACTTGGCTTAGCCTATTCCTCTAGGCCTCCCACTGATTAAGCAGTTCAATCCCCACTTTACAACAGTTCAGGTGAAACAATGGCCCTATGTCAGAGCAGACTCACCCTTTGGTTGCAGGTGCCCCACAGGCAATTCCTCACAGGAATTTCTTTCGCACAGCTTTTGGTGCCGCAGCACTTGAAAAATAAGGCAGCTTCTTCCCTAGCCGGAACCAGGAGGGTTGCCCCTGGAATGACAGGCAAACCTTTCCACCCTCATCCCCTCAGGGATGGGGCATGGAGACCAGTAACAGTGGTCTCTGCCACTTCACGAACAGCTTACTGTGTTCCCCTTTTGGTGTAAACACACGCCTCTCCCTAACAGTAGCTCTATATCAGAGCTTTAGGCTCCAAGAGCCTGTGCACAGACTGCTGTGCTCCTCTCTTCAAGACTGCTCACACACAACTCCCTTCAAAAACTCCCAACATTCTAACCTAACTCCCAACTGCAGATTCCAATGTGGATCATGCAGCTGCGAAAGTTCTATGATGATGTCATCCCTCAGTCTCAGCTGAGACTGAGAACAGAGTGAGACAGTGTGAAATCCATTTAACTGGAGTTTCACAAGCTGCCTTCCCTGCCTACCACTAGGTCTTACTGGGATTCTAGTTACCCCGGGTAACAGGGGTGTTACATTTATACAACTTGAGCTGATTAGGATGGAACCACTTGTCAGTGGTCTGTTTTTGATGCTGAACTATCACCTGATAAACAGCAGGGCTGCGTTTATTGACAATGGGAAATGGGCCTTCCCATTTGCTGGTAAACGAGTGAGCTGGTGATCTGTAATGGAGAAGCATGACTTGATCCCCAACTTGTCAGTTGACTTCTTTGGCATGCTTATCAAAATGGGCTTTTGCTTGTTGTTGCGCTTTACCCTTATGATTTGCAGTAAACAAGTGTGTTTTCATGATGTCATCCTGAAGTTTTTCAATGTATTTGTCCACTGATACCCTATCTGCGGTAGGGGCGTGGAGGGCAATCAACAGGTGCTCAGGTAATCTCATGGCTGTACCAGTCATAACCTTGTATGGTGTGCACTGAGTAGTTGCCAGTGGGGTGCCCCTGATTGCCTTCAGAAGTAGTGGCAAGAGGGAATCCCAATCCTTGGGATTGTCATTGATGAATTTGTATAACATCTGTTTGATTCTTCTATTTGCTCTTTCTACCTGGCCTGAGGATTGAGGATGGTATGGGCTATGAAATTTCTGATCTACTCCATTTGGAGAGTCTCCTTCAACAGCTCAGCATAAAACTGGTTCCCTGGTCTGAGTCTCTGTTAGGGGTGGCCCCACCTGGAGAACAATTGATCCACCAGAATCTTGGCAGTTGTCTTTGCCATGTTATTCTGAGTAGGGTATGCCTCAACCCTCTTGGAAAACAAATCTGTGACAACAAGTGCATACTTGTTCTTGCTGAAGTTAGTCAGTGGGCCAATGAAATCAATGTGTATCACATTCCATGGTCCAGATTACCTTTGTGGCAGTACTTTGACATTTCTTTTCACTGAAATAGGGTTGTTCTGAGCATACACTATGCAGTTGTTCACATAGTGCTCCACATCCTTGGTCATACCAGGCCACTAGACGATGGTTTTAAGTCTCTGGATGGTGTTATCTGCCCCCTGGTGTCCATGGGTGGGGGTGTCATGCACCATATGAATGAGTTCAGTTCGTAAAGATTGTGGTACAACCCACAGTTTGTGGCTTGTATCATCCTTCCTATACCAGATCTGTTTCTGATCAGGAGCTAGGTATATGTTGTCAGAATGTCTTTTGTATGGACTACCAGTAGGTAGTCCCTGTTCAATTCCTTTGACGAGGTATTTGAACATATCTTCTAGCTCTGGGTTGGATTTCTGTGCAGCAGAAAGGTCTGGTTGTGGTTTCTGCCTGGTGTTGGCAGCTCAGAAAATGACTGCGATAGCTACTGGGTGAGTCATTGACCATATCTCCCCCCTCGAGTGCCCGCTTTGGCAAGTGAGTCCGCTCGACCACTGAATTCATGGTAAGGATCATTTTTGCAGTGAGTCTTTACCTTGTGAATATACAGTTTGTGAGTAAACTGTTGAGTCAGTGTGTGTGTATATATACACAAATAAATCCCTATATTTGATGGGTGTGCCATCAGATAATGGCAAATTGTTTTTCTCACAGAATGGTAGAAACTCAGTAAGGGAGGACCAGACCCAGTTGGAGTCTGCAAAGATGATAGCATCCGTAGCACCATGTGGCATAACCTTAGAGCACAGGCCACAGCTGCCAATTTGGCATACTGCGAGGAAATGACAGTACATTTCCTAGCAATGTGCATGAAATCAGCATCTGGATTGACTACGAACCATCAAATCCTGCTACCTGTTCCCCCTCCACATAGGAGGCGGAGCAGTCTGTGAAGATGCGATACATGGTGGTATTATCTAAGGTAGCCTGTGTAGCCGGTAGAAATAGTGCAGGCTCAGGTATGTCAGGAAGTTGGAGTGCACAGTCATGGGGCTTACCTGTGTAGAGTAGGCCATGAGCTAAGATGGATGGCATTTCTGCAGGTAGTACTTTAATGTCCCTGTCCTGCAAAAGCAAAGACCAGTGGGTGAGTCTGGTATTAGAAACTGAACTGTCTTTCACTTTGTCTGAAAGTAAGAAGTTGGTTGGGGTGTGAAAGGTATGCAAGATGATAGGTGCATACCCAATGATGTACATTAAATTTTTGACAGCCCAATAGGTTGCCAAAAGTGTTCTTTCACAGAGACTATACTTTCTCTCTACTACGGACAGCATCTGAGAAGCATAGGCAATGGGCCTGGAATACCCATTGTACTTTTGAGTCAGCACTGCAGACATGGCCACATCGGATGTGGCAATTTCCAAATGGAATGGAAGATCTGGGTTAGGATTGATCAGTGCTGGGGCTATAACTAACGCCTGTTTGAGCTGTGTCATAGCATCAGTGTGAGTGGAGCCCCATGTCCATGGTACATCCTTTTTCAGAAGTTCATACAAGGGAGCAGCCTTCAAGAAAAAGTCAGGGATAAAGTCCCTGGAGTAGTTGATCATTCCTAGGAAGTGTCTGAGTGCTGCCATGCTAGTAGGAAGTGGCAGATCTTGCAAGCCCTGAACCTTTTTGACACTTGGACTTCTGCCTTGGTCTATAATATGTAGGCCGATGAAGATAACCTCTCTTTCACATAGTTGTGCCTTGGAGGAATTGCACTTGAGGCCTGCTCTCTTGAGGAGAGACAGAAGTTCTTCTAGAAGGGCCAAATGATCTTTTTTCATGGTGGTTACCAGGAACAAATCATCCACATACTGCAGGAGACACTGGGGTGTGCAGAACCCCTATAGACCATCCATCATGTGGAGCTGAAAGGGGAAGGGGCTATTGTGAATCCCCTGGGGGAGGCATTTCCAGGTGTATTGACGTCCATCAAATGTGAAAGCAAATTTGTATTGACTTTTCTGTGCTAATGGGAGTGACCAAAGCCCATTAGAAATGTCAAGAGCTGTGAACCACTTTTTGTTAGGTGTCAACAGCTTCAGCACATCAGGTGCTGATGCTACTGTCAGTGCGCAGTTAGGAGTGACCTGATTGAGTTTTCTGTAGTCATTTGTGAATTTCCATGCCTCATTCAGTTTCTTAACATGCCAAACAGGTGAATTGACAGTAGAGACACGGGTCCTAATCACTCCTTGTTGAAACAGTGATTGGATGGTTTCCGTAAGTGATGGTAAAGCTTCAGCAGGAAATGGATACTGTTTCTGCCTCACTGGGTCAGGCCCTGTGATTTTAATGGTTGTGTGCATTCTACCACAGTCGTGTTTGTTGGTGACAAACACATCAAGGTGTTTTTGCAGGAAGGGTGTAAGCTCAGAAAACAAGTCATGACTTTTAAACTAGGCCATGATGTCATACTCCTTGTTGTTATGGGAGATAGCTGCCACCACATGCAAATCTGGGATGTTAACAGCATGACATTATCCTTTGATCTGAATGAGTAGCCTGTTGGTTAGATCCACTACACAGTTATGTAATGCTAAGAAATCAATTCCCAAGATGCTGGTGTGATGACGTAGAACCACGAGGTCAAAAGCAAAATTAATCCTGAGGTGGTCTACCACCACAGGAAGAGAAATAGGTCAGTAGGTGTGTAGCTGGGTACCATTTACACCTTGTGCACTTGTCTTCCAAACAGTAGACCAGTCAGATGAGACTAGGTCCTCATCATGGAGGACTGACACGGCTGCTCCGGTGTCTAGAAGCATGGTAAGTTGGAGGCCCCTGACCATGGCCTTCACACAAGGCCGTCTGTTTGTATCAATGATCACGTTACTCACAATCTGGACTTGGGTCTGTAATTGTCAATCCAATTCTTCAGAATCAGCATCATCTTCCTGTTTCTAAAATTGAAGGCCTGCAGGATCTTTTAAGGCCTCCTGTATGTCTTGCACTGGGTACAAGTGTGCTTGTGATGTTACAGGTGCAGCGATGGCCTGCACTGATGAGTGTGTCTTGGATGTCACATCGGCCTGGCAAGTAACCGAGGCAACCTCCCCTTGGCTGCTCTCTGACTTGACAGCCAGGGCTAGTGTAGCTATAGTTCACGCCAGCTATAGTTTCCCTTTCTGCATGAACTTCCTCCAACAGCTTGCAGAGGTTCTCATTCTCTCCTCTGATTTTTCGATAGCGAGGACCGTTTTGGTATTGCTTCTGGCTATTCTGTTGGGCGTTTGGATTTTTCCAACTGTCTCTGTTGTCCCTAATCCTGTTGTTTCTGTGGTTTCAGTCCCCCCCGTATGACTGTTTGTCATCAGAAGGGGTGGAAGTTTTCTGGTTATTTCCATCCACCGCATAGTGGGTGGGGTCGTCTAAGGTAGGTTGAACTGCAGCTACCTTATTAGATTTACCAGAAGAGAGAGTATGGAGATAGACCTGATAGGCCCATTCCATCTTAGTGAG
Source organism: Neoceratodus forsteri (assembly GCA_016271365.2). Classification (NCBI taxonomy): domain Eukaryota; kingdom Metazoa; phylum Chordata; order Ceratodontiformes; family Ceratodontidae; genus Neoceratodus; species Neoceratodus forsteri. The sequence continues at coordinate 949,198,860 of CM028133.1, read as the reverse complement.
AATAGCTTCAAACTTGTCAGTGTCTGGGAAAACATTAAACTCCCCAGAGGCCTGAAGCTGATGCACCTGAGCATCTGTAACCTTCTACTCAAGCTGCCCCTGTTACAACCAGCTGTACTATCACTTTGGCCTGTTGTCATGGTCATATCCAAAACTTGGCTAAAACCCCACACCAAGGACTCTGAAATAGGGATCCCTGGCTACTCAGTTATCCACCACGATCACTCAGGCTGTAAACGAGGTGGCGGAATTGCCATGTATATATCAGACAGGACTCGGTTCTCTAGCTTCGACCTGCCCCACTCCACACACTCCATTGATGCACTCCTAATAAAGGTATCCCTGCCACACAATGCACCAATATATATTGCAGGTTCATGCTGAGCACCTACTGACACCCTGCCTGTCATTATGGGCCACCTCGCCACTCTAAAAGCACTAGCCAAAGGGGGGAGCTCCATATCCTTGGGGACTTCAATCAGAATTGGCTCTTCCAGTCCAGCACCAATACCAGGAACAAAGTCAGTGCTCTAAACCTCACCCAAATGATCTCTGAGCCTACCCATCTGAACCCCAAATCTGTAAACCACTCCCTTCTGGATTGGTCCCTCACCTCCCACCTGCACCGGATTCTTGTTGCAGGCTTGCTCCATGATGCCCTTAGTGACCACCATATGATTTACTTGCTCAGGAAGATCTTTAGGCCCAATGCACCACCACCACATTTCCTCCTTACCAGATCCTACAAAGCCTTAAACACTACCTCTCTTTTACACGACCTAACCAATGTTGATTGGTCCTTCATTAAACATGCAATTTCCCTGGATGCTACCTTGGAGGGTTTCAAAACCAAGTTCCTCACAATCTGGGACAACCATGCCCCTATCAGATGTGCCAGGGTATGGGGAGCTCATCTTCCCTGGATCTCAGCTGACATCGTCAGCAACCTCAAAGCCCATGACCTGGCCTGGAAAGTTTACAAAGAGTCTGGTTTGCCTCATGACCACCAGAAGTACCACACTCTGCAAAACACTTGCTCAAGAGTAATCCACCAGGCAAAGGCCAAGTACTTCAATACTGATTTCCATGCTAACATAATCCACCCCACTAGATTCTAGAAGGTCCTCAAATCCCTATTTGATCCCCCTTCCCAGTCACCAACACCATACCTAAACATAGGGTCTTCTTTGATAAACGACCACCCTTCTGTAGCCTCAGCCTTCAACTCCTATTTCATTAACTGCACTATTTCCTTGCTAGCCACTCTCCCACCACCCCCACCTCCCACTCCCCCACTCCATAAGCCTGCTCCAACCCCCCTCCTACCCACTTTTGCTCCCTCCACCCAGTTACCCAGGATGAGGTGTACAATGCCTTCCTCACTCTCAATCTGATCAAGGGCAAATGCCCCACTGGCCTTGATGCTAAAATGTTACACACATCAGCCCCTGCCATTGCCGCAGCCTTGGCTGTGATTTTCAGACTGTCCTTCTCTCAAGCCTTGATTCCTGCAGGATGGAAACTTGTCAAAGTCATTCCCCTGCCAAAGGGTGGTGACCCATCTACCCTTCATAACTACAGACCCATTTCCCTCTTGCCTATCCTAGTGAAGCTCCAAGAAAAAATTACTCTCGCTCAACTCTCTGCCTTCCTCAACTCATCTTCTTTCTACACCCCCTTCCAGTCTGGTTACAGAAAATCACACTCCACCACCACCTCCTCCCTCCTGCGGCTCACAGATTCCATACTTTAGGCTATGGATAAAGGGCACATCACCTCAGCTATCTTTGTTGATCTAGTAAAGGTGTTTGACACAGTCTCCCATTCCCTCCTCATGGCCAAACTTGCCAGTGCAGGTCTCTCCCCTTCGGCCACCGCCTGGTTCCACTCCTACCTGGTTGGCTGGATGCAGTCAGTCAGAATTGACTTCTCTACATCTGACCCCTCCCGGTCACCTCAAGAGTTCCGCAGGGCTCTGTTCTGGGGCCTATCCTGTTCTCCTTTTTTCTAAATGACCTCCTTACCACCTACCCTCACACTTCCATCCACATGAATGCAGATGATATGGTCCTGTACACATCAGGCCCATCCACTGAGGTTGTAGCAACCAGACTTCAGCTGGATTTCAACAATGTCCAGCACTGGTTTCACTCAAACCAGCTTCACCTCAATGCCAAGAAGACAGTCTTCATGGCCTTTGGCACAAGGCAGAGACTCTCGTGGCTCACATCCACTCCGACTTTTCACAACCTAGATGGCACTGTACTAGAGGTTTGCCCTACCTTAAGGTACCTTGGGGTCTGGCTTGATCAGCATTTAGATTTTTCTGTACACATCAAAGAGCTCTACAAAAAATTCCACCCTAGACTAGGTGCCCTCTACCGCAGCCAAGGCTGTATCCCATTGCTGGCTTGTCGCACCACAGTACAGAAAATGATACTGCCAGTGTTGGACTACGGCGATGTAGTCTACAGTGCCACCCAAAAGTCCTCCCTGACCAGACTGGACCCCCTTTTTCACTCCTTTTGTCATTTCGCTCTTGACTGTCCCTCTTCTACCCACCACTGTTCGCTCTACCAAACAATAGGTCTACCCTCCCTCCAGGCCCATAGGTCATCACACTGTGCACGTCTCATTGCAAAATACTGGACCCATGCTCTCCCTCCTTATCTCTCCTCAGCCCTGACCACCCACCCATCCCTAGTCTACAAGCTCAGGCAAATGACTCTAGACTCCTCTATACTCCACATAGGTCCTCATCATCAGGCCAGACAGCTTTCAGCTACTGCATGTCCAAGCTATGGGACTCCCTTCCACTACACATTTGGCACTCCTCCCCCTCCCAGCACCTAAATGGTCTCCTATCTGCACATTTTACTTCCAACTGCTCTTGTGCCTAACACATTTACTTTGCTGTGACAGCTCCCCCCCCCCCGGGATACTCAAGCTCTACCCTGGCTTTACCCTGGGTCTTTACTCTAACCACTCTGAACTCTCCCTACTCAGTTAAGTGTTCCCCTACCTCCTTCCCTGTTTGTACCCGCTGTATTGACTGTAACACCAACCCTGTATCTTTACGTTACTTGGCTCTGCCCCTGCTGCCATAACTTTCACTGTAAATGCACTTGTACTCTGTACCATGCTTTACCCTGTTTAGTCTGATACCTTACTGTTATATTGCTTGTACCTCTTATACCACCTTGTACACTGTATGCCTCATGTTGTTGTATTGTACTGTTCCCAGGATGCATCTGGAATTGAGTGGCACTCTGCTCAGTATGCCTTCCTGGTAAAACTCTTAAATAAATAAGTAAATAAATAAACAAATAAATAACCTTCTCCTGCAATGCTGGATACATATTCTGGATGTACAGATCCTTGTATTCAATTTGGTTCATATTGTAGTCATCATCTGTGAGGGACTTCCCAGTTCAGTATGCTTGCCACAACCATTGATGGTAGGCGACTGGGTTTTCCTTTGTGCCTTGCTTGACTTTATAGGCCAAGTGCATTCCCATGATTCCCGGGGAGTTTGCACATATGAGTGCACCAACGATCTCATCAAAGGTAGCAGTATCAGAGTTCCATGTGGCCTTTGGCAGCTTGGCCCAGAGGGTTGGTTTGATTGTCTATTGCAAGACTTGAACCTGGTACTCAGGTTGGAGAGGGAGCTTCTTGCAAAGGGAGTGCACTTTCTCCAAATGGCAACTGAGATTCTCAGTTGGGTCTATCTGTCTGATACTCTGTGCAATTTGCTGGACAGAATGAGTGACTTGCAGGGGGGTTGGAAGTATGTGTAGTGGCACTCAACTCAATCCATTGCATGGCCCCACAAAGTGCAGCCTTGGCTGCTGCATCGGTGATGGCTCTGTATGTGTGATCATGACTGATGGACTCTCTAAGCATTTTGTCAATCTGGTCCTGGATGGCCTTTTTTTGATCCTCCTGGACAGTGATCCTGCTAATCGCATCATTAATCATGCTGCAAATCTCCGACTCATCGCTCCTAATGATGGGAGTGAGTGGAGGTACATTACAGATCACAGGCCCTCTGCCTGTGTCATGGGGGCCACCATCTTGGCATTGTACATGGCATCTGCCATCTTTGCATGGGCATGGTGATGCAGTGTGCATGCTGAAGTCGGTGCCATCTTGTGAATGGCTAGTGGAAGTTCCTCCACCGTTGGGGTTGGACTTACATGTGACATGGCATGCCTTGTCATCAAAGTCAGAGTCGTCATTGCTGGATGACGTGATCTCAATGGGCGTATACTGAAACCCATTCATGGCATTAACATGGCTAGCAAGAACCTCCCAATGATGGCGCAACTTTGCTATCTTTTGTCTACATTTCTTGTGACAGACTTTTGCAGTGCCCTGCTCAATACCTCTCTTAACCTCTGTCTGCAACACTATATGCGGTACTCAATTCAATGTTTTCCCTAAGCTCTTTATCCAACTCACAACTCACATGCTTGTAATCCTCTTTCAATTTAGCAATATCATCTCTCAAAGTCTCATTCATATCACTCAAAATGTCATTTAAATGTGCTGTTTCTTATCACATTTCAACCTTTCACAATCATCTCTTAAACATAACTCTCGGTCAGTGTCTTGAGCAGTACAGTGCAGCAGTCTGGAATTAACATCACAGAGTGGCTGTGTCTAGTCAGCTAGTTTCCTTTCATTTTTCTGTAACTCCGATGCCTGCAAGCCCAACTCTTTTTTAGAGACGCATTTTGCAGTTCAAGGGAGGCACACCTTGATATGAGACTTTTGACAGCAGTATGTAGAGCCACAACCAAGAGACCTTTGAGGTTGTATTTCTTGGTTGTTTGTTTGGACTCTAAGTAATGGTCAGATATTAGCAGCAATGTTTTTTCTGCAGAGTTTGCATCCAGTACAAAATCTGTCCATTCACCATGGGATGTGAGGTAATTTGAGACATTGAGTCTGTTCTGTGCACAGATTAGACATAACAAATAAGGGGTAGGCAAACAAATAAGCAATTCGAAAACCTGGTGAAATACCCTGGCACCATAACCTACTGCTTTCCGGTCCACCATGGTTGGTCGGTCATACCAGGGGGATATCCTGTCACTCGCAAAGGCAGTGTAAGGGGGTCCAGTGTGGGTCTGCCATGCCTGAGACCAAGACGGTGTGGGTCTGCCACAACCGTTGCCACTGTAAGCATGAGTAGGCCCAAGCAGGCAAAAATCGCACTACACTACTCGACATTCAAAATAAATAGGATGTGAATCTTCCCTTGTACATTCCACCTGCATGTGATCACCAAATGTAAGTGGGTAATAAATTCACCTATCAGGTTCTTGGTGGAATGGTACAAAAGGAAGAGACAACAGACAAGTGGTACTCATGTAATAAATTACATTTATTATAGATTGGATAATACAGACTTACTATCAGTACAGTTTAAAGAAGAAGAAGAAGAATCAGCATTTATATAGCACTTTTCGTACACAGAGTATCCCAAAGCACTTTACAAGCAATGCTAGACTGGTAGTGAAGTGACTGAATGTGTAGTGGTGGCCATATTGCACATCAGCACCCACACTCAGCCTGGACAATTGGATGAACCAGTTTTATGGGAAGGGGAATATTGACCAGGACACCGGGAATGTTTTTTTTAATTATTTAGATTTCAGATAACACCTTTGAGCCAATGATCTTTTACACAGGTTCCACGTCAGACATTGAGATACAACATAGCGGCAATGTACATAGAATGAGACAACAGAGAGGCAATATACATACAATAAGACTATGACAACTTTAGCAGCTAGAGGCTTTGTCAGGCAACAGGAAGCTAAGACTACTTAATCAAGATAAAATGGAACAATTAGGTTGATTGGAAAAGGAGACTAAGTAGAAAACGGGAGTACAGGCAGAGGAGATGAGAAAAGCTATTACAGGAAGGAGAAGGGAGGAATGTTGAAAAAGACAGGGTGGAGGGGGAGTGAGGGGGGGTCCAAGGATGAGAAGGGCAAAGGGTTGGGACCTGCAGATTGTTGGCATGTGGGTAGGATTTGTGACAGCAAGGTTAGGGTCAGCAGTCACAGGAGGCAATAGCAATAAGGTGTTGGCGAAGATCTCGCTTGAAAGAGCTCAGAGAAGTGTTGTTAGTAACATTAGGAGGAAGGGAGTTGTACCACACTGGGGCTCTAGATATGAAAGAGCATTGCCCTCGAGAGGTCTGACTGTGGGGGACGGAGAAGGAAAGAGAGGTTGAGCTTCTTGTATGGCATGAGCTACAATGAGGGGCCAGCAAGGCCAAAACTCCAAGGGGTAGTAAGTTCAGTGTGGCCTTTTTGGCAATGATGTAGGTTTGGTACAAGAGCCTGCCAGATAGTTGTAGCCAGTTAGCTTGTTCATAGAGATAGCAGGTGTGCAAAAGGTGAGGTGCTGCTGTCAGAAGGCGGCAGGCATTGTTTAGCCCTATGCAAATATATCTGAGTGCAGTGTCAGTGGCTGAGCCGTAGATCACTTGGCCATAATCAATTATAGAGATGATTGAGCTCTGGATTGTGGTCCTTAGTGCTTCAGTCGTAATGCAGTTTCTATGTAGGTACAACATTCTAATCTGGGTATTAATTGTTTTGGCAATGTTGTTTATGTGTTCAGAGTAGGCTAGGGTGGAATCGTGGGTCACTCCCAGGTATTTGAACAATTGAACTCGTTCAAGTTTCTCTCCAGCATTTTTAACAACATCTAGGCCTGTATTTTTAAGTTTGTTGTGCGAGCCATGGAACATCATAGTTTTGTTTTTTTTGTAATTGATGATGAGTTTGTAGGACTGAAATCATTTCTCAACTACTATTAAGCTTGATTGTAGCTGTCGCTAAAGTTGAAATGGGTCGGAGTGTCATGTAAATATAACAGCATCATCCACATAAAGAAGAATTCTATCCTGACAGGACATGGGGAGATTGTTAAGAAAGATACTGAACAGCAAGGGACCCAGAATTGATCCCTAAGGGACACCAGATTGGACCAGTTGGGGAGTGGAGAGGGTGTCACCAATTTTGACCCATTGGATGTAATCACTAAGGTAGCTTTGAAACCACCTTGTAGCGTCAGTAGAGAGTCCTAGGCAGGACAGTTGTTCAATCAGTAGCGAGTGGTTGACGGTATCGAACACCTTCGTCAAGTCGATGAAAGTGGCACCAACAAGGTGTCCCTAGTCCAAAGAAGTATGGATGTATGAGGTGAGATCAAGGAGGGCAGTGATAGTGCTGTGCCTTTTACAGAAACCATGCTGCTCAGGGCATTGAAGGTCATATTTCTGTAGGTAGTCAGTAAGCTGATCAGCAACTATTCTCTCAAGTGCTTTAGAGAGTGGGGGGAGAATGGAGATGGGATGGAGTTGCTGGTAGTGATTTTATCACCGTTTTCGAAGACTGGTGACACCACTTCAGATTTCCATTTTGGAGAGAATTCTGAGAGCAAGAGGGACCTGTTTAGAATTTTGGTGAGTAAGGACAGAACTTCTGTCAATAGTGAGAGCAAGGAGTTTGAGGTCCAGTGAGTTGAAACTTGTTCTGGACTTTCCAAGAACTTTGAGAAAGTACTTTTTGGCTGAGGCTTGGAAGATATATTTAAAGTAGAAAGGTGGTTGCCCCCATGTAGCACTTTCTTTGCCAGATTTTAGGACATCCGGAGAAGGATCAAAGAAAGATTGAGGCAGAACATGACTGAGGTAAGTGTCCCCTACTCTTTGCGAAGACTGCCCTGGGTTCTTTTAATTCCACCTGGACACCCACCAGAACAACACCAGGGTGGGTAGAAGGTATCCCGGTTTAACCTCTCATGCAAAGGATGGCACACCCCAGCAGTACAGCACCACCCTAATACTGCACTCGGATGCCAACGTTTTTAGGTGCAGCTCCAATCCTGGTGTGGGATGAGAACCCATGACCTTTCTGGTCCAGAGATGGATTTGCTACCAACTGAGCCACACTGACACCTGGGAGAATACAGGTTTCCTTACCTAGGCAATGCAGATAGTCTCTCTCTAAGAGCTACATGTTGCAGAGGGCTTTATACCCTGATAATTACTATCACAACGGCTAAGGAAGATACATATAATGCATATAATTGGGCAAAAACAGGTGGTCTGAGTAACTGTCCTAACTAGTGTGAAAAAACTGCCTAGCTAGCATAGATAACAGCACAATGGGACTACTCTTTCCTGAGGTCAGTCGCACTAGTGTACAAGTGCTAAAGATGGCACTGTTGCCTTACATATAAAAAATACAATAAGAATAGAGCAAAATGCATTTCTTATAAGTGAAGCATAATAGAACACAGATCCTGACACTTATGCTTATATGATAAGTGTCTTTGCCCCTAAGGTTAGTACATGTACCTACAAATAAGTTGCTGTCCACGAGGTGGGGGCACCATCAGGGGTGCTGGACCATGGATAATATCATCAACCCCCCAAAGGAGTCACATTCAGCTGCCAAAGAGCCCCCTAGTGTGGGAAGGAGGGACTCAGGGAACCCCAGCCCCCCCAGAAGGGAACCAGACCCCACTGGACCAGTTGGTCAGTGGCAACACCGAAGCCCCCCCAACCCCCCAAAGAGAGAGCCAAACCCGGCCCAACACAGCTTTCCATGGGCTACTCACTGTTTACGCAGATCAGGAGGAAGTCCAAATAAAAATTTCAAGTGTCTCTCCAGGCATCTCCACCAGTGAGCTGAAATACTGGTTGCTTAATGTTGTCAAGAGTGGCCTGCTGTGAATGAAGTCTTGTGCTGGAACACTAGATGATCCTTGACTAAACTGGGGAGGCTGAGGTAATGCTGTATGTGGTGGAATAACCAGTCCTCTCTTCCAAAAAGTTCTCCATAACAGTAGTCACACTATCGTAGGTGCATTGTCCTGTTGGGTACTGGACAACTAATTTTGCGTGGTATAGGGTGTGACATTTTAGTTTATTCTGATGGAAAATATTAAAAAGTGGGATATATTCTCTCCTTCTCTGTAGTGTTTTAGGAGCACAATCAATGTCCACAAAGAGTCTGGTGATGCCATAAAAAACCTTTCCTTGCACCCACCCTTTCTTAAGCAGCATATCTTTTGTTGAGTAGCAATGAAAACGTATTATTATGGATCTCAGGCGAGCTGTGGGGCTAGATGCTTTGGACCCCAGAGCCTAATGTACTCATTCTATTTCAAAATTAAATTTGGGGTCTAAAGTTAGTGCATTATGGAGTACGGTCTCAACAAAGACTTGGAGATCGGTGCCCTCAGAATCCTTGGGCACCCCGTAAATATGAATATTGAGGTGACTTTGTCTATTTTCAGCATCTTCTTGATGCTGTACTGTCAGTTGGTATAATTTAACTACTTGGGCTATGGTATTTTGCAGTTGGGTTATCACGATCAGACTGGATCACTGAGGAATCCTCTAATGCCGAGATCCGATGTTGGGCCTCTGAAAGATCTTGCTGAAAGGACTTCTGAGTCTGCTGAAAGATATGAAAGTCTGATTTAATTTCCTGAAGTTCCGCAAAGATTTTGTCCAGTTTTTGGTCTATTTTGGAGGGTTTTGCTTTCTTCGGTTTTGTAGTTTTACTTGAGGAGCCAAGTGCAGTTTGTTGTGAACATTCCGAGGCCTCAGAATCCAAGATCTCATGGTGGTTACCTCATCTTCCTAAGCCAATGCGTGAAATCTGTTAGTTCCTCCTTTGCTTTTGGATGAAGCCATCATGGATTCTCTTGATTTTGAACTGAATTAAGTAGATAAATGTGGCTATTTATCAATTTTAGGGCTAGGTGATATGGAACATGTTGTTCAAGCTGCTATCAGGATGGAAGCTGCACAGGAAGTCTCAACAGCATTTCTTGATGCTGGCAAATCAGATATATACACACACTGAACCCACCATTTTGCAGCAAGACATCATCTCCAGGATGAGTATGCTCTAGGTTTAGGAGCATCAGAAAATAGACAGATGGATACCTTGCATAGTTTTGATGATCCAAGCTAAAAAGCAGAGGAAACAGTTGTTCAACACGTGCTAGGTGCAAGTCAAAGTTGTTCTCCTTGGTAGCACACAGAAACCTAAGCACCAACCAGAGTCTGTCCATGTACTGAATCCAAAACTGTGCTGTCTTTCCAAGTTTGCCATGCCTTACTTTCTTTTTAAACCTGAAGTACTTTTTGCAAAGTTGGTGATACGAGTCACTGACAGCTGCCTCACATAATGTGTCGGATCCTGGTCTTTCCACTAGCCTTTTCACCGCTTCTTTGGCCTCTTCTACCAATGTCTGTACATCAGTGCTGTTTTGGAATGATTGAAAAAGAAGGCATTCAAGTACCTTAAGGGTATGCTTATGCACCCACATGGCCCTGTTGCAGTGTTTGCCACTCAATACTTTTTCAATAGAGGCACCGGCACACACCTCTGACTCAGTGAGGATGTTAGCAAAGCCAGTACCGTATAGCAATTTCCCTAGGGCTCCTAAGTATGAGCAAATTGTGTGGAAAACACCAAGTAGCACAATGACATCACTGAACTGGCATGTATTCTGCCTCATGATAGCATATGCCTTCTTTGCAACAGCAAGATCAAAAGTAGCAATCATATACTGTTGGCCAACCTCTCCAGTAGCATTTTGTAATACCTGAAGTACTTGTTGAACAGTGGAGTTCTCTGTAACAGAAGAATTGATTGGTGCCATTTAGTCAACATTTGTTTGTCTTTGCACTGATTCTGACTGGTCCTCTGTGAAAGATATCCAGCCTGTCCACCCAGGAACAGATTGTGTTTTGTCATACATCTGGCCTCTGCAGAAAAAACACTGGAAATGTGATATACAAGCTTGCTTTACAATCTCTGGAACAGAGGTGGCAGTCTGAATTACAGTCAGGTTTAGTTCAACATATTACATACTAACATGCTAAGATGCCAGCAGGGAAGGCTTAAAGGTCTATCGAGTCTGCTCAAAAATCAGCACCTGGTCAAGGCACCATTGCTGTCCATCCCGCCTACCACGTAAATCCCCCTGACCCCATCCCTCTCCAGAGTTACCCCTCCACTTCTGGCATTCCTCAGCTTTATCTTTCCCTTAAACCTGTCCCAGTCCCTCTTGAATCCATCCGCTGTATCAACAGCCACCAGTTCTGTCAGCAGTGGATTCCATGGGTCCACCACTCTCTCAGTAAAGTAACATCTTCTAGTCTCCCCCCTGAGCCTCCCGCCAACCAGCTTCATGCAGTGCGTCCTGGTGGCCCCTTCCTCCCTTAGCTGGAACACCCTGTTAAGGCTGACCCTGCTCATTCCCTATAGAGATTTAAAGACCTCGATCAAACCCAACACGCCTCGCTGCTGGCTCCTCGCCGCCTGCGCCTGCCGCCCTCCTCCTCCTCTCCTCTCCTCTCCTCTCCTCTCCTCTCCCTCTCTCTCCTCCAAGGAGTACATATTCAGCTCCTCAAGTCTCTCCTCCAAGGATCTCTCTCCAGACCCTGTATCATCCTGGTTACCCTCCTCTGGACCCCTTACAGTCTATTTGATTTCCAAAACTGTCGGGTCAAAATTGTGACTTTATGATTACGTTATTATTGACTTAATGAACATCTAGATTATATTCATATGACAGAAAAATTAAAAACCTTTTTATTGATACCCAATTTGAAATTATTTTAGTCACATACTTAGATTTACTACATGAAAAGCTATCCCTACCCCTTCATAATTGCACTTCAGTTCCTATGAAAATTGATGATACATATGACCCTGTACAAAACAGAAGTGATTATCAGCAAATGGCAAACAAAGTAGATTCCAAATTGCTATGGGGGGGGGATCACAATCTAGCCCACAGGGGACCATTTTCAGCCATGACTCAGGCCATATAGATAACACTGATGGCATACAAAACAAGCAAGAGAAACAGCAGTAGCAGTGAAACAATACAACGGAAATCAAACAGTTACATATGAACATGTGCACAAATTTCATGGGGCGTAATTTAGCAATCTTGTACAGAATAATTTACTTATACCAGCATGAATGGTTCCAGTTCCAAGCAAGCATTTATGTTTTAGGGAGTTTTTTTGCAATATAAATTTTTCCCAGCACTCCCAAAATTTCTGCAATATTTACCCACGCTGGCTACAGTTAGAAAATCAAGCAATGCAATTATGATCAAGCTGCAAATCTTGACAGCCAAAGTTGACACCAGCCCATTAATCCCTGTAAGTCCTGCACCTGTAAAAAGCCTGCAAACTGCATCATTGGTGGTCAGTTAAAAACAGGTCTGGAGACAAGAAGAGGCTGACCACCTATCAAATTAATTTAACATGAAAAAAATATAACATTTAAAAAAATGTAGACAAAACAAAGCAAGCCCAAATCAAATCAAGAAAAACTGTATCATTGGTGGTCAGTAGCAAACAGCACAGTGAATGGGTCACATCATCCTTGTTTTTAATTTTTTCATACCTTGTCGACACTAATTTCAGCACTATTCCAGGTAGGGAGACCATGGAGAGACCGATTGTCATCAGGACTGAAAAGAGCAGTGCAGTTCTGAGCAGGCCAGCAGCGGCAGACACTTTTTGGTCTTCTCAGGTGTGATTAGTGTGGCGGCAAAGCACGAAGCCCACAGTGCATCTTTTTCACCAGCATAGATGGTCCACTTCAGTATGCTGACATGGTCCATCCTAATAACTGCCCTGGAGTGCCCCAGTGACTTCCGGCTGAAAAGTGCCCCTGGTGGTGGGCATACCTGGCAATAAGATATATCTGAAAAAAAAAAAAAATCTTGCCAAAAAAGTGGAACTCAATCTGTCTTGAGGGGCTCATCCTAACCCCGCAAACCCCCCAAGCGTACGGGCCTGTCCATCCTCTGTGAACACTGAACAAAAGTATTTGTTCAGGATGTCTGACCTTTCCTGGTCCCCTTCTACCCAGCTCTCCCTTCCCTTTTAAACTTATAATCTCACCCCTGGTCTTCCTCTTTTCACTTACATGCCTAAAAAAATGTCTTGTCTCCATTCATTACCTCCTGGGCTATTCTTTCTTCAGTTTGTACCTTTGCACTCAATACTGCTTCCCCTCCTTCCCTCTGTTTCTACTGACACCCCTCCCCATCCTCCTCCCTCTAGATCTCCTTATGCCTTCTGAATGCTACTCTTTTAGCCTTTGTTTTTTCAGCCACTTCTTTCAAAAACCACAGTGGTCTCTTTTTCCTCTTGCTTTTGCCCACTTGTTTGATGCAGAGGTTTGTTGCCTTTACTATGCTCCCTTTTAGCTTTTCCCACTGTTCCTCCACCCCAGCCAGGTCATCCCCTCTGCCACTTCATTCTTGAGGCATTCACCCATCTTTATAAAATCTGCCCTCATGAAGTCCAGGATCTTTACCCTTGTATGATTTGATTCCACAACCATCCTTATACTGAACCACACTGTACAGTGATCACTGGTTCTCAGGTGGCCTTCCCACCTTGATGTCTGCAACACTGTCCCTTTTAGTGAGTACCAGGTCCAGTACTGCCCCATCATTAGTGGGTTTTGCTGACTAGTTACCCAATGAATGCCCCCTGCAGAGAGTCCAGGATGTTCTTGCTTCTAGCTGAAGTCACTGCTGGGATGTTCCAATCTACATCCGGCAGGCTGAAGTTCCCCACCAGCAGCTCTGACCCCTTTTCTGCCACCTTGACAATAGCTTCCACCAGCACCCTAAGTAATTCTTCCTCCTGTGCTGGAGGTCTGTAGATCACTCCAATGTGAATAGTGGATCCATTCCCCATCTCCGGGATGACCCACAGTACCTCTGCCTCTTCATGTAGTCCCTGTATTTCTGCAGCTTTTGTGCATTCCCTCACATAAAGCACCACACACCCTCCTTTCCTTTCCACCTTATCCTTCCTGAACAGAGTATAGCCTGGTACAGTTTGGCCATGTCCCATTCATGGTTTCCAGTGCACCATGACTCGATAATGGCCACAATATCCAGGTCAGCCTCTGCCATGATGGCCTCTAGGTATGGATGGAATTTTATAGTCTAGACTTTTAGCATTTGCACACATGGCCTTCCAGATTTTTTTTCCACTCAGCTTGTTACCACCTTTTTTCCCCTCCCTCATTCCCCCGTCTTTTTAATGCACCCATTCCCTTCCCCCTTCATCTCTACCACCCTGCTTTTTTTATTATTTTGCACCCTGGGGAATTCCTCTTCCCTCTGGTTCTCCATTGTCTCTGCTTCAGTCTACTGGGGGGGGGCAGTCTTTGCCTCCCTGATTCCTTCCACCACTACCCTTGGCTGGTTTAAATGTTCATCAAAGTAACATTTAAACTATCCACTGAGGACCATAGGAACATGGTTATTTAGCTACTAAAAGTGCTGGCCAGTAATTATAGTACAGTAACAAATAATGTTTGCAGTGTTATTACCTGCTAATTCACTACAATCAATCAATCAGTCAATCAACCTTTTATTTTGTATAGCACAATTCTCATTGCGATTCAATGCATTTTATATACAGTTCATAAAACATTTAAAAATATTAATAAATAATACAATAAATACAAACAAACAAATCACACCATCATTCAATTGAAACAAATCAGTTTTAAATTATCAATAAATCACGCCAAGTTCTGAGGGAAGGCCTGCATGAATAAAAAAGTTTTTGGCCCCCGTTTAAATATCTCTAGTGTTGGGGAATTTCGGATATAACAAGGGAAAGCATTCTACAGAGCTAGAACTGCAAAGAAAAATATCCAAGCCCCCAGTGTTTTCAAGCAAATCCATGGAATCTCTAATAATCCCTCATGTGCTGAGCTGAGGGGGTGGCAGGAGTGGGAGGGACACAGCAGGTCTTGCAGGTAGCTGGGCCCCTGACCATGCAGGGCCCTATAGGTCAGCAAATTGACCATGAAGGACATCTGCCACTTAACTGGCAGCCAGTACAGAGAGCACAGTACAGGTATAATGTGACATGATCTAGGTAGAATGGTCAACAGCCTAGCTGCCGCTTTCTGCACTAGCTGCAGGTGGTGAAGAGCTACTCCTGATAGCCCTAGGTACAGGGCATTACAGTAATCAAGAAAAAAGGTCACAAAAGCGTGCACTAGTGCTGGCATATCACCAGGTCGTACCAGGTGTTTGATCCTGGCGATGGTCTTCAGATGGTAAAATGAGGTTTGGACCACTGCTGACACTTGCGATTTAAGTGTCAGGCCGCTGTCGAGAACAATGCCAAGATTCTTTACCAGGTCTGAGGTAAGCAAATTGGAGTCCCCAAGCCTCAGCCCTGAGACTTGATCAGATTGCACCCTCACCCCCTGGTGACCAGATTCCAGCACCAGTATTTCAGTCTTATCTGGATTCAACCTCAACCAGTTAGCTGTCATCCAGTCTTGGATCTCAGCAAGGCAGCTATTTAGAACTGAGACCATCTCTTGTTGGTTGGGCGCAAAAGACATGTATATCTGAGTATCATCTGTGTAACTGTGAAAACTCAGCCCATGTCCCCTAGTAGCAGTATATGCACCACAGACAACATGGGGGACAAAACAGAGCCCCACAGGACCCCACGTGACAGGGGCAAGGGTGCCGAGGAAAAAATCCCAGACACCACTTGTTGTGTCCTGCCAGTGAAGAAAGATTTAAACCAGTTGAGGATTGTACCCGCTAGTCCACAACACACCCACAGGTGCTCCATCTACATCCCATGGTCCACGGTGTTAAATGCCACTGAGAGATCAAGAAGAACTAGGATGGAACGACTTCCCCAATCCCTTGCCGCCAGGAGATCATTAAACACCCAAACCACTGCGGTCTTGGTACTATGCCTTTTTCTGAAACCCAACTACAGAGGGGTTGTAAATGTTGTGGGTTGTTAAATAGGTCTCCAGTTGAATGGCCACTACCTTCTCAATAACCTTCCCCAGAAAGGGAAGGTTAGAGACTGGTCTGTAGTTCACCAGGCAGTCTGGGTCCAGTGTAGTTTTTTTCAGGAGTGGTCTAACAACCACATCCTTGAAGAGCTCAGGAAAAAACCCTGACACTAAGGAGCTCTGGACTATCCTAGCTAGGACTGGGCTGATGAAATCAACGCATCCCACAAGGAGGCATGTTGGTCCCAGGTCCAAACTACAGAAGGTTGTCCATAACTCCCGGATGACCCTCACCACATCCATGACCACCCACTGGTTAAAGTCATACCAGACCTACTGAATGTCCATGATCTCAGTTTCGTCACTGCAAGCCCCATTAGAGGGCACCAACTGAATTTCTGATCTAATCTTATCAACAAAGAACAGAGCAAACTTATCACACTTTGCTTGTGAAAAAGCTCCCCAGACTAAAGGCAGACTGGATTACACAACCTGTCAACAGTGCGGAAGAGCTGAGTTGGTCTGTTGATTGCTGCAGCAATCTCCTTGGACAGGAACTCTTCCTTCTTACAGGAGATTGCTGATTGACAGTACCTGTAATCGGCCATCAATATAAGCTTGTCTTCCTCCAAACTGGTCCTCCGCCAGCACCGCTCCAACCTTCGACCCCTCATCCTCATCTACCTGAGGGTCCCATCAAACTACAGGGATTAGGTGAGGTGAGGGGTTGAACATGGACAGGTGCGATGGAGTCGAGGACCCCGGAACTAACCCTGTTATAAATTACCACCAATTTCCCCAGCTCCTTGCAAGCACTCATCAAACCTGATTGGTCCAGTCCCACCATCAGACCCTGTGGTTGATGGGGAGGATCCTGTAACCCCTTAATGGGCGGTACCAGACCATCTCCATAGGGGTAGGTCTGTTGGGGGAGGAGCCTCGAGCGAGAACCTCACGGTATGGTGGTCAGACCATGCAACCGGCTCCATCATTAGGTTGGAGACCTCCATTCCCAGCAGGAAGACGAGGTCCAGTGAATGTCCATGCATATCGGTTGCAGAGGTAACAACCTGTGTTAAACCCAATGAACACATCACTTGGAGGAAGTCTTGACCAAACTGCCAGAGTTCGTCGTCGACCCAGGCATTGAAATCTCCCAGAATACTCTATCTAGATGACTCCAACACCAGTCCAACGACGAAGTCCGCGACTTGCTCCAGGAATTCCTTCTCATCTCCTGGGGTACGGTAGATGAGGAGGATCCTGCAACCTATACCTGCAAGCCCTTGAACAGCCACACATTCAAAAGACCTCATTGTCCCTACCAGGAAGTCCGTGAGGTTCAATATCCTAATCAGTTAGAAATTTGACTAATGATAGTTGTGACAATAATTACATATTAATGTACTATAACAAAATCATTTAAGAAACTTTCTGCTTGGAACTCAGGCAGAACTTTTAACATTTTTGATTGTAAAGCTTAGGCAACACTGTTGCTGGGACTTTTTCATACCAGTTGGTTGTGCTGTCTCAATCCAATGAGTAGGAACAAGTATCAGCCAATCATGATTCAGGATTCTTAGTTTCCATTTTTTAATAGTAATTACATATGCATGTAAAACATATAAACAACCACATTTTAAATTTGGAAGCAAAAAGTAAAAAATGAAATTAAAGGGCTATTATGTAATAAGTAAGGAAACAATAAAATAATTTTTAAATTTTCATTTGCAGGTCACCTGTTTAGGAACACTGCTGTATGATGTCATGACACATTGCAGGACAGATGACAGCAATAGTCCAGGGGCTCCATCTGATCCACTATTGAGCTATTTAACCTTTCACAGGCAATAGATATCAGGCAGTATAGTGTAGATGTTAGCGTAATGAGCTGTAAATGAGCTTGGTACATCCAGCAGACCTGGGTATGATCCCCACAATCTCTTCTTGCATACTGTGTGAACCTGAGCAAGTCACTTAACCCCCCCCCCAAGTGCTCTCAAGTTGTCCATGTAAATGGGCCTTTGGCCCAGTGGGCTTAGCCCAGTTACCAAAAGAATAAAAAAAAGGGCCAAAACATTTGTGGGCAATTTTAAAATGTTTACCACTTTTGTGACAATCATGTATATTATGCAGCTAGACTGTGGTGCATTTCAGAACTGACCTACTCCTGTTTGCAAGTTTGCCAAGAGGCCCATGAGCCCAGTACACCATGTTAGGGTGCCCTTGTAATGCATCAGAAATAGTTGGCATGGGACCTATCAGAATGGGGGGGAGAGAGGGAGGCTGTAATACATTTTTCTCAAAAATCACAGAACAACACAAACAAATATTTTGTACTCAGAGTGATCCATCACAGCGCTCCTTGATGATTCAGATACAGTACATTGCATTGCCTCGCAGGTGTTTCAGGTTTGTGATCCAGCCAGGGCCCTCTGCAGTCAGACAGCCATGTTTTGTTTTGTTTTTTTCCATAGAGGTTTTTCTAATTGGCCACTCACATCATTCTAGGGATATCTCTGATCACAGGGATATACCCTGTTCTGACAGCCAAGTGGTTATACCAGCGACTCTCCCTCGACAGTGGGGGCTCCAGGAGAAGGGTTGTCCTCCCCCCGGGGCAGTTCGCTCTGTGGACTAGGATCCTGTGGTGACAAGCACTAGGACCCAAGGGAGTCCAGAGATCTAGGATGTCATTTAGATGGATGTGAGTTTTTCTGTCCTTTTTTGGTCCCTTCCACCTCCCCCGATATGAGTGCAGCTGTCCAGTGGCACTGCATGCATGAAGCAGACCCTGCGGTAGCAGGATAAGCAACCTCTCTGGGCCAGCCCCATGGGATCGTTGTGGTGCTGGAGCTCACCACCAACCCCCCATGTCTGAGGTGTACTGCCATGTGGTAGCTGCAACAGTCTGACCTTCCACCCATCACAGTGATCCTAGTTCCCTCCTAAATTCTGGTTGGTTGCATGGCAACACGCTGGGCCATCGGGGCCATGGCTAAGGAGGGTTGTCTCATTAGTGTGGGAGGGTGGAGTTGAGTTTCCATGACCACAGTGCCAGACCCTGCTGCATGGCCACGGAGGGCTCACATGCCAGCCACATGGGAGCTATGCGCCTGCAAGGCCACAGATGGCTAGGCTCGGGGCCATTGAGTGAGGTGGGCAGAAGGAGGAATGGGGAAGGGGAGAAAATAATGGAACAAACACCCAAGACCTTAGCGTTCACAACCACAACCAAAGCTGCTCCTTATCAAATAGCACTGGGAAGAGGAAGAGGAAGAGGAAGAGCATAACTGGCCACTTGGCATTCATACCCACACATTTTCCCCTGGGGAAGCAAGCTCTAAAATCCACCACAGGAGTCACTGTCTTGGCAGAATGCAAGGCAACGCTGTCCTAGGCTCGGAGGTGCTTCCTTTGACAGAATCTTCTCAGGCTGGCTGCTGGTACTGCACATCCCAAGTCTGCTCCCAAACCTGGATCACCAGCTTGGCACTACAAAGCAGGGACTAACTATATTTAGACAGTGTCTGTGGCTTAGTAGGTAGCACACTTGCCTCTGGGGCCAGAAGATTGGAAGGTCATGGGTTCTAGCCCCACACCTGGTACTTGGAGTAATACCCATTACTGATGCTGTAGTGTAATATGGGGAGGGGGTGCTGCACTGGTGAGGTACCATCCTTTGGATGAGATGTTAAATGGAGATCCCTTCTGTCCATCTCTGGTCACTGTCCTGATGCAAGTAAAGATCCCATGGCACTTATCATAGAAGAGCAGAGGGTTTCCCTGGTGTCATGGCCAACATTCCCCTGTAGATAGTATAGGTCCATGTAATTAGCCCACCTCCTAGGATGCACCTGGAAACAAGCTGTAATAGCACAGTGTGCCTTTCCTGGTCAAAAATTACAAATACAAATAAATAATTTAGAGAACATTTCATTATGTTGCGTATTAAATGTTAAAGCACTGTATACAATTTTTAAAAAAGTAAACACATTTAGAAACAGGAATGATTTTAAGCCTTTTCTTTACAAAATCAAACTGGAAAAGGTTCTTGCCTTTAAATACTTCCAGAACAGCCTAATTCCCCACACAGTCCTGATGCGTGTGATTCTTTTTCTTGTATGTTAAACTAGTCATAAAAGGCACAAATTGAGCTGTAAGTGTTTCAGGACTTAAAACAACCTCATGCAAGGTATAGCATGTGATATGGCTAAAGCAATGTGGACTCTTTCCCAGCAGCTGTTCCTCCAGTGATGTAAAAATTCCAAAGAAGTTGACCGTAGGAAACAGAGATGGCTACTTCCATTACTCATTTCAGAAATGGGGCCTTATCTTCTGGTGACTCCCTGCTGTTCCCCCTAGGATGTACCTCCAGTGTGACACTGTGCAGTGTGACAAGAAACACTTCCTTCTAGCTGAAGGAGCAGCTTCCAGCTGGAATGCCACAGAGTTCCTCCTGCCTGCAGCAGCAGCATAGGTTAAGCAAACGTGTTCCTTGAAACATGCAAATTATCGATGGGAGTCAATTCTCACAACAAGTGCAGAAATGACAGTGGCGTGCACCACCATTTTAGGATGCCATATCCCTTTGCCAGGCCTCGTCTGCAGGTCTGGATGATAGGATGTTGGAGCTCCTGCTTCAGCTTTCTGTTTTTGGAACATGAAGGATTCAGAAGGAACTCTATCATTATCACAATTACTTTCTACCAGCATTGCACCCTTCTGGGCAACCCTATTTAGGACACATCATAAATTAAAGGCAGTGGTAGTATTTGTTAGTCGGCAACAACAAAACAAGCATTTGTCAATGCCAAATGTTTGCTTGCTGGCATTGGCATTGGTAGTATAGGAGTTACAGAGCTGCATAATAGGGATGGCAGTGAAGTATTGAACTGAAGCCAACCCCACCACCACCCTGTAGATACTGACAGGCATTGGGGTGTGTCTTTGTGTCATCAGGCATAATGGCCACGCCATTTCACCACACCCTACCCTGCAGACACCGACAAGTGTCATGGTGTGCCTTGGGGTCTTTGCCCCTTATGTTCACCCCATTCCATCAGAAATCACGGTGAGATGGGTGCTGTATAGGAGAATGGGGTGAACTTTGGGGCCGAAGAGTCCAAGGCATACCTCGATGCCTCTCACTGGTTGCAGGGTATGGGTGGAATGGTATGAGCATTACAGGAGACAATCCCAAGTCACACTCCTGATGTCTGTCAGTCTCTACAGGGTGGGGCGTTATGGTCGGAAACCCTAACACCTCAGGCGTTCGTTGGTATTTTCACTCCAAATTTTCTACATGTTTTTTTTTGTGACCCCCACCTCATGAACAGTGGCAATATCAGTTCGTTAGCCGAAAGCTGATTTTGCACAGTGACTACGCCATTTGGCACCACAGGTGCAAAAACACATTTCGAACAGGATGTGAAAAATGACAGATGTACTGTTCACGGGGAGGTGTAAAAAATGGCAATGTTGAAAATCTGTAGTGAAAATATTAAAAAAACTGGTGAAGTCACTAGTGTGCATAGAAACTGTAAAACGCACACCTGTAATGTAATTAGTTTGGGAATTTTTTACAGCAGATTGTCAACACAGGCATTTTGGGACCTCTGCTCGTGAACAGTGTCACTGTGATTTTCTTTATCTGTCCTGAACAGTGATTTCCCACAGCGACCACAAATTTCTGCGCTGGAAGTGTGAAAACACATTTCGACCATGGTGTGAAAAATGACAGCTGTACTGTTTGTAAGGAAGTGTGGAAAAATGCCAGTGGTGAAAATCTGGACTGAAAATATTACAAATTCATGAACTTACAAGGGTGCTTGGAAACTGTGCAATGCTCGCTTGTAACACAGTCATTTTATGGACTTTTGTCACCAAATTTTTAACATAGCCGTTTTAAGACCTCTGTTCATGAACAGTGTCACTGTGATTTTCTTAATCTGTCCCAAACATTGATTTCGCACACCGACTGTGCCATTGTGCGCTACATGCACGGAAACACATTTTGGGCGAGATGTGAAAAATGACAGCTATACTGCTCATAAGGAGGTATTGTAAAATGGCAATGTTGAAAACCTGGAGTGAAAATATTAAAAATTCACAAACTTTCGAGCGTGCATAGGGACTGCGCTGCGCTTCTAAAACACTCATTTCTGGGAATTTTTTCACCAAATTTTCAACATAGGGTTTTTGGGGCCCACCTCATGAACTGTGACACTGTTGTTTTGTAAATCGGTCCCAAAAGGGGGTTCCGTGCAGTGACCGTGAAATAATCTTTCGGGGCTGATTAACACCATGACAGTACCAGAATTCATGAGGAGAGGTTCCAAAAACCCCATGTTGAAAATTTGGCACCAAAATTCCACAAAATGCCTGAGATATGCATCAAAGTTGAAAACACCCTATTTATTCCATTATACAGCTTACCAGCATTTCTTCAGTTCGCGGTCGGCTTTGAAGAGTGCAGACGTGTTTCTGGTCCACCGAAGATCATCTCGCCGGCCTCCGGAGGTAAGTATGGGGTGAGGTGGGGTTGTGGGGAAGTGGATGCGTAGAGGGTGGGTGCAGGTTGGGGGGGGCAAGATAATCAATGAGGGACCATTTTATTTCTTTTCAGGTGTTTCTTTTCTTTTTAGGAAGATGACGCAGGACTTGGGCCATGCTGGGGTGGGCTCCCAGCGTGGCAGCTGGAAGTTTTTTTGGGGGGGACAGAGGAGCCAGCGGGGGACTGGGCACCCCTGTTGGCCTTACAGATGTGTGCCATGCTGGGGTGGGCTCTCAGCATGGCAACTGGAAGTCTGTTTCTTTTGGGGGGGTTTAATTGAGCTGACAGGGGATTGGGCACCCCCGTCACCATTCTCACTTAAGCCACGCTGGGGTGGGTTCACAGCGTGGCACCCTAGAACTCTGGGGGGGGCATGGAGCCAACTGGGGATTGGGCACCCCCGTCAGCCATATTGTGTGCAGCGGGGGGGGGGAGTGCTATTCAGAGACAGTCAGAGGTTTGGGGAATATTATTACAATACTGATCAGGTGTGCCAACAGATGACAACTGTGTCTACTTTTTCAGTCTCTTTGGGGTTCTGTTTTCCTGCTTTTGTCAATGCCGCTTCTACCCTGAACTCTGACTCAGCATTCCAAGAATGGCAATTAGATCTTTTTTTGGAAACATTCCAAAGATGTCATTTTTGTCACTTGCCTCCTCCCAGAAAGATAGTCCTAGGAAAAGTTCACTTCAAACTGAATTTATGTTCCAGGAAGAGAAAGCAGAGACGTATACAAGCAGGATTGCCAGCAATATGCTAATCAACACTGTCTTATTGCTGCTCACTGAAGCGGTCTCTCCCTTTCAACTGTACGCCTCTGCATTCTCAACTGCTGTCATAGACAACTGCAACATTCATTGGTGAACTGTGGATGTGCCTGCAAACACACTGACTGAATTGGAAGACAGGGTGCCACACCTACAAAAACTCAGATGATGGCACTATGTTTCTTGCACAAGCATGCAAGCAAACATAAGAAATAATCATATAGTTTTTTTTTAATAAAAATGTACTTCTGACATTTTTAGATTTATCATCGACATATTCTTAATGTCCTCAGTTATTTATAAAACAGCTTTTATAATCAATCTTTGTAATTAATGGCTCAAGTCATTAAAGACTGGCCACCACTCACAGTTTTTAAAAATCGTTTTCACTGTTGTTCTCTTCTGAACACACATACTAGCACAGCACCACATCGAGATATTTAACTTGTTCATGCCAGGTGTAACACAGGAGCTGGAACATTTTAAAAACTTTAAAATGTTATATCTCACTTTTGGAATAAAAACAAATGAATATAATTTTTTGTTGCCAGAAATACATTAAAGTGCATGGTGACTAACAAATATTGTTGCTTTAAAGTGATTTTTCTTAACTTTCATTTGTGAATTTTTTATTCCCACAAGTGTTAAGGGTCCTTTAAACTCACACCAGTGAAATAAAAACAATGAAATTTCTATAAAGTACTTTTAAATGTGATTTTATGTTCAGCTGGTCTTCATTTGGTTGCCCTGCCCACAATCTGAGTTCACTGTCTGAACTGTGCCCTGCAACGTCACACAAGGTAAACAAAGATGGCTGCCGGCATTTCCGACTCTTGCAGTTTGGATAGTAACAATAGAAATTCAGAAAATGATAATGATCTGGATAGCATTTACAGGTTTGAATCATTAAACAAGTGGATGTAATAACTCACTACCTTGATGATCCACGTGTCTAATGTCAGTTGCAGCTCGATTTAATCTATGGATCTGAAAGATGGGAGTATCTGACTTCTGGCATACGGAAGTGTGCGACAGTTGGGAAATGTTGCATGGTATTGATAATTTTGTTCCCTCCATGCTCTGTTGCTTATCATTTTTGATTTTCAATACCAAATAATTGTTTTTGTGTGCTTTAAAGGATGTTTCTTTTTAAATTCCATTATTATTTGTATTGTGGTTTGTTAATGCAATCTCTGTGCATTTGCAGATGGCAGTAATGAAGCAATTGCTTTACTGTTATCTTCTGCCTGTCTGTGTTTAGAAAACATGACTTTGTAATCAATACACTGCACACAACAGACAGTATAAAGACAAGTCATTGTGATAGGGCTGAATAAGGCCTTGTCCCATCTGCTATGCAAAAAGAGTTGAAATGCAAGGGTCTGTTCTATCATCTTCTTTTCTGTCTCTTGTCTGTCTGGTTGAGCAACCAAATTTTCTTGTGAGACCTAGGAACTGATCACTCTGACGGTTTTGCAATTCTCTGCTTCTCGCTATCTCTCTGCCTTCACTTGCTATTTCTGTATTTTTTCCCCTTTGTATATCTGCCATTGTAAAAAGATATGTGAATCTCTGTGTAAATCCGTATGTGAAACTGGGATCCCTTGGTTTAAAACAGTGTATAGTTTTACTGTTGAAATGGTTGCAAAAAGCTATTTGGAACCCAAGGGGTTAACCTGAGATCCAGTTTTTAATCCTTTTGCAGAGCTGTAAACAAGTGACCAGTTCTGGGTCATTATGGTATTTTTATTGCACCTGCAAGGAATGAAACTTACAAGAACATTCTGTAAACTTACAAGAACATTCTGTGAGAAGCAGGATCTCAACCAGGCAAAGACTTATCATGAAAATAAACTTTTGCTAGAGAGACATGGAGAGTGAGAGACTGAGATTTGAAATTGAGAAGAAACAGTCAGAAGAAGGACTTTGTTTTCTCTGTTTGTACTTCCTTTGTAAATAGCTGCACTGAATAATTTTTGAATTCGCGCATGCGCTGCAAACTCTTTTGAATAGTGATTTTTGAGGGATGTGACACTGTCTCTCCAATGCAGAGTATTCTGCAAGGGGCTCGACAATATCACACCAATCATCAGCCAGGCTGGTCCTGATGTTGTTTTGCCTGAAGTGGTCTGCACTTGAAAAGAAAAAGCTGCACCAATCATGGTGGCTTTTCCCTTTCATCTGCAGGTCACCAAAGAGCAAGCAGCTGTTTGCATAGTGATGTCTCTGACCCCCTGCCACCTCACCAGTCTGTTCCTGAAAGGTGGGAGGAGACACTTTCCTTGAGCTGACCTCAAGGTGTCCAATCTCTGGGATGGCATTGCCCCCCCAGTACTCCGGCACAGTGGCAGCCCACCCCAGTGTGCTGAAATCTGCATTATGATTAGTTTACCTAAAAAAAAAAACAGTTCCACAATATCTTTTTTTTAACCTGAAAAAAAAGAAAACGGTCGCTCATTGTTTCCGCCGGTGCCCCTCCCCAACCCCGACCCTCCCTCTGCACATCCCCTTCCCGCACCCCCTCACCCATACTTACCTCCAGAGATTGAGAGTAGTGTTCTTCGGTGGTCCTGGAACACATCTGCACTCTTCAAAAGCTGACTGCAAATTGAAGAAAATCACAATAAGCGCTATAAAGGCAATCACTGGGGAGGTTTAACTTAGATTGATATCTCAGCCACGTTTTGGGAGTTTTGGTCCCAAATTTTCAATATGGGGTTCTTGGGACCCCACCTCATGAATACAGTCACTGACATTCATTTCTCGGTCCTAAAAGGTGATTTCGCTGTCGCTGTGTGGAATCACCTTTCAGGACCAATTAATGAAATGACAGTGCCACTGTTCATGAGGTGGGGTCCCAAAAAGCTCTTGTTGCAAATCTGGGGAAAAAACTCACCAAAATGACTGCGATACGAGTGTCCATTGTGCAGTTTTTATGCATGCTCGTCACATCATCAATTTTTAGGATTTCCACTCCAAATTTCCAACATTACCATTTTTTCAGACACCCTTATGAACAGTACAGCTGTCATTTTTTGCATCCTTCCCAGAATGTGTTTTTGCTCCTGTGGCGCAGAATGGCACGGTCACTGTGCAAAATCAACTTTTGGGAGAGATTAATAAAATTCCAGTGCCACTGTTCATGAGGGGAGGTCTCAAAAAGGCTGTGGTGAAAATGTGGTGAAAATATTCTAAAAAATGACTGCGTTACGCAAACTCATAACTTCGCCACTTTTTCATATTTTCACTCCAGATTTTCAGCATTGCCATTTCTTCACACCTCCTCGTGAACAGTATAGCTGCCATTTTTCATATCCTGCCCGAAATTTTTTTTTTGCACCTGTGACGCTGAATGGCACACTCACTGTGTGAAATCACCTCTTGGGATTGAGTAACAAAATGATACTGCCACTGTGCATGAGGTGGGGTCCCAAAAAGCCTATGTTGAAAATGTGGAGCACAAATACCATCAAATGCCTGAGGCATTAGGGTTTCCAACCATAATGCCCACCCTTAAAATGCAAGGCAGAGGAATATACACAGAAAAATATGGGAGGCATGTACAACAGCAATACCAACAGCGAACTTCCGGCATTGACAAATGCTTATTATTTTTTATTATGATGTTATTGAGAAAAACTAAACGCTATTTGCAAATTTTGAAACTGCTCCTGGTTTTCCTATTCTTCCTGACCTGTGCCTCAATGACAGTCATCTATTTTTTTTTGTGTTGTAAGACACTGCAAAGAACCCCCAACACACACACACTGAAACTTAATTGCCCTGTGCCGGGTTGTGGGTGCGTTCCGATGGTGGAACCATTGTAATATGATAGTTTACAGCGGTAGCCTCACTTTTGAAATGTGCTCCCATTTGAGGCAGTATTTATGTCAATACAATTTTGGTTTGTCTTGTACAGCAAAGATTATGTTGGCATCATGCTATGTATACCAATGACTGGTGTGCTGTAGGTATGCCTGAGTGGTTGGGTAGATATGGTACCAAGGACTGACTTGCTGCTGGTGTGTCTTGGGCAGGGGTGAAGTATAGACACTGCCATGGGCAACGTGCTGTTGGTGTCTCTGGGTGGTGAGGTACAGACACTTCCATGCTCTCAGTGTGTCTGGGGGGATGGTGCAGATATACTGCTAGGGAATGAGATGCAGTTGGTGTATCTGTGGGGTAGGGTACAAACATTGCCGTGCTGTCAACGTGTCTGGGGGGTGGGGTAGAGGCACTGCTAGGGACTGCCATGCTGCTGGTATATCTGTGGTTGGGGTAGAGACACTAACAGTAACTGTCATGCTGTCTGTGTGTCTGGGGGGTGGGGTAGAGCCACTGACAGAGACTGACGTGCTGTTGGTATATCTGGGATGGATGGGGTAGAGACACTGCCAAGGACTAATGAGCTGTCAATGTGTCAGGGGGTGTGTGGTACAGCCACTGCCAGGGACTAACATGCTGTCATTGTTTCTGGGGAGTGGGCTACAGACACTGCCATGAATTAACATGCTGTTGTTTTGTCTGGAATGTGGGATACAGACATTGTCAGGGACTAACATGCTGTCATTGTGTCTGGGGATTGTGGTACAATCATTACCAGGGTCTAACATGCTGTTGTTGTGGTGTCTGGGATATGGAATACAGATACTGTCATGGCATGGTCTAACATGCTGTCATTGTATCTAGGGGGTGCAGTGCAGACACTGCCAGGGACTAACATGCTGTTGTTGTGTCTGGGGTGAAGGGTACACACACTATCAGAGTCTAACATGCTGTCATTGTGTCTGGGATGTAGGGTACAGACACTGTCAGGGACTAACACTCAGTCACTGGTGGGGGGTGTGGCTCAGGCACTGCCATGGACTAACATGTTGTTTGTGTCTGGGGAGTGGGCTGCAGACACTGCCCAGACTAACATGCTGTTGGTGTGTCTGGGTGCAGGGCTACTGACAGCGCCAGGAACTAAAGTGCTTTCGTTTTGTCTGGGGAGTGTGGTTCTGACACTGCTAGGGACTAACATGCTATTGTTGTGTCTGAGGGGTGCGGCACAGATACTGCCAGGGACTAACATGCTGTCATTGTGTCTGTGGTGTGGGGTACAGACACTGTCAGGGTCTAACATGCTGTCATTGTGTCTGGAGGGTGCAGTACGGACACTGCCAGGGACTAGCATGCTGTTGTTGTGTTTGGAATGTGGGTACAGACACTGTCAGGATCTAACATGCCGTCTCTGGCGGGTGATGCGGTACAGACACTGCTAGGGACTAACATGCTATTGATGTGTCTGGAGAGTAGACTACAGGCACTGCCAGGGACTGGCATGCTGTTCATGTATCTGGGGAGTGGGGTACAGACACTGCCAAGACTAACATCCTGTTGGTGTGCCTGGGTGGTGGGCTACAGACAGTGCCAGGGACCAACATGCAGTTGCTTTGTCTGGGGAGTGTGGTACTGACACTGCTAGGGACTAACATGCTATTGTTGTGTCTGAAGGGTGCAGCACAGATACTGCCAGGGACTAACATGCTGTCATTATGTTTGTGGTGTGGGGTACAGATACTGTAAGGGACAAACATGCTGTCATTGTGTCTGGAGGGGTACAGACACTGTCAGGGACTAAGATGCTGTCATTGTATCTGGAGGGTGAAGTACAGACACTGCCAGGGACTAACATGCTGTTTTTGTGTCTGGGATGTGGTTATGGACACTGTCAGGGTCTAACATGCCATCGCTGGTGGGTGGGTGTGGTATAGACACTGCCAGGGACTAACAAGCTACTGATGTGTCTGGGTGGTGGGCTACAGACACTGCCAGGGACTAACGTGCTGTTGTTGTGTCTGGGGGTTGCAGTAATGACACTGTTAGGGACCAACATCCTGTTGTTGTGTCTGAGAAGTGGACTACAGACACTGCCCAGGGCTAACATGCTATTGCTGTGTCTGGATGGTGGGCTACAGACACTACCAGGGACTAATATGCTGTCGGTGTGTCTGGGCTGGGGGTGGGGTACAGACGCTGTCAGGGACTAACCTGCTGTGTTGTGTCTGGGGGTTGGGGTACAGACACTGCTAGGGACTAACATGCTATTGTTGGTCTGGGGGGTTCAGTATAGACACTACCAGGGACTTACATGCTGTCAGTGTGTCTGTGGGTGGGGTACAGACACTACCAGGGGCTACTGTGCTTTTGGTGTGTCTGGAGAGAAAGGTACAGACACTGCCGTGCTGTTGGTGTGTCTTGAGGGTGGGATACAGACACTGCCATGCTGTTGGTGTGTCTGAGGCGTGGGGTACAGACACTGCCATGCTGTTGGTGTGTCTGGGGGGTGGGGTACAGACACAGCCTTGCTGCAGGTGTGTCTGGTAGGTGGAGTATAGACACTGGCATGGACTAACATGCTGTTGATATGTCTGAGGAGTGTGGTACAGACACTGCCATGCTGCTGGTGTGTCTGGGGGGTGGGGTACAGACACAGCCTTGCTGCAGGTGTGTCTGGCAGGTGGAGTATAGACACTGGCATGGACTAACATGCTGTTGATATGTCTGAGGAGTGTGGTACAGACACTGCCATGCTGTTGGTGTGTCTGGGGGGTGGGGTACAGACATTGCCTTGCTGCAGGTGTATCTGGTAGGTGGAGTATAGACACTGGTAGGGACTAACATGCTGCTGGTGTGTCTGGGGGTGGGGTACAAGACACTGCTATGCTGTCAGTGTGTCTGGGGGTGGAATATAGACACTGTCAGGGACTGACATGTTATCAAGGCCCCTAGAATTCTGTGGATGCAGAATTTTGTACAGAACTTGCAACCTACCACAGAATATCTGCAATGCTGCAGAATTCACTGTTCTTGGTGATTCTTTTTTAATATTTCCAGTTTATCAGTAGCACCTGGTTCTCTTCCCCTCCTTTTACTCTTTCACCCTTCCTGGTAGCAAACTGGCTGCAGAACAGGACACAGAAGGTAACAGTGAGTGGAACACATTCCGAAGAAGGGGGGGGGGGGTCACTAGTGGAGTACCTCAGGGCTCAGTACTGGGTCCAGTCCTCTTTAACATCTTTATAGGTGACATTGCAGCGGGTCTGGAGGGAAAGATATGCCTTTTTGCAGATGACACAAAGATCTGTAACAGAGTTGATACACAAGGGGGGGTAGAAAGGATGAGAACAGACTTGGCAAGGTTGGAGGAATGGTCAGACATATGGCAACTTAGAGTCAATGCAAAGAAGTGCAAAGTAATGCACCTGGGAAATAAAAATTCAGGAGAAGAGTACACAACAGCAGGGGAGGTACTAACAACAACAAAAATGGAAAGGGACTTGGGGGTAGTCATATCAGATGATCTAAAGGTTGGTAAGCAATGTGAGAAGTCAGTACAGAGAGTTAGGGGGATACTGGGATGCATAGGAAGGGGCATCACAAGTAGAAAAAGGGAAGTGGTTATCCCTCTGTACAGGCAGTTGGTGAGACCCCATCTGGAGTATTGTGTGCAGTTTTGGAGACCTCATCTACGCAAGGACATAGACAGGATGGAAGCAGTCCAGAGGAGGGCAACTAAAATGGTGCAGGGTCTGCATTAGAAACCATATGAAGAGAGACTGAGAGAGCTTAATATGTATACCCTTGAGGAAAGGAGGGACAGGGGGACATGATAGAAATGTTCAAGTACCTCAAGGGAATCAACAAAGTCCAGGAGGTTAGCATCTTTCAGAAAAAGAGATGTGTAAGAACAAGGGGGCACAATTTAAAGATAGAGGGGATGGCTCAGGGGTAATGTGAGGAAATTTTTTTTCACAGAGAGAGTGGTGGATGCATGGAACCGTCTTTCTGGGGAGGTTGTTGGGTCTAAAACAGTGGGGGAATTCAAACATGCATGGGACAGACATAAGGCAATTGTAGTGGGGGGCTGCAGGAAGTAGGCTGTTGGTTAACTAGCATCTGCAGCTTATCCAGTAGGTAGAGAAATGGGCAGTCTGGGTGGGCCAAGTGGTCCTTATGTGCCGTCAAAGTCTATGTTTCTAAGTCTCTATATCCCTAACCCCTCTATGCTCGGCTTATGAAGTTATCAGTGCTACCACATCATACATTAACTAATGTTAGGGCTGCATTCTGCCACAGTAATGAATAGTTACTTACTGTATCTACCACAGCTCCCACTCCCAGAGGAAGTGGCACAGCACATCAGGTACTGTGGTATTTGCTCAACCTGTACTATAGCCTAATAAAATGTTCAGTCTTAAGTTACCACACTAGGGCCAACGTAAACAAATACTTGACAATAGCATAGACTTGTTAACTCCATACCTTACTTTGTACAGATTTATTTGTCCTTTAAGGTATAGGGATGCCATCTGAAATGAAGTTAAATGAATTAATCTGTCATTTGTAAGAAAAATAATTATGCCTAGAAATGTGGACTATAATAATGTGTAGACCTGTTGAAAGAACAGCTCTACTAAATGAATAATTGCACTGTACACATTTTTGACAGGGTCATTGATTACATTTTATCACAAATTACCTAAAAGTTATGACGAAATGTTGTGTGCAGGGCCAGCTGTTGGGCCAGCAGGTTGCATGTTGTGTTCCCGTGCTGGCGAGTCGTGGTGACTCAGGTTCGGGTACAAGCTGTGGGAGATGGCTGGGCAGCACTAGGGTGGGGGGGGGATCCCTGTCTCACACCACAGCTTTGACAGCTGGAAAGGTATGGAACAGTGTCCTGTCACACAGAAGACACCTTGTGATACACTGGGGTGCTTTCTCTCACAAGGGGTTCACGTGCATGTCATGGCCTGATGGAGTTATGTAGTGTGTCAGGAGAAGTGGGTTGGCATGAAAAATGAGTCTTGCAATATCTCCTCTATTCTGTTTATTCCACTTCCAAAGGGAACTGTCTCAATGAGGAAACAATTTTACGGTTGGTGTGTCTGGTGTACTTTGCGAATGAAAGCTTATAGTACACACTGCAAGCCCATTGGTTGACGGTGTTGACCAATGGGATTGTAGTGAATACAGTAAGCTGTCATTCAGTGACAGTTCAGTCGGCAGACAGCCATGAAGGTGTGTGGAGGGCTGTGGTGCTCGCCGACTGCCTGCCACCACTGGGACGGGGGAGTGGGGTGGGATGTGGGTCCTGAGTAGGTGGGGGTCCAGTAGACTACCAGGGAATTAGGGTGAAATTATCTGGCATTTTTGCCATGATTGGGGTTCAGGGATGGAAGGGGGTGCTACTGGACTACCAGGGATACAGTATGTTGAAGAGTCTTTTAAAGGGTATGCCGCATCGGGGTTGGGAGGGGTGGCCACTACACAATGGAAAGGGTTGTGCTGCTACACAGCACTGGACTGGGCGAGGGGGGGTTTGCAGGCCACCTGCCACATCCTGCTGGGCTCATCCTGCTAAAGACTTGCAAATGGGACCATAATGACATGCAAATGTCCCCTTTGTGCCTTGCATGCCTAATGGCGGCATTTGCATGTTTTGGCCTGAATATCTGGAATTTGGGCCCGGTGCATCTGGGGATGCGCTGCGCATCCCCATTCCAGGTATTGAGGCCAACCAGGGGGATAGAAACATAGAAGTTGATGGTAGATAAGGACCACAAGTCCCATTCAGTCTCCCCATTTCTTTTTCTACCTTATAAATGTGCCATCGGCCTTTGCTCTGTCAGTGGCCTATCTATTCATACTCATCTGTATTGCTCCCTTATGTCTATCCCATGCCTGTTTGAAGCCCTGCACTGTATTCATATCCACCACTTCCTGAGGTAGGCCGTTCCATGCATCCACCACCCTTTCTGTGAAAAAGAACTTCCTCACATTACCCCTTAAACGGCCTCCCTCTAATTTCATGCTGTGTCCTCTTGTCCTGCTATTTTTCTTATATTGAAACATGTTAGATTTTTTCACCTTGATAATGCTCTTAAGGTGTTTGAATGTTTCGATCATATCACCTCTCTTCCTCCTTTGCTCTAGGGTGTACAAATTGAGCTCTGTTAAGCTATCCTCATATGTTTTCTGATGCAGCCCCTGCACCATTTTGGTTGCCCTTCTCTGGACTGCCTCAATTTGGTTAATGTCCTTGTGAAGGTGTGGCCTCCAGTACTGCACGCAGTACTCCAGATGGGGCCCAACCAGTGTCTTGTAAAGAGGGATTATTACATCCCTTTTCCAACTTGTGATACCCCTACTAATACACCCTAACATCCCCCTAGCCTTACCTACTGCTTTAGTGGTCTGCTTGGATGATTTCAGGTCATCGGGGATGTGCTGGCACATTGTCAGCGACCCCCATTTGCGCTGCTCACTAGAATTGTTATATTCAGATGAGATACATGATCACACAGCTCATTTGAATATAGCAGTTATTTGTACCAGCCCATTTATTTGAGTGGTGCATCTAGATGCGCTGGAAAGTCCCCGGGCTTTGAATATGGGGGCCCAGTAGTCTAAGGCGGTGTTACCTTTTGTGATCAATTTCCTGTTTTTCTGGGCCCCTTTAACTTTTTTTTTTTGTTTTAGTTATGAATGAACTAAAAAGCTTTTCAACTGTAAGCCTCTGTCTGTGCTTATCCGTGTTGCAACCTTCATACATTGTCTTTGCGTTTGAACCTTGCTGTGTGAGATCAGTGTTTGTATTTTGTGAGCATGCACTGTACTTCCGTAGGAGCAACACAAGCTGTATAGGTAGTATTTCCAAAGTCAGCAAAACAACATTTTTTGTGGATATAAATATTATAGTGGCATAGTAGCTCCACTACAGTTAGGGCTGAGTAGGCTGTTTAACGTTAAACTCCTAACTTTACACTGTAATAGCTTCACCACTGTTAAATACAATTACATGGAAGTTTGCATGCACGGTCTCGGCGACAAGGTCTTTTATTGTGCCAAGTTTCATTCTGGGTGGATTTGTGGATTCCGAGGTCTGGATAGCATAACAAGGGGAAAAAAAATCAGGGTTTTATGCTGTTTTTTTTTTTTTTGTCATTCTCTAGCGCACAGATAGTTTGCAAATTTGGTCTGAAGTTTCAGGGTACAAAGGGCTTTGGCCAGATTGGTGTCTTTCATTGGTTTGGTGAAAAAATATTAATCCATTTCAGGGTTATAAGGATTTGAAATTTTAGTTCTGAGCATGCTCAGTGCGGTCTTTGGGTTAGTTGTTTGATTCGAGAAAGAATTTGGGCCATTCGAAAAAGATTCTGTTTCATATGAGGGGTAATCTTTTTTTATGAGAAAAAAATTATTTCTTCATATGGCTACCATCTTGTTTCTGCTTTTTTAATTTTTTTTATTTTTGAAAACCTATAAAAATCATATCCTGCAGAGACACCAACACCTGCATCTTGCTAATTGGGAGCCAATTAGGTGGATAGTGCAGTTAGGTTTTGGAAAAATCACCCAGAAATGTGTTTTTAACATATTTTGAAATTATTTTTGTGACCCAAATTTCATATTGCCATACAAAAAAGGAATAGTGCCATACAAAAAGATTCCCTTCGTACAAAAAATGAATTTGGATTTAGATTTTTTTTTTTCAAATTTTTTTGAATGAAAGGATCTTTTTTATGTATGAATGACACAACCTCATGAAAAAAGATCCCTTCAAACAACAAAAAAAAGAAATTGGACTTAAGTTTTTTTTCCACATTTCAACTTTAACAAGTCATAACTCTGTCAATATGTGAAATTTGGGGACAATCTATATATCAAAATAAATGTATTAATGAGTATTACAAAACTAACAGATAACACCCCCCAGAAAAATTTAGGAGTCATATTAAAAACATAAAATTACAAAATTACAATTCCCATAGGATAACATTTCAACTTTAGCAAGATATAACTCTGTCAATCTCTGGAGTTAACGGACGATGTAAATATTAATAGAACGGCCTTATTGAGTAGTACAAGACTATCCCCTAAGAAATAAGAACTGAAAATGGTCCATCCCAACAAAAAAAATTACAAGGAAGCAAATATATTGTGTTTCTGGAAGAATGGAAGTGCAGGATCCAGAGGGCCCTGTGCATCCACACTCACTTACAGTACCCATGTGGATAAATGGAAGTGCTCAGAAAGCAATGTGCTTCTGTAATTGCATGGATGAGTTCACACATGTCCCAAAGGGACCTGCATGAATGACGATACACTTCTACTATTCTACTATCTCAAAAAGTAAGGAAATTCATTTAAAAATGTTAATGCACCAGTTACAGTTAAAGTGACAAAAATAGTGAAATGTGGTGTTAGGGTTTACAACCATAACTCCCCACCCCCACCCACAAGCAGCAAAAGGAAAATAAAATTATAGTTTTCCCTGTTGTCTCTCTTGGTGAATCAGGGGTGGGGTTTTCCTTGGGGTTCTCAACCTTAAGCTCACCCCTCACCCAACTGTTATATACTCTTCAAATGTACAGATCTGTGTCTCCCCACATAGTGCCAACAATCTCTATTCCCTGTGTGAAGAAAACAGAGTACAGCTGACCTTATTTGTGCATGGAATGGGGGGAAAATTAGGGTTGAAAACTCCAAAGAAGACCCCATGCCTGATTCACCAAGAGTGACAACATTGAAAACTATCATTTTTTGTCCTTTTGCTGCTTGGGGCTGGTGGTGGGGAGTTAGAGTTGTAATCCCTAATGCTACATTTCCCTACTTTTGTTGCTTTAACCCTAACTGGTGCATTAATAATGTTTTTTTGCAATGAATTTATACAATATGTGTGGACAGAAATCCAATGTCATAAAAAAATTTATTTACACATATGCTTGCTAAATTTTAGCACACAGAATTTATCACTCATTATATAGGATAAACACTACCTGTTAATCATCTCCCCCTCAAAAAAACACCTGTCTATTGTGCCTATTGGGACCCTGGCTTTTATGTTTGGTGCCCCGTCCCTGTGGAACTCTCTACTTCATCAGATTAGTGAGTGTGGGACCGTGGAGAGCTTTAAAGCAGGCCTAAAACATACTTGTTCAAGCAAGCATTCTGTATGTAGTTTATGGTATCCTTCATTAATTTTAATCTGTTTTATCTAAATTATATTGTGTTAATTTTAAGTTATGTTATTCTGTTTTATGATGTTTTTACTTATGTATAGCACTTTGATTTCCAGAATTGCACTTAAGAAATAAAGCATTATTATTATTAAACTGGATATGCAATGGGGACTCATGTGATACATTATTTATTTACACTTGAGAAGTTTGACCTCAGGCCCATCACTCATTGCTTATGCCATTTGTGAGGTAATCCAAGGTTAAACTGCTCTTGTGTAGATAAATAATGTATCACACAGGTCCCCACTGCATATTCCCTATGTATGCTGCATTTGCTGCAGTCAAAGAAACTAATCGAGAGGGAGGGCAGTGTGTTTCGAGTTAACCATAGGTGCCACTGACCAAAGAAAACAATTGAATTTTGAGGGCTCTGCTTGCCATTCTGGTGACAGGGACGTGAGGAGGTTCTATTTCACTGAGAGGATGGTGGAGCCATGGAACAGATTGCATGTGGAAAGGTGGAGGCAGGGACTTTAAACTGGTTTAAGACTGGCTGGGAGATTGGCTGGGACAGATACAGAGGGCCGATAATTTCAAAAGAAAGAACTAGGTTGGTGATGGGGGGGTTGGTTCAGGGATAGACATCATGGCTAGGGATTGGTAGAATACTCTTTATGGGCAGACTGGATGGACCCTTCTCTGTACTCGACAATGAAGGCAACCTCATTGAGAGAGCTGATGAATTCAAATACCTAGGCCTACACCCCGACTGCCACCTCAATTTTGGCTCCCACGTTAATCAGATGATTAAGAAAACCCACCAATGGCTGGGCATGTTATACAGGGTAAATCTTTCCTTACCCTGATTCCAAGACCCTCCTAACTTCTAGTTTCCTACTCCCCATTTTTGACTATAGTGCTCAAATCCTTTTCCCATCCCTCTCCCAGAGAAATTTCAACAGGCTCCGGAACGCCTACCACAAAGTTATCTGTTTTGTCTCTGGCCTCCCAAGACTCACCCACCACTGCGACCTGTACAGACTCACTAACTGGCTTCCCCTTGAGGACAGACTCAATGGCAAAATCATTACCTTTTTTCACAAACTTTCCTTGGGACTCCTCCCCAACAGCATTGATTCTCTTTTCCCTAGGTCAGCCCCCTCTGGACCACAAGGCGGTCTGCCACCCTCTCCTTCTCCCTTCCTTTCTGTTGCACCACCCATGGCCAGAACACCCTCTCCTATAAGGGAACCAAACTATTCAACAATCTCCCCCCTGCACTTATCCAGTGCCCCACTGCCTCCTTCTTTATGCACAACCTTAGGAAACACATTTCCCTCACTTGCAACTGCCCTCAGTCCTGAATGTCCCTCTTTTGCTGCAGTTCTTTCTCTCCTATTAAAACAGCTGCATATTGCCCCTCTTCCGCCCAGGCAAGATCGCCCCATCCCCAGATCTTTAGAAATTGTATACCGCAATGCAACGTAGCACTTTATTTCAATTCCAATTGCTTCACTTGCTTTTTATCCTTGTCAGTATCTTGTTTTCGAATTTAATGTAATCTGTGTTATTGTTCACCTGTATAGTATTTCTCTTGTACTTTTTATCCCTCATGTTATGTGTTGTCCAAAACTGGATGCTTGTGAAAATGATCAACTTTTGCTCACGTGCCTTTCCAGTATAATCAACAAACTAAACTAAATCCTTGGTTTTTTATCTGCCTGCAATGTCTATGTTTCTATGTTCTTCCATTTCTCTAGCCCATCTCAGGATCCATATTGAGTAGTAGTTCCCCTGTATTGTCTAAGAGCTATTCAGTGTATGAATGAGGGGGAGGGGCATGTCTGCCTAACAGTACTGAGGTGTACAATTCATCTGACATGTACATATTATGTACACATCAAGTGCACCATATACACAACTCACAAAAACTTGTATCTGTCAACTGCACCTTACAAACTTGCACTATATGTTTATAGTGGTGCTAGGATGCCTCTTATGGATATGAGTGTTGCCTAATGCATTCTTAGGGCAGGAGCACTGCAAACTGAAGGTGAGCAGTTCTGGTGTCCTAAGGACACAAGCCGCAATGCTCTTATATCCATATCAGGCCCTCTCTGTGCCCCTATAAACTTATTATAGTTCATGCCATGATTTGTTTAAATAAACGTCTTTCTTGCAGTCCCTTTCTATGGCATGAGCAGCACTAGCCAGAAACCCGTTAAGCAGGAACAGTGCATGAGACACTATGGAAACAGGGGTACTGCATGCGCAACCGAAGGAAACACTGTGATTGGTTGGGAGCATCACATGATGCTCCCATGATCTAGAATTTTATTAACAGGCACCACATTTGCACCGTACAGATGTCACATTTAGCAGTATGCACCTCCATTACACCTTACAGATGTCACATTTAGCAGTATGCACCTCCATTACACCTCACAGATGTCACATTTAGCAGTATGCACCTCCATTACACCTTACAGATGTCACATTTAGCAGTATGCACCTCCATTACACCTTACAGATGTCACATTTAGCAGTATGGACCTCTATTACACCTTACAGATGTCACATTTAGCAGTATGCACCTCCATTACACCTTACAGATGTCACATTTAGCAGTATGCACCTCTATTACACCTTACAGATGTCTCGTTTAGCAGTATGCACCTCCATTACACCTTACAAACTTAACATTTAGCAGTGTGCACCACAACTACCCCATGTGCACCCCACAGACTGAACTTGTAGCAGTATACATCAAGCTGACTGCACCTTGATGTGTGCCTTCAGTTACGAGTGTAACTCTATTCCTTTTGGCCCTGCAGGGACACAGTTGACAGGTCTGATTTTTGAACTCACTTGCAGCATTTCCTAATTACTGGCATTCTGATCTCATGCAGCATTTGAGTTCTGTATGTTTAGCAGGGCAGTACTTGCAAAATCACCTGTTTCAGAGTACGACAGTTCCTTGTTTATATTAACATTTTTTTTCATGTTGCAGAAAGTGTGAAACAAAGTGTTTTTTTCATGCGTTTTTGGTTATCTGTATGTTTAATGTATGGTGCTGCCTGTAACTCCATAGTACTTTTCCTGTGCATTTTGTAAAGTTTACTATTTCCTGTGGCAAAAGTATAAAATAAAAATGTGTTTTAAATGTTGACCCCACAGACACTGCTCCATGTATCTATTTAATGTGGAAATTCTTAGGAGTTTTGTCTGTGTGTGAGTCTTATAGTCAAGTTGGGGTGGTAAAAGAATAAGGATAATGGAATCAAGTCCCTTTGTTAAGATACTTTTTAAGGTTTAGCTTAAAATTAGCTGATAAGGCAAATAGTATTTAATTTTTCTTTTGAGCAAGATCTCAGTCCTGTACTTAAGAATTCATTATTTTCTACAGCTTTACTGGCCATATCGATGTGTGCACCTCAGCTACACCTCTTGATTATGCTTTTGGTAGAGAGGTGTACATAGTTAGCATTTTTTTAGCATACCACCTACACCTCCAGACTACTCCCATGGTTAAGGTGGACCTAATTAGCATTTTTAGACATACATCGACTTCACCAGCAGACAACACCTCTTGTTGAGGTATGCACCTCACTGAAGTGTACCTAATTAGGACTTTTAGATACATGTCAACTACACCTCTGAGGTACACCTCAAGTGAGGTGCACCTAATTAGCATTTTTAGATGCACATCAGCTACAGTACCCCGCTAAATTACACTGCAACTGCATTGTAGTTGAATCTCAAGTGTACCTCTTAGACACAGGAGTC
Organism: Neoceratodus forsteri; assembly: GCA_016271365.2. NCBI lineage: Eukaryota > Metazoa > Chordata > Ceratodontiformes > Ceratodontidae > Neoceratodus > Neoceratodus forsteri. The sequence continues at coordinate 949,158,868 of CM028133.1, read as the reverse complement.
ATTGAAGTGCACACCTTGAGATGTACCGAGCTGCACACCTCATTTAAACCTTAGCAGCAGTAGTGGAAAGCACAGAGGGATGGTTGGGGCTGCCGGAGGACCTGAATAAACTCGAGTGCTGGTCAGACACTTGGCAGCTGGGTTTCAAAGTGAAGAAGTGCAAGGTTATGCACATGAGAGCTAGAAACCAAAAGTTAGGTTACACGATGTGGGGGGGGGGCAGTTATTCACTACAGAAAGATGTAAAGTTACTGAAGGGGATCCAACGCAGAGCCACCAGGATGATCACAAAAATGGAGGATAGGCCCTATGAGGACAGACTGAGAGAGCTCAATATGTACTCCCTGGAGGAGAAGAGGGATAGACAAGATATGATCAAAATGTTCAAATATATGAGCGGCATAAACAGGGTCAGTACAGAGGGGATTTTTAGATTATAGGGAGGGAGAAACACTAGTGGCACAGTCAGAGACTGGAGGGGATAAGGTTCAAGAAGGAGATGAGAAGACTACTTCACAGAAAGGATGGTGGCTGGGTGGAACACACTGCTGGATGAGGTGGTATTGTCAAAATCTGTGGACAGTTTTAAAAAGGGGTGGGACAGGAAATGGGGGAAGGTCACTACTGTATGGGGGAAGAGGGCAGCAACAGAGTTGCACACTCGATAGACCCTAGGGCTTGTATCTGCTGGCAATTTTCGTATGTTCATATGTTCGTAAATACACCTCAGTTTGGTCATCATGGTATGAGACCTAGCAGATTTGTTGCATGGATTACAGGTATCTGAACTTTCCCCAGTTCTTCTCAGGAGCGGTGTCAGGGTGAGGGTAGAGTCATTTCAGTATAGTTGTAACTAGTCACAGTGTATATATGGTCTTGGGGGTCATCACAGTCTATGACCCATCTGATTTTGTATATGTAATGCAGGTGTCTGAAACTTCCTCCAGTTCTCCTCAGGATCAGTGTCAGGGTGGCAATAAAACCTGTTAAACTTCGCTACTCTGACACTGTTGTAGCTTTCCTCACATTGGTATATGAGCTGTTCTGGTAACTGTCTAGGGTAGTCAGAGACTACTCCCCTCTCCCCAGATGGTACAGTTACTGTAGGTACACGTCCTTCAGGGTGCCGTTCAGCAATCTGTATCATGAGACTATCACAGACAGCTGGGATTTTTCTGTTGGGAGGGAGGAGTGTTGACTCACAGCCCTGAAGCAGTCTTGAAAGGCATTTCTCCCAACAGCTGTTGTATTAAATAATGTTCTAATTTGGTTTGCTCTGCTCTCAGAAACAGAATTACACATACTCGCTCACACAGACACACACATGTTCACTCAGGGATTCACACGCTTCCTTTTATGTACATGCTATTTATACACATACAGTAGATAGAAATGCTTCAAAGGTTTCTACCTCTGTTAGGCAATATATATACAAGCCGTGAATAAAGGATAGTACTTGTTTTGTTATACATCTAATATTTTTATACAGTTGTATTACAGATGAGCCCATGACAGGAAACAAGACATGGAAGAAAATACATTTGTACAAGACATTAACACTTTGTGCACTGAACTTAATTGTGCATTTTTAAGGCTGCATGGGCAGAGCCATGCTGACGTCCTGCTATGATATAGAATATAGAAGGGACTCTGGGAGAACGTGACCAGATACCTAGAGTGTCTTCTTCCACTGAGTGCTTAGAGTGAAACCGAACCATGTCTCTCTGCCTCGCCTCCATAGTGCTGCTCCTTTTTCTCTCCCTTCCCCCCACAGCTGCACTAAATACACTATTCCATTGCTCCCACCCTCCCACCGAGTACACTATTTTCTTGGTCTTAATTCCAGTTCACTACTGGGTTTTAACTTGCACTTAAGTGTAAATCGAAAGAAGTCAGAGAACTTTCAGAATAGTAGAACATAATAATGGTAGAATCAGACTACCCTTAAAACAAATTCCTCAATCATCACGAGGGAGAAAGTCAGAGAGAGAGAGAGAGACCAGTTTGTGCAGTGTCTCAGACTGACACCTCTCTTCTTTCACTTTTGGAGCCACCCGTGTTTCAGAGAGACTTCCAGTGAGCAGCGATTGCTTGTGGATTTCTGTGTAGCACAGGGAAGCTCAGCCTTACTGAACTGTTGTATTCTGACCTGCCTACTGACCTACTCGAGACCAACTGGAAACCACCATAGAAGACCACAGAGACCTACCTTTAGCCTCTGTAAATCCTCTTGTCTGAACTTCAAGTATTCTGTTGGTAGGTGTGACTTTTAACTTAAACTCAAGGATCTGAGCCGATGCTGTCTCCATGCTGGGGGGAGGACTGATTTTAGGGAAATGTACAAAATGCACACCGTTGTTAAGCAATAACTTAGTTTGTCTGAAGTGGGGAGGAGCATCAAAATGGCCGTGCTGCTGCTGCTCTGCTCTGAGGGTCATCTCTGTTTGCCTTGACTTTTGTCTTGTGGGGTGGCTGAGACTTTTTTCTGTGCTTGCCTTTTCCCTTCCACTTGCTCTTGGGGTTCTAGAGAAGTGGTTTATGGTAATCAAAAGCAGGGACACAGCACTTCTAAGGAACTGAGTAAGTGAATGGAGCACTCGAGTAAGAAGCTGCCGAAGTGAGTGAGAGCATTTCCTCATTTATACCTCTCATTGATACTCTGAGCCAGAATGAAGCCCATCACAGTGCAGTTAGTGTTAAGCTTTTTGTCAGTTTGCAGCAGTGTTTGATTAGGAGCTTGTCTGAAGGCAGCAGTAGTACAGTTAATGCTAAAGCTTTGTCAGTCTGCTGACTGCAGCATTTCATGTAGCCATCTGATTGTTTACTCTTATATTATTTCAGCTGTCACTGAATTTGCTCCCTGCTTTATGTAAAAACTTTTCCTCTGGGCATCAGATGCCATTGCTCTTGTTAGTTTAACTTTTTTGAAAAGGTCAGATCAGGGTGGCTTACTTGGCTTGTATGTAATTAGGGAAATCATTTTATTATTTTATTGCCCTTAGGTTTCTCCCCAGCTTTCAACTGCTTGGCAAAGTTCAAATTATTCTGAGGCTATTGGGGCCTATGCACAAATGCCTATGTGCTACATAAAAGCAGCACCTAGGCATTTCTATACCCAAATGCCACATAGTACAACCCCCGGCAGCATTCACCATGGATCTCCCATCTGGCCATGCAGCGCCATGCCAGGGATGGGCTGGGGGTGCAGGGGGGGCTGGAGGGACCCAAGCTGTATGCATGCACTATGGCACTTGCATGCCAGACTGGTGCAGGCAAATGTATGCAAGGGAACCCTGGTGTATCTATTTACACGCTCCACACATGTCACTGGTGAGGCACAATGGCATCAGAATCCCCTGCACACAGCTGGCACAGCACAAAGGGCTACGTGGGAGGGCTGGAGGAGGTCATTTGGGCAAATGCCCATTGTTTGTACATTGTATGGTGTATGCGCCCATGCACAGATGGGGATCCACTATGAGACATGGGCCAGGCATCCTATTGGATGCCCACCAGCATCCCCCACTACACTCCAATGCCGCCATGATCCTACGCCATGCAGCTGAGTGCTGAGGATGTGGGTGTGCGGACAGGTGGCCGGCACTTGTGAATGGCAGGCAGTGCAAACCTGTGTGGGGGTGCAGAGCTGTGCGGGTAGGTTACGTGTGTTTTGCACATAATTCCTGCCCATTAGTGCATAGGGCCCAACATTTGTGTGCTACAAGATTTAGTGTGCTTTCCAAGGAAATAAAAGGATTTATCAGCTTACTAGAGATTGTGTGTGTCTGCTTCTGAAGCGTGGCTCAAACTAGCAGTACAGAGCCCATCTAGGTGCTTCCTCTTGTATCCACAGTACAAGGTGCTTGGTGACTGGCTGTGATGTCAGCAGGTGTGGAGTCACTCACTGTAGCTAGACAACTGCTGTTAATTGTGCCATGGGTGCACAGTGGTACACAAATGTGTACTGACAGTGTATGCACTAGTTAAAACTGAAGCATTTCTTTACAGAGTGAGCTGCATTTCTGTATCCTGAGCAAATTGCTCTACATCCTTTCTGTAGATAGATTAATTAAATTACAATGTTGTTACAGATAATGCATTATCGGAGCATTGCATTCTAGCAGTTAATTACAGGAATCAAAAAATAATAAAGATGGGCATTACGCTTCTGTTTGCTTTAATGGTATACCAGTCCTAACTGTACTGAATGTAAATGTTATATATTTTAGTGGCACTCCACCCTCCAATCCCCATTCCCTGTAATGTTTCCCTAGTGTCTTGTGGCACCCCACCTCCAATTTTTGTTATTGTTCCCCAGTGTCTAGTGGCCCCCCATCCCCATCCCTGATAATTTTTTCTCCCTTGTGTCCAGTGGCCCACCCCCCATCCCCATCCTTGGTCACTGTAAAGCTTCCCTGGTGTCTAGTGGCAACCCCACCCTCCAATCAATGTCCCATATAATGTTTTCCTGGTGTCTAGTGGCACCCCCCCTCCCTCTGATTGGCGCCCCATATGGGGCTAGTAATAATGAAAACAGTCTCTTAATGTTTTTTTTTTTTCTGTCATGAATCTGTAAAAAAAGGAAATGGTCCCTCACTGTTCTGACCCCTCCCGCTCCAACCTCCAACTCAGCAGTCACCCCCCCACACCCACAGTACAGCCCCCACACCCTCACTCACCTGAACAGGTCACCTAGCATAGATCCTCTCTGTGATTGTGCACACGTCTTGCTGCTCCAGTTGGCAACTGCGCACTGATGAAGCATGCAATCTGTGCTTTAATGTATTTCAATGATGTTTCTCCCTGGTGTTTAGTGGGCCCCCCCACCCTACAATCCACATCCCCTATAACTTTTTTCCCTGGTGTACAGTGGCACTCCCACTCTCTGATCCACATTCACTGTAATGTTTCCCTGGTGTCTGGTGGCAACCCCCCCCACTCTCCAATCCCCATCCCCTGTATTTTTATGTTGGCGCGCTTGCGCAGCCATCATCTTGCGGTAGTGCAGATTTGAAGGTGCGGTCACTGTTGGGTGAATGCAGGTCACACATCAATAGGTGCGTCCCTCATTCTCCAATCAGCCTGCATGCCGGTGCCACACCACCCGGGCGAGCACATCTAAGGAAAGGTCCGCTGCAATGCGAGCAAAACTCATCACATGCAGTGGACCTCCCAACGTGCTTACCCAAAAACACAAACATGGTGGCACACTGCCCGCCAAACTGCAGACTTCGGGGTGCCCAATCCCCCTGTCGGCTTACCCTGCCCCAATGTATATGCCGAGGGGGTGCCCAATCCCCCAGGCTCTGCCCCTGCTTCCTTGTGTGCTGACGGGGTACCCGATCCCCATCGGCATAAAGTAACCCCTCTTTTGTTGTTTTGGCGACAGGGGTTCCCAATCCCCATTGGCTACAGCTGCCCCAAAAGAACGAGGCTCCGTTGGCATGCTGGGAGCCCACCCAGCATGCCACATGCCTCTGTAAACAGAAAACGGTCCCGCAATGTTTTTTTTTTTGTACCTGTGGAAAAGGAAATGGTCCCTCAGCAGTCTCCCTGCCCCCTCCCACAACCCATGCCCACCCACTGCACACCCTGCATCTCCACACACACCTCACCCCATACTTACCTGTGGAGTCTGGTGCAATGATCTTCGTGGACTGGGAACACGCCTGCACTTTTCAAAGCCAACAGTGAACTGAGGAAATGCCGGTAAACTGTATAATGGAATAAATAGGGTTTTTTCAACTTTGATGCATATCTCAGGCATTTTTTGGAATTTTGGCACCACATTTTCAACATGGGGTTTTTGGGACCCCTCCTCATGAACTCTGGCACTGTCATGGCATTATTCGGTCCCGAAAGGTGATTTTGCGGTCACTGCACAAAATCACCTTTCAGGACTGAGTAACGAAACAACAGTGCAACTGATCATGAGGGGAGCTCTCAAAAAGCCTACATTAAAAATTTGGTGTCAAAACTCCCAAAAATGGCTGTTTTACAAGTGTGCGTTGCGCTGTTTCTACGCACGCTCATAACGTCATGAATTTGTAATGTTTTCACTCCAGATTTTCAAACTTGCCATTTTTCCACACATCCTGATGAACAGTACAGCTGTCATTTTACATATCCTGCCCGAAATGTGTTTTTGCATATCCGGCGCAGAATAGCACAGTCACTGTGCGAAATCACTTTTCGGGACAGTTTGATGAAATGACGGTGAAGCTGTTCATGAGCAGAGGTCCTAAAATGCCTATGTTGAAAATTTGATGCCGAAAGTCCATAAAATGACTGTGTTGCAAGCGTGCATTGCGCAGTTTCCACGAACCCTTGTAACTTCACAAATTTGCAATAATTCCATGCCAGATTTTCAACACTGGCATTTTTTCACACCTCCTTATGAACAGTATAACTGTCATTTTTCACATCTTGCCCAAAACGTGTTTCTGCACCTGTGGCGCACAATGGCGTGGTCGCTGTGGGAAATTAACTTTTGGGACAGATTAACAAAATCGCACCACCACTGTTCATAAGAGGAGGTCCCAAAATGCCTACATGACAAATGTAGCTACCAAACTCCCAAAAATAATTGGGTTATGGACGTGTGTTGCGCAGTTTGTATGCATGCTCATTGCTTCATCAATGTTTCATATTGTCACTCCAGATTTTCAACGTTGCCATTTTTTTATGCCTCCTCATGAACAATACAGTTGTCATTCTCCACATCCTGCCCAAAAATGTGTTTTCGTCCCTCTGTCACCAAATGGCACAGCTGCTGTGCAAAACCACCTTTCAGCTAACAAAGTGACTGTGCCGCCTTTCATGAGGTGGTCTGACAAGCAGCCCATGTTGAAAAATTGGAGTGAAACTACCACCACCACATGCCTATGGTGTTAGGGTTTCCAACTGTAGCACCCTACCCAGTACAGACTGACAGGTGTCAGGGGTGTGACTTGGGATCATCAGATGTAATGCTCACACCATTCCACACCCCCCCCCCTGCAGCCACTGACAGGCATCGTGGTGTGCCTTGCACTGTTCGGCCACAAAGTTTACCCCACACTCCTATACTGCACCCATGTCAGCGTATTTCCTTATGGAATGGGGTAAGTATAATGCCCAAAGACCCCATCGCACACCCTGACACTTGTCAGAGTCTACAGGGTAGGGTGAGGTGCAATGGCATGAGTGTTATAGCTGATGACCCAAAGGCACACCCTAATGCCTGTTGCTCTCTACAGGGTGGGGGTGGAGTTGGTATCACTTTAATACTTCACTGCCATTCCTATTATGCATCTCTAGCTCAGGCACTGCCAATGCCAATGCCAGCGTGACAACATTCGGCATTGACAAATGCTTGTTTTTCCCCTGGTGTTCAGTGACCCCCCCCCCACCCTCAGATCCCCAGTCACTATAATGTTTCCCTTGTGTACTAGTGGCACCCCTCACTCTCTGATCCCTGTCCTACATAATGTTTTCCTGGTGTCTAGTGGCACCCCCCTCTCTCCATTTGGCCTCCCCATACAGGACTTGTAATAATGAAAACAGTCCCTCAATGTATTTTTTTTGGTCATAAACAAGTAAAAAAAGAAAACAGTCCATTGCCAGTGTGACATCTCCCAACCCGACTTCCCACTCAACAGTCACCCCCCACACCCTCAATACACCCCCCCCACACCCTCACTCACCTGAACAGGTCTCTTGGCGTACATCCTCTCTGCAATTGAGGACACTTCTTGCTACTTCAACCGGCAACTGCGTACTGATGAAGCATGTAAACTACAGTTCAATGATTTTCAATGGTGTTCCTCCCTGGTGTTTAGAGGCACCCACCCGCCAATCTCCAACCCCTATAATTTTGTTTCCCTGGTGTCTAGTGGCCCCCACCCCCACCTTCCAATCCCTGATCACTGTAACATTTCCCTTATATCTAGTAGCATCCCATGCCTTCTGAGCCCCATTCCCTGTAATGTTTTTCTGGTGTCTAGTGGCACCTCCCTCCCTCCCTCTGATTGACCTCTGCATATGGGACTTATAATAATGAAAACAGTCTCTCAGTGGGTTTTTTTTCTGTCATGAACATGTGAAAAAAGAAAATGGTGCCTCGCCAATCTGACCCCTCTCATCCCAACCTCCCACTTGGCAGTTATCATCTCACACCCCCAGCACACCTCCCACACACCCTCACTCACCTGAACAGGTCACCTGGTGTTGATACTCTTTGCAACTGAGGACACTTCTTGCTGCTCCAACCAGCAACTGCATACAGATGAAGCATGGAAACTATGGTTCAATGTATTTCAGTGGTGTTTTTCCCTATGCTAGTAGGACCCAACCCTCCAAACATCATCTTCTATAATTTTTTGCCATAGTATCTAGTGGCTCCCCTGCCCTCCGATCCCCATTTCCTGTAATGTTTCCTTGGTGTCTAGTGACACCCCCCACCCTCCAGTCCCCATCCCCTATATTTCTTTTCCCCTGGTGTTCAGTGTTCCCCCACCTTCCAATCCCTGGTCACTGTAATGTTTCCCTGGTGTCTACTGGCACCTACCACCCTCCGAGCTCCATCCCTTATAATGTTTCCCTGACATCTAGTGGCCCCTCCCACCCTCCAATTGGCCTACCTCTTATGGGACTTGTAATAATGAAAACAGTCCCTCAATGTTTTTTTCTTTCATAAACCTGTAAAAAAAGAAAACGGTCCATCACCAATTGGACCCCTCCCACCCTGATCTCCCACTCAGCATTCACCACCCCACACCCCCAGTTCACTCCCCACACACCCTCACTCACCTGAACAGGTCAGCTATCATACATCCTCTCCGCGATCGAGGACAAGTCTTGCTGCTCCAACCAGCAACTTCATACTGATGAAGCATGCAAACTGTGGTTCAATGTATTTCAATGGTGTTTTTCCCTGGTGTCTAGTGGGATCCTCTACCCTTAAATCCCCATCCCCTATAATTTTTTGCCCTGGTATCCACTGGCTCCCCACCTTCTGATCCCCATTCACTCTAATGTTTCCCTGGTATTCTGTGGTACTCCCCCCCCTCCAATTTCCATTCCCTGTAATGTTTTCTTGGTGTCTAGTGGCACTCCCCACCCTCTGATTTCTGTCATGTGTTCCCTGATGTCTAATGGCACCCCTCCACCCTCCAATCCTCATCCCCTATAATTTTTTTCCCCTGGTACCTAGTGGCCAACCACCCCCCTCCAATCCCCCATTCCCTGTAATGTTTTCCTGGCATCTAGTGGCACTCCCCACCCTCTGATTTCTGTTATGTGTTTTCTTGTGTCTAGTGGCACCCCTCACCCTCCAGTCCCCATCCACTATAATTTTTTTCCATGGTGTCTAGTGCCCTCCCCACCCTCCAATCCCTGGTCACTGTAATGTTTCCATGGTGTCTAGTGGCACCCCCTCACCTTCTGATCCCCATAATGTTTCCTTGGTGATTAGTAGCATCCCCTGCCTGCCGATCCCAATCCCAAATAATGTTTACCTGGTGTCTACTGGCACCCCCCCACCCTCTGATCAGCCTCCCTATGTGGGACTTGTAATAATGAAAACAGTCTCTTGATGTCTTTTTGCTATCATAAACCTGTAGCAGAAAGAAAACAGTCCCTCGCTGATCTGACCCATCCCACCCTGACATTCCACTCAGCAATAACCACTCCCCACTCCCAGTATAGCCTTAACACACCCTCACTCACCTGAACATGTTGCCTGGCATAGATCCTCTCTGCGACTGAGGACATGTTTTGCTGCTCCAGCTGGCAACTGCATACTGATGAAGCTTGCAAACTGTGGTTCAATGTATTTCAATGGTGTTTTTCCCTGGTGTCTAGTGGGAATCCTCCCTCACCCTCCAATCCCCATCCCCTATACTTTTTTGCCCTGGTGTCCAGTGGCCCCCCAACTGCCAACCACCATTCACTATAATGTTTCCCTGGTGTCTAGTGGCATCCCCCACCCTCGATTGTTATGTGTTTCCTAGTGTCTAGTGGCATCCCCCATCCTCCCATCACCATCCTCTATATTTTTTTCCTGGTGTCCTGTGCCCCTCACCCTCTGGTCCTCAGTCACAATAGTGTTTCCCTGGTATCTAGTACCACCCTCTACCCTTCTATCCCCATTTCCTGTAATGTTTCCCTGGTGTCTAGTGGCACCCCCCACCCTCCCATTCCCATCCCCTATATATTTTTTTCCTGGTGTCCTGTGCCTACCACCCTCTGGTCCCCAGTCACTATAGTGTTTCCCTGGTGTCTAGTACCACCCTCTACCCTCCTATTCCCATTCTCTGTAATGTTTCTGTGGTGTCCAGTGGCATCCCCCACCCTCCAATTGGCCTCACCATATGGGACTTGTATTAATAAAAGCATTCCCTCCATGTTTTTTCTTGTTTTTCTGTCTTAAACCTGTATAAAAAGAAAACAGTCCCTGACCGACCTGACCCCTCCAACTCTGACCTTCCACTCGGCAATCACCACCCCACATCCCCAGCACACACCCTCACACACCTGAACAAATCACCTTGCGTAGATCCTCTCTGCAATCGAGGATACTTCTTGCTGCTCCAACCAGCAACTGCAAACTGATGAAGCATGGAAACTGTGGATCAATGTATTTCAATGGTGTTTTGATCTTTGATGCTTCGCTTTGGCTGTTTTGCATATTTCCACCTGAAATTCTAAACATGGCCTTTGTAGCACCTCACCTCATGACCAATGGAGGTGGAATTATGCAAATCAGGTCCGGAAGGTGTTTTTGTGGTTGCCTGGTGAAATCACCTTTTGGGCATGATGTGAAAAACTTTCACTGACCTTATTCATCAGGTGGGGTCTTAAGATGGCTATGTAGAAAATTTGGGGTGAAAATATTTAAAAAAATGGCAAAGCTATGAGCGTGCATTGCAATGTTGCTACTCATGCTCATAGCTTTGAAAATGTTCACTATTTTGACCCCAAATTTTCAACATAGCCATTTATTCACACCACAACATGAACGCGACAACTGTCTGTTTTCACATCCTGACCAAAATGTGTTTTCGCACCTGTGCTATGAAATTAAGTTGCTGTGTGAAACCACCTTTTGGGTAGGCTTTGAAAATTTTCTCAACCCTTGTTCATAAGGAGGAGGGTTATAATAAAGTTAATTTGAAAACGTGGGGTAAAAATATTACAAAACAACAAACGTATGTGAATACATTGGAATTTTTCAACGCACACTCAACTTTGTTCATTTTAGGTGGACAATGCCCCTTTAAATCAGCATAGCAGTCGTGTTGGCTCTGACCAGATTTTGTTTTAACTGTTAGCATGAGGTCTCTTATGGAGGCACAGACTTGCAAAACCACAGGATTAAGATCCCTCATCTAGTTTCAGCCCCATCTGTTCTAGAATGGGGAGAAAGCACAGTTTACTCTTTTGCCTAATGCCCCTTGTTCCTGCAGCCTTATACCTAACTGATCCTTTTGCGGGTATCTCTGTGCCAGCTTACTTATGGCTAATGTGTGTGGAGGGGTCACTAGTCCTCAGGAATACTCTTCTCAAGCAAACAACAATAATTCTATACAAAAGCAGTCTTGCAGACTAAGTGATCCAATTGGTGACTTGTAGAAAACAACTACAATATTTGCATTCATTCAGATTACTAGTCATGTTTTTTCACCTCTATCATACAAACATAAGAAGAAGCCAGCAGAAGAAGGTCATTCAGTCTATCTAGTCTGCTTGTGTTTCAGAGTCCACAGCTTGAGCTACTGACCCTGCCCCCTCACTCCTCCCAACCTTTCCATCCTCCCTACCCATGATCCTCACCTTCCCCCTATGCCTATCCCAGCCTCTATTGAAGCTGCCTCACATCTTCATAAAGACCACCTCTTCCAGCTGTGCATTGCAAGAGGCCACCACCCTCTCTGTGAAGAAGTGTTTCCTGATCTCCCTCTTAAACCTCACCCTTCCAGCTTAAGACTGTGCCCCCTCATGTTATGGTTGCTACTTAGCTTATAGAAACTCACCTTATTAGGGCTGGGTGGACTGTTCCATGGGAGAGCTGGACCCCAGGGTCAAACCCACAATCCACGGACCTGGATAACTACGGACTTCACCACAGAAGTTCGGTTCCAGATCTGTGGAAGTGCTATTTGTGCCATTGTGTGTATTGTTGCCATGGGGATGCCATCAGCGCACTCGCTCCATGTACAGGCAGCTGGCAGCATCCAATCAGGCAACAGATGGTCACATGATTCACTCATGGTATATAATTGTGCTGAGTGCACAACACGGCCCAGATGCGAGGAGGACAGGTCAGAGAAGCACCTCACTTATCACTGCAGCAGACACCAGAAGACGTTGCTAAAAAGAAAAAAAAAACACAAAAAATTTACATATATATACATTCTGGAGGGGAGCAAAGAGAAAAGGAGAGAGAAAGGACTCAATTTACTGGTGCGAAGGGGGGAGAAACTGATTGTCAAGGGAGGGTGATGGGTCAGGACTGGTGAAAGGAGGAACCCAGAGGGACTGGGGTGATAGTGGTGGCCTGGGTGCTGCTGGGCAGGGGATGCAAAAGGCAGGCAGTGTGGCAGTGTGACTGTGTATATGCGCAAGGGCAGGCTGGCAAAATTTTTGACTTGTGCCATTCCAGATCCAGATCCAGAGGAGAAAGGGAGAGACTACTGGGGGCCCTAGAGAAATTTTACAGTTACAGAAAATCCCAAATGAAAGTGTTTTCTTTTCTTAGCCTTAGACAGTGTAGCTGTGTGTACACGAGCAAGGGAGGGCAGGCTGGCAAAATCTTTCACTTGTACCATTCCAAATCCAGATCCAGAGGAGGGAGGGAGAGACTACTGGAGGGCCAAGAGAAATTTTACAGTTACAGAAAATCCCAAATGGAAGTTTTTTTTCTTTTTCTTTTCTTGGCCTCAGACAGTGTAGTGTGTACATGGGCAAGGGCAGGCTGGCAAAATCTTTGACTTGTGCTATTCCAAATCCAGATCCAGAGGAAAGGAGGGAGAGACTGCTGGAGTCCCAAGAGAAATTTTACAGTTACAGAAAATCCCAAATGAAATATTTTTCCTGGCTTCAGTGTGGCTGTGTGTACAGGCAGGGGCAGCAGGCTGGCAAAATAAATTTTTGACTTGTGCCATCCAGAGGGGGGAGAGAGAGAGAGACTGTAGGGGGGGCCACAAGATATTCAACAGTCCCAGAAATCCCAAGGCAAGGGCAGCAGGGTGGCAAAATAAATCTTTGATTTGTGTCATCCAATCACAAATCGCGATCACTTGTAAATGTTCATTCACAATTTCATGTATTAAAAAGTACTGTTCAGACAAACATACAAGTTGATGCATCTGTGCCGCTGGCTATGGTTGGCCCAGGGGATAATCTGACTTTGTGACTAGTAGCAGGCTGTTTTCACTACAACACAAGTAAAGTACAACTATTGTACACACAAATGTCATCATCACCATCATCATCACTCATTCCTCATTATTCCGCCTTATTATCATTAGTTTTATAGTATATAGCATTACATTATGTATAAGAATTAACCAATCCCCTGTGTGGGACTGTGCTGCGTGCGGCTATGCACCAGTTGTGTCTGCATCTCCAATTCAAATTCGGAGGCACACTTAACAGTTGCTGAATTTGCTCACTTAACAGTAACTAACTGTACTGTAGGAGTCAGTCAAGTAATCTTGGAAGGAAGTGGTGGTGGACTGCTGTGCTGTCAATGTGCTGCGTACAGTCACGAGTCACGACAGAAAATTTGTTCCCGGCCTGTGGCTTGGAGTCATTGGAAAGACATCACATTAGTTAGAGGGATATTTTCTGCATGTTAGAATACTAAGAAAAAATGGATCAAAGTGTTGATGAGGCACATTCTATTTCTCAGGAAGGCAGTGGCACTGCAAAAGACAGCAATCAGCCTGAAAAGAGAAAACAAAATCAAACCCCCAAAAAAGATTTTTTCACTTCTAAGGTTTCATCTTACATAGAAACATAGAATTTGACAGCAGATAAGGACTGCTTGGCCCACCTAGTCTGCCCATTTCCCTACCTAACGGATAAGCTGCAGATCCTAGTTAACCAACAGCCTACTTCCTCCTACCCCCCACTAGAATTGTCTTATGTGTGTCCCATGCATTCTTGAATTCCCCCACTGTTTTTGACTCTACGACCTCCTCAGGAAGGCTGTTCCATGAATCCACAACCCTCTCTGTGAAGAAATACTTCCTCACATTACCTCTGAGCCGCCCCGCCATCTTCAAATTGTGCCTCCTTGTTTTTGAACATCTCTTTTTCTGAAAGATGCTACCCTCTTGGACTTTGTTGATTCCCTTGAGGTATTTGAAAGTTTCTATCATGTCCCCCCTCTCCCTCCTTTCCTCGAAGCTAAACATCTTTAGTTCCTTTAGTCTTTCTTCATATGTCTTCTGATGCAGACCCTGCATCATTTTGGTTGCCATCCTATGGACAGCATCCACCCTGTCTATGTCTTTGTGGAGATGGGGTCTCCAGAACTGTACACAGTACTCCAGATGTGGTCTTACCAACTGTCTGTACAGAGGGCCAACAACTTCCTCTTTTCTACTGGTGATGTCTCTCCCTATGCATCCCAGTATCCCCCCAGCCTTCCTTACTGCCTTCTCACATTGCTGGCCCACCTTTAGGTCATCTGATATGACTACCCCCAGGTCCCTTTCCATTTTTGTTGTTGTCAGTATCTCACCCCCCCCATTGTGTACTCTTCCCCTGGGTTTTTGTTTCCCAGGTGCATTACTTTGCACTTCTTTGCATTGAATCTAAGCTGCCATACATTTGACCATTCCTCCAACCCTGACAAGTCCCTTTTCATCCTTTCCACCCCACCTTGTGTATCAACCCTGTTGTAGATCTTTGTGTCATCTGCAAAGAGACATACTTTCCCTTCCAGTCCCTCTGCAATGTCAGATTTTCCAAGCAAACACTTGAATCCAAAAAAAGGTGACTGTCTGGGATCATCATCAGTCCCAAGTAAAAAAAAAAAGGTTATGTAGTTAAAAAAACTAAAGGCTTGGTGGGTACCACCTGCAGAGGCACTCAATGGTATGGAACAATTGCATACTATGCTACTGCCAGTCCCTCACCCTCATCCTATTCATCTGAGGTTGAACCAGAAGAAAGTAATAAAAATAAAGATGAAGAGAATGATCAGGCAGCACAAGGTTTACTGGAGGGGATGGAAACTGCAGATGAGGAAGAAACAGGCAGAAATGTTTTGGTTGTGGAGGGGGGCAGTGGGAATAAACCACAAGAGGACCAGGCCCAAGAAAAATGGGGGGGTGGGCAGAAAAGGGGACCGAGGTGTCATGCCTTCCTGGGAAAAAAGCCTAAAAAAATATAATCTTTTGTTTGATCATACTTCTCCAGTAGTGCTTCTAATGAGTTGGTAGCAACATGCACTATTTGTAAATGGCCAATCAGCAGGAGTTAAAAGAAAGGAGCATTGGGAACTTCAGCACTGAAAAGTCACCTAGACAAATGTCATAACATTATTGAGTACTCCAGTTATGAGTCTTGAAGAGAAAGAGAAAGTGAATGTGATAGCTCACTACACTCAGCGGTAACTCCCATAGATAAAAGCAGTAGCAGCCCCTGCATCACTACTGAAACACCTCCACCACCACTTCCTTCCATTTGAAGGACTCCTCCTACTGTTACTGAAAGTGACCATGTGTTCAAAAGCGCTCCTCCTTCAAGGAGACAGTTTACCATCTCAGAAACATATGAGCGTAAAGCCAAATATGCCTTGACTAACCCTGTTGCTGTTACAATAACTCAAAATATTTCAGAAATGCTAGCTGTTGATCTGCTACCATATAATGTGGTTGAACATATAGGATTCAGGCAGCTGCTTGAGTACCTTGAACCTCGATATAGTATACCATCGCGGAAATACTTCTCGACAACAGGGATTCCAGATCTTATTGACGTTGTATGTAAAAAATTAAGACACGTCTTGTGCAATGCTGTTGGGAGGGTGGTGCATCTCACAACGGATATCTGGACAAGCTGTCAACCTGAATCCTTCATGTCTGTCATGGCACATTGGGCATATTTCGATAATTCACATGGGACTAGGGACAATAAAGCATCGCAGTTTGCTGTTCTAAGAATGTTTTATTTTCCATCTGAACATACCTTACACAACATCAGTGAAGAGCTCCAAAAACCAATACAGCAATGTCTCACTTCACCGGGACTGTCAGTTGGCTTTATAGTTGCAGATAATGGATCCAACATAAGGAAGGCCTTGAAGGAGGGGTGCTTTGCTCACATCCACTGCTTTGCACATTGCTTAAATTTAATAGTTCACAGTTTTCTCATTGACGATGGGGAAATTAAGGCTCTTGTTAGCACTGCTAAAAGGATATGCACTCATTTCAGTCACTCAAGCAAAGCCCATCACTTGTTTGAAAAAATACAGCAGGAACACAGTTAACTTTTGCACAGACTGATCCAAGACATTTCTACTGGATGGACTTCAACCTTTTATATGTTCCAAAGGCTGCTGGAACAAAAGAAAACTGTCAGGCAATACACCTTGGAAAATAACATTGGTGATACAGATGCCTATATTACTTCGCCACAGTGGGCCATGCTGGAGTTTCTAATTTTCCTGCTCCAGCCATTTGAGGAAATCACAAGGGAAATTAGTACAAGCACAGCAACTCTCTGCCAGGTGATACCCCTAACAAAAAATTTAAAATTTAGATTGAATCTGATTAGGGAAAAGTTAGAGAAGCGAGACAGTTCCAAGATCACACAGGCTGCCAGTGGTGCTGCTGACACATGCAGGTTGCCCCCCAGAATATAACAAGATCTAATGAGACGTATGATCAAAAAAGGCGAAGAAGATGACAAACTATGTAAAATGCTTCATTCTGAGTACTGCATTAAAGCAACAATCTTGGACCCACAATACAAACTGAAGAAACTATTGAGTGATGATGACACTTGTTTTGAGATAAACAAACAAGAAATAATTGAGGAGGTGCGTGCTGTCATGGAACAGAGTACGACAGCAGCACCACATTCAGAATCTTCTTCACAACACAGCACAGCACAACATCAGGTGGCCCATCCTCTATTGTTGCTACATTTTCTCCCTCTTCCTCCTCATCCACTGTAGCCAAATCATCTTCTTCACCACCAGCCAAGCATAGTATTGTCCCACAGTCACTTGGTTCAGCTTCATGTCTCTGGAGTCACTTAGAAGATATAATTGTAACATCTTCATCTGCCTCTTGTAACACATCCTGAGCACAGACCATTGTTGAAATGTACCTGGCAGAGTCCAGTATCAGCTAGAATGCTGATCCTTTGCAATACTGGAAAGCCAAACAAAATATGTGGCCTGCTTTAGTAAACATTGCAATGAAGTACATGAATTGCCCTCTGACTAGCATCTGTTCAGAATGATTGCTTAGTTCAGCTGGTAATGTCATTAATGACACACGACCGTTTGACACCAGAAAATGTGGAGTGCCTCACATTTCTCAAAGTCAACATTACTCACTTTAATTTTAAATATGATACCTGAATAAAACATACACTGACTGCTATGAGCAGGCCCTATCCACAAAACACTTTCAAGAATTTGTGCCTGTGGTGAAAATCTTTTGTGACTAGGGTCTACTACATGAGATAGCAAATAATTGCAACAAGTCAGGTCAGGATGGACAAGGACAGGCCACTGTTACTTGAATGATCACATGAGCAGCACAGAATAGAAAAAAAAAATAATAACATCAGTGGGTTCAGAGTCCAAATACATCAAGCAACTGCATTTCAAGTCATAAACTTACTTGGTGGTACCTGGTAAAACTGTTTGATCCGGAAGGTAGGGTACTGCTGTCTGTCATCACTCTTTGTCCTCATGAGTCATGACTACTACTTATCATTTTTTGTCCTTACTCCAGTCCTTACTACTACTACTTGCCACTTTTTTTTTATGCCCTCAGCAAATGATCCTAACTGTATTGTTTTGATTTCCGTACAGTGCAAGGCTTAGCAGATGCCTGAAACCCAGAAACTGAATACTCTTTGTATATTTCTCATGTTCCCCCATATTTAGCTGCAATTACCTCACAGAAAAAATGCTACTAAATTGAAAATTCATATAATTTCATTATTGTTTGTTTGTGCGTGGTATGCTAGCCTGGTTGCATCTCACTTACAGTAACTGGGCTGAGATTATTATATTACTATATGTTATTTGTGATACTGTACTTAAATTACTTGACAGTGGCTGGCAGCAATTGTGGAACTAGGAAGGATGTAATTGTTTTATGTCTGTCATCAGGTCTTCAGGTGGCAGTGGCAAACATTTTTATGACTGCAGTGCACATGACCGATGTGATGTGTGACTGGCTGCCTGCCTGGGTGGTGGTGATCACTATGTCTTTCATTTTTTTTAAGGATTCAGCATGTTGATCAGATTCAGTAGAAGTAGTTGTAGTACTGGAAAGCATTACCACCTCTTGGACTGGGCAGTGTACCATATACCACTGTACACTGGGGCATGCAAAGCAGTCGCATCATTCACATGGGTAGGGTGGGTGGGCTCTCTTCGTGCTGCTCATTTGACCATTCACATCCATTTCTTTGGCTTGTTTGGCTCTGACTGGAACATCCATCAAAATAATACCCACACAGCACAGTTAATAATAAAAAAAATCTTAGCTGCCTGTCAGTGCCTGCAGTGCTTGGAAGTGCTTTGATATAGGTATTTGCATCTGTCTGTCTGTTTCTCTCTCTCTCTCTGTCTCTCCCAGCACACTCATGTCACGGACCCGAGCAGGATATGCCACCATTATAGGCCAGCCACGAAGGGGCTGATAGTGAGTGATTGCTTTTCTATTTAGCAGTTTTACATTAATTTTTATACAAATACGCCATTGAATTATTTTCTTTGGGCCTCTGTGTCAAACATGACTGATTTTGGCCACTTTTATGCATTTTTTTGCATTTTTTCAAATATTTGTCAAGAAATCAGAAATAATCAGAACAAATCAGAACTTCACTGTATTCCAGGTCTTATTTAATAAGGGTCAGAACTTCACTGAATTCTCCCAGCCCTATCCTTATCCACCTTATTTATCCCTTTCAAGTACTTGAAGGTCTCAATCATGTCCCCTTCCCTTCTGTCCTCCAGGGAGTACATGTTCAGTGTTCTCAATCTCTACTCATATGCCTTACCTTGCTTACCCATTATGATCTTTGTAGCCCTCTTCTGGACCTTCTCCAGCAGGTTAATGTCCTTTTTGAGGTGTGGGCACCAGTACTGAACTCCATACTCTAGATGTGGCCTCACCAGTGACCTGTACAAGAGCAGTATAACCTCCTCTCTCCTACTACTGAAACCCCCAGCTATGCATCCCAGCATCTTGTTTGCCCTTACTGCTGCTTTCTTGCACTGTGTGGAGTGCTTTAGGTCACTAGTGATCATCACTCCCAGGTCCTTCTCCTCCTCTGATGCAGATACCTGGACTCCACCCAGGTAATACTCTGTCCAGGGATTCTTGGCTCCAATGTGCATAACTTTGTATTTTTTGGCAATGAAGTGAAGTTGCGAGATCTCAGACCACCTCTCCAGCTTTTCCAGATCATCCTGTAGGTCCTGTATCCCTTCAGCTGTGTCCACTCTCCTGTAGAGCTTGGTGTCATCTGCGAATAGGCACATTTTGCCCTTAATGCCATCCCCAATGTCATTAATGAAGACATTGGATGACACCAGCCCCATCACCAAGTACTGCAGGACCCCACTGGTGACCTCTCTGGTGCCAGATAACTCTTCCTTCCCCAGCCACCCTTTGGGTTCTATCCCTCAGCCAGTTTTCCACCCATCTGGTCATCTTTTCCTCAACCCCAAGATCCACTACCTTCTTGATCAACCTTTTGTGGGGCACAAAGTCAAAGGCCTTGCTGATGTCCAGATAGAGGATGTCTATACCTTGGCCCCTGTCTACTGTCTTAGTGACCCAGTCAAAGAAGCCAATCAGAACCGTTTGACACAATCTCCCCACTCCCCATGAATCCGTGCTGCCTCGCATCCTGGAGACTATGCTTCTCTAGATATTCTACCAACCTTTCCTTAAGTATGGTCTCCATGAGCCTGCACACAATTGAAGTCAGATTGACTGGCCTGTAGTTCCCTGGGTCATCCATGGGACCACTTTTCTGGAAGGGCACCACATGTGCTATTCTCCAGTCCCACAGTACCACGTCTGACTCCAGTGAACTATTAAATAGGCCTGCCAGTGGCCCTGCCAGCTCCTCAGTCAATTGCCTTAGTACCCATGGATGTACTCTGTCCGGGCCTGGTGATTTGTTCACATTCAATGCTAGCAGCACCTCCCTCACTCTATCCTCCTCTATCACTACATCTGTGTTCCCCTGTTCCCCCACTCCTCTTCTCCCTCCTGAAGGCACTGGTCCATCCTTCTTCCAGGTGAAGATGGAACAGAAGTGTTCATTTAGTATCTCTGCTTTTCCCCCATTATCTACTTCACCCACTCCTCCCATTTCTAAAGCCTAACAATCCCATTCTTTTGTCCATTTTCTTACTTATATAGCAAAAGAAGGCCTTCTCCCCCTTCTTAATTCCTTCAGCAGTCTGCTGCTCCTTCTGTGCATTAGCTTGCCAAACTTCCTTACTTGCCTCACTAGCCAACCTTAAATAGTTTTCCCTACCCACCTCTCTCTTGGTCTTCCTGAATTTCCTATAGGCTAACCTCTTTTGCCTTACTGCCTGGGCTACCCAAGAACGGAACCAGCTGGGTGCTTTGGCCCTCATGTTCTTCCCCCTGAGCCTAACATACTCCTCTGTGGCAGCCAATATTCCTTCCTTAATGATGAACCACCTTTGCTCCAGCACCATATCTGCTCTGATGTCTGCCAGGTGACTCCTTAGCACTTCACTCATCTTCCTGAAGTCCACTCTCCTAAAATCCAAGCTTTGGGTCTTAGTTGGGATGCTTTCCCTGCTCATATCCAACTGGAACCACACTGAGAAATGGTCACTCCCACTCAAGGGCTCCCTGACTGTTATTTTCTGTACATGCGCCCCATTTATGAGCACCAGATCAAGAATCGCCTCTACTCTTGTTGGTTCTGTGAGGCCCTGAGTCAGGAACCCACTCTGCAGTCCTTCCAGGATCACCTGTCTCCTAGCAACTTGTTGTGGATGGCATACTCCAGTCCACCTTGGCAGGTTGAAGTCCCCCACAATTACCAACTCTTTCTTCCCTGTAGCTTCCAATATTTGTGAGCTCAATTCCCCGTCACTCTCCTCATCCAAGTTGGGGGGGTCTGTAAACCACCTCCTACCTCACCTTTCTCTCACTATTGGACCGTAACTGAAGCCATAATGCCTCCACCTTCCCTTCCTCTGACTCCTCCCTTGTGTAAGTTATTTCCTCCCAGATGTAAACAATCACCCCTTCCTGACTAATCTGTCCAGCCTGCATTGTTTATATCCAGGTATCACAAGGTCCCAGTCATGATGTGGTGTTGCCCAAGTCTTGCTTACTGCTGCTATGTCCACCCTCCTGCCTGCTAATAGTGCCTGCAGGTCATCCATCTTGTTTCCAAGACTCAGTACATTCGGAGACACCACCCTCCACCTAGAATCTGACCTTTCTTCCCTTTCCTCTCTTCTTCTCTTAACATTTCTCCCCCCACCAACCCTTGTTATGTGTTTCTCACCCTCTCCACCCTTTGCTGTTTTCTCACCCCTATTTCTAGAGATCTGACTTATTAGGTGCTTTCACCACCTCCAGATTTTTTTTCTGGGTCTTTTCACCACCAAAACCACTACCACCACCATCACCAGCCTTTCTTCTAGATAAAGATCTACTGAAGGGGCATGTTAAGCTCCAAAATCACTGTTACAAAAATGTTCAGAACCTTAAAGGGGACAGGAAATGTGTGCTAATGTGCAGCAGTTAATAATGTTCCTAGTAACAGAAATGAGTGACTTGCTGCTAAATGAGCCATATTTAACTCATCAGCTGGTTTTAGTCCTTTTTTGGGGGCAGGTCTCAGAGAGTGATATTGGGGAATTATTTCTTGGACCCAATGGACCTGCCCTGTGGCATCCCCAAGGCTCTGTCCTCTCCCCTATGTTGTTCGCAGTATACATGCGGCCCCTGGGCGAGGTTATAAGGCAGTATGAGCTGAGCTTTCATTGCTGTGCCGATGATACTCAGCTCTACCTGTCCTTCGCACCCAGATGATCTGATGCAGTCGATGTGCTGAATGCTTGGCCGAGATCCAGTCTTGGACGGCATCGAACTGGCTGGGACTGACCACAGGGAAAACTGAGGTGCTGGTGGTTGAGCCAGGTCGAAGGGGTGGAGTGGGGGCCTCTGGGGATAGGTTGGGGCTCTTTATTGGCCTGACTGATCTTGGGGCCTCCCCAAAGGCGACCATTTTGAGTATTGCCCTGGACAGTGAGCTGACACTTGATGTTCAGAGATCAGCCATTTCCCAGCCCAGGTTTTACCATCTCCAGAACATTGCTTGAATTAAGTCCCTTATCCCCACAATGACCTGGTCATGCTGGTAAATGCTTCATCACCTCAAGACTCCACTACTGTAACAGCCTCTGCAGAATGCAGTGGCCCAGTTGTTGACGGGACACTCGAGGTTCAGTCATATTACACCGGTGCTGCACAAACTGCATTGGCTGCTGGTGCACTGGTGCATCACCAGTAAAGTAGGTCTTTTGATCTACAAGGCTCTTCACTGGTTGGGTCCGGGTTACTTGAAGGAGCTTCTGCATCCCTACACCCTGTATTGCTCTCTCAGATCAGCACATGAGGCCCTCCCGGAGGTACCTAGGGCTAGGTTAAAATCTTCTGGGGACTGGGCATTTGAAATGGTGGCCATGGTCCTCTGGAATTCATTGCCTTGGTACCTCCGGGAGGTGCCATCTGCAGACTTTTTTAAAAAACATCTGAAAACCTTCCTGTTCGAGCAGGTCTTTGGGACAGAAGGGTTAGTTTGGGACAATCTGACAGCTTATGTAGCAATCTGTTTTAGATTTTTATTGGGTTATGAAAAGTTTTTCATATGGTGTATGATTGTCTGTCTTCCATTGCTATATCTGTATTATTTATTATCTGTTGTAAGGGTGCCCTGAGCCTTCGGAGAAGGGTGCCTGAAATGAATAAACTCTACTACTACTTCTAAAGACTGATGTGAAAAACTGTTTTTTCAATTGTTTTCTTTTTATGGACAACATTCTGCACTAAGCATGAGCTCTTGTCCTAGCAGAACCATGCTCAAAGTTCTGTGCACAAACCGCAACATATAACAGTTACAATTCCAGATCACTGGTTCTGTGAAGAAAACTGCAATAGAATGCTGCCCATAAAAACAAAACAATGCAAAATACAGTTTATCACATCATTTTGTATTCAGGTACAGTTACACATGGATCATTTAGGCTAATGAATATAATTTCTGTAAATGCAAACATTATAAACAGCTGCAAATTAGAAATAATTTCCTGTCCTCTTTAACAGAACCTGTGAAAAAGTTGTGATAAGGTTCTTTTATAGAAAATTGTATAAGTTCTGGAAGGTTCTGAACTTATCTGAATCAGCTCTCCCATCCCTATTAACTGGGCAGAGGAGTTTTGCACTCACAGCTACTATGTAGTTTTGCTTGAGAGGAGTTGAGAAGTTGGGTATAGGTGGGATAATGTTAAGTCAATGAAGATTTATTTATTTGAAAATTAGTAACTAGGCAAAGCACACTGAGCAAGTGCTTGTTTCCTGGAACAACCCAGAGGAAGGAGAACAGGGGTGGTAACAGTCACAAGCAGTTGATGTTAACAAATTCATTATGGCATATACAACCAAAATGTGGCAGAAGAAAGCTAACAAGAACAACAATAGTGCGGCAATTTATATATATGTAAAAATTTCCAGGATGCCACGGTCCTAATCTGGCCCAAACCTTTGGGATGGAAGAGTCCACCCCAATAGTAAGGGATAATCAAAATACAAAAGACAAAGGCTCATCTCCTGGAATAGTGCAATTATTTGCCTTTTATTATTTCCACTACCACAGCAACATTTTGTGGCATTTACCACTTTCTCAGAAATGGTGGTAACTCAACAAATGTGACTTATCTCTAATTAGAAGGCCATCTCCAGCTTGTTCCTAAAGGAGAACTGTGCTGAATCTGTAAGTCATTTTTCCCCAGTAGAAGCTGTTTTTATGTTGTCTTGTGCACACGCAAGCAACATCTTGCCGTAGTAGTAGCACAGTGAGAGGTGTGTCAGTGTTGGCGAATGTAGGGCATTCTTTAGTAGGTGCATCCCTCATTCCCCAATTAGCCAGCATGCTAGTACTGATGCAAAAATTATGTAAAGTACCACCAACTTGAAAGAAATGTGCCGCTGCAATCAGAGACAAGCTCGTCATGCAGTGGCAGAGATGACACGCATCCCGTACGTGCCTTTCCTGATGAAACATTTCAATAAACATGGCGGCGGCTCCTGCCACCGCCACACAATCTCCAAACAAAGCCAACAACGGGGCTGCAATCCCCATGTCAGAATGTTCCACCCCACATTGTGTGGCACACTGTGAGCCCACCCCAGTGTATCACCACTCACACAAAACCGACCATGTTGGCATGCCCCCCCACCCTTGTCTGGCACACTGGGAGCCCACCCCTGTGTGCCACCACTCACACAAAACGACCATGTTGACTTGTTCCTCCCCCCACCCCCATTGTGTGGCACACTGGGAGCCCACACCAGTGTGGCCAACAAACTGTCATGCGATGTCCAGTTCCTTTTTTTTTTACCTAAAAAAACAGAAAAGGGTCCCTTTTTGTCTGCTGTGCCCCCCTCCCCAAACCTACACCCACCCTCTGTGCACCCCACCCTCTCACCCCATACTTACCTCTGGAGGTTCAGCGCTGCGATCTTTGGTGGAGCGGGAACACATCTGGACTCTTCAAAGCTGAAATGCAAAATGAAGAAAAGCTGTATAATAGCATCAATGGGGGGAGATTCAACTTAGGTGGATATCTCAGCCATTTTTTTAAATTTTGGCTCTAAATTTCCATCTTGGGGTTCTTGGGACCCCACCTCATGAACACATACACTGCCATCTCGTTATTCGGTTCCAAAAGGTGATTTCATGGTCACTGTGCAGAATAATCACCTTATGGGACCGATTAACAAAATAACAGTGCTCCTGTTCATGAGGTGAGGCCCCAAAAAGCCTATGTTGCAAATTTGGTGAAAAAATTCCAAAAAATGACTGTGTCAGGAGCATGCATTGCACAGTTTCCACCACCCTCGTAACGCTGACAATTTTTTATATTTTCACTCCAGATTTTCAACATTGCTATTTTTTCACACTTCCTTACAGTATGAACAGTGTAGCTGTCATTTTTCACAACCTGCCCAAAATGTGTTTTCACACATCTGGCGCACAGTGGCACTGTTGCTTTGGGAAATCAACTTTCGAGACAGAGTAACAAAATCACAGTGCCACTGTTCATAATCGGTGGTCCCGAAATGCCTATGTTGAATATTTTGTTAAAAAAGTCCCCAAAATAATTGTGTTACAAGCGTGTGTTGCACAGTTTGTAAACACGCTCATGACTTCACCAATTTTTGATATTTTCACTCCAGATTATCAACATTGCCATTTTTTACACCTCTTCATGAACAGTACAGATGTCATTTTTCACATCCTGCCCAAAATGTGTTTTCGCACCTGTGGCACCAAATGGCATAGTTGCTGTGCAAAATCACCTTTTGGATAACGAATTGACAGTGCCACTGTTCATGGGGTGGGGTCACAGAAAACCCATGTTGAAAATTTGGAGTGAAAATACCAGCAAATGCTTGGGGCATTAGGGTTTCCAACCCTAATGCCCCACCCTGTAGAGACTGACAGGCATCGGGGTATGACTTGGGATTGTCGGATGTAATACTCATGCCATTCCACCCCCATCCCCACCCTGCAGCCAGTGACAGGCATCAAGGTGTGCCTTGGACTCTTTGGCCCCAAAGTTCATCCCATTCTCCTATACTGCACCCATCTCAGCATATTTCCTTCTGGAATGGGGTGAGCATAAGTCCCGAAGGCCCCAAGTCACACCATGACACTTGTCAGTGTCTGCAGGGTAGGTGAGTGAAATGACACGAGCATTATGGCCAACGACCCAAAGGCACACCCCAATGCCTGTCAGTCTCTGCAGGTTGGGGGCGGGATTAGCGTCAGTTCAATACTTCACTGACATTCCTATTATGCATCTCTCTAACTCCTGCACTACCAATGCCAATGCCAGCAAGACAACATTTGGCATTAACAAATGCTTGTTTAAATACTGGTTCAAATTCTGTTATTGCTCTAGCTATGCAGGCTTTTTAGCTATCCTAGTGGGTGTGTCTGATTTACATGCTGCTGTTAAGAACTATTTTAGAACTGCATGATGTAATTTATGTTACTGTTCTACTCTCCTATTGTTGGCACAATGCATTCATGATCTGTTACAGAACTCTGTGGCTGAGAGGAGCATAAACTACATCATACAGTTTTAAAATGGCACTTAACACCAGGCTGTAGAGCAGAAACATCCACTGAGGTTACAAAAAGGCCTGTATAGATGGAACAATAACAGCAGTTTAACCTGTACTTTAAAACAGCCTGTGTTGGGAAAAACTACTTACAGGTTCAGTGCAGTTCTCCTTTAAACAGTTACACAGCTTACAAGACCTCCCTGGTAAAGTTCAACACTTCCGACATAACTGCCACCTTGTTGTGCTTGTCAGTAGTGTTCAAATGCTCCCTGGGATTGGCCAACTTCCTGCTGTTAGTGTTAGAAGTGGCAATAATTTTATCCAATCTAAAATCTCCAATCTGATAAAATTATTTGACCCATGCTTGGACTAAATATCCTTTTTTTTAATAAACTATTTGATTTCATAAAAATCATGGGCTGGATTTTCAAAGGCCAGAGAATGATGCTAGGTAGTTGCATCAAAAACAACTGATGCAAGGAGCAGGATGCGTCAAACCTTGTGTCAATTGTGGTTTTCAAATGGTGCTTGCGTCCAAAACAGATCTGCATGCACCAGACTGGCTTGTGCCGTGCTTGCACCAAAAACATGCCTGCGCCATGTCGGAAGGGATGTCAGCATCACCGAAATGATGCACCATCCCCTTATTTGGGATTTTCAAGGAATGCGGGTCCTGTCCTTGTGCTTAAGATGCATGTCACTATTAGACCAGCCAGAGCTGGTCTAAGGGACACTACTGGATATAACGAGGCCCACAGCAGGTGGTTAGACCTGACTATACTACTTTTAAGGGCCAATATTCCCCTGCAGGACTAGTTTAGAACATTTTATGGGCTTAGTCTTGGCCATTTCATCTGCTGTATTTTTTAACTTAGCTTATGTCATTCTCGTCCTTTGCGTCATTTTTTACTCAGCTTGAACCATTTTTTGACTCAGCTTGCACCATTTTTTGACTCAGCTTACACCATTTTTTTTTACTCAGCTTGTGTCATTTTTGTTCCTTGATTTATTTATTTTTTCCTCAACTTGCACCATTTTTTTGGGTAGAGCTTGCATCATTCTCACTCCTTGTGCCATTTTGTTGACACAGTGGACCTCTTGCGTCAGTGTGTGGGACTTTATCACAGATAATGCTTTTCAAGCAAAATATGGTGCACAGTATTTGGCACCCCTAGATCTGATGCAAGCTGGATATTTGATGCAGCTTGTGTGAATCTAAGGGCCCTTTGAAAATCCGGCTCCATATGTTCAGTGGTATTCAAACTTTTTCTATAGAATCTGAGCAACTCTAGTAAATTAAAGTACAAATATAAATAAAGACATATGGTAAATAAAAACAGTATATCAGAGTAGCAAAAAATGAGTGCATCAGGAACTTCTACCAAAAAAAAAAAAAAGAAATCTGGGGAAGGTCAAAATTGCCTAAGGGAAGCACAGGGCAGACAGTCCCTAAACAGGGTGACATGGGGCATAATGAAGTGCTGGTAAAGGGTGGAGAGGGGAGCAAGCAGTAGCAGAGAGTAAAGAGGCAGGGGTATGAAGGGGTTAACTGCAGGAGCAGGTGTGGGCAGAGAAGTCATAAAGGAGGATTTTTCAGGATAGGAGGAGATGGAGGTGTGGAAACCTGGAAGGTGGTTCTTCTAAAAGATGGGGAGGTGGGAAGTAAAGGCAGATTGCTATGCCAAGGTTTTGGCATGGGGACAGCAAAGAACTGCTATGAGAAGAGCCATGGAGTAGGAGGAGCAAAGTAAGGTGAGAGGAGGCAGGAAAGGTGGCAAGGAGGGAATCAAACCAGAATTTGGAGAGTAAAGAAGAGCACTACGACAGGCACCAGGAATCAAGGGAAGAAAGAAGGGACTGAAGTAGTGGGAACAGTGATGTATATGGGGAAGACAGCTGAGAGCAAGTGGCAAATGGGATGGAAGAGGGATATGCAGTCTGGCCAAGGCAGCACTGCACACACATTCTCATAGTCAAACAGCAGGAGGATCATCTTAAGGATTCTCTTATGTTAGACAAGGAGTGGAAAGCAAGGTTTGTTGTGGTACAGAGCATGGGGAAAAGCTTCCTTTGGACAGCACTGATGTGGAATGAGAATCAAAAATTTGATCCAGCTACACCTCAAGCTACTTTAAGTGGGGAGCTTCATCAAGGGAGGGGACATCCAGGGTCCTGAAAATGGGGGTAGTAAGGAGCCTGGTGTGGCGCTTTCTACGCCATACAGTTATCTCAGCGACCATTTTCTGCATTAAATGAAAGTTGATCTGAGCCAAACTTGTGCTGAACATTTTCAAACTCACCCTGTAAATTCCAACTCAGGGACAGATGCTACAAAGTAAAGATGTGAGTGTCATCCACCTACTTGTGGATATAGCAAGGCGGCACATATGCGGGGAGATCATTATGGAGGATGGAGAAAAGGATGGGGCCCAGAATTGAACTCTACGGAACACCTGAGGATATGGGTGGGGTGGAGGATGGAGAGGGCCTAGTCTACTTGGATCAACTATTATAGAAACATAGAAACATAGAAGCTGTTGGCTGAAAATGACCTCTTGGCCCACCTAGACTGCCCTAAAGTGCCTACCTACTGTGCTACCATAGACCCTAATTGATCTCCTGCTTTACCCCCCCAGCCCTGTTATTAAGGTCCTTCTGTGTCTATCCCATGTACATTTGAAACCTGTTACTGTTTTGGTAACCACCATCTCTGCTGGGAAGCTGTTCCGGTGTCCACCACCCTTTTCATGAAGAAATATTTCCTCCCATCCGCTCTGTCTCCCTTTTTCAGCTTCATATCATGCCCCCTCCTCCTTGAGCGTCTCTTTCTGTGCAATATTTTATTATTTTTTTTTTTATTTTACTGAAATTCGGAATTACAAACCTTTGAGTCAAAGACTCTTTTGCAAAGGCTCCACGTCAGTTACAAAGGGTGGAGGGGGGAAACTCGAGTTGGGGGGAAGACAGACGGAACAGGCCAGGCAAGATTATATACAGGCACAAATTATTTACAGTTTTATGTACAAATCACATTTTAGTAACATTAGCTCTCCGGTGGTTACAGATGGTGGAGAGACATATGACAGAAAGGCAATGGAAGGCAACTTTCAAGGCATAATAAACAAGTGGCATTACTGAGTTAATTGTCGGTATCATGGCAGAGGGACTTTTTTTTTTTTCTTTCTCTCGTTTGGGCAGGTAGGAGACATACCTGCGACCCCTGGGTTGAGCATGGGGGGGTTAGAAAGGTCAGAAGGGCCCCTGTGTGGGTGTGTGGGGGAGGGGAGCAGAGACAGGTAGGCCAACGTAGCATGCACATTTTGAGCTATCCATTAGGAAGGTTTTTAGGCCTGCTTTGAAGAGATGGATGCTGCGGGATTGGGAGAGGGAGGGCGGAAGAGTGTTTAGCCAAATGAGAGCCAGTAGCGGAGGATCTCTGCGCAGGGGCGTTCGACATGGGGAACCACGAAGGATGTGGAAGCCGTGAGTCTGGTAATTCGCCTGAGGGCGGTTTGATGATGTGGTGAAGGGCGGTTGGCGCTAGCAGGAGGTGGATCTTTTTGCTAGAATGCAGGTGTGGTACTTGAGCCTTTGGTCGAAATTAAGCCAGCCAGTCAGTCGGTATAGGTCGAGGTGTGGGTGAGTCTGTCACTGCCGAGACAAGGACATGCTTTGTTTAGAGCAGTGGTGATGCAGCTTAGGGTGGAGTTATCAGCAGTGCCGTGAATTACAATCCCATGTCGATTAGGGAGAGGATGGAGGATGTGACAGCTATCTGCATGGCATGAGCGGGCAGGCTGTTTTTGATTCTGTAGAGGGTACCCACTCTTGAGTTGATTGCTGCGAGAGGGCGTCACATGTCTTGTGGTAGGAGAGGAGGTGTCCAGGTGACCCCCAGGTATTTGAAGTGATTGAGCGCTCCAGCAGGAACCATCCGCATTGGAGATGTGAAGAGCCATCTGGCTGTGCGGGCTTTGGCGGTGAGCAAGGTCATGGCCTTGGTTTTGGAATAGTTAATGATCAGTCGGTGGTCAGCGAACCAGTTTTCCAGCTCGGAAGTATTCCTGGAGGGTGTGCTGGAATGCGTCCGGTTGGGGTGTTTCCAGTAGAGAACCGGCCATCGGCATAGAGTAAGAGATGACCACTGCAGGCTTTGGGGAGAGAATTAGAAGAGGAGAGTGAAGAGCAGTGGACCTAGGATTGACCCCCACGGAACACCGGAGCCAACGTGGGCTTGGGAGTGGAGATGGTGGAGTTTATTCTTACTTGCGCAGCGTTCTGTGAGGTAGTCCTTTAGCCAGGCAGCGGCCTCGGAGACTACATTTAGTTGCGGCAGGACTTGAAGGAGTAATTCATGGCTGACCGTGGTCGAGGCCTTAGTTAAGTCTATAAAGATAGCCCTGCTAGTGACCCTTGGTCGAGCCGCCTCATGGATGAATGTTGTGAGCTCGGGTGAGAGCCGCGGATGGTGCTGTGGCCAGCTCTGAACCCGGCTGTTCCTTGCTGAGCAGGTTGTGTTTTGTTAGATGCTCAGTAAGTTGGTCAGAGACTATTTTTCCAGGGCTTTGGAGAGGAGGAGTATGAATTGGTCTATAATTCCCGGAAGGGTGGGATCCCGCTCTTTAAGATAGGGTGATCACGGCTTTTTCCAGGTAGTGGGGAATTGGCCGGGCGCAGTGAGAGGTTTAGGATATGTGTGAGATGGGTTATAGGTGATATCAAGAGTAAGCCTTATGAGTTTTAGGTCCAGGGAGTCGTTGCTGGAGCGAGTGTTAGCGATTGCTTTGGAGATATAACGCTTGGCTAAGGAGCAGGGGATGGTACGGAACCGGAAAGGAGGAGGGAGGGCTGTTCTCGCCAAAAGTGGACCTTACTGATACCCTAGAGGTATTTGAATGTATATATCATGTCTCCCCTTTCTCTCCTTTCCTCCAGTGAGTACATATTTAATTCCCTGAGTCTTTCCTAGTAGGGTTTCTGATGTAGGCCATGCACCATTTTGGTTGCCCTTCTTTGTACCTCTTCCACCTGGTCTATGTCCAGAACTGAACACAGTACTCCAGGTGTGGCCTCACCATTGATCTATATAGAGGTAACACTACCTCTCTTTTTCTTCAGGTGATACCCCTCCCTATGCACCCTAGCATCCTACTAGCCTTTCCTACTTCCTTATCACACTGCTTTGCTACCTTCAAGTCATCCGATATGATGACCCTTAGATTCCTTTCTTGTTTGTTTTGTTGTTTACACCCCTCCCAAATGATACGTTGCCCTTGGGTTTCTGTGCCCCATGTGTGTAATTTTAATTTTTTTGGTGTTGAAGCCCACTTGCCAAACCCTTGACAAGTCTTCTAGTTTTTTTAGCTCTTCCTTCATTTTCTAACCCCCCCCCCCCCATGGTGTGTCCACTCTATTGCAAATTTTTGTGTCATCCGCGAACAGGCATACCTTTCCTTCCAGCCCCTCTGCAATGTCACTAATAAAGACATTGAAGAGGACCAGTCCCAGTACTGACCCCTGTGGCACCCCACTGATTACCTTACCTTCCCCTGAGTGAACTCCATTTACCACCATCCTCTGAGTTCTGTTACTTAGCCAACTTTGTACCCATCTTACTATCTTTGGATCCACTCCTATATTGCCCAGTTTGTTTGCCGGTCTTCTGTGTGGAACCATGTCGAGGGTCTTACTGAAATCCAGGTAGGCCACATCCACTGCTCCTCCCTGATCCACCTCCCTGGTGACCCAGTCAAAAAACTCTATCAGGTTTGTTTGGCAAGATCTACTCCCCTGTGAACCCATGCTGCCTTGAATCCCACAATCCACCGGTGTTAAGTTATTCCCCAGTCCTTTCT
Source organism: Neoceratodus forsteri (assembly GCA_016271365.2). Taxonomy (NCBI): domain Eukaryota; kingdom Metazoa; phylum Chordata; order Ceratodontiformes; family Ceratodontidae; genus Neoceratodus; species Neoceratodus forsteri. The sequence continues at coordinate 949,126,413 of CM028133.1, read as the reverse complement.
TTAAGTAGAATTTCCATAACCTTCCCACCCCTGAAGTCAGGCTTAGAGGTCCATAGATTCCTGCCTCCTCCCTATTCCAGCTTTTATGTAGTGAGACCACATCCGCCCTCCTCCAGTCCCCTGGAACTTCCCCCATATCCAGTGATAGTTTGAACAGGGCCACCAGAGGAGTAGACAGTTCCTCCTTTAGTTCCTTCAGTATCCTAGGGTGAACCATGTCCAGCCCCATAGCCTTGTCTACTTTAAGTTTTGCTAGTTCTTTGAGGACTCTCTCCTCCTTAAAAGGGCTAGTGTCCACCTCTCTTCCCTTAATGCCCTTCTCCAGTATCTGTGGCCCATCACCTATCCCTTCCTTTGTGAATACTGAACAAAAGTACTTATTCAGTATGTTAGCTTTCTTCTGGTCCTCTTCCACACTCTCCCCCACCACTCCCCTTTTAGTCTTACTATGCTTGCCAGACAGGTAGGAACAGAACCAATTGACTAAGAGATCAGATGGATCCACTCCCCCATGAGTCTGTCAGATAGATTAGTAGGAGAAAGAGTGTTAAAAGCCTTTAGAATTACAAGAGGGAAGATACTGGAGTGGGTTTTTGAAAGTCAGAAAGAAGGGGGGTGGGGACGGATGATAGGGGTTTCTGGAACACAAGGGGAAGGGTCTCGGCACCCAACTAGGGATCTGAGGTTCGAGCAGACTCGATAGACCGTAAGGCCTAATCTGCTGGCAAATAGTATGAATGGGCAGAGGAAGGTGGAGGAGCCAATAAAAACAAAGATCTTGGAGAAGATAAGTTTTTCCTGCACTTTCCTAAGAGAGATGGAGCAGTGAAATAGCTTCCAAGGATAAGAGTGACACCCCTTTGTGGAGGTGAGGAATTTTGCATGCTTTCAGAAACTGCGCCAAACTGTAAAGAAAGGTTTAGAAGGGAGGAACTGGGGAGGAAATTGCATGAGGTGAGAAGTGGAGGAGTTTAGGGTTGAGCCCATTAAGGCTGCTGTCATTGGAAGGGTTCAGGGGGAGCAGAGAGCATAGCAGCCCAGGTGATGTGGGAGAAAGAGAAATAAGAAAATGGAGGGGTAGGAGGGAGGAAAGAGCTGAGAACCTCATCCCCGGGACACACCTGGGGGCCTGTCCCATCGTGGAGTGAATCTGAGCTGGAAATAAAGCTGGGTCTTCCAGATATCTGTGCTATGAGCTAGCCTTAATTATTAACATCACAGCTAGTCTCAAGCCCCCATAGACTTTGAGTCAATAGATAGCAGATTGGAAAACAACAGACTCATTGTCTTTTTTAGTTGGTATTAACAAAATTAGTGTTTTGAGCACATGCATTTGTGTTACTTTTTTGTTTCTGAACTTGGCTATGATGACCTGAGTCACTGTAGCAGTTCTTGGAAAGGCTCAGCTCAGCAGCTGAGTAAGGTAAAAAGGCACTACAGCACTTGATAGGTTTGGGAAGGGCTGGGGATAGCTGAGGGAAGCTATAAGCTTTTACCACTACAGTTTAAATTACTTTCTATTTTTCTCTGCACTAGAGAGAAAGGAAATCAGATAACGCTGAAGCTGTGTGCCTTTTAGTTATTTATTTTTTGCAGAGAAATTCAATCTCGCTGGTTACAGCCCCCAGGTCTCCCAAGGGGGCTGAAGATCACACAGGGAAGCAAAACTGTGCTCTCATACTATACAGCAATGGCTTTGTTCTGTTCTGCTAAAATTACTGGTACAACCATGGTATTTAGTTATATATTTTAATTATTACAAATTGATGTAAATTTAGGGATGGGTGAAACTGAAAAATTAAGCCTTCCCTTTAGCCAGATAACTAGAAAAAATAGGGGAAAGCACTCTGCAGACTCCCCTCATATTGTGATGAGTGTAGCGTGGCTGAAATGAGAGACTGACAGCACTGCAGACTGAAGTCCTTTGTTTTTCGACAAGCCTGATACTGAAAAGACAGACACAGTGAAGGAATACCCAAACAGTGATGAACTAAGTCCTGATGAAAGGTGAGGAGCTGACGGCATTGGTTACTCAAGCCCTTTGCTCACCCACAAAGAAAGGTCAGCATGTACAGGTGCAGTGGCATGCAGGCTTCCCCACACTATGATGAATTTAGTAGTGCTCAAAAGTAAGGGGTTGACAGAAGTGAACACTGACCCTCTGTTTACCTACAGGTTCGGGAAAGTGTGTGTAGTACACAATAGAGGCTTCTGTGTACAGAACAGTAAAATTTTGGTGAAAGGTGAGGGATTGATAGCCTTGGCGACTGAAGTCCTTCATTTCTGCAACATCAAGAATAGCAAAAAACATTTTTTTTCTGTTATACTGTCTATACACTGTTCTTAAACCAGAAAACATTCTATTATGAACTTTGATTGTTGGAGTCAGGCCCGGGAGTCAGGGTGTCCTTTTAGATGTGGCAGTTCTGGTGACTGCATGGTTTAGAGCTATGCTAGACACCCTCAAAAAAGATCCACAGATCAGTTACAGACCAATATAGACAACCGCATTCTGTGAGGTTTAGTGCTGGGGAAAGTTAGAGAACTCAGTGGTGGAGAAGAAATTCTCCTTTTCACTTTGCTCCATACTACTGTCAATGTAACATTTTCTGTTCAGTACCCTACTCTGTGGCATAGAACCTTAATACAAGTCAGAACTGTCCATATGTCAAACTTGTTGATGGCCAAACTGAAGACTTTCTTTTTTTTCTGAAGTATTTTGGGCAGAAATTCCAATAAGCTGTAGGGTGGTCTAATGTTTGCCTCCTTTATCTGTTCTTGTGATTACAGCTACCTGGATATTTCGATGTAGTCACACTTGTAACATAGAATTTGACGGTAAATAAGCACCGCTTGGCCCACCTAGCCTGCCCATTTATCCTACCTACTTTAACACCACAGACCCTACTTGATCTATGGCTACCCCCCCTTACCTATAAGGTTCCCTTCATTGTGTGGTACATAGTGTAGTGCTTGTGGATACTTATGAACTTGATTGTTATGGATTTAAGGTTATGAACTTAGAATTTGGCTTTTCTCAATTCCCGCCCTCAGTAGGAATGTTGGATAGGTGTAGGAATAGAGGTACAAAAGTTTGCTAATGGTTCGATTACCTCCTCCAACTCTGGTGAGTGTGACCAGTAGCACACATGAGAGGACCCCCCTCCCCTTAGAGGGAAACCTCTGAGGACCCATTGCTACTGACCTGCCAGTCCTCCAGGTAAACTATGAGGAGATAATCCTAAAAGATGTGGACTGAGGTTTGGTTTTGGTTATGTCCCAGAGTCTTACCCCTCAAATCTTGCTGGTCAATGAGTCGTATCCTCTGAATCTTGACAGTGAGCAGGAAGGTCGATTCTGAAAGATGGAAGATTCTGGAAGATGTAGGAGAGCCTGATTCAGATGGCTGAGCACTAGACAGAGGTGCACTTGAAGGTCCCAAAAGGAAAACAGAAGGAGGACACCCAGGAAGTAAGCCAGAGTCATTCTGAAGGTGAGGAAGCCAAGCTGATGCAGAAGAAGTGGCCAGCACTGAGGCTTCCAAAGTAGGCAGACGATGGACTGAAGGGAGCAACGAATACAAGGAACCAATTCCCAGCTTTGGCAGGCAGGAAGGCTAGTGCTGCCCAATGCTGTTTGGGTGGAGACAGAGATGGAGACTGCTCGAGGAGCAGAACAAAGTGGAATGAGTAGAGAACGAAGTCAGAGACAGAGACTCCCAACCCTGGTGGCCGGTAAAGCACACCTTCACTCTAAACCCCAGAAGCAGAACTAGGCATGGAGACTGACTGGTGGAATGAACATGCAAGAAGACCTCCATGTAGGCCAGTGATGAAGATCCTACATGGTGGACCCAATAAGGCATCGACCGAGACCCCCACATAGGTCAAGGTATAGAAGAATGCCAGGATGTCAGGGACAGCCCAATTAAAGGACAGGAACAGCAGACAGAAGTGCAGGAGTGTCTGATGAAGCCACCTCAGAATCAGATGAAGTGTCACATGACTGCGTAGTTGCCATAGCACAGTAGAATATGAGAGAACAGGAGCCCGTTAAAGGCAATCTGGCTAGAGGGGCAGCAGCAATGTGAAAATCCAGTGAATGGAGCAACACAAGGCAGAGGAATGGGAACCCCATGTAGGTAGAACAAAGAAACATGAGTGAAGTGACCTCCACATAGGTCTTCACTGATGGTCCTTCCCAGAGGACCCGAGATGGATTGGAATGAGACCTCCATGTAGGTCTAAGGCAGGACTAGAGGCTAGGAACCAGCAATTAGTCACTAAGAAGGTGGCAATGTACAGGTCCCTATGTAGGTCAGCATAAGGCAATGCTATCCTCGTGCAGGGGCAACACTACCTTCTGTGCAGGTGTAGGCAAGATGGGTAGGGATTGAGAGGTAAGCACTAATGGTCCTTCCCTGAGGACCTGAGGTGGTATAGAACGAGACCTCAGTGGAAGTCTAAGGTCATGGGTATGCACCAAGATGGTTGGGACCAATATCGAATGAAACCTCCACATAGGTTGAAGGCAGAGGCGGATACCAGGATGCTTTGTCCCAGAATGATGGTGGTAACAGTCCTGCAACTTCAGGATGATCGTCATGTGCTCATGTAGATTGCATGTGTCCTGCCAAGCGGATTTGCTCTAACGTCCTGAAGAAATAAAGGGGGAAATGGCAGAAAGGTCCCAGTAGATGGCACCAAATCCCTGCAAAAAAAAAAAAGAATCCCAACAGAACCAGGAACGAACCCTGAGGTCACAAGTTAGGAATGCTGAAATGGCAAATACCATGTCCATTAAGGGGTCAATGAAATATAGTTAGCAGGGATGAGCAAAAGTGGTGTTTCCTTCGAGGACATGTCCTATCCTGGAATGATGCTGTTGGTTTGCAACAAGGTGTCCTCCAGTGGATGAGCTAAGTTGTTTGCAGCCTGCAGAGAACCAAAACAAGACAACCGTTTCAGTTGTGACAGGGATTGCAGTGCATGGCAGAGCATGGTATGGTAGTGCAGAGGTCAGAGGGAAGAGCGAATGAAAGTGCCAAGTGATGCAAACTGCCATAGAGGATGGCTGCAGCTAGCATGAAGGCAACAGTGGCAAGTGTCCCGAGGAAAGCTTTCCCATTAATGAGTTCAACTGTAATAGCAGAAAGTAGGCACATACTTAGTGACGATGTTTCAGTCTGCTCTAACTGGTTTGCTTATAGAAAATTCCTGCATGAGGCCGTGATATCTGTATAATGTTTCTATCCTAAAGTAAATCAGCTACCTGGCACTGAAATTTCCTCACAAAACAAGTCACACGAAACATATAATAAATTGAAATGAAAGAAATAAAGTACTGAGACTGAATGGCATAAAAGAGTCCAAAGACATGTAGAGAAGTGCCTGTCCTAAGGCGGGGCTGGTGTAGAAATGGACTAGTACACAGTCCTACCTGGAAAATGGAGGTGGCTGAGGTAAAGTGGTGGCATTCCAGGTTGGTGGGCCAGTGAGCTGAATAAGGCAGGTCTACAACATGCAAGCTGCAAGTCGAAGCACACAGGAGTGAAGGTTGCTGAATCCATGTTGGTTCCTGGAGGCAGGTCAGTGGGCTGGACCTATAGGGTAGGTAAGGAGGGCCAAGGTGGCGCACCGGAAAGCAGAAGCAACGCTGTGCAAAGCAGCATGTTGCGATGTCGTTGCAGGGATCCTGGCCCTGGAATCCTCCAGTATGCGGTAACAGGCAGGATAGCTGAGACAGCAGCAGGGAAGGCAATCCAGCAGGGTGGGAGATGACACACCCATAGGTGCCAGCACAGAACGGTGCAGTGGCTGGCAAGAGGAAGGAGAAATTGTCCAAAAGGGAAGATGTGGAAAAATGAAGGACAATGGAGAAATGAGGTACAGGGCCCAGGAAGGCAGGAGGCGGGGAGAAATAAATGGACAGGGAGAGACAATGGGGAGAAGAGGAGAGGTGGGGGTGGGGACAAACAACAGAGAGGAGCAGAGACAAAACAAGGAAGCAAGGCAAAACCAAGACTAACAAAATGGGGGGGCAGGGGGGAGGAGAAACAGAGACAAAAAGAGTAAGGAAGGAAGCACCCAGCCAAACCAACCATGCAACTGAGGAGCCGGATTACAAAATGCTCGAAGCTGAGCAATGAAAGTGCTTAGGATAAATAGGGAATGTGGGAGGAGATATTTCCCCCTCACTGAATCTCAGGCTTTTAGCCCTTCCATTATGCATGACCCATGCAATCCTGAATCCCATTACCATTTTTGTGTAGTCTTTTTGTAGACTTTCTGAGCTTGCATAAAGTCCTTGGAAAGCCTATCGGTTAAAGCTGTAGCTCCTTCTTTTCATTGCACACCCTCACGTTCCCTCACATTTCCAGATTTTTCTTAGTGCCTATTTGGCAGCACCTGCCATTTTGGCTTTTGAGACTATTTCTCATTTTTTTGTTAACAGAGTATCATTTTCATCACCACTGATAGTGCTTTTTGCCCCAAATGTGCTGATGTTGGCCTAAATTCAGGTATTTCTTTAGGGACTTTTCAGCTTGGATCATGATGACAGGATGGTGCCATGCAAATTTGGCTTCAAGTTCTGCAAGGAATGCAGCCTCAAGATGTAACTGGCTGACCTCCACAATATCTGCTTGACGTGTCTGTGTTCCCAGCATAATTTAAAGAAATGTGAAAAGTGTCAAGCTATGTCACCAAGGACATACCTTGGCCACGAACGTTGACTCTCCCAGTCTTCAGAGAAGAGGAATAAGTCTACTGTAACCCCCTCTCCCATTCTTTGCAACTCATTTTGGCTTCTTGTAGCCCCGTAGTTTAAGATTGCCACCATTATGCTCAGTTCTGCCCCCCCCCCACAGACTATGAACTGCTTCAGTGAGGATGTCAGAGGTAGTGAAGAGGAGGAGGAGGAGGAGGAGGATTTCTTTAGTCTTCCTGTGTTTTTATTGTGCAACTTTTTCATGACACCAGTGGAAGAGCACGATCAGCTCTCATGATGAGCAGGGATTCTCCGAAACAGATGCCCTGACCTGAACAGAACACTAGTGTGACCTCACATGACAAGACTTGAGGGCAATTTAATGTATATGGGTCAGGAGCCTTTTAGATAAAAGGACTTTATGGGACAGTTATGTTAGCTACAAAAAGAAGCAGCCACCTTATCAACTTGAACTGCACAGACATGTCAATCCATATCAGAGGGTAGCAGTTCATGCAACCAGGCTTGAGAAGCCTGCTAGCAAGCCAAATGAGTTTCTTGGACACTGGAGGACTTCATTAACACCTCCCTGAGTGAGGTGACCAATCCACAATTGAAAGACTGCCAGACATAGGCTCCTCTGAGTCTGCCAGAGGGAGTCTAACAATCAGGGTGTTGTCTGCCAGGATTCCCTGATGAAGCCTCACAGTTAGGATGTCAAGTGCTGGGCCATTTGCGTGACTCTTCAGTGCTAACTAACTTGCCATTATATGCTGTTAAGGCACCTGTTTGTAGATGCCGCCTGAACGTTGCATGAAGCAATAAACACCTTTGCAAAGCAAGTAGAAAATGTTACTGGTGCTTAATTTTACAGCAGAATTTATATATTTATATTCCTGTGTGCCCATGGGTTGTGACTGAAGGTTGTCTGCTCATGGCATGTGTACATAATTTTACGCAACAGCTCAGTGTGTTGGAGCTTGCAAGAGACAAAGAAGGAAAGCAGACTTACTGTCTGTGTGTGAGCCAGCCCTACATAACGGTGTTGGAGGTAAGATTGTGCTTATACAATCATGAAGGAGGAGATTGCAAAAGAGACACTGCAAACTGCAGGTGAAAGGAAATGGTTGTCAAGGTAAGCTGAATAAAGGCAATTGGATGCACTTGAGGAAACCGGACAATTCGAGAAGGATGAATATTTATATTTTATTGAACAATGTAAATGACATAAAAATAACAAATACAGTGCAAGGAGGACTCCACAAACAGCCTTCTCGACACTTCAGCTTTTTTGTTATCATCAGGGGAAGTAACCTCATGCAAAATACCATACATCACCATTAAATAGCATGTGCAATTATGCAATTAATTACAAGCAGTGCACAGTTATTCACAGGCACACGTAATATGCATCATAATGAGTTGAGGGAACTTTCAATGGAGTGCAAGGACTGCAGGACAAGACCAGGCTGGCACATCCAGCTAGAACTGCAGCAGGAGATGTATGCCTTCCAGACTCAGCACAATCAGAAAACTCTTTCAGGTTCTACTAGTTCTGTGACACACTGATTTGGGCCTGTTAGTTGTTAAAGTACTGGACGATTCAACCAGGATTACAAATGTGGGTTATACCAATTATTTGTTTAAATATGCCACTGTATCAATGCATGCAGCATGACCAGTGGGTCTACACCAATTAAGCTCCAGGGTAACCAGTGACTATATGAGGAAGTCTTTGGGAGACAGAGGGAACACTGGTACCAGCGAGGATTGTGGTCACAACCCAACAGTGCAGTTAGGCCGAGCACTGTGTTGGGAGAGATTGGAGACATAGTTTATTGATTTACTAATTTATTTTTTTATTAATTAATTTTATTTATTTAAAATTTGATAACTGAGAAAGGCACAGTGAGCCAAGGCTCATTTCTAAGTGCGACCTGGGGGGAGGGGAAAATGGAGGTACACACAAAAAGAGCAGTTGTTAGCATTCAAAGTGCAGCATAGAAAACAATACGTTTCTCAGGCAGTAAAACCAAAAACTAAGTGACCAGTCAGAGCAATACGTAGAAACAAGTTTGGTAGTAACATATGTAGTTGCAGTGAACAATGTGTGCTAGGAGAGCAGCAACATATTGAACAGCAGGCAGGAGCCAAGAGCAGAGTGGACCCAGGCAGGCGAGAAATAGAATAGTTAGCCAAGGGCAAGCTGCCAACTATTGTGGTTGTATATGTTATGTTTGTTTAACCCCTTTCTTTCCCTGGAACCTAGTTCCTGACTCATTAATATCCATTGTTTGTTACTTGAATTTATTGACTCCTTGCATATTATTTTAGTGTGAACATAATAGTTGTAATTTTCCAAATTGCCTTGAATGCATTGTTTGGGAGGTTGGAGGGTTGTATAAGTGGGGACACAGTGGGTTGGTACAGTTTCTTAGATGGTGGTACTATCCTGAAACCAAGCCAACTAAACTTCCTTGGGAGGAGGCACCATGTAACTTAACATCCATGCTTTATCTTGATATCACTAGGTATTGAATCCTCACAAGAGTTATTGACCCAGGCCCCTCATCCTTGTTTGAGCCCATAAGGCAGGGGTGTGTTCTGACAACTTTTGTGACCCCGTACAGTAAAAGGGGAAGAGTTCCATCACCCACAGTGTCCTGTGCTATCTTCCTCAGTGTCCAGAAAGACTTTGCCAGAAAAACCCATAGTGCAAACTTCAAGTTGAGAGGCTAAGATTGCTCATTGTCCTCACTCCTAGAAGGAATTAAAGGATGACCTGGGATCCTGAACCCTCACAATGGAGACAGAGTTTAATGGTGAGAACTAGGATGTTCCCATAAACCAATCAGATTCCTGTGCAGCAGGGCATGCCAACTCTGTTATTGTCCTCAGTAGCTCAACCCAGTTGACTCTGCAGCTTGAGTAGAGTCATCCAAACAACAGATCCATTGTCTAGACAGGGTCATTCCACCAAATATGATGGTTATCCCTATAGTGAATTCAAAAGAGGATTTGCCCTCTGGATGGGTAAAGTAGTCCCCATTTAAGGGGTCCGAGTTTTGTGATGAATCCTAGTCCTATACTGTGGTATGACTCCAAGGATCAGTCCCATCTGGGGGGACACAACAGAAGCAGGATATCAACCCGCATGCCAAAATTCCATTGTTCTGGTATCCTGTCCAGGAGTATCCACTGCAGAAGTCAGACCACAAACGTGTGTACTAGGTCTTCTAGCTCCTCAAGTGACAGCTCCTTAAGCAGCTGTTCAGGGAATTCTGTCTAATGGGCACATTGCTGCCAAGTCAGTCTCATGATCAAGTGGAATAAGATCCTGGAAATGATGACAATGTTTTCCCAGCATCTTGTTGAGTAACAACAGCCCAAGGGTCATCAGCCCAAGACCCATCTGCTGTGTTCTGCTTCTGCTTACAGTACCCTCTGCAGAGGCCTCACCTGTGCTTTCATCAGCTCTGGCCAATCTGTGCCAGTGGTCCCAGTAGTATCCCACCCTCCTGCTCCTCTGTTTATACCCCAACCCTCTGTCCAGCTGATGGGGCCATACACCAGTCAATTCAATTAGAGGCTCATAGCCCAGGTCAACTGAAAGCCCAACCCCTCACAGGTCAGCTTGACCATACTCAAGAAGAGAATCTCAATCAACAACTAGGTTGCCACCCCAAGGCTTCCCTCCCAGGTAGCACTCCTTCAATGATGCTTCCTCCTCCATAAGGATGAGGACCCAGTGGGTCCAGGTGAGGATCTGGAGCTTTTCCTGCCTCTCCTAAGATGTCTCTACAGCTCCCTTGTTGTGCTCCTTGCAGAGGCAGAACACAATGGAAAGTACAATAATCTGAAGATTCTTTCAAGGTAGAGTTCCTCTCAGTTGATGAAGCTGTGTTGGACACAACAAAGGTGGTGTGATCTTTTCCCTTCTCAGCTGGTTCTGCCCCCCGCAAGACAACTGCTGATATGCTGTTCCCTTGAAGGTTTCAAGATCTTTACAGTGCTCATGGGGCCTGCCTGGTTCATACTCGGTGCGGGGAAATATGAAGCCTGCTGGGGCTCTTCATTCTCACCTTGCTCAGAAGGGGTCTATGTGCCTTGATTCTTAGGGCCAGGGGAATTATTCTGTGGGTGCTCTCTGAAAGTAGCAAAGTACTATAGCAGCTCAGTGTACTTTGCCCATTATTCTCATGCCATCAGGAAAAAAAAGCTTTGTTTATTTGTATCACTCACTGGACTTAACTGAAATCACAATGGCTACATGATTGTATCTCTGATGAAAGAGCAAAGCTAGGAATGCGCTCTACAAGTACTATATCTCATGTTTGAAGCCCATCGTGGAGTTCTGGTGATTGTCACTAAATCTGTGAATCATAATCCCCAGTGAGTAGTGATGAGGTCTTGTCTTCTAATTAGATGTCTTTATTGGAATCATCAGTTATGATACATCAATACAAACACCCTTTTTTCAATTATACTTAGTCTGACACCTCACTTCTTGCTAGTGTTGCAATGACTTAAACTGGTTTATATATAGCGGAGTCAGCCATGATGCAACGCAATAAATTGCAGTAAATGACATGTCACAAAATACTGCATGACAAAGAGCTTAATTTCCATTGAATTGCACCATTCCCTGCAGTATATTGAACATTACTGCATTGCATTCTGGATGGCTCCACTGTACGTCAATTCAGTGGTTCCTTTTATGGCTGTGGTGAGTTTCTACAAGTACCTGGTTTGTGCTCAAAACCTTTCCCAACAGTCTGCAAACTAATGCTGTCAAGGCAAAATCATTTTTATAATAGAAATTACCATTGGCCCCTATGCACATAGGAGCAGGAAGTATGTGCCAGTGGCGTGTATCCTGCCCACGGAGCTCTGCACCTACAGACAGGTGCACACTGGCAGCATTCATGGCCACTGGCCATCTGTCTGCAGCCCAGCCCCCCGGCACACAGGACTCCGCAGGGCGGCCAGGGGCAGGGTCATGGGTCTGGCCAGGCATTCAATCGGATGCCTGGACTGGGTACACAGTGGATTACCTATGTGGCGGGGTGCACATTGGCAGCACACCCAGTGGATGTCCAACAGCCGAAGCTGAGGGGGTGAGAGGAAAGATGTGCTGCTAGCCATTACAAGGGCACTGACTGACAGGTATAGGGGCCGTGGGAGGGTTGACGGTGCCACACATATTTGGGGGGCATGGTCCACCACAGGAATTGCAGGACACAGGGTGCAGGGCTACCAAGTATTGGTGCAGGGTGGTGCCAGAACTGTGCTTGGGGGACACTGTGATGGGTCAGAGGGTGCTTGCCAGTACCGTGAACGGGGATGATGGGCTGGGGTGGGGGAGTGCCTTCAACCATTCAGGAAGGGGGCTGCTGTGTGTGCACGGGCTGTGTAGTGGGCTTATGGCAAGGTTCTCCCTGGCGTACCCTGCACCTCCTCTGTACATACACAGCCAGCACAATGTACCTTTGCGCGTGGCGCCTAGTGTTGGCACGCCCTCTGCCTACCCCCAGTGTGATGCAGTCTGCGCACTGGGAGGATCAGGTGCGTTGGTCCTGTGTGCCCCCCCAGTGTATCCCGTGTGGGGGCACAATGGGTGCGGAGTGACTACGGGCTGCAGATATGTAGCTCATAGCCAATCTGCCCATTAGTGCATAGGGCCCATTGTTAGGGGCCATAAACTGTGCTTTTGAAATGTGCAAGTTTAACCTCCTGCTCCCTACTCTGTACCCAATGGTGCAGCTTGGTACAACAGGTATTTTCTTGCAGCTCCTGTCCTGAGCCCCGATCAGCATTTGGTGGGAGGGCAAGTCTCTTACAAGGTAGGCTGCGCACTCCTAGTATCTGGGCTGGCTCAGGACGGCACCCCTACTCCCCTCCCATATCTAGGGGTATATGAGGGTATTGTTCATGGAGAAGGGGGAGGGCACTGATTCCTTGCTAGGCAGTATACAAGTCTTTCAGCAGGGTATTAAAACACAGTACCTTAGATGTAGTGGGATCTCTGGTGACAGTGTGAGCTCTGTCTGGGTGCTCTAGGTGTTATTTCTCTTTCATTCACAGCTGGAGGACACTTAGCACAGTCTTTCTAGAAAATAACATTTGTTAGGAACAGCAACAGTCAAACCAATTCATCTGGGGGCACAGACACAAGGAATCGATCCAGCCAGGAATTAGAAGCAATCAAGCACAGTTTATTTGTAACAGTTCCAAAAGCTCAAGCCACAAAAAGGATTTCCACTCCATGGAGCAGCAGAGGCACACAGAATTATTTCAGCACATTCACAATGGCAAGCAGCCATGGCACATCACACTTTGGGGACGTGGGTCCCGAACCTGGATCCTGCACACATTTCCTTTCTGTAAGCTAAACAGGCCCTCCACACTTGGGCCAGCATTCTTGGGCAAGCTATTTCCTCACAGTCCCTTTCTCCTTCCTTGCCAGTGAGAGCTGGGCATCTCTGTACTCGGGGCACTCTGATTGGGATTTCTGGGCACAGTCCAAACTCCTACGGCCTCCCTACCCTTGCAGATCCTGAGCGGGGTCACACAATGCAGGGGCCAACCTTCCTAGGGCTAAACTCTCCACAACACTGCTAATGATCACAGGTGGACATGGACTTAAGGCTTGGGTCCAGTTCACCACCCTGGACCCTCCAGAACCGGGACACTGCCACTGCCTGGTCCAGGCCGGCCATGGCAGCCACCTCTTCTCCTCAGTTTTTTCACAGAGCCGGACAGGCTCCACACTTCTCACTCTTTCCTCCTTGATGCTGTGGTTTGGCTTTCCACCCTCCCCACCGATGGATGTGGGGGGCCCATCAGCTACTTTGGGGCACTGGGGGGCAATCTACCTACCCCGAACCCAGGCCTCTCCAGCCCTGACTTGCGGCCCGCTCTCCGACCGGCCTACACACAGGCCCTGCGCTCCTCACAAAGCCGCAACTCACTCTCAACTGCCACTCCCTTGCACAGTTGGCACCTTTAGCCCAGCAGCATGTGATGCCCAGGCTCCACCCCTTGGCAAACCTGGCATCACGCAAGTCCCCAATGCCAAATGAGCATCCATTAGTAACCCCCCAAAATCGGCATTGGGGTTACACTTCCCCCCCCACAGAAATGCTTCACCTCCTGGGAAGCTCTCAGGAGGCTGGCTAACCAGGCTGTTGGGCCTAGTCAGATAATGCGCCCTCTTCCACAGGTCACCACAACCAGGCTCCACCAGCTAGGCCACTGCACAGCAGCCTTCTCTTTCCATAGGTGGGCAACCCACCTACCTACACTAACTCCCCACCTAACTATGTCTCTACCCTGGGGCATGGCTACCTGACCTGAGTTCCCTAAGACAAATCGCTGGTACTTTCAGGGCTGATGTCCCACCCTACTCACCCCCAAGGGGACCCCAAACTTACACTTTTGCTAAACAGGACCCAACTGTTCCTGGGGGAACACATTCAGTGCATACAACAACAACAACATTAAACAATAACCATTTCTTTTTAACCAATCACATTTTTTCTTTCAATCTGGAACTCCACCAGAGTGGAATACAGTGTTCATTTTACCTTAAAAACAAGATGCAGAACTACCTGGTACCAGTATCTCTATCTAAATGCTTACCTATACTAACACCACAGTATTTCTACGTGATAAAAGACAATGCTATGCTATCTAAACAGGCTACCACTACATAGTAGGCTACTTGTAAGCATGAAGCCATGAGAAAGAAGGCTTCTACTGCGGAATTAATGCGTGGTTGGGGGGTTGGAGCATAAGGCTGCAGGCCGAGTGCCCCAACCACTCAACCATGCATTAATTCCCGAGTAGAAGCCTCCTTTCGAGTGGCTTAATGTGCTAGTAACATGGCAAGCTCTGTTGAAAACATTGTACAATAAATCAGAAACTTAGGCTGCAATACAAATGAGGAGAAAGACTAATTTCTACTTTGTCAGATCATTTACGGTGTTTCTGCAATGCTGCATTCAACAGGTAACGTGCGCGTGCGCGTGCACATTCCACACCCAACATACATTAGTACAGTAATCGGAAATAGTTTTTTTCACTCATACACCACTTGTACACCAAAAAAATGATAGAAAAAACACACATTATCTCTGTTCATAAATACACTGTTTTCTGAACTCGTTCCCTTTGCTTTTCTTACCAGTCAGTACTGCATTATGGAATGAGTATGAATATTTGCATATCTTTGTTTTTAAAAACATCCTCTAATACAGATATGCAAATATTTCTACTGTGCCCATAATGCATTATTAAATGTAAAGGAAAAATGAAGGAAACAACTTTGCACAGCACTGTCAGTATTAATGGGGGTCAATTTATTTACACTTTGTACTTCGTTATTGTACAAAATATTACCCTACGAACTCCTGTTTTCTTTCATGACCACTCACTATAGGATGCCTAGTTCCACCACACATCAACTGACAGAAAGAACTTATATGGTCTACTGGGATGTGCTTGATGCTGTAAAGGAGCAGCTTGTTGCTGTCTGGAGCTCTTCGGGCCGGGTGAGTAGATTGAGAATAGGGGGAAAGAAATGTTAACGTGGATAGCTAGAGGTTCGCAGGCTGGGAGGGTGGGTTGAGGATGTTTTGCTGTCTGTGTCGGTGTAACAAGATGGACTAGCGCCATTTATAGGAAGGGACCAGGACACAGGAAGAATGGAAGAAACACATGTGGGAGAGGTAGTGATTATTTTGTGTTTCTGTCTGTCTAAGTAAGCGCGCTCCCGATGCAAACAGGGCATTACCAAGGAATTAATGCACGGTTTATTTCTGGTCATGTGTAGATATTCATCCAATGTCTGTTTAGGATTTGAGGTAAAATTAATTGCCATGTTACAAAACAATGTAAACTTAAATTTTACAGGCCTAGAAAATACTAAGTACTCTGTGGTGAAGTCCAAAGGAGTCCATAAGGTGGCAGTCTCTTTAAATTAGAGTCCATGTACCTATCTATCGCTACTTTTTATTTCTTTTAGAACATATTTCAGCATAACATTTCCTACTCAACATTTCTGTCTAAATTCTATGGCCCAGATATTCAAAGGGGATGCGCCCTGAGCAACTGAGTTGCATTGGCGCATCCCCAAAATGCACCCCTGGTCCATATTCAAAAGGGGATGATGTGCCACACACCTCTGGAAGTGCCACAGTGCAAAGATAATGTATACAGCGCATCCAGAAGGGGTGTTTCCCTGCATACGTAGCACATCTCCATATTCAGCCGAGATGTGTGATGAAGCTGCCCACACATCACGGAGATGTGCTGCGCAAAGATAGGCATGGAAAAAGCATGCTTAAGTCATAGCCACCCACACCGGGCTGCTGTATTGCACAGTGCAACACAGCAGCCCAACCCCTGGTTGGCTACACCCCCCATCCCCGAATACATGCCAGACAAAAGGGCAGCCATCCCTGGTTGTCTAGTGTCCCCCCCACTCATCCCCGATCATTTAATAGTAGAAATGCCCCTATCGCTGGTAGTCTAGTGGCCCCCTCCCTTCTCTACCATGTCCGAATAATGATAGTACCCCATAATGCTCTGGTAGTCTAGTGGTCCCCCTTCCCTTCCCAGATCGTAAAGTAGAATCCCATCCACAGACATCCCTGGTGGTCTAGTGGAACCCC
Source organism: Neoceratodus forsteri (assembly GCA_016271365.2). Lineage (NCBI taxonomy): Eukaryota > Metazoa > Chordata > Ceratodontiformes > Ceratodontidae > Neoceratodus > Neoceratodus forsteri. Next base: position 949,110,031 of record CM028133.1, on the reverse strand, counting down.
AGCCCCCCATCTACTGAGGAACCCCCACCACCCGCTCCCCGTCCCAACATGTCTGAAAGGTCAGCGGGCAGCATAGCTCACCTGGACACCGCCACAGCTGCCGCCCGACTGAGCTGTCAGTGAATGACAGCATACAGTACCCTGTAAGGCCATTGGTGAACACTGTCAACCAGTGGGCTTGCAGTGCATGCTATTACACTTCCATTCACAGCGTCGTGTCATTCACAAAGTTGTGAGCGAAAGTGTACAGTACACACTGCAAGCTCACTAGTCGACAGTGTCTACCATTGGCCTACAGAGGGGTACAGTACACTGTCATTCACTGACAGCTCAGTCAGTGAGCAGCCGTGGCAGTGTGTGGGTGGGTTGTGCTGCCTACCGATGTTTTGGTTATGCTGGGATGGGGGAGCGGGGTGGGGGTTCCTCGCTGAGTGGGGGGTCCACTAGGCCACCAGGGATTTCTGTGGTTGAGATTCTACTTTACGATTGGAGAAGGAAGGGGAGCCACTAGACTACCAGGGCATTATGAGGTACTGTTATTATCAGACATGGTTCGGGGAAGGGAGGGTCAGTACCTCTGGACTACCAGGGTGTTTCAGGGACAATTTGTTTTTTGGACATGGTTTGGGGAAGGGGTGCACTAGACTACCAGGGATAGTGAGATTTCCATTAAGTTATGATCGGGGATGGGTGAGGGGGACACTAGACTACCAGGGTATGCCGTGGGATACTGACATGCAACACAGAAGTTGCACAGTGCCCAGCGCAGTCTGCCAGGTGCATCCCTGCCCCAGACATACAAATGGGGCCATAATGACATGCAAATGGCCCCATTTGCAGCTTGCATGGCTAATGGCCCCATTTGCATGTTTCGGTCTGAATATCTGGAATGTGCTTTCAGTGCATTCTCAAGGTGTGCTGCGTATTCCCATTTCAGGTATTCAGTCCTGGCAGGGGGATGTGCTGGCGTATCATCAGACCCCATTTGTGCCTCACACATATCCTGATATATTCAGATGAGATGCGCTATTTCGCATCTCGTTTGAATATCTCACTTTTGTGTTCCAGCGCATCTCGGTTGCTCGGAGCAGACACTTGCACCCTTTCTGGGTGCTGTTTGAATATCCTGCCCTACTATCCTGTCTATAGCTACACTATCGAGGTCCTAAGGCATACATTTTTTCTCAAAAAATTGTGATTTACATTTTAGAAAAATAAACATGGCAACAACACATAAGCTAACAGTTTTTGTTGTTTTAAGCATATAAAGTAACAAAGAACAGTCTCACCCAGGAAGTCTCTTGATGGCAACAGGGGTGGCAGCAGCCCACAGCAGCACCAGGGGGCACTGAGTATTTAGGTCTTTTTCTTGGTCACCGCCTTGGAGCGCATTGGAGGATCTTCTGGAGTGTTGTAGAAACAGGAGTCTGGCTTGGTGAATTCAGTCCCACAACAATCCTGGCTGACCACGTAATACTTTACCCTGTTCCCAATCGTGTCTTGGACCCAGGAAAGTTTTGAAGAGGGTGACACCTTCCCAGACGGATGAAGCACACATGGATCTTGCAGTGGTCACTATCTTCTGATGATCATAAGCTGGGTCAGATGGATCCACTCTGTTTCTCAGATACACTTTTTCCACAGCCCCATAAAACACCCAGTCAGGTCTGCGAATTTCAATGATGTCCCACATCTGCTCACTAACATAGGGAAATTCTCCCCCAAGTACTCCACCCTCAAGTATCTCTCTTCACCCAGCATTCAGCTTGACTCTATACCGGTATTGATCAAACAACCTTGGGGCAAGTCCTTTGGGTAACCAAGTGCCATCTCGGTAGTTCAAATAAGCCAAGTCCAGGGAGTGCTTAGCATCCATATCTGTGAGCCTGTGGCTACGTTTTTCAGGCAGCATAGGGACAGTCTCAAGCAATCCTAGCACAGGAAGAGTATAGGGCTGGGGAATGTCTCTTTCAACCAACAAGTCCTCGAAAACTCTGGTTATTCCTTCTTTAGGCTAGTAATAGACAGACACCTCTTTTCGATGAGCACCTTCATTCTCAGAATCTGAACCTGGTCCCTCCAACACAGCTTCCACAATAACATCAGGTTCTTCATTTTCCTTGGCCTTTTTCATCTCCTTTGGGGTTGAATCAGGTTTCTCAGTCACTTTAGCCTCCTCCACTTTATTTGGGGTGGTGCTGATTCATTAGCCATGGTGCTGAGTGCCACAGCCAAGGGGGCTTTCAGTTGACTTGGTTTGTCCATCACAATGGCAGCTTCAGCAAACTTGACTTGCGAGGCCCACCTGCGACCCCTCCCTCTGCCAGGGGGAGGTTCATGGGCACCCAGCAATGGGGAAGGGCTGGGCAGATGACTGGGACCTTCCACCACCAGCTTTGCCTCCGGAATGCTAGCTGCAACTTCTTCCCACTGTTCTAAAGTTTCCACAGTGGAGAACTCACTTCTAGTTGGGGACACCATTCCTCCTAAGCAACCCCAGGACCAAGGCAACATTGGTGGTGGCACTGTAGGCATGTTCACTGGAGCACTGGAGGCATAAAGGCAATATCCCACTCCTACAAACTCCACAAAAAATAAATTTCTTACCAGAGCTGCTTCTCTCCACCATGTCCCATAGCCAGCTCAAGAAGGACTCTGGCACTGTCACAGTTTGACCACCAGCTCCTGGAGCAGACACCATCTTGATGATACTTTTTCCTTTACTGCTTGCTCTTCACCACAGTTTTTTCTTTACAGCAGTTGCAAAAGCTCCCAAAATCAACTCTGTGTTTTGTGGACTTCGTTTTAGCACAGGTAAGGAGGAAGAATAACAGTCTCTCACATGGGCCCCTTTTTTATTGGCTCCCATCTAATTGCAGTTTGCCCTAATTAATTAGGCATTCATCACATTTTCTGCCACGCGGCTCCGACGCCATTTTATCTCCTCACGATGCACTTCAGACGGGCGGCAACTCAAAACACCTACACAACACCTCCTGCTTATTCCAATGTTCCTTCACCTCAGAACTGTACCTTCCAGCCTGGCACATAGGCGTCGAGCACCCCATTTACAGCCCAGATGACAGCCTTCATTTTTGTAACCTCCTGCTCCTTACTTTGTACCCAATGGTGCAGCTTAGTACAACAGGTATTTTTCTGCAGCTCCTGCCCCGAGCCCCGATCAGCATTTAGTAGGAAGGCAAGTCTCTTACAGGGCAGGCTGCACACTCCTAGTCTCTGGGCTGGCTCAGAACAGCACCCCATGTCCCCTTCCATGTCTAGGGGTATATGATGGTATTGTTCATGAAGAAGAGGGGAAGACACCAATTCCTGACTAGGCAGTGAACAAGTTTTTAAGCAGTGTAATAAAACACAGTACCTTAGATGTAGTGGGATTCTCTGACAACAGTGTGCTCTCTGTCTAGGTGCTGTAGGTGTTATGTCTCTTTCATTCACAGCTGGAGGACACTTGGCACAGTCTTTCTAGGGAGTAAAGTTTGTTAGGAACAGCAACAGTCAAACCAATTCATCTGGGGGCACAGACACAAGGAATCGGTCCAGCCAGACATTAGATGCAATTAAGCACAGTTTATGTGTAATAGTTCCAAAAGCTCAAGCCACAAAAAGGATTTCCACTCCAGGAAGTAGCAGAAGCACACAGAATTATTTCCGCACATTCACAATGGCAAGCAGCCATGGCACATCACACTTTGGGGACGCGGGTTCCGAACCTGGATCCTGCACACATTTACTTTCTGTGAGCCAGACGGGCTCTCCACACTTGGGCCAGAATTCTCAGGCAAGCTATTTCCTCACAGTCCCTTTCTCCCTCACCGCCAGTGAAAGCAGGGCATCTCTGTACTTGGGGGACTCTGCTTGGGATTTCTGGGCACAGTGCATACTCCTACAGCCTCCCTACCCTTGACAATCCTGAACGGGGGTCACACAATGCAGGGGCTAACCATTTCTCCTCAGTTTCTTCATGGAGCCGGATGGACTCCACACTTCTCACTCTCTCCTCCTCGATGCTGTGGTATGGCCTTCTGCCCTCCCCACCAATAGATGTGGGGGTCCATCAGTTACTTTGGGACACCAGGGGGAAATCTACCCAACCTGGCCCTGGGCCTCCCCAGCCCCGACTGGCATCCCACTCCCCAATCAACCTACACACAGGCCTCGGCACTCCTCACAAATCCCTGACTCACTCTCAACTGCCACTCCCTTGTGCACTTGGCACCTTTAGCCCAGCAGTGTGTGATGCCCAGGCTCTGCCCCTTGGCAAACCTAGCAACACACAAGTACCAAAAGTCAAATGGGCACCTATTAGTAATCCTGTCCCCAAAATTGGCATGGGGGTTACACAAGAAATATGCAAATTAGTTATGCAACTGTGTATACTATGCCTTACATTGCATGTACTCTTCCTAAAGGGATTAAAACCTTGACTTTGCATGATTTACCTTATAGTTCATTTGCTTTTGCTGATATTTGATATTCATATTTTCATATTAGTAATAAACAAAACTGAAAAATATTACTAATGTGACTTACAATCATATAATACAGAACTAATATAATCATCATTGATCATCAATGATAATCACCTAATCATTCACAGATTATCAAAAACCATCATGTTGACTGAAGCTTACAAAAATAAACAATAGTCATCAGTTGGTGATTTGAAAGTTACATGTTTGATGATTAAATCATGATCTAGGATGATCTTAAGTCACAATCTCTCTTGATGATCATATGATGACATTTGATGATTAACAAGGATGAGTCATGACTGACCTTCAAAACACATGTCTGGTGATTTACTGATTTGCCTGGGGATACACTAAAGATTACATGGTAAACCAGGGAGGATTTTCTGCTTCCTGCTACGCTGAGTGTATTGTATAATTCTGTCCTGTACATCTGCAATAAATAAGGTAAATGAAAAACCTTTTGAATGGACTACCTTATTTAAGGATGGAGTGGTGAGTGCCGTGACTTTTTTCTCAAACTGTGTTAATATTGCCACTGGCACCCAGCCCTTTGAGAGGCTCTTCAGTGTACTAAACCAGGGACCTGTTGTTTAACAAGGGTCAAAGCCAATCACAACAGGAGTGTATTGTGTGCCCAGCCATAAATGTAAATGTCGTCACCAAGCTGCAGCAGAGTCACCCCAAGGGAATCGGAAGAGCTCAGTACCACTGTACAAACAGAACTTTAATGTGGAAACGTGCTCAGTAATGCATGTGGGGAGATATAACTAAATGGACGTATATTATCTGAACGGAACTATAATGACATTCACCATTAGCAAAAAGATTTGGGTGTAGTCATAGACAGCAAATGTAAGTTTACAAATCAGTGAATAGCCACTAGGTCTCTTGTCATCTAACAATTGTACAGTAGGAATAGGCAGGCACGATAGTCAGTGGAGCCCTTTTCTGCTGACAATTTCTATGTTTCATTTACAACAAATTGACATAAAATTAGAATAAACAGGAAATAAATTGGAATAAATGATGCTTAAGGGTTTTTAATAGGTTGCTTCCTTGCTTTTTGCTCATATATATCATTTTTATCTTCACCTTTTCTTTCTAAATATATTATGCTTAGTCAGTTAAACTGTGCTGCGTTTGCCCCATGATGCACAAGAAGCATTGGCATGAACCTAATAGGATGTGAAAGTCCTAATGATGCAGCACCCATAACTGAAAGGGAGAAGAATTGCTGTGAATGGAGGAACTCGGAAGCTGTTCAAATACAATTGGTACTGACTGTTTCGTGTCACGTTTTCCTGCCATGTCATGGATTCTTCAAGCATAATTCTTATATGAATGGATTTGCTTACCTCAGTGCTGATGTAATAGAATGAATTTGCTTGATTGCCATAGTGGCTTGTATTTGTTCTTGCTTCTGTTGATTCTTATGTAGTTTATGCATATATCGTGCTAGATACGAACAGTTGCCACTTGCACTTTGAAATTAGATATTGGAGCCAGTATGTTATTGTTTTGCCTCCGGCTTGACCTCCTTTCCATTGGACCTAGCCCCATCCCACTACGTCTCTGCCGCTTACCCATGAGACTTTCAATCCCTTGAGCTTATCTCCCCAAGGAGGGGTCTAGCCTAGCTGGAACCAACCCTCTGCCTCTTCCTGAGCTATGGGGGTGGTGGTTCCAAGGGTGTCTCGTGGCATACAGTAGCCAGGGTCAGGGCCCAAGTGTGGGGGTGGAGGTTCCCGGGGTGTCTCACAGTAGACAGTAGCCAGTGTCGGGGTCAAAGTGCACCAGAGGAACCTGATGCTGCGAGTTTTTTCCTGCATGACACTACCCACAGGATGTCGGCATGCAAGGAAACTCATATAAATGCATGCAAGCATACTTGTTCCATGGGCTCTGGCCGATGTCCTCCTTCCCACAGTGCCTGCTTAACTGCACTACACCTGTGGTCACCCAGGTGGCAGTCTTGCAGTGGTGACATCAGCTCTTCCTTCTTGGTAGAGGAGAGCATCCTCTGGAATGCTCAGTCCTCCTCCTCCTCCTCCTCTTGGCTAGCCCTCTGATGGCTCAGTCTCGTTCCTGAACCCAGGTCATCAGTATCATGAGTGGTAGCCCTGCTGTTGTGCCAGTGCGCTGGCTCTGTATGTGTTACTTGAATGCTCTATCTATTATAAATAAATGGAATTATTTGGCAAGCAGTTTCTGGCTCCATACACAAGAACAATGTATCAGTCACCTGATACGCTGACTACTATTTATAGCACATACTATGCCACACTGACCATGCACTCTGATGAAGCTCCTTGAGTGAAGTGCCGGACCACGGGTAATTTTTTTCGGCTGAGTTGAGGCAATTTATTGCTTAATATTTGTATGCCATCTATGTGTACTACTTGCAGTTTTATATGGTGTTTTGGGGGCTTAGCCTGTGTCATGCTTGTACAATCAAATAAAATTGGAGCAAGTAATTTTTTTTTTTTTTTATGTGTGTGTACTGGCTCCATTATGTGCAGATTTTTTTCTTATTGCTCCTGTCCAAGTGCACCCACATATACTGGATTGCCTAGACCTTGCTTATATTTGTGGGCCTAGATTGCCATATGGGTACACATTCCCTGAACCGTTCGGTGCACAGCATGCCTTTGGGTTTCTTGTTTCAGAGTGCTCAGGTAAAAAGAAATGCAGTCAACTTTTAGGGTGCATCATAAAAAACATCTGTATCAAATCAAAAGAAGACATTGCGCCTCTGTACCTTTCTTTCATTAGCCTCACTATGCCGTACAACTTTGGACACCACACCAAAGATCTGAATGTTACAGAGACTAAGTTATAAAATGTTGATGTGAGTACACTAAGGCTCAGATATTCAGAGCAGTTGCACATGGCACAACTGAGTTGCGCATACGCCACCAAGCGATATTCAAAGACAGCGGTTGCGCAGCACAAGTCCTACTGTGCCATGGCACAAATATAATGTATACAGTGCAAGTGCAGGGGGCGTAGCCATGAATATTCGATGCAATGGGATATTCAATCGGGAACCCATGGTGCAAGGCTGGAGCAAACCCATGATGCACCTGCCAGACTTGTTCCTATAAAAACCTGGCTCAAAACACACAGACTGCAGATGCGCAACATTGTGCCCAGAGAGAGAGAGGGAGGGAGGGAGGGAGAGTGAGTGAGTGAGAGAGAGAGAGAGAGAGAGAGAAAGAGAGAGAGACAGAGAGAGAGAGAGAGAGAGATGGACAGACAGACGGACGGACAGACAGAGTGATACATGCACCAAGGGAGACACCCACAGTGATGGAGGGATGGAGAGTGCCGCATTCCTAATGGAGGCAGTAATGAGGGGTGTGAGGAGGCAGGAGGAACACCAACATGGCCGATGAAGGGCCCAGTGGTGGTATGCCTGACACAGGTGATACCGTGTCTGTATCATATTTGAGAACTACAGTGATACTGAGATAGTGGGCTGGTACTGCCTGAACAGGGCAATCCTGAGGCAACTGTGTGAGCTGTCCAGTGAGGAGATGCAGGCACCCATCAGATGTTGTCATGCTATGTCTGTGGAGACTAAGGTGACTGCCATGATGTGCTTGCTCACCACAGGCACCTTCCAAAGACCAACAGGGAACACCATGTGTATCACCCAGTCGGCCACGTCCCACCTCCTCACACAGTTCCTCAATGCTCTTCTGCCATGTGCTTCGGAGTACATTTGGTTCCCCAGCTCACAAGCAGAGCATACAGCAAACATGCAGGACTTCCACAGGGTGGCACGCATGCCTGGCATGATTGGGGCCATTGACTGCACCCATGTGGGCATCCGCATGCCACCTGACCCTGAGGGCCCTGTGTATATCAGCAGGAAGGGAAATCCAACCATCAACTGCCAGGTGGTGTGCGATGCCATGGGGTGCATCATCAATGTCTGCGCCACACACCCCGGGAGTGCACATGACGCAGTCATCTGGTACAGCTCTGCGCTGTGCCAGAGGTTTGAATGTGGGGACATCCCCAAGGGTCACCTTGTGGTTGAGTAGGGCACGGGACACGGAGGATGTGTGGTAGTGCCCTGGGGGGTGGGGTCAGGCAGGCAGGTAGGCATGGCGGTGTAGACAGTGGGTGGACGGGGTGAAGGGTACAACAGCATGGCAGTGCGTGCACGGCAGGATGCATGCAAGGAAAGGGGTTCACAGCAGGGATGGTGGAGGCAGTGGCACACACGTGCACACATACATGCAGCACAGGCATGTGCGCGCGCGCGCACACACACACACACACACACACACACACACACACACACACAGGCAGAGGAGCATGGCATGGATCAGATGCATGACACTGGTGCACAGGCACAACTGGCGTGGAGCTGCCCTCATCACGCCCAGGCCACACATCCCAGCAGCCCAACCAGCACACACGGGAGGTATGCGGCACAACACACATACGCGCCACCACATGCATGCTGCACCACTACCACCCACGTGTGCACAGGGCAGCAGCAGCGGACATCAGGTCAGGGCACACACACCTCAGGCCAACTGCGCGGTCGCTCAGCCACCACAGCCTTGTGAGCAGCTGCACCGGGGCCAATCAGCAGACACTGGCTGTGCATCAGCCACAGGGGGTGAGTCAGATGCCCCCCCAGGGTAGATATGCGGACCGCAACCATGTTCTCACAGGGGTACAGAGGCAGCCAAATAGGCCAGCCCTGGACATGCCTGGGATGCCTATGTCAGAGCCCGGCATCTGCTGCGATGGGTTCGCCAGACTCTGGAACTGTGGGGTGGACAGCGCAGTGTGAGGGGTCCTCTGTGCACAGCCATGCCCAGTGGCAGCCAGTGACACGAAGCCAGTCACAAAGGTATTGGTCATGCGGTCCATTGCCGCCACAATGGCACTGGACTTGCAGTCCATAGATGTGGTTGTGGCCTCCTGCATGCTGCGCAGCCCATCCATGATCTGCACAGTTCCCCTGTCCTGCTGCTCATCCAGATGGTGCACCTCCACCTGCAGTGCCCACACCTCAGTGGCAAGCAGCACCTGGTTCTCCATGGATGCCCCTAGCAACTGGATGTGCTGCGCAGCCCATCCATGATCTGCACAGTTCCCCTGTCCTGCTGATCGGCCAGATGGTGCACCTCCACCTGCAGTACCCGCACCTCAGTGGCAAGCAGTGCCTGGTTCTCCATTGATGCCCCCAGCAACTGGATGTGCTCTGCCAGCCGCTCTGCATCTTGCACCTCCCAGCCGGGATGCCGATCGGCTGGGGGTGACCTGGCACGCTGCTCAGCCTCCTGCTCTGATTGATGCTGCACAGTGGACCATACAGGGGGTACAGTGACGTCAGGTGCACCGACAGCGGACCCCATGTCCCGATGCCTGGTGGTACCAGCATCCTGCTGCCCGTCCATCTGCTGGGTTGCAACAGCACCACCACCCACGCTGGTTACAGCGGTGGTGCCACATCCCGCTGCACCTTAGGGGATGGGAGGCAGCCGCGGACACATTGCTGGTCCACGATGATGCCTGTGAGGCAGGCAGGGGCATGTCATCCACAACATCTACCACACTGTCCAGGATCAAGGTGATGTCATCATTGGAGCTGGACCCGGCCCCGAGATGAGTCTCCATGCACAGCACATCCAGGGTGGAATCTTGCAGGAACTCATCCAGGGCATCATCTGACCCCAGGCCAAAGACATCCACCGTCCCTGTGGTGCTCAGCCACAGTTTGTCCGGGCCACAGAAGCCAGTGGATGTTGAGGGTCCATCCACACTGGCCGTGGCTGCCACCGCTGCTGCCCTATCCCTTTCACAGAGGCATGATGGTGCTGCAAGAGAGGAAAAGATGGTCAGTTCTGTGTTGTTGCCCATGTGCCCCCCGTGTGCATGCCACTGGTGTCACTGGTCAGTGGCGTGCCATGACTGGTGGTGTGCACATGCGCATGTGACATGTGGCATGTGGCACAGCGGCAGGCACACCTGCATGCCCTGGCACACACCTACCAGAACAGTGCGAGTCACATGTGTACCATGCAGTAATGGGCTGCATCTTGCAGGAACTCATCCAGGGCATCAGCTGACCCCAGGCCAAAGACGTCCACCGGCCCTGTGGTGCTCAGCCACAGCCTGTCCGGGCCACGGAAGCTGGTGGATGTTGAGGGTCCATCCACACTGGCCGGCTGGTGGGGGGGGGACATGCGCATGGCTACTGCCTTGTGTGTTGCAACAGTGCTGTCACCCTGTGCCATGTCCCCATGCCTGTGCACACATGGGCACAACGCACTACACTGTCTGCCTATGTGCACCATTGTGGTGTGCTGTTTGGATAGCTGGGGTGGCTCACATGGCATGGATCTGTTGTGGTCCCCCTGTGGTATGTTCCCCCACTGTCCATTGCATGCTGTGGGTGGTCCCTGGTCATTTGTGCAGTGCAGTTATTGCCTCTCTTGCCAGCTGCCAGGAGGGGATCCATGTTGAGACCGCAGGTCCTGGGATGGATTCTGGCACTACAGAGGTGGATCCTGTGGGTGGCAGTGAGCATCAGGAGTGCCATGCAGGGCCTGAAGTGGTTCCTGTGTCACCAGAGATAGCCCCAATTGTATGTAGCCCCCTTCCCCTGCCATTCCTGTTCCCCTGCATACCCACCTCCAATTGTACAGACCCCATCTCTTTCCCGTCCCACACTCACCCACCCCCTCACATGCCCCTTGTTGATTCTGTTGTTGTTTCACCTTTCTATTTTATAAAGCTTTTATTTTGCTACATACCTGTGTCTATGTCTGCTTTGCAGGTGGTGTGGGGAGCCATGCTGCAGCTGTTGGGTCATAGTTTCTGGGCTGACTGCAGGTGCAGGGCAGGTCACTGGCACCTATCACATGGGGACTGTGAGGTCTGTGTTGGGTGTACTGCTGTATCCCATGGACTTGGCGGGTGTACCTGGGGGCACACGGGTCAGGTGTGTTGGTTCATGGACACAGTGGGGGGGCTGTACCAGTGGCTGTGTCCATGTGGGGGGGCAACATGCATGGGTCCTGGTTCCCTAGGTGGCATGGTCCCCCGGGGTCAATTGGCTCCCATCATCCATGGGTGCGCTGTCCTGCACATGGGGGGGGTTGCCTACCTGTCGCATACTGCCAGGGTGGATTGCTTCTGGTTGTGGGGGTGGGGACAAGGACCTGGGTGTCATTGTACCAGGGACCTGCGGGTTGCTGCCCCTGCAGGTGGACAGTGTCTGTGGCCTGCATGCTGATGGGCTGCATGGGGTGTGGATTCCATCACAGGTGTGGGGGCACTCCATCCCTTGTTCTCCACTGCAGGTCCAGCCATGTTCACCTGTGGGGTGGGGGTCTGGGGACCACTCCTGTCCATGGGGCGTGGGCTGGCTGGTGGGGTGCACAGTGGGGCACCTGTGCAGGTATCTGGGCTCCATTTCATGTATCCAGGTGTTGCGTGGGTGGGCTTGGTCCATGGCCATCGGGCCACAATCAGGCTCTGGGGTTTGTGTCCAGGGCACATTGCTGTCCTGTGTGGTTGGGCATGTTAATATGGGTCAGCTGGCCTTGGCCACAGGGACGCTGGTTACTCAGGGTCCTGTGCTACTGGTTGGGGTTGCTGGTGTGGTGCTCACATTGGGTGAGTCCTTGCACTCCCAGGGTGGTGGGTGGTCAGTTTGGTATCAGACGGTGTTGGGGAGGGGGCATGTACGGTGCCTTGTTGGTGCATCTGCCAGACACATGTGGCCGATATTGGGTGGAGCTGTGGGATGCCATAGGTACAATGGGTTGTTCCATGTGTGCGGCCCTTCAGCTGGGCATCCTGGTCAGCCCTGCTGTGCCAGGCAGTCCCTGTCAGCCGCCAAGTGTCTGTGGTGCCGTCTGTTTGTGTTGCTACCTCTGTTCCGCTGGGCATGGCCATTGTCCATGCTGTCATCCCACAGCCACATGAGCCATTGACCCTGCAGTCACTGGGCATGTGGGCCATGCCCCTGCCCTGTGTGTGTCCTGGTGCAGCCAGTGGCAGCCCCTGTGCATTGCACGCCTGTCTGCCAGGGCTGCCGTCTGCTTGTGGGGATGCACACGTCCACCATGGCCAGCACTGCAGTGCCCCTCAATGGCTCTTTGGGTGCTCTGTGTGGCACTGTGTGGTGTGTGGCTCGCCTGCTACTGGGAGCATCCGCCTTGTGTTTGGACCGTCCACTGACACTGTGCCCTATGCACACTGTGGGCCCACCCGGTGGGTGTCTGTAGCTCTTCCCTGATGTTGGCATGGCTGCCGTGTCAGGGTTGCGGAACGGTGCCTGTTCCAGGCTTGGTGGGCTGTGGTTGTCTGTGCACTGTCCCCTGGTACCCTTTGTTCCCTGTGGGTCACTGCATCTGTGTATGGGGTGTGCTGTGGGTGGGGATCCTGTGCCCCTTGCCCTGTGCTGCCTTGGTTCTGTGTCCCTGTTACCTGTGACTCATGCTCTGCTCACAGGATTTGTGCTCAGGTCTGCTCCGCGCATCCCTGGTTGCACTGGTGCATCTTTGCCATATTCAGCCGACTTGCACTGGAGCATTTCGGGTAGCACATCTTCTGAATATGGCTCCGGGTATGCCATGGAGCACTTGACTTGCACTGCGCTGGTCTTGCTCTGGAGCTTGGCGCAATTCATAATATCCTGCCCTAAATGTATTGCATGAAGTGTATTTAATAAGTGACAATGTATATATACATTTTATTTATACTTTTGTAACTAAAACTTTTATGTGTAACTTCTGTACTTGAAGAGATGCCATTGCAAATACGCTTGCCTCATTTGTTACGTTCCTTAATAAAACTGAACTGGAATTGAAAGGCGTGAGCTCACCAGACTGAACATTGTTCAATGAAGGGTGACAATAAATTTTTGGGAATTCAGAGGCCTCAGTTATGAACACAGCTTATCTGAGTTAGACATGTTCCCCTTGAAAAGGTGAAGGTCGACTGAGAGACAATCTGATTTTAGTTAGATACATAGATACATGGATATTGTTGGCAGATAAGGACCACCAGGCCCATCCAGTCTGCCCATTTATGCTACCTGTATAAGCAGCCTTTGACCCTGCTTGGTCATTGGCTTTAGCTTTTCCTTCCCATCTTTAATATTCCCTTGTTCCTATCCCATGCATGCTTGAAGCCTGCTACCATTCGGGCAGCCACTACCTCTTGGGGCAGGCTATTCCATGCATCCACCACCCTCTTAGTAAAAAAATAATTTTCTCCCATTTCCCCTTATTCGGCCTCCCACCCATCTCATGTCATGCCCTCTTGTCCTGGCAGTACTTTTAAACTGAAATATATTATCCCCTTTAACCTTGTTGATGCCATTAAGGTATTTGAACATTCCTATCACCTGTCCAAGCTCCTAGAGAAAATTGCAAATGCACAGCTGAGGACTCACCTTGAGTCTAGGGAACTGTTAAATCCTATGCAGTCCGGATTCAGAGCTAAACATAGCACTATCTCAGCCCCTGCCAAAGTTACTAATGACTGGCAGCGTAATCTTGAGAGCAAAAACTTTATTTGTGCTGTTTTCCTTGATCTAAGCAAGGCTTTTGACACCGTCGACCATAGTCTGCCTCTCTCCTCCCTTCAAACCATATGTGTGGACCCCTCCTCTCTGCGTTGGTTTACTGACTATCTTACAGGGTGCCTTCAACAAGTTAAAGTCAAAGGAGGCCTGTCCCCCTTAAAAACTCTGCAAAGAGGGGTACCTCAAGGTTCTATATTAGGGCCCTTACTTTTTGCAATCTACATTAATAACATTGATTACTGTACAAAAGAAGCCAACATCCATCTGTTTGCAGATAATACAGTTCTCTACGTGAGTTGCCCAACACCTGAAGCTGCCTGCAATGACCTACAGTCAGAATTAAACCTTTTGCAAAGCCAACTCCTCCAAAAAAAGCTACTCCTTAATGCCAAAAAAACTAAAGCGATGGTCCTCTCCCCTTTTATCCATACAGCTAGCCCTGTGTCCAGTGGGACAGTTCCCCAAATTACCACAGTTCTAGGTGAAAAACTAGAATTTGTTACAAAATTCAAGTATCTGGGAGTTTGGATAGACCAAAGACTCTCCTTCATTGAACATATCGAGGACTTGCTAAAACGACTTCGGCAAAGGCTTGGATTGTTTTTTAGAATCAACCAATTTCTCACCAGAGATGTCAAGAAACAACTGGTCCAATCCATTTTCCTATCATTGGTTGGTTACGCTGACTTCCTCTACAGCCAATACCCCAACTCTTACATGGCTAAACTGGATACACTCTACCATCGAGCACTGAGGTTTATAACGGGACTCCCCTTCGACACGCATCACTGCACCCTATATGCGGCAGTGGGGTGGACATCACTAAAGTTCAGACGCCACAGAAACGCCGCTCTCTGGACCTATAGAGCCATCTCTAATAAGCTGCCTTACTATATCTCCTGCTGTCTTCCCCTGAGTATAATTGGAAATACGCGTTAAGAAGTTACTCAGCTATTACATAAAATGCCCAAAGCAAAATCCCGCTTGACAGGGCAGCCATAAGCCTCGTGCTACCTACCTTATGGAGCGATCTACAGAAAAAACTCAAATTAAGCACTCTAATTGGTATAAATGCCTTCAAGACACTTTATTTCCATACAATCAGAGAAGTATGTAACTGCTTCACCCACTCAGACCTAGTACCAGTGTCTGCACTGGTATATAGCCACGCATGGAACCAATTTTTAGTACTGACCCCCCAGCTTGCTCCTTACCAGCCTAATTGTTCTCTCTCTCTCTCTTATCCCCCTGTCTTATCAACACTAGGCCCATCCATCCCCTTATTCTTCCTTTCCCAACCTTGGATAGGAGCTCACTACCCTGGGTTGTGACATCCTACCATGCCCCGTACTTTTTAGCATTCAATCCTGGGGCTCACATACTCCTTTTCTCCATCCACCTTCTCTACATCCCGTTTTACCAATGCCTTTCTGTGCACCATGCCCTCCTAGCCTTTCTCCCCCTACCTCCTTCCCTTCCCCCCTACCTTCACCTCTACCTGGTGTATATATTTTTTTTTTTCTTCCGTTACTTCCTCTTGCAATCTTAGATAACCTGCTTTATCTTCCTATAGACACTTCTATGTATGTAAATACCATGTAATCTGTACAATATCTGTATAATTCTATGTACATATGAACTTCTTTTTCTCCCTCTCTGTGAAGAGTATTATCTGTATTGCCTTGTAAATACCTGTGTTGACCTGTATATACAATTGTTCATGCTCCACTCAGGTCCATCTTGCAAATGAGCTTCTGCTCAACGATGAACGCCTGGTTAAATAAAGACTTGATTGATTATCACCCTGCTCCCTCCTTTGCTCCACTGTGTACATACTGAGGTCCCTCACTATTTTCTCATTAGGCTTATAATGCAGACCCTTCATAATCTTAGTCACACTCCTCTGCACTGCCTCTGTTCTGTCAATGTCCTTATGAAGGTGTCTCCTCCAGAACTGGACACTGTACTGCAGGAGAGGCCTCACCAGACTTTTGTATAGTGGAACTATTACCTCCCTCCTACGGCTTGTGATGCCTCCTCCAATACAACCCAACATCCCAGTGGCCCTCCACACTGCCTTGCCTGTCTGCTTGGTGGCCTTCAAATCATCTGTGATTATGACCCCCAAATCTCTTTCCTCCCCAGTCACTGTCAGCAGCCCCCCTATCCTGTAGCTCACTCCAGGGTTTCTACTCCCCATATGCATGATTTTGCACTTCTTTGCGTTAAACCTTAGTTGCCACATTTCTGATCATTTCTCCAGCATTTATATGTCCTTTCTCATCCTTTTCACCCCCTCTGAAGTATCCACCCTGTTGCAGATCTTGGTGTCATCTGCAAAATGGCACATCTTTCCCTCCAGGCCATCTGCAATGTCACTGATGAAGACAGTGAAGAGGACTGGTCCCAGAACTGACCCCTGAAGTATCCTGCTGGTCACCCCAATTTCCTCTGATGGGGTTCCATTTACCACTACACTCTGTTTTCTGTCCCTTAACCAGTTACTAATCCAGCTCACCACCTTGTGGCCCACCCCCAGACTAGTGAGCTTGTTGACCAGTCTTCTATGAGAAATGGTATCAAAGGCTTTGCTGAAATCAAGGAAGGTGACATCTACTGCCCTTCCTTGGTTTACTGCCTTTGTCACCCAGTCAAAGAAATCTATCAGATTAGTTTGACAGGACTGTCCTGCAGTGAAACCATGTTGCCTAGGATCCAATACTCCTATTGCTTCCAGGTGCTCCACTATAATTTCCTTAAGGAGAGTCTCCACTATCTTTCTGACTACAGAGATTAGACTAACTGGCCTGTAGTTCCCTGCTTCTTCTTTGCTGCCACTCTTGCCACTCACAACGTTTGCCCTTCTCCAGTCATCTGGGACCACCCCAGTGTCTAGGGACTTACTGAACAGGAATGCAAAAGGGGCTGCCAGTTCCATCCTCATTTCCCCTTAGGATCCTGGGATGTATGCTAGTTTACAAGGCAGTTAATGATGACTCATTGCTTTTCACCAAGCACCTACAACAAAACTGGGTCCAAAAAATAATCAAAGGACATTCACCTCAATTATAGGGCAGTACAGTACCTTTAGAATTGAACAAAGAAAGCAAACCAAAGGGGGAACTGTGGACTGGAACTAACTGCCAACCACCATGGTACAAACCCCTAAGTTAAATGGTTTTAAAATAGAATCTTACCTGTCAAAAGCTGAACTTAGGTATAAATTAAACATGCTGTTTGTCACTATTTATGCTTAAAGTCTCAAAAAGCAATGTACCTAAATATGTTCAAGATCTGTTTAGGATCAGACCAATTAAACAACGTCTGCGATCAGTGGAAAGCATTGAATTTTATGTCAAAAAGTACCGTTTACAAATTGGAAGATCATCAATTGTGTACAGAGGTGCAATTGCATGCAACTTAATTCCTGTGGTGGGCTTTGAACCACCATCTATTAAGATAATTAAGAATTCACTTTTTCCATATGGCCTTGGTCACATCCTTTGGGATGTTTTCACATGCCCATGGGATGAAATTGTAAGCCTCATTAAAAACAGGCTCTGAGATATAGAAAAAACAGTTATGAAAGAGACTCTTAAAAATCTGAAACTATTCAGATGGTACAAACATATAAAATTAGAATATGAGATGGAACCATACTTGTTCAAAGTATCAGACCCAACAAAAAGGAGAGCAATAACCAGGCTTAGATTTGAAATTTACAAAACCAATTACATTTATTACAGGCAAAAGAGACAAAATGTAAATTCACCTTATTGTAAATGTGGTTTGTCGTTGGAAGATGATGCTAAACACTTTATCTTGATACGTCCTTTATTCAAATTACAGTGGGAAAAATGGCTGGGTGACATTATGGCTGGTCTCTACATCAACCCAGAAGCTATGATAATGTATCTCTTAAACACAAATGAATTGTATGTAATGGAAAAGGTTACAGCTTTCTTGAAAACTGTTCATCTATGAAAATAGGTGATATCTAATGTAAAAGGTTATTACCTGGGAATATTGCTCAATATCTGATGTAACTAGATGGGGTTCTGATGAAAATCAATTGAATAATATAGTATAAGTTGATTGACAATGAAAGCAAATATATAATATAAAGCCAACTCTAGGACTATTTTCTGGATATAGTTATCACCTTCTGACTGTAATATGTGGAAGTGTTTTTATCACTGCTGTTTTTTTAACTACTGATATCCTATTTATATGTACGGACATGTATCTATGTATAACACAGGGAATAAAGGATGGGGAACAGTGTGATATGAGGTGTGGGATGCTACATAAACCCTGAGGGCGAAGTCTGAGGGGTTTATTAAAGCATCCCACACCCCGGGTGTACATCAAATTCTCATGTGCACATTCCTCATCATTTTATAGAAATATACTGGCGAGCAATTTTTCCAGCCCCCACACACACACAGTCTCTCTCTCACCCTCTTCACAGACAGGGTCTCTCTTTCTCTAGACACACACACACACACACTTTCTGTACTTTTGAAGAAATCATGTTGCAGCTTCAGTCTAGTTCTTACAGCAGCAACTTACAGCTCCCTAGCACGGAGCCTCCCAGTCTAAATTACCAAGCTGTTTAGCAGTCTCCAGTCCTTCTCCATCTTGCCCCAAAACACCATCCAGCTCCCGCTGCTCTCATTTTACTTATTTTGTTTAAACTTGAAGCTGAAATTGCCACTGTGATTAACAATCGTGCTTACCTCTGTTAGGCAGTCAGAGATTTGTTCCCACTGACAGTATGTGTCACCTGAAGCTGGCAAATCACAGGATCGGCCAGTTTCTTTTTTATACAAAGAAAATATTGTTGTATTTAAGGTAGGATCAAACAGATACATTAAAAAAAAGATTGTGGGAAGCCAAAGGTCTTACTGTCGTGGCTCCTCGCTAACTAAGATATGGAGCCACCATG
The DNA here is from genome assembly GCA_016271365.2 of Neoceratodus forsteri. Classification (NCBI taxonomy): domain Eukaryota; kingdom Metazoa; phylum Chordata; order Ceratodontiformes; family Ceratodontidae; genus Neoceratodus; species Neoceratodus forsteri. The sequence goes on along the minus strand of CM028133.1, from coordinate 949,091,025 downwards.
TTTTAGGAATGCTTTAGCCCACCCACAAATAAAACGGGAACCAATTAGGGAGTGCTCCCTTTTGATAGATGGAGCATGAGAATGTCATAATAACTGACTGGTTGTTATGGGAAGTATCAACCGGCTGAGTCTATAGGAAAAATTGCTTGCCAGTTATTAATGTGTTTTATTTTTCTATTGTAATGGTTTTTAACTGAACAATAAAAATAATTGATTGATTGATAATTCCTGTGACCTTACATGGCATGAACAATAGGATAAAGATAGGTCACATAAAACAATGGTATAGGGACCTGGCTACCAGCCCCCAACTATACTGCATTACTGCTGTAACCTGGTTGCATTAATCTGAGATAAAATGTTACTGGACTTATAAGCCAGTAATAAGACACAATGAGGTGTGGGTTATCGCCTGGTAAGAGCACGCCCTAGGTGTGTTATAAGGCACAAGGAACTTGCGCCGAGTGCCTTTAGTACCTGGGAAGTGCTCTTATCAGGCCATAACCCACACCTCGTTGTCTCTTATTGTGCTTATAAAATGGGCCCCTAGCAAATATCTCAATTAAAAAAAATACATACACAAAGTGTATGTAAAAAAGAGTACAAATATATGCTGATTAGAAAATAATAAAAAGTAGTCCCTGCCATTTGTTTGAATGGAGCTCAAGCTACCCACACAACAGATCCTGCTATGTGTCTGCACTACCAGCTACCCACAGACCCAATTATGTCATAAGTGTTAAAGAAATATTTATTTAAACAACTATTTGGTTTATCCTGCCATTTGACACAGTGTTAGGGAAGAAGTTGTTTTGTTTTCATAATCTAATAAAATGTGACCGAGTGTTGTCAGTACTGCAACATGATGCCCTGTCAGACATTTAAGGTATGGAACTGTGTGTTCAGAAAATTTAGCAATATGTGTCTTTCTGCTCTGTTTTGCTTTATAGAAGTTGCAGACAGTTCAAAACTGAGAGAGCGAGTCCACAGCTGACAGAAGACGGCGCAAGTTCAAAGTGAGCGTTGCTATGGCAACACATGCTCACTCGTGCCTGTAGTTTTCTGAAGGTGCGACTCGCTTGGTCTGTAAGCTGTTGTACTGTGTGCTTCCTGGATTTTTGTTTTTTCAGGCTCACAGCGCAATGGCACTGCACTAGAATGGAGCAGACATAGAACTAGGGGGAAAATAATTTGTTTTTCTTTAATTGATTGCCCCAGTCGCTCACGTCTTTGCTCTGTAGGGGGATGGGGGACGCTGACACTTGAGGATAGGAGGACCAGAGACCATAGAAATAGCACTGCCATGCCACTAATGGAGGAAAAACAGAGGTACAACAGGGTTAAAGTTAAAAGTGTAATTGTTTATGGAAGAAGAGGGACACTGAATTTACTTTCTTTGTCCGTTAGTGAATCGTGGCAATGCTCTCCTGGCTCTGTCGGATGCTGGCTAAGGCCAGTGCTGTGGCAGACAGCAGTGCCATGCATTGATTTAAGTGTGTGCTGCATTTTGCCTGACACAGTTAGTGCCGGTTGCAAAGATATGTCCTGCTAAGGATATGGCTGGCAAAGGCTTCCAGCCAATCAGGATTAAGGAAATTCTGTGCCAATTTTATAATGTTTATAACTTTGTATTTATTATGATAATTAACATTTCTATGTAAAGGCCTACCAAGCTGTGCTTTTATGACTGTATTGAAATTTTCTATTGTATGGTCAATGATGAAATGAATGAATGGTAACGGAATGTGTGTATATGGGACCTCCTTGGAAATGAACATTGCTTAGTGGATTAATTTCCCTTTCATGGTTTTGAATAAACTATACTACTACTATCTGGCTCTTGGGTTAATATTCCAGTACTGACACTGTAGTGCAGCATGAGAGGGGTGCTGCACTTCTGAGGTGCCATCTTTCGGATGAGACGTTAGACCGAGGTCCCATCTGCCTGGATTGGTGGTAGTTCAGGTGGATGTTAAAGATCCCATGGCACTTATCAAAAACAGTAGAGGGAATTTCCCCGGTATCCTGGCCAAATTTCCCTCATTCACTAAAAATACCACCAACAGCTTAATCTGATTCAAGGTCAGTTGGCATTCATCTGTATCCCCCTCCCCTGGATTGTGCCTGAAAATAGGCAGGATTTGTCTAGTGCACTTAACCCGGTCAACAAAAACTAACTAACTAACTAAAGTACTACTACTACACTGAGCAGTGGGGGGCGGGCAGTGCAGACTCAAAGCTGAATGGGCATTCAAGCCCACTGTGTCTGACAGTGCTGTTTTTACATACAGTTACCAAGGGGAACACCTACAAGTATGCCAATTACAACCATGAGCCCAGGTCCATCTCCTCAAAGGCAGATCCATTGAGTCCTTTATTATGCCTATTATGCCAGTGCTTAGGTAGTCCTGTGGGAAGGGGTTACCTGTTTGTCTTCCTGCCTATCTATCTATCTATCTATCTATCTATCTATCTATCTATCTAAAGCCATCCATCAATCTATCTGTCTGTCTGTCTATCTATCTATCATAGCTACAGTATCTATCTATCATAGCTACAGTGTCTATCTATCTAATCTATCATAGCTACAGTATCTATCTATCTGTCTGTCTGTCTATCTCTGTGTCTGTCTGTCTGTATTTGTCTGTCTGTGACTGTATCTATCTATTATAGCTACAGTATCTATCTATCTATCTGTCTATCTCTGTGTATGTCTGTCTGTATTTGTCTGTCTGTGACTGTATCTGTCTGCTATCTATCTATCTGTCTGTTTATCTCTGTGTATGTCTGTCTGACTGTATTTGTCTATCTGTCTGTGACTGTATCTGTCTGCTTGCTATCTATCTATCTATCTATCTATCTGTCTGTCTGTCTATATCTGTGTCTGTCTGTCTGTATTTGTCTGTCTGTGACTTTATCTATCTATCTATCTATCTATCTATCTATCTATCTATCTATCTATCATAGCTACAGTATCTATATATCTATCTATCTATCTACCTGTCTGTCTGTCTCTCTGTGTATGTCTGTCTGTCTGTCTGTATTTGTCTATCTGTCTGTGACTGTATCTGTCTGCTATCTATCTATCTATCTATCTATCTATCTATCTATCTATCTATCTATCTATCTATTTATCTATCTATCTGTCTGTCTGTCTGTCTATCTCTGTGTATGTCTGTCTGTATTTGTCTATCTGTCTGTGACTGTATCTGTCTGCTATCTATCTATTTATCTATCTACCTATCTATCTTCTAGGGGCATGTACAACACTAGAGGGTATGTTGCAATGCAGAAATGCAGATGTCCCCAAGCATTTAAAGCACTGCCATTTTGAGATGGAAAGAAAATCCACCCACCCCATGCTAGGATGCTGTGGTCCATCTCAAACTGGTAGTCCCACTGATTCACTGAATTGTATATCTGAACTTTTTGGCATGGGCCAGAGGGAAATCATTTTGAAAGCTGCCAAAACTGAATTCACTTGTGGGCTCATCTGCACCTTGAACCCATGTCTCCAATGGTGAAGGATGGGGACAAATGAAGTGGCTCAAGAGCACTGAATCTTCTTATAAACGACATCTTCCAGCTGTGTGTCTCGTGAAGTGGGGGAGGGAACTACATTGCCGAGCTCCATGCTATCTCAGCAGAGTGGAGACCGAGAGGAAATGGACTGTTATTTGTCCCTCCTGACAGCAGCTATAAAACTTCAACCAGGGATAAATATTTAATGCAACTTTTTAATAAGCTGGAAAGTTGAAACAAATGTGCTTGATTGACTGAGATGAGCTGAGGGTTTCTGTGGTTTGTGTCCCAGTGCAAAGATCAAATCAGCTGAGTAAAAACAGCACATGATGTTGGGAGCATTAAGTCATTATCAACTTTTTAAACCTCTACTTAAGAATAATTGAGTATATGTGTAAAAGGGGAGGAGAGAGATCAGCTCCATGGCTTTGAGTGGTATGGCATCCTCTTGGCACACTGGTGACTCCTGGGTAGCAGGAGTGTTGCTGCCAGAGAGGGCAGCAGTATCTGATAAAATGCTCTCCTTCTTGGGGAGGAATTGGCACAGCACTGCTTTATGGTAGCCCATGGTGGAGGCTTGCGGAGGTGCTCCTGGTGTGGGAGGTCACTATCTGCCCACATGCCCTTACCTATGGCGGTCCAGCATGTGCATGTATGAGAGGTGGATGGTGGGAGGGTTGGAGAAAAGGAAAAAAGGGCTACACATGCCAGGTTGTACTCCTCAACAGCATGTGCATGAACAGTCTTCCTCTGATGACGGCCCAGAGAATGAAGGGGGACCACTCAGTGGGGTTAAGTTAAGACTACAGCGTAAACACAGAAACATAGAAAGTGACAGCAGAAAGAGACTGAGGGTCCATCTAGTCTGCCCCTGAAGTACCTGGGACTTAATGTCAATCCAGGGACCTAACCCTCCCATCTTCATTATCTGTGCCCTTACCCTATCCCACCTGTACAAGAAACCCTCCATGGTCCTAGCACCCACCACCTCGGCTGCAGACTGTTCCATGGCTCCATCACCCTTTCTGAAAAATAGTGTTTCCTCAAATCCCTTCCGAAGTTCCCACCCCGCAGCTTCCACTCATGCCTGTGTGTCATTGTGCCAATGCTCCTAGTGAACAGCACCATGTGGAGCACTCTATTTATGCCTTTCAGGAACTTAAAACTTTCAGTCATATCCCCCTCTCCCTCTAGGGCTCCAGTGAGTGCATGCTCAGAGCTTTTAGCCATTCCTCATAGGAGACTTCCTGAAGGTCATGTATCATCTTCGTTGCCCTACTCTGCATAGCCTCCATCCTTTCCTTGTCCTTTCTGAGGTGAGGGCCCCAAAACTGGACACAGTACTCCGGGTGTGGCCTTACCAGAGGGGGAGGATCACTTCCCTGCTCCTGCTATCTATTTCCTTCCCTATACACCCCAACATCCTGTTAGCTTTGCTGTACACTTGGTTACACTGGCTTGATTGTTTAAGACTGTCACAAGTGATGACTCCTAGGTCTCATTCTTCTGAAGCAGTACCAAATTTAACACTATTTAGCCAGTACTCTCTGGGAGTTACCTTTCCCTAGGTGCATTACTTTGCACTTCTTCACATTAAACTTCAGCTGCTACTCATCTGACCATCTGTCAAGCCTTCGGATGTCTTTCTTTAGCTCCCTAACTTCCTCTGCACTGTCCACCCTACTGCTAAGCTTAATGCCATCAGCAAAAAAGGGCAAGATTACCTTGAATTCCTTCGCCGATGTTACAAATGAACATGTTGAAGAGGACCAGGCCCAGGACCGATCCCTGAGGAACACCATTTGTGACATCCCCCTCTGATGATCTCACCCCATTTACAACAACTCTGTTTTCTGATCCAAGCCAATTTCCCACCCACCTAACTATGTCCTTTGCTGTTCCAAGGTCCTCCAGCTTCTTCAACAGGCACCTGTGAGACACTGAGTCAAATGCTTTACTGAAATCAAAGTAGAGGAGTTCCACTGCATGGTCCTTGTCCAGCTGCTTAGCCATCGAATCAAAAAAGACAATGAGGTTGGTTTGGCATGACCTCCCTGCCACAAACTCATGTTGCTTGCTGTCCTGAAGACTATTTACTGCCAGGCATTCCATGAGGTACTGCTTGATAAGGGTCTCCATCAGTTTTCCCCCAAAGGATGTGAGACTAACTGACCTGTAATTTCCTGCCTCCTCTCTGTTCCTTCCCTTGTGGAGTGGCACCACATCTGCCACCTTCCAGTCATTGGGTACCACTTCCTATCTGTAGTGAGCTATTGAATAGATGTGCTAGAGGGTCTTCTAGTTCTTCTGCTAACTCCTTTAGTACTCTTTGATGCATCCTGTCTGGGCCAAGAGCTTTATCCGACTTGAGGACTGCCAAGCCTTTCCAGACCTTGCCTTTCAGGACCATGTCACTGGTGAATACTGGAGTTTTTATCTTTCAGATTCCTCTAGCAGCTGCACTGGTGACATTACCAGGTGGGAGCCCACTCCCTCCCTGGGGAATATGGAACAGAAGTATTTATTTAGGACTGCAGCCTTCTATCCATCGTTCTTGATCATCTGTGTCACTGTAATCTGATGAGCCCCCCCTCCCTTCTTTCTTTTTTCCCTGATGTATGGGAAAAAATTTTTTTTTCCGTGATTTAATCCCCTTGGCAATCTGCAACTCCATGGCTACTTTTGCCGTCCTCACTGTTCTTTTAGCTGTTTTTGTTTTCTCAATCTATTCCTTTTACACCTTCTCCCCCCTGGCTTCTTTTAAACCCGAGGAATGCTCCCATCATGGCCTTGGTTGCTTCCCTGTCCTTACATGAGAACCATATGGGACTCATGTATTTATTCCTTTTAACAACTGATTTGCTATAAAGCTTTGTATCCTCAAGGATGGACTCCTTTATAATCCCCCAGATGTCTTCTACACCTGTTTTATCCCTAATGCTCACCCGTCTGTCCCTCACCAACAGTCTCAATTTTATTAAAGTCTGCCCTTTTAAAGTTTAGGACCTCCATCCATGACTGTGTTCTTTCATCCATTATGGATGACTCAAACCAGACAGAGTTATGGTCACTGTTAGCTAATGACTCCCCTACCCTTACTGCCCCAGCTGCTTCTGAGTTTGTGAGTATCACAGCCTGGATAGTTCCTTCCCCAGTAGGATTTCTCACTAGCTGGGCCAGCAGGGAGTCCTTGAGGGCTTCCAGCATAGTTTGGCTTCTAGAGCTGTTAGCTACTGGAACACCCCAATCTACATCCCGTAGGTTAAAATCCCCAACTATGAATGCCTTCCCCTTTCCTGCCATCCTTTTGGTTTCCTCAGTAAGTTTCTTGTCCCTCACCTTTCCCTGTGCAGGGGGTCAATAAATCACCCCATGTGAATTTTCTTACGCGATGCTGCTATGAGCTGTACCCACAATGATTCAACTTCCGCTGTATCGCTCTTGACACTAGCATTTTCTACAATGTAGATATCCTCTCTAACATAGAGAGCCACTCCCCCTCCATTGTCTACTCTTCTATCTTTTCTGAAAAGTAGTTAACCTGGCACAGTGAGGTCCCAGTCATTGTTGCCTGCGGCCCAGGTTTCCGTGATGGCAATAAGGTCCACTCTAGTATCTGCAACTAATGATGGTAAATCGCTAATTTTATGTCCTAGACTTCTGGTGTTGAGGCATACTCCCTTCCAGGAACTACCTATATACTTTTTGTTGGCAGTCTGTGGTCTTCTTTCCCCCCATCTAGACCTTCCTTGCCTTGTCCTAACTGATATGCCCTCATTGTACCCCCTACCTTTCTTTACCTGCTTAATTCCTTAATACCCCAGGGATCTAGGTGGGGTTCACCAAGCAGAAAGTGTATCTTCTGGGAAGTGTGCATGATTGGAAGCCTGAATGAGTAGGGCATTGGTGAAGAACCCGACAAAATCATAAACATTTTTTAAAAAAGAGGGGAGGTATGTCCTTAGCCTTACAGCTCCCCCAGTAGTATCCTGGGTTAGAAGCCTTAAGATTTCAGCAGCAGAGTGCTGAATAGGTTTCCAAGTGAAAATTAAGAGGTAGTGATATAACAATTAAGAGTTATGTATGAACACTGTATGAACGTATATAAATTAGCCAACAGAAGAAGGCCTTATGGACTAATAAGTCTGCCTGATACAGAGTCTATGTATTTCTTTACATGTCACTCTGTTCCCCCCCCCGAATGCTCTTTTCTTCTCTTTAATGTTATCCCCCTCTTGAAGCCCCCAGTGATTTTCTAGTTCACTACATCCTCTAGCTGCCCATTCCACTCTGTCACCATTCTTTCCATGAAGAAGTGCCTCCTAGCCTCTTCCAGGATCCTACCTCCAAACAGTTTGTAACTATCACCCCTTGTGTTGTTACCATCGCTAATCTTGAAACGTTCACTGGGGTCAACCTTGTTAATACCCTCGAGGTACTTCAGTGTCACCATGGTCCCTTCTATTCTAAGTAACTAAATATTCAGGTTCTTTAGCCTCTGCACATATGAGAGCACCTGCTGACCATGAACCATTTATGTGCCTCTTCCCTGCACCTTCTCCAGCTGGATAATGTCTTTGTGGTAGGGGCTCCAGACAGTACTGCACCGTAACTTTAATTGCTATGCTTAAGTATCGGGTTTGCCTTGCCAAGCCATGCACTCTGAAGAAATACCAGCATGGGACAGAGGAGAGCAATGTTTGGCTTCAGGAGTGTCTCTCAAGCTTCAATAAATGATTAAATTCCTAACTTTAATAGTTGCACTGATCTTTTTTGAATTAATGAGTGCTGAATAGGCCCATGGTTTGGCATGTAGTTATACTGTAGGTGGTTTATAAAGAAGGGAGAAATGGTTGGTACCAGTTCAGAAGCTTCCAGATCCAGTGCCATTTCCTGAAAAAATAACCTTTCCAGAACACTTCTTCAGGTTCTGAAACTTTTTTGAAAATTAGTTTTGAAGCTATTCTCTTTCTCTTCCCAAGTAAGGATGATCATTGATCCGATAATGGATTTGTATTTGGTGAACATGACAACATCTTTACACCAGCAAAGCTGGTCTGAAGGAATTCAGTTTTCCTTTGGTGCTTTGATGCAGTGACACAGCACTTTTTACAGGTAGCACACAGTGAGCAAGTCCAAGTAGTTGGCAAGCCACATGACCTGCAGCAACCAATCAGCAATGCTGGAGACCGAGAATGCTTTGCGCTACACACATCTTAGTTCCAGTTCCTCCAGCTCTCTCTCACAGGGGAAGGAGTAGGCAACTGAAAAAAGATTGTTTTATGTTAAAAAGACTTTTGATCTGAAAAAGTTAGAAATCCTCAGAGAATTATGCATTACCATTCCAGTTAGCTAATTCACTACAATGAACTGCAGTTTCAGGCAGGTAGGCTGTAAGTGTGCTAAAAAAAGAAGAGGGGAGAATGCAGAGGAGCAGGGCCAAGTGAATTTAGGAGATTAGGAAAGGTCAGGGGGTATTTTTGAAGGACTTATTTGACAAATACTTTTTACAGCTGTAGGGTTGAGCTCTGCAGACGTTTTGTTGGGGTAGTAAAATTAAGGAGCTAACCTAATACCCAACGAACTTCATTTAATTGGAGTTTTATAGCAATCCCTCTCCTCAGCAGTCTGTTTACTGCACTATTTTTTTCTGTTAGTCAGTGTTTTCAGTGAGGAATGAGGTTCAGATTTCTCAGATCAACACAGAATGAAGTATTGTTATCACTGCAGGAGATCAAGGCTGTCATCTGTAACTATGCTATCCAGCAGTGGTTGGTATTTTTTCTTTCACTCTGACAGTGTTTTCATGTTTTGTTGGAAAATAATGGTTATAAAAACAGTACATGTATTTCAATCTTAATTTGTGCATAACAGGACTTGTGCGATAACATGGTTATCAGTTTCAGCTTGTTAGCTATTCTCGTCATGCCTGCTTTAAGTGACCTCAAGGTTTAGAGGAAATTCCAAAGGAGTTTCAAATTACTACCACTCCCAAATGTGTGTGTGTGTGTGTGGGGGGGGGCAATTATTTATCTTCTCTGAATGGCTGGTTTATGCTAGGCAACTAATGGTGTAGGGATTGCAAGGGGCACCATAGGAGATTGTAAAGAAATCACAGTAGTGTAAACTGCAACACCTGGCTACCCCAGACTGCATACAGTACCGCTCACCCTGCCAGGACAATAATGAGGGACACTGCCCAGTAAAATCAGGGACAAATGCTCACAATCAGAGACACCATTCTTACTTGAAATACAGTGCAGTGTCACAATTTTTGCATCTATTAAAATGCACTCCACAACCTGTCCTAAGGGTAATATTTGTACTGGCATTAATATATACAGTACTCTCTCGTAAGAGGCAAACCAAAAGTTTACTGGCTAAACAGAATTGCAGCCATGTTACAAGTGAGTTCCAAAAATGAATAAAGCAGTTAAAAATACCTAAGGCCTCAAATTGTAAGCAGAATCATTGACTGTGTGTTATTACTGTGTAGACAATGTTGGGGTTATTAAAAATAAAACAAAAATAAATAAAATCCCATACTGTAGCTTATTCAACATTGGTATACAGCTGGATACTATCATAATACAGTAACTTCATACAGTACATACCTATTATGGAGTCACCACTCTATGAGTAGTATATTGCTTTACACATGTTCCCCTTGATGTTTTCTCCCTTGCTCAATGCATATATTAATACATAGACAATGAAAGCAGAAAAAGACCAAAGGTCCATCTAGTCTGTCTAGACTTTCCTATCTTCCCCAGGACCTATTGTTCATACAGAGCACCCCCTGCTCCCCTCTTTAATGCTGACCTGACCAGACCTGAGCAACAACCAAGCCCTTCACTCCATCCCAGCTATGCCTGAAATCATTTATGGTCTTGGTGCCCACCACCTCCACTGGCAGACTGTTTTACAGCTTCACCACCCTTTCCATAAAACAGAATTTCCTCACATCCCTCTTAAACTGTTACTCCTCCAGTTTCAACTCATGGCCTCAGGTTCTTGTTTGTCAAAACATGTTTGCTTACAGTCCTTGATCAAGCCCCAGTGCATCTTTCCTGTACTTGGGACCCCCTCCCAAATAAATATAGAATACAGGATGGGTACGTGTGTAATATGAGAATTTAATGCACATCTGAGGTGTGGGGTGCATCAAAGCATCCCACTCTGGGGGTGTGCATTAAATTCTCATATGCACACTTCCCCATCTTTTATTTTATATAATTGCTGGTGAACAATTTTTTCCAGTCACACACACACACACACACACACACACACACACACACACACACTTTATCTGTCCCTCCAACTGCTTCTCTCTCTCCAGTATCTGTCCCTCCAACTGCCTCTCTCTCCAGTTAAGGATTGTTTATATATTTATTTTTGTACTTACAGTTTACAGTCCCAATTGGCTTCAGGTGCACTTTAGGCAGTGAAGCAGTCCCATTCCTGCAGCTGACAAACGGCAGGATTAACCAGATATAGCATTTTTATTCATAATATTACATGGAGCAGATAAACATTTAAAAAAAAAAAGTATTTTAGATAAGATGGAGAATAAGGAAGGTTTCTGTGGTGGCTTCTTGCTAACAGACAAATGGAGTCACCAAGGAGTCACCTGTTTCAGGATCTGTTCTGCACGCCCACACAGACAGTGAGAGCAAATGACGGGGTGCTAATTTTTGAATGACACAGCAGGTGTTCACCATAAAAACACATGGGAAACAGAAGATCAACCAGATAAATGATCCAGCTCTACTGAAAATTAAATTTACACACAAAGCTGCCTACAGCAATTCATCTTTACAGTTAAGTCTGTGAAACACCCTTAACAAGTTACTGCATTAGCAGTCATAATACATTAGCAGTAGTGGCTCTGACCAGAGTTTGTTACAGAGTGGTGGTCAAGCTAAGAACACAGAAATCCATCATTGCTGTTTTTTGTCCTCTGCAGCTGGAACAGGGCAGAGTGAATTCCACAGACTAGGAAAGGTGCAGGGGGGAGTTCTGCAGGATTTATATGACAGTTATTTTACTGACTGATGGGGGGTGCAGGCAGGGCACAGAAATTCAACTTTATTTATTTATTTTTGTGCCATTGAGTGAAAATCAAGAGAAGAAGGTTGCTGCAATGAGACACGTAGGTTCTCAGTGAGGGTTAGAAGGGTGTCTCAGTGGATGGTGGGTGTGTGGGGGGGCTTCTGTTATTATTTAGAAACCTCTGTGAGGAAAAGAACTTGAGGAGAAAGGGATGCAGGGGAAAGAAAGAAGCAGAGATGTTCCACCATGCCAGTTCCACCATGTATCCATTTTGCAGGTTGTGGTGGCAGAGAAAGACTTGGAGATGGTGCTGGTGGTGGGACAAGGATTGGGTGTCATAGTGGTGGGGTTAAGAAGAGGACTAGGGCTGGGCATATGATAGTATGGCCAAAGAAACTGTGGCTCATTAGTCCCAGACATCCATTGGTTCCACTCACACTGCAAACAACTTTCCCAGCCAGTCATCCAATGCATCAGGTGATACAACCTTCCCTAAGAAATCCAGAAGCAAAGCAGTCTCCCCCTCTTTCTCTATCCAGTGCTTTCAGTTCCACTAACCAGGATAGAAAATAACTGTCTAGATTTGTAAAATAATACCCACTATGCATCTTGTACAGATAACATGAAAACAGCTGCCATTGCAGCCACCCCTGTTTGTGTGTGGACAATTGCCAGTTCACCATGAAGAACTATGTAAACCCCCTGCACCTAAATCATGCATCAGCAGCAGCACCGCCCAACCCAGTGATGCTGCTCATTTATGGTGTAAGGACGGTGACAGTGAGTCTTGGTCTAGCAGGGACATTATGGTTGTCTTGTCAGCAAAGAAAAAAGTACTGTTGTTCATGGGAGTATGGATCAGAGCAAGGTATACCAACTCTGTAGTTCTACAAGCAAGCCAATGGCACCGACACCAACATCACTTAAGAAGAGTGCCAATGAGGAGGAAATGGAAGTGGAGCTGTTAGAGCAGGGGCTTGACAGTGAGGACATTTAGGAGGGAAGCACATGAGGAGGAGGAGGAGAAAGGACAGGGTAGGGTACATGATTTGTTCAAGGAAAAGAATGGGCAAGGGAAAGAAGTATGAGAGGAGGAGAAGCAGGAAGAATAAACAGAAGAGGAGGAAGGCCATGAGGAAGCAAATGTGGGAGAGGAGGATGAAGAACAAGAGGAGTTTGTGTAATGTATCAGCAACCAGATGCAGAAGTCCATCTAGTGGAGAAAGTAAGAGTCATACCTCTCAGCCTCTTGTCCCCAAATGTGGAACATTGCCTCTCAAAATGTGGAAAAAATTAGCAAAAATGTGGAACACTTAAGCAAATGTTTACATAAGAAGCTCAGAACACTGTTAAAATGTTTGCATTTATGTTCAGAAAGTCTGTTATTAATTGAATGATACATGTTTTGCATAATTTACTACATATTTTTGCTTTAAAATGTTAATACTGAATGTGGGACAAGTCCTCAAAATGTGGAACAGGGAGCTTTTGTGAAGTAAAATGAGGAACGTTCTTCGTAATGTGGTACAGTTGAGAGGTATGGTAAGAGTGCAACATATAAGGACAAGAGACAGTCTAATACCTTGGACAAAAGAAAAACACCGTATTTTTTTTATTATTCTTTGGTAACCCAGTAAGGCTCACTAGGCACATGTGCCTGTTTTCAGAGTGACTCAGGAGCACTGGGGTGGTTAAGTAACTTCCTCAGAGTCACATAGTATGCAAGTAGAGGTTGTGGAAATCAAACCAGGGTCTGCTGGATGTATCAAGCTCACTCACAGCTCATTACTCTAACCTCTAGGCTATACTGCCTGCCCACATTTTAGCTGAAAGATTAGAGGAGCGATCCCCGATCCAGCACTGAAACATGCAAATCTGTAATTCAGCTTGCAGAAGATCCCCCCACCCCACCCCTTGAAGCTGGCGATAGACGTTACACTGGCAGTGAGGATAAGATCTCCACTCTGAAATCAGATGCAGACAGCCGTCTGGTGGGAAACAAAAAAAAAAGTGATGTAATGTATACAGAATCAGCAATCAGATGCAGAATGCCATCTAGTGGAGAAAGTAAGAGTACAGCATACAAGAAAAGAGCCAGCCTAATACCTTGGATAAAAGAAGTTTCTTTTTAGCCAAAAAGTTAGAGCTGCAGGGTCTGAGGCCAAGGATACAAGGACTGATCCCTGGGTCCAGCAGTGAAATGTGCAAACCTGTAATTCAATTTACAGAATATGTCCGTCCACAAAGCTGGGGATACACATCACAGTTTGAAGTTCTGATGTCAGTTACACCACTGACTACTGCTGAAAATGAGTGTAACACTGCGGAGTGGAGGCCATCAATAGATGAGACTGCAACATTTAAAAAGGATAATGAAAAAGGGAAAAGCAAGAAAACAAGTTTTTTTCAGGCAGGGAAATCTAAAGACCAGCCACCCCCACCCCCCAATATGATCAGCCCCACAGTAGTGTACCACCTGCTGCTGCTGTCTTGCCAAGCCATTCCCATACACATCATACCTCAGTGGTGGAAAAAAAGAAATCATCTCATAGTTGCCATCCAATTCCTCCCAAAGGCCCCCCAGCAGTCCACTAATGTATCAAAAAATGAAGAGATGTTCGGTAGTGTAGGATTATTTTACAGATGACACCACAAATCCATTGAGAGCATGTTGCAGTCAGTGTGGAAGAGAAATCATTCATGGTCAGTCTTCTTGAACATTGGGAACTAGTATTCAGCTGACCATTTAATATGTAAACATGACATCTTCCTAACAGGCATACATCCATTCCCAAGCATCACTCTGGTCAGATGGGCCCTTCCTAACAGGCATACATCCATTCCCGAGCATCACTCTGGTCAGATGGGCCAGCAACAGCAGCAGCAGTAACAGTGACAGTAGGGTATGGGGACGGGATGGGAATGGACAGTTTTTCAAGTAATGCAGTCACCATGGCAACCACAGCAGGCAAGGTGATGCATCCTCTAGTACTGGTGCTGCTTCAAAAGTACCACATGTGCTACCACCAGCCAAAGTCAGGCCAGAGCATGCCTCACTCTCACTTCCTGAATTGGCTACAACAAAACAAACTGCGCTGCTCAAGTCGTTACATGACCACATGAAACTGTCGACTACTTATCCAGTTCTGTTTGAATTACACAACTTACTGGGGAGACAATGGCCCTTGATCTTCAACTCTTCTTCACCATAGAAGACACTGGCTTTAGAAGATGGTTGTGTGAAGTGAAACCAAATACATCATTCCATCATGCTCCACATTTTCCAGATATGATCTCCTCCATTTGTAAAATGAGTCATTTGGAAACATCATTTGTAGAAACGGGTCATAATAGTTGGTTTTCTTCTGACAACCCCACACCTCACCTGAACTACATTTTTTAAATAAATAAAAGTGAATTTTATAAGTTGAATAACACACTCCAGGATGCGTATTTACAAAGGAATAATGCACATCTCAGGTGGTAGTTGCACTCAGCTAAGCCTCATGCCTAACAACCAGCTGAGGTGTGCATTATTTCCTTATACTGTAACTACACTCTGAGGCAAGGGGATATGTGTGTTCTACAGTGCAGGGTAAGGAGCAAATGCAGGGGAGGCCTCTCCCCTCATATGGACAAATGCAAGGCAAGAAAGAGTTGCATTCGCCAAGTAGGGCTATCTGTGGAACCAAACAGTCAAGGGCCAGAAAGCTACTCAGAAAGTTTATTCAGAGAAATCCTCTGTCAATCATCAGTGTAAGGCTGGTATACAGCAGAACAGGGACCCTCTGCCAAAGCTCTAATGAGTGAAGTACTTGAGCAAGAGGACTGTGAGGAGCATGTTCTGTATACCAGTCCTTCACTGACGAGTGGCAAAGGATTTCTCTGAATAAACATTTCTGGCTCCTGACAGATTAATTGCTTGGTGCCGCAGGTTATCCTAGTTGGTGAGTACAGCACTCTCTTGCCTTGCTACTGTAACTGCACAGCCTGCTATGTGTTATCCCTTTCTTTACAAGGCAGTATGCACACTGATGGTGACACTTCTGAAAGGGGTGGTGGTGGTGGGGGGGTATGTGCATTTCTTTAGTGATATCTGGAGCACGAGTGCAAACCAAAGCTTCCTAAGTCTCAATGCCCATTAGGATGTATCCAAATCAAGGCCCACCACCATTCCTATCTCACCTCCACCCCCGACCCTTTCAGTGGAAGACAGGTGTGTAGCTTCTGCTATCATTTAGAAACCTCCAGGATATTGTAGCAGTCAGCCTCACAGAGGCACACCAATAAAGGAAGTGCCTTACTTAATGTGTAGTTCATGGGGAAGGGGGGGAAAGCACAGTAGAAAAAAACATTATGCAGTTCACTGAATCACTGTTAGGCATCTGGATATACCCTCACAATCTAAGGGTGGGAATTTTCAAGATGGACAGTGACAGTAACATGCTAAAGCAATGAATGATGGGGATTTCAGCCATGCACCTTGTTTCACACACACTAAACCTGGCGATGACTCATGTGCTTGATAAACATGTTTAATAAAAGAAACACTTGACACTATATGGGGGATCACTAGAGAGTTCCATTGTTTCCCCAAACTCACTGAGCTCCTCTGCTATTACCAGTGGTTCCTCACTCCAGCTGAGTTGCCAAAACATTTTATAAAAGTTGCACTTGAACTGGTTAAGCGTTTAAATGTGCAATCAGTTCCTGGAGACAAGAAGACTCCTTCACTTGTCTCCAGGAACAGGTTGCTATTATAAGGGCTTTTCTTCTGGACCAGACTTCTGCCAGTCGGTTTCTGTCTTCACAGATACTGGGCCACATTGGACTCCCTACAGGTAAGTGTTCAAAAACAATACAATTTAAGTTGCCAATGAATTGCCAAATCGAAAAAAACAATGCAAAGTCAACTCATTGGAGTATTAGTTTAATATAAATTGTACAATACATGTGTTACCGGTGTCAGTAAGGAAGGGCTTAAATGCAAAGGTGTTGAAGTGCTGAGAATTTTCAAAGAGTGAACTGGCAACTCACCAAGATGCAGGCAATGCAAGGAGGTGTCATCAGGGGCTCAGTAAAGGAGTGCACTGGAGTCTTGTGTGTCAGACACTCCCAGAAAACAGTTGGAAAGTTAATTGTCAAATCTGAAAAGACGCTATGAATTGCACTGATTGACTTTGTGAGACTTTCTTCAGAGATTCAGGTCAGTGCTGTTGGCATACCTATCTGTTGTCTTGGACAGTGATTCTTAAGTAACAATTATTTTCATGGACTATTATGACAAGTATTGGCAAATGCAGATGCAGCAAATCCATACAGTCTGCATACGAATGCCAGCCTCAGATTACTTGGAGCAGTCCTCTGGCAAGCTTATCCCATAGGACCTAGACCTGTGGCCTTCATCAGTAGGAGTTTGACACCATCTGAATGGAATTATCTTGTCCCCAAGTTGTAGTGTTTGGTGCTCAATTGGGCCATCATGGGCCAGTCTCATGAATACCTCTGTGGAGCACACATCACCATCAAAATGAAAAACCTCCTAACATACATGAAGTCCACGTTGAAGCTGGATGTCGTTGGATGCAGGTGGTTATCAGCTCTGTCAACATATGACTACTGTGCAGAGTACAGATAAGATTTAAATCATATTAATGTCAATACAGTATCATGACACCCCATCATTTCTGCTACGGAAGGAAAGAAATGGGTATGCATTTGAGAAAACAGTGAAAACATTGTGCAAAAAGTCTGACACTTATGAGCAGCCATCACCTGCCAATGCTCATCATCTTGTGGGCAGTTCTAAGAGCCTCTAGTGAATGTCCTCTTCCTGCCTTTTGTAGTTTTATAGCTATGGATAGAGTGACTTTGCTGCTGCTGTGTCAGTCTGACTTGCATCATGAACAAAGACTGGAATGCAGCTTGCAGGCTATACTCCAAAAGGGATGGAATGCAAAACAGTTTGTACCCAAATATAGAGACACTCACTTGCTGCTGAAAAAGTGACCCAAGTTAAAGATGAAAAACAATCTGAGTTGACATATTTATAGAATGATGTAATATGAAGGGGAAACTCCAAAGGGAGGTCCAGTGTGATCCCCAAATTTTGAAATTGGTGACTTCTTCCAGTTTGGATCCATCAGTACAAGTCAGGGAAAGACAAGCCATGCTTCACTGACATTTAGGCCTGGAACTAACCAGGATTGCCTTCAATAATACACACAGAGTGGTAATATTATGTATAAGCAGGGACATCCATAGCAAAGCAGTTAAACAAACTGAAAGGCACCAAAACTAAACTGTGGTGGATCCAGGATGGGGGGTGTTGGGGGTTAGAACCTCTTTAACCCCCAGATTAACACAACATTAGTGGGCTCTTCATCCCAGACCTCATTAAAAGTGTGTTGACCCCCTTTACAACACTGCTAGACCTGTCTCTAATAAGATCTAAAAAGGTCCAGCATCAGGTCCCAGGCTTGCAAGTACAAAACATTGACTTAATGTCGATTAAGTTAGGGGCAAATGAGGTAAAAATGGTAAAGAGGCTAAGGAGGAAAATCTTTTGGGCAAGCAGAAAAGAGATAGCAGAGGGATGGGGTGAAATAGGAGAGGGGCAAGAGGAGAGTAGGAGGAGAAAGGAAAAAGAGGGGAACTGCGTCAACTTCACTCATTATGTCCTTCATTTCTTCACTTAGTCTCATCCATTGTGCAAATGGTTCAGTTACTAGGGTATCAATTATTGGAGACAGTCACATACAGTGGAGTCTGTCAGGATGAAACACAGTGTCACAGTTTCTTGCATGACGAGAGGGATTAGCTGCCATTGAAATTGCTTGGTTTCCTGCAGTAACTCTGCTGCAGAATTTTGCAGAATTGGGTTTCATCCTGGCAGGCTTCACTGTACACATCCCTATCTTATTTAGCTTGTTAGTTTACATTTTTGGAAGTATTCTTCATTAAAACATTCACCATGGTCTCAGGTGCTGCTCCAGCCTCACATGTGTTGAAAAGTTCATTTTCCCCATGACTTCACTGTACACAGGAAAATCTAGGATGCCCTGTCAGTGTCAATTAGGATTTTAGGAATATGTCTTTTATTTAATAACGTGTTTTCATCTGTGTGTTACTGTACAAACTGCCATTTCTTCTTTCTTAATGTGTTGTTTTATATTTCTGGTGCTCAGAGCCCTGGAAGGATACTGTTCTTAAAATAAAATTCTACTCCTACTAATGCCCGTTTTTGCATTTGGGCTCACAAAAGTAGTGGAACCTGCGCAGATCCTCTGTTCAATGTGGCAGACATAAGTTTTCATGAGATCTTGCTCTAAATATGTTTCAGTTTACAAAAATTGGAGGTGTTGCCCACTGCACCTTAATTTCTTTCATTTTTTTTTGGGTTTTTGTTAACCAGGTAATGCCACTTGACAAAAAAAAGCTTATTTTCAGGCATGATCCACGCGACTACTGCGCAAACTGTGCAAATGACAAATTAAAAATTTCAAAACTATCTCAGGTGCAGTGCAAATGAGAAGCACCATGATACTGTACAATACAGTTAATTACACTGAATGCACATGAAGATGATGCAAGTATATGTTCAGGTACAAACATTTGAGTATAGTAAACGTTTTCTCAGTCTGCACCATGGGGTCAATGCACAAAATCATGGATTGCCTATGCACCATGTATCTACAGTTATAGACAACCCTAGATCTGAAAGCCATGAACCAGGGGTCCAGCAGACCCCTGGCGACATTAATGGAAGGGGTGCATGCCCCTTGCACACTTGATCCCCTGGTCGAACTTGTAGCTATGTGTACAGTTGGTCCATGCATGTGTCTTAGAGTGTGCCCATGCACCATGCCATTTACAAAGACTCAGAGCGCAGGGTGAGGGGGATGCAGGATATGGTAGTGAGGACCTTGGCATATGTTTTGCACACCTGTGAATCATGCGTACCCAGCCTGCAGTAGTGTATAGTACCCATAGAGCTTTTTTTGTCCCAAAATCCACATTGTTGTTCCTGTGGAGCTTTATTAAATGGTTCACTGGGGTGTTAGGTGCTACAATGGTTTATTTTGACTCCTATGGAGTCTGGACTGTTCTGCTCTGTGGGCTGTTCTGGGGATGTGAAAAACCCACCCTTGTTGGCCTGCTTTCTGTGTAGCTTTTTTGTAATGCGGCACTGTGGACAGGTCTGCCCTGAGGCCTTCCTTGCCCTGGCTTGGCTCTGATGGAGTCAACAACTACACCACCTCTGTAGATAGTCCTAGTACATGGGTGCCCTCTCACTCCCGCAGCCTTGCACACTTGCCTGGGCACTGCTTAGCACCATCTATTCAATTTAATTGAGAACAATTCTGTCTTCTACAGGGATGGCTGTCGGTATTGCATTATTGTGCTGCCACCCACTCACCACCATGAACTGACTTCAGTGGGGTTCTGGTGCTGGCTAGCCCTGCATTGCTGTCTTGCTAGTGAAAGAGGAGGGACAAGGACTTGAGGCTGGAGACATGTGCTGCACTGGGAGCAGGGGAAGGACACGAGAAGGAAAAGCTGCTGCTACTGCTGTTGAGGGCCACAGACTGGCCATGGCTATGGTACATGGATTATGCTGTTCCTTTACACTGCCGACTGGAAGAGGCAAACCAGAGGAGCCAACAGGATTGGCATCAGTCCAGCAGGTAAGCCCTTGCTGGTCTCCATCACTCCCTGTGTGTTGCTCCTTCCTTGGTTTCACCAGAACTCCTTAAAGGTCCCTATTGAATTCGTTGTTCGAACCCCGAGCTCGAACAGCAACCACCCCTTGAGATTAGCTGGCCAGCACTTGGCTGCTGCTACTTCACGCTGCCTGCCCGGAGCCTTTGGAGCAGGCAGCCCAGTAAAAGGAGTAAGGAAAAAAAGTTCCTCTATTTCAAGTGTGCAGCCCAAAGGACAGTCACTATGGATTGAAGAGGAGGTGTTTGGTCTTGATAGGAATGGAGGTAAACTGATGCAGGGGCTTATTGCTTGTAAACAAGGAAGAATTAACTACTATAAGGGAGGACTCAGGGGACAAAAGGCTCCAAACTATCCCCAGCTGCTCCCTTATTCTCACACTATAACGACTGGGGTCCCCTGTATAAGTAATCCATTGCTCCCTGGTTTCCCAATGTGTCAAAATTGATCCCAGGCTGCTGTTTTGTGCTCCCTGGGTGGTCCCTAGTCAATTTTCTGTGGGGCACCCAGCTCTGGGGCACTACATACTACAGCGAAGACCATGAGGATGAAGCACAGAGTAACAGTTTCCTGCATGACAAAAGGGATTACCTTCCATTGAAATTGCATTGTTTCCTGCAGGAACTCTGCTGCAGGACTGGGTTTTATGCTGGTGAGCCTCATTGTCTACAAGCAGAATTTAACAGCTTGGAGCAGCACTAATACCTTTCTACTCCTGGGCATTTTTACATTTTAATTCTTTAATGATGTCCTGGATATCTCAAACTATAATTATTTTATACAAGTCTTGTTTTACTACTACTGGGTCCCAAAGCTAAAAGATTAAGATTAGGGATGGGTGAAGTTCATTCATTATGTTACACAGCCTTCATGGTGAAGTACAAAAACTGCATTTTCACGTAGTCTTCATTATAAAGTGGAGGGGTTGGGGCTTCATGTAATCTCATTACGGTGAAATCTGACTGATGAAGCCCATCATAGTTCACAGAAAGGAACACTGGAGAGCAGGTCACATGACTGATATCCTGTCCAAAAGAGTAATCACATGGCACGGGCTGCAGCAGGATTTTCTCTACAATGACCCATGCACTGAGTGCAGTCCTAGAATGGAAGCAGAGGGAACAGGAGCTGTTCTGTGCTGAATAGAATCAGTCTTATTTAACTTGAAATCCATCGTAGTTAGTGAAGAAATTGGTACTCAATTTGAGTAATTAGATTTTGCAGAATGTACCTGAAAAATCTTTTTCTTTTTTTAGGATAGAAAACATTTTACGCAATAACCCACAACAGGGTATGGGTTTTATTCTTATAGAAATAGGTTTTCTTTCTTTTCATTATGCTGTTACTACGTAGAATACGTGAAGGGGATGGTTAAGACTTAATGCCTTTGAATGCACCTGGGAAGGCTAACGCTAGGTAAAATAGGTTAGGTGCCTTTGTATGCACCTGGCAAGGCTGTTGTTAGGTAGATTAAATTAGTTTAATTATGAACTGTGCATTTCCTGGAAATCAATGAACAGGATGTTGTTCCATGCTCCTTCCCTTTCACATGCATTGTCACGTTCAACAATTGTTACAACATTGATTTCCACTGGGTGCTCATGCCCGGCTGCTTGTTTGCCGCTTGGGTACATCATATCACATATGTATTTCTTGACCTGAGCTGTGTCCAATTTAATGTGTGCACAGGCAGGCATGGTGTAATCTGCATCAGCCACTGGAAGCAAGTGATGATGATTCTGGATGCCTAATGCCACCTTTTCATGACCCTTTGAAAATGTTCAAGATTTGACTATAGTGTACCTAGCATCAGTCACACTGAACCTCATCATTCCTCATCATAATATGATATAAATAAATATATTGCAACTTTCTTAATTATAAATAAAATAAAAAAATCTTATAACATATACTTTTATTTGAGTATGCGAAGCTTTAGTCGCTCCAACATCCTAGCAGCTTATCTTAATATATAAATATAAGCAGATAAATATAAATACATTTCTTACTTACAAAAAACAATAAAATTATTTAAAAAATACAATTATTTAATAAATACAGTTAATCTAGTGTTCCTGCTAGTGTCAGTCATTCCAGCATTCCTCCTCCTTTCTAGTGGTCTTCTACAGTTTAACACAAAACTGAGCTCAAACACACCATACACCAGCACACACAAGTGCAAAAGTGTTTATTTTACTTGCACAGAGCATACAAAAATGTTAAAACAAGTACTCACAAATGCAGTGGTGGAAAGGATGCCAACGTTTTGCCTATTAACGTACACCTTGATAAAGACTGCGGCTGCCACCACCAGACTGCTAATATCCTAATATCATAAGCCTCTGGTGGTAGGAAACCCCAGGGCTTTTTTTTTAGGCCAGTTAGGCCAGCCTGGCTACCCATTCAGTAGAACTGGGGGCTTCTGGGAAGGTGGTTGTGGTGGTGGGGTGAAATGTTGGATATCAATGGTCTGCTGTGGTAATATTATCTTACATAGCCAACTGCTAGAGGATGGGTGAGTTGGGGGGGGGGTGTTCTTGCCAGATTTGCCACACCAGCCACTTAGTCACCAAACTTGCCAGCCACTTGTCTGTCTCTTGGGGATGGGGTATATATGGGTGAGTGGATGCATCGCTGCATGGGGGGCTGCTTGGTTTGCTAGATGAAGGATTTACTACTAATATTAGACTTAGTGGGATACTGATGCAAAGGGCTCTTGGAGGCCAAGGGTGGGGGAGGGGAGTTGTGTGCACAAGAGATATTTGACTAGCAGGCCAGCAAGTGCAACTAAAGAAAGTGACCACTACCAGTCCAGTACCACATACACTGAGTGATCTGACTGCTGCCCTGTGGATAACATCCCAGCATCTACAGCTGCCCACCTGCTCTGTTGTGAAACTGCACTAACCACTGAACCACCAACAATGAGGACAGCCAGAAGACCACCGGCAGGCACTGGCTTAAGTTAAGGAGACAGGGAGGTATGGGTGGAGAGGGGAAGGCATTCGCCTGGCCACTAAGGACTGCTCTGCTGGGTAGGGGAGCTTTGGTGACTGACCAGAGTCACAGAACTGGAACTTCCGATTCCATCTCTGATTCTGCTCCAAAGCCTTAATCAAAGTCAGAACAGAATCAGAATTTCCAGAATTCTGACAAGTTGCATATGGAACATGTTCTAGAGAATCCAAGCATGCCTAGTGCAAATGTGATTGAAGAAACAGCAGGTGCAGGCACACAGCATTACACAGGAACCCCCTTCTGATTACGTGGTGTGTTTTGCACTTGCTCACAAGTGCTTCCTCAAAAGTCCAGTGTGCCTAGCTTCAGTCACTCATCCTTCCTCATCTTATTACTATAACAAACAAATGTAAATACATTTAATAATTAAAATAAACCATACAATAACTGCAGTGTGCCTAGCTTCAGCCACTCCAAAAGTCATCCTCTTCCTCCTCATTATCGGGGCCTATTTCTAGTGGGCCAGGCTTTAGTCACTCCAAGCCTGCCATGCTCTTTACATGTCAGACTGGCAGAATTTTTTGAAAGAGTGGCAGCCTATACCTTTGGGCTACTGTATTTATCTACATCACCCAGAAAGCAAAACTATGCCCTTCTCCCCCACCTCAGCTCACTTCGCATTCATTCACAGCTAAAAACACTGAGAGTGCAGTCGGGGAAAAACATTCATGCAAAAACTGCTTTTTTCAATGTTTGACACACCATGTGACCTGCCCAGCTAATCACCCTTCATGAAGTAGAGCTGGCATCTCCAGCAGAGCAACTCACGTAGTGCTGTGTACCCCAGATTTATTGAAGTAGGGTCATTGTATCATCCTTGTGAAGAGCAAAGTTTATGATTTCACCATACAGTGAAGGAAAACTTCACAACAAATCTAATTCAGAAACTTTTCTAAATCTCTCTTCACCCATGTCCTCAAAAAACATGAACTTGGGTGCTTATAAAACGTTGAAAAAGTATTGGCTGCATCAAGAAGATTTTTTTGTAAGATATTGAGTATGGAGAATGATGCCCCACATTTATAGCTGCTGAGCTTTATGGGTGTTGGAGTTGAGCCCCTGGGCTCGATTTTCAAAGCATGGTGCAGGGTTTGTGTCAAGTCCTGCATCAAACCCAGCCCTCGGCACAGCTGCACCAAACATCTTTGCCCCAGCTGTGCCCAATTTTGGTTGGTCAGGCACAGTTATGACACTTTACCTGATTTATGGCAGCTTGTGCCAAATATCTGGTGCAAGCTCCATAAAATGGGTACCTGGTAATGCCACAAGCAAGACCAGAAAAAGTTGGTCTAACTCGCGGCAATTGGCCCATGGGATCAAAAATCCCAATCACTGGTTGTGTGATTGTTGTAAGCCCTGTGTGTCATATCTTTGATGCATTTGTGGCTTGCAGCAATCTAAGCCATTTTGAAAACCTGGCCCCTGGTTTCTAAATTTTAAAATGCGAAATTTTTGCTATATTTATATTCCAAGTCCAATTTTCAACTGGGCTTAAACTCCTTCTAGTGTCAGTAGGGAGCTCACTTTATTTACATGTATGTTCTTGCTGTGGACATGTTATAAGTTTCATGCTCCAATCCATATTCTCTGATCCTTTTTTTGGTAAAATACATAATAATGTTGTCAATTTACTCCTGATTTTGTGTTTGTCTCCTGGAGACTTACCAGTAACAGTTCCTCTTTGTATCTGAACCTTAGACATATTTCCATCCCTTTATTTAATGAGAAGACAAACTCAAGAATGCATTCAGCCTCCGTCTACTCAACTTTTTTTTTATATTGCAAAGCTTTAAGTCAAAAGGACAGTGCATCAGCCTGCTGGGGCAGCTGCAGGGCTGCCATTGTCGATGCCGATAACCCAGGTTCAGGACCGCGCCCTGGCCAAGGGAGGGCCGGTTGGGGTGGGGAAGGACTGAGCCTTGCTCTAAGTGAACACTGTCACCTGGGAGTCGACAAACAGAGGTACAGCATAGAGTGGAAAAGGGGGGGGGGGATAAGCTTGCTGACTGTGCATTATGCCACGCAATCATGTGCATGTGTGAGCATTAGAGTCCTACGTGAGAAACTCCTAGGGGCAGGGTTTAAAAGGGGACAAAAACTTCTTGCCACACAGGTGATGCTTGGTACATTTGGGCTCCACACAGACTACCATACCCCTCAGCACCTATAAGGTATGTGGAGATGGGACCTCCATCCCAGTCCCACCTTTGGAGGGAAGCCAAAGGATTAAAAAGTTGGGGGGCTGTAGATGGGTGAACAGAGCTGTGTGGTTGTCTGGAGTGTTGTTGAAGGAAAGTGGCCAGGATAGAAACAACACAAATTAAAACCAAAAGTCAAAAGGATGGGGGCATGGGCGAAAACCTTGTCATTTCCAATTTGCAAGCCTGTAGTTCTAGTAAAAGCTATCATGGTCAATAAGATATGCCCATTATTCAATTCTGGCTGATGACACAGCACAAGGAATAGCCCAGCACACTAATTAGAATGCTGGCATCCCAGGGGTATAATCCCACATGCATAACACTCCTGTACAGCATACGCTGCATGTACGAATACAGGGCTGTGTTAGCACCTCTCAAGATGCATATTCACATTGTACCAGAGCCTCCTGCTAGCCACAGGTAACCAGGAGCAAAGGGGCTAGTGCATTGCAAGCATGCTAGCACCTTTGTTCCTGGTGCCATATTCAAATGCCAACATCTAATGACCACACAAAGAATGCAAGGGCCAAAAAAGTTATTTACATGCCATTATGTGGCTATTAATATCTCTGTGCAGTTCCACTGTTCTGTTGTATGTACAGAGGCATGGCGTAGGGAAGTGTTTGGTGCTCCCTCCCACCCTTGAACAATAATTATAATAAATGTAATTTCCTAGTGCTAGTGGTTCCCTTCCCTAATCCTATCTCTGATGTCAGTTGGAATAAATGTAAAGCCCTGGGTGCTAGTGGTACCCCTTCCTGCTACGATCTCCATCAGGAGATGTGTATTTTCACATTTCACTCCTTGGTAGTTTATTACCCGATCCCCACTGGCAAAATAGAACATCTCCCTTCGGTCCTGTGGACCCTTCCCAAGAAGGTCTCTGCTCCTCATGCCCACTGACCCCAACCCCTGACAGACGATGGCTGGCACTTTGCCTCCACTCACCTTCCTGGCCAGTCACCACCTGCTCTGCACAAGTCCTGTAGCAATATACCAAGTTGCATATACATAAAGAACTTTTGGACAGAAAAGTAACATAAGTCTACATACATGCTTATTACAGCACTGCTTTATGCGGCAGACTTAGTTTGCTCCCATGATTTTCCAACCAGCACGTTTCATTTTATGCACTACTGCATTAACACATCCCAGGATAGTAACATGATCTTTTTGCTTTTTAAAACCTGGGGCGTCTTTTTCAGATCCATGGGCTAATGTGCTGTTGGGGAGACATGTCCAATAAAACCCGTCTCATCTGCATTAAACAGTTGTTCTGGCACGAGACCCTCATTTTCAATCAAGGTTTGCAGCTTCTCCATGAAAGGTGAAATGTACTCATCTGTAGTACTCAGGCACTCCCCAAAAAGTTTTAGCTGCCTGATTCCATGTCTCCTTCTAAATCTGTTTACCCACCTCTCGCTGGCCACAAAGACCTCTTTGTTTCCTAGTCGCTGATGGAACTGCAGTGCTTTCTCCTTAAGGAGAGGTCCTGAAATTGGGGTTCCTTTTTGCCTTTCTTGGCAAAACCACAGATAAATTGCCTTATCCCTGTTGTCATCATTACAGGTGTGCATGTTTTTTCTTTCATAAGAGCCAGCTTCTGTTTCCATCGATAGGGTAAAATCTCTTAGCTTGTCTTTTGACGCTTTTATATCACTTATTGTAGATTTCCCCACATCATACTCGCCAGCTAAAACAATGGCATGTTCCCCATTCTCCAGTCATTCTACAATTCTTTCTTTGTCTGCCAATGAGAGGACTACCAGTTTGCATTTGGAAGCCATGTCTGAAGTGAGGTGAGGTGAGTTGTGCTTCAGCTAAAAGGTAAGTGTTTTTGGATGTTCATTAATCAGCCACTAATTAAAATCACTTGTTGTATACGTAGGGGAAAAATAAAGACTGAGTGCTGATAACTGCACTTCTAATTAAGCCCAGTAATATTTTGGCAGAGTTGCAATTAACTGACATAATAGCCCTTGCCATAACATAATAGCCCTTGCCAGTAGGTGTGATCACATTAACATCCATTTCTTACAAGTTTTTCATATTCCAGCAGCTTGTGATGTGGTTACAATGGGCGGTAATTGACTGCAAAGACACAAAGCGTTTTCTTCTTTTCTGTGCCAGGGACAACTAGCACCTTCGTTAGATAGGGAGTTCAGTTAAGGTTGGGAGGATAAACGGGGTTGGACTGTACTTTTCTGTCCAAATGTCCTGTATCGATATACTGCTTGGTATAATCACTACAGGACTTCTGCAGGGCAGTTAGTGGCTGACCAGGGAGGTGAGTAGAGGGTAAGTGTCGGCCGTCATCTGGGAGGGGGTGGCTTTAGGAGGGAGGAGGCTACTGAGAGGAGGTACTTCTGGATAGCAGGGAGTTGTTCTATTGTGTCAACAGGGATCAGGTGAGGGAGGAGGGGCCGCTAGACTACCAGGGAATGAAATGTAGAAATATACATATCCTGATGGAAATCATGGGAGGAGCTGCATACTACTAGCACCCTTACATCAATTCTGATTTGGAATGGGGATGGATCAGATGAGGAAGGGGGGCATTAGCAATAGGGATTCTACATTACAGGGGATTGGTAAGGATTCAGGAAGGTTGTTTTCCTTTACACCAATAGCAGTGGTGCCAGGGGTGGGGGTGGGGGTCATGCACCACAGTGTGCATTGTTAAAAGTAGGGTTTTGGAAGTAGCAAATAGCCCTGCCACATTAGCCTTTCAGCACTTCCAAACCTGTTAAATATATCACCGCACCCCTATAACCAAGAGCCTCACCTCATTTTTAATGAGTGCTGTGGTGTTTTTAGCATGAGTCCACTAGTGACTCAGTCACACTTTTGAATATAGCAGCAGCCCCACTAACATGCTTTTGGTGTGCAATATCTCATTAGCACAGCACTATGTATGTTTCTGCTGTATGCACACGCTTGTTCGTTGTCATGTAGATGGTGGCCAGCCAAAGTGGTGGGTGGAAGATCTGTGTTTATCACCACACTGCAACACAGATGGCAGTGGTTTTCACATTTGAAGCATCACTTGGGTGCAGATGGGGGATATGGGTGGTAGGTGGTAGGTGGGACAGGGAGTCGGTACAGGTGATATGGAAAAATAAAAAAGTAGTGAAACACACACAGTATAGTTCTGAAAAAAGCATTTACTGGGCATCCAAGAAAGTTTCCCCAGTGCTTCGAGAGAACATTCCCACTTCATTGGGGGGGGGGGGGAGTCACTGAATACCTTACACTATTATATAGTTAATCATACGTGACATATTTCAAAAGTTTGTGATGTGTCTAACACAGTGTTACATTTAATACTTCCACAAAAAATACATAATCCAAAACACCAAAGTGTTCATGTGAAACATAGAAACATAGAATCTGACGGCAGATAAGGACCGCTTGGCCCACCTAGTCTGCCCATTTTCCTACCTAACAGATAAACTGCAGATCCTAGTTAACTAACAGCTTACTTCCTCCTACCCCCCTCTAGGACTGCCTTATGTCTGTCCCATGCATTCTTGAATTCCCCACTGTTCTTGACTCCACGACCTCCTTAGGGAGGCTGTTCCATGCATCCACAACCCTCTCCATGAAAAAATACTTCCTCACATTACCTCTGAGTCGTCCCCTCTCTATCTTCAAATTGTGCCACTTTGTTCCTGCACATCTCTTTTTCTGAAAGATGCAACCCTCTTGGACTTTGTTGAGTCCCTTGAGGTACTTACAAGTTTCTATCATGTCCCCTCTCTCCCTTCTTTCCTCAAGGGTATACATATTAAGCTCCTTTAGACTTTCTTTGTATGTCTTCTGGTGCAGACCCTGCACCATTTTGGTTGCCCTCCTCTGGACAGCCTCCACTCTGTCTATGTCTTTGCGGAGATGGGGTCTCCAGAACTGCATACAGTACTCCAGGTGGGGTCTCACCAACTGTCTGTACAGAGGGATAACAACTTCCTGTTTTCTACTATTGGTGCCTCTCCCTATGCATCCCAGTATCCCCCCAGCCTTCCTTACTGTCTTCTCACATTGCTTTCCCACCTTTAGGTCATCTGATATAATTACCCCTAGGTCCCTTTCCATTTTTACTGTTGTCAGTATCTCACCCCCCATTGTGTACTCTTCCCCTGGGTTTTTGTTTCCCATGTGCATTACCTTGCACTTCTTTGCCAGGGCGGCGTGAAACGTTGATGTTACTGGTGCCTGGGGGGTGCTTTTTGTAATTAAGTTGCTATATTTGAAGCTACTATGACATCCATGCATCTTTTGTGCTGTTGAGCCAACTTTTTTTCTTTTATTGAATCTGAGCTGCCATACATTTGACCATTCCTCCAACCTTGCCAAGTCCCTTCTCATCCTTTCCACTCCATCTTGTGTCTCAACCCTGTTGCAGATCTTTGTGTTCTCTGCAAAGAGATATACTTTTCCTTCCAGTTCCTCTGCAATGTCACTTATAAAGACATTAAAAAGGACCGGTCCCAGTACTGAACCCTGCGGTACCCCGCTAGTAACCCTCCTTTCTTCAGAGTGGACTCCATTTACTACTACCCTTTGTGTCCTGTTGTCTAGCCAATTTTTTATCCAGGCTACCATCTTGGGACCCACTCCAAGGTTGGCTAACTTGTGTATTAGTCTTTTGTGTGGGACTGTATCAAATGCCTTGCTAAAATCTAGGTACGCCATGTCCACAGCCCCTCCCTGGTCTACTACTTTGGTCACCCAGTCAAAGAAATCTATTAGATTCATCTGACATGACCTACTCATCGTGAATCCATCTTGCCTTGGGTCCTGTGCCCCACTGGCCTCTAGATACTCAACAATTCTTTCCTTCAGAAGTGATTCTATCATTTTCCCTACCACTGAGGTCAAACTAACTGGTCTGTAGTTTCCTGCCTCTGTCCTGCTCCCACATTTGTGAAGAGGAATCACATCCGCCCTCCTCCATTCCTCAGGTACCACCCCATCTTCCCATGATTTGTTAAAGAGAGTAGTCAGCGGTGTAGTCAGCAAAAATAACTGTTCTGCAAATAGGATTATTTTTCCCAAAATGCATTACCTTACATTTTACTACGTTGAATGTCATTCCCCATTTTAATTCCCATACTTTTAATTTAGATAGGTCAAACTGCTGTGTTTCCATGTGTTGTTGCTGTATTCGAGGCTGATCCCAAGGGATGACTGTTTAGCACACCTTAGCTGTGAGAGTAATGGTATGGATGATATACCTGTGCTTGGGTGGAGAATGGGGCCACTGAAGTACTGTAGACTATTATGGTATTTCAATGCATTACACCATTGGATGGGAACTGTGGAGGAAGGGGGTCCAATAGACAAATAGGGACTTATTGTTACATGCATTGTGGCAGCAGATGGCCATCAGAGAGGTAAGGGGCCACTAGACAACCCGGGACTTATCTCTGCATGCATCACAGGATCAGAGGGGCACTGGGAAGGAGGGGCCATCAGACAATCAGGGACTTATCTTTGCATGCATTACAGCACTGGATAAGTATTGGGAGGGAGGGGGCCATTAGACAACCAGGGACTTGTCTTTGCGTGCATGTGACAGGGAGATCCTGCCACTCTTGAGGACCAACTTTTTCTTAAATCTGTTGCAACAGTTCTTCTATTTCTTAGCCTAATCTATCCTTTACAATTTCTAGTCCATAAGGTTGGTCACCTATGGATACCCCTTCCCTTTCTTGACTATGCTATAGTGTCCTCTTTAATTTTCTTTTTCCCTCTCAGGTCCTTGTACAGGGAGGTTATTGTGGTGACCTCTCAGCGTATATAAAACAACAGGCTGTGTTTATCATTGTTAGATTTAGTATGTAATAGCACTATGCCATAAAATACTTCAATGTATGTACCTTATGTGTATGAAACCTGTAAATGTTGAAAATACCGAGGCACTAGCTGTTTTTGATAAAGGTAAAAAGTACTAGTTGACTGTATTAAAAATAAAGTTAGTTGTGCTATTTAAACCACAAATAAATTGCTGTAAACTGAGACAATCTGAAATCTCATGTTGATTTGCATGTATCACATGATGCTTTATGCACACTTGCATTATGGAAGTATGTGTGATGTTGTGTTTCTTTGAAACTTGGCTTATTGTCAATGCCCTTTGGGGTAACTCATGTTTCAGTGCTTCTGCACTGAGGTTCTTTGTCTTTAACTTGTTTTTTTTTTTTTGGTTTGAGCCCCCACTACCCAAGCCAACAAGGCCCTCATAGGGGTGGAGGCTGAATCTCAACTGCTAAGTTAGATCAGAGATCAGTGAGTCAGTAGGTGCTGGCTAAGTGCAGAGAAAGGACATATATAGTTTGTTGCTGCAACTTGATGTACTGAAGAAGGTATATGCCATTGCTTAGGGTTATCACCTGTATTTTGAATAAACATCACATAGAGATTGTGTGTTGAACTTGAAATTCGGTGTCTGGTCCATCTGTTATCCCACAACCCCTCCAAAGTGCATTACAGCACTGGATAGGTATTGTTGAGGGAGTGGGCCATTAGACAACCAGGGACTTGTCTTTGCATGTATTACAGCACTGGATAGGTATTGGGGGAGGGAGGGGCAGCCATTAGACAACCAGGGATTTGTCTTTGCATGCTTCACATCATCAGATGTGCATTGAGGATGGGGGAGAGGGGTCCACTGGACTGGCAAGGACTGGCAGCCATTACTGTCAGTCCACTACCTGGCACTTGGACAGGAGAGGGGAGGGTGTTCAGGTGATTTATCACTGTGTGTGATATTTAGGGAAGGGTTTTGTAACCAATAAATAGAGCTGCAACAGCAGCCTTTTACCACTTACAAATCCACAAAATACACAACTGTGCACTGTATGTTGGAGGGTTACCTCATTTGCATGGATGCAGTGGTGTATTCTGTTACCGTGAACATTCTATCCATTAAGCACTGCACACCAGGGCACTTGGAATATAGCCCCCCCCCCACCATACCACTCAACTGTCCCTGATTTTCAGGGACGTCCCTGATTTTGCCTCAAAATTTTCCTCTGTCCCTCATAAAATTTGTGTTTTTGTAACAGAACAGTGAGGATTAGAAGCACAAAATAATGTCAGACATTAAAGTTACAGACTTGTCCTGTTTCAGAAAATGCATCTTAACACAAATCCCTTTATTCTATAAGCTTTCTGAGTGAATAGTACCAGTTTTTAAGATGTGTCCCTGATTTGGGGTCTTTGTCCCGAATTTTTTTTAAGCCTTGTCCCTGATTCATGAGACAAGAGGTTGAGAGATATGCCCCCCCGCCAATCACACACAGCCATGTTAGCGTGGCGCTATTCACGTTAGCACCATGCTAACCTTCTGAATATGGGGGTCAAAGGTATCAGACCAAATTCAAGAAAACCTGGTGCATGCAAGGTAATCATATTAAAGAGGTTTATGAACCATTTTGTCCCATGTTGTACAAACGTGTAGATAGTTAGAGATACAGGACATTTTTTTCTAATGTTGGTAAAAAGCAGTCTTTTAGTACATGTGAAGAAATCATGGAGGATTAGTCACACCAATCCATTTATTGCTGCTAGCAGTGGTACATTTAGATCAAGCACTGTACTGCGCACATAATTTAGTTGATGGAATGCAACTGAATGTTTGCTAAAATGATGTATGCCTTCCCTTGTTCTACCTCCTTTTGTTGACGGAGGTAACTACTGTGATATGTGTTGTGATTTTTTTTGTATTTTTTTGTGTGTATGAAATTCGACCCAGTTTTTATACGTGACTGCAATTAATAAATACATTGTTAGTATAGATTTCACTGTGGATATGTAAAATCCTTGACCAATCTGAGACTGCAACAAAAAAGGCTTCTGTATATATCCTTGTGTCTTACTCTTTTAGCTGAGATTAAGGTGCACTGCAAGGGAAGGCAAAGGGTGGATATCTGCAGCATTTCAGTTTGCACTGGTGTAAAATGCAATACAGCAGTTAGGCCAAAAGAATCAATGAATGAAAGAGAATGGAGCTGTGTACTGGCAGAAATCAATACCATGTTACAAGAGCCCTACCTCCAGCTCCCTGAGACATGGATTAGTATGCCAGTGAGAAAGTGCTGAGGCAAGCAGGAAGGCTAAGGCCTTCTGCAATGCTGAGTTACAACTGCGCTGAATCAGCAGTGGGATCATGGGTAACGTGTCATGATGGGGGGGGGGGAGCTGGAAGGCCGAGACAGCTAGCTCTCAGCAGCATGGACACTGTTGTGATGTGCTTTGATTCACTGTCATTGTACTGTTATTCAGTTTAGAACTCATGCTGAGGACACTTGACCTTTCAGGGGATAAATAAGGGACGGGCGAAGCAGGCTAAGTAAAGCAGAGCTGGCCTTTTCTAAACAGAGGATACTCCTGTGGTGTTTTTTAGTTGGCTTTCATTTTTAATGGAACTTTTCAATGGTGAGCCTGAACATGACTTGGCAGAAGACATTGGTGCATAGAAACATACTGTAGATGTTTACAGACAAAAAAAAGACTCTGGATGGTATTTTCAAAAGTGCTCAGAAATGATGCAGTTGTGTCAAGATGCACAAATTTGGGACGTGATTGTGACATATAATTGTGCTACGTTTTCATCGCTGCATCAAAACTGACACTTATGCTTGCTTCATAATTGTGTCACATTTGCACTATGAAATATGCCTGAGTCATATCTGTGTCATATTTGCAGCATGAAATATGCTTGAGTCATAGTTGTGTCATGTTTGCACTGTAAAATATGCCTGTCATAGTCACGTTTGCACCATGAATATGCCAGAGTCATAGTTGTGCCACATTTCCATTGTGAAATATCCCAGAGTCATAGTTGTGCCATGTTTCCATTGTGAAATATTCCTGAGTCATAAGTATTTCATGTTTGCACTGAGAAATATGCCTGTCATACTTGTGTCACGTTTGCACCATGAAATATGCCTGAGTCATAGCTGTGTCACATTTGCACTGTGAAATATGCCTGAGTCATAGTTATGTCATGTTTTTACCATGAAATATGCCTGAGTCATGGTTGCACTATATTTTCGCCATGAAATATGCCTGAGTCATCAATCAATATGTATACCCTAGAGCAAAGGAGGGAGAGAGGTGATATGATCAAAGCATTCAAACACCTTAAGGGCATTAACAAGGTGAAAGAGTCTAACATGTTTCAATATAAGAACGATAGCAGGACAAGAGGACACAGCATGAGATTAGAGGGAGGCCGATTAAGGGGTAAAATGAGGACTTTTTTTCACAGAAAGGGTGGTGGATGCATGTAATGGCCTACCTCAGGAAGTGGAGGATATGAATACAGTGCAGGGCTTCAAACAGTCATGGGATAGGCATAAGGGAGCAATGCAGATGAGTATGAATAGATAGGCCATTGACAGAGCAAAGGCTGGTGGCACCTTTATAAAGTAGAAAAAGAAATGGGCAGACTGGATGGGCCTTGCTGTCCTTATCTGCCATCAACTTTTATGTTTCTATGTTTCTATGAGTCCTAGTTGCATCACTTTTGCATCACTAATCTGGACACAAGCGAGGGAGCAGCAGACTGTGGCACAACCATCTTCTGATGGTAGCACTCCCTTCTGATACAGATGCAGCTGCGATCTGTGACACAGAAGTGATCATAGAAACAGAATTTGATTGCAGATAAGGCCCACTTGGCCCATCCAGTCTGCCCATTTCTCCCTACCTACATTATTACCGCAGAGCGTGCCCAATCTGCAGCTCTTTCTCCCTCCCCCTTCCTTTCCTCTATGATTCCTTTTTGCTTATCCAATGCATTCTTGAACCTGCCACTGTTTCTGCCCCCATCACCTCCACTGGAAGGCTGTTCCAGGAATCCACCACAGTTTCTGTGAAGAAGTACTTCTTCCCACCTCCCCTTCCAAACTGCTGTTGCATCTGTGGCAACTCTGAAAATACAGGCCCCGTGGTCCATCTAACCCACCTGACAAATTCAGACCTCTGTTGAACCCAAATGTGAATGAGCACCCATTGTGCAATGTGTTCAAATCGGGGGGTTACCCTAAGAATAACATTTCTTATAACTCTGATGGCTACACACAACTTTGAGTAGCAAGGTTTAATTTTTAACTCCCATCCCCCACATATACACACACACACACACACACACTTCTTTTGTATCTCTCTTTTCCCAAATGTGTTTCCTCTCTCCTTTTCTTCTGTTCTTTCTTGAAAGGGAATGTTTGACATGGCTTGTGACACTTTCTGTACATGACTCTTTGCTGCCCAGAAACGGACCCTGTGGGGCTGGACAGTTTCACTGTGGATGTGTTGAAAAGGAACATAAAACAGAGTGGTGTTCGCAGTTGGAGTAGGTCCATTTCCTCATGCCATGGCACTCCCCTTGGTATCAGTGCCTAACCAGCATCCGGAAAAGTGAATGGATGGACATGAGGTGTTGACATTACCTGGAATTCCCCAGCCTGAAGAAATGGTGCTGCCCAGCCTGAGAATACCTCTACATGTTATATTTACATTTAGCACAAGGTCAATTGAACCAACTAGCCCCAGAGTGTAACATTTCTAAATTGGGTGGGGAGTCTTGCACTTTGCATTTAAAGTAGAACAGTCACCACAAAGGGCCCCACACTCAGGTATGGGGCTGGTCCCAATGTGCGCTATGTGTGCAGAAACATTTTGGATTACTTACTGTAGTATAATAGATTGTATCAGATACATTTTGTTAGTCTCCGGTTTAAATGATAGACTTATTTTTTACTAACATCTTTCAGCCACCTCTTGTTTTCCCTACAGTCTGTTTGTATCTTTGCATATCTATTTTCATTTTCCCCAGATGTCTCCATCTCTGTCTCCTTCCCCCACATTTGTCACTTTTCAGCCTTCTTACTAGGCCCTTAATTAGTCCCCACTTGGGGACTTCTCTTGCTCATTCACTGCTATTATGCCTTGTCATTCCCATCATCCTTTTTTGTTTTCCAGATTCTCTTGTTATCTTGCCAGTTATCGCTTCTTCTTCCAGAGCCTCCCCTTTTTCTTTCCCCACATATATATCCCTTATTTTCCCTTTCCTCTACACTAACTTTGCATATTTTTCTGTTACATATTCCTGAAGAAGTCCCAAGGTTGAAACATCAAATTTAACTCTATTACTTATTTTCAGCATGCATTTAATATTATCATTTTGTTTTGTTTAATTTTGTTTACTTCTAGGCAGACTCCCCTGCAGCTGACAGCAGAACAGTAGGCAGCAGTGGGAATCTCAGTATCCTGCAATGCATGTTTTGAGTTTATATAAGTTCTGATCTATTATTTGCTGGCCCTGCTGTCCTCCCTGGGCTAAATACAGTCACATTGGACTGTAATTAGCCCCTGGAGAAAAGCAGAACCAGAAAACATCTGATCACAGATTATGAAAGCTCTAACATGCATCGCAGGCTATTGAATATCCCACTGCTGCCTACTGCTGTGATGTCAGCTGCAGGGAATTCTGGGATTTGTAGTAACAGAAGATGTCAGCCTAGAAGTAAACAAAATTAGTCTGATACAGTCTACTACACAACAGTCAACTGTAACTAAACCAAAATGTTTTCACACACTAAGTGCGTACTGTGACCAGCCGACGCTTGAGTGCAGGGTCCTTGGTGGTGACTGTTCCCCTTTAAAGTTGAGTCATCATTTTCCTTTGAAGACATCACTGGGGAAGAGTTTGAACAATAAAATGTTTAGATACACATCTTTGCTTATCATGTATTTTTTTTGTGTTTTGCTCCCCTTATCCATGCAGAACTATGTACGACACAGGATCAGTATTCCCTAGATTTTATCTGCTCTGGCAGGTTGTACTATAGACTCTGGACTCTGAATGCCTGGTTAGTATTCTCAGTAATATGTCTGTTACAGCCTGTTTCTGTGCCCGTGATAAGAGTGCTGATATTTCTGCTTCTCTCATTTGCCCTGTTCACGAGTACACTAATCATCGCTCTTGACAGGTATTGTTCCCTATAGTCTCTTACCTATAGGTATATCATCTCTGACCACCTGTAGCCACAATTACTGGATGCTTTTTAAGCCATCATGTCTGCTATGGATATCTGCCGAATACTGTGACCCTTGTGGTGTAAGAGATTTTTGGGCATGTACAAACTGCAAGGGCTACCTACTCTTGAACTGCATTTAGGGTGTACTTCCCATCAATTAATGGTTTTCTGGACTCAAAAATTCCTTAGTTATTTTTGAACTGTTTCATTATGATGTTGAAAATGCTATGCTCATCTATTCTTGTAGAGTGTATGTTAGCTATCCTGGTACCCACTACAGACCATCTCTCACAGACACCTGACTATTTTGACGGTCATAACACTTATGATGATACCACCTTTTCTTTCTCAAATTTAATGGTTAGAGAGAACAAGCCCCCAAATTGTATTTAGTATCTGGGACAAATCCGAATAGCATATATAACACATTGCCTAGCCAAATCCTCCTTTTATGTCCCACAGAAATGTCTCTTGTTACATTCCTCTGTATTACCTTATCTGGGGTTATTGAATCTAACACTGGCCCCCTCAGCTCTGCCAAGCCCACTGGCTCTCCCCGGTGGTTCTCTACTGAAGGTCTCAAAGTTGCCCACTTGAATGTACGCTTCTCAGAAGGCACTAGAAGGGAAAAGATCAGATTTGTTACAGTACAGTAGCTTCTTGTTATTTTTACATTGTTTCTTGTGGATTTTACTTGGTAGAAGGTTATTTATTTTCTTTCTTACTACTTCTAAGGGGCTAGCAGGGTATTGTTTTGGGGCTGTTGGAATTTTGAAAACGTTTTGGTGGCTATAAGTGGGCTCATCGGTTTGATGTTTCACTGTGTAGCAGGCTGCATTTGTAGAGGCCTATTTCTTCTGATTTAAAACCTATTTGGTGTGATTTAACTGGGACTGTTTCTTTGAATCAGAGACCTATATCTTCTAATTTCAAGCCTATTTTGATGTGTTGTTGGTGAAGCTGTTTGAATTGGAGACCTGTTTCTTTTGGTAGCAAACCTATTTTGGGGGCTTTGAGTAGAATTGTGATTAATTTTTGCAGGCTTCACTAGCTGCAAAGGTTAGTGCATAGTGGGGGAAGGGTGTTAATGGTCTGACCAGGGGCCTCAGCTACCTGACTGTTTCTGGAAGACTTGGCTTGGTCCCACCCACCAACCCCTCACCCCACCTGCCCCGGGTCCATGATTTCCTTTATTCCAGGGGTTCTGACATCACTTCCTCAAACGGGCAAAGGATATGCACCTGTCATAGCAGAAGCAGACATCCAGGAAAGGAACAGCAGTGAATGAAGAGGTGACTGCCATTTCAGTGGAAGGAAGTAACTGCAAATCTAGGAGCTTTCATTTACTTCTTGCATTGCTATTGCATTGTGGAAAGGAGGAGTAGAGTTTGAAGAAGGTTGTGCAATAGCTACTTAAAGTCTCTTTTGAGTTTGGATAGAAGGTTAGGAACATAAAAGCAGTTGCTCAATCTGTCTAAACATGTACAACAAAGGGACTAAGGAAATTAAGAAAAGAATGTTTTGCACTGATAGAGGGGAGAGGAGACTTGGGGAGTGTTTGGTATCCTGCATCTGAAGGGTGGGGGGTGCTGG
Organism: Neoceratodus forsteri; assembly: GCA_016271365.2. Classification (NCBI taxonomy): domain Eukaryota; kingdom Metazoa; phylum Chordata; order Ceratodontiformes; family Ceratodontidae; genus Neoceratodus; species Neoceratodus forsteri. The sequence goes on along the minus strand of CM028133.1, from coordinate 949,051,871 downwards.
GGCAACCACAGCAATGGGTAGGGTGGTAGGCTGCAACAACTGTGGTGCACCAATCTTTCTAAAAATTGCCTGGAGTGTGGGAGGATGTTCAGTGTGCAACCACATAGAGAAACTCAGAAAGGAGATTGAGGGTCTGCAGGAGGAACTAAGACAGGCAAGGCAGACTGGGGGTGGGTTTAGCCCAATACTGGAGGGAGGAAGAATGGGAGATGAGGGAGGGTGATTTAAGCCAACAGTGGTGAGGAGAGGGTCAGAAGAAGGGAAGCAGGGACAAGGGGGCCCAGGCCAGGAAGAACGATTGCCAGGGAAACCAGGTCAGGAGACAAAAGACAAATGGAAGGAGGAGATAGGGACTTGTGAGGGGAGGTGAAGAAGTGGCAAAAGTCATGGAGTGGAAAGGAGACAACAGGTTACCATGAAGAGAGAGGGAGCAGGCATGTGTGAAGGGTCTTAAGAAAATAGTTTTGCACTGCTAGAGAGGAAAAAGGTGGAGGAGAGAAATGATGAAATTAGAGGAGTAATTGATAAATGCCTGGACCAAACCAGAGCGGGGGAAGTTCTTCTGGGAGAATTGCAACAGGGGCAAAAGGGGGAAATAATGTGCAGGAGGAAGAAGAGGAGCCAGAAATGAGAGAGGGAGATGAATGGAAGCAAGCAGGGAGTAAGAGTGGTGGAATCTTAGTGCTAGGGGACTCAATACTAAGAGGAGTCAGGTGGGGTTGCAAGGGGGAGAGGCATAGTCACATTTGGGTGGAGGCCATACCAGGAATGACAGCAGAAAGGGTGGGACAATCTGTTCTGAAATATGCTAGAAGGGGTAGGGACAAGCCTCATTTAATTATACATCTTGGGATGAATGACCTGGTTGACAAGACAGTAGATATAGTCCAGAGGAGGTTTGAGGAACTAGGACAATTATGTGAGGGGGCAGAATGATCAGTAACTTTTTTAGAGATACTTCCAGTGCCCAAGGCAAGCACAACAAGAAATCTGAGAATAGAGGAATTTAATGGATGGCTAAGAACCTGGTGTTGTGCTAAAGGGTATGGGCTGTTGGGGGGTGGGGAGGGACTTGGGAGGACAGTAGTCTCTATACCAAGGACAGAATACATTTGAGTGAGGAGGGAAAGAAAGTGTTGAAACAGAGGATGGAGGAGTACATAGAGGAAGCAGGGAATTTAAACTAGGAGCGGGGGGTGGCAATTGGGCAAGAGACATGCAGAGACCACAGGTTGGGAAACCATATGAGCTTACCCCTCATAACAGTGACAAAGGACAAATGGCAAGTACTATTGGTGATGCTAGTAAAGGAGGGCAGGATGGGGGGGAGGGTGGAAGGTGGTTACCCTTAATGCTAGGAGCCTTGGGAGGAAAACTGCAGAGTTACAGGTGCTCATGGCAGAGGGAGAGGTGGACATTGCAGCCATCACAGAAACATGGGCCACCCAATACAATGACTGGGACCTGTCTGTACCAGGGTACAGGTTATTTCATAGGTACAGGGTGATTGGGAAAGGAGGGGGTGTGGCACTATATGTGAAGGAAGGACTGAAGTGTGTAAGAGAGGAAGGGGAGGAGGGTAGTACGGAGTGAATTTGGATGCAAATCCAGGATTCCAAGAATAAGATTCTTAGAATGAGAGTGGTGTACAGGCCGCCATCTCAGACGGAGGAGTTAGACAGGGAACTAGAGGGAAAAATCAGGAGGACCTGCGAGAAGGGTAGTGTGGTGATTGTGGGGGACTTCAACATGCCAGAAATGGACTGAAGTACCCCAACAACCAGGAACAGAAGGGAGCAGGTACTGCTGAATGCCTTCCAGGACAGCTTCCTGCTGAAAATGGTCAGTGAACCAACCAGGTTAGGGAATACCCTTGACCTTGTGCTGGCAAATGGGGACTTTGTGAGAGAACTTACAGTGGAGGAACCGCTGTCAGGGAGTGACCACCACTTAGTATGGCTCACATTGGATATGGGCAAGGAAGGAGTGGAATCTGGTACAAGAGTGCTGGACTTCAGGAGGGCTGATTTTGGGAGGATGGGGGAAGTGGTAAAAGGGTACCTGGCCAGTATTCAATCTAGTATGGACACTAACCAGAGGTGGGAGCTCATAAAGCTGGGGATAGTGGAGGCAACCAAAACCTGCTGCAATTCCCAGAGCAAGAAGGCTAGGGCTAAAAAACCGAGCTGGTTGAGCAAGGAGGTCATGGAAAAGGTAAGGAGGAAAAGAGCTGCCTTTAGGAAGTACAAGAAAACAGGGAGAGGGGAGGACAGGGAGGAGTACTTGACAGTATCAAAGGAGGTGACAAGGGCAGTAAGGGGAGCCAAGGCATCTACGGAACTCAGGCTGGTACAAGGCATTAAGAAGGGGGGAGAAGGACTTTTAGGTACATCAGGGAGAAAAGGAGCTGTAAGGACCACATAGTAAGGATTAGGAAGGAGGGGGGTTGGTGTAAGCAGGATGTATAAGGCAGAAGCACTAAATGAGTACTTCTGCTCAGTATTTACTAAAGAAGAGGGGGTGACACCCAAGGGGGGAGAAATGGTAGAAACGGGGGGGAGGGGGTGGCAGATGGGGAAATCATGGAGGGTAGAGTTCGGGAGAGTTTGAAGGCACTGAGAGTGGATAAGGCCCCAGGCCCATATGGCATCCACCCCAGGGTACTGAAGAAGCTGGCAGAGGTCCTTGCAGGACCTTTGGCAGACCTATTTAATGCCTCACTACATTCAGGGTGTGTACCACAGGACTGGAGGATGGCTCATGTGGTGCCCCTCCACAAGAGTGGCCCCAAGAATGAACCGGGAAACTACAGACCAGTGAGCCTCACATCCATCGTGGGTAATCTAATGGAGACTATCCTGAAAGAAAGGCTGGTGGCCCTCCTAGAGGCCAAAGGACTACAGGACAGCAGACAGCATGGCTTCATACGGGGCAGATCCTGCCAAACCAACCTGGTGGAGCTCTATCACATGGTAACTAGGCAACTGGATAGGGGCCATGCAGTGGATGTTCTGCATCTGGACTTCAGTAATGCATTCGACTCAGTGCCGCATGGAAGGCTGGGAAGTAAGTTAGTAAGCACAGGGGTAGGTGCAAAACTGGTGAGATGGGTAGGGAACTGACTTCAGGGAAGGCAACAGAGGATGGTGGTGGGTGGGGAGCTCTCACACCCAAGGGTAGTGACGAGCGGTGTTCCACAGGGCTTGGTGTTGGGACCAGTGTTGTTTGGGATATTCATTGCAGACATATCACTGGACATCAAGAGCAAGATCAGTCTGTTTGCTGATGATATCAAGGTAGGAGCAGTGGTGGATGACCTGGGGGATGGCAGGGGTTGCAGGATGATCTGGCAAAGCTTGAAACCTGGTCAGACACCTGGCAACTGGGGTTTAATGCCAAAAAGTGCAAGGTGCTGCATTTTGGGATGAAGAACCCAAGGAGGAGTTACCAGCTGGGGGGAGTGCAGCTAACCCAGACAGAGGATGAGTATGATCTGGGGGTGCTCATTACAGGGTCAATGAACAACTTGGCACAAAGTAGGAAGGCAGCTGCAAAGGCCAACAAAATGCTGGGTTGTATTGCAAGGGGTATATCCTTGAGGAGGGAGGAGGTGATTCTGCCACTGTATATGTCATTAGTTAGACCGCACCTGGAGTACTGCATGCAGTATTGGCGCCCGTATCTGAAGAGGGACATTAAGTTACTGGAGCGGGTGCAGCACAGGGTGACAAAGATGATCAAGGGGCTGGGGGACTTATAATATGAGAGGAGGCTGAGGGAGCTGAACATGTACTCGCTGGAGGAGAGGAGGGATGGGGGGACATGATTGAAACCTTTAAGTACATGAAAGGAATAAACAAGACAGGTACAGAGGGGCTGTTCAAAGTAAGGAAGGGGAGGGACACCAGGTGCCATGATATGAGACTGGAGGGAGGAAGGTTCAGGAGGGAGATGAGGAGACACTTTTTTACAGAGAGGGTGGTGGCTAGGTGGAATGCGTTACTTGCAGAAGTGGTATCCAGTAGAACAGTGGACTGCTTCAAAAGGGGATGGAACAGGACAAGGGGGAGGGTCAATGAAGGTGAAGGATGGAAGGAAGGAAGGGGCAGCTGCAGAATAAGGGGTGCTAGCTGCGCATTCGAGCAGACTTGATAGACCTCTAGGCCTTTATTTGCTGGCAAATTTCGTATGTTAGTATATTCGTACGCAGCCTTGAGGCCAACTTTGCTGAGCTGGAGTCTTGCATGTCTCACTACTCTCCTGACATTTTAGGGTTAACTGAGATTTGGCTAAAGCCTACTATCCCTGACTCCATGTGTGCATTTAAGGCTAAAAGTTCTTCAGGACTGATCGTCCTTCCTCGGGGTGCAATTTAAGGAACACCTCAATGTCACTGCTCAAACTGTTAAGACCCAATGTGCCTGTGAAGCCCTCCATGTGGTACTTGTCCTTGGGAACATGAAAAAAATTATATATCATAGGTGAATATAATTCCCCTAATAGTGGTATAAATGTGTTAATGGATATAATATAATACCTGGCCTCCCTGAGGGGGAAAAATAAATTTCTTCTCCTGGGTGATTTCAATCTTGATTGGCTTGGGAATAACTCTGGTATGTTTGATGCTGTATTTGGGAAGTTCCACCTATCTCAGCAGGTCTCTTGTCCTACTAGGGTATCACTAAATAGCAATCACCAGTCCCTCATAGACTGGATTCTTACCAATAGAAAGGACCGGGCCCTAATTGCTGGTATGCTGCCAGACCCCATCAGCTGCCATTCACCAGTTTTCTGCATCTGGAAAGCTCAAACCCAGAAGCTGCCACCCAAAGAAATACTATTTAGGGATTTTTCTAAACTGAACATTGGGGCCCTTAATGTTGATTTATGCCTAACTGACTGGTTCCCACTATATCAGACATAGATAATGCTTTCAGTTTCTTCGTATCCACTCTCCAGGCCCTTCAAGACAAGCACGTTCCCCTCATAAAGTGCAAGATTAGAGGCACAGTGACAAAATAGTTGTACAGTGAACTACCTGCATCCATTAAAATGAGAGACAAAACCTGGGCCAGATTTAAAAATTCAAAGTCTCTTGCTGACTGGGTACACTACTGGAGATAGAAAAATCAGTGTAAAAAAGCAATACAAGCTGCAGAAAGTGTCTACTGCAAACAGCTTCTCCAAGCATCTGTCAGAGATTCTCATAGCTAGTGGAGCCATATAAAGGTTTTCATGGAACAAGGTACACATCCATACTATATCTGACATGACACTGAATGGCACAAATTGTAATGATATTATTGTCACAATTTTTATGACCTCTCCAAATACACAAAACTGACTGGCATGGTTCCTGAACCTAGTTTCACTGTAGTGGAACCAGACTCCCCTCCTTTTAATCTAAGGCCTGTCACCAAAACTGAGGTACTACGTCTCTTGAAGAGTATCCCAATATGCGGTAGTGCAGGGTCAGATGGTCTATTACCCAGGTTCCTCAAAACTGCTGCTCTTCTCACAGCTGCACTGGTCACAAGACTATTCAACTTGTCCCTTTCCACTGGAGTAGTGCCTATGCTCTGGAAGGTTGCCAGAGAGGTACCTGTTCATAAAAAAGGTGATAACAAGTGTATGGATAACTATTGCCTCATAGCCATCCTCTCTGTTTTTGACAAGCTACTAAAGAAACTAGTGGCCTCCCAGGTAACAGAACACCTCCAGCTGCATAATGTATTATCCCCAGCACAGCATGGTTTCAAGCATGCACAATAGTATATCCACTGTCCTCATATAATTTACTAATGATGTCAAGATGGCCATGGATAAAGGCATGCTTACAGGGGCTGTTTTCATTGACCCAACCAAGGCATTTGATCTTGTGGACCACACCTTGCTACTATCCAAACTGACCACCTTGGGATTCTCATCTGCTGCTACCACCTGGCTTACGAGCGATCTCACTGGTCAGAAGCAGTTTGTAGAAATTAATAGAGTAAAGTCTGACCTTTCTCTTGCTAACATTGGTGTTCCCTAAGGATCCATACGTGGTCCTTTGCTGTTCACTTTATTTCTCAAAGGTTTGCCCACAACGGCAGACTCTTGCTCAGCCCTTCTGTATGCAGATGACATGGTACTGTACACTAGCGCCATGGATATATCTGACATCAACGCAAAGCTAAATGTAGATTTTGATTCTATTCAGTCATGGTTAAATCACAATAGACTCCTCATGAACATCAAAAAAACACTTGCTATGCTGTTTGGTTCAGCACCTAGAATCAGGACCTGTCCCTCTGCCCTTACTGTCTACCGTTCAGTGGGCTCCCCACAAGAGGTAGTAGATATCTTTAAATACCTTGGAGTCACCTTAGACCCTGCTCTTGATTTTAACCTGCATCTGTCAACAATCTGTAAGACAGTAAATACGAAGCTTTGTCTCACCTATAAAATTAGGTATGCTGTAACCACAGCCACTAGACTGGATATTGCCCATGGTGTCCTACAAACTTGTCTCAACTATGGGAAGGTACCCCACTTGGAGGCTAACAAAGGGGACCTAAACAAGTGGAATACATGTTACAATAACATTTGTCACTTTGCTCTTTCTGTGCTCGGGCTTACCCATCACTGTGCCCTCTATTCGAGTCTGGGTTGGCCCTCCCCATCTTCTTATTGTCTTTTCATTGCTGCCTGCACCATTGATAATATTATCAGAACAGGTATACCAGCTACCCTGGCCAACATGGTAAAGTGCGCTTCACAGGCCTACCCCTTGCAGTCTACTGATAGGTCACTTCGGGTTGTCCCAAAATGTGCTACTAAGACGGGTGAACAGGCTTTCTCAGCATTTGCTCCCAAGTTCAGAAACTCCTTTATAATGCCTCTAAGATGCTCTCAGTCTCATCAGGTTTTTAAGAATGAACTTTGTAAGTTCTTCCTGTCTAATAAGTGCACATGTAATTGATCCATTATATTCATACTTAACTTGGCTTTATCATTTTACCATGACAATTTTGCACTTATGTAGTTACATTCTTAATTCTGACATCTCTTTGTGCTGCTCAATGTTTCATGTTACACTTGTATTTTGCCTGCCCACATTGATGTTCTTGTATTTATTGTGTCCTTGTAATACTGTTCATTTATTGTCTGTAACTCTCCCGAGTTGTGCCTGAAAATAGGCAATGCTTTTATCTAGTGTACCTACCTGTACAACAAAAACTAACTAAATAGATATACACCAGACATCATACAGCAGTTATCTGTTTATGCCTTCATAATTGTTTCCACAGCAACAGACTGAGATGTCACAAGCAAAAGATTGTGATGTCAGCTGTAGACAAGCAGCCAGAGATAATGAAGTCTGGAGGACAGAAACATAGAAACACAGATGATGCTGGTAGACAAAGACCGAGGGTCCCTCCAGTCTGCCCATAAAGAGTTTTCTACCTATTTCTTTGACCTAATATTTTTAAAGGGTTTCCTATCCCATACCTTCCCTGGATCATGATACAGTTTGCATGTTATTGTACAAAGTTAGAAAGACAAATAGGAAGCTGAACAGAAAGACTACATGATATAAAAGCTACATTTTTACAAGTGTCCCCTGATGAAGCCAAGGACATTTAAGACTCTCTTGCCTTTTTCTTATTCCCCTGTGTTAAGTTTTTCTGTTTTTCCATTTCTTTTTTCTGTTCTTTTATTTATTTTCTTAGCTCTGTAATCCTCCCTTTTTACAAGTATTCTAGTTTCTTCTTATTTAGTTTCTTTGTTGTCTCTTTTCTTTCTTTCCGGTCTGTCTTTTTTGCTCCATTTTTACTATATCTTAAAATATGGTTCAGTTTGTGGTCTTAGAAATCCATATATTTCCAGGTGCTGTTGTGTCACAGTAGTGATGTCAGAATGCTGTTGTATCACAGCAGCCACTGTCATGTCACTACTGTGGTACAACAGCATAGAATCCCAGGTACCGGATATTAAAGAGCTAGTAGAGCTCAAAAATACCAGGCAGAAAAGTTATTCATTTTTAAACATAGTTAGCTGATACTTTTTATATTTGAAGTAGTTTTTTTATTTGCTCATTAGAAGCTTTTCTACTTGACAGTACTAGGTGCGATGTGAAGGTAAAGAGTAGTGCTTTACCTGGTAAGAAACACAAAATCATACATACCCCAATAATGCAAAGCAGCTTGGTAGGTATACGTAAATACATACGAACATATGAAACTGCCAACAGATATAGGCCAGATGGTCTATTCGGTCTGCTTGAATGTGCAACAAACAGTCATTACACTGCAGCTGACCTTCCCACGCCTCCCTGCATCTCTGAGTGCATATCTGTGCTTGGTGACACCCCTACTCCAGTGTCCCTTGGTAACCTTCCTCCTGACTTTGTCCCACCCCCTCTTAAAACTGCCCATCGACCTTAAGGATACCACCTCCTCAGGTAATATGTTCCATGTTGTCACCACCCTTTCCATGAAATAGTGCCTCCCCATCTCCCTATTCCATCCTCCAAATTCAAACTGTGCCCTCTAGTGTCCCTCTCTCCCTCCCTTTAATTTAAAAATTTGTGTCCCTACCTCCCTTTAATTTAAACAGTCCCTCTGTACCAGTCTTGTTAATACCTTTCATATATTTAAAGGTTTTTATCATATCCCCACATCACTCCTCTCCTCCAAATAGTACATATTGAGCTCTCTCAGCCTCTCCTCATAGTGTCTATCTTCCAATCCAAGGATCATTCTGATTGCTCTGCATTGGAGCCCCTCAAGCAATTTTACATCCTTCTTCAAGTAAGGGTGCAGTACTCCAGGTGTGGCCTCAAGTGTTAGACTGCCTCTGTTATAAGCAGGAGTATATGGTGCCAAATGACCTTCCATAATCTTTACATTACTCTTGAGGTCCATGATATCATCTCACTCATCGATGGAAACACAACCATGTTGTGTTTGATTGTCCATCCATTATTCTATATACAAGGACTGGCAGTAAAGTACACCTCATCTATTTGGCTCATAATGGGGTTATCAAATGATCAGGATGGAGATGAGTTACAGCAGGGAGGTAGTTAGCTGTGGGGACTGTGGGGCACTCTTCTCCATGGTTATGCTCTGGAGCAGGGAGGCACTACCCCATTTGTAAGACCTTTGCAGAACTGACAGTAGCAAGAGATGAGATACCAGCTGGAGCGCCAGTTCAACTAGGGTACACCCCCATTCCCTTAGAGGACCACTGGCCCTGGGGAATAAGGGGTCATGGGGAAGGGGAGGGGGAAGGGTGGCAGGGGAAGCCACAAGGGGTTAACCAATCCAACACCATCCTGACAGTAAATCACTTTGCACCCCTGGAGGAGGCTCAGGTACCTGACTCTGTCAGGTGGGACTTTGAGTCAGGCAGGGGAAATGGGCAGGGTGACTTGGTTGCACCGAGGCGTAAAAGCAGGAGGAAGTCAGCAAGGGGAATCTTAGTGACTGGGGATCAATGACTGGGGCATTAAGAGGGTTGTGGGCAGAGAGGGAAAGGGAGGGGATTTTCAGATGCCGCCTGGTGCATCATTCATCTGTGATATAGATAGAATAGGGAGCATATGTGTGGATCCAGGAGTTTACAATGGGGTGAAGTGTTGTGCATACGTGACATGCAATTTTTGTAATTTTTTTTTTAATTCTTTATATGGTCTGTAATTGTCATTTTCATTACATTTTTGACAGAAGAAAACAAATGTAATCTATAGTTTTGAATATAAACTTTTGTACAATCAATAAATCAGACTTCTTCAACAAAGCGAAATGCAGCAGCAGCAAGCAAGTTACAATGGGGGACTCAGCTACATCCATCCCCACCCCCTGGATCTGCAGTTGTACAGAGAAGGGGGACAGGGAGCTGGGAGAGCTTTTACACTTAGTTACCAATGATCTGGTGAACCAGCCTGTGGAAGCAGTGAAGTGGAACTTTAAGAGGCTGGGGAACAGACCGAAGGTACACTCAGTTTCCCTGCCTTTTCTGAGATCCGTCCTGTGTGGAATAGGTGGAATGGGAATGACAGAATCTGGACGGAAGAGACTGAGGAATTTAATGGGTGGTTGAAGGGGTGGTGTCAGGAGGAGGGGGTACCACTTTGTAGAGGACTAGGGGGCTTCTGGGACAGGTGACTCTTAAAAGATAGCCTTCACTTGAAGAGAGAGGGGGCCAGTGCTTTGGGGCAGAAGTTTGATGTCTGCATTGCATGTTTAAACTGACTACAAAGGATATGGAGGCTAGGGTGACCAGTGAGATGTGAGGGTGGGTGAGGAACCTACAGTATCTAGAGCTCCCCCTGAACAGGGGACTAGTAGCAGCAAGGTGGGTAACAGTGAAGTTGAAGTTGGAATTATGTTAGGGGAAGAAGCCAATGAAGGAGAACTAACAAAACCTATATTCATCATGAAAAAGAGATGGACCTGATAGCCATCATATACATTTGGGCTGCAGAGAATAAAGATTGGGACCTGACAGTCCCAGGCTATGCCATGCACAGACAGCACAGAGGAAAAGGTAAAGGAGTAGGCACAGCCCTGTATTTTTTTTTTTGTTTTATATTTTCCACTCTTTATCCTGGTGAGACCTCTATTGGGCTTCAGCCTTGGTCACGGCCCCTGGGACTTCCACCCCCATCCATTTTTGCCACTATCTCCCCCGTTACCCCTGGCTTACCCCCTGGAGGGTGCGTCTGTGGCATCGGACCCCCATATCCAAACCATGGGACATGTATCTGGTCAGGGAGTGCTACGATGGCAAACTAATCGAAGCCCCCGGGAGGGCTTCACAGAGACAGAGGGCCCACCCCTCCTGTTCCTTTTTCCATTTTTCTTGGAGGTGGGGAACTACAATGATGTCAGCATCCACCCCGCCTCCCTGAGTATCGAATGCCAGTAGCGTGAGTGACTCCTGGCCTCCACCTGGGGTCCTCCTTGTGCCGGACACTACCCAACCCTTCCCCATCTGGAGAAGGAGAGCCATCCATGGGATGCTCCATCCTTCTCCCCTTGGCAGCCCTCTGACAACCCAGGGGCACAGTCCTGTATGTCAAGGAAGGCATGAAGACAATGGAGGTTCAAAACATCAGGGAGATAATTGGAAAACAGAGTTACTGTGGGTTTAGCTCATGATGGTCTCAGGCAAGAAGTTATGGATGAGGGTGATCTATAGACCTCCAGGACAGGAGAGAGAGAGAGAGAGAGAGAGAGAGAGATGAGGGACTATGGCAGAACTAGAAACAGGGATTGCAAAGGGGGAGGTGGTGGGAGATCTAAACCTGCTAGATATTGACTGAGACATTTCAGCAGCAAGGGGCTTCAGATGTCTGGCCCTGCTGGATACATTGCAGGACTGCCTGCTGGATACATTGCAGGACTGTCTGCTGGTGTAGATGGTTAAGGAACCTGCTAGCAGGCTGCCATTCTCACATTGGTGCTCATCAACTCGGAAGTAGTAGGATGAGTGGGGGTAGGAGAACCACTAGGGTCTAGTAACCATAACTCTATATAGTTCAACCTGGTCCTTGGGACCAGTAAGCCCTCATCAACGGCTGAAGTCCTAGATTGCAGAATACTGGACCAAAAAGCAACATGACCTACAAATCATGGTGGTGTTGTTGAGAGGCAGCTAGTCCCAAAGGATACTAGGCAAAAACAGAAAAAAACACACTCGCAGGAGAAATTAGAAGTCAAATGCAGTTGCAAAATGAAAGGACCTTTATTAGAATACCTCAAGGACTTCAAAGTCCCGTTGCTTCAACCACTGCTGTCCTTCGTCAGGGGGTGTGTCCTAACCTAACAATGACAGCTCTTTTATACTGCATTTAATTAAAGATGCAGTACATGCATAACCAATGTGTTATGAACACATTTCAATAATTAACAGTTACAGCTAAAAGGCCCTGATTCAGTTACATTTTTATGTCTTATACAAGCATATAAATGAAGGATATTTGGATCCCCAAATATGTGATTGAGAATTAATTTCCATCCTTTTGCTGTATCTAAAAATAGGTAAAAAAAAAAATAAGGTCACACTGGTGGACGAGCAACTTGTTGTTCAGTGTGCCTTCCTGGTGAAACATTTCAGTAAATAAATAAATAAAAACTAAGATATAACAACACATAAGACATTACACAGTATTATGTAGAATGCATGCAGCCATGAATGGAGAGATGGAATAAGGATCTGCAGAAATAACTAAATCGGGGAAGTCAGACAAGTGAAGACTGATAGAACAAGGACAGCAGAAACACAACAGCATCTATGAGCTGGGGCAGATAAAGACTAAGTGGAGAAACTAAACTTGGACCACAATTCAGTTGCTAAGAAAGGCAAGTAAGGCAAGCTGAGACAAATCAGGGGAATAATCAGGTCAATAAAAAAAATACATAAGCAAGGGGTTCTCATGCATTTTGAAGTTAACTTTCGTGTCACCTCCTGCAGTAAGTTGTACTCGTGTTTTGAATTTACTTAAGTGTCAGATCCTACAGACTGATAGCAATATATAAATTAACGCTCAGTTAGTGAAGTGAGTAGCGCAGGTTACTAAGCAAACATGGTGCTAAGTAGTGTTTTTGTTGAGATGGTTCTTACGGTCACCATTATTTTTGTAAACTTTCCAAAAAAATCAAAACTTTACCGTGCTTTAAATTTCTGAGACAGTTCCGTAGACCCCCTGGCTTACACTTGCTGACCCCTTTTGGGCTGCGGACCCCTGGTTGAAAACCACTGATGTAGACTATGTCACAAGACCAAGCATAGCATAATATGAAAACTTTAAAACTGTAAACACCCGTATTCGAGGAAAACACTGTAAAGACCCCTGTTTGAGGAAATAACAAAGTCCTTTCATTTTGCAACTGTGCATTTGACTTCTAATTTCTTCCATAAGTGCATTTGTTCTGTTTTTGCCTAGATTTCAGAATAGCAGACTTCATCTGGATGAGGGAACTGGTACAGGACAAGTTTGTTGAAGTCGACAGCATCAGGGATGTTAAGAAAAGATGATATTAATTAAGGTGGCCATTCTTGAGGCAACAAAGACTTGCATGAGAAAGGTAATTAAAAGAAAGGAAAGGGAAACTTGTTTAACCAGGAAAGGCCCACTAAGCCAAAGCTTGTTTTCAGGAATAACCTAAGAGCACAAGAAAGTCAAGTGACTTGCTTAGGGTCACACCGTATGCAAATGGGGGCAGATGGGATTCAAACCCAGGTCTCCAGGTTTGCCGCTCAGTGCCCTTAACCACTACGCTATGCTGGTTCAACAAGTACAAGAGACCAATATAGTTCTCTGGAAAGGTCTGGGAAGCTTTGAGAGCTAAAAAGAAGACCGGCACCAGGTACAAGGAAAAATAAAGGGAGGAGGAACTGGCAGAGTGCCAAATGAGAACAAAGGAAACCAAGAGGGTGGTCAGAGAAGCAAAATCAGACACGGGGCTGCATATTGCAGAGGGGGTCTAGGGAGGGGAAAAAAGTTTTTACATATATTAGGGAAAAAAGAAAGAAGGGAGGAGGAATTGTTAGGCTAACTGAGGGAGGTAGGGTAATCGAGGAGGAGGGGCAGAAAGCAGCCATTCTTAATGACTACTTCTGCTCTTCATTCACAAGGAAAGATAGAGGGTCTCTGCCGGAGAGTGGCAGTAAGGCAGCTGTAAGGAGGATCTCAGAGGTAAGGCAGTATACATTTACCACTGAAAGGGTTCGGAAAGTGCCAGTAGACTTAAAGATAAATAAGGCTCCGGGGCCAGATAGGATGAATCTGATGCATCTGAGGGTATTCAAGGAACTGGCAACAGAATGGACTGAATCCTTGGTGGAGCTATTGAATAACTCAGTTCAGACAAGACTAGTTCCAAAAGACTAGAGGGTAGTGGACGTACTCTCATTAGATAAGGGGGGTGGGGCAAGGACCAACTGGGTAACTACAGACCTGTGAGTCTTAACTCTGTTGTGGGTAATCTAATGGAGACACTAGTCAATGTGGACCTTATGGACTACCTGTAGAGCAGTGGACTTCAGGACAGTAAACAGCACTGGTTCATGGCAGGGAGATCTTATCAGACCAACCTGATAGTATTCTTTGACTGGGTGATGAGGGTAGTAGATAAGGGGTCATGCTATGGATTTATGCATTCAATTTCAGCAAGGCTTTTGACTCAGTGCCTCGTGGAAAGTTGCTGAAGAAATTAGAGGATCTGGGTGCAGCGAAGGACATAATTAGATAGGTGAGAAACTGGTTGGAAGGGAGACAGCCGAGGGTTGTGGTTAATGGAGTCAAATCAGAAAAGAGGGAGGTCACCGATGGGGTACCACAATGATTAGTTCTGAGTCCAGCCCTTTTTAGTATGTTTATCAGTGACATGGGAGAAGAAATCCAGGGCAAGGTGGGTCTCTCTGCAGATGACACTAAGCCCCGGACAAGTAGACAGTGAGGGGGAGGTTAGGGAGATGCAGAGAGACTTGCAAAGTCAAGTGAGGTGGTCAAAGGTTTGGCAGTTTAAATTCAACACCAAAAAGTACAAAGTAATGCACGTAGGGAACAAGAACCCCAGGACAGAGTACTGGATGAGGAGAGGGGTAAAGCTGGGCATGACCTCTGAGGAACAAGACCAAGGGGTCATCATCAGTGACTCCCTAAAACAATCAAGCCACTACAACAAGGTCTGCAGTAAGTCAAACAGGATGCGGTGATGTATTGGAAGTGGTACTGACAGCAGAAGGAAGGAGGTACTACTACCTCTCTATAGAGCACTGGCGAGGCCCCATCTGGAGTATCTTGCCTAGTTCTGGATGGAGTCCTCACCTAAGGAAAGAAAATGACAGACTGGAGACAGTGCAATGTAGGGTGGCCAAAATGATTCAGAGCCAGCAGGGCGGATCTGACAAGGATCTATTCAAGGCACGGAACATGTACTTACTGAAGGCTAGATGAGAGAGGGGGATATATGATAGACACTTCAAGTTCCTGAAAGTAATAAACAACGTAAACTGTGAGGAACTATTTAACATGAGTAGTGGATCAACAACATGGGGGTATGAGCAGAAACTGATGGGGTGTGTGGCATGTTCAAGACAGATGTGAGAAAGTTTTATTTTACAGAAATGGTAGTGGAATTGTGGAACAACCTGTCAGCTGATGGGGTGGGTGCCAAAGCCATCAATGATTTCATACATTGCTGGGTTTGAGTGAGGAACTTAGTGGTTGCTCCCAGTGGTAGCAGTAGTTAAGGATGCGAGATCCGAAAAGGTCCTGACCCCTATTATCAAGATCCAGATCTGTGTCAGAGTACTGATACAATCTGACTGATCATGATTCAGATCACATTTTTAAAAATATTAATGAAAATACTTGACAACATCACAAAAGCACTAACAAACAGAAAATAAAGTAGTTTTTTCCTACCTGAGTGTGTTGGCATGTGTTTCATTCCATTCTGTGACCTCATCTGCTGGCTATAGATTATCCACTTGTGTTTGTTACTCTCTGTGTGGGTTGGGGCATAATGTCACTCCCCCATTCTGACTCAGTAATTAGACATATTCCCAGCCTGTCCCCTCTGATGACTACCTCCCCCCCAATCTGCAGCACACCCTTAATTCCTCCCCCAATCTGCAGCACACCCTTAATTCCTCCCCCAATCTGCAGCACACCCTTAATTCCTCCCCCAATCTGCAGCACGCCCTTAATTCCTCCCCCAATATGCAGCACACCCTTAATTCACCCTTCTTCCTGCTGACACCCGCACTTCCCCTCTCTATCTGCCACCAATCACACTGTTTCAGTATGCAAATCCCTGCCCCTTCATCTACTGCTATCCTCCCAGCCCCAATGAATACCCCTACCCTTCCGCTCATCAGTTTATATCTAACATGCCACAGAATGAATACTTTACCACCCTGTCTCACAATGGATACATCTGCCCCCCCCACCCCCGTATCAAATATCCTGGCCTTTCTCCTCCATCTGGTGATACCATCCTGTACCAATATTATTACCACTGCCACCTCCTCCTTCCTGCGGTACCTTTCCTGTTTCAGAAGGAATACCCCTACTTCCACCTCCCACTTGCAGCTGCCCATCAGGAAATAAATACCCACCAACACAGTTCCAGAAATAAATGAACACCCCTTTCCATCTGCTGATACACACCCACCCAGTTCCAGAAATGAATACCCTCATCCACATCCCCCTTCCACTCCTCCTCCCATCTGCTAACACCCACCCTGCCACACACTCTGGATGATGCCCGTCATGCCATTGCCATCCTCCTTGCTGCTGATACCACTGTGCTGCCTTGGAATACACTAAATAAAATACCAGCTGATGCAGTACTTAATTAGCGACATTCTTTGTGTGCTGCTGCCATGCTGTTGTTTCCTTCTCAGTTCTGAGGCCAATTGCTCTCACTCTCACTCTCATGCACTACAGGTATGTGCACGCACACTTGAATCTCTGTACGAGAGAGTGTGCAGCCGCCATGAGCAACAGGTAGGAGAAAAAAAAATATTTTTTTTGTCATTGTGGGATCCAAGAACATGTTTGGCAGATGAGAGAGGCGATTATGTTTTTTCAATAAATTGAAGAAAGATTTTTTGCATAGCAGTGCACTGTTAGGCGGACCAGTGCACCCCCAGCCAGAGTTCGTATCTACCCAAGTCTGGAGGACATTGTGAGATCTGTGTGTGTGTGTGCATGTGGTGTGTGTGAGTGTGTGTGAGTGTATGTCTGATTTTATCAGACCAGTCTGCCCATCTCTAGCAGTAGGGCAGGGAGCATGGGGGTGGATAGTGTGGATTAGACCCCTGTATGGACAACAGATCCCAGGTTTGTTAGGGTTTTATGGGAAGACTGAATGGTTCAGTGTTTTTTTATGTTGGTGAGCTTGCGCAGCCAACATCTTGAGGCAGTGCAGATTTGGAGGTGCGGTCACTGTTGGGCGAATGCAGAGCACACATCAGTAGGTGCGTCCCTCATTCCCCAATCAGCCTGCATGCCGGTGCCACACTACCCGGGCGAACACATCCAAGGAAATGTCCGCTGCAATGTGAGCAAAGCTCGTCACATGCAGCAGACCTCCCAACATGCTTACCCGACACAAACATGGTGGCGCACTGCCTGCAAAACTGCCAACGGGGTGCCCAATCCCCTGTTGGCTTACCCTACCCCAATGTATGCTGATGGGGCCCTCCCTGTCAGCATACAGAACCCCCATTTGTTATATGCCGGGGGAGGTGCCCAATCCCCCTCGGCTCTTGCCTCCCTCCCTGGTTTCCTTGTGTGCCCGACCAGGAGTGCCCCAATCCCATCGGCATTAACTAACCCCTTTTTCTTGTGTGCTGATGGGGGGTGGCCAATCCCATCGGCTACAACTGCTCCCCAAGAAACAAGGCTCCGTTGACATGCTGGAGCCACCCTAGCATGCCACATGCCCTGTAAAAACATAAAAGCAGTACATAATGTTTTTTTTTTTGTACCTGTGGGAAAAGGAAATGGTCTCGGCGGTCCCTGCCCCCCACAACCCGCACACCACCCACTCCGCATCCTGCCTCCCACACCCCTCCTCACCCCATACTTACCTCTGGAGTCTGGCGAATAATCTTCAGTGGACCGGGAACATGTCTGCCCTCTTCAAAGCTGACCGCAAACTGAGGAAATGCCGGTAAGCTGTATAATGGAATAAATAGGGTTTTTGAAACTTTGATACATATCTCAGGCATTTTTTGGAATTTTTAACACCAGATTTCCAACATGGGCTTTTTGGGACCCCTCCTCATGCATTCTTGCACTGTCATGGAGTTATTCGGTCCCGAAAGGTGATTTCGCGGTCACTGCACGGAATCACCTTTTGGGACCGAGTAATGAAATGTCAGTGCCACTGTTCATGAGGGGAGCTCTTGAAAAGCCTATGTTGCAAATATAGTGACAAAATTCCTAAAAATGGCTATTTTACAAGTGTGCGTTGCGCTGTTTCTACGCACGCCCTTAACGTCATGAATTTGTAATATTTTCGCTCCAGATTTTCAAACTTGCCATTTTTCCACACCTCCTGATGAACAGTATAGCTGTCATTTTACATATCCTGCCTGAAATGTGTTTTCGCACGTCCGGCGCGGAATAGCACGGTTGCTGTGCAAAATCACTTTTTGGGACAGTTTGAGGAAATGACGGTGACACTGTTCATGAGCACCATGGTGGGTTGCTAGGCTGCCTGCAAGACCAAGATTTTCTTGTGGTCTTGCCAGCAGCATGCTTCCTCTGCGGTACCCGTTTTGTAAGAGTGCCAGCAGTCTCATGATCAGAAGCGACAGCAAGAGACCGCCAACAAGTCGGGTGAACACAGATCCCCCCGCCCCCCACCCACACACAAACAAACAGCAATCCATCTCTCATCCTGGCATTTATTTATGTTTATTTATTTTGAGTGTTTACTCACATCTGCCTCTTGGTATCCTACACAGAGCGACCACTGCAGGTCGCTAAGCCGTCAACAAGACCGAGATTTCCTTGTGGTCTTGCTGTCAGCAGGCTTTGATATGCAGTTGCTTGTTCTGTAAAACTGCTGACAGTTTCACTCTTTGCCACTTGGAACAGAGAGTGAGTCCATTGCAAAGTTGGGTTGCGAGGGTGAGCGAGAGGTTGCTGCTTAGTCGGCTGAGGCACGCAGGCAAGAAGACAATATTTTCTTTCTTTCTTTGTTGTACTTGTTTCAGTGTGGCAGACAGGGAAGGGACACAGGTTGGGAGTATCGCATCAGGAGCAGTGCTGTGTTGCTGTCAGGTATGGGATGGAAAACTTATTTTGGTTGTAGTATTTGTGCTTCTGTGTGGTGTGTGGAGTGGGATGGAGGAAAGCAGCACACAGGAAGATAGCAGTTGAATGAACTGCTTGTGGTTTCATTCAGAGCACTGTCTGTTTTCATTGTTTCTGCCACAGCCAGTCAAGGACTTCAGATCGGGAGGGATCCATGAAGTGCCAGGCAAGGATATCCTGAGTGAGTGGGTTACTTGCGGTGGCTTTTGTTTTTTGTCGTGGTATATTCAAAATCAAAGACATATCTGGCAAGTGGTGCTAGCCAATCAGGTTTCTTTACTATCTCTACCCATTTTATAAATTCAGTTGCTTGACTCTACTTCTCACAAGTGGAAAATGGCCCTAGTGTGTAGAAAATATGTTTGCACACTTTGGAGTCTTATAGGGGCATGCTTAAAAATGTACACCTTAAACAGCATCCGACACCTTCAGAAGAACTTCAGCAAAACATAATATTTAGACACAATTTAGCCCAATAAAGGGGGAAGGGTGAACAAGCAGAAGGAGGTTTCTAGTTCAAGTAGATGCAAGTGAAGACAGGAAGAGACCATCTGTTAGCACCCTTTGCAAACTGTGTGAGAGGCCTTTCGGCACCATGCAATTCTGCTTAAAGTTGAACCAGCATAACATTCTGTGGCGATTTGCATATGCAGCCCATGATGCTTTGCATTGTGTGGGCATGTGTGATTTTGTATTTTCTTGAAACTTGGCTTCCCAGCCAAATGCCCTTTGGGGTAACCCTTGCCTCAGTGTTTGTGCACAGAGGTTCTTTACCTTGTATTTCACATTAGTTCTGTATTTCACCTCCCCATTATTTATTACTGAGGTAATTTGCATTCAAAGAGGATCTTTGCTCCTGAAGAGTTAATCAATTCCATTTGCTTTCTCCCTACCTGAACTCCTAATGCACTGCTTGTGACATCACAGTTACACTCATAGCAACAGACTGTGATGTCACAACATAGGATGATGACTTGAATAGAGTGTAAAGCTATAGAGGCAGATGAACTCAAAGGGATAAATATGTATTCATGTAAATTTCCTCTGTAATAAATAACAGAGGAGAAAGCTATAGAGTATATATATGGAATGCAAGCTGAATTGTACCCAAGTATTATGTTTTTCAAAGTTTTCTTTGAGGCATCAGCAGCTCTTTAAAAAATGGAGCGAAAGGGGTGATATGGTTGCGACATATAAGTACCTATATGGGATCATTGGTTTGGAAATCAAGAAAAAACATCTCCTTTAGTTCAAATTCATGGATAAGAGGGAATTCATAAAGCTGGCCGGGTTGGGGGGGGGTCAAAAAGAATGCATGTAAACGCTTCTTCACTGAAGGGGGGGTGCACAAGTGGATTAATGCCAGAGGAAGTGGTGCAGGCCGTATCAATCAGCAGCTTCAAGCAGGGATGGGACTGGTATGTCAGTTTAGTTATAAAAGGGGAACAGTAACAAAAAGGGGGTATTGCCAATGGAGAGAGGATCACAAATTTAGAAGTCAGCAGACATCTGGGAACAAGCGACCACTGCACAGTGTGCTTCACAATAAACACAACCATGGAGACAAGCCATACAAAGACAAGGATACTGGACTTTAGAAGGGCTGACTTTGGCATAATGGGTGAATACTTGAGGAATGCATTAACAAATGGCCAGAAAGGAGGGGTGGAAGAACAATAGAGAAAAATCAAAACTGCTATCATGGAGGCAACAAGCCTTTGTGTGAAACAAATAAAGAAAACAAAGCGGAATAAAAAACCACTATGGTTCTCAAAAGAGGTGTCAGGGAAGGTTAAGGAGAAAAAGGCTACATTAAAAGTATAAGGAATCACAGACGGAGCACGACAGGGAACTGTATCAATTAAAGCAGAAAGAAGTGGGGAAGGCAGTCAGAAAAGCAAAGGCCCAAACCGAGGCAAAGATAGCCAGCTCAGTTAAGAAGGGGGATAAAACCTTTTATAGGTACATTAGGGAGCATAGAAATGTTAAGGGAGGGATAGTGAAGATTAATAAAGGAGAGGGGCGGTGGGCAGAGGGAGACAGTGAAAAGGCAGAGATAATGAATGAATACTTTTGCTCAGTATTCACAAAAGAAGAAGAGGAGGAGTTACCTAAACCAAACAGTAGAAGCACTCTGGATAGTGGGGTTGACGCCAGTCCATTTACAGAAGAAAGAGTACTGAAAGAACTCCTAAAACTCAAGGTGGACAAAGCAATGGGGCCTGACGGGATTCACCCTAGAATCCTAAAAGAGCTAAGGGAGGACCTAGTGACACCACTAACCACACTTTTTAACAAATCATGGGAAGATGAGGTGGTACCTGAGGACTGGAGGAGGGCAGATGTGATTCTCCTTCACAAAAGTGGGAGCAAGGCAGAAGCAGGAAACTACAGACCTGTTAGTTTGACCTCAGTGGTGGGGAAAATGATGGAATCACTTCTGAAAGAAAGAATTGTTGAGTACCTAGAGGCCAGTGGGGCACAGGACCCAAAGCAGCATGGATTCACAGCAGGAAGGTCATGTCAGATGAATCTAATCAATTTCTTTGACTGGGTGACCAAAGTAATAGACCAGGGAGGGGCTGTGGATATGGCCTACCTAGACTTTAGCAAGGCACTTGATACAGTCCCGCACAAAAGATTAATAATCAAGTTAGCCAGCCTGGGAGTGGGTCCCAGGGTGGTAGCCTGGGTAGCAGACTGGCTGCACAACAGGACACAGAAGGTAATAGTGAATGGAACACATTCTGAAGAAAGGGGGGTTACTAGTGGAGTACCTCAGGGCTCAGTACTGGGTCCAGTCCTCTTTAACGTCTTTATAGGTGACATTGCAGAGGGTCTGGAAGGAAAGGTATGCCTCTTTGCAGATGACACAAAGATCTGTAACAGAGTTGATACACAGCGGAGGTAGAAAGGATGAGAAGGGACTTGGCAAGGTTGGAGGAATAGTCAGACATATGGCAACTTAGATTCAATGCAAAGAAGTGCAAAGTAATGCACCTGGGAAATAAAAATCCAGGAGAAGAGTACACAATAGCAGGGGAGGTACTAACGACAAAAATAATGGAAAGGGATCTGGGTGTAGTCATATCAGATGACCTAAAGGTGGTTAAGCAATGTGAGAAGTCAGTAAGGCGAGCCAGGAGGATACTGGGATGCATAGGAAGGGGAATCACAAGTAGAAAAAGGGAAGTGGTTATCCCTCTATACAGACAGTTGGTGAGACCCCATCTGGAGTACTGCATGCAGTTTTGGAGACCTCATCTACACAAGGATATAGACAGGATGGAAGCAGTCCAGAGGAGGGCAACTAAAATGGTGCAGGGTCTACATCAGAAACCATATGAAGAGAGACTGAGAGAGCTTAATATGTATACCCTTGATGAAAGGGGGGACATGATAGAAACTTTTAAGTACCTCAAGGGAATCAACAAAGTCCAGGAGGGTAGCATCTTTCAGAAAAAGAGATGTGTAAGAACAAGGGGGCACAATTTAAAGTTAGAGGGGGAGCTCAGGGGTAATGTGAGGAAATTCTTTTTCACAGAGTGGTGGACTCATGGAACCGCCTTCCTGGAGAGGTTGTGGGGTCTAAAACAGTGGAGGAATTCAAACATGCATGGGACAGACATAAGGCAATTATAGTGGGGGGTTGCAGAAGTAGGCTGTTGGTTAACTAGAATCTGCAGCTTAACCAATAGGTAGGGAAATGGACAGACTGGGTGGGCCAAGTGGTCCTTATCTGCCGTCAAAGTCTATGTTTCTATGCCACTAAAGCAAGGCAGAATAGTTAGGTGGGGTGGGCAGACTGGCTGGGCCCTGAGCCCTTAAGTGCTGTAAGCAAGCAATAAGACACAACGAGGTGTGGGTTATCTCCTGATAAGAGCACGACCAGGTGCGTTGTTATGCATGAGACGCTTGCATTGAGTGCCTTGTGCACCTGGGTGTGCTCTTATCAGGAGATAACCCACACCTCAGAGTGTCTTATTGCGCTTTATAAATGGCTCCCAATAAAGATGTAAATTTTACAGGAAAAACTAATAAAAAGTGTGTGTGTGTGTGTGTATATATATATATATATATATATATATATATATATATATATATTATATATAATTAGTAGAAAAAAATAGTCCCTGTCATTGTGTGTAATGGAGCTCTTTCAGCATTTACTGTGATGTGTTTGGTCCCCACCTACTCCTAGATAGTGAAATTATTTTTATTTTACTTTTTTTGAATGTTTGTGTTTTTTCAATGTTCAGTGTCCTCCTGCTTTGAGACGAGTGTTAGTGTTTGAAGCTGCTACCAAAGAGTGACTTGCGATGTTCCCACAATACAGATTTTTTATTTTAGTATTTGGTTTGTGGTATATTTATTTGAGATACTATTTGGTTTTGTGCTTTATTTTTCTGTGTTTTTGTTTGCTGTCTAATTTCAGAAGGGGAGAGGTGTTAGTTTTATTACGAGGTTGGTTGACTGAGCTGACCGGTGAAGAGTTACTTCCAGTTTACGACTGGAATATGCATGTTGCGGTCAGGACTTGGCACTCAGGTTTATTGAGTCATGGTATGTGAGATTTCACTGTTGTGTGTACTTTTTTGGTGTTAGTGAGGAAATGGTATGTCTCTTTGTGAAGAGCTACGTGAGTGAACTGCTGACAACCGACTTCCAGTTTTGCGGTTGGCTTTGGAGATCGCAGTCCACTTCTAACATCACGGAATGGGTTTTGATGTGTGTTTGGGTAGGAGTGAGAGTCACAGAGTTGCTGTGGAGAGCCTACAAAACAAAACATAAAGTACGAGATTTGTAAAGTTTGTTGGCCGGGGGGGGGTCCAGTCATGCTTCACTTTTGTCTGTCCCTGGTGTCCCGATGCAGCGGTCGTTTCATGGTGTGAGCTGTGCTAGTCTCAGTTTTTCTTTAGGGCTGGCACAGATCACTGATTCATTACTGTTATGGGGCTAGGGAGTACCAGTTAGTGCCGGTTGGCTACTATGTCTTCTGATAAGGACACTGCTCTGAGGATGTAGTAGCCGATAGGATTGCTGGATTTTTGAGACCCATTTTATAAACGTCTATATATCTGTGCATTTATGTACGACTCCACAGCTGTCCCAGTGTTTGGACACAGAAAATAACCCTGGCTTGCTCCCTTCCCAGATGGGTGGAGCCTTTAGTACACAGTGCCCAGGGGACCAGTTTCATTACATACTGTACATACATGACCAGAATGCAGATTCTGCATTAAGAACATCCACACTAGCCTGTCTTGTATGTATGTGTTACACAGCACCATTGCTCATACTTTCACAGTGATAATCAGGGCTCTCTGTCACTGTGTGGCTCTTCAGCCCTAAGTTCCATGGCATGGCTCCTAAAAATCTGTGGCCAGGTTGTTTCACTTCCACAGAAGGGATTACTTACTTTTGTGACAGATTTCTGGCAGACCCCTGAGTCAGTTGAATTACCAGTTATGACCGACTTATACCACATCCTGGCAGCTTTTTTCAACCAGTTTAAAATTTATGACTTCAACTGAATAAACAAAATTCAAACAATTTTTTTTTTGTTTCTGTGTGTCTGGGACAGTACCTGAACCAGCAATAAAATTACTTACAGAGAATAAAGCCCCTCCTGCTCATCGCATGATGACCCTCTTGATTTAGACATCAACTTTGTCCAGGGTGAGTTTGCTGCATGGCAGATGACATAGAGACATTCTGAGGCTGGGTTTTCAGTTGCTTTACTGCAGGGCTACTACACCTATACTGACATTGCCAGCTGGGAGGGGCTAGCTGCTGCTGTCATTCTGTACCACTTGCTGCCTTATCCTACCCTCCCTGCCCTCATCCATGCCTCACACCATGCACTGTACCTTTTCTCACAGCAGCCGCTGTCCCAGCCTGCAATGTGCCTTGAGGTCCTCGACTGCTCTGCCTACCTCATGCATTCTAAGCTTCTGCTTGCTGTCATAATGTTAGCCACCGTTCTTCAGAGACCAGCCCACTAACTGACCTGCCTCATGCAAAGCACACACGATCTGGGTACCACCTTTTCTATCACCTCCCGGCTGCTAATTGGGGGTCAATACTGTTCAAATGGACCAACCACTAAGTGCAGCAGCAAGACAGACCAAAGAGCCAGGCAACAGCAGGAAGATGATATCATAGTTGGAGAGGGAGGGAGGGAGGGAGGAACATGGTACAGAAGACAGCTTGGAGAGGAGGAGGAAAAGGGGGATGCATCTCAGTAGTCAGAGTTGGAAAAATGTGACTACACACAGTCATTGCAGCAACACATGGCTATGACAATTCATTGCCACTGATGTCAATTACAACTGATGATTTTTTGACTGCTGACAGTGGTTACTGCATCTAATTTCTCTCCAGCCATTGGTTAAGATGCCATGTGATGTAATTGAAAAATCAGATATTGCGCAGGGGGGAGGGGCCTCAGGACAACTAAAGAAGGGGAACGAGCCTGGAATTATGGAAAACTAATATTTTTAAAGAGTTTTACAAGAAAAAGCACACATAGCACCAGGAGATAACTGCAGTGGTGCTTGCTGTAAATGATACAATAAAGCAGAAAAAGATAGCACCCACTGCCCGGATGACAATAAACACACCTAACAACCATGTATAATGATGGCAATATAGATTGAATTATCAGCTTGCCAATGAACAGAGTATAGTGACAGGAGCCCTGGAAGGCAGTGATGCAGGAAAAAAAATACCTTATGTTTCGCCTAGTACCCTGCTAGGCTTCGTCAGAGTTATTTCAATATAACAAAGTGCAGTGCTTATACACCGTAAATTCACGTGTACTCAGGAAGGGATAATTAAATAAATACCCTAACCCTGGTAAAAACTAATATTTTATTTAATCACAAACTTGGCCACCAATGAATTAAACTGTGACAAAGGATGTGATAATTAATTCCAATCATGAACTTTCTGTGTACCTCATAAAGCTAAATGCACTACTTGATACTGCAAGGAGTTCTGCATATTAATTTAAAAAGGAGCTCCATGCCAATGTTTTTATTTTTATTTTAAATACTGGTTACAAAGACCAAATACATTTATAAACCTTTTATGGTTCAAAACAAGAGTACACATGAGTTCAGGCACTAAAACTTTTTGTTTATCATAATAAACTTAAACTGGTGTTCTTTAAACTCTAGGAGCATAATTTCAAAATCCCTATGCATGCATTCTTATGTATTAAAGGAATAATGCATGACAGGGTATGTGTCGTGCTGGGGTAATGTCAAGCCTTGCGTGGTTGTGCACGAGACTGCAGGCTGAGTGCATCCAATACCCCAGAAGTGACATTATTGCAGCACGACACACACCCTGGAGTGCATTATTCCTACTATATAATGGCTCATTTGTAAAACAAGGGAAAAAACATTGAAAACTACATATACATTAGATTTTTAGTCATATTGTTTAATGGGTAAGGTTACATTATAAAAAAAAAAGTGCTGATTTCTTGTTTTAGCCAACAGATGGAGCTGCTGCATTTTTATGTGGCTCTGTACTCCCCATAGGAACGTTTTGTCAGTGCTGCTAGTCTTTGTTCATGTGCCCTATTCCCTTGATGTTTATGTTCTGTTTTTGGAGATGGTTTTCGGTGGTTTTCATTTTTTTTTCAATATCTTTGCATTTCCCTGACTCGGTGTTAATATTGCTGCGGGTGTTGTGGATAGCACATTGCCCCCCCCCAGCCCATTCCAACCGCTTGCCTAATGTAGTGAAGATGTCTTGAACATGAGAGGAACAGACACAGGGAGGTGGTAAGGAGAATATTTATTATTATTTTTGATGGGGTTAAAGTAAAAAAAAATAAAGTGACTTCAACAGCAAGTGTGTGAGTGAGAGTCATGTGGTGGCTGTTTGAAAAGATGCTTACTCGCTCACTTACGGTGAAGCCGTTCACATGGAATGGCTTTTTCTTCACTTCTGTAAAATTTGTTGAAGTGAATAAAAATCAATACACATACTGGGGATAAAATGATATTTATGTATATTTGGGGGGGGGGGTCTTTTCCTACATATTCATGGAAATGCGGACATTGTTTAAGAGCCAGCGCAGCACTTTTGAACTCTGGAGAGGCTCATATAATCGCGCCTTGAAAATTACAAATGGTGGATTCAGGGCTTCGGTTTGTTTTTCTTGTAGCTGCTTTTTTCTAAAATTGGGATTCACTTGTGAACTTGTTGGGGCTACGTGTGGACTGAATAATCAGTGATAGTGTAGTAATAATTTATTTGTTCGGCAATTGCCATTACAATACAGATAGGACAGTCAATAAATTACATACATACATACATTTTACACGTATGACAAACATTTATAACACATATTACATTTTTTTTTAAAACTTATTCTGCATATTCCGTACATTTCCCACTTTCATCGATTAGGTCAATACATGTCTCACTGTTGTATCTTATTGCACAATAAATCCTTGATTACATCTCAGCTTTTTAACTTCAATAAGGAACATAGCCAGTTCATTTAACAATTCAGAGTTTTCTGAGTTGAACAGAAGATCCAGTATATATTTATTAGGCATATATAAAGAACCAATATACTTGCCTGTGATAGAACAACTGAATCTCTGCCTGAGGGATGACTGTTGCTTCTAGGAGTAGTCAGGGCAGTGCAGGTACTGGGCAGTGGACAGTGATTCATTTTATTGCTTGTATGTGTGATGTGGTCATATGTGTGTTGGGACTAGATCTGTGATGTTATGCCAGGATAACATCATGAGTCCAGACTGACCAGTCGGATTCCAGCATTCTTTCTTGCCATTGTATAATTATCTTCTATATCTGAGGTGCTTTTTATTGTCCCTTTGGTTAATTAGAAGACTTTTTCCTGATATTAGTACAGTAGATGTGATGTGTGGTGCCGACAGCCGACATATCAAGCTCTGTTCCTCCCATTATAACATCACCATTGTGACTTTACTGATGGTGACATCACCGCTGCTCAGAAAGAGCCACTCAGCAGCTGCAAAGTCAATCAACTGTGATGTCACTGTCAATGAGGTCACAAGGCTGACGATGTAGTGTGAGGAATGAAACTAGCTATATCAACTGCCAGGCAGAGTACTACTCCACACATCCAGCATGTCACTATCATATAGAAAACTTTCTAATGATTAAAAAAAAAGAAAATTGTTCAAAATTATAACTCTATGACTCACCACTTCTTACCATTTGTAGCATTTTCCTGCTTGCTGCTTTTGGTTTTACTAGTTCTTTAAATGAAAATCATGAAAAAATGGTGAATTCTGTGGCACAGCTTAAGTTCTGCTGCCAGGCTGCAGTGTTGTGGTCAGTTCTGCAGTCACAGCACCACAAAATGTTATGGGTCTTTGGGATAATAAATTGTTATCTAGTCCACACATCCATCACCAGCTGGAGAACAACTTTCACAATGTTTGATGACATCACAGAGGCCTTGTGCTGCTTTCAAACTGAAGCAATACAGCTCAGATGAAGCTCAGGCTGAAACATTAACTCTTCTAAAGAGAGTCTATTAAAGAGTCCCACCTTTTTTTCAAATCAAGATTTTCATCCACATGATTCTTACCCTCCTTGAGTTTCACTGGTGACCGCCCAGCACCACCAGTCCTGCACAGCACCTTGGTGCAGTGTGGGACCTGTTAAAACTGTTGGTGTCATTTACACTGTCACAGTTACACTTTTCCCTTACCCTGGTACCACAAGTCAGTGTTAGGCCATGTCACTGCCGACCTACTCAGCATGTAGTTAGCCTTCTGCGAGAGGTAGAACCTCCTTTGTGTGGTTCA
This sequence comes from Neoceratodus forsteri, assembly GCA_016271365.2. NCBI lineage: Eukaryota > Metazoa > Chordata > Ceratodontiformes > Ceratodontidae > Neoceratodus > Neoceratodus forsteri. The sequence goes on along the minus strand of CM028133.1, from coordinate 949,023,215 downwards.
GGGGTCACTGCAGCTATGGAAAGCAGTATCGCCCTCCTTCAGTCAAGGAGGTGCTGCTGCCAGCAGTGCCAATCGACCTTGCCTGGTGGCAAACTGCCAAGATTTGCCCTTGAACCCAGGTTACCTGCATGAAAGCATGATACATAACCACTGAACCATTGGGTAGCAGAAAAGTAATACCGTTTAATAATGACATTGTATAAGGAACCCCAGGGTGCTCACAACTCATACGAACATACAAAAGTGCCAGCAGAAACAGACCACCCAGTCTAGCTAAGTCTGCTTGAGTTGTGCAGCTAGCACCCCTAGTTTGTAGCTGCCCCACCCCCTCCCCTTTGTCATCCCACTGCTGCTCCCAACTCCCCACCCTCACTCTCCCCTGTTCCCTGTCCCATGCCCTTTTAAAGCAGTTCACAGATTTACATGTAACCACCCATTCTGATAGTGCGTTCCATTTTGCTACCACTTTCTCCGTGAAATAGTGTCTTCTCATTTCCCTCCTAAATCTTCCCCTTCTATTCTTAGCCCATGCCCCTGGTGTCCCTCCCCCTCCTTAGCTTAAAGACTCCATCTGCCCCATTCTTATTGATTCCCCTCAGATACTTGAATGTCTCTGTCATGTCCCCCCTGTCCCTTCTATCCTCCAGGGTGTACATATTCAGGCATCCCAGCCTGCTCTTATAGTCTCTCCCCCCTCCATTTCACATATAATTTTCATTGCCCTTCTCTGCACTCCCTCCAGTAGCCTAATATCATGCTTTAGGTATGGCCTCCAAAACTGCACACAATACTCCAAGTGCGGCCTTACTAGTGACCTGTAGAGGGGCAAGATCACCTCTCTTTGCCTGGATGAAAACTCCCTCGCTATGCACCCCAGCATTTTGTTCACTTTTGCAGCCACTTTCCTGCACTGGGCAGTGTTGTTCATGGTCCCTGTTACCATTACCCCTAGGTCTTTCTCCTCCTCAGTGACCCCCAGCTTAACCGCCCACAACAAGTTTCTCTCCTTGGGGTCTTCCCCCCAAAGTGCATAACCTTACACTTCTTTGTATTGAACCCCAGCTACCACCTCTCTGACCACTCCTCTAGCTTGCTTAGGTCCCCCTGCAGCTCCTTCCATCACTCCTCACCATCCACCACTGCTCCCATTTCGGTGTCATCTGTGAACAGACTTACCTTGCTCACCATCCTGTGTGCAATGTCTGATATGAAGAGTCCAGATAATACTGGTCCCAGCACATAGCCCTGTGGCACCCTGCTCATCATCGGCTTCAGAGTTAAGAACTCCCCTCCCACCACCATCTGTTGTAGCCTCGCACTTAGCCAGCTTGTAATCCAGTTCTTCATTTTTGCCCCTACCCCTACACCAGTTAGCTTCCCCCCAAGCTGTCCATGAGACGCTGAATTGAAGGCCTTGCTGATGTCCAAGCAAAGAACATCCACCGCATGACCCTTATCCAGTTCATCTGTCACCCAGTCATAATATTGTATCTGGTCAGTTTGACAAGACTTCTCCGAAACGTACCCATGCTGTCTCACATCCTGGAGGCCGTTGTCCTCCAGGTATGACACCAGTCTTTCCTTTAGTATCATTTCCATGAGTTTGCACACTATGGAGGTGAGACTTACTGGATGATAATTACCCGGTTCATCCCTTGGTCTGCTCTTGTGTAATGGCACTACATATGCCATCCTTCAGTTCAGTGACACACATCCTGACTCTAGTGAGGTGCTGTACAGATCCACCAGCAGCTCCGCCAACATCTCCGCCATCTCCCTCAGCAGTCTGGGGTGGATACCATCTGGCCCTGGTGCCTTGTCTACCCTCAGTGCCCTCAGTCCCTCTAACACTGTACCTCCTTCAATTCTTCCATCTGCTGCCTCCTCTGCCCCCGTCCCCACCCTGCCAGCCCATGGTGGTAGCGGTCCCCCCTTTTCTTCCATGAACACTGAGCAAAAGTATTCATTCTGTGCTTCTGCCTATTCCTCCCCCTTTTCCGTCCACTCCCCACCCTTTTTTATCTTCACTATTTTCTCCTTGCACTTCCTTTTCTCCCTGATGTTATCTGAAAAATCCCCCGCCCCCCCGTAAATTCCCTGCGCTAATCTCAGCTCCCTCTGGGCCTTGGCTTCTCTAACTTTTCTGGTCACCTCCCTGGACCATCTTGCATACTCCTCCCTGTCCCTTTCCTTCCCTGTCCTTCTATACTTCTGGTGCACCTCTCATTTTGTCCTCACCACCTCCACTACCTTGCTGTTCAACCAGCATGGTTTCCTTGCTCCTGCTCCTCTTTATTTATTTATTTTTATTTTATTTAAACAGCAGTTTGGAAAACCTTTGAGCCATAGGCTCATTTACAAAGGTACCTTGTCACAGTAAGACAAACGAAAATACACAGTATAACAGTACAACACATAAGTATAACAGTAACTTAAGACATAGATACAAACAAGCTGGTACAGGTAGGATTGATGCAAACAATACCAGAGTTATGTTGTCCTTAGCAGCTTAGTAAGCTTTGTCATAAGTATTGAGTACGGCTTTGACTAGTGGCAATTACAGCAAGGGTGTTAATAAGGTGGTTACGTAATGAAGTTTTGAAGCACGATATAGTTGGAGCTTCAGAGATGGAGGGGGGCAGTGTGTTGAACCAGGAGGGGGCCCTAAAGCGGAAGGCTGTTTGGCCGTGAGAGGTCCTAGCTCTAGGGATAACAAGAGAGGTTTTCCCAGAGGTCTGAGTATGAACTAGTGGGACAGAGCGGCGTATGGTGGTGGTCAATCCTGGTGGGGATAGCCCAAGGAGGGTCTTTTTTGTAAGGGTACAGGTCAGATATTTGAGGCGCTCATCAAGATCAAGTACCACGCTTTAGCGTACAGTGAACAGGTGTGTGTCAACCTAGGTGCTCCAGTAATTAACCTGCAGGCCTTATTCAGAGTAGTGCAATTTTATAGAGTGCGGTCTGATCAGCAACTACACCGGCAGTCCATAGTCCACTAGGGACAGGATAGAGGAGGTGACTCATGGTCAAGAGCCTCCGGGGGGAGGCAGTGTTTATACCGATGTAAGATGCCCAATCGGATATTAGTGGCAGTGGCTAGGGCAGCGATGTGTCCATGGAAGGAGAGGGAGGGGTCAAAATGGATCCCTAGGTATTTATAGGAGCAAACTTGTTCGAGTGGGAAAGAGGACCCAGAGTGAATGAGGAGTTTGAAGTTGCAGGACTTGTTTTGGGGATGAGTGAAGAACATGGTTTTTGTTTTTTTAAGATTTATCACCAATCTATGTTCCTTGAACCAGCCCTTGGCTTCAGTGAAGGACTTCTGCAGCGAGTCCTGGAGGGCAATAGGGTTATGACTTGAGGCAAAGATGACTGCATCATCAGCGTACAATAGAATGTTCCCGAGCAAGAGCGTGGAAGGGTATTAAGGTAAAGGAGAGAATAGTAAGGCCCAGAATGGAGCCCTGGGGAACCCCTAGAAAAGATGGGACAGATGTCTGAGTAGGTCCCATTAATTTTACACGCTGTGAGCGGTCAGATAGATAACTGGTGCACCAGGAGACAGGCCCAGCAGCAAAACCAGAGAACAAGGGTATCAAGAAGGAGGGTGGGAGACAGTGTCGAAAGCTTTCGAGAGGTCAATGAAGACAGCACCAGCCAGAGAACCAGTGTCTAAGGAGGAGTGGAGAAAGTTGGAGAACTCTAGGAGGGCTGTGTTGGTACTGTGGCCGCTGGAAGCCATGCTGCTCAGGACAAAGGACATAGTAGGTGGAGAGGTAGTCAGAGATTTGAGAGGCCACCACTTTTCCAAGGCCTTGGAGAGAGGAGAGAATGGAGATCGGTCGATAGTTTCCAGCCACAGTCCTATCACCACCTTTAAAGATAGGGGTGACAGTGGCGACTTTCCAGGCAGTTGGAACCTTCCTGGCAAAGAGAGTGGTTGATGAGGCATGTGATCGGGGTAAGGACTGTGTCTAAGACCAGCCGTAGGATACACGGATCCAGGTGTTACTGCCTGTACTATTACTCTTGAGGGCAGTGACAAGGTGCGCCCAAGTTCTGGGCAGAAACACGGCGTGAGGAGAAAATAAGGGCGAGAAAGATTTACGGCAGGTGCTGGGGGAGGAGGGTCAAAAAAATTTGTAGGGAGGATAGGGCTAAGGTCAGTGAATGAGGTGTTGAGGTGGTTGGCTATGAGGGCTGGGTCTGAGGAGATCACACCATTAATGTTGATCTTACTCTGTGTCTTGGTGCCGGCTTCTGTTGCCTCTGTAATCCCCATTTAATAATATCCCACTTCTGCTCCATGACCATCTCCTGCTTTATGCCCTTCAGTTTCCCTTTCAGTACTTCCCGCATCCTCCCAAAATCTGCCCCCGTGAAGTTTATCACCCAGGTTACTGATTTCTCTGGCTCCCCGCACATTGTGATATTAAACCACACCATTTGGTGATCGCTGTCAGCTAGTGGGTCCTCCACCCTTATTTCTCTTACTGCCTTCCCATTCAGCAATACCAGATCTAAAGTGTTCTTTAGCCTAGTAGGTACACTGACCAGCTGCATCAGGATACCCTCCTGGATAGCATCCAGGAGCACTTGCCCCTAGCACTGGAGGTGACCGGAATGCTCCAGTCAATCTCTGGCAAGTTGAAATCCCCCACGATGACCACCTTCCCTTTTCTACATACCTTTCTGATTTGTCCCACTAATTCTCTGTTAAGCTGCTCAGACTGGGACGGTGGCCTGTATACCAGCCCAAACCTCAGTTTCCTACCCCTTGAATCTAGGAGCTGCAGCCAGATTGCCTCTGTTCTCCTTTACTCCCCCTCGTCTCTTGTGCATTTGATCCCTTCCCTCACATCGACTGCCACCCCACTCCTCCTTACAGTCCTTCCTGTATAATTTGTACCCTGGGATTGCTGATTTGTAGCCTAAGCTTCTTGCATTCAGCGAGACCAGTCTCCATTCTGCCCCCTTCCCTTGATCACCCTCCATCTCCTTCCTTCTACTCCCTCCCTTTTCAGCCACCCTGAGTCCTTCCCTGCTAGCCTGGGGGATTGGCTGTGACTCCACTCTATCAGATCCCTGCCTACCTGCTGCCCACTTGCCACCCCCCATCTAGTTTAAATCTACCATTGTCACACTAATACCTCCCCAGTCTTTGCTTTAATATCTCCTTCCCTTCCCCACTCAGGTGCAGCCTATCCCTTGCAAACGGATTGTTATTATTCCAGGTACTGCCCCCACAGCCCACAACCCCATACCCCTTAGTTCAATACCATTCTACCAACCATGCATTCAACTTCCCAATTCTCTCCTTTCTCACTGTGCTTGCACAGGGTACTAGAGCACCTCCGAAAAGGCTACAGACTCCCCAGTCTCTTCACACAACCTTCCCACTTCCTCAGACCTCTCCCTTGTTACCTCCACTGTTTCCCCTGCTAGGTCATTTGTCCCCTCATGTATCACAATGTGCAGTTTCCTTCTACCCCTCCTTGTGTGCCTTAGGATTGCCTGTCCTGTCTTGTCTGCCTTTAATCCCGGTATGAACTCCACCCATATCTGACTGTGCCTCTCCCCCTTACTGCCCCATCTGATCCCCTTGAGTATGGAGTCCCGCAACACAAGTACACTCTCCTTCTCTTTCCTTGTGCCCTTCTCCACCCCCCCACCCAGGTTCTCATTCCCAGGCCAACTCAAGGTGGTGCTTATACCATTTTCCCCAGTGTCTTCCCACCTGCCCCTCTCAATTGAGACCCCTCCCCCTCCTCCTGTTTGACTGCCAACCTCCCCCTCCCTCCTCACCTCTTCGAGTATTATCCTTCCGCTGCCATGTCATGCTCAATCTCTCCACTAATAATGCCCCTCACTCCTTCCTTTTCGTGAGTACTATCCCTTGTGCAGTCTCCTCCTGCGTCCTTTCCCCATGTGTCATTAGTACAGCAAACATGTTCCCTACCCTCTTTGCATTCCTATGTGTTTTCTCCTCCCTCCTGCCTACTGCTGCTCCTCTTTTGCTAGGCCCTACTAGAATCCACCCTTCATCAGCTCTCTTCCTGTCTAGTTTTCCCCTTCCCCCTGACCGCTCCCTTGACCAACTGTTTCATCTCTGTGGTGCCCCCCGATACTCTCAGATGTCAGCCCTTCTACCAACGCAACCCTCTCCTCATCCCTCAACCTCCCCAGCACGCTGCCAAGCCACTGAACCTCTTCCTTGAGCCTCCTTAGCCTGTGGCATATTGGCCACCCTCCCAGCCTTCACAGTATGTTCATCCACACTGCTGACCCACAACCATTACACCCCACAATCCTACCCATGGTTCACACTACCTATACAGGACAGTGAAATACAGTCTCTCTACACCGATTGCAGTTGCTTACAAATACAGTTACAAACCCACCAATAGCATTCCCAATTCTCACAAATTCATACAGTCCAGAAATTAGATGTTTGCCCCAGGTCCTCTTTAGGCCCCTCCCCCCAGCTTTAAGTGGGGCAGTTGTACCCCCGTTGAGCTTAATTCAAAATGCACAGCCACAGAAACCTTTAAGCTAAATTCAAAAAAACACAGCCACAGAACCCTTTAAGCTTAATTCAAAAAACACAGCCACAGAAACCTTTAAGCTAAATAAAAAAAAAAAACAATAGTGAAACTTACAAAACTCCTCTCCACACTAACTCTCTCCACAGCAAGTAGAATTAACTAATCCTTCTCTAATCCTAATGCACCCTCTTGGTTCCCCCCAAGGTGAAGTCTTGCCTGCAGCTCCATGGCACTAAACCCCCACTTATCTTTTCATCATGGCAGATGCCAACCTGAGACCATCCCCAAGGATAGAATGAGCCCGATTCAGTTATGAGGGAGTGGGCAGGATTCATCAATCCAGCCTATGCCAATTTTCCCCCATTTTCAGTTTTTCTATATGAGAGTACATGACTTACTTGGGTGCTGGCGAGACTGGCACACCAATATGCTCACTCTCCCCTTCCATGCATGTGCAGGCACCCTCCCCCAAATTGCACTGTCACCTGTGGTCACCCAGGTGGTGGTCTTATACCAGATAACATGACCCCCATCTCTAATAGAGTAGGAGACCATCTTCTGAGATGCTTGATCTTCCTTCCTGGCTGACCCTCTAATGGGCCTGGATTTGTACCTAAACCTTGGGTTACTGGCCTTGGCAAGTGATAGTGCTATCACTGTGCCAACATGATGGCCAGCAATGATCATACATGATGGATGGCACTGTAATTATCACATTTTATCTCCCAACTATGAGGATAAACTCCTCATATCATACTGTTTTTTTTTTTTCGCTTTTTGCCAAGCCCAAACATTACAGGGTCGGGAAGTTCTGCTCCAATGAGTTCCATAATCTGGCACATCTATCATATTAAAGCAAAATTTGTGCTATCAGAATTTGCCATAAGAGGGTTCTGTTCTGTACAGAAGATGACTGTTTTATTGGAATAGCCTGTCCTGGCAGGAACAGTGTTTCTGCTTTCTCAGAATTAAACTTGCTGACTATGGGGTACCATGTGATACCTTCCTAGAGCCAGGGTTATTAAAGGCATTTTTGTAAAATAATTTGTTAAAGATTACTTGCTCTGGAGTGTAGTATTTCATGTTAATGATTATTGTGTCCCAATGTTAATGATTATTGTGTCCCAGAATTAAGCTATTGCTAATTACTTTTGGATTAGTTTTGCATTACAAACAAAAATCTTGACCTTAGTCACTCAGAAATGTGTTAACAAGGGCCACTAAAGCAGGTCTTCAAAATTGTAAGATAGTGTGACATGTTATACAAAGCACAGTGATTTTTTTTCTGTGTCTTTTTTCTTATAAAAACAGTATGACATCTTTGTATCAGAAACATGGCGCTCCATATTCAAAGGTCAGGGTTAGTGTTATGAAAAGTCAGTTTTTCTAGTGCTATTGTGCATGATGCAGAAATGGTGGTACATTTGAACTAGCCCAGAATACACTGAAGGCCGGATATTTAAAAGGGTTGCGCATGGTGCAACAGGGCTGCGCCATATGCAACCCACCAATGCTTGCCGGCACGATATTCAAAGGGGCAAGTTGCGCTGCAGAACCCCGGCGCACCAGGGTGCATCGGTAATGTAGCAGCACACGTGTGGGCGTGTCGATGCATAGCGGCACATCCCTATATTCAGCCCGGGATGTGCGGCACATATGCTGGCAAAACCTCACCTTGTGTTGCTTAGGGGGCGCAGTTAGCTCAAACCAGGAACAAGTCATGGCCACCTGACAGAGCTGCTGTATTGCAGGGTGCAACACAGCAGCCACCAGCGTGGGTGGCCACCTGCCCACCCAGAACACTGTCCACAAGCTCCCTGCCCTGGGAGCAATGTGCCCACCCCTCATCGCCTGATCACGGGCATAGGTACATGAAATTCCTAGTGGTCCAGTGGACTGCTCTCCATCGCCAGATCATGGGCATATGTTTAAAATATCCCTGGTGGTCTAGTGGACTGCTCACCATCGCCCGATTGTGGGCATATGTTTAAAATATCCCTGGTTGTCCAGTGGAAACCCCCCCCAGTGCCCGTTCATGGGCGAATATAGTGATAGTAATCCTGGTGGTCCAGTGATACCCCCTCCCCACCTGCCCATTGAGGTTCCCCGCCACCCAACACCCCCCCAGTCAGCAGCGGGTGGCGGCACCCCACCCGCATGCTGCCCGGCCACCCGCCGACTGACAGCGTACAGTAATATCTGTATGCCTATTGGTCCACTGCGTGGGTCAATGGGCATATAGACCATACTGTACTACACAGGCCCGATATGTGAATGAACGTGGTTTGCATATACCTACCATGATGATTTGCATTATGAAGATATGTGTAATTTTACATTTCTTTGAAACCTGGCTTTATTGCCAAGGCCCTTTCAGGGTAACCCTCGCCTCAGTGCTTTTGTACTGACATTCTTTGACTTTTAGATGACTGGTGATATACTGTACTATTTCTCTCCCAGACTGGATTGGCACTGTCACAGTGCTATTCCAGATTATGCTGGTGATATAACAATGTCAGTCTGTGTTGGGGGGTGTTTGGGTAGGTACAGGCAACCTGACATGATTTTTTTCTCCTGTTTATAGCCCTGAACAGGAGGGAGAACCTCTCTTATTTTAATTTCTTTTCTGTGGCTCCTTTCAGAGACTGTGTTTTTTGTTTATTTTTGTGTATGTTTCTTTCTCCGTTTATTTGCTTTCTTTTTGTTTGCATGTATTTCTTGTTTCTGGGCATAATGTGTTTTGAGCACAACAAGCTCTTTCCCCACAGCAGTACTCTGGTTTGGTGTTCTACAGGTACAGACAGAGGCCCGGATATTCATAAGGGTTGCGCATGGTGCAACGGTGTTGCACCATGTACAACCCACTGATGCTCCCAGGTGCGATATTTAAAAGGGAAAAGTGCACTGCACAAATCCTGATGCACCGGGGTGCATCAGTAATGTATGCAGGCACAGGTGGGGGGGCTTGCCCATGCATAAACTGCACAGCCCGATATTCAGCCCAGGCCATGCAGAGTTATGCAGGCGCAACCCCTACCTGCGCCTGCACAAAGTTAAGCCTAAAAAAAAAAGAACAAGTCGAGGACCACCCACAGGTGAGCTGCCACATTGCAGGGTGCAATACAGCAGCTGCCACCTGTGGGTGGCCATCACATGTTCCTGCCGCACCTGGCGGCGCCCCCCCATGCCCCGATCGTGGGCATTACCAACCCCCCCAAAGTCCAATATCCCTGGTGGTCCAGTGGACTGCGAGTAGCCCGATTGCGGGCAGTACTGATCCCCCCAAAGTCCAATAGCCCTGGTGGTCCAGTGGACTGCCAGTAGCCTGATCGCAGGTGGCATTCCTCTATCCCCCAAGTCCGAACCTCCTGGTGATCTTGTAGACCCCCACCCCACCCACCCCACTGAGCCGCACCACCCGCTCCCCGCCAGTCGGCAGCACCCCACCGCCTGCCACCCTGCTGCCCACCGGCTGACAGCTCGGTATGGCTGCATGCCCATTGGTTCAGAGTATGAGCCTAATGGGCGTGGAGTTTATATCGTATTAGCCAGTCCAGATATGTGAATGAATTTATTTACATATCTGGACTGACTAGTACGGTATGGTCTGCACGCCCATTGGCTCATGCTCTGAACCAATGGGTGTGCAGCCATACTGAGCTGTCAGTCGGCGGGCGGCGGGGCGGCAGGCGGGTGGGGTGCTGCCACCCGCTGGCTGACGGGGGGAGCGGGGTGGTGGGGCTCAGTGGGCGGGTGGGGTGAGGGGTCCACTAGATCACCAGGGAGTTCAGACTTGGGGATAGAGGAATGCCACCCGCGATCAGGCTACTCGCAGTCCACTGGACCACCAGGGCTATTGAACTTTGGGGGGGATCAGTAATGCCTCCGATCGGGCTACTCGCAGTCCACTGGACCACCAGGGCTATTGGACTTTGGGGGGTGGGGGATCAGTAATGCCCACGATCGTTCTACTCGCGGTCCACTGGACCACCAGGGATGAGAGACGTTCTTTGTCCCTTATGGGACGTCCCGCGATCGGGCTACAGGGGGCGTCGGTCCCCGACGGCTGCTGCCTGGCAGGGCACCAGGCGCAAGTCTTCTGGAATCGGCGAACCTGCAGACAAGAGAGATGCAAATGGGGCCATAATCAGATGCAAATGGCCCCCCGTGCGCCTTGCATAAATTATGACCCCATTTGCATATCACCCTTTGAATATCGCAGGTGCTGTGCATAGCGCAATGGAACTTGCGCCACCGCATCTCAATGCTCCACTCTGACCACTTGCGCTGATGCAGTTCCACTGCGCCATGCACAGTGGGGGTGGCCAGGGTGCGATATTCAAAGCAGTTGCGCCATAGTGCAACTCTGTTGAATATTGCCCTGACCACACCCCAGCGAAACTATTTTGAGCAGCGCACAGGCTTGCGCCACAAACTGACACAGTTTGAATATCTGGACCAGAGTGTTTAAAGTTCTAATGGGTCTTTCCCTATTCCTCCCAAACAAGATCCTTGATGCAGCAAAAACAAATGCCCATATCCCCATGTCCTGCCTACTGCCTGAAACTCTGCCAGCATGTCAGCGGACTGGGAGGGGAGAGGGTACTTTCCGATTTGAGAATTAAACAACCACACTGAGTGGGTGCTAAAAGGGGAAACAACTAATTTTAATTATACAGTGACTCCAAGGAATGAAGTCCTGGTGGCTAATAATAACCAAAATAAAGAGGCAATAGCCCTGCTGATTTTAAAGTATCGTAGCTCATTTTGTAGGAGGAGTCATTATCTCTAATACATTACAGTATATGGCTGTTCTATAAGCTCTCGATAGGCTTACACAAGGCAGAACATTAAATAATGACTTTTGTGGGACACACAGAAGAAAAAGAAGAAGCAGACATACAAAAGAAGAAATTAAAAAGGAAAGTATATTCTGTCTTGTAGAGAATGGCCATCTCTCAGGTTAGACAGAGAGGATTTACAGCTGCAATACATTTAGATTTAAAGAACTATAGTATAGGTTAAGACAGTAAAAGGCAGTAAAGAGAATATTTTGTTGAAACCATAGAGTGAGGCCTTAATGTGATTTGGATCAGAGATTCTAAACCTGTCACACTCATAGGTTTGTGATGTCACAGTGCTACTTCAGATTAGGATGGTAATGTAATAGTGTTAGCATGGATTAGGCTGTGGATGTTGCAGTGCTGCTTCAGATTAGGCTGGTGATGTAACACAGCCCCTCTAGGTTAAAATGGTGATGCCACAGTGCTACTCCAGATTAGGCTGGTGATGTTATAGTGGTACTTCAGATTAAAATGGTGATATAACAATTTCATCTTGGATTATGCTGGTGAAGTCAAAGTGCTATCATAGACTAGGTGATGATATCGCAGGTCTATTCCGGATTAGTTTGGTGATACTGCAGGGTTACTTTGCATTAGGTTGGTGATGTCACAGTGCTACTGCAGATTAGGTAGAGAAATTACTGTATCAGTTTAGATGTCACAGTGCTATTCCAGATTCGGTAGTGACATTACTGTATCAGTTCAGATTAGGTTGGTGATGTCACAGTGCTACTCGAGATTAGGTGGTGATAGCACCGTGTCATCTTGGATTACGCTGGTTATGTAGTGGTGATAGTGCAGTGTGACTTTGAATTATACTGGTGATGTTACAGTGCTACTCTAGATTCGGTTGTAATAGTACAGTGTCACTTTGGATTATGCTTGTGATGTTACAGTGCTACTCCTGATTAGGTGGTGATAATATAGTGACACTTTGTATTATGCTGGTGATGTTACTGTGTTACTCCAGATTAAGTGGTGATTGTGCAGTATCACTTTGAATTATGCTGGTGATGTTACAGTGCTACTCCAGGTTAAGTGGTGATTGTGCAGTATCACTTTGAATTATGATGGTGATGTTACAGTGCTACTCCAGATTAGGTGGTGATAGGACAATGTTACCTTGGATTACGCCAGTGATGTAGTGGTTATAGTACAGTGCCACTTTGGATTATGCTGGTGCTGTGACAGTGCTACTCCAGATTAAGTGGTGATTGTGCAGTATCACTTTGAATTATGCTGGTGATGTTACAGTGCTACTCCAGGTTAGGTGGTGATAGTGCAGTGTCACTTTAAATTATGCTGGTGATGTTACAGTGCTACTTCTGTTTATGTGGTGATAGTGCAGTGTCACTTTGGATTATGCTGGTGGTGCTACAGTGCTACTCCAGAATAGGTGGTGATAGGACAATGTTACCTTGGATTACACCAGTAATGTAGTGGTTATAGTACAGTGCCACTTTGGATTATGCTGGTGATGTGACAGTGCTACTCCAGATTAAGTGGTGATAGTGCAGTATCACTTTGAATTATGCTGGTGATGTTACAGTGCTACTCCAGGTTAGGTGGTGATAGTGCAGTGTCACTTTGAATTATGTTGGTGATGTTACAGTGCTATTCCAGATTAGGTGGTGATAGGACAATGTTACCTTGGATTACGCCAGTGATGTAGTGGTTAAAGTACAGTGCCACTTTGGATTATGCTGGTGATGTGACAGTGCTTCTCCAGAGTAGGTGGTGATAGTACAGTGTAATTTGGGATTAGACTGGTAATGTAGCAGTGCTGCTCCAGATTAGGTAGTGATATCACAGTGTCACTCTGAATTAAATTAGTGATCTCACTGTACTACTTCAGATTAGCCTGGTGACGTAACAGTACCATTTTGGATTACATTGGTAAAGTCAAATGCTATTACAGATTAGGTAGTGATGTCACAGTACTACTCCAGAGTAGGCTAGTGATAGTACAGGGTCACTCTGGATTAGGTTGATTATGTCACCTGGCCACATTCTTGGTATTAAACCTGGAATTATTCACTGCTCATGCTCTTTATTCTAGATATTTCCTAAAAAAAAATAGCTTTGTGTCTTGGTCTCAAGGGTTGTAATTACTGTTGTGAGGAGAAGACTGCATCTATTCAACAGCGTATAAAACAAATCCAATAATAGTTAATTCTCACAGAAAGCCTATTGACAATTCCTTGAACACTGAAAACAGTAAAAGGACAGAAAATGAGTCATAATGTTTGGAGACCAGAGGAATGGAGAGCAGTTTGAACACCCTTAATGTGACGGCATAAATGTTCTCCCCCAACTTACTATTTTTATTGTAAAAAAAGTATTTTCTGCTTTGTTGTAGAATTAATATATGCTGTTTCCTTAAAGCTAAAGGAACAGTTTGTTCATTTTGTTGCTAAATTTTAGTGCTTTTGAAAGGTGGTATATTGACAGTATTGGAGGTGAAAGCCCTCTGTATATTCACATCACATGTGGCAAGCACAGTGCAAGCTTCCCTACATTACATCACCAGTGTGCTTCAACCCTGACATGGAGGGACCACCACATAGGAGACAGGGTAGCTCAAAGTTCCCCTCCCTCCCCTCCTCATTGATTCATTCTCTCACATCTTGGTATACCCAATGCTGCACTTTTCACCCTCTCCCCACCCTTCCTACATTCCTTCCCCCCTCCCCTCTTTCCTCTCCCTATAATTCTGGCACTTCTTATCTGTTGTCTATTTTTTCTGACAAATGCCGCTGGCTGCCTTGTTACAATGCTACCCTTGAACTGTATTAATCTGTACTCTGCAGTGTCCACATTGTTGTAATGTCTGCCTTGATGTTCCCCATAATTTGTATTTCTCTGACATGGAACCTTTGTAAAAGAGCCAAGGCTCAAAGGTATTTGTAATCCTAGACTTGATAAATAAATAAAATAAATAAATAAATAAATAAATTAAAGTCATTGCCTGCTTAATCCCTGTCCTCTCATGTGAAGCTGCCAACAAGGGTGCCAATTAGTGCCAACTGTATTGGTGTTTTCTGTGATGCGGACACCTGTCCACTAGGAACTGGACGGAGTAGTGCCACCACTCATTTCATATAGATCAGTAAATAGAGTCTTCAGATGACAAAGGCTTTTTACTGTGTTGGATTACCTTTGAACTAGGGAACTAGAGGTGAAAGGCTCCTTAAAGCACAACCAATCCACTGAATGATCAACCCCCAAAGCTAACAATTATTAATAGATACACAGTGCATATTTTATTTTATTTTATTTATTTATTTATTGGAATGTTCAGAGTACACCTTTGAGCAGAGCTCATTTACAGAGGTTCTATGTCAGAATACAGGATAGGATACAGATACAGTTACTCAGTAATACAAGTGGAAGGGCCATGCAAGGCCCCAAGCATATTTACAGCACTCAGAAGTTCAGTTATTAACTTAGTGAGAACAAGTTTCTATGTACAAGTATGATACAGAGATACAATAGCAGCAGGCATTGCATTATCCATGGTTAGAGCTTAGGGTAATTGCAGAATGCAGCTTTGTCTGCAGTACTCCAATTATGCCAATGCGGCATGACAGGGGAGGCATTGTTAGTAAGGATCTGACTAGTGATTACACAGGCTTGGTTCAGTTTAGGTCATTCCAGCAGTGTGGTGGGGAGTTCATTTAGCCAGGTTGGTGCTCGGTAAAGGAAGGCCCTCATGGCTTGACTGGTCCTACAGCATGGGATGTAAAGGGTGTTTTTTGAAACACTCCTAGTAGAATGGTGGCTATAGAAGGTATGTATCAGGGATTGAGGGGTGTGAGCCCTAGTATGGCCTTCTTCCCAGTTAGACAGATTTGGAATTTTATCCTAAGGTCTAGTTTTATTTTTATTTTATTTATTTATTGCATATAATCGGAATTACAATCCTTTGAGTCACAGACTCTTTTGCAAAGGCTCCACGTCGGTACAGGGGTTGGAGGGAGAATGAAATACAAGGTTACATACGTAATAAAGCAATATACAAGAAAACATACACACTCAAGTAATAAACACAAACAGTACTGACAGTGCAGTCCAGGCTTTAACTTAGTTCACCAGAGACAGTGGTAGGCAGCTTTCTGGGTATCATTTGTTAGAGATGGGAGGAAAGCGGATTCATGGGGTCTATGGAGACCCTGAGTCGTTTATTAATGGGGTTAGGGAGCATACTAGGTGGGCAGAGCTAGCCACAGTAACAGGTTGCAAACTCAGTTAGGTGAGCTTTGAGGCCTGCTTTGAATAGGGAGATGCTGAGGGTCTGAGAGAGCCGAGGAGGTACAGCATTGAGCTGAAGGGGAGCACAGTACCGAAACGATCTTTGACCCAGTGATGTTCTAAAGTGGGGGATCTGGAGTGAGAAATTTGCAGCGAGTTGAGTATTACGCCTGAAGGGGGCTGGGCTGATTATGGGGAGAAGGCCAACAGGGGCTATCTGGAGTTGTATTTTTTTTTGCCAGGATGCAGGTGTGGTACTGAAGTCTTTGTTGGAAGTTTAGCCAACCAGTCAGGGCGTAAAGGTCACAGGTATGAGTTAGACAGTCTCTGCCGGTGACTAGTTGCAGGCTTTATTCAGGGCAGTGTTAATACTGTGGGAAAGGTGGGTTCTGCTGATCCATATATCGTTATCCCGTAGTCAATTAGGGAGAGGATTGAGGAGACAGCCAGATGCAAGGCCTATGTGGGTAAACAGTGTTTAACTCTATAGAGGATTCCCACTCTGGCGTTGACAGCGGAGGAAAGATGTTGAATGTGACTATGGTAGGAGAGGGAGGTATCTAATGTGATACCCAGGTATTTGAAGTTAGTAACGTGTTCAAGGGAGGTACCTTGTGTGTTTTTAATTAGGAGTGCTAATTGGCTGTGTGGGTTTTGATGGTGCGCAAAGATCATGGATTTAGTTTTTTTATAGTTGATGATCAGGCGGTGCTCATCGAACCATGTCTCTAGCTCCCCGAAGAAACCCTGTAGGGCTTGCTGTAGGGCGGTAGGTTGAGGGTGTTTCCAAAATAGTACCGCATCATCTGCATAGAGATGCATATGACCCCTGCATGCCTTGGGAAGTGAGTTTAAAAAGAGGGAAAAGAGAAGAGGGCCGAGAATAGACTCCTGTGGGACCCCAGGGCACACTGCTTTGTGAGAGGGGATGGTGGTATTTAACCTGACTTGCTGTGACTGGCCTGAGAGATAGTCCTTGAACCAGGCAGTTGTCTCGGGGACCACATTTAGCTGTGGAAGGACACGAAGCAGAAGATTGTGACTGACCATGTCAAATGCTTTGGTTAGATCCACATAGATTGCACCTACAATAGATCCTTGGTCTAGGGCCTCATGGATGAACGAGGTGAGCTCGGAAAGTGCGGTGACAGTGCTATGGCCTGTCAGGAAGCCGTGCTGAGCATGGCTTAGTAGGTTGTATTTAGTTAGGTGTTCAGTTATCTGGTCAGAGACTATTTTTTCCAGTGCTTTAGAGAGAGGTGGAAGTATAGAAATTGGTCTATAGTTGCTTGAGAAAGTAGGGTTACCACTCTTCAGAATGGGAGTGATTAATGCACTCTTCCAGGTTGAAGGGAACTGACCGAGGCAGAGAGAGAGGTTGAGAATTTTAGTAAGGTGGGGTAGTATGACATCCAGTGTCAGCCGAATGAGTTTAAGATCTAGAGAATCACTGCTGTAACGGGAATTAGCAATAGCTTTGGAAATGTAATGTTTTGCCTCACGGTAGGAGATGACTCTCAGCCTGAAAGGTAGTGAATCTGAGTTAGATGAAGTGTCGGGGGGGGTGGAGGGGACAGGGTGGAAGAATTTAGGAGGGAGGATATGGGAGAGGTCCGAGAAGGTGGTGTTAAGGGCTTCTGCTATAGTGGAAGGGTCATGTGTGACTTCTCCATTTATAGAGAGTTGGGAGGGGTGGGGGAGCGGGAATTCCCATTGAGTTCTTTTATGCTGCTCCAGAATTTTTTACTGTCTCTCCAAGAGGATGTTAGAGTTTGTTGGTAGTAAGAAGCCTTAGCCTGTCGTATGGCCCATGTACATTTATTGTGGGCCGCTCAGTATAGCTGCCTATCATGTATGCTTTGAGATTCAAGGGCCTTATGCCAAAGGTTGTCCCTCAGTTGGAGCAGGTTAAGTAGTGAGGGTGTGAACCAAGGGGTGGTTCTGGATTTCAGTACTTGTTTGGTGAGGGGGGCAAAAATGTCACAGGCCTTGTTAAAGGTGGTTATAAAGTGAGCGAGAGCTAGGTCTACTGACTGCGTGGTGTAAATGGGGAGCCAATCACTAGTAGCTAGATGGGCTATGAGTTTCCGTAGGCCTCCTATTTTTAGCCATCTCTGCATGGAGATTATTGGGGGGTCAGGGGGCAGTTTGCCCGACCACCAGCTGGTCACTGGGGAGTGGTCACTAATTGAATCTGGAAGCACCGAGGCTTGGGAGAGGCTCCGTGGCCTATTTGTGAAAATAAGGTCTATAAGGGTGGAGGCCCCGGTTCTATAGTCGCTTCTGGTAGAAGAGGTGATGAGTTGGGTTAGGTCGTATGCCAGAGCGGCGTCTTTAAAGCTGGAAGAGGCAGGGGATAGCCAGTTGACATTGAAGTCACCCATTAAGATGAGTTCACTAGTATTGGGTAGGTGGGAGATAATGTGGAGGATAGAATCAAAGGCTAGTTTTTGGTTTCTTGGGGGGATGTAGGCTGAAATGATGTAGAGCGTTTTGGTACCCAGATTGAGTTTGACTGTTAGTGTCTGGGCGCCATATTGTGGTGTGGGAGTATTAACTTCAGTGGCATGAGTGAGAAGTTAACATAACTGTAATAATAGTCACGGGCCTTCTTGCCGGCCCTATTGGCAACGAAGAGGGAATAATTACTGAGGGGGATGACATTATTGGGTATTCTATCAGAGAGCCAGGTCTCCGAGAGGGCTAGGATGTCGGGTGTATGCTGGGCAACCCAGCCTTGGAGAGGGGTGAGTTTTTTTAGTAGGCTGCATATATTCAGAGTAGCTAGCAGTAGGCTACCCCTAGAGTGGTTTGGAGAGGTCTTTGCGTTGGGTGGTCCTGGGTTGGGGTGGATATTGCCCGATATTAATAGAAGTAGGAGGGTGTGCCACAGGAGGGCCAACCTGCAGAGTTTGGATGAGTGTCGTTGGGATTGGTAGGATGTGGGATTTTTATCACTGGAGGTAGGAACAGGGAGACTGGGAATGACACATGCTAGAGGGGCTAGGGAAGTGTGGGGGATGGTTATGGTGTTAGCCATGGTGGCGGGGGGTTATGATCTTGGGGGGTGGGGGAGCACTAAGGTGCAATGTGAGCATGTGAGGGTGTGAGAGTTAGAGTGACAGCGTGAGAGTATAAGCCAGCATGATCAGATTGGCTTGCTTGTGAGGTGTTGCTGAGACAGAGTCTGTGGTCATCATAGGTAAATAAGTAAAAAATGGAAAAGTTGTGGTAGTGTGGATTTGGTGCCTCTAGGTGGGGTTGTTGAGCATATTGAAGGATCCTGGAAGTCAGGAGGGCTGTTAGTAGCAGGGATAACATAATATATGATGATAGAGATAGATATATTGCAGTGGCCTCTAGTGGTAAGTTAGTATAACCTGCAGCTGGAAAAGTGAGATGATAGGTTTTTTCGCCTCATCACCTGACAACCCTTGCCTATAGATTCGAGTGCTGACCAAGGGTGGTGGTGGGGGCGGTGGGGAGCTGAATGCATAGCGTTCAGCGGGGCAAAGCCTGAGCACCAAATCTGCAGTGCGTTTTCGGCTGTGAGAAGGGGCGCTGGCAGCCGTTGTTGGAAAAAGGCGCCAAAAGCAGAGGTAGCCAAGCAGTCTTTTTCCAGCGGTTGCGACTGCTGTCTGGACAGATGTAAAATTACCTTTCAGCTTTGGGGATTATCCTGTGGCAGGGAGGGCTTCAAGGACTGGCCCTTGCGACCTGCGGTCTCCTCCGGGAAGGGGGTGGAATTTGCAGAAGAGGGAGAGACGGGGTGATTAAATAGTAAGTAGAGGGTGAAAAGATAAGCGATTGGGGGCAGGCAGGTACAGGAGGGGGAGAGAGGGCAAGTGGTTTCAATTGCTTTTAAGCTTTAAGTGTGTAGCTATAGAAAAAAACAAATGGCTAGGCAGAGTCTGTCTGCACACTGGTTATGCTTTACTACTTTGCACTGGAATTAAGTCTGCTCACAGGATTACATTTATAAACTTAGTACTTCTATCCCCAGAGTAGTCCATTTACAGAGAGCAGAATCTAAAAAATGCCCCGACCTCAGATAGCACAAGCTCTGCAATTATTAAACCTACAGAGAGTTACTACACAATTATTTCTGTTGGAATTGCTAACAAGAGGGCAATAATAAGGCTTTACAAAATACTGTTCTGTTCCAGCCTGAGCACCAAATCTGCAGTGCGTTTTCGGCCGTGAGAAGGGGCGCTGGCAGCCATTGTTTGAAAAAGGCACCAAAAGCAGAGGTAGCTGAGCAGTCTTTTTCCAGCGGTTATGACTGCTGTCTGGACAGAGGTAAAATTACCTTTCAGCTTGGGGTTATCTTGTGGCAGGGAGGGCTTCAAGGACTGGCCTTCATGACCTCCGGTCTCCTCGGGAGGGTGGAATCTTTCAGCTTTGGGGTTATTCTGTGGCAGGGAGGCTTCAAGGACTGGCCTTCACGACCTCCGGTCTCCTCGGGGAGGGGTGGAATCTTTCAGCTGGGGGTTATCCTGTGGCAGGAGGGCTTCAAGGACTGGACCTCGTGACCTCCAGTCTCCTCGGGAGGGTGGAGTCTTTCAGCTTGGGGGTTATCCTTTCGCATGGAGGGCTTCCGGCCCTCGCGACCTCCGGTCTCCTCGGGGGAGGGGGCTGGTTAAAGCCATTTTGTATCCAGATAGAGGTTGTATGCATGTGTGAGCCTGTTCACATCAAGGAGGAGGTGACAGGCCTTATTTAGGATGATCCTGATTCTGTTGAGGCTGGTGTCTGTTGCAGATCCATAAATTACCAGTCCATAGTCCAAGGTGGAGAGGACCAAGGAAGCTACCAGAAGTTTCCTAGTCTCTGGTTTCATAAAGTGCTTATGTCTATAGAGAATCCCCAGTTTTTTGTTTAGTGTACTAATAACATTGTTTATATGTTGAATATATGTTAGTGCACTGTCAAGGTGAATCCCAAGATATTTAAAGGAATTTACCTGTTCTAAGACCTCACCACCTTGGTTGCATATATGTATGTTATACTGGCACGGTCATGCCAATATAATTAGGGTGAAAGTGCACTTCTATGTTAAAGTCCAAACTTTGAGGGTTAATACCTTTGGAGCCGTGCAATGGATATACATGAATGTGACATGCGCAATCTCTAGGGGTAGGTCCCTTGACCTGCCAAATTTTGTGTGAATCTGTCCAGTGGTTTCTAAGATATAAAGTGTTGAAAAAACAGAAATATCGGAATTTTTTGGCATTTCTTTGTCATCCTGGATCTCAGAAACGGCTTTATGTTGTGGTCTGATATTTTCAGGGTAGAAAGCCCTTGGGTCCCAGATGTGCTTTTTGAAAATTTGTTAAAAAAAAATATGAATCCATTCAAAAGTTATTAAAGTTTTAAATTTCCCATTATTTCCTATGGGAAAAGTTTAGTGTTTAGCACAAAACTGAAATTTTCACAAGTATGGCATATTTGCGAGAGTAGAACCTTCGCAAATATGATACATTTTTGCACAAAACTGATATTTTCACAAATATGGTAGATTCGAAACTGAGATTTTCGCAAGTACGGCAGATTCAAAACTGAGATTTTCGCAAGTATGACAGATTCGAAGGTAAGATTTTCCCAAGTATGGTAGCCCTGAAACTGAGATTTTTGCAGGTATGGCAGATTTGCAAAAGCAGAGCTTTTGCAAATATGCTACATTTTCACTAACACATTAACATTGCAAAAACGAGGTTTGGGCACACTTTACTACACTTTCAAATATTACCTGCTGTGCGAAATTAAGTTATTTTGCCTGTTGAAAAACAGATTACAGTGGCTGGTAACATGCTGAGGCAGCACACATTTATTGGTTAGAAATATAAAAAAAAAATGCAACATGCGAAAATATGATTTTCCCAAGTTCCGTCTGGGGGAATCAAACTCAACATGTTGCATTTCCTGTTCCATTGACTATTGCACTGAGCCATCAGCACAGCAGAATGTGATCTGTGCTTGTTATTAACATGATGGCTTAGTTCCAGGTGTGAGGACATAGTTAGAAGTGACAAGGAGTGGAAGTGATGTTTACGTTGCGAAAATGAAGAGACTCGGAGTACATAACTTGCATCTGGGTCTGCAGTAGTTTGCGGGGATAAAACATTTGGGGGTGCAAATCAAGAAAAGGATTGCAGCTCTGTGTTGTACACATCACTTCCAGGTAGGACCACTGCTGCAATGTAGTGTTATAATGTGTAACTGGGTAGGTGAGGGGACCATGGATATTTTGGGGTGTACAATGACCTGCATACAATGGTGATGTGATTTCTTTGCTGTTTTTATGATGGAAGAAGGGAATGATATTCTGCTGAGGTTCACAGCAAGAGATGTGGCTATTGACTGATTATTATCTTGTTGGGGGGGTGCAGCTGCAGCTGCAGCATCTTAGGAGTGCTAGGTTCTATTCTGTGGGTAGGTGTGGAGCTACAAGTCTTAGGAGGTAGGCAATGTGGTACAGACAGTGTTGATAAGGTTGTACCGCAGCAACTTCTTAATAGAAAATAGTGAGACTGATCACACAGAACTTTTGTCATGTATGTTTCAGATATGTGTGGCGTGTGTCTATTGACCATGGGTGTAATGGTGATATTGCTGTGTCAACAACGGCACCCGCAGAAACCTCCCATACACTGTGATATGTTTTCAGTGCTGCTACTCTACTTGTCTCCCCATTTCCTGTTCTCAGTAGCCTTTGTGACTCATTTACTCTATTACTTTTCCTATGTGGTGCGTAGTAGCATGTGCATTGTGACCTGAAATGTTTCCAGCTATATTATGTTACTTCAAGTATGTTACATACATTTTGGAGGGAAGAATGTTTATGAGGGGAAATGAGGAGGCATTCCTTCATTGAAAGAATGGTGACTAAATGGATCATTCTGATAGTGGGGGAGGGGTGGGCCTTATACAATCCAGTGGGCAGTTTTAACAGAACATGGGACAGCGAACAGGGGAGCAACTGGGTGGGTAGTCTGGTGAACTTCCTGAAGGACACAGGGAAGGATGGGGGGGTGGCTGACTGCAACCTATGGGGGATTAGCTGCACACTTTAACAGACTTCATGAACTATGAGACCTCATTCTGCTGACGGATTCCTTTGCTTGTATGTTTGTATGTAGCATGGTCACATTGTTCATGCTTTTATTTTCCTGTTTCATACTACATGAAGTAGTGGAACATGAACACTTTCTGTTTCTTTTATTTTTGAACCAGAAATGAAGTCATGGAAGCAGGATGATATTCCTCTCCTTGTGGAGGCCATAAAATCTGTTGCAGATCTGTTTATGATAATGAGAGACACAAATCAGCCTCTGATTGATGTGTGGAAGGGTGTTAGTGTTAACTTGTCTGAGAATATAGACTGAACAGAGACCCACGCCAATGTTATAGAAAGTGGAAACTGCTACGGCAAACATTCTTCAAGCTAAAAGATGCTGATGGTGTCTCAAAGGCCCAGAAAAAATGGTTTCCTATGATGATGCAGATCTGGAGGAATGCTGGTATGCCTGAAATGTGTGACAGATTCTATATGAGTGAGTATGAACAAGAAGAAATTGTGTGAGCAATCCAGAAAACTGCATCACTAGTAACACATAGCAGTACATTAACATTATGTCTCTCATGCTGTTGTACTGCAATGCTCTTGCCTCTGTCTTCTAGAACACTTCAGAGGTGTAGGGGTTTTGCAAGGCCAGCAGAAGTCACAGAAGCAACAAAGAGACAGAAGGATGATGAGATATCATCAAGTAGTACCTGTAGCAGAGAGCCATCCAGTGAAGAGGAGGAACAAGATAAAAAGCAAGATACGTATGCATCTGCGGGTATGTACAGTTGTTACATATGCATATGAATGTAACGTACTTCTGATACCATGTAACCCACTATTTCTTATATATTTGAAGGTGATAGAAGTGCAGCTCCTGAGGAAGATGTGTCCAGATTGGAGGAAGAACCTGCAGAAAAAGAAGTCTGTGAACCTGTGGACTCCACCAATGTGGTAGGATCTCAGCACACCATGGAGTAAACTTTTGTAGTTAAAGAGACACAGGCAGAAGAGATGTGCTGTAACTCTACTACAACAAGTGGTGAGTACAGCAACACAGTACTGACTTCGACACCTTGCAAGCTGTCTGTCCTCTATTGTTAAACATCCAAGATAACATGTATTTGTGACAATGACACTACTTCTCCTGTTTTTTTTTTCTTTTGCTCTATAACAGAAACAGATTTGCAAATGCAAAGCACTCTGCAGGACATCAAACAAATTTTGCAAGATGGATTCCAGTCTGTCTCTCAGACTCTTACTAGTATGCTGCCAGTAATGAGCATGCATATTTAAGGTGAGCACTCAAGAGTCGCTCTTCTGTGGCAAAACTGCATGAGATGTCCTCTGAGCTGTTCCGCTTGACCACCAGTTTGCAAGAGATGATCTCTGTGATGTCCCATTCAACTGAATGGCTGATTTCAAGCCAGGACAATGAGGGTTCCTATCCCTACCACTCCACCCCCACCCCTCCACCCTCCACACATCAACAGGCATCTGGGTGTGCATTGGAGTCATTGGTCTAACTCTCACCCCATTCTCGTGTATTGCACCACCTCAGCTTGTTTACACATGGAATGGGGTGACAGGCTGATGACCCCAATGCACACCCAGATGCCATGGATGGAGGGAAAAGAGTGCAGGGTCCCACATGACATATGGATACTGTTGTACTATCTAGATGAAGGGATGGGAGCACAGGGTCCTCCACTGTGACATATGGACCTGGACCCTGTGCTCACACTGTGACACTGTGAAATTCTACCTGTACCTTGGGCAAGTTTTAAAAGATCTAGAAATATTAAAAACTTTAATAATTGGCTGCACAGATGGTCTCTGACAAATAATATAAAATGTATAAAGACTTGGGAGTTGTTTGAAAATAATCAAATACTTTATGAGTAGGATGGGCTTCATCTGAGTAGGCAGGGATCTAGGCATCTTGGATGTATTTTCTACAACACACTCTACCATAAAGAAACAAAAAACTAATGATTATGGGGCAAAGGGAACCACTGAACTGTATAGGCAAGAAAGGGACCAGTAAAGGTGATTTATCAGGAACTAAACTGAAAATACATACAACCCCATTCAGAAAAGAAACAAAAAGAGCTTTGTCCTTCCTCCTGACCAATACCAGGAGCCTACATGGCACCAAAAATAGAGAAATTAAAAACAGCATTATTCAGAGACAATATTGATATAGCCGCTATAACTGAAACCTGGTGGGGGAACTCCTCAGACTGGAATATAAATATACCTGGCTACATAACTTGCCATAAAAATAGAATAGGAAGAAGGGGAGGTGGGGTGGCATTTTTCATAAAAAATAATATAAAGTATAAATTAATTTGTGACCCAACTGAAAATATATTCACTGAGTTAATTTGGATTGAACTAGTCAGGGAAAATCAACCCACGTTACTTATTGAGCTTTGTTCCAGACCTCCAGATTCTAATTTAATTGAACATCAGGAGATTTTAAATAGTATTAGTAAGAAATCAAATTACAAAGAAATCATATTACTGGGTGACTTTAATTTCCCCGGTATTAACTGGGCTGAAGCCTTAGGAACCAACAATCAGGAAAATTCATTCCTAGATATATGTTCTTCAAATGGACTATACCAGTTAATCAAAGAACCAACATGAGAAAATAATACATTAGATTTACTTTTAACTGATATTCCAGAAAAAAATCAGTAATATCAGTATTAAAGCACCAATTCAAAATAGTGACCATAGGGTTATAACATTTGATACAAACATACACATCAAACAAAAGCTGGGTAAAACAGTCTTCAGAAGTTACAACAAGGCAAACTCTGTTGCCTATAAGCAGGAATTGTACAATTAGAAATGGGATAATGGGTCACCTTCTCCATTAGATCTTTGGACAAGAATTGAAAAGAAGAACTTAGATCTGGAAGAAATCTATGTCCCAAATAAGATAATATATAATAAAAAGGGAAATATCCCACCATGGGTTACTACCAACATATTAAATCTGATTAAACAAAAGAAAAGGGTATACAAACTATTGAAAAGAAACGATAATGATTTTAATAAATGGAAATATGGGAAAATTCAAAAAGAATGTAAAACCAAAATTAAAACAGCAAAAAATAAATTCGAACAAAGTTTGGCATATAGGAAAGACAGGGGTAAGAGCTTTTATGCCTATATTAACAATAAAAAGCAGACTCCTCGAACAATTGGACCCCTTAAAGTTAACGAAGAGGAAGTAACTGCAACTAAGGATATGGCCGGAGAATTCAATAAATACTTCGGATCAGTGTTTAATTCAAAAGCTACTACTAACAGTTCCATATTCAGTAACGATACAGTTGAGCCCCTAGAATTTTCTAAGGCAGATATATTGGCCAAACTGAATAATCTGAATATAAAAAAATCTCCAGGGCCCGATAAGTTACACCCAAGACTATTGAACGAAATAAAAGACTGGCTAGTACAGTCTCTCTACCAGATTTTAAATATGTCCCTATGTCACCATATCATACTTAATGATTGGAAAACAGCAGTAGTAACACCAATCTACAAAAAGGGAAATCACACAGAGATTTCTAATTATAGGCCTATCAGCTTGACCAGTGTTCTAGGTAAGATCTCTGAAGCACTGCTCAAAGACAAATTGATCTAGAAATAAAAGGATTAATGGATCATACCCAGCATGGTTTAAAAAAAAAAACAGATCTTGTTTAACTGGGAACCTGGTATTCTACGAACACATCAGTAAACTGTTAGAGGGCAATAATCCAGTAGATGTGATCTTTCTAGACTTCTGCAAAGCATTTGATAAGGTACCCCATGATATCTTAGTAGAAAAAATGAGGAAACAGAAAATAAATAATACCATCACAAATTGGGTGGAAGAGTGGTTACACAATCGCACACAGAGGGTATGCATTAGGGGGCATTCATCCGAAATATGTCAAGTAAGCAGTGATGTGCCCCAGGGGGCAGTACTGGGACCAACACTGTTTTCCATTTATAGTTCAGATTTGTCAGAGAATATCCAAAGTTTTATTGTCAAATTTGCTGATGATACAAAACTAGCAGCCCAGGTAAAAACTGAAGAGGAAAAATGCATGCTCATTAATGATCTAAAAAAGCTGGAGAACTGGGCACACAAAAAAGCAAAATGTCCTTTAACATCAGTAAATGTGTCATTATGCACTTGGGTACTACTAATAACCAACATCAGGTCACTCTAAATAATCAAGCACTTACAACAGTTGAACTACTGTATATAGTGATCTAGGCACATTAATCTCACATGATCTATCCTCTCACAGCCATTGTAATTATGTTATAAATAAAGCTAATAGAGCGCTGGGATGTATAAAAAGGAGTTTCAATTCAAGAGATAAGGGGTGTATATTACCATTGCATAGGGCCTATGTGAGACCTCATTTGGACTATTGTTCTCCCCTGTGGAGTCCCTACCACAGAAGGGACAGAAATAGAAAGGAGGATGTCCAGAGGAGAACCACAAAAATGGCTACAAATATGCACAATAAAGAATATAAAGAAAGACTGGATGAACTTAATTTATACTCATTGGAACAAAGGAGAACTAGAGGAGACCTTCTTCTAATGCATAAATTGTTAAATGACACCAAACTATTGTCACAGTTAGAAATGACGTTTAGCCAACGAGAATATAACCTTTGAAGCCACAAATATCATCTGACTCTTACGTACCTCAGAAATAATAAAAGGCACTTCTTCTTCACTCAAAGAATAATCCCCCTATGGAACGCTTTACTCAAATCGGTAGTGGTATGTTCTAACCACTCAGATTTTAGACATAACCTGGATCAATATTTATTGACCAAGGGATGATGCACCAGCCTGGCTGGAGATACACACATATGGGCTCTGGCCTTCTGTGTATCTACTTTTTTAGTATGAATCTTAGCAGTATGACATATGGACACTATTGTATTATCTGGATTTAGGGATGGGAATGCAGGGTCCACAGGACCCTATGCTCCCATCATGACATATGGACACTGTTGTACTATCTCAATGGAGGGATGGGAGCATAGGATCCAAAGGACTCTGTGCTTCACTGTGACATATGGACACTGTTATACTATCTAGATGGAGGGATGGGAGCACAGGGTCCAATTGACCCTGCGCTCCCACAGTAAAATGAGGATACAGTTATATTATCTGAAAAAGAAAGGAAATTCATTGGAAAAAACTCTGTTAATGTATCAGTTAGGGTGAGTACAATAGCAACAAAAGCAGGGAAATGAGCTGTTAGGGTTTCCAACCCTAATGCCCCACCCCCAGGGTTCTCATCCCTACCACTCCATCCCCATTCCTCCACACACCAACAGGCATCTGGGTGTGTGTTGAGTCGTCAGCCTAACTCTTAGCACATTCTCCTGTTCTACTTTGCCTCAACTTGTTTACACATGGAATGGGGTGACAATTAGGCCGATGACTTATTTCATATAAGATATAGAATATGCCAGCAGATAAGGATCGCTTTTCACACCATGTATCTGGGATTTGGGCAAGATTGTCAGAGTTGAAGGATGAAATCCATGGCAGGTACAGCATGCTCATGTTGTGGAGTGTGTTGTGGAGGTGAGATGCTTGCCTTCTAGGGAGGAAGGATGTGAAATTTCTGGAAATTGAGCACCTCTTACCTGTTGAACTAAGAAGTGGCACTGGGATTTGCTGTGAAGCCAGCTGCTCACCTGCCCTCCTAACTAGTTGTGTGCAATCATGGCGATGATTAGTGGGGAGGACTGGTGGGGAAATTCAAAACATGTGAGCACATGTATCCACTAAGTAGTTCATTAACTCCCCACAAGATAAGGAACTCATGACACAGGAAACCTACATGCCAGGCACAACAATACAGGCTATGTGGGTAAAACTAAGCAGCCACTCTGAACCTGGATGAACTCTTGCAGGCACAACATAAAAGAGAAAAGATTCAAATATATGTGTAAAAATATTTTTAACAGCTTGAACACTCCATCTCTGGCCTCCCTGGCCTATATCTGAAAGGCAACTTCAGAAATAAATGTAACTCTATGCTTCTTTGGGTGGCAAAGGCCATTCCCAGGGCCAGGGTGAAAAAGGGTACCCCTTCTAGCATGCCATGAAGGGCTTGATGATCTGCAGTATGTGTCAGGAAGGGGACCCTTTGTGCTACAATACAGTTACTGTTGTAACATTTTGATTATATTTCTCCTCTCTCAGTGGGTGCAGCAGGGTGTCTGTTCCTAATGAAATGATAGCAGTGGATATGCATGGAGGTATAAACAGCATTTATTAACAAAACAACACAGCACCCTTAGGCAATCCTGACATTTGATGATGGTACACAATCACAGTAAGATAGAACAGACACAGATAGATGTCAGGACATAGATGAAAAAGTTATAAGTTCATGATGATGGCCATCTGTGGATCTTTAAAAATGCTCCTTGGGCATTCAACGTCCTGAAATCAGAGTGTCCAACAAATTGTATTTGTACAAAGCATGTCCATTATTGTACGGTCTCTATCAGAAGACAATTAATGGTAAATGATGTCATGTAAGAACAGAGACCAACATCTCAGCATCCCTACCTGAATCAGTCAGCCTGCAGGTAGCTTCATACAAAGAAACATCTGCTGCACTTTCCTTTAGGACCCGCTAAATTCATTCAGGCATCAGGACAAATCCTGTTAAATGTTACTATATTTGCATATCAGTCATTCATTTCAGTAGTTCCTGTACCTTTGGCGCTTAATCCCAGAATCAGGGTTGTCAGGTTCAACGCCTTCTGTGCTCACAGGATAGTTGTGAGTTGCAAGACCTACCAAGTGGCTGCCTGACTGACTTGGAGAGACATGTCACTGGGGGCAACAGAGGTGGCAACATAGTTGCTACTTAACCAGTGTGGCAAATAAGGTAGAATGCCTTAGAGAAACTGCTCTCCTACACCATACTGAAGATTAAAGCCTGCCCAGGTAAATTGGCCAAACCCCAGTGACACTGCCACTCAGATGCCCCCTCCCCACCAAGGGTGGCCACCCCTTAATTCTGCTTCTCCATGATGCCTCTCAGAGACTGGGAAACCCCACTGACCCTGAAGGACTGACTGTCTGGACCCCAGTACTGAAGGGGACTGAACTGAAATTATGAATCTGGAGCCCAAAGCCTTTAATACATTTGATGCCCTATCACTTCCTGTGCTGAAACATGAGCATGGCCAGGAACACAGCCTTAACATAGCTTCCCAACTTAAGGTGGATTACATACAAAAGAAAGTCTGCTTGGGAACTCAAATTGATAGACCTACTGGACGCAGAAAATAACGGAATCACCATAAAATACGGTTTCAAGACCCACTGCAGGTATTAAATTACTTTACTTTTTCTACAGGTCATTCTTTGCAACAGTAGGTATCAAATCATTCTCTTTGGTTAAGCGCTTCAATTATCTCAAACAGGGCCTTCTTGTTTCTTGAGAGAATACTCTTAACTTTATTATCCTTTTCCCACAATTTTGATTCATGGGGCCAGGAGTTACAGTGGTGCTTATTGATAGGTTCCATTAAAACTGAAGCTATCCTGATTCTATTATCACAATCCTCCCCATTCTTAACTAGGTATAACACTAGGACTCACTATTGTTTAAAATGCATCAAGTTGCTAGGATTAACAGTTGTAAACTTGAGTTGGTGAGAGTTGTTTTTTGACATGTGACATGGCACTATCTATGACTGACCACCACTGCATGTTAGTTGCCTTATGTTGCTCCTTTTCAAGTGCAAAATGTCCTACTTATGGACTAGTGATCAGAACCAGGTGTAGTGCTTCAGGGCTGGACTCACCAGTGTCCTATAACATAACAATATATCACCACTTTTGATTAGTTGTGTGATATATTGATGGTTATTTTTTCCCATAGGGATATGCCATCTGTATCTCATGATACCATCACTGTGACTTTTCTTGTAATACCATCACTGTGATTTCACTTTTCTTGTAATAGCACCATTGTGATATCTCAATGGCAATATACTGAGAAAGGTGACATCACAACAATGGTCTTTCAATTGGATCAAATCTTTTCCAGAATTGTTGTGCTTATTTAGTATTTTCCACATTAGCAAGTGCTGCTCTTGCTCACAGCTTTCATTTAAAAAGTCCTGGCTTCTTAAAATACCCAAATTAAATTCATATACATGAAAATGTTTGTTTCCACCTTTAAGAATTACATTTTCAAAAAAAATTGCTGCCTTCCCAATCTTTGACATTTCATAATTTGCACAGTTGAAAAGACAACTATCTTTTTCATTTTTACTAGTACACATACTAAAAATGTATTAAAAACTGCTCAGATCCATATACAGTATTATAAAAAACTAACAAATAGGCACCTACAGTATGTTTACTTTGCTAAAATAACATCTCAAGGTTGCTCTGGCACTTTGCTCTTGGGGTTATCATGTCATCAGAATCTCTTGATATATAGAATAAAAGATGACCAAGTGTGAGTTACAAGGTGATAATTCAGCTGAGGGGTTTATGGAATATTATAATCCAAGAAGCCACAGACCAAGTGGATTGTGAAGTTTCATGAACCATGAGGTTCAATTGTCAGCTTGTAACACAACAACAACAGTATTAGAGAATACATTTTCAGTTGGGGGGGGGGCTGTTTGGGGAGCTTTAGGGGGAGCCTTCCTTACTGGGTTCCAACTATTTATTTTTACTTTTTTCTATGGTACTAGAAGCAGGCACCTCCTCTGGGATAAACAAAGGGAGGCCCTGGTGTCTCAATTTTTTGGAAAGTTGCTATCTTCCAGGAGTGGGGTCAAAAAAGCTGACCACGTGGTCAGCCTCATCACAGTGCAGCCACCTTGATTTGCTGCACAAATTAGGACAAAGCCTGCCTGACTCACATGCAGTTGAAGATTTGCTCTTTGCAGTCCTGCCAAAGTCCCCAAATCAGAGGTGGGCTCAGAACTGCTCAAACTAACTTGTGGTCCCAAAGAGTAGGACTCACATACCTCATGGTTTCCCATGTAATGATGGACCACCAAAACCTCCTTCATTCTGGCAGGGATTTTCTTGCTGCAGCAAACTGGGAACTCCTGGTGAAACTAATAATCAACAGCCTGTTTGTCAACTAGATACAGAAAATATAAGAAAACTGAGCACATCCAGTGCTTGAAAGTGCAGCACAAGATCATTAGACTGACAGGTAACAATAATCCATTAAAAACAACATGGATTATGACAGACAGCAATAATCCTTAAGAAACAACATGGATTATAATAGATAGCAATAATCCATTGAAAATGTTTTATTGCTACTCGTCAGTCACAAACTGGATCATTATGTTTTAAACATGTTTGTTTAATGAGGCTTATTAGCCATAGCCAAATATAGCCCCCCTCCCCGGTGTCTAGGAGGAGGATGGAATGTCCATGGGAAGGGGGACCACGACAGAAGCTACCCAGAAATTACTTACATTTTATTATTTGGGATTTGGGTGCAGACTGCTCCATGGACTGCAAGCTAGGAAGCAAACTTGGTTTGTAACAGTGCAAATTCATAAATATTAAAAGATCAACCTCAGTGGCAAACATCAGAAGGAACCTTTAATAAAACTTGTTAAAGGAGCATGGTAACTTGATAAACATTTATCCCATGGGGGGAGTGATAAGGCTATGGACCTAGGAGCCCCTCAAAGCAATGTCCATAAATCCTGGTTCACAGTGTGCATATCCAGTGGGGTATCATGCTGACTAGCTATAATTGTAGGCAGCATACATTTCACTTGGGCCAATCAGTCAGTACTTATTCTCCCCTCAGCAGCTCTAAACCCGGCTCCCCACGCTGAATATATTGTCTTTCTCTCCATGCTGGCTGGGCCCTTTTATTTCCCAAGACTTCTTTTGCTGCTCAATTCATGGACATCTCATTCACTGACCTTGAACTGGGACCAGTAAATCCCTATCCAGACTCATGGCCTCTTCTGAAACCATCCTGGATGACTACCTCCTCTGAACTACAGGTGGCACATCCTCACAGGTAACTCAGCTCTCCCTCTTTACCAGCTTCACAGCAGCCAAAACAAAACTGTCCCCAAGGGCCTTACATATTTCCTTCAGGCCCAGGGGCTATCAAACCTCAGTCTGGCCCCCCTTCTTAATGACTTTAGATTCTGGGGCTCACAAGATGCATAGAGATTCCCCCCCGAGGATGTGAAGTCCCAAACATATCTCTCTTTCTTGGTGTATTGCTCCCTCCACTTTAGATTTGAATCCTTATGCACCCACTGGTATAACGCTTTAACCATATCCCCTGCATGGCATGACAACCCCCTAACTGGGGTCTCTCATTTATAGCCACCACCACATCCTGCCTGTCTGTTTTTTGGCCTCCCCTCTCCCCGGAAGCATCAAGACACTTCCGGAAGCAGGCAATTGGCTCCATTCCAATCTCCAACCCCTCTGTTTTCTCACCTGTGCACTCCCACACAGACCAGAAAACATGCCTTTCAGGGTACTCCCCACCATTCACAGGTAGCCAGCAAAAAGAAAATTAACCCTTTAAAGGTCATGGGTGCAGAGCCCTAAAAAGTAACTCAGTGTGTGCAGTCCAGAATACTAACAATCTAATGGGGGGGGGGCTTGTTACACATATAATATAGCCATGTAATACATAGGTGCCTATCTATTATTCTATGAATATCCCCTACTAATGCAATTAAGTACCCTGTGTGTCTATTTTATTGTAGCCAAGCACTGTGCTCCTTAATTCCATGCTCTTTGCACTATAACCCCTGTAAGCAAACAAAGGTTGGTTCATTTGTACACTTGTGTGCTGTGAGGGAACATCAGACTAGGAAAGTTTTGTCAAGGCAAAATGGATGTTTTTTTCTGTGTGTGACTGGAACTCTGTGAAGCCATCTGTCCTGATATGGCACAGGGGCTTATCAATCCATGAGACTGTAACTAAGAGACAGACATCTTCTGTCTGTTCACTATAACTAAAACCCCTGAAATTTTGCAATTCCATAGCTGTGGAATATTTTTCAGGACTTGCATCAGGGCATGTTTCAACTGTGTTGTCTATCTATGTGTTTTTGTAATTAAGGAACAAGTAATGGTGTCCTGTGTTGTTCATTTCAAGTCAAATCTGGATGGAAAGAGCATATTTTCAGAACCATAACACATGCTCAGATTGTTTTTACTGTGTTTGTCCAGGAAAGGCACACAGCTGCAGCTTGTTCCTGAGTGTGTTTTGGGAGCACAAGGAGGTTAAGTGACTTCCTCTGTTCTCACAATATGCAAGCAGAGCATGTTGGAATCAAAACCCATTCTTCTGGATAAACAAAGCTTGTTCACAGCTCTTTGCTTTAACCGCTAGGCTGTACTACCAGCTGATAATCAAAAACTACACATTTCAAGGCTGGCCCCATGATGCCAGCCCAGTAGGTATGTAGCCACATTTGCATCTTGTAGATCTGTGTTCACACTTGAAATTGTAAGAGCAAAAGGCTGTAAGAGAGTGAACAGAAAAATGGGCATTAATGGGCAGACTAGGTTGGCCAAGCAGTCCTTATCTGCTGTCAAAGTTTATATTTCTATGTTTCTAAGACAGAAGTTGGTACTGTGGCAGCCCCAGAAATTTGTACCAACATGAACACAGACAGGGTTTAGAAATCCTGATATGGGGTCCCAATACTTGTTGGTACTACAGAGTCAGCCTTGAGATGTGTAGTTTTTGATGATCAGCTGGCAGTATAGCCTAGAGGTTAAGGCAATCCTGAAGATGGATTGTTTTTACTAGCAGTTTGGAATGTAAAGGTGATAACTCACTAGTTTCAATACACATACAAAAAATGATTATACATGTAGAAAGTGTTGTAATAACACCTTAAAACACACTTAATAAAACGGACACTTTCTTATTTAACCTAGAGTAAATGGCGGTCTAAGACTCTAGGTGACATAATTTCCTAATACTACCAAAACCAGTCACGGCACTCACCACAAACCACCAAATCAGAGTCCAGAGGCTGATGAAAACGTAAACAAACCTTGACTGAAGTATCAGCAGCACATACAAAGTTAACAGACACAATAAATCTTCTCACTTTCCACCCAATCATGGGCTTTTTCAATGATGATACCCTCTGGTGTTCGTACCCCTAAATAGCATTCAAAACTCCCTTTCTGTGATCACATGACATACTTTTAAAGTGCACGTGCTTATATAAAAAAACATAATTAACATTACATACAGCTGTGTAAAAACTCTAATACCAACACCAAAAGACATTAAGATTTCTCCTATCAACTATTACCTTCATATTCGAATATTCCTTATTGTAAACATAACACTATCATAAATATATACAATTTACTTATTTATACAAATGAAAATACACTCTTGATGTAAGCAGGATAACCAAAGAGCCTCAAAGACTCATCTTTCATTTTACAAAGAAATTAATGTTTTCCTCCTATGCTTGCAAGTTCTTTTCTAGTTACTTAAAAAAAACAAAGCTTCTTTTTAATGAAAATATCTGTTTCTGTGTACCGACACTAGAACTTGCACTTATAGGGTTAAGACAATTCCCTTTCTTTCTGTATTATATATCATATACAATGCACCCTTCTTATATATACATTTATATTTATATACAATTTTATTACAGCAAAATTTACAATCTGGAGCAATTGCCAAAAGAACATGAGCGCCACATCAGAACAAGCAGGCACAGACTTCATAAGGACCAGTAATAGCCAGCTGGCCAGTTCTGGCTCGCTGTAACTGGTCTATGTTATAGAGAGAAAGGGAAATGTCTTCACTCTATAAGTGCAAGTTCTAGTGTCAGTACATAGAAACAGATATTTTTATTAAAAAGAAGCTTTAATTTTTTAAGTAACCAGAAAAGAACTTGCAAGCATAGGATGAAAACATTAATTTCTTTGTATAATAAAATAAGAATGTTTGAGGCTCTTTGGTTTCTCCTGCCTACATCAAGAGTGTATTTTCATTTGTATCAATAAGTAAATTGTATGTATTTATGATAGTGTTAGGTTTACAATAAGGAATGTTCGAATATGAAGGTATTACTCGGTATTACTCGGTATTTTTAAAGTGGAAGCAGGCACTGGGCCCGTCGAGACCACTTTCCCCACATAAGTGTGGGATATCAAATTTAACTACCCAACAGGAACCTATCCCATTTTAATTTAAACTGATTACAAGAAGTTTGATTCACTATATACTGTGGCATGGAATTCCAAAGAACCACAGCTCTCATAGTAAAGTAATATTTCCTCTTGTTGGTGAATGCCTTAGTTATTTTTATTTGCCTATTATTACACCTCAATCCATATACTTTATCTAAATATGTTAATCCACATAACTTCATAAGACATTCATCATTTAAAATATTAAATAATAACAACTAAACCTCCTCTGTCTCGTCTAGTCTGTAAATCATATAATCCCAATGCTTTTACCCTATCCAAGTATGGTAAATATTTTATTTCTGGTATTAATTTAGCCATTCTTCTCCGGAAGACTCTCTTCCATTTTTTTATCTTTTTCTAAATATGGTGCCCAAAAGGATACTGCGTAGTCTGTGTGGGGTCTAACATATGTTGCATATAATTTAATAATACATTCTTTGTTACGTGTTATAAAAGCTTTTTTTATTGCATTAATAATACGATTCCCCTTTCAAATAAGTTTATTACATTGGTTACTGCAATCAAATTTGTTATTTACAGTTACTCCCAGATCTTGTTCATAGCATCCTGTCTTTATTTTATTCCCATATATTGTATAATCAGCCATGGGGTTCTTTTTCCCAAATGCATAACCGCGCACTTTTCTATATTAAAGCACATACCATTTTCTTTAGCCTCATTTTCAATAATCAACAAATCTTTTTTAAAGAGATTAATTTTTGTTTCAGTATCCACTTCTGATGAGATTTTAGTATCATCAGCAAATTTACTTAACTGACAAGACACCCCAGATTGCAGATCTCCAATAAATAAACCAAACAGAATAGGACCCAAGACCGAGCCCTGGGGCACTCCGCTTGTAACTGAAATACAAGCAGAGACTGAGTCTCCTATCCTTACACACTGAGATCTATCCCCTCAACCAGGTCTCAACCCATTTGACAGTATATCTGTTAATTCCCAGCTTTACTAATTTTGATATTAATAAATTATGTGACACCTTGTCAAATGCCTTTCTAAAATCAAGAAAGACAATGTCAACCGGGATGCCTCTGTCCAGGCTAAGACTAATGTTCTCATAGAAGGTAACCAGGTTTGTTGTACACGATCTACCTCTTCTAAATCCATGCTGTGTGTTATCTATTATACCCTTTAATATAAACTCCTGTTCCATTTTTTGTTTTAATACTCTTTCCAAGACTTTACATAAGATAGATGTCAGGCTAATAGGTCTATAATTATCCATCATACTTCTATTACCCTTCTTATACACTAGTATTACAGTGGATAATCTCCAATCCTCAGGAACCTCTCCATTCATATATGATTTATTGAATATCAAACATAATGGGCACAGAAGTGAATCTATAACTTGTTTTATGAAGAAAGTATTTATATTGTCCGGTCCAGATGACGATGTTTCATTTAAAACTCTAACTGCATCCCTTATTTCCCCTTTAGATATTTCCTCATATCTACTGGTATAAGGAGAAACTGTCTCATTCATATGATCTTTACTTAGGAACACAGACCCAAGGTATTTATTAAATGTATTACTTATATCTAATCCATTATCTAATTCAATCCCATCATCAACAATAGTCGATATTGGCAAATTAGAATACTTGTTTTTATTTATGTAGGCATAAAAAGCCTTGGGGTTATAGTCTGAAGTAGATAATTTATAGTCAATCCATTTCCTTCTTTTCTTAATTAAGGATTTAGTGAGATGCAGTTCCCTGTTATAAATATCTCTTTTTTCTTTTAATTTACCTTGAATAGGTCCGTATCCCTTTACTTCTTTCTTTGTATATGATGGTAAATCCACCTAATTTGCCTGACCGCGCGGCAGGCAGCGTGTCTTAAGCAGCGTCTTTGCGCATCGACGCCACTGCAGCTCACCCCACTAAGTCTCACCCTGCTCGCCACAGGGTATGCTAAAATACCCTCCCATACCCTGGAAGAGCTGCGGAGGTCACGAGACCAACAGTTCACACTAAAACACTTAAAAGTGTCTAAATTTTTAATTCTTAACCTTTCCTTTTGTATAGTGCCCACTACACATTAAGCCCAATATTTAATGATGTTCTAGGAGTTAAACAATGAGGTTTGTAGTCCTCAGTACTACTGACATGGACTACAAAGCTCCTCTTCCTGCTTCCATTTTTGCAGGGCTCAAGTGACAGCAATAGAGCTTCAGACAAGAAAGATAGTGGATGTTTGCACACTAAATCATTACAAGTGCACCCCACAAAAGTCCAGACACTTCAACAAGCACCTGACTGCTTTTAAAAATTTCACTCACCGCAGGGCATGCTAAAATACCCTCCCATACCCCGGAAGAGCTGCGGAGGTCACGAGACCAACAGTTCGCACTAAAACACTTAAAAGTGTCTAAATTTTAAATTCTTAACCTTTCCTTTTGTATAGTGCCCACTACACATTAAGCCCAATATTTAATGATGTTCTAGGAGTTAAACAATGAGGTTTGTAGTCCTCAGTACTACTGACATGGACTACAAAGCTCCTCTTCCTACTTCCGTTTTTGCAGGGCTCAAGTGACAGCAATAGAGCTTCAGACAAGAAAGATAGTGGATGTTTGCACAATAAATCATTACAAGTGCACCTCACAAAAGTCCAGACACTTCAACAAGCACCTGACTGCTTTTAATAGATGAAAGCAGGAGAATCTTAATGTCTTTTGGTGTTGGTATTAGAGTTTTTATAAAGCTGTTGTAATGTTAATTTTTTTTTATATATGCACTTGCACTTTAAAAGTATGTCATGTGATCACAGAGAGGGAGTTTTGAATGCTATTTAAGGGTATGAACACCAGAGGATATCATCTTTGAAAGAGCCCAGATTGGGTGGACAGTGAGAAGATTTATTGCGTCTATTAACTTTGTATGTGCTGCTGCTACTTCAGTAAAGGCTTGGTTACATCTTCATCAGTCTCTGGACTCTGATTTGGTGGTGTGTGGTGAGTGCTGTGACTGGTTTTGGTATTATTAGATATTCAGTGCCACAGAGCACCCAGTGTCCTTGTGTGACTCTGTCTTATTGGTGACATCATTTCCTATTAGGAGCCTAAAACATATGGCTGCCCCAGACCCTAATTACAGGCTGATTTACATATGAATAACTCTGGACTGCAAAGACTCACAGATAAACACAATGACTCACTTACTGTAAGTTAGCTTTTTATGGGCTTTCAGACATTAAGAAACCCTGCTGATGACTGTTCCTCTTTAAGCATGCACCTACAGTCATTTCCATTTTCTCCCTTCCCCTCCCTGATGTCAGGCACAGCTGCTACAGGCCTTGACACATCACTGGCATTTCCTAAAGTGGCACAAGCTCTCTTTCCCACAGCAGGGGTTGCCAGTGCAGTGGAACACAGCACCATCCATCCCTGAGCGGAAAGGGCTGCCAAGCAGCAGCACATCCCCATTCCCCGGGCCACCCAGCTGGCTTGTCATGCTTGTGACTGAACTTGGGTGTCCTGCACAGGAACATGATTCTCCACCTGTTGGGACATCAGGTGGCCCCATTTCAATTGTTTTTTGTGTTTGCTTGCTAGTTTTTCAATTAAATGACCCTCCCTGCTCCCAGCTCAGGATAACCTTCCAGAGTGATCTCATTATTACAGCTACAGGGCAGAGCTCTGCCTCCCATCTTGCTATCACAGAGAAAAAGAAGGCACTTCAGACTCCGAACAAAGCACAACATTTAGGAGTTGCAGAACAGTCCCTCCACTTATTAGTTGAAGCACTTCACTTTCTCTAGTCAGTAGACCACAGTGCTGTTCCTGGCTGCTTTCAGTTACTAGAAATGACACTATGAACTTTCTAAACCCTGGTTCTCCATTCATGTTTATCTAAACAATGCCCATGTTGGTCAAAACTGAGTTTGTAATGAGGCTACATTCCTCCAGTGTAGATTCAAATTACATTTTCTCTCTCTCTCTCTCTCTTTATATATGTGTGTGTGTGTGTGTTAACCCTTTGAGGACCTAATTCTTAGTATCATTCTGATCAGTTTATTTCAGATTTGAATTATTCTCATAACTATTTACAAGTGTCATTCTAGGGGGAAGTGAGGGGTTGGGAACCAGACTACATTATACAGGGAAATGCTGAAAACTGAAGATGACCAAACATGATAGCTTAGTTTACATCTTTTTTGTCAACTTAAACTTTTAAATTATTTCCCAGCCTTTTACAAATAAAGCTTACTATGTTACTGAATGGGGGCTGATGGCTTGGATAAAAAAAATGTTTCTGAAATCACTGACTGTAACCTACAGAATATGTATTTAATGTTCATTACTGCTAGTCTTGATAGAGTGCATAGTATTATATGGCACAAGTATTTAATTTGTTTTGTTTTTAGTTTCATTTGATCCTCAAACCTGCATCTCCTTACCCTTCCCCCAACAACAATCACAAGCATTTGTTTCTAAACTTGCTCTGTAAACCAACAGTGCAGGTGCAAAACTGTAACAGCTGTGTGCCTTATCCATCTGAATCACATAACCTGTCATACATAGAAATGTATCCCCTACACATCTAGAGGCATGGATGGAATATTTCCATGGGGTACCTACAGCAGCAGAAACACTTCCACTGGCCATGTTACCCAGGCCCAGATGTCACACAGGGTGCCCTTTTCCTCACTGGTGCTGGATGAAAACAACAGGTTAA
Source organism: Neoceratodus forsteri (assembly GCA_016271365.2). Classification (NCBI taxonomy): domain Eukaryota; kingdom Metazoa; phylum Chordata; order Ceratodontiformes; family Ceratodontidae; genus Neoceratodus; species Neoceratodus forsteri. Next base: position 948,982,552 of record CM028133.1, on the reverse strand, counting down.
TGCATATTAAACAGTTCCTTTCAATAACAGAATGTCCACACAGAACTTGAAGAAACAACACGGATCCCAGATTTATTAAACATATTCACACATAGCTCTGGGGAGCATTAGCTAATTCATGGGGAACACATTCAACTTTCATGCAGCCGGTATGGTCATAATAGCAGCTTTTACCTGGACGGAGGAGGTTGCACAGTCTTTAGGGGAGTATTAGCTCAGGACCACTATAATCCCAAATGTTTGAAGGCAGCATAAGTCTCAAAACAGTTCACAATGCCTGAAAGACCATTTTTCTTCACAGGTGCTCAAATGCTCAATGATCCCTATCTCTCTCTTTCTCCCCCCCCACTGGCTCAGTGGGTCCCCCTTGGAACATGCAATCCTCATGACTTGGGGATTTGTGGGTTCCTTCATGACCCCAGCATCCTTTCCAAGAACTGGCAGTGGCTGCCCCTGACTGCCCCAGACTTGAGAAGTGGGACACATCCTATGGAGCTCCAAGGCAACTCGCTGTCTCGACGCTACACTCCCTGTCACATTCTTGCCCACAGGATTCCTACAGGCTTCCAGGTCACTCTGTGACATGCCGCTGCTGACTCCCCCTTGACTTTAGCTGCCCTGCAAGAAACTCTGTGGCTTGTGGCTACTGGCTTCCACTTTTTCCTCTGTGTCCCCTCAAGTGCCTCAGGCTGTGGGCTGGAGCGGGCAATCACCCCCGCTTAGCTCTGACTCACTCTCACTCCCTTGTTGCTCACTCCTCTGACTAGAATTGCTCCTCATGCCGAAACCACTGGGCTTTTTTCCCCCTTACACCTGTGGCAACCTCCTGACCCACAGGAGGCTCCACCCATGTGCCAGGAAGAATTAACCTTTTTCCTTACTGGGGTGAATTAGCACACAAACACCCAGGGAGGGGCGACTAGACTAGTAACCTCCCAAAGGGGGTTATAGAAGCATAGAAAATGATGGTAGATACTGACCACTGGCCCATCTAGTCTGCCCATTTTTAATTCTGATCACTTTTGCTGCAGACCCAACTTGATCTACAGCACAGTCTTTTCAATCCCCTTCCTTCCTCCTAAGATTCCTTTGTGCCTGTCTCAGTCATTTTTGAAACCCACCACTGGTTTCACCCCCACTACCTCCCATGGAATGCTGTTCCAGGAATCCACCACCCTTTCTGCGAAGTCCTGCCAGTCACCCACACAAACTCCTGTAATGAATGGGTGACATCCACAATTTTCCAAGAGTGGCTGCTCGGGTGGGAAAGTGAGCTTAGACATAGCCTCCGCAAGATCCTGCTTCTTGTGGATAACTGTAGCACTCAGCCACATGAGCCCACAAGTAGGCTTCGCTACAGTAAGCTACAGTTTGTCACACCCACCACAACAAGCATTGTGCAGCCCATGGACATGGGTGTTATTAAAATCTGAAGGGCCACTATAGGTCTTTACTTGCCATCAAGATTGTGCAGCTGATCGATGAAGGACAGAGTGCACTTGCAGCAGAAACTGCAAGGAAATTTAATCTCCTAGATGCTCTGAACATGCTACATAAGTCATGGGGGTCTGTGAAGCCCACAACCATTGTAAACTGTTACAGGAAAGTTGGATTTACTTCTGGTGTTGATACACATGATGTGCAGCCTGATTGCCAACCATCCTCTGCTCTTGATGATGTCCTGGTCCCACCATGTATGAATACAGCATCTCTGAATGTATTTGTTGACATGGACCATGTCGAGCTCACTGTTGGCGAACTTACTGATGCTGAAGTCATCTGTGCCACTAGGAAGGCAGCAGGAGAAGACATGTCAGACAATGAATTATCTGACAGACAGGATGACATAGTCCACAACGTGCCTGCTTCAGAGTCACTTGGTGGTCTACATGCAGCAAAGATGTGGTGCCAGCAATGAGGGCAGGTGTCCTGTTGGGAGTGCTTGTTGGATATAGAGACTGAAACAAACAAACAATCACTCAAGAAGGCAAAGCAAGGCAGGATCACTGACTTCTTCCAAGACAGAGCAGGCACCTCTGCAAGCCCAGCTTATGCTCCCTGTACATCAAATACTCCAAGTGCACTAGAAACATCTATTGATCTTTTCCTAGAAAGTGGAGACTTCTGAAGTGAGAGCTTGGGTTTAACTGCGGTACCACCGGAAGATTAAGAGTTTGACCTGGGACACGAGGAGTATACCTCACTGTAACTGTGCAACTGTACATAATGATATTCAGTAAACACAGTTAGAGAAGTGAGAATTAAAGAGAAATAAAGGTTTTTGTCTGCTATAAATACATTCTGTGTGCCTTCTGTACTATACTTACTGACTGATTAAACAGACTTCAAAACCACGCTTCACTTTAAACAGACAGCTGCCTAAGTGGGAAGTTTGTTCACTCCATGGAGGTGTCCTGCTAAAGTGGCTTCAACTGTACTTCCTCACTTTTCTCCTGAATCTACCTCCTTCCAGCTTCATATCATGACCACTTGTTCTAAATAACCTTTTTCTTTGAAACATATCTCCCTCCTATACCTTATTAACCCCTGTAAGGTATTTAAAGATCTCCATCATATACCCACTCTTCCTCCTCTCCTCCAGGGTGTACATATTAAACTCTTTCAGTCTCTCCTCATAGGGCTTCTTATGCAAACCTTGCACACTTTTGGCAGCTTTCAACTCTCTTCTTGCCACATTCTCCTTTTTCCAGTTATTCCCCCTTCTACACCTTTCTCCTTTGATTCCTCCTTTTCCTCTCCCTTTCTCCTTTGCTAACCCCCTGCTTCCTTGAATAACTTGCATCCTGGTGGGACTCTCTCCCCTCAGGATCTCCCTACTTTCAATCACAGCATGTGGTGGCCCACTTTCTGCATCCCCTATTTCTTCCCTCACCCCCAGCTACTTTAAATATCCATTGAAGTAACATTTAAACCATCCACTGCGGACTGTGATTGCCTTCTGGATGACAGCAGGCAATCACCTTGGTATAAGTTCTTATCCGACTTCTAGGTTGGCCCTCCATCCCCAGTGTAGCCATACAGTACCTCTTCTCTCTGCACCATTCCTTCTACCATTACTGGAAGGCCTTGCTGCAGAGTTCCCTCTCCTTCCCCATATAGTACAAGATGCACTTGCTGCTCACATTTTAAACATATAGGAAACACAAGATAAACCAGATAAATGATCTACCTTTACCAAAAATGAAAATTATACATGGAGCTGACTACAGCAACTCATCTTTATGTTTAAGCCCATGAAAGACCCTTATCAAGTTAATTCATTAGCAGCCATTGTGGCTCTGATCAGAGTTTATTTTTAATAGCTAAAACAATCAGCCTTGCTCCCAGCTAAGGAATCTTAAGGAATCCCTTTCTAGCAATCCCATGTATTTTTTAAATAAAACAATTCTCTCCACTCCCATTGAAGGAAACCCTCCATGCTAATCTTCTTTTTTTAACTTAATCCACTTTATTCAAATAGTGTGAGATAGAACAAAGGCATAACAAGTAGCAAACAATTACAGTAAAAAAAGAGCCAAAACAGAAATGAAAAATAAAGGCAAACATCCTAAACAGCCAGGGTGGAAGAATAAAACTACAATATAAAACACGAAGTTAGAATATGGAGTGCACAGCTAGTAAGGTCAGTAGACCTCACATCTAAGATATGTAGCTAACTTAATCTTAATAGTAAAAACAAAGAAGCAGTGTTGTACTGGATGGGAAATCGGAAAGCTATATACCCTTAAACTAATAAGTATGTCAAAGCAGAACCCCATGACATAACAGCAAAAGCAATACTGTATAACTTGAGAAATCAATAGAAGAGTGAGAAACTTCTCCCATCTGCTCTGGAAAATAGGAAGGGCTTGTTGTAGACTAGCTACAGACTTATCCCTTCAAAGAATGATTAACATTTCATTGTGCCACTCCCTATAGGTAGAGGGATTATCATCCACCCAGTGATGTAAAATAATAATGGTTACCACTGCCACAATAAGAGTTATATGGTATCTTTGGGGGCCTAAAAGACACATTTCCAGAATAAATGCCTCCTGTAGGTGCAAAAGTGGATCTATATGAAACTGAATTTGCACCCAAAAGTTGTGAATTGGTGAACAATCCCATAAAAGATGACTAAGTGTACCCATGAACTGATTGCATCTCCTACAGACAGGACTAGGCACCGACCTGAGCAAACTTGTACAATTTCTGAGGGGTAAAGTAAGCATTATGCAGAATCTTATATTGCATGAGATGCAATTTATCTAACTTTATATAGTGAGAGATATAATCCCAAGGGGCTGATAATTCTAAAAAGTCAGAATGGGACAGAAATTCTCTCTCTCCCAATAAATAGAGAATAACCGATAGGTTTGTGTCTATTACCAGGGAGTAATAGCATCGAGAGGTTCTGGACACATGAACCTCAAGAGCGAAGCTCGAGAGGTTTCAGTGTGTCCAGAACCTCGAGATTAATACCCTGGTAATGACAAACAAACCTATCGGCCATTTTTTTTTTTAATATGGATGTGACGCATAGCTTCAAATGGCGATCAATCGCTTGACTGAACTGACTTTCTACTGGTCGACCGCTGCAATGTCCTACACTGTATATTCAGCAATGTAGTCGCTCATGACGGTTCATGCCCCCGTCTGTTTTTTTTTTAATGTTTTAAATCCTACCTGCTCTTCAGGACCATAACAGCAGGATGCACCAAATATTTTTATTTCCTAGGGGAAACCCATAAAATTTAAATGAGAAGCACAACAACCGAATTCGCTCTCGCTAAGCGAGACAATCGCCGTCATCTTTGTTCAACTGTTCTGCCCACCTGCACATTAAAACCGCCCAATCAGGAGGCACGCTTCTGACATGGGGGCAGGAGGTTTCTTTTCAGAAGCTTGGACACATGCTATTATCAGCTCTAAAGGATAGTATTACCAGTGATTGACAATACTATTACCAGTGATTGACAATACTATTATCACTGAAACTTTCAGGTTATTACCAGAATTTTTTTGTATGCTTTATAGACCTATTAAATTGAAGATCCATATATTAAACACTTTTTAACTGCATTTGTTTTCCTACGATGTCTAGAAGAAATTAATAAAGCAAAGATATGGCATGTGCCTTATACACTAATGCAGCTAAATCATGAACAGTAGCACCCTCAGCAAACTGCCATGGATGGGGGCCTAGCAGATATTTAACTGAGTGAATTAACTGGAAAAAAGCAAGTACAGCTGAGGAGGGTAAAGTATTTACTGAGTGGAATTGTTCAAAGGTGATCATATGATCACCTTGTAATAAACAAGAAATATGGTTTAACTTAGCTAAGGGCAAAAAAGATAAGGGAATGGTTTTGTTATCAGTCTTAAAATTAGGGTTAAGGTGCAAAGGCTGAAGGGGGTCTTTCTGGGGAGCATATTTCAAAACTTGACATAACTGCATATTAATTTGTAGGGACCAGTCTACAGGACAAAGATGCAGAGGGGGAGGTAAATTAGACCAGGATAAATGTGGTAAGGCATTCAGAGCGATACCATTAGACTTGCATAAATATACCACAGGATTTTTCCAAAAGGGGGCAGGAAGATCAGGCTCTTTTCTCACATCTGGTAGGCACCAGGCCAGGAATTTACTAGCTTGGGATACCAAATAGTACCAATACAAAATAGGTAATTGGAGTCCCCCATGGTACTTCACCAATGTTAATTTGGAAAAAGTAATACAGGGTTTTTTACCTTTCCATAGAAAATCTAAAATTAAACAATGCAACTGAATAAACCAAGACTGAGGTAAAGGGACCCCTGTCATATTAAGAAGATAAAGATTTTGTGGTAGGATATTCATACAGATAAGTGATATCCTTCCCCATAGAGGTAGTGGGGGAGCCTCCCAACACAAAATATCAACTGATACAATATGCACGAGTGGGGACAAATTACAGTTAATCAAAAGTTGAGAACCCAGAGCTAATTTATTACTTAAATGTGTGAGATCCGAGGCAGACCAGCAATTCCTCAATTCTAAAGGCAGATCATGTTTATAGGTCTTGGGATTCAAGGGCATGGTAACTGTTTTAGATAAATTTAACTTTTATCACGATATTATTCTGAATTCCTGAAAGGCCTGAAAAGCCGCTGAAAGGGAATTGGCAGGGTAAACAAAATGCAATAAAATGTCGTCCGGGTAGGTGAATAATTTGAAGGAGTAGGGGCCAATCAAAATTACAGAAATCGGAGGATTTTTTATAATGTGTCTAGTAAGTGGTTCAAGATGTAAGTTAAACAAGTAGGGGGAAAGTGGGCACACTTGAAGCGTACCCATTTGTAATAAAAATGGTTCTGACAAGACCCCATTACAATGAATATGGGCCCTGGGAGTAGAGTAAAGTAATCTGGTCAATTTAATAAAATCTCCCAGGAAACCAAAGGCAGCCAAGGTGTGGAATAGGGAGATCAACAATGATGGGATATCGGACTCCCTGGACAATGAGAGCAAATGAAAAAGCATCTGCATATGGTCAGAGACCAAACACCTCTGCATAAAGTTTGTTTGTTCTCTGCCAACTAAAATTCACCAAAAAGCTACAAGTTTAGTGGCTAAAATATGTGAGAAGATCTTAGTGTCTACATTCAAAAGGGAAATTGGCTGATAATTAATAACATCTCTATGGTCCTTACCTGGTTTGGGAATAAGAGTGATATTGGCATCTTAGAAATCAAGGGAACGGCAATAGATTGGTAACAGTAATTAAAAAAGTCAATTAAGTAGTGGGCCAACTCCACTTTATGGGCTAAATAAAAATTTGGAGAGAACCCGTCAGGGCCTGGAGCTGTATCAGGGATGAGGCCAGACAAAGCCCGCTCCACTTCCGACACAGAAATAGGAGCAGTAAGACTATGTACCAAACCCGGATCTACCTGAGGTAAATTAACTCGTTGCAAAAAATCCAAAATTACAGGATCAGAAGGTAGGCTACCGGTATCCTCATTATATAGGTGTTTATAATAGCATTAAAAATTCCTCTGCTATATCCCTGGGAGAAGTTAAGACAACGTTTCCTGAACTAGGCTGGATAGCCATAACCAAGCGAGCCATTTCTTGCTGTTTGAGCTACATTGCCAGATGTTTACTGCTTTTATCTCAATGCATTTCATAGTTTACCTTCGCATGAATAAGGGCATGTTCTGCTTGCTCTCTGTTTAACTCAGCATACTTGGCCTGGTCTTGATTAAGGCAGATCCTATTATCCTGTTCCAGGGATAGGGGGGGAAACTTTTTTCCAACTTTTGGATAGGCTACAGCAGCTCCTGTGTTTGCATTTCCCTTTGTTTTTTCCACAAAGTGGCTAAGAGAATAAGCTCTCCTCTAGTAACACACCTAAAAGCACCACAACAAGTGTCCATAGGCTGAGAAGGGGTAGAGTTTACAATGAAATAGTCCAGTGTAGTTTGCTTAAGTTTGCTAAGACACCATTCATCTTTTAGCAAATTATTATTCAGTCGCCAACACTTATTCCCTTCAAGTATCAACCGTCAAGTAGCATTCTGAAGAGCAGGAATCAAGAGCAGCTGCAGGTAATAGTTGTTAAATTGGGCCTTGGCTTGGTCTGCAGAGAAAAACTCCATTGTACCCCATGTAGTGTGTACAAACAGATGAGCTGGGTACTGCACATAAAATTTGATGCCAGCTTGATATAAAGTTAATAAAAGCTCCTTGTAGGCTCACTGGTGCGCTTTCACTAATGGGGTGGTGTCACTAAAAATAAAAAAGGTCTTCCATTCAACAGCAAAGTTTTTTTAGCACAAGCTTTTTGTTGAATTTACACATTATCCAAATAATTCAAACAACGGAGGATAATAGATCACAACTTTCCACCAGGCAGGGGCTTGTGGTGCAAAGATCGGTGTGCCTGTTCTATTAAGTACTTGTCTCTCGGGGCAGGTGGACTGGCAATGTCTTGGAGGAGAGTTTGCACAAAAGCCAGCATATCCGATCCCTCTGCTAGCTCTGATATACCCGCCAACACAAGATTATTGCGGCGACTTCTAGCTTCCAGGTCATTGACTTTAAGTTCCAATTTGATTACCCTTTTCTTTAGATCCTGCACATCATGTACCTCCTGGGCCTGTGAATCTTCGAGGGACCTAATCTGTGTTTCAGTGTCCACCAGCTGATGGTGGAAGGCCTCCAAGGCTGGCTTAAGTAATTGTAGATCTTCCATAACTTTTGCCAAAGTTAATTTTATCCCAGCCATGTCCTTGCTTATCAGGTCAAACTTGTCAGGCTCAGGGTCAGCTTTGGGTGAGTCTCGAGTAGGGCATTTCTGTGGGGGTAAAGGCTTAGCAGGTTGCACCACTGGTATTTCACTTGAACCCACTGAATCATGGAGAGTCATTAATTCCATCACCACCAATACAGCATCCGTGGACTTCATAGAGTTAAGAAACACAAAACACACAAAAGAAAGCAAAGTATGGCTGCTAACTGTATAGTAAAAATGGTAAAAAATACTTCTAAGGACATGCAGCTGAGGAGTGAGCATCCTCCTAGTCTGAAAGCATCACGCGACTCCTTTATATTTTTAATAGAAGGCCACTCCCCACTCTCAACTCAGGAAACCTTCCCTGCTGAGCCCAGGTATTTTTTTAAAATAGGTAAAAAATGAAAAACAATCATTCACCACCTGAATGAAGACCCAGACAGTATCTCGACCGGAGAGCGAAACCCCAACCGTGAAATCCCCTACAGCGATAATTTCGACAAGATTCGAAATTGTCGCTGTGGGGGCCCGCGAGCGAAATTTCACCCTTACGCTGACTTTCACCCCCCCACTTCATGTAAACTCTGACTCAAAGTTAACAATCCTCAGAAAGGGTGGTGCAGGGGGTGTAGCCCAGCCCCCCTATAGAAAAACACCCAGTTTCTGATGGGTGAAATTTCACCTGTCGACATCGGCGCTTATGCTATGCTGAACCTCAACTACACTGTTGTCGAGTTGGCATAGGTAAACTGACACAAACACAATATGTTATTGTGCAATTATCTTCTTTATTGAAGTGCCAGACTGTGCAAATAAATTTAAAATAGGTTGAGTAGGTATTTCCTAATTTAAATAAAATGACCTGCCTCACTCCTACAGTATGATTCGTGTTAAACTGTCACACTAATGAGTTTCTTTAGCATTTTTCCATAAGTTGCTTAAGTGCTGTTGGATGCAGGACAAAGTCTTATACAAACTATTGCCTCAGAGTTGCGACTTAGTTTGACCACAATTGTTGCTCCATAATGTGACTTCTGTGGCTATGGAAGCCCTGCCTGCCAGTTCCTAATTTTTTAAATAAAATGTCCTTCCCTACTCCCATTTACAGCTCAGGAAACCCTCCCTACTAATCCTTGTATAGATCATTGGCAAAACCCCACGTTGAGTACTGTGTCCAGTTCTGGAGACCACACCTCTGGAAGAGCATACACAAAGTGGAGGTGGTCCAGAGAAAGGCAACTAAAATTGTACAGGTTCTGCATCAAATGCCCTATGAGGAGAGACAAAGGACCTCAATATTTACTGTAGACCAATGGGCCTGCCATGCATACTGTACTAGTCATTCACATGAATGACTAGTACAGCATGCACTGCAGGCCCATTGGTCCACACTGTGGACCAATAGGCTTACAGCTGCTACTTTAAGCTGTCTTTCAGTGGGTGGCAGGGTGATATGCAGGTAGGTTGATGCCACCTGCTGATGTTGGGGCTGGATGGGCAGGAGTGCCTGCAAGGGTGGGGGGGTGCCCCTGGACCACCAGGTGTTCTTATACCATCATTTATGAGGATTGGACTTGGGGATGGGGTGGGGGGCCATCGGACTACCAGCGATTATTGTGCAATTACATTTACAAAGAGCAGGACTCAAGGATGGGAAGGAAGACCACTGGACCACCAGAGCTTCTCTCATTCTGACAGTTTTGAGGATCGGGACTCAGGGATAGGAGGGGGGTCTAATAGACTACCAAGGGTCATTATATTCTGACATTTATGGGGATTGAGTCTTGGGAAGGGGGCACCACTAGACTACCAGGGCATATTGTTTTTACACAACTGAATGCGATCGGGCTACCGGGGGGGTGGGGTTACCACTAGACCAGCAAGGATTCAATACATGTTGAGGGCAGCTATGCAGGGCGCCAGGCATATTTCACTGGGCTGCCTTGTGTAATGCAAGTTAATTGGGCCATAATGACATGCAAATGGCCACATTTGTGCCTTGCATATATTATGGCCCCATTTGCATGCCCAAGTCTGAATATATCGCTGGTGATGCGCCCAGTGCAACCACAAACACTTTTGGTGGAGCATTCCCAGTCCTCCCTGTCTGGGGAATGCACTGGTGCATTTTACTTGCGACATGCACATTCTGTGCCATATTCAACAGTGATGCGCCATGGCTCATCACCGTTGAATATCACCCTGTCCTGGCCCTGGCGCATCTCAGGTGTGCTGCACCTCCACTTGCGCCATTGCCTGGCACAGTCTGAATATCTCCCCCCTTAAGTCTTAAATCTTAACCGCCATCAGAAATTTAGCTAGCCCCCCAAAATGTTTTGTTTTATCTAATTTTAATAGATTCACATGATTATCAGTAGTTGCCTGATGTCTTATTGAAGAGCATAGGGGTGTCACCCATTTATTCCTTTCTTCTTTCCAGCAATCACACATAAAGATAGCATGTAACATTCTTGGATATACCATATTAACACATTAGCAGTTATGCACATTCATTTTACCGTAACCCAGCTTCAAATGTGACGTATCCACTCCTAACATATCTAACCTGAGTTTACAAAGGCTATTTCTATGATAGCTGTTTTCACAGATCATTACATATTTCTCCATACTTCAGGACTGTTTGGCACCAGTATATAGAAGATATCTATCTATATCATGGAGTTTTTTAAGATCCTTAGATACAGCCATATCTTTCAATCTTAAAGTTGCATCATCCACAAATCTTACTGTGTTTTTTGATTGCCTGAGCAGTTCACAACTCATCCAGTCCTACTTTTTTTAATATCATATTTAATCTTAGAAAACAGCTGTCCCTAGCTTTTTTATGTTGATATTTAGTAATAAAGTCCCTGCAAAATAATTTTGGAAGTCTTTCATTATCCATTACTTGAATTTTACCCCAGTAATTAACTGCCCGTATCTGAATTTTAGTAATTAATGGTAACATACTCTACCTGTTTCCATCCTTAAAAAGGATGATGGGCAGCCCCAAGGGAGATTCAAAATAGACTTGATAAACTTATTTTGTAATGCTTCAATATTATTTGTATTGTCGATATAGACACCCCAGATGTCACTTTCGTACATTGATTAACAGTTTTAGCCTTGGATGCAGTTTTTAAGGCCTTAAAACTGCTCCCTGCAAATTTATTAGCAAATTTATTTACTTATTTACGAGATTTACCAGGAAAGCATACTGAGCTAAAAGCTCGATTCCAGATGCGACCTGGGGTCCGAGACCCAATAATAATACATGGAATATATACAATAGCAGAGCAGTTAGGGAAGCCAAGACTTGTAAACAATTGATTTAGAGGACAGTCAAGGGTTCAATAACATTTTACAGAGTGTCAAGGTCAATATACATTTCTTATACACTTGTATTGCAACAAGCAAAAATAATTTGAGAAATTAGTCATAACAGGAGCAGCTGGAAGCGAAGTGGGTACTAAGAAGAGGGTTTCACTGGTAATTGTTCTGTGCATGTCTTATGGAGGCAGGCAGTGTATTCCAAATCTGTGGGATTCGGTAACTAAAGCGGCCTGGTCTTTGGCAGCCCTCAAAAAACGGGACATGCAGCAGTCTGGGGTCCCTATTCTGAGGGAGTAAGCCAGAGGGGATTGTTTGAGGGTGTAGAGGGCAGATATGAGGGAGGGAGGGACCAGAATCTGGCAGTGAACCTGGCGAGTTTACTTGTTCACGCTCATGTAGGGATAGCAGGTAAGTGGAACTGTATAGGTAGCAATGGTGTGTGGATTATGACAGTCTAGAATGAACCGGCAGAAACAGTGGAACATGGTGTCTAGGCTGGCTAGAGCGGACATGGGGGCTGTGGAGTAGACTATGTCGCCGTAGTCGAAAACAGGAAGAATCATTTGTTGGACAATGGCGTGCCTAGCTTGTGTAGGGAGGCATTTTTTGTTGTGGAATAGAGCACCCAGTTTGGGTAGGAGTCTCTTTTGCAGTGAGTCAATATGAACGGTAAAATCTAGGTGCTGGTCTAACCAGATGCCTAGATATCTGAAGGAGGTACAGTTGTCCGGGGGGCCCCATCCAAGGTTATGAAGGGGAGACCGGTGGATTGGTGAGAGAGTCTTTGTTGGGTTCCGAATGTTAGTGATACTGTTTTTTTTGGGGTTTAGGAATAGCTGGTTTGTCTGCAACCAGCACTGGATAGCATAGAAATCCTCCTGTAGAATGGTTGCGACACTTAGAGTGGAGGGACCAGAGGCATACAGGACAGTGTTGGCTGCATACATTTGGATAAATGAGTGGGAACAGGCTGAGGGGAGGTTGTTTAAAAAAATGGAAAAAAGTAGTGGGCCTAGGACTGATCCTTGGGGGATGCCGGTAGTGACTGGTAGAGGGTTTGAGATATGCGAAGCCAATTTGAAGGATTGCATCCTGTCTGAGAGATAGTCATGGAACCAACCAGTTGCTGACTCAGAGATCCCCGCTCTGGAGAGCTTTGAAAGGAGTAGTGAATGAAAGACGGTGTCAAAAACTTTTGCTAGGTCTATGAAGATGGCTGAGGTGATATGTCCCTTATCCATGCCCGTGAGAATGTCCCCAGTGACACGCAGGAGGGAGGTGGTAACGGAGTGGGATTTACGGAATCCTGATTGGAATGGGGTGAAGAAGGAGGAGGATTCTAGATAGGGGGTGAACTGTGACATGACTAGCCTTTCCTGTAATTTGGCCAAAATTGGGAGCAGGGAGATGGGTCTATAGTTTTCTGGGGAGGAGGAGTCACCACCTTTTGGTAGGGGTATGACTGTAGCCATTTTCCTGGCCAAGGGTACCTTGCCCAAGGAGAATGAGAGGTTAAAAAGGGCAGTGAGAGGGGCAGCTATGGCTGGTGCAGACAGGAATAGCATTTTCACGTCCAGGGAGGTAGGGCACTTCCCTTTGTTCGGATTTAGGGCCCGTAGCAAGCGGAGAACTTTGGCTTGAGTTACTGGCCAGAAAGAGAATGGTAGGACTGGGGAGTAGGTTTTGGGGGGCATAAGCTAAGGGAGGAGGCTGAGGGGAGAAGGACTGAGGGGGTAGGTGTAGGGGGAGATGAGCTATGGGAGAGGGCCGGGCGGTAATGGGTTTGGGAGGGAGGATAGGAGTTTGGCTGCACAGCTGGAGAAACAAGTATTAAAGGCTTCAGCTACACAGATGGGGTCAGAGATGTGGGAGCCCTGGTCTGATAGTACAGGGGATGGGGACGTGGTGGGGGGTGAGAGCAGGGATTTGTGTGATTTGCAGAAATCAGTCGGATGGTTAATGTTCTTACTAAAAGCCGTCAAAAAGTATGCCTTTTCTGCTTGCCGTATGGAGTTTGTGCAAGCATTTCGGAGTTTTCTATATGTGGTAAGGGCTGTCTGTGTTCCTGTTCTCTTATAATTTTTCCATGCACAATCTCTGGTGTGGCAATCCCTGATTATGTCGGCTGAGATCCAGGAGAGATGCGCTCCTCTAACTCTGTTTGTCCGTAGTGGGGCGTATTTGTCCCAGATTTTTAGGAAGCAGGATTTGAAGCCTGCATAAGCTGCGTCAATGGAGGGAGACTCGGCTATGAAGGTCCAATTTTCATGGCCTAAGTCTGACAACTGAGATGTTAAGTTGAGTGAGTTGTAGGACCTGGTACGCAGAGTCTTTGGGGGGGGGGTGCTGGAGGGCTATGCACCTTCCTAACCAGGAAGATCATGTGGTGGTCGCTTATAGAGTCAGGTAGTAGGCCTGCACTTAGGATCCTGTGGGGCCGGGAGGTGAGAGCCCAGTCTAGAAGAGAATGATTCTGGGTCTTATGGTTTAGTCTTGTGGAATCAGTAATGAGTTGAGTTAGGTTCAGAGCCTTTATTTTGGACTTCAGATGGGCTTTGTCGGTGCTTCAACCAGTTTGTGTTAAATCGCCGGTGGCGATAACTCTCCTCCAGTAGCTAAGGTTTGAAAGAGATTAGGTGGGAGAGGATGTCCTCTGGGGGTGTGCAGGGGGGGTAGTAGGAACCTGCTATGTAGATGGGGGAGGAGCAGGGGAGGGATAACTTAATGAGAATAGCATTTATATTTGCAGGGGTTGAGGGGATGCCCACTGTGGAGAAGTGGAGGCTGTTTTTGATATAAATTGCAATGCCACCACCGCGCTTTTTTCCTGGACGATCCTGTCTGATGATAGTGTAGCCTCATATGGAGACTTCCACGTCTGGGTGATAAGGTTTTAGCCAGGTTTCTGAGATCACCAGGATGTCAGGATGTTGTGTTAGTGCAAGAGGTTGTAGTATAGAGGTTTTGGATAAAAGGCTGCAGGTGTTTAGGTGTAAGATTCTGAGACCTTTGGGAAAGGAGAAAGGGGAGTGGGAAGTTGTGTGGTTTGGGCCAGGGTTTAACTCAATGTCCCCTGATAGGAGAAGAAGTATGTAGATGAGATGTTTTAATTTTGTCCGAGGGGGGGTAAGGATAGGATGTGGAGAACTGGGTGTTTGAGACAGGAAGGGGGCAGTGACGGGTTATGGTGTGCAAAACTGTGTGCCTCATGAGAAAGGATGGTGGAGTGATGTTAGCACTAATAGTTGCATAGTGGTTTTGGGCCAGGACGTGAACAGGAGTGTGTGATAATTCAGGGTGGCATAGCTGGGAGGTAACCCGAGGGGGTAGATGCAGTGGGGGTTCAGTGATTGGGAGGGTGGCGGGGGGTAGGGAGGAGAGAGTGGCCAGGAAGAAAAGAAATAAGGATGAATACAGCAGCATCCTTGCCTAAAAAATCCCTATCTGAAGCTACAGTATTTAGTGTTGAGCCCTCTGGTGGTTGCAGCTGATGAGCTGCAAATGGAGAAGTAGGCTGATAGGTTCTGGCAATCATGTGACCTTAGCCTATAAGAGGAGAAGCTCACCAAGGGCGGTAGTGGGGGTGGCGGGGCAGAAACTCAGCACCACAGAGAAACACTGATAGCCTTTTCTGTGGCAGGAGTTGTTGTGTTATTAAAAATGGCGCCAGAAAAAAACGCTTTCTTTTCCCTCCGTTGTTGCTTCCGAAATTACCTGGGAGCTTCAGGGGTGGGGGTCGGTCTGCGAGCAGGAGCGTCCAGGGGAGGGCTGGGCAACCCTCCCGACCCTTTTGGTGGCCCAAACGACTAAATATGCTGAGAAAGAGAAGAAGAGCACTTTTATAGACAGGTAAGCAGGCAAATGACCTTATAGCCCCTGTAGTTTTATATGATTTATTTTTTACTTCCATTAAAAGTGGTTTCCAGGAGTGATTTCTATCTATAGTTACACCAAGATATTGAAACTCTTTAATAACTTCTAACTGTATCCCATTTATAACCTAATGATCTTTTTTAACATTAGTTTTACCGATTATCATGATTTTGGGTTTGTTCACATTTAAATTCAGATCTAATTCCTTTAAGAAGGACATAATGCTGGAGATTCCTCTCTTCAAACAAAGTGGAGTTCTTGATAATATAATTGCATCATCTGCATATAATAGGAATTTAATTTCTTCATTGTCTATGATGGGGGGAAGGTATCTATACTTGCAATCCTTTTTATTAATATTTCAATATATAACTAGAACAAAAGGGGTGCTAACAAGCAACTCTGCTTAACTCCTCTAGTAATACTTATTTTTTTTCGAGAGCGCCCCATCTTTAGTATATCTAAACTTAGAAAATGGGCTTTTTATTTTCTGGCATCTGATTGGCTAGTACCCTTGCCAGGAGGGTACATTAACTTTCAATAGATGCCCAGGAAATAAAAAGCATCAGCCTAGAGTGCCCCATCGTTCACTGGAGTATGATACTGCCCACCTTGCTTCCTAATTGGCTAAACTCCCTAATTTCAATATGAAAGTCTCTGCCATTTTTTTGTCTTGCTTAGCGAGAAAACGCACACAAACGTTCCTGGGCTCACGTTTCGCTCTACTGCTTTTTTTCCACTTTACAGTACACTGTTTTGCCATTGCTCTGTAATTCTCTACTGTGTAACTCTTGGAGCACTGACTGTGCTCAGCTTCGCATACCTTCTGTCCCTTGTGCCATTTCAACTAACCGTAATTTTTTCCCTGCTTGGTAATTGGGATAGAACGAGAGTGACTCAGACCCAACACTAAACATTGTACCACAACCCTGCCCACTGTTGAACTCCCAGTTTCACCACCCGAACAACACAGCTCGTATTCTTCTTCATTTTCATTTTTTTATATGACATTCATTCCTGAGGCTGTCACAGCAGTATCTTCATTCCTGTTACATCACAACAGTCCTGTCTCGATGCTGCCTGCCCAATTCCCTCCATGGCAATAGAACTCCAACCCAGCACTAAAAACTGAGCTGACCAAAGCGAAGTTATTATTAATGTGTTCACCATTTCTTGCAGCAGACACAGCATTTCTGTAAAATATGCAGAGTTCTGCCAACCGCTGCGCTGCCACACAAGACTCAAAGTCTTTTGATCTCTTGCGCCTCCACATAGCCACCCGCTGTCAAGCCTGCAGTAAAAAAATAAAGAATAAAAAAAAAAGCTGCTAAAGTATCTGTTCTTTTCTCATTGGTGGTCAAGGGGTTGGATGATCAGCTGCCCGAATGAGATTCAGTGGGGGGCAACAGACTGATGCCAGTATACAACAAAAAGCATCACAGACTGTATGTCTTTGTGTGTGTTTGCAGGAGGGAAATTCAACTGTGGTCTACAAAGAAGCTGGACGCAGGGCGTGTGTGTGTGTGACCATGACAACCAGCTCAAAAAAAAAAAAAGACACATCATTCTAAAATAGGCAGAGGAACTATTTTGTTACAAAACTCATTTAAAATTAATTTTGTAATAACATTTTTTTATTAAACGATTTTTTTCATAGTGCACATTTTCTAAGCACAATAATACCCTCCAGGATGGGTGGTATGGGCAATACTGGACCTTCCAGGGGCTATAAAGCCCTCTGCCTGTGGCATTGGGCATCATTACACCCCTGCCACCCACCCTGTTGGACATTATTGCTTGCTTAGCAGTGGTATTAGTAAGCATTATTTTTAAATTGGTCAAAAGTTGTTTATCTATTTGTAAATTTTCTAGGATCTCCCATAGTATTATCCTGTTGACTGAGCCGAAGGCCAATTTTATATCTGCAAAACATAAATATATATATATAGTAATTGACAAAAAATTAATTTAAAAGACAGTTAGGGTTCTAGACATTGGTCTTCGACCAAAGTGATACAGGTCAGGAAATTGGATGGTAAGGTTTACAACTGTTATACCCCTCCCTCACTGAACCCTACCATTGAAACCACACCCCCTCCACCCTCCACACTCCAATAAACGTTGGGGTGTGACTTAGGGTCATGGGTCCCCCCACCCAACCCTACCATCACAACACTACCCCTCTCCACACACACCAACAAGCGTTGGGTGTGCCTTAGGGTTATGGGCCCCAAACAACCCCACCAACCAACCCTACCATCGCAGCACCACAACCACCCTTCACACACCGTCAGGGTGTGCCTTAGGTTTGTGGACTCTAACGCTCACCCCATTCCATCTGTAAGGAACCTGTCATGGTACAGTATAGAAGAATGGATGAGAGTTAGGGCCCACAACCCTAAGGCACACCCTGATGCTTGGTGTGTGGAGGGTGGGAGTGCTGTTGTGATGGTAGGGTTGTGGGGGGGACTCATGACCTAAGTTACATCACACTGCTTGTTGGTGTGTGGAGAGGGGTGTGTGTGTTTCAATGGTGTTTGGTGGGTGAGGGATATAACAGTTGTAAACCCTAACATCCAAATTCTGATCTGTATCACTTTGGTTGAAGACCTATGTCTAGAACCCTAACTGTCTTTTAAATGAAGTTTTTGTTAATTAATTTCCTTACTTTTTGAAATAGTATAATTGTATCCCAGTTTTGTGAGATTTTTTGTAGTATTTTTGCTTAATATTTTCAACATGGCCTTTCTGCGACCCCACCTAATGAACAGTGGCATTGTGATTTCATTAGTACATCCCAAAAGTTGATTTAATAATAATAAAAATAATAAAACTTTATTTATATCATGCCTTTCTAAAATCAAGGCGTGTTACAATATCTGACAAAATGTTAAATAAAAACCGATACATAATATTCTGAGCTCCTAAAATCACAGTGTTAATTAAAATAAATCTTTGACCAAAGATAGGTCTTCAGGGCTTTTTTATATTCCTCCATGGATGCACACTGATGAAGCGGATGGGGTAGAGAATTCCAGAGGGTCAGAGCAGCATACATTAAGGCTCAAGCACCCAATGATTTCAAAAAAACCCTCGGAATCTCTACCAACCCCATGTCTGCCGAGCGGAGAGATAGCTTAGGGTAGTAAGGAACTAAAAGCTCTTTCAGGTAGTCCAGACCCTGTCCATGTAGGGCTTTATAAGTCAAAAGACCAACTTTAAAGGTGATCCGCCACTGAATTGGCAGCCAGTGCAGATCATGCAGCACAGGCGAAATATGACAGGCACAAGAAGTACCTGTCAATAACCGGGCCACAGCGTTCTGCACCAGCTGCAAGTGGCAGATATCAACCCCAGGAAGCCCTAGATACAGGGAGTTGTAATAATCAAGGCATGAGGACACAAAGGCATGGACCAATGTTGGCAAATCCACGGGTGGAACAAGGTGCTTAATCCTGGTGATGTTCCGAAAATGGTAAAAGGAAAGTTTGACAACTGCTGACACTTGTGAATGAAGTGTCAGCTCACTGTCAAATATCACCCCTAGGTTCTGCACCCATTCAGAGGATGGAAGCTGGACACCTCGCAGAAATAAACCTGTGGGAAGACCAACTCTCACCCCCTCTACCCTGCGACTTGGGTCCACCACCATTACCTCCGTCTTTTCCGAGTTCAACTTCAGCCAGCTTGAATTCATCCAGCACTGGATTTCAGTGAGGCAGCTATTAAAGATTGAGAGAGCGCTATGCTGGTCAGATGCAAAAGATAGGTAGAGCTAGGTATTATCTGCATAACAGAGAAACCTCAGCCCATACCTTCTTACAATGTCTCTGAGGGTCAGCATATACACTGTGAACAACATGGGGGACAACACCGAGCCCTGGGGAACCCCACATGACAGAGAGACTGGGCAGGAAGAATTTATCCCCAATACCACTCTCTGAGTTCTGTCAGTGAGGAAAGATCGAAACCATCTGAGGACTGTACCCGACAGGCCACAGATGATTTCCAGGCACCCAAGAAGTACCCCATGGTCCACAGTGTCAAAGGCTGATGAGAGATCAAGAAGAATGAGAATGGAATGATTCTTCTGATCTCTTGCCATCAGGAGATCATTGAGCACCTGAACTAGCAGTGTCTTTGTACTATGCCTCTTACGAAAACCAGACTGGAGCGGTTCATAGATGTCATGGATGGTTAAATGGTTTTCCAGTTGTGCAGCCACTACTTTCTCAAAAATTTTTCCAACAAAGGGAAGATTAGAGATCAGCATGTAGTTAGCAAAGCAGCCTGGGTCCAAGGAAGCTTTCTTCAGGAGGGGTGTCACCACAGCCTTCTTTAGGGAGCTAGGAAACTCACCCTTATCCAAGGAGCACCAGACTATCTGTGCTAGGGCAGGGCCAATGATATTAAGACAACCCCTTATCAGGGAGGTCGGGCCCGGATCCAAACTACAGCAAGTAGGGCACATACTATGGACAATCCTCATGACATCAATGAACTCAGGCTGGTCAAAGGAACTCCACGGATGATTGGAGGATGTGACCAAATGCCAATCAATAGCTTCTCCCATAGAGGAAGCCATCTGGAGATCTGCCCTAATGTCAGCCACCATATCTGCAAAGAAGCGAGCAAGCTCATCACACTCTATTTGTAAAAAAGCTTTCTGAAGCTGAAGATAGGCTGGGTTGCACAGTCTGTCCACAGTTCAAAAAAGCTGAGCTGGTCAGTTCTGAGCAGCCACAATCTCCCCGGACAGGAACTCTGCCTTCTTATGGGAGACTGCAGAATTATAGAATTGGTAATGTTCCATTAGTCTAAGATGGACAGCATCAAAGGCAGTTCTCTGCCAATGACGCTCAAACCTTCGTCCTTGTGGCTGCATCTCCTTCAAAGTCTCATCGAACCATGGAGACTGAGGTCAAAGAGGGAGAGGACGAACATGGACAGAAGCAATTTGATCAAGAGCTGAGGAGATGGCCCTATTATAAGCCACCACCAAGGCATCAAGATCATCACTCACTCCGGAAAACTCCAATAGGTCAAGTACCGCTGCCAGGCCTGTAGAGCTAACATCTCATAAAGAGCGGTACCTAACCATCTCCACAGCGGTAGGCCTACAAGAGGGGGTGCAAAAACTGAACCCCACAGTGTAATGATCAGACCAACTGATGGGTTCCACCTCCACGTCAGAGGCCTCAATCCCCAGGAGGAAAACCAAGTCCAAAGAGTGACCACTCTCATAAGTGGCAGAAGTAACCACTTGTGTGAGGCCCGCAGATGTCTTTAATTGGAGGAAGTGTTGTCAAAACTGGCAGAGTTCGTCATTGACCCAGGCATTGAAGTCACCCAGGACCATCAGCCTGGGTGACTCAAATGCCATGTCAATGACAAAATCTGCTACTTCCTGTAGAAAATGTCTCCCATCACCTGGTGGACGGTAAATAAGAACAATTCTGCACCCGACACCTGCCACTACAGTACACTGAAAGGACTCAGCCCCCTCAACTGGTACACTTGTGAGGCCCAGTTCAGTCTTAAAACAGACCGCAACCCCCCCCACGGTCCAACCTCGGGTGGTGTAACACTGAATACCCAGCTGGAACTGCTGCCTCCAAAACTGGACCAGCATTTCCATCCAGCCAGGTCTCGGTAATGCAAGCCAGATCCACAGATGCCACAAGATCTGCAATAACTGCAGTCTTATTCCTTATGAATCTGGCATTGCACAACACTGCTCGGGTTGGACGGGTCTCAGGAGCGGTACAGACCACTTGCCTAGTACCATCGATAGTAGTGATGCCCTTGGGTATGGAAACAAGGCAAGAATAACCTCACTCTGAAATCCATTTCACCCCAGGGCATCTTCAAGTCCCCACTACCCCAATACGATATACCTGCTCATTCGTCCTCCACTGTTCACTACCCCAAAAACCCCTACTCCCCCTCTGCACAATCTCCAGTGCTCTACAGTGCTGGTAAGTTGACAACAGTAATGGCAAGGGGGAGAAAGGGCGGAGGGCACGAAGAGCGGAGGGCGAATAGCATATGACCGTGGTGGCAGGCCCTCTACACATATTAAAACCCCACACCCACACAATTAAACAAAACAAAAATATAAACAAGCCAAATGAAACCAAAATAAAATATAAAACAAATTAAATCACACAAAATAAAATATCCAAATAAATAATATCAAAATAACCAAATGTCCAAAAAAGTCCGGAAAGATACTGCGTCACACAGTGACAGGGCCATTGTGTGCCAGAGCTGTTAAAACACATTTGACAGCTGCACTGTTCATGAGGAGGTATGAAAAAATCTCAATGTTGGAAATATGGAGTGAAAATATTAAAAATTGGTGAAGTTATGAATCTATGTAGGAACTGCGCAATGCACACTCGTCATGCAGTAATTTTGAGGAATTTTTGCACCAAATTTTCAACATGGGCTTTTTGGGACCTCCCCTCATGAACACTGGCACTGTCATTTTGTTAATCCATCCAGAAAGGTGATTCCACATAGCAACTGCAAAATCACCTTTCGGGACCGAATAATGAAATGACAGTGACCGTGTTCATGAGGTGGGATCCCAAGAACCCCTTGTTGAAAATTTGGGGTAAAAATTCCTAATAATGGCTGAGATACCCAACTAAGTTGAAAACCCCCATGAGAGCCATAATACAAGCCTACCTTGGTT
Source organism: Neoceratodus forsteri (assembly GCA_016271365.2). Lineage (NCBI taxonomy): Eukaryota > Metazoa > Chordata > Ceratodontiformes > Ceratodontidae > Neoceratodus > Neoceratodus forsteri. The sequence goes on along the minus strand of CM028133.1, from coordinate 948,960,370 downwards.
CCTCAGTTTGGGGTTGGACTTTGAAGAGTGCAGATGTGTCCTGATCCAGAGAAGATCGCTGCTCCAAACTTCCAGAGGTAAGTATGGGTAAGGGAGGGCGCAGGGAGGTGGGTGTTCAGTGGGAGGGTAGGAATGGGGAAGGGGGACTGGGGAGACAACGAGGGATCATTTTCTTTATTACAGGTTTTGTAAAAAAAATTGCGGATGGTTTTCTTTATTTACAGGGAATCCAAAGTGAATGTGGGCACACAGGGGTGGGCTCCCAGTATGCCATGTGAGTTGGAGGGGATACATAATGCCATCAGGGGGATTGGGCACCCCCATTGGCAATGAAAGTGGGCTCGGGGAGACATCCAACACTGGGAGTCGGCATCCTGGTGTCTGAAAAATATTAATTAAATTATTTCAGCACACTGGGGGTGGGTTCCCTGGCATTGGTGAAAACAAACACTTCGATGCAGGATTGTGTATTGAAAAAGGCAGGATGCAGGATTTTGCACTGAAGTTAAAAAATTATGTCAGGGAACTTTTTTTTAGGGGCATAAAACAGATTTGGGGACACTGGGAATGGGCTTCCCAGTGTCTCACAGTCGATTTTTGGGATGGGGTGCTGACCTGCATCTGTACCCTTCAGCATACAATCCTATGCCAGACAGCTGCTCCAGCATAGAACCATATGCCCATTGTTAAACGTCGGCATAAAATCATTTACCGGAGCACTACTCTGACATAGAATGCTATGCTGACAGGGACATCTATTTTTTGCCCATAGGATATAATGGGAAAACCAAAGATTAATAACTTTTGAATGGATTCATATTTTTTCATCAGACCTTCAAAAGGCATGTCTGTGAAACCAAATTGTTCTACCCTGAAAAGTTTCTACCTGTAGTTATAGCTGATTGTGAGATATGGGTTGACAAAAAAAAAAAAACAGCTAAAACATAAAAATCTCTTATTTTTGAACACTCTGTATTTCACAAACCACACAAGGGATTAAATCCAAATCTGGAACGTCAATAGACCTATGCCTTCCAATGATGCATGCAAAATTTCAAGCAGATCTGTTGAACCTGGCCAGAGTTGTTACCCTTCAAAAATTAGCCTTTAACATTACATGCTCGCACTAAACCTAACTATAGCAGCACTACCATGCAACTATAATATATAGGCCCTATTTTCCCTTCTACATATACATCAATAATATAATTTAGTGTAAAAATTAAATCCAAAGTGCTACATTGCTTCTTAAATCTTCATTGAAATTTTGAAATCAACTTATTCTCTTCTTCCCAAGTATTTGGTCTGTTTAAAATCAATCTAGTGTATATTTTTGCACTACAGGGAGCAAAGTAATTGGTCTATAATTTTTTGGTTTCTGCTTGTCACCTTTTTTAGATAGTGGAACAATAACGCTTTGATTCCAATTATGTGGCAAAACTAAATGATGACTTATTAAAGTAAATAATGATGCCAATAGATGAGACCAGAAATCTGGGGTATGGAGAAATACTTCTGCTGACAGACCATCATGTTCTGCTGTCTTATTTTTTTGGGGATAGGATAGCCACTCTTAGTTCTGCCACAGAGAACATAAATTGATCAACATATTCATTGTTTACAGAATGTTCAAGTAATGGTACCATCTATTCACACACTTTTGCATTGTATATATTATAGAACTATTCAACCCATTTTTCTTCAGTGATCATTCCATGCCAATTATATCTCACGATATTCTCATCGCAACCATAAGTGACTAGTGTCCAGAATGTAGGAAAATCCTATTCTCAAATAGCTTTTTGTAGCTGGTACCAAAGCTCATTTTTAGACCTTTTATTTAAGTTTTAACAAATTTCTATACTCAACTTTCAAGTTCTTAAGGGCATATAATACAGGCAGCATAGTTGATTTAGATCTTAACTTTCCCACTTTTTTAATTTCCACCCTTAATTCTCTTTATTATTTATCAAACCAGGGTTTGGCAATACCAGCATCTGTTGATAATCTTGGTCGCTTTTCCTTGCACAACTGAATTACACAATTAGCCATAAAGTTATCAAAAGCACCCAATACCTTAAGATGAATGGTCCTATCTGTCCCAGATGCAGGAGGCATTATAGTCATAATGGGGTTATTACTTATTATCCTATCCACTGTTACTTTAGTATGTTCATTCCACTTTATTTTTTTTTACCATGCTCAATACATATTACTTGGTTTACTTCTTTTTCTTTTTTTTTGTCTTTAATATATTTTGTGCATTCTAGCCTATTTTTACATTCTAATGGAAAATGATCACTGTCCCAAATTGCATGTATTTTATAGTATTCTACATTAGGATAATCAGAGGCATCTACCATGCAGTAATCCAGTACACTCCTGACTGTAGGAAACGTTATTTCACCTATCCAGTCTTCTTTTACATGGTCATTTAAAATTCTAAGATTATTTTTACCCAAGAACTGTATGAAAAGTTTACCATTGGCTGTAACAGTTTTATCTTTTGAGTGTCTAATTGGTATATTTAGCTTATCATCTATTCCGCATTAATTTCATGTCACCCATGAGGACATTTAGATCGCCTACAATGAATAGGAATATACCTGTATAACATGATTTAATGGAATCCAGCTCATCACCCAACAGCTTTAGCACATCCTTGAAATCTTTTTGCTTTAACTGAGGCAGAATATACCTGTAGATATTAACAAGTGCCACAAATTTACTCTTAGCAGCTAATATTATATACATAAAAAAGTCATTATATAGACTTGTTTCAATACTTTTTAGACCAAGGGTTATATCAATGAACATGGCCAAGCCCCCCTTGCATCTCCCAAATTTACTTTGTCTATATGCAGGATACTCCACACATTATCCCTCTGTCAAGCACTTCTCTAATCTACCCATCCATGTTTCATGAAAAATCAGAATTGGAAATTTTAACAGTCACTCCAGACACCCTCTGTCTTTTTGCTTAGATTTTAATCCTGCTACGTTCCAACTTATCAGTGATATAAAATTGTTTTTAACAATAAGCTTCAGTCAATTAGACTCATCTTCGATGTTTATGGAGTTGTCCAGAGAGTCACTAGTTGTCATTGAGGTGTCCTCACTTGAAAGGATACAATTATCAGAGGAATCTTCTATATCTAGCACATCACTAGTGTTTATTCTATTACCTAACATCTTTATTCCTCTTATATACACCAGTTTAGAGGCCTCGCCTTCCAAACTAATTTCAGTTTTGGCTGGCTTCATGTAAGTGGTGACACAAGATTGTTTAACTGCTGTGCCTTCCTTTCTCCCTTTCTCTAAATTCTTAGGTTCTTTTCCCAACTATTGTTTTTGTTTTGGTGGTGGTGGAGGTGTTACCTCTTATCTTACTGTGGAATCCAATAGTATTCCTATTGCAAGGAATTCATTCCTTTCTGCCACTAATCATAATATTTTTGCAGATTGCTTTACTACAAGGCATACCCAATCCTTAAGAGGGCTAGACTTGTACCTGTATGTAGAAACAGTATCCTGCCATCCCATTTTATGGCCCATTACTCGCTTTATTAAATTATAAGTTGTCAGTTTCAAAATACAGGGATTTTCATTTTTCCCCTTAGGGAAGCCCTTTATATAAACAGCTGGGAGCATATCCCCTGACTCTATCAGGCAATCTTTATTTTCTTCATTTGGTTCTCTTTTGTTTTCTACACCGCTTTCATCTTTTTTTAGTGTTTTTATTATATGTTACCTTTTTACTAGTTGTCTTACCCTCATAATCCCTTTCTCTTGATATCTTATTACCTTTCTTAACAGTTAGTTTATCAATACAATTTCCATGAGAACATTCTTTCTGAATTTTATTTTGTATACTATCAACTCTACTATCCTTCTTTATCTGATGTTTTCTTTGATTTTTTTTTTTGCCTTTTCTTTTCTCTCCTCCCCCAGCCCTGGTCAGCCCCTCATCTGGCTTCCATCCCTAGCCTCTGCTCCTTCAAACCCTCACCCTTGTAACCCCTATGCCTTACCTCCTGTGGCAGGGTGATGGGAAGCCCCCTACTCACCCCCCATTAGGATCCACTTCAGGGTATTACCTCCAGAGATGGAGCACCAGGAGACAGCCATCAAACCACAATGAGCAGCCACCAGGGTCTTTTCCCATTTTCTCCCTTGCAAGAGCTCTACATGCAATGACACCAGTGGCGGGCACTTGCACACACCCACGTGCATCCCTGCCAGGTGTCTGCCATGTTCCCACACCCATGTTCTAGCAGTAGCACTCCACCAAGCCTTGGCCTCCACCAGGGGTCAGATGTGCACTGATCGCAAGGTGCCCTCCTCCCCAGAGACAGAGAGCAGTCCATCGGATGCTCGCTCCATCTCCTCTCCACTAATCCCCAGCAGCCTGCACTTGTTCCCAAATGCAGGTCGCCGACGTGGTGCGAGGTGTGGCATCCAGCGCATCTGATCTCAGCGCCATTGGGCCGGCTGAATATTTTCTTTGATTTAGTTATTTAATTAAATTATCTATTTCCCTAAGCTCCTTACTAGCTACTGCTTCAGTTATTGTTTTTATTGATTTTGTTCTAGTTCTTACCTTGGTTGGGATAGCCTTTTTAACCTGATGTTGACTTTCTGTTTTCCCTTTTTTGGATTGTCCCTTTCTTTTCTCTTTCGTTTGGTTGCAGTCTAACCTAACTTCCTTGACAGTGTTTGTACAATTGTTTCCTTAATCTTTAAATTTTTTTCATAAATGAGTCTTCAAATGACTGAAACAAAACAACTAGTTCCACTAGCTGAGTATAACTGAAATATATTTCTTTTTTAAGCTCGTTAAGCTTAACAATGAGACAATTATTTCCCACTTGAGAGTCTTGCTTTCCTTAATTAGTAATCTGATTTATATTACCTTCACCCTGCTGAGAGTTTTTATCATTATACCATAAATGTGGTACTTTACACATAGGTTTAGATGGTGTATCATGTTAGATACAAGACATTTTTACTAGAATTTTTATTAGCTTCTTGTGGTGGAAGATCTAAATTACCACTTTGATTATTATCCACAGCTTCTGTTTCTAGTCCAGGCAGAACTATTACACTTCTGTTCACAACAGCCTTTCCTTCTTTAGGCTCATTATGAGGTTTCAAGACATTTCCATTGTTTTGTATTACAATTTTATTTCTTTTAACAGCCCCCTTATCACAACAGGTTTTTGCGCTTACATTTTTATCATTTTTTCCAGCAACCTTGTTTACCAAATGTGTGCTCTTTGATACATCTACACCTGATCTGTGTAGGTCTGGACTAATTATATCAATTGATTTATGTGCCTGGTGCTATCTCACATTCTTTGAGACTCCTGGTTTCATCCAATAATGGATGTGGGTATAGCTGGTTACCCTCAATACCATCTTTATGAACTGGTGATGAGGTTAAATTCAGGTAAAAACCTCTAATAGTTTTTTTATTACCTCTTAGTTCTATATGGTTTGAAATGGGGCAGAGAAACTGTGTTATTTTAAAAATGTCATGTTGAGCATCACTTTCTAAATCTGGATTTGCCAATTTATCTGGCTTGTCTTGTATTTTATTATTTTTTGACTGTATGTTTTACCTTCTGTAGCTCTTTGTTGAACATTTTCATTTTTATTTATGCTGGAATAATTGAGTACCTACCAATAACAATTATGACATATAATTATAGCAGAAGGCACCTGTGAGGCACAAGTACACCCTCCTATCCAAAGGGAAGTAATGGAGGCTTATACAATCTTGTTAAACAGATGCAAATATAGTTGTTATAGCTAGTTATTATAATCAGTTTATGTCCAGTGATAGATGAGCTTACATAAACCTATTTAAAGCCACCTTGTTGTAAATGATCACCACTCACTATAAACTGGTCCACTAAGTGATCAATGTTGTGCACAAACAGTTCTTCTTAAAGGGAAAAGGCTCAAGCTCAGGTTGTTCCTTCACAAAAATTTCCAGTTTCAATGTTCAGGCTTAAACAGGCTGTCCTCAATATCCAGTTCTTATTATGTTGATTCACAGAGTTGGACAGCCCCTCCAATAGTTTAGACAAAGACACTGATGGGCCAGTAAACAAAAACAAGTAACAAAAAGAAACAAAACAAAAAGGAGCTTTTAGTATAATCTATTAAGTATAAAAATGATATATTAACAGAATTCAGCCACTATCACAGAATATCATAAAATGTTAAACACTTAAACCACCCTGACATCATTAGAAAAACTTTGAAAATTTGATATTTAGACACATTTCAGTTTATATTTCATAAATTTTCTATAATTCTTTCCCTTGTTTTCTTTATTACTGAGGACAGTTATATAAAATAAGGATTACTGTTCCTTAGACTTTATCTGCTCTTTCTGCTTGCCTAGACCTGACATCATAATCCCCTTTTTATGGCCTCATAATTATCTCCACAGCAACAGACTGTGATGTCATAAACTGAACTGTCATTTCAGGTGTAGGCAAGCAGCCAGAACAGATAGGGTAGCAATCCGGTTTCCATGCATATGCCCTTAGTAAAAAAGAAGTAAGGGTGATAACTATAGAAAGAAATATTAAATATAAGCTAAATTGTGTCTCAATATTCTATTTTCTCAAAGTTGTCACAATGACGTCAGGAGCTCTTTAAAAGGGATTTAACTTGTTTGGCCTGGTTTAAGTCTGACTTATATCAGAACTATACCCCCAATCTAGCTATATCTGGTTAACTCTAAAAACAATATTTTCACTTTATTACTGACTAAAAAAATACAAACAGAATACATACAAAATATTCACATGCTGCTTACTTACTTTCAAAGGAGCTGAATGCAGCACACATAAGATTGTAATAATAGCAATAGAGGCTATATCGATAGGCAGGCAGCAAAGATGGGAAAAAAACGTAGCTGGTAGTGCAATAACAGCAGCAGTACAATTTAAGTATTTTTAGCCACCTCTATCAGCCTCAGCTACTCCCACTCAGTTGACTGAAACTTCAGCTTCAGCTTCAACATTAATGCTAGCAGAAAAAAGCCTTAAAGTCAGGCACCAACTTTAGCAATTTAACATACACCACACCGAAAACAGGAAAAAAAAAAATCAGCAGCAGCTAAAAAGGCACAAAAAGACACTGTATATGTACATGTCTGTATTCTGAGATCGCCAACAGAAGAAAGCATGGTAAACAGGAGAATGGAGAACAGCACACACACACACACACACTGCTCGAGTGGCGTCCGATCCAATCTGGCTAGTGCCTAGGTGGTGCATGCACCTTTGTAGCTAGGCAAGTAGATTCCAGGAGATCACCAATGGCGTGACAAATAAAAGGAACAGAAACAAAAATGATTATAAATCAAAATTCAAATTTCAAGAGAGTCACCTGATGCGGTGCGCTGTGTAGGACGCCTCTCTGTTTGCTCCGACCTTCCGCCTGCTAAATTTGTTAAAAAAAAATTTTGTGGCATATTTTACCACAGATCGCTTGATTTCCAGCCTCCTAAACAATCGTGCTTCCTACAAAAGTAGTCGAGGGATGAGGAGCTGCGGAAAATCGCTACTAAGCATACGCCTCCTGCTACACTGGAGAAAGCCTCTAAAAAAGCCAGGGCCTCCTCTTTGCAATCCTCACTGCCTGCCACTAATGAGAGCCCCGATTCGGTTCCCCTTACCCTCTCAAAGTTTTTAGAGGAGTTTCAGCCTTTTAAGGCTGAAATGCAGAACATGGCAGGGAGAGATAAAAGGCATCTTGAGTACCTTGGAGGAGCTTTCCAAGAAAACAGCTGATAATGAAGCACGCATATGCTCTGTTGAGAGGAAACAGGACAAAGCTGAGCTGGATTTGGTAACCATGAGGCAAAGGCTAGTGAAGATGGAGAATAAAGTGGAAGATCTAGAGGGTCACAGTCGCCTCAATAATGCAGTAATTATAGGTTTGCCCGAAGGCGAAGAGGGCTCAGACCCCATTAAGTTTATTAAGAAGTTCGTGGAGAAGGTGCCAGGCTCTTCCCCCTTTGGAGCAAGCTATATTATAGAGAGAGCTCATCGTGCACTATGCCCCCCTCCCCTGGTTGTAGCCCCCCCCCAGGTCATTCCTATTTCGCTTTTTAAATTTCCAGGAACAACAGCATTTCTCATATAAAGCTAAGGAAACATAGAAACATAGAATTTGACGGCAGATAAGGACCGCTTGGCCCACCCAGTCGGCCCATTTCCCTACCTGATGGATAAGCTGCAGATTCTAGTTAACCAGCAGCCTACTTCTTCCTACCCCAACCCCCTAGAATTGCCTTATGACTGTCCCATGCATGCTTGAATTCCACCACTGTTTTTGACTCCACAACCTCCTCTGGAAGACTGTTCCATACATCCGCAACCCTCTCTGTAAAAATACCTTAAATTACCTCTGGCCTTCTTCTATCTTCAAATAATGCCCTTGTTGTTCTTGCACACCGCTTTATTTGAAAGATGCTACCTCTTGACTTTGTTGATTCCCTTGAGGTACTTGAAAGTTTCTATCATGTCCCCTCTCTCCTTTCCTCGAGGCTATACATATTAAGCTCTTTAAGTCTCTTCACATGTCTTCCGTGCAGACCCTGCACCATTTTAGTTGCCTCCTCTGGACAGCTTCCATCCTGTCTATGTCTTTGTGGAGATTGGGTCTCCAGAACTGCACGCAGTACTCCAGATGTGGTCTCACCAGCTGTCTGTACAGAGGGATAATAACTTCTTGTTTTCTACTGGTGATGCCTCTCCCTATGCATCCCAGTATCCCACCAGCCCTCCTTGCTGCCCTCTCACATTGCTTGCCCACCTTTAGGTCATCTGATATGACTACCCCCAGGTCCCTTTCCATTTTTGTTGTTGTTAGTATCTCACCCCCCATTGTGTACTCTTCCCCTGGGTTTTTGTTTCCCAGGTGCATTACCTTGCACTTCTTAGCATAGAATCTAAGCTGCCATACATTTGACCATTCCTCTAACCTTGCCAAGTCCCTTCTCATCCTTTCCACCCCACCTTGTGCATCAACTCTGTTGCAGATCTTTGTGTCATCTGCAAAGAGACATACTTTTCCTTCCAGTCCCTCTGCAATGTCGCTTATAAAGACATTGAAGAGGACTGGTCCTAATACTGAACCCTGTGGTACCCCACTGCTAACCCCACATAAGATTTGCAATGGGAAGGTAAAAAGCTGAGGGTGGCGCAAGATCTGCCTTTATCTGTGCATCAGAAATGAGCCACATTTCACAAATTAGTCCTCAAGCTGATCGCCGCAGGAATCAAGTTTCAAATGGGATTTCCAGCAAGGCTTCAAGTTTTCCTGAATGGCTCCTGGGTGACCTATGAGGAAGTGGAGTCGGCAACTGCAGAGCTTAAAGAAGCACTTCCTGACCTATTCAAGTCTACATGAAAATCGACCTGGTGTAGTTTGCCATGCTATGTTTTCCTCTGGTGGAGTTGTTTAGCTGATGCTAATCTATAGTTGTCAATAAACTCTCTGGGGCTAACTCGGTGACAAGTTGCCTCGTCCAGTTATCCAATTGTATGCTGCAATTCCCATGAAGGGTGACCACTTTGATCAAAAAAAGACATTTTGTTCCTGATCTGGCTGCCACCTCCTGGACTGCCTAATATTATGCTGACTCTTGTTTTAGCTATGGCTAAGCCCAGCCTCGTCTTTGGGTATAAATGCAAGGTGCTAATGGGTTCCTGTGGTTATTCATTCTGGATCTAAATAATGGGTGTCTGGGTGGGGTCAGTGCGTTTAAGTCAAGTTTTATTCTGAAAGAAAAGCATCTCATTTCTGTAGGGGTGATGTTTTGATTTCAAGGCAATGGGGGGTAAAGCTCAGTTCTCTTTGAGTTTATAATGAGACCCCGTCTGCAACCTCGGTCCCTTCTTGGTCCTTATAGTAAGTTCTGGTCTCCTCATGGCTTCCCCTCCTTTTGCTCCTAAATGCCACCAGGTATCAGAAGTGGTAAGCCTGAACACCAGATGGGGACCCCGAAATTGCAGACAGATGGAGACAACAGGGTACTTGTACACCTTAATCAGGCGTTTGTATGCCCCTCTCTTATAACCCTGCTAGAGTGATCTCCTTGGAGGGCTCCCTTCTTAAATTTTCCCTACAAGAGCGAGGTAGTCACTGTTTCTGGTCCAGGTAATGAGGTCTGGACAGTGACCTTGGAGTTCACAGACTCTCCCTTATTTCAGAGAGGATGTTAGCGGCCTGCACATTCTAAGTTTGTTGTGCCCATTGTTTGCGGGCTGCACCACAAGAGGGCATCTAAGATCAGTATTTCCACCTCTACTGCCAGTGTTTTACACACTTTACGCTCCGTGGACCATGTTGATGCATGGTTCGCGGGGGTTGCACCGGGGAGGGCTATTTTCCCTATGGGGCTTGTGCAGATAATTCCCCTGAATTGTTAAGGGGTGATGTTAAGCAGTAAGAAATGGGAATACTTTATTCTTTATGGAGCATTCTGGATATAAAGGGGTACTCTTGTCCTAGTTTCTTGGTTTATGAGGGTGGGGAGGTTGGAGGGAGAGGGACTTTTCAGACTGCCGTCATCATATACCATGTAAAGAGGGGTGGGAGTGGGGGGATTAGGGTTTATGGGGTGTTTTGTGCAGGGAGGGTTTCAGGGGTGGTTTGGGAAAGGACTCAGCACTGGTAGGATTGGGGGGAGGGTAGAACAACCCAGTGCTTATCATGTTTGGAGTACTACTGATGTGATATATAAATACAAGCTGTACTCCTGACGATTTTTGACTGGCAACAAGGGTGATGGCTAGAAGCACTCAATTTATTAGTTGGAACGTTAAAGGGGTGAGGCATAAAACTAAGCAATATAAAATTTTGAAGCACTTAAATTAGTTGAAGGCAGAAGTTATGTTTTTGCAGGAGACGCACCTGCTTAAGAGGGAGGCTGATAAAATGAGATGGCAACAGATTGGGCAGACGTTTACAGCGGAGGGAACGACCCAGAGTAGAGGGGTCATGATCCTTCTGCATAGGTCGGTTCCGTTCAGACCTCTCCAAGTTATATCTGACCCTCTGGGCAGATTCCTGTTTGTAAACGGTAGATTGCATACCCTGGACATTGTTTTGGGTGCTATCTATGGCCCTAATGTAGACTCCCCCAGTTTTTTTGTTCAGATAATCGAAGCCCTAACTCCATTTTTGGATACCCCTATGGTCATAGGGGGTGACTTTAATCTTGTTTTTGATCAGGCTCTAGACAGATCAGGTCAGTCCCGTCAAGGTCTCTCCCCAGCACAAACAGCTTTTAGGGATTTGATGGACTCTGCAGGTCTTTGTGACGTCTGGCGCCTATTGCATCCCAATACAAGGGAGTACACTTTTGTTCCCCGGGTGCATGCAACCTCCTCGCGGATTGATTATATCCTTATTTCCCAAGCTCTCTTACCAGGGGTTATAAGTTCCAGTATTGTCTCAGGGCCCCCGTCAGATCACTATGTGGTTACCTGCCTAGTATCCTGAGCTTCCTTGCCAAATAAAGGGAGCAGGTGGAAGTTGAATAATCAAATATTGAAGGAGCCGAAGACGGTTCAATATATAATATCCCAAATAGAGCAGTTCACTGCTACTAATACTAACTCTATAGGGAAACCTGATATGGTATGGGGTGCTTGTAAAGCATATTTAAGGGGGATTATAATTGGCCTAACATCGAAAAGGAAAAAAGAGAGGGCATCTCGGATTTCTGATCTTTATTCTCAGATCAGGGGCATGGAGACTGCTCTCTCCCCATCTTCCTCAGAGACTTTTAAACAAGATTTAACGAAATTGAGAGAAGCCTACCTAGCTATGTTAACGGAGCAAGCTGAATTTGCAGTTTTGAAAACAAAAACTGTATATACCGATCAGGGTGAGAAGGTGGGCAGAATGTTAGCGTTGCGCATTAAACATCAGGAATCCACCAGCTTCATTCCTGCGGTCCATTCCCCCAAAGACAACTCCCTTAAAGTCTTACCCTTGGAGATAGCGGAGGAGTTTACAAGTTATTTCAGGGATTTATATGGCCCTATGGCTAACCCCCCATCTAAGGATAGGCTCTATGAATATCTGAGTGATTTACAATTGCCATCTCTTACACAATCCCAGCAGAAAGTTTTGGAGTCTCTTATCTCTGAGGGCGAGATAGAAAGGGTAATTAACTCCCTTCCATCTGATAAATCTCCGGGCCGGGATGGATTCACTTCCAACTTTTGTAAAGCTTTTTCTAAACAACTGACCCCCATTCTTTTACCTTTGTTTCAGGCTATCCTCTCCAGTCAGGTATCTGATCCCTCCCTTTTCGAAGCGCTGATTGTTCTGCTGCCAAAGCTGGACAGACAGTCTGACCAGGTCTCAAGTTATAGGCCGATCTCCCTTCTCAACCATGATATTAAAATTCTGACAAGATTACTAGCCGATCGCTTGGAGGCAGTACTTCCCTTTCTAATAGGGGCCGAACAGGTTGGTTTTATGAAAGGAAGATCATTGGTGGATCATCTGAGGACCCTGTCTCACGTCTTCTTGGCATCCAGGGATGCTCCTCATCCAATGGCCCTGATTTCGTTGGATGCCGAGAAGGCATTTGACAGAGTCCACTAGGACTATTTGTTTGCTGCGATGGAGGTTTTGGTTTCCCCATGAAATTCCGGAACTGGGTTAGTTCGCTATGCAAATTTCCCTCCGCCAGAATCTCATGTAATGGGGTTGTCTCTAGTCCCTTTAAATTACATGTGGGGACATGACAAGGGTGCCCCCTATCTCCCCTTCTTTTTAATATTTACTTAGAGCCTCTTATTAGGATGTTATCAGGTGCCCAGGTCATTTCGGATATTTCTGTAGGTGAGCAGGTGGTTAAAGTTGCGGCCTACGCAGATGATCTTCTGCTGCAAGTAACACTCCCACTCACATCTATTCCCATTATTCTGAAGTTAATAGATGACTTCAGTAAGGTCTCAAACTATAAACTTAATGTAGGAAAGACTGTAGTTTTTCCTCTTAACCATAGGGTATACAAACAGGAAATTATCGCATTTGTGCTCACTTGGAAGTCTGACTATATTAAATATCTGGGACTCCTTCTAACTCGGAATGCTGCTCGGCTTAGACAACTACATTTTGATGCCCTGGTACATAAAATAGAGCTAGACCTTCGCAGATGGACCCTACTTCCCCTTTCTCTTTGGGGCAGAATTAATCTAATTAAAATGAACGTATTCCCTAGTTTGTACTACCCCTTCAACATGCTAAACATATGGCTCCCTCTGTCCTGGGTTAAAAAGTGCACAGTATCATTTCTATTTTATATGGGGGGATAAGAAGGCTAGGATGGCATTCCACAAATTAGCCACTCCGAAAGCTAAAGGAGGATTAAGGCTTCCCTATATTGGGTTATATTATTGGGCCAGACAGGCCAACAAGTATCTTAGGTGGCTGACCGCGGATCAACTGTCTACGGTGGCCACGTACATCCTGATCTGGTTAGCCGTTGAGTCCGCTTCCATAAAAAAAATGGTCTTTCCCCTGCTGCACTGTTATACACCAAAGTTAGTTCCCTACCTGAATCTCTACGCAAATTCCCAATAGCAGTTTCAATTAGGGTTCATACTCAACTGTGTGCATTTCTGAGATATGAGAATCTCAAGGATCTATTTCAACCCTTGAGAGGTAACCTTAATTTTTTACTAGACGGTAAGCCCCTTCCAGCCAGCTGGCTCCCTCAGATAGGGGATTGTCGCCTAGATGAGCTTATAACACCTAACAGTCAATGGTGCTCTTCAGCTGACATTATGCACAAGTTTATGATACCCCGCATATGTATTTTCAAGATTTTCCAGCTTCGTCATCTCCTGGTTAAGGTAATGGGCTTGACTCCCCCTCCGGTTACCCATATCAGCTTCCAAGCTACCTTAACGGAATTGGCGGGTTCCCCCCACGCTGTATCTAAAACATACAGTGCCTTATTTACCTGGGCCAATCCTGATAACTATGCTCCTGTCACCTTTTGGGCCTCCCTTTTCCTGGGCAAAGACCTGGACTGGCCCCTCCTGTGGCAAAGTTGTCATAAGTTCCTCAAGCAGGACAGACTTAGATTAATGCAATTCAAAATTTTGCATAATATTTATTATTCTCCGCAGAAGCTGGCCAGACTGGGTTTGATGTCCTCTCCTCTTTGCACAAGATGTCAGCTGCAAGAAGGAGACCTTCTTCATATTTTCTGGAGCTGTTCTAAAATTGTCCCACTCTGGACTAATATTAAACAGTGTGTTGACCCTCTTTTAGGACTCTCAGACTTGTTCACCCCCGAAATATGTCTTCTGGGGGATTTCTCCTCCATTTCAGTGGTGAACAGGAAGTATTATATAGCTTTAATGTCACTGTCTGTTAAAAAAGTGGTGTTAAGACATTGGAAAGATACAGAGGTACCAACGTATGTTGAATGGCTGCAGGAGTTACTTGCAAATCTCAGAACAGAGAGGACCATTGCCAGTCTTCACAACAAAATTAGGAAGTTTGACAGGATTTGGGGCCCATTACAAGCTCTCTATGCATTGCAAGTCTAAGCATCATTAGGTCATGTCCATAGGTACGGTGCTGAATGTATAAGGATGTGCTGGGTTGTTCAGGTGGGTGTTAGGCAGGGTGGAGGGGGAAGGGGAGAATGAATCATCCTATACTTTGTTTCTGATGTGTGTGGATTATGTTCTATGCTGTCATGATTCGTTCTCTGTATTGGAAACTTCAATAAAATTTGAATGGAAAAAAAAAAATCAAATTTCAAAACCTAATTAGATCAAAAATGTTAATTTTTCTACTGTATGCTGGGTATGCACCCTGCAGCACCAAATACTTAAAAAAACAGTGGGAACAAGGACTAGTAAACTAGGAGAGTCCATAAAAAATCATAAAATGGTGAAACAGTAAAAGTGAAACTCTGAAAACAGTAAAATAGTAAATCAATAAAAACAACAGAACCCCCTATAGACTCTTTTTTTCAGATATCAGATGCAAGAATACACACCTTCATAAGTTCGCAAGTTCATAAGTAGTGACTATATCACCTCGGTCAAAATAGCCAACTACCATTTTTCACTTTTATTCTGTCTCCACCCCAGCTTCTCTGTTTTTCTCCACTCTCGCTGTTCACATCCCTGCTCTACTCCACACTCTGCTCTGCTCCCAGGCTCACAGGCCCACTGGCTCTCCAGCTTGCTGACTCCTAGGACTCGATTACCGCTCAGCTTGGCAAGGACTGCTCCTATGTCTGGTCTTCTCCAGGGTTTTCCAAGGGACCCCCTCACTCCGGCGGTCTGGTCAGACTCCATCTCTTCCTGACTTTCTTCCCTGGTGAAACAAAGGAGACACAAGGAGCGGACCATGCCACAAAATAATTCGACTTAAGATAAACTGGTAAGACTGCGTGGCAGGCAATGGTGGCTTAACTTTTATTTCAAATAATATGCACTTAGCAGTCCTACTCTGAACGCCGCTGCACAATGCTCAGAGCACGAGTGTCTCAACCTCCTGTTGGCAAGCACAGAGAGGATGCACTCCCTCCAACTGACTAGATCCCCCTTTACTCTGCCCAGAATTGCATAGCCACCCCTTCAGTCCTCTGCTTTTCTCTTCCCAAGCTTGTGAATGTACTAGCCCTCATCGCCCACTCTGAGTAATCCTACCTTATTTTAGTAGTTCGGACAGTTACACGTTTTCCTGTATTGCCCTACCCAAGTTAGTGAGTTAGGTCAGGTTCTAGTTTTCCTATATTGCCCTACTCAAGTTAGAGAGTTAGTACAGTTACATGTGTTTCTGTGCTGTTCTACTGGTACTTGGTCAATATCCCTCAACTGGAACAGCATGGTAATAATTGCGCAAGGTAGACTGCGTGTGTATTTAGAGCGACAGGGGTATGATAGTGTAAGGCAATTACTGCTACCCCTGTCACTCTATATGTCATTGAGGAAATGTGAAGTTTCCATGTGCTGGGGGCCTGGTTGAGCTGCTCCTGTGGTGGAGTAGCTAGGGCACCAACACATGGTGTAATCAGGAGACCTGGGCCTGTGGTTAGGTTTACCTCAGGTCTCCCCATGCTACTACTTTTGCTGTTTAAAAACAAAACAAAACAAACAAACTTTCCCCCTCCCGAGTTTCTCTCCATCCCTGAAGTCCCCCTCCCAGAGTTAGTTATTTAAGTTCTGGGGTGTGTGGAGGGGGTGAAGCACTCCATGCGAGGGGTGCGGGGGAAAAAGCCCCCCTCAGAAGAACAAAGTCCCATTGTTTTCAATGGGCATGCTTTTTGCAACCTAGTCAGTGTTTTGTCCGACTCTGTGGTCGGCACTGTGTTGCATGCAGTGTTTGTAGCAGTGCAGTTTTTGTTTGCTGCAGAATAACCACGTGCCACCCTACCCCAGTTAGGGAGTTAGGAGTTTCATATTTTCCTATGTTGTCCTACCATAGTGTTGCTCAAGAAACATAGAAAGTGATGGCAGAAGGGGACTGCAAGATCCATCTAGTCCACCCAAGAACCTACCTGGTGCTATTCCCCTCCCCTCCTTTGCCTTTCAGTATCCTACCTTTATGTCTATTCCATACATTCTTGAACTTGCTTACTATTTTGGTCCCCACTACCTCCTGTGGTAGGCTATTCCATGGATCCACCACCCTTTCTATAAAGAAGAACTTCCTTGTATTACTCCTGAACCTGCCTCCCTTCAGCCTCATGTCATGCTCTGTCATTCTCCTGCTCTTTTTCAGTTGGAAAAGCTCCTGAACATTAACCTTATTTATACCCCTCATGTATTTAAACAGCTCAGTAATGTCGACCCTCTCCCTCCTCTTTTCTAGGGAGTACATTTTGAGTTCCCCCAGCCTGCCCTAGTATGCCATATGGTGCAGTCCCTGAATCATTTTTGTGGCCCTCCTCTGCACCATCTCAATTCTGTCTATGTCCCTTTTGAGGTGCGGTCTCTTGTACTGTATGCGGTGCTCCAAGTGGGGGTGCATCAGCGCCCTGTACAGTGGTAACACCACCTCCCTCCTGCGATTCGTTATTTGCCTCCTGATGCAGCCCAGCATGCCACTTGCCTTTAGTGCTGCCTTTTTGCACTGTTTACGCACTTTCAAGCCTTCTGATATAATGACCCCTAGGTCCCTCTCCTGGCTGGTGGAGGCTAGCTTCACTCCTCCCAGGTAGTAATCCTCTTTGAGATTGTTTCTGCCTAAGTGCATGACTTTGAACTTTTTGGCATTGAATTTCAGCTGCCATGTTTCTGACCACTCCTCCAGTTTCTTCAAGTCTGAAGTCATACTTCTCACACCCTCAGGGGAGTCTACTCTGTTGCAAATCTGGGTGTCAGCAAATATACACACTTTACTTTCAAACCCATTTGCAATGTCTGCTAGGAACACATTAAAGGGAAGGAGACCCAGTGCCAAACCCTGTGGCACCCTGCTGGTCACCTCCCTCTCAGCAGAAAATACCCCATTTACCTAAACCCTCTGTATTCTTCCTCTCAGTCATCTACTCACCTGCTCAACCACCTCCCTGCCCACCTCCATGTGATCCAGCTTCCTTACCAGCCTTCTGTATAGAAAAGAGTCGAAGGCTTTGCTATAGTCCAGATAGAAGACATCTACCACCGCTTCCTGATCTACTATCCTTATAACCCAGTCAAAGAAGTCAACCAGGTTAGTCTGGCAAGACCTGCTTGCTGTGAACCCATGTTGTTTTGGGTCTTGCTGCCCACAGGATTCCAGATACATTATGATTCTCTGTCTGAGTATTGTCTCCATCAGCTTCTTCCCTTTAATGTGTTCCTGGTGAAGTCACGAGCGTGTGTAGAAAATGCACAACACACACACGTAATGCAATTAGTTTGGGGATTTTTTACAGCAGATTGTCAACACAGATACTTGACTGTTCATGTCTCTTTCATTCCACAATGTACTTTATTGTGACACTCATTGTAACCTTATTGCTTGTACCTAATTTGACGCGGAACCTTTGTAAAAGAGCCTTGGCTCAAAGGTATTAATTCCTAGAATACAATAAACAATAAACAATAAACAGGGATTTTGTAACCTCTGCTCATGAACAGTGTCACTGTGATTTTCTTAATCTGTCCAGAACAGTGATTTCCCACAGCGACCATGCATTTCTGTGCTGGAAGTGCAAAAACACATTTCGGCCATGGTGTGAAAAATGACAGCTGTACTGTTCATAAGGAAGTGTGGAAAAATGCCAGTGGTGAAAATCTGGACTGAAAATATTAGAAATCCATGAACTTACAAGGGTGCATGGAAATTGCGCAATGGTGGCTCGTAACACAGTCATTTTATGAATGTATTTCTCCAAATTTTTAACATAGCCATTTTAGCACCTCTGCTCATGAACAACATCACTGTGATTTTCTTAATCTGTCCGGAACATTGATTTCGCACACCGACTGCGCCATTGCACGCTTCATGGGCGGAAACATGTTTTGGCCGAGATGTGAAAAATGACAGCTGTACTGCTCATAAGGAGGTGTGGTAAAATGGCAATGTTGAAAATCTTGAGTGAAAATATTGAAAATTTGCAAACTTATGAGCATGCGTAGGAACAGTGCAACACATGCTCGTAAAACAGTAATTTTTGGGAATTTTTTCACCAAATTTTTAACATAGCCATTTTAACACCACTGTTCATGAACAATGTCACAGTGATTTTCTTAATCTGTCCCAAACATTGATTTCGCACACCAGCTGCGCCATTGTGCACTACATGTGCAGAAACACATTTTAGGTCAGATGTGAGAAATGACAGCCGCACTGCTCATAAGGAGGTATGGTAAAATGGCAATGTTGAAAATCTGGAGTGAACATATTGAAAATTCACGAACTTACGAGCGTGCATAGGAACAGCGCAGCACATGCTCGTAAAACAGTCATTTTTGGGAATTTTTTCACCACATTTTCTTTTTTTTTTTTTTTGAAATTAACGCTTTATTGGGTTTTTACAAATTCAAAAAAAACATGAATGTACAGTACCGTGTTCCATAACCAAAAGGTCGGTATCACAAAAAGGGTAAGAAAAAACACAACATCCAAGGAATAAGACAGAACAGAAGGAGTACAGAAAAACAACAACAAAAACAAGACCCCACCCTCCCCACTCCTCCTGCTTCTCACCCTGGGATCGCCACCAATGACCTTAGGATCTTGGTAAAAACAGATCTTACCTAAATGTAAATAGGGATTATGGGAAACCAACAATGGTCACTGGTCATGTCTTAGGGCCTAAGCCATGTAGTAAAGGAAAGGAGTTTTAAGAGGCCCAGATATGGTCCTAGTGAAGATATAGGGCATATAATTTGCCCCATTTCTTGTGGAATGCAGGTAAAGCATGTCTGAAACTAGCAATCAGCTTTTCAACTTTAAAACATTGGGACATTTCTGCTATCCAATCCTGATAGACAATCTCAGACTGATCTAACCAATGGTGAAGGATTAATCTTTTGACTGCCATAGAAATTAAAGCTATATGGTATTTCCTTTCCTTCACTTTAATATCCACATAGACCCCAAGTATACAGATTTCAGGTGTGAATAGGTCCCTTAGCCCTAACAAGGGATCTAGATTGTCCTGAATGCATTTCCACAAAGGAGCAATCTTTTTGCAGGTCCAAAATATGTGCAATATGTCCCCTTGGTCTTCTCCACACCTGGTACAAGTGGAGGAGCTAATTTTCCCAAATTTAAAAGTTTCTCTGGAGTGTAGTACATGTTATTAATTATATAATACTGTGTGAGCTTATATCTGTCCAAGGATAGGAATCTATTCGAGTCCCTCCACACCTGCTTCCAGGGTGAAGAATACTTGGCAACCAGCGATTCCCACACCTTGGAGCCTGGCAGGGCTTCAGGTATTTGGTCAAGCAGAAGCTGTGCATAAAACCTAGCAATATTGTGGGGCTCATTAGCCAGGGACTTGAGCAGGTCCAATAAAGACCGAAGACCTGACTCCGCTTTCACTGGACCAAAGTCTTTAACTATGAGGTGTCTTAACTGATATAATTTGAAAATATATTGTGAGGGAATAGTGAATTTGGTCATCAGCTTATCTGAGGGACATAAGAGATTCTGATAGTAAAATCTTCCACCGCACAATCTTTTAATTTGTGGCAGCCATGAGGGGTCAGCCAACCCGAGGCCAACTTAATGTTAGGATTACCGATTAAGGGTTGGTGTCAGTCTTTGAGTTGTTAATTCCAACTGAGTTGCAGTACTGATTAAAGACCTTTACTGAGGTACCAATCACGGAACTACTCACCCGATTTGGAAGCACTGATAAGTTGCAATAGAATAAAGATTGGGGTCTCATCTTAAAGCTCTTAAGGAGCTCACATTCAATCTGTAGCCACTTGGGCCCATAGGGGCCTTGAGGTGACAGATCCACTTACTCATTTTCGCCAGATGACTGGCCCTATAATAAAGCTCAAAATTGGGTAAACGAAGTCCCCATTGGCCTTAGGTGCACACAGTTTGGTAAAAGACCTTCTTGGTTGCTTGTCTTTCCAGATAAATTTAACTAT
This sequence comes from Neoceratodus forsteri, assembly GCA_016271365.2. NCBI lineage: Eukaryota > Metazoa > Chordata > Ceratodontiformes > Ceratodontidae > Neoceratodus > Neoceratodus forsteri. The sequence continues at coordinate 948,939,752 of CM028133.1, read as the reverse complement.
AGAGGAATGAATCTTTTGGAAAAAGGATTTCGGTAACCAAATGTTAAGCAAGCTTAAAGGGTAGAAAAGACGTGGAAGTATATTCATCTTAATCACACTAATCCTCCCACCTATAGTGAGGGGGAGGGTTGACCATCTGTTGAGGTCGTTTCTGACTCGATCCATTAAGTCCTCTAAATTAAGTTTCTTAGTTGTATAAGGATCTCACGTTAAATATATACCTAGATATTTAAGGTGGTTGGCCGACCATTTCATTCCAAATTGGGCAACCTCCGCCTGAAAAACTCGTGAATTGAGCAGAAAAATTTCAGATTTAGATAGGTTCAGCCGGTAATTGGAAACCGTCCCAAATTGAGCAATGATTTTAAGTACCCCCTGGATAGATTGAGCTGGGTTCACAAGATGCAATAGAATATCATCTGCGAACACAGAGATAGTTAATGATTGCTGACCAATAATACAACCTTTAATATCGGATGAGGACTTGATACGCACCAGTAAAGGTTCTAAGTAGAGGTTAAAAAGGTATGGTGATAACGTGCAACTCTGGCGAGTACCTGAATATAAGGGAAATCTGGGAGAGAGTACCCCGTTACAATAGATTCTCGCTGAGGGAGAGCTATAGATCACCTTAATCCATTGGATAAATTGGGTCGGAAAACCCATTCTATGCAGGGTAGCCCACAAAAATTCCCAACTTACTCGATCAAAAGCCTTCTCGGCATCGAGTGCTACTAGGGGCCACAGGGAGTTGAGAGTCTTGAGAGGTATGAAAGATGTATGCTAGGGTCCTTATGTGGTCAGCTGCAGATCTTCCCTGCACAAAACCCACTTGTTCTGCACTGAGGAGTGTCTGCCATACTCGTTTAATTCTTAAAGAGAGAATCTTCATTAAAATCTTAACATCATAGTTAGCAGGAAATTGGCCTATAATTAGCAGGGTCTAAAGCGATTTATTGGGTTTGGGGATTAGGATAATGGTTGCCTCTAGCAGGAGGGATCTAAGACTCGTAGAGAGGATGTAATTAAATAACTTCAATAATGGAGGGGTAAGTTCCGAACAAAAGGTTTTGTAAAAATTTGGGGAAAAGCCATCTGGTCCAGGCTTTATCCCAAGTCAAATCACGGATGGCGCCTATGATTTCTTCAGGAGTTATGGGACCTAACAGTAGCTCCTCCTGACTAGTGTCCAGTCTGGGAAGAGGAGAGCTCTCCAGAAATTCTGCTATACTCACAGGAGAGACCGGAGAAGCTTCGGTCTTGTAAAGATTCTTGAAAAAGGTTTCGAAGACCCCAGCTATATCCCGCGGACTAGTTCTAATAGAACCATCTCTGGCTCTAATACTGGGAATCAACCTCGAATTTTCCGTTTCTTTAAGTTTTAGGGCTAGAATTCTGCCTGGCTTCTCTCCTTGTTCAAGATATTTTGTTCTGGACTTCAGTAAGGCATACTCTGTTCTCTCCCTGATTAAATCTTCATATTCATCTTTAAGCTTATACAAATTCTCTAGTGTCCCCTGAGAATAAGAAACTGAGACCTCCTCCTCAGCATCCTTAATTCGAATGGCTAAGGAATTAACTTTCCCTACCCTTGCTCGCTTCCGTCTAGAAGCTTCCTTGATGAACTCTCCCCTGAGGAAACATTTCAGAGAGCACCAGATTACATCATATCTCTCAACTGAGCCCTGATTAATATCTAAGAAAGACGAAATCAGCGATTTGAAAGATGAGATGATCTGCCCATCCTTCAAAGTTTCCAAATAGTGTCACGCTGGCCTGCAGGACCCAGAAATAGTTTGATCCATGCCATAGCGTGGTCAGATATAACTATCGGTTCTATATTGGCCGAGGAGATATTAGATAACAAGCTAGTGCTCACTAAAATATAATCTATCTGGGACCATGAGTTGTGCATTGGGGAGTAGAAGGAGTAAGATCTCAACCCAGGGTTAAGAATCCTCCAAGGGTCCTCCAGACCCAGCAGCGAACGCAGGTCAGCTAGAGCTAATTGAGCGGGCGATTTAATTTTAGGGCCACTACCGGATCTATCCAGCCCTTGCGATGGTGCTACATTCCAATCCCCTCCTAAAATAAAATTGGAAGGGAGCAAGGCACTCAACCGACCCACTAGGGCCATCAGAAATGAGGGATCCCCTCCCACTGGACCGTATATAGAACCTAAGACTACCTCCAAATTGTATAACTTACCCTGAACAAATATGTATCTGCCGTCTGGATCATGCACATGTTTCTTCATCACAAAAGGCACATTCCTTCCGATTAATATAGCTACCCCCTTACTATTAGTAGATTGTCCTGATGCGTAAACCTGCGCAAAGCTTCTGAATCTCAGTAGAGTCAGTTCAGTTGTCATAATATGGGTTTCCTGGAGAAAAAGTATGTCCACCCCTAATAGCGAGCAGTTCAGTAGAACCCGGCCTCTCTTCGAGGTTTCCCTTAAACCCCTCACATTCCATGTAGCAAGTTTAATATGGCTCAATGTCATTGATACTAGCATTCAAATGAGTTTGGAAGTAAAATGGTGTATCACCCGATCCAAAGGAAATATTGGCGGCGACACCCTCCTCCCTCCCTCCCATGCACTCCGCTCGTAACCCTCCAAAACCATTACATCCAAATAGAAAAAGTCCTGTATAGAGTATTAGAATATAACACAGTGCAAGACAGTTATGCATCCTTCGACTCTTTCCTAGAACAATTAAAGCCAAAAACTTTATATCTAATCGAACAGTTCTGATCCCGATCCTCCTAATCCCCCAAAAATACAACCAACTATGTACAAAACCCTCCCCCATCCAGAAACAACAACGGAGCAAATACAGTAACAAATAGAGTAAGTCCCCCTTCCCCCAATACCATGGTTTCACCCCTCTATTGACCAAAACACGAATAACATTTAGGTTAGAGTCATCTGCCCCTATGGTCATAAGCTCAGAAATACCTCCATAATAATTAACTAAATGGGGTAGCCATGGTAACCCACAAGACCATCCATGGTCGTGAAACAGGTTCTAGAAGGCAGAAACCTCTCCCGCTTCCCTCCTCTCCCACCAACTCTAAACTAGGGATGATATCCCAAAATAGCACAGGAACCCTGCTGCCAGAACACTGGATCCAGTAGGCCCAGGCACAGAGATCAAACTCCAGGGTTCTGCACTCGGATTGGACAGTCCCCCTCCTTAACCTCCATAAGTGTGAGAGAATCAATTCTCCGAAATAAAAACGTTACCTACCAGTAGATCCGCAGGCTAATTCTCAATAGGTGGTCTTCGGGAGGGCAGATCTGGCTCTGGACGACCATTGTAAGGAAGTGCGCGTTGGAAGGACCCGGGACGGACCTAACCGGTCCGTACACTAAATCAACCCCCCCGGAAACGACAACCGCACTTCTTGTTTCCTCTCCTGAGGAGCGCAGCTGACGGACACGATCCTGGGGCTAAGGAGCTGCCTAGGCCATGCGCCTACACCGAACCAACCCAGCCCTCCATCCCAGACAAGGCCAGCCCCCTCGGACCCAGGTAAGCTGAATAGGTGCTATCGCGTTTCTTTGGGAGAAAATTTAGATTCAAAAATGTAATACGGACCAACCAAAACAGTCCACTATTAAGTCTCATCACAGGTAGGTAAACCCAGCATATCAGTCCCCTTTAAACAGTCTGGGAAGCTTTTTTGATAACTCAGCCAGGGCATTTTCGGGATCTTCATAATGCAGCCAGCTACCTTCCAGGGAGACCCCAAGCCTCGCCGGATATGCCATCCTGAACTTAATACCCGCCGCGATTAATTTCTTAATCACTGGGTGGAAAGATGCTCTTCTTTTTCGGACTTCAAAGGGCAAGTCTTGTGTGATTCTTAATTTAACATGGGACCAAAGCACGGAGTCCAGTTCCTTGATTTTAGCAAGCACATGTTGACGCTCGATGTAACTCAGAAATTTAATGATAATTGGCCTCGGGGGTGCATTCGGTGGAGGCTTGGGTCTCAATGATCTGTGGGCTCTTTCAATGTGATAGGCTTGATTTATTGGAGATGGTCCCACGATTTTATTCAAGAGAAGTTGGACAAACTTGATGGTATCATTTCCTTCCTCAGATTCTGGTAGACCCAGGATAAGAATGTTGTTCCTCCTACCCTCCTTCAAGGTCTTCAGTTTTGGCTTGTAGTTTTTGTATTTGTTGCTTTAATTTGATAACCTCTGGGTCGACTGAATTTCTCCATCGATCTATAGAAGAAACATTAGCTTCAGATCTCCTACTTGCCTGGATAGGTCTGCAAAGTCCTTCCTAATAGTTTTAACTTCACCTGAGATTTCTTGCAGCGTTTCTTTAAAAGGTTCCATAATTTGGAGGAAGCGTTCCTCAGTTAGTGGTGTATTGGCTGCAGCAGAGATGTTTTGCTTAGAAGAAGAAGCAGAACTAGTATTTTTAGCTTTTTTGGAGGCCTTTTCAGGCGTTGATGGAGGAGTGTGTTTCACCCCAGTTGTTTTCATTTCTGTTTCCATCAATGTAAGTCCCTGAAAAAACTTTCAAACACCCTAAAAATCAGCTCACAGACTCTGTAATCAGTCAGGAAGCCTTTAGGGTCGTAAAGGAAGATAAGGATATCAAATATGCAATTGAAAAAGTTGATTTTGGCAGGAAGAGGCAGGGAGCTTCAGAGAGAGCTGCTTTCAGGCACACTGCATCACGTGACCTCCTTCACCACATTTTCAACATAGGGTTTTTGGGGGCCTACTTCATGAACAGTGACACTGTCATTTCATAAATCTGTCCCAAAAGGTGGTTCAGTGGAGTGACTGCAAAATCACCTTTTGGGGCTGATTAACGCCATGACAGTGACAGAATTCATGAGGTGGGGTCCCAAAAACCCCATGTTAAAAATCTGGTGAAAAAATTCCAAAGAATACCCGAGATATGCACTAAACTTGAAAAAAACGTATTTATTCCATTATATAGCTTACTGGCATTTCCTCAGTTTGCGGTCGGCTTTGAAGAGTGCAGACGTGTTCCAGGTCCACCGAAGATCATTGCACCGAGCTCCGGAGGTAAGTATGGGGTGAGGAGGAGGTATGAGGAGGCAGTGTGCGCAGATGGTGGGCGCAGGTGGGGGGCAGATTGGGTCAGGACAGTCAGTGAGGGAAGGTGTTTTCCTTTCAGGTTTTTTTTTTTAACTTAGACGACACTGGACATGTGCCATGCTGGGCTGGGCTCCCAGCATGGCAGCTGGAAGGCTGTTTGGGGGGACTGTGGAGCTGACAGGGGATTGAGCACCCCCGTCAGCCATATGATCTGTTCCCACGCTGGGGTGGGCTCCCAGCGTGGCACCCTGTAGTCTCTTGGGGGCGACAGTGGAGCCGACAAGGGATTGGGCACCCCCGTCGGCCATACGATCTGTTGCCAGGCTGGGGTGGGCTCCCAGTGTGGCATCTGGAACTCTTTTGGGGTGGGCGCAGCACACGGCCGATGAGATTGGGCACCCCATCTGCTATACAGTGTGTAGTCGGGGAAGCAGGAGCACGCAGATGCGCGCGTGTGTGTGTGTGTGTGTGTGTGTGTGTGTGTGGAAGAGGAGTACGATGAGCATGCAATATCTTATCGCTGCTCACTGAAGCGTAGCTCTCCCTTTCAACTGTATGGCACTGCATTTTGGATCATTGCACTATGTTTCTTGCACATGTGTGCAAGCAAACATAGAAATGCTTTCACATCCTGAGCAGTGAAGCAACTGCTCTGTGCAACACTCCTCCAAACCTATTGGGAGTAATAATGATAGTTCCTAATGGGAGTAACTTACTATAAAGCAAATCACATACAGAGGAAACACAGATTGTAATGAGAAACAAATAATGTGACCAAAGTGGGAATTGAACCCAGGCCCCTGGAATACCATACTGGAATGATATTCCAGGGACCTTTGTTAAATTCCCAGTTTGGTCACCTTATTTCTCATTCATTCCAATTTGTGTTTCAATTGATTAGCAGCGGCTAATACTGCACTAATCGCTTTCCTTTTATTTTGATAAAAAAGGGTTCCCTTCTCCCCACCCTCTTCAGCATGTACCACCCTCCTTCCCCCAGCCTCAATTCAGGTTAAATATACTGTAACATAACCCCCTTAACCCTTCCCAGTGGCAGCCCACACACACACCACTTTTCTTCCTTCCCAGCAACAACAAGAAATAACTATTCCTAAGCCAGCCCGGTGATGCAGAGGGCTGAGGTGCTGGCGCCTTGCCTCTTGCCATGCCAATGACCCAGGGTAGGGCATGACCTCAGGTCTCAGAGGGTTGTCCAGGGGGAGGAGGACTGAGCATCCCCTGGACTGCTCTTTTCCTCCAGGGAGGGAGGGTGGGGTGAATCACTGAGGCACTGGATCCTGGTGGTGGCCAGGGATGGTGCAGGCTCAGCAAACAAAGGGTGAGTTTGCACAGGCAGGTGTCTGATGGGCTGCATGTGAGAACACATGTGGCACCATCCTGGATGCCATTGCATGCATGTGCCATGGGAGGATACATGGGAAAGAGCACCAATCCTCCAGTGCAAGTAATGGCTGTCTTCCCAGTGCCATGGCAGACCCACTTTTGCTAGCTCCCCTTCAGGCCCCAGTCTCCAGGTCTTCCCCAGTGTGTGGGATGGATCCCCATTGTGACACGACCCTGGGATGGCAGGGCGAAGGGTTGAGCTCTGACTGGATCTGGGGCAGCATCTGAGAAAGTTGCCAGAAAAACAGGGGAACCATAGGACCACCCCCTGCTGAGGGTGTAATAAAGAAATTAAGAAAAAAAAAAATAGAAAAAATTATTCCTGTCACTTATTTAGAACACCCAAAGACAAACTCCACCCCCCTGACACCATGGCTAAATTAGACACCCATCCCACCCACCCACAACACAGAGAATACTGGATGTGCAACCGTGCACTATCAGCCTGTGTTGCCAGAAAGGGGTTCTGATTACATCAGACTATGAGAGCGAAGATCGAGAGGTCTGATGTAATAAGAACCCTGAGGTGGGAGCACAGGCTGGTTGGACATACTGCAAGCTTGCCCATCCAGTAATTTAAATAGTGTATAGTACAATTTAACTTTTTTGATTTATTTGCATTAAAGTGGTATTGCAGTGCTTTGTGGCAGCAGTGGACACACAGGCAGTTTCAGTTCATAACTTGAAATGATTGCTGTGCACGTGGCAGCAAAACACGAGGTACCATTAGATCAGATGCCGCTGGAGACCACAACAGCAGGTGTCGGAGGGCAGCATCGGATAAACTGCAGCAGTAGAGTTGCCCTGCTTACCTCCTGCATTGAGGGAAGTTTCAGTTGGATTCCTTACTTCCACAGCTCAGGAGACCTACTTCCCTTGATACCACCAGCAACTTGGCCACGATGCCGTTGCAGACCACCAGCTAGTCAGTGAAGGAATTTGGTGGATTAGGCCAGCCAATCAGAGTGCTAACACCAGGAGGCACCAACATTTGAAATTCAGCTGACTGACCTTATACTGCTCCATTGCTGACTGAGGAGCTCAGACACCACCGGAGACCACAACAACAGGGGGCAGAGGGCAGCAACAGATGGATTGCAGCAGTAGAATTACCCTGCTCTCCTCCTGCACTGAGGGAGGTTTTAGTTGGATTCCTTAAATTCCAGCGCTTGAGAGACCTGCTTCCCTTGATATTGCCAGTTACCCTGCCCCAATGCCATTGCTGACTGCCAGCTCATCAGTAGAGGAATTTAATGGATCACGTCGGCCAATCAGAGTGCTAACACCAGAAGGCACCAACATTTGAAATTCAGCTGATTGACCTTGTGTTGCTCCATTGCTGATTGAGGAGCTCAGATGCCAGTGGAGACTGCAATAAGAGGGGTTGGAGGGCAACAACAGATAGAATGCAGCAGACGAGTTGCTCTGCTCTCCCCCTGCACTGAGGGAGGTTTCAGTCAGATTCCTTAATTCCATAGCTCAGGAGACCTGCTTCCCATGATACCGCCAGTTACTCAGCCCCGATGCCATTGCAGACTGCCAGCTTATCAGTGAAGGAATTTCGCCTCCCTCACCCATCCCCTGCCCACCCATTAACTTAAGAACTCCACAGTTTGAATGACACCACAGCATGCAATAGTGCTGGGAGCCTAAGGTCAAGTTCATCATAATTGGGGAGTGCACTTAGTGTTGTTTCAGTGAATCGCCTTTGGAAACTGTGTACAGTAGTTCAAAGGATCAGTACAGTGCTATCTGAGAAATAGTAATCTGTGTGTCATCTAGGAACCTGAAAGTTGATTTATATCAGCTATAGGATAACTATAATATAAGTTGATTTATATATTCCTATCTAGGTAATTGAAAGTTGATATTCCTATATTCCTGTGCCTCCATCTTGTCTGTGTATATTATTTTTCTCACATCATTGTCTGATCAAACTGTTATTCGTCCAAAATGTATTTGAGGGTATTATGCCGAACAGTGTTTCTATTCACTTGTGTTTCAGAATGTTTGTTATCTCCTTCCTAACTGTTGTTATATATTTCATGTGCTGCGTCACATGCATACTCATGTATTGTCTAATTGTACTCTCCCGGGTCGTGCCTGAAAATAGGCATGCTTATGCCTGGTGCACCCACCCAGTTACCACAAGCAAATAAATAAATAGTCTTTGTGCTATCTGGGTAATTGAAAGAGATTTATATATTCCTATACCTCCAAAGAGCTATCTAAGTAATTATTTGGGCTATCTAGGTAATCGATAGTGGTTTCTTGCAACGTGCCATCTGAGTATTTGATAGTTCAATTTTCTTCTATATTAGTATTAGTCATTTGATATCTGCTGTTTAGTATGATCTATCACTAGGTAGGTAGTTTAGTTATTTATTTAGTTATTTAGCCTTAGTTCAGATATTTAGTTTTATTTAGTTATTTAGCCTTATTAGTCTTTTGCTACTAAGGCACTTGGCTATCTGAGTAATTGATTGTTCGCTAAGATTGCTCATAAATTTAGACAGACCTTAGTAGGATTTATTGAACTGTTCTATTTCTTGCTGTATTATAAATCATTTGCTATCTGCTGCTATTTAGTATGATCTATCACTGGGTAGGTAGTATAATTATTTAGTTTATTTAGTTATTTAGCCTTAGTTGCTTGTGACTATGCTTGCTCCTACATAGATCTTGAGCTAGTAGTAATTGATGACTTGAACTGAGATATGTTGAAACCCTCAGTTCAGTTAACAAACCAACTAGCGGCTCTTAATTTAATCCAGATTATTGATATACCAACACATCCTAATTACAGAACAGTTAGAAATAAATGTACTAGGGAGATAAGGCAAGCAAAAAGTAATTACTATAATCAGCAATTTCAAAATGCATCAGGCAATAGTAAGAAGGTCTGGGATGGAATAAAGCACTTACAAGGTACAGTAGGTCATAGACGGCTATTCTACCTAAAATACTGAAATATAAGGATGCCTTAATCTGTAAACCTATTGCTCACGTTAAAGCTTTTAATGAATATTTTTCAGAAGCAGGGAGCACATTTGATAAAGAAATTCCCTAGCTAGAAGTTGGATAATAACTTCGATGGTCGTATTAGCAGACCTTTGTTTACCTTTAGGGAGATAGGAGAACAGGATGCCTTAACTGAGTTAACTAAGCTGAATGTGAAAAGGGAGCAGGCCAGGATAATATTGACCCTATTTATTGTAAGAGTGGGGCCCCCTTGTTAGCTAAAGATATAGCATACTTGTTGAATTTCTCACTAAATACTTTTGAAATTCCTGCTGATTGGAAAACAGCTTGTATCATGTCAATATATAAAGGTGGTAACAAGTAAGACCTTGGATATTATCAACATATTTCAATCTTGACTCCTATTTCTTAAATGCTTGAAAAATTAGTCCATGTGCAACTAATAAAATATTTGGATAACTGCAAAATATTGTTGAATTATCAAACTGGTTTCCATAAAGGGTATAATACAACATATGTCATGTCCAAGGTTACTGAAGATATCTTTACTGCTTTCAACCAGGGCAATTTAGTACCTGATATATTTTGGGATTTTTTAAAGCGTTTGATTCTATTGATCACAACAGAATGTTACATAGATTAAAAATCTCAGGTTTGGGCCTAGGTGCTTTGTCTTTATTCTCCTCCTCTTTGTCTTCTCACCTGCAATGTATCAAAATGGGTGAACATTACTCTGGCTTTACTATGGTAAACAAGGTAGTCCCCCAGAGTTCAGTACTGGGACTCCTTTTTTTCCTTATTTACATTAACAACTTGCCTAATAGTGTATCAGCAGATACCAATATTCTTTTGTATGCTGACAATACTATTATATACACCCAAAGTAAGGATCTTACAGTACCTATAAACACCTTGCAAAAAGATTTTGACAATATCCAGCACACTCTGCTTAATTCATGATCACTGTTAAATGTATCTAAAGCTCAATGGGTTTTATTTTCTGAAAGACCTAAGAATGGAAAACCAAAACAACATAAACAATAGCGTTAGGGCATTGGATGGAACTGGATTGAACAGAACATCTGTATATAAATACCTTGGTATATTACTTGATGAATCTGTGAAACTTGACCTACGTATACAAATGCTTTTTAATAAACTGAAAAACCTATCTTTTTGTCTATAGAAATAGGGCATGCTTTAGTTACACTATTAGTAAACAGTTGCTAAATTCTCTGTTTTTGTCTCAAATTGACTATGGAGATTGCATCTATATGAGAATGACAGACACGATTTTGAAACTTCTTGACCCTTTATATCATAGCACTCTGAGATTTGTCACAGGGCAGACATGGCAATCCCACCATTGTAACCTCTGTTCTGAGGTTGATTGGCAGTCATTTTCAGCCTGGAGACAAACTCATTGGTTAGTTTATGTTTATAAATTTGTTCAAAAATAACTGCCTTCATAATTGTTAGGTTTGGTTTCTAGTAAACATCAAAATAAGTGTTCCTTAAGATCTACTGATCTACCCCAGCATATTCTGCCTAGATTTAGAACCAGATATGACAGTTATAGACTTGCGGTAGCTGGGTAATCCCCCCTGACAGTGACTTTTCTACAGCGAGGTCCCCTACAGTGACTACAGTGCCACGTCACTGTAGGGAACCCGCTGTGACCCGGCACTGTCTGTTGGGGGTCCTGCACCCCCCCAAATCAACTCTGACTCAGAGTTGATAATCCTAAGTGGGGAGTATGTGGGGGATTCGGAAGGAAACACTTAGTGCCACTGGAAACCGGCAGCTGACTGCAAAATGCAGTTGACCTGCTGGTTTTGCTGTCAGGGCATTCGACAAAAATGTTGTTGAACATCTGTCATGGTTCCTGGTAGCTGTTCCCATGACATGGATTTCCATGCAAAAAAAATTCAAATTAACATCAATAATTTCCATATCACATTTTAAATGAGTTATTTCTAATTTAATGAGTCATTTATGTAACTGTTTTAACTAAAATGCATCACTGATATTTATAGACACCTTATTGTAGCATAATTGTAGCACCACCCAGCTGGTGGTGGTCTGACACTGAGCAAGGAAGAAGGAGGCTACTGAAAAATATAGGAAGTTGCTGTCCCAGAACAGGAAGGGTGAGAGTTGTAAGGAGAGGAGAGAGTAAGCATACAGAGAAACAGGAGAGGGGGCACAAAATAAGACTTGATAGGAGTGGTGCAGTGCAATGGTTGTGGGGCAGCAGTGTTCTGGGAAACATTCTGAAGGCTGCAGTGCTGCCCTATTTGCAGGAACCTCTCTGGTCTGAGGGAGGAGGTTGCTTGTCTCCAGGCTGACCTGGCTAGGATTCATGAAATCTCTTCCCCCACCCAGGGACCACCAGGGCCAATGCCACTACCTCAGAGGTTGCCAAGAAAGAGGAGAGGCTGGACCAGGGTGGGCTCAGGGAGGGAGAGGGTGGTAGAATAGAGTTGCATCCCTCCAGCTGTACCTCTTCACAATTAATTCACTCTTCTGGTGGATAGTGGTTCCTCTATGGAGGCACCTGCAGTGGAGACCAAGGAGGATGCTGGAATCCTTCACAAAGGAGACCCACAGGAGGGTGGCATGGGACCCCACAGGGGAATGAAACAACTCCTGGTGGGGGACTCAGTCATTAGGGGGTGAAATGGGGAAGAAGGGAGAGGGAGGTAAGGTGCCTACCTGGCACCACGGCTTGGAGGGACAGGAAGCGAATCCTCAGGATCAAGGGAGCAGCTGCACAAGAGAGGGAGCTGGATGTCATTATCCACTAAGGGATAAATGACCTGGCTAGGAATGGGATCAGAGCAGTGCAAGAGGAGTTTGTAAAGTTGAGGAGGGGCCTTAAACAAGTAGCACATATGGTAACCTTCTTGGAGGTTCTGCCAATCTACGGCAAGGGTGATGCTAGGGTACTCTGCACCAGGGAATTCAATGAATGGTTGAAATATTGGTGCAGAGCTTAGGATTTTGGCTTCATTGTGGACTGGGGGTCAACGGAGGGATGCAGGCCTATACTGGTGTGATGGTCTGCATCTGTCCGGGAGGGGAACCAGGATCCTAGATGATAGGTTTAAATGCTTCATTGGCAAGAATTTAAACTAGTTAAGGGGGGAGGCACTGAAAAGGAGCAGGGAAATCCCAGCCTCCCCCCACAAAACACGGTAGTTAACGAGGTAAATACTAAGGCAGAGAAGTCAATAGGGAGCAGGACAGGGGTAAATGCAAAAAAAAGCAAAGGCAGTAAGGACAGGGATGTGGCTAAAAAGGGTAAGGTCATGAAAAAATGGAGGGTGTTGAGTACCAATCTGTGTAACAAGCTCCCTGAACTAGTGGCCTAGATGGAAGAGGGACACCTGGATATTGTGGCAGTCACAGAAACATGGTACACAGAGAACCATGACTGGAATGACAACATACCAGGGTACACAAGCTACAGGAGGGACAGGGAGGGTAAAAGAGGAGGAGGAGTAGCTCTCTATGTAAAGGAAGTGATCAAAGCAACAGAACTAAAGAGTAAACAGGGAGTAGAGGAGGCACTGTGGGTCACCCCAGAGACAGAAAATGGCACCACAATCCGCACGGGGGTTGTATACAGACCCCCATCTCAGGAGGAGGCAATGGACTAGGAAATGATAGAAGGTACCCTTAGAATGGTAGAAAAAGGGGAGATATTGTTGATAGGAGACCTGAATATGCAAGATGTTAACTGGAGCACCTTTGCTGCAGGCACATCCAAGAGCATGGTCATTCTTGATGCCCTACAGGGGGCATGCCTCAGACAGCTAGTATTGGAACCCGCTCAGGAGGGAGCAATCTTAGACCTGGTACTGTCAAATGGGGACAGAGAAAGGATCTCAGATTTAGAAGTAGGTAGCCATCTGGGAACAATCGACCACCAAACAGTGTGGTTCACGGTAAACACAACCATAGAGTCAAGCCATACAAAAGCAAGAGTATTGGACTTTAGGAGGGCTGACTTTGGGAAAATGGGAGAGTGCCTCAGAAAAGCACTAACAAATGGGCAAGAAGGAGGGGTGGATGAACAATGGGGAAAAATTAAAACAGCCATCACAGAGGCAACAAGCCTTTGAGTGAAGCAAATCAGCATAACAAAGTGAAGGAAAAAAACACTATGGTTTTCAAAAGAGGTGGCGGGGAAGGTTAAGGAGAAAAAAGTAGCATTCAGGAAGTATAAGGAAACACAGAAGGAGCAGGACAGGGAGCTGTACCAGTTAAAGCAGAAGGAAACGGGGAAGGTAGTCAGAATAGCAAAGGCACAAACTGAGGAAAAGATAGCCAACTCAGTTAAGAAGGGGGATAAAACCTTTTATAGGTACATTAAGGAGCAAAGAAAGACCAAAGGAGGGATAGTGAGGCTCAATAATGGGAAGGGAAGGTGGGCAGAGGGTGACAGTGAAAAAGCAGGGCTACTGAACAAATACTTCTGCTCAGTGTTCACAAAAGAAGAGGGGGGGGTACCTAAATCAAAGAATAGTAGCACTCTGGATAGGGAGATCGATACCAGTCCATTCACAGAAGAAAGGGTTCTGAAAGAACTCCTAAAACTGAAGGTGGACAAAGCAATGGGGCCAGATAGGATTCACCCAAGAATTCTGAAAGGACTAAGGGTAGAACTAGTGACATCACTGACTACCCTTTTTAACAAATGGGAGGATGGTGTGGTACCTGAGGACTGGAGGAGGGCGGATGTGATTCCCCTTCACATAAGTGGAAGCAAGACAGAGGCAGCAAACTACAGACCTGTTAGTCTGACCTCAGTGGTAGGAAAATTGATGGAATCACTTCTGAAGGAAAGAATTATTGAGTTCCTAGAGGCCAGTGGCACACAGGACCCAAGGCAGCATGGATTCACAGCAGGAAGGTCATGTCAGACAAATCTAATAGATTTCTTTGACTGGGTCACCAAAGTAGTAGACCAGGCAGGGGCTGTGGACTTGGCCTACCTAGACTTTAGCAAAGCATTTGACACAGTCCCACACAAATGATTGATATACAAGTTAGACAGTCTTGGAGTGGGTCCCAAGGTGGTAGCCTGGGTAAAAAATTATCTGGACAACAGGACGCAGAGGGTAATAATAAACGGAGTCCACTCTGAAGAAAGGGGGTTACTAGTGGGGTACCACAGGGTTCAGTACAGGGACAGGTCCTCTTTAATATCTTTATAAGTGACATTGCAGAGGGACTGGAAGGAAAAGTATGTCTCTTTGCAGATGACACAAAGATCTGCAACAGGGTCGATAAAGAAGGTGGGGTGGAAAGGATGAGAAGGGACTTGGCAAGGTGTGAGGAATGGTCAAATATATGGCAGCTTAGAGTCAATGTAAAGAAGTCCAAAGTAATGCACCTGGGAAACAAAAACCCAGGGAAAGAGTACACAATGGGGAGTGAGATACTAACAACAACAAAAATAGAAAGAGACCAATGGGTAGTCATATCAGATGACCTAAAGGTGAGCAAGCAATGTGAGAAGGCAGTAAGGAGGGCTGGTAGGATACTGGCAGGATACTGAGATGCACAGGGAGAGGCATCACCAGTAGAAAACTGGAAGTTGTTATCCCTCTGTACAGACAGTTGATAAGACCCCATCTGAAGTACCGCGTGCAGTTCTGGAGACCCCATCTCCACAAGGACATAGACAGAGTGGAGGCTGTCCAGAGGAAGGCAACTAAAATGGTGCAGGGTCTGTACCAGGAGACATACAATGAGAGATTAAAGGAGCTTAATATGTATATCCTCGAGGAGAGAAGGGAAAGGGGGGACATGATAGAAACTTTCAAGTACCTCAAGTGAATCAACAGTCCAAGAGGGTAGTATCTTTCAGAAAAAGAGGTGTGCAAGAACAAGGGGGCACAATTTGAAGATAGAGAAGGGACGGCTCAGAGGTAATGTGCGGAAGTATTTTTTCACAGAGAGGGTTGTGGATACATGAAATGGCCTTCCTGAGGAGGTGGTGGAGTCAAAAACAGTGGGAGAATTCAAGAATGCATGGGACAGACATAAGGCAATTCTAGTGGGGGTAGGAGGAAGTAGGCTGTTGGTTAACTAGCATCTGCAGCTTATCCATCAGGTAGGGAAATGGGCAGACTAGGTGGGACAAGTGGTCCTTATCTGCTGTCAAATTCTAAGTTTCTATGTTTCTATGGACATAGCAGTGATAACGGAGATCTGGTGCATGGAAAAACAGGGATGGGATGTGGTCATTCCTTGTTTTAATTTTTTTGGAAGGGACAGAGTAGGAAGGAAAGGTGGGGATGCACTTTATGTACGGGACCACATAAAGGAAATTAAAATCCAAGGGGAATGGGGGGAGCAGAGGTACCATGTGTCACCCTTGAAAAGAGGAAAGGGGCTGTTATTTGAGCAGGGGTGATATACCAACCTCCGGTGCAGGGGGAGGAGGAAGAAGATATAAAGTTGATGCACATGATCCAAAGGATGGATCAAAACGGATGTGAATTGGAGTATCCCAGCTGCAGCAACAACTAGGAGCAGGGACATCTTGGACTGTTTGCAGGGGGCAATACTTAAACAACTGGTAAGTGAACCAACTCAGGAGGGGGCAACACTGAACCTAGTTCTGACCAATGGGGACAGTGTAGCCAATGTCACCATGGAGAATTACCTGGGGAACAGTGACCATCGGGCAGTGTGGTTCAATATAAAGACTGGAGTAGAGTCAAGCCACATGAGAACAAGGGTTCTGGACTTCAGGAGGGTTGACTTTGAAAGAATGGCGGTCTGCCTCAGGGAAGCTCTGGCAGGGTTGCAGGAACTAGGAGGCATAAAAGAACAGTTGGCAGCAATAAGGGGGGAGGTTGAAACAGGTACAAGACTTTATGCTGTACAAGTCAGCAAAGGCAGAAAAAGCAGGAGGCCACTTTGGTTCACTTGAGAGGTGGTGGAAAGAGGAAGGCAAAGAAAATAGCCTTTAGACAGTACAAAAAAAACACAGAAGGAGGAGGAGGATTGGAGAACTTACCAGAAAAGGCAAAGTGAGGCAGAGAAGGAAGAAAGGGGGCAAAAACGGTAACAGAGGAAAGGATAGCTAAGGCGGTCAAGGGGAGGGATAAAACATTCTTCAGATACATTGGGGAAAGGAGGAAGGCCAGCGGAGGGCTAATCAGGCTACTGGGGAAAAGGCCGACATATTGAACAAATACTTCCTTTCTGTCTTCACGGATGAGGAGCTAGGGAATGGGCCAGAAATACTCACAAATGGCATGAAGGTTAGGGAAATGGGTACTAGCCCCTTCACTGTGGACAGCATCCTAATTGAATTTTCTGAGTTAAGAGTAAACAAGGCCTTGTGCATCCCAGGCTGCTGTGGGAGCTCAGAGAGGTACTGGCTGAGCCCCTGGCTGCCCTGTTCAACTAGTCTCTGGAAACTGGAGCAGTGCCGGGGGGGACTGGAGGAGGGCCAATGTCATCCTGCTCCACAAAGGGTTTAGTAGGGAGGAGCCAGATAATTACAGGCTGATCAGCCTGACTTCAGTAGTTGGCAAGGTAATGGAATCACTCCTTAAGGAAAGAATTGGAGAATACCTCAAGACCAGCAGATGGCAGGATCTGAGACAAAGTGGGTTCACAAAGGGGAGGTCCTGCCAGACGAACCTGATAGAATTCTTCAACAGGGTAACCAGGGTAGTGGACTAGGGTGGGGCGGTGAACGTGGCTTATCTGGATTTCAGAAAGGCCTTCGACACCATCCCGCATAAAAGGTTGGTAATGAAACTGAGCAGCTTGGGGGTGGGGCCTAAAATCATAAAATGAGTGGAAAACTAGCTTATGGATAGGAGCCAAAGAGTGGTGGTAAATGGGGTAAGCTTCAAGGAGGGGAGGGTGACTAGTGGGGGTACCACAGGGGTCAGTGTTGGGCCCTGTACTCTTTCAACATCTACGTTAGTGACATAACATAGGGTCTAGGAAGGAGGGTATGCCTGTTTGCAGATGACACAAAGATCTGGAACAGGGTGGACATGCAGGGTGGGGGTACAGAGAATGAGGGAAGATCTAGAAAAGTTAGAGGAGTGGTCAAGAAGGTGGAAGCTACATCTCAACGCAAAGAAGTGCAAGGTTATGCGCTTGGGGCACAAGAACCCGAGGGCGAGATATACACTTGTGGGGGGGGGGGAGATACTAGAGGTCACAAGGCAAAAGAGAGTCCTGGGAGTTATCATTACCAATGACCTGAAGGTGGTGGAGCAGTGTGGAAAGGCAGTGGGAAAGGCAAACTGAATGCCTGGATGCATAGGGAGGGGTAACACCAGCAGAAAGGGGGATGTAATACTGCCCCTGTGTACTTCACAAGTGAGACCGCACCTTAAGTACTGCTTGCAGTCCTGGAAGCCCCATCTTTGAAAGGACAGCGACAGGGTGGAAAAGGTGCAGAGGAGAGCAACCAAAATGGTGCAAGGCCTGCACTGGAAGATCTATGAAGAGAGGCTGAGGAAATTAAACTTGTACTCCCTGGAAGTCAGGAGGAGGTGGGGGATATAATAGAGACATTCAAATATCTCAAGGGAATAAACAAGGTACAGGAGGAGAGTATTTTCCAGAGGAAAAAAAGGTGTTCTAAGACTAGGGGTCACAAACTGAAGTTGGAGAGGGGTAGGTTCAGGGTTAACATGAGAACGTTCTTCATAGAAATGGTAGTGGACAACTGGAACAGCCTCCCAGCAGAAGTTGTAGGGACAAATACAATCACAGGATTTTAGTGTGCATGGGATAAACACATGGGAATTTTGGATAACAGAGGGGTGTGGAAGATGGCCCCCCAGTAGTAGCTTGGGTAGCACTATTAGGGGGATTTTCTGGGCAGACAGGGTGGGCCAGACGGTCCTTATCTGCCGACACAATCTATGAATCTATGAACCATGAGGATTTCAGATCAGCAGGAATGTTATAGTAACACAGAAGGGTGCAATGATGTTCCATGACCTTTGAGTGGTGGTACAACAACACTTCAGCTGAGAGGAAAATCCATACAGCACAAGGAGCAAGTATACACTATGCCATCCTTCCACCCTCCACTCTCCATGTCACCCCATAAAAAAGAATATCACCAAGGAAGAGGGGCATGATCAACACAGACACTCCTCTCACCACCTCAGCTGGCTGCCAGTTCAATGAATGGGTGGCAGCATCTGCTCATAGTAAAAACAGCTACAGTAATTACTATGAGTTCATGCTGCCTCCCTTTCATTCAGACATACTGGCCGAGTTGCGGAGAGGATGCTCTGTGCTGACAATCATCTCTCTCTCTCTCTCTTTCTCTCTCTTTGTGATATCATTTTTCTTAGGGATCAGTAGGGCTGGAGAATGGGTGGCTGCTGCAGTGGGTAGATGAGAGAGGTTGTCTAAGTTAGCAATAAGACATGTCGGGGTGTGCCTTGCACTAAAATATCCGCACACCAAGGGGCATTGTAAGTCATGAAGGGCCTTCAGCCCTAGAAAGTGCGGTTGTCTCAGTGCAATGAACCCCCCCCAAAAAAAATTGGGTTCAGACATATTTTTTTCCATTTCAAAGTTGAAATAAATGTGTGTTCTCAAGTAAAGTAGTACTTCCACCTACTGGGACTACATTCAAATTATTGCTTTGCTTTAGGTCTTTTGATCTAATGTATATTCCGTAGTTGTAGTTTTTAAATCCCTCCCAATGATTAGATTTCTTTAACAATTATATACAAATCAGATAGTGGCACTTTTCTGGAAATTATTGAGGCTTTCCTTGTTATTTTTTTGATTGTCAAAGTGTAGTACTGAAGAACACTGCAGCAAGGAAGAAAGAGAGAGAGAGGGAGGGAGCAGTGTGAATGAGAGAGGCAGTTACAAGCGTTACTCGGGAGAAAATGAACATGGCAGTCACTGCTGTGATCAAGAGTTTCTTCTTTTGGCAGCTCGGGAGTTGTGCAGTTTCTTCTCAGACCCATCCCTACCCAACTACTCACACTGTAACAGAAAAACAGGGGCACATAGTGACTGATCAGATGGTAAGGAGCTTGTATTATTTTAATTCAGTACTTGGTGTTGCTCTCTTGTTGTCATGATGTGTGTCATGGAAGATGGCTGAGAGATTTGAGTGCTGCGAGTGAAACTCTGAATGACCCGTTATGCCGTTTCCTCTTGACCCACTCCCCCACCTATCTGCTCACTGTTTCATTCATTCACATAAACTCAAAAACAAATGAGCAGCAAACATAGAGTGATGAGTAGAAATGACTATTCAGTGCTGAGAGGTTCTAGTTATGTGGTGTGTCATCAGGAAAATGGCTGACAGATTTGCATGTGTGCTCTGTGTGCGCAGTACAAATGAGATGCAATTGATATGTGCAGCGCTTTTCATAAAGATGCAAAAGCGGACAGGTCCTGGGTACAAGTGAAGGATGCTGTTTTCTTTTGCACTCCATTACATTCCTGATACTGTTTTTTTATAGATTTCCAGGATCATATGGGGATGTAGGGCTAAGAATGTGGGCAGGAGACATGGCAGTTTTATGGAGAGCAGCAATTAGCTAATTAAATAAAAAAATAGAATAATAGGAAAATGTATTTCTATAAGAACATGCAGCAAAGGAGCATATGTGTGTGTGTGTGTGTATGCGTGTGTGTGTGTGACAGACGAGTATGCAAAAAGTTATTAATCACCCTGGTAATCAGCATATGGAGTGCTTTACCGAGCACCAAAAAAATGGCTGCCAGATGAGCTTTCAAAAATTTTATCTGGGTGAATGGATTTGTGAGTAGTCTAAGTACCAGGATGACTGTGCATTGTGCTCTATTAATGCACAGTCATTAGAAAGGTTTTCACCAATTACAGCTCTTATATTTTCCTGCCCGTTTTATAATGTGGCCATGGTGGCTGTGTAGGAAGAGGTTGGGATTTGGTGTTCTGAACAGCTGGGGGAAAGGTTCTTTCTTGAAGGAGCTCAAAGGTAGGAAGGTAAAGGTGTGGGTATTACCAATGGGTGGAGGATAGGGGGTTATTTTATATTATACAATGGCAAGATGAAATCCTGAAATGTGACTGGTCAGCCTAGAGTATGGCATGTGATGTTATTCCAGTGCAATACCACTTCTAAAATCCCAGCACACATAAGACTGCATGACATGTTGAATATATCACTTCATGTGCCATGACGAAGTTACCCGCCCTTGAAATGGCCACGATGCATTTTGACAGTACTTCAAATATATGTTTTTTTAATTTATTATGCTTTTCTTGGTAGGGCCTCCATCAGGCTCAGCCCTGGTCATGGTCCCCGGACTTCCACCTGCCGTCACTCTCCCGGTCACCCCCGGCTTTCCCTCTGGAGGGCAGGGCCCCCCTTTGACCAGCCCACAGAACCAGTAACTTGTTGAGAGAGCCAGCGACAGATGCTAATTGAAGCCTGGGGAGGGCTTCATAGAGACAGAGGCCCCACCTGTCTTTTCCCCCCGTAGGCAGGGGTGGGGACGTGTAATGATGACCAGCGTCTGCCCTTCCCCTGAATTCTAATTGGCATCACTGTATAGTGGTGAACCTGGCCTCCACTGGGTGTCACCACTGCACCAAACACTCGGTCCCCCCTCTCCCCAGAGAAGGAGAGCAGTCTAGGGATGCTCAGTCCTTCTCCCCCCGCTGACCCGCCGATGACCCGAATCCGTTCACGAACGCGGGTCACCAGTGTCGCAAGAGGAAATCCCACCTCTGTGCCGATGGGCAGTTCAAATATTTTTTAAAACATTACCCCCACTGTCTCAAATCATTTTAAAAACCATCAAGAATAACTGTAATGTGTCCAACATGACATATAATCATAATATCTCCTTTGTTTTAATCTTTTTTTATTATGAAGACCAAAAGTCAAATGAAGCTGTCTTCCAGATCGGCTTCAATAAATCAGACCTCACTTGTTGACCCAAACAGAGTGAGTGCATGTGCTTTTTAAAAGACTACCCTACTTCACTGCCTTACCAATCAATGTTTTCTCTCTTTTCATCATTCTCCCAGTGCAAACACAGATCAAATCTACCAGGTGAAGATGCACAACACGAATAGTCACAGCCACAAACGTGAGACCCGGGATGGGCAGATGTCAGACTTAGGTGGGTAGCAGTATGACACAGAGAAAGAATGAGAGAGAGAGAGAGAGAGAGAGAGAGAGAGAGAGAGAGAGAGAGAGAGAGAGAGAGAGAGAGAGAGAGAGAGAGAGAGAGAGAGAGAGAGAGAGAGAGAGAGAGAGAGAGAGAGAGAGAGAGAGAGAGAGAGAGAGAGAGAGAGAGAGAGAGAGAGAGAGAGGAGAGAGAGAGAGAGAGAGAGAGAGAGAGAGAGAGAGAGAGAGAGAGAGAGAGAGAGAGAGAGAGAGAGAGAGAGAGAGAGAGAGAGAGAGAGAGAGAGAGAGAGAGAGAGAGAGAGAGAGAGAGAGAGAGAGAGAGAGAGAGAGAGAGAGAGAGAGAGAGAGAGAGAGAGAGGAGAGAGAGAGAGAGAGAGAGAGAGAGAGAGAGAGAGAGAGAGAGAGAGAGAGAGAGAGAGAGAGAGAGAGACAGCAGAAACAGCAAAAGACAGACCAAAACATATCTTTGGGGGCACAGTGTGATGATATTAATGATGCACCTCAGAGTAACATCACCCAATTTGAACAATAGTATAAATGGTGATCGGCAGGCTGTAACCCGACAGATTCCTGTAGTTTTCCTGAGTGTTATGCTATGCTTGTTGTTTAATAAAGCTTTGGTTACTCAGTACTTTACCTCCACATTTAATTACAAGTTGTCAGAAGATGGATCAGCTGTCGCCACCTCCTGCACTGGACCTCACAGGCAACCATGCAGAAAACTGGTGCTGCTTCAAACAGCAAGTGGAGATTTTTTGTGACCTTAGGAGATTATGTCCCTGAAGATTCAAGCCATGACATTCCTGTACATGGCAGGCCCCACGGCTCTGGAGGTTTATAATACATTCGCTTGGGCATGGGAGGATGACAAAATGAATTTTACCCAGATCATGGAACAGTTTGAAAGTTACTGCAACCCACAGAAAAAACTCACCTATGAGAGGCATTTTTTAAACACATTTGAAACCACCAACCAGGTGAAACCTTTGATGCTTACCTTACAGAAATATGTTTCAGAGCTAAGTCTTGTGAGTTTGGAAGCCTGACTGAGTCATTAATCAGAGACAGGATTGTTTGTGGTATTTCAGAGGACTGAATGCATAGTCAACTGCTCTGCAATGCAGATTTGACTTTGGCCAAAACCATTGCCATATGCAGAGCTGCTGAATTCGGCGAGAGGCAAATTAAAACCATGAGTGAGTCCTGCATTGAAGAAGCTGCTGTGAATGTGACTGTTTTCAAGCAAAGGGGAAGGGACAGCAAGACTGAGCAAAAAGTGAGAAGGACTGTGTCAGCTTGAGAGTCCAGACAGCACAGCTGTGGAAAATGTGGGAGAGAGCATGGGCCAAACAGATGCCCTGCGTATGGTCAAAGATGTTGAATGTGCAATAGACAGAACCATTTTGCAAGAGTGCATACTGCAAAGTAAGCTGAGAAAATGCATGTAGTCAAGGAAAAGACTAGAAGTGAAAGTGAGAATGCTTTTGCTGTTGAAACGCTAACTGACACAGCCGGGGACAATGACTAGAAAGTGCATTTAAGCATTAATGGGAAAATTATGGCTTTCAAACTGAATACTGGAGCTCAATGTAATGTTATGTCTATGAGCATGTATCAAACTGTATCCAGAGAGCCTATTCAAAGATCAAAAGCATGACTGGTTTCTTATTCTGGCTATCAAGTGAATGTATGCAGAAATGTTGTACTGGCTGTGGGATTCAAAAATCAGTATTATGTAGTCATGTTCCAAGTTGCTGATGCCAGTGTAACACCTATACTGGGACTGCCTACATGTTTAGAGATGAAACTTGTCAAGAAATTGTTTGCAGTTAATGCAGAGAGTAATTGAACTGAAGAGATAGTTTCTGAGTTTACTGACTTTTCAGGAGCTGGGGTGTCTCGAGGGAGAACACCACATTAAGATAGACAAGTCTGTTAGCCCAGTGATACATCCAACTAGGAAAATACCATTTGCTTAAAAAGATAAAGTTAAGGCTAAGCTGGACAATATGGAGAAGCTGAGTGTTATCAAAAAAGTTGAGAGTCTGACAGGCTGGGTTACTTCAATGGCAGTAATAGTGAAGCCTAATAAGATGAGAACATGCATTGATCCCTTAGAAACATAGAAGCTGTCGGCAGAAAAGAACCTACTGGTCCACCTAGTCTGTCACTGAGATTTAAATAAAGCTATCGAGAGAGCACTATCATATGAAGGCAGTATAAGAGGTAATCTCAAGGCTAGCTGGTGCAAAAATCTTTTCAGTGCTTGATACAGATCACGCATTTTGGCAAATAAAACTGCATGGGCCCAGCTCTGAACTAGTGACATTCAACACACCATTAGGGCATTACAAATTCAAAAAAATACAGTCTGGAATATGCTCACCTCCAGAAGTGTTTCAGAGAAAAATATCTCAAATATTTGAAGGACTAGAAGTTGTAGAGACTTATATGGGTGATATATTGATTTGGGGATCAGATTTGCAGGAACATAATGCAAGATAAAAAAAAAAGTGCTGCAGAGAGCCCAAGAGCGTCACCTAACGTTGAACTTGAAAAAAATCAAAGACTGGGTTGAAAGAAGTTCCTTATATTGGGCACATATTGACCTAGATTTGACTACTAGCAGACCCAGAGAAAAGTATAGCTTTTGGTGGACATGTCCATGCTCGTGCCCAAGACAGTTACTGAATTACAGAGGTTTATGAGGATGGTTAACTACTTAGCCAAATTCATTCCCAACTTGTTAACTCTGAGCAAACCTTTAAGGGAGTTGTTAGAAAAGAAAACGGCATGGCATTGGGACTCTAGACATGAACTGGTCTTTCACGAACTAAAGAGAGTTATCACCCCCCCATTGCTAGCCTTCTATGACCTTCACAAGCCAGTGGGCCTGTCTGTTGATGCCTCCTCCAAAGGACTCAGAGCATGTCTATTGCAAGCTAACAAACCTGTTGCATTTGCTTCAAGATCTTTTACCAAGACACAGAATAACTATGCACAAATAGAAAAAGAAATGTTGGCTATTGTGTATGGCTGTACTAAGTTTCACCAATAAATATATAGTAAACAGAAAGTACTTGTAGATGCTGACCACAAGCCCTTAGAAAGCTTGTTCAAGAAAACCCCTGTACACTGCCCCACCTCAGATATAGAGAAAGATGCTTAAACTACAGAAATATGATTTACAAGTTATGTACCAAGCAGGAAGAGAGCTGCACATTTCTGATGCCCTCAGTAGGGCTGTACAAAATGGAACTTTACCAGAGACTGACATTGATAAATATGAAGTGCATACAATTGCTAAAATTCCAATTACTGTTGAAAAATTGAAACAATTTAAAGAAGAAACAGCACGAGACCCAGAACTGCAAAAGCTAAAAGAGACAGTGTTACGAGGTTGACCAGCTGGATGCTCACAAGGAGATGCTGCCATCAGACCATATTGACTATTTTGAGAAGAAATCACAACTGAGAGTGGGTTACTCCTTAAAGGTGAGAGGCTGATAGTCCCTGATTCACTGCGAAAAGAAATGCTTATAAAAACGCATGGCAGCCATCTGGATATAGAAAAGTGCAGAAGATGAGCCAGTGTTGTTTTGTTTTGGCCAGGAATGAATAGTCATATCAGTGATTTGGTCACCAACTGTGGCATCTGTGTCACCTACAGGAAAGCTCAACCCAAAGAATCACTGAACCCTTGTGAAATAGCAGAGCCTTGGCAAAAGGTGGGAGCTGATTTATTTGATTTAAACAGAGACATGCATCTGCTGATGGTGGACTATTATTCAGAGTTTATCAAGATATCCAGATTACAAAATACCACAAGTCAGACTAAGATGAACCATATAAAATCTTAACATGCACGGCATGGAATTCCAGAGATCTTCATTACCAACAATGGGCCCAAGTTTGTTAGCACTGAGTTTGAGATTTTTGCAAAATCATATGAGTTCAAGCACCTCACCTCCTCACCAAGGTACTCCTAGAGTAATGACATGGTTGAGAGAGCAGTACAAACAGTCCAAAACTTACTTAAGAAAGCCATGAAAGACAATAGAGACCCATATTGAGTGCTGCTTGATTTGAGAAACACACTTATCAAAGGTTTAGGGTCCCAAGCACAGTTACTCAGAGCTGTCGTACCACAGCACTACTATGCTCAACGCATGAACTGTTAAAGTCTAGGGTACCAGAGTCGAATGTTCATGCTACATTAGAGACCACTCAGTGTGAGCAGCAGCATTATTATAACAGAACTGTGCATACCTTGCCTCCACTGCTTCCAGGCCAGAAGGTCCATATGCATACTGACCAGCATGAATTGACCCCTGCGGTTGTTGTTTCGCTGGCATGGACCCCTCTTTCCTATGTTGTCTCCGTCAATGGGAAACAGTACCAGCATAATTGCCAAGATCTGATAGGCTCACCAGTCTTGCAGACCACCTGACAATGGCTACAGAATCTTCCCTGTGGTGGGAGAGAAGAAGAAGTGGACACTGAACTGGGTGAGGGTTTTGAAAGCAGCACATGCCTCATAATGCACCTGGGGTGTGCTCTTATCAGGCCATAACCCACACCTTGTGGTGTTTTATTTCTTGCATAGCTAGGTAAGGCCCACTAGGCACAAGTGTCTGTTTTCAGTGGTGACCAATGTTGGGTAAGTTACTTTTTCTATTACTTTCAATTTCTTTTAGAAACTTGATCCAGGAAGCTCTATGCAGTCATTAGTAAGGATGGAGAAGTACTAGAAAAAGTAATACACCTGACAGTTACAGTTACTTATTTCTTTTTATACAAAAACAATACAAAAATAGTAGAAAACTATAACAGATGACATTTATTTGAAAGTAATAGGTTAGTTACTAGTTACTTTCAAATAAATGTAATCATTTACAGTTATGTATTACTTTTGTACAAAAAGACATAAGTAATTGTAACTGTAAGGTGTACTACTTTTTCCAGTACTTTTCCATCCTTGCTAGTGACTGTACAGAGCTTTCTGGAACAAGTTTCCAAAAGTAATAGAAAGTAATAGAAAAAGTAACTTACCCAACACTGGGGGTGACCTGGGAGCACTGGGGGTGGTTAAGAAGTGATTTGCCCAGAGTCACACAGTATGCAAGTGGAGGCTGTGGGAAATCAAGCCCAGGTCTGCTGGACCAAGCTCAGTCACAGCTCATTACTTGAATCTCTAGGCTACACTGCCAGGTTATACAGGACTCAGCTGTTACACTGCCTCAGTCTATGTCCCTTTATTCAACGCATCTTGCCTCCTGTCAAGACTGGTATGTACTTATTCAGCTCTAGCACTGGCTCAAAATACCTTACAAGATACATAATTTCCGATGAACTTACTAATGGCTGGACCTTGCTAGCTGCCATGCTATTATACTGTTTTTTTCTACAGAATTGAACATGTTTTCCTTTATATTATACTTTAAAGTGAAGGTACGGGCCACGTTTTATGTTGAATGAATATTGGCTGTGAATCCAAAATCAAAACTAGAACCAAAACCAGACATGATTTGGAAAGATCAAAACCAAAACCTTCCTGGTTTTGCACACCTCTACGTTTTAATGTACTTTTTCATCTTTTTTTTTTGTTACTAACAAGCCATTGTATAGTCACAACAATGAACTCCAGGGTGTGTGTTATGGTGGGATGACATCATTACATCTTGCATGTTGGGCACATGCAGCCTGTGGCCTTCTTCCTAACCACCTGAGATATGATGTTATCCCAGCACAACACACACCCTATCGTGCACTATTGCTTAATTGAAACTAGGTAGGGCTGGGTGGAGGAGAATGGTCATATGGAGTGCTTAAAAAGTGTAGAGAGAAGAAAATCTTTCTGAAGAGAAAATTAAAATAAATTAAGGAGCTTTGCACTGGGAATCACTGGCAATGTACCAACCTCACCAGACCTACAGCTAGTGAGAGGTCTGGCACTGCACCAACAATGCACCAGAGACTGTCCTGAGTTGAATGATTTTGTTGCCACTGTTGGAGTTACATGGAATTTGTCAGCAGATAAAGACCACTTGGCCCACCCAGTCTGCCCATTTTTCCCTACCTACAGTATCACTGCAGACCTTATTTCATCTCCGACTCTTTTTCCTCCGCCCATTTATTTACTAAGATCCACTTGTGCATATCTCATGCATTCCTGAACCCTATCACTGTTTTTGCCCCCACCAGGCTATTTCATGAATCCATCACTCTTTCTGTGAAGAATTACTTCCTTATGTCCATCCTGAGGTTCTGTGTCATAATAACAATCGCTGAATGGTGATTGCTATAATGACGCGTGCATGTCACCGAGGACCAAATCGGTGATATGCACTTGTAGGCGACCCGACATCTGGCTATACATGTGTTTTAGAGGGGGGCTGTGCCCACCCTCGCAGGGGACTTTGCCAGCCACACCCCCATGCTTTTATATTCTCAACTCCAGGGGGCTGCATGTCAAGAGGGCACAGTCCAGACCCAAAAAATAAAATTAAAGTCCTGCAACTGCAGGCACCAGCAAAACAACAATCCTCCTGACACCTGCCCCAAACCTAGGACCCGCTATGCTGGGGCCAACCTCCCTCACCACCATGCCACATGGCTGGCTCGGCAGCAGCATGTCCAATACACCTCCTTAACCCACTTCCCTGTCCCTCTACTTCTCCTTGTTAACCTTCCTTTCCAGTCGCATCTGCTATTATCACAGGATATCCCCTCCTGAACTTACCCCCCTCCATAAATAACATTTATATCCCATTCCCAATTAATCTCAACTTTTCATCCCGCCACCTATTGTCCATAAATACAAAATTAATACAACCAAGCACACATTCCTATAGTAATCACCTGAAGTAAATCAGTAGCCTCTGAAAGCCATAAGCTAGCAGCCAATGGTTCAAATGTGGATGAATATACACAAAAATGAACTTTCACTTGAATTAATTGCTAAAGTTTCCCATATCTAAATACTTTCACCTAATGCCCCCCCCCCATTTCTTACATGTGCCTTCTTGAAAAAGTTTATGCCTATGTTAGATATTTATTTGTTATTGTAAATGCTTCTTTCTGTTTTCATTTTCATAATTAGATATATTCCTGGGCATGGAATGTATAGGTCATATGACTGAGATTAATAATTTAGTCATAAGAACTGAAAAGGGACTTCTAAATATGGAACATAAAATAGTTTCATTTTGAATGGATTTCGTCTATGATATGGGATTACTTGGTAAAGTTGGGGATTTTGTTTATTTAGTAAATTTGCTTAGAGATAAAAATGTCTATATTTGCATGAATTCTTAGAATATGAGGTATTGCTAAATGATGGCAGAA
This sequence comes from Neoceratodus forsteri, assembly GCA_016271365.2. Classification (NCBI taxonomy): domain Eukaryota; kingdom Metazoa; phylum Chordata; order Ceratodontiformes; family Ceratodontidae; genus Neoceratodus; species Neoceratodus forsteri. Next base: position 948,910,772 of record CM028133.1, on the reverse strand, counting down.
AGGTCACTAGGTCAAGCGTGCGACTACAAGAACAGTGTGATAATTTTTTTTAAAACTCAATAAACTTTATTAGAGCAAAGCAAATGTAAAAGACCTCATACAGAAGCAAATAAAGTCCAGTAGGTACAATGAGGTGAAAAAACAGTCATGAACAGATCCAGGAGTCATACATTTTACATTACAACAACAAACACTCCCTACCCACCCCTCCATATCGCCCACCGACCCTGCCACTGGAGGGAACTAAGTAAAACCACAAGGGAGCAGAGGTCAGGGCATCTGACCTAGTATGCACCAGTCTGCTAATGGAGAGTTACAGGGAATGGTAAGACATGTATTCATACCATTAATAAAACATATAATGGTTCCCAAATATGCTTATATTTAGGCAAGTTGCCTGACATACTTGCTATGAGGCACTCAGCCTGAAAGGCAAACAGAATCTCCCTATACCATTCTAGGAAGTGAGGGGTGCACTGATTGAGCCAGTGCCAAAGAATGATCTTTTTCACACATGCAGAAATTAAGGCCATATGTTACCTCTAGTTGCCAATCAGGGTATTGTTATATTCACCCAAAATACATATTTCAGGAAGAAAGGCATTTGACAATCCCAACAGAGGATCTACAGTAGGCAAGATCAAACTGAATTCCAAAAGGGGACTACTGTGGCACAGGACCACAAGATATGAAGCAAGGTACCAGGCTCTTTACCACATCTGAAGCAAGAGTCATCGGGTAGTCGACCCATCTTATGCAATTTAACTGGAGTGTGGTAAAGGTTATGAATAATCCAAAATTCCATAAAGTGGTATCTATCCCACCTTATTAACAAGTATAAATGCTTTCAGATGACAGACCAGTTTCTAGAGGAGTTAGAGGCTGAAAGAACCTGGTCCCACCAATAAAACCTCGTGCCTTCATTGGCAACCAGATATTCCTGTAGAGACCGATAATAATATGAAATGAGATGGGAGGAAGGGGCTGTATGAAGAAGAGGGAGGACAGAAGTGCCAAGGTGACTAAGCCACGGCCCAGTTCAAAAAAAATTACCAAAACATATGAGACAGTTGAAAATATCAGAAGCAGGAGGTGGTAGGCCAGTGATATAAAGTATGTGCATCCTGAAAGGATAGCAGTTTCTGGTTGAGAAAAAGATCTCAAATTGTGTCCACACCCATGCCAGTCCAAAACCCTCTAGAGAGCATCAGTCCAGTTATTCAAAAATTAGGGTTCCCAAATAAGGGTCTGGAGATGCCCATGTATGGGCAAATCTTAAGTATAGAACAGAATTGTAAGTGAGCATGGAGGGATGCCCCCAAGGGTGTGTCCCACAATGGTCAGGTAAGGAAGTGACAGGATATCCAAACCATTATTAGAACACAGGGGAACACTCTATGTCCACCCAATATGGAACATATGGTGTAGAAAGGTCACCCCCAGGTGGCCCCAACCAGTAAGACAGTCTAGTAAGATGCAAGGCCAAGTAGTAAAAAAAAAAAAAAAATAGGGGCTTGTAGGCCTCCATCCTGTTTAGTGCACATTAATTTGGAGAAAGCCTGGTGGGCTGTCTTACCTTGCCTTAAAAAGGAAGCAAGAATTCTGTGCACTTGGGATAACCATGACTGGAGGAGGGCTGAATTATACATCTAGACGGGGTACAACAACCGGGGTAAAACATTCTTTTTAATGATATTCAATCAGCCCCACAATGAAGAGGTAACAAAGACCAGCTGTATAAGTCCACCTTAATGCAGGACACCGTTGAGTCAAGATTAAATTGTTTCATCTTAAGAGGTGAAGTACTAAGATAAATTCCCAGGTATTTCAGCTTATCTTTTCTCTGTACAAGGCCAAGGTGCTCGACTTCTGCTTTGAAGGTGGCATTATTGAGAGGCAAGACCTCAGTTTTAGTGAGGTTTAATTTGTAATTGGAGATAGTCCCAAATTGAGAAATAATCTGTAAGGCAGCAAGCAGGGATGTGGCAGGGGAGGAGACATGTAGCAATATATCATCAGCCTACACTGATAATTTATAGTCTGTATGACTGATTGAAATGCCAGAGAACTGAGGGGAAGAATTAAGTTTACAGATCAAGGGTTCCAAAAGAAGATTAAATAAATAAGGGGAGTGAGGACATCCCTGCCTGGTGCCCTGGTGGAGAGGGAATGATGAGGAAAAAACATCATCACAAAGTATATAGGCCACTTAGGAGGAGTAGAGCACCTTGACCCATTGGATAAACTCTTGGAGAATATGATACTTGGGTAGTAAGACAAACAAGTAATCCCATGAAACCCTATGGAAGGCTTTTTTGGCATCCAGGGATACCAAGGCTGTATGAGTAGAGTAATCCCTGGACGCCGAAAGAAGGTAGGATAACTTCCTGAGGTGATCGTCCAAGAGTTTATCTCTCACAAAGCCCACCTGCTCCCTGCTTATAAGTGAGTCCCATACCTGTCCCAGTCTACAGGCCAATACCTTGGCAAGTATTTTAAAGTCTACGTTGATGAGCTATGTTGGCCTGTAATTGGAGACCATCGAGGAATCCCGACTGGGTTTGGGGAGGACAACAATAGTGGCCGCAGTCAGAGAAAGATCAGACAGGCCTTCTTTGAAAATGTAGTTATAGGTACCTAAAATTATAGGGTCCACTTGGTCTTTGAAGGATTTATAAAAATTGGTGGTAAACCCATCCAGGCGGAGGGACTTATCTGGAGCAAGGGAGTCAATGGAGTGGGAAAACTCAAATAGGGTCAGCAGAGTTTGTAGAATTGCCACATGAGAATCAGCCAATTGGGGAAGGGTTATATCCTGAAGGAAGGATTCAAATTGAGCAGTGCAAAAGAGAAGAGAAGGCAGAGCATGCAACTGTTGATAAAAAATGTTAAAAGTATCGACAATGTCGTGGGGTGAAGTAAGGAGATGACCAGAGTCCGTACAGATTGAAGAAACAATCCTATCAATGGCTTGAGAGCCAGTAACTTCCCGGCATTCTCCTGTTGGTCAAAGTATTTCACTTTGAAATGTAATATGAGATGCTCTGCCTTCTCTCCCCAGTAAAGTGTGTACTGGAATCTGACTGTCCAACTGATCCCACTCTGGCCGAGGTGAGGGCTGTGAAATGTGGCCCTCCAGGGATCATATGCAAGTTAACAAAGAGGATAAAACAGCTAAAGTCTGTTTTTTCTGTTTCACAGCTAATCAAATAAATTCCCTTAGGAGGACACACTTCAGGGCTCCCCACAGAATGTCAAGTTTGGGTATGGAGGGAGAGTTAAAGTCCATAAAGTTAGTAACAAAGGATTAAAGGTGCTTCAATAGATCTTCTGATTTAAGTAACTGATTATTTAAATTCCACACTTTATCTCTAGTTAGTGAAGGAGTAAAATTAACTTGAATAAAGGCAGGGTGGTGGTCTGGAACAACCTTAGCGGATAGTGACACAAAACAACTCCGGGGAGATGGTCTACCCCTAGCAAACAATAATTAAGCCTAAAAAAGGAGTTATGTTTAAGGGAGTGAAAGGATTATTCCTGACCATTGGATTCAGTGCCCTCCATGGGTCTACCAAACTGACAGAGTGCATGAAATCTCAGCGAACCAATTGTCCAGGTGAACGACCCTATTGGGTCAGGCCAGTTCTATCCAGCGCATTGCACAAAACCATATTCCAATCTCCTCCAAGAATAATTGGGATGGAATTCCAGGGAGCTAAAATAGACATCAGAAGGGTAAAAAAACAGGGATCATCAATAGTAGGGCCATATACAGCACCCAGTACCACCTCCAGGTGGCCAAGCAGAGCTCAAAGGACAATATAGTGACCCTGAGGGTCTGCCACTTCTTGGAGGAGATGGAAAGGAATTATCTAGGCTATAAGAATAGACACTCTCTTCTTGCAGGAATCAAAACCTGCTCTGAATCCTGTCCCACCCAGGATTACCTAAGAAGGAGAACCTGGGAGGGGAGCAGGTGAGTCTCCCACAGGAAGGTCACATCAGCTTGTAATTTGTGTAGGTGAAGTAACATTTTTGGCCTTTTGGTAGGGTACTGTGTGCTTTTAAGATTCCAGGTACAAATGTTATAAACAGCCATGTTGAAGTAGTAAAAAGAGAGAGATAGCCAGATTGAGGTGCAAGTAAAAAAACAGGAGAAGAATAGCTAGCAACATTAATAATAGATCCCCTCCTCTGGTGACACCCACCCTCAAACTGAACCCCCTCTCAACTAGTGAAGATGAAGTAATAACCCCAATCATAATTAGAAATGTATCCTTCCACCCTCATCTCCTCCCCAACATGAAACACCCAGACAAACAACCCAGAAAACCTCCCATCCCACAAACCGCAAATGCTGAAATCCAACTAAACCAAAATTAGATGCCCAAAAACTAAGCATTACGACCATCAAGTGTATGGGCATCCCACCCCAGATCCACTGCATGATAACTACAGCGCCATGCAGGTTCCCATCCCAATCCTCCCATCCCTGCCCCTACACCCCGAAAGTAAAAAGACCAAAAGTGAGCAATAATAACAAATATCCATCACTCTATATTAGCATTAACCATAACAAGTTAACTACATAACTACTAAATAACTGCGCTTATACTGATCCCACCCCACCACTGCCCCATGAACAGTTTTTTAAGAAGAAATGTATAAAACCAACAAATAAGATCCATCTAAAACATTGTCCATCAGTGGTGACTGGGTATCGGTGTTAATAAATAAAAGACAGCTGCAAGCAATAATGCCCCAACTGAAACTTAAAAAAAAATAAAAAAATGGAGCCCCATAAAAAAGAAGGTACTGAAACCAGAAAAGTCCCGACAAAACTATGATGAGAGGAACTCTCTTCTTGCAGCCGGGGACCATTTGAACAGTCATGGTAAAATAGGAAGGCAAACAAAGCTAAAAAAGTCCAGCCAGTGTTCAACCAAAGCATTAGAAAAAGACAACCCTCAAATAGCACATTAAAAAAGAAATAAAGTCTAGGTACATGAGAGTTACTGGCTGTCTGGTTATGAGGGCTGCAATCAATACTGGAGAACCAACTTCGGCAATATCAGTAACAAGTACAAACCATCAGAGTAGAATGAGGCACAAAATAAACTCCCTCCAAAGGGTGCAGAACTCCATGCTCAGATGATGTAAAAGTCAGCTCATATTTATCCTAAAACTGGGACTACACGGGGACAAACAACAAAACGTGGAGTGAGACAGAAGGAGCCTTGGTTCCTCTGCCCGGTCACATGGAGATTTGCCAAAATGAGTGTGCGTCCAATTAAGGATCTATGAGCCACCCCAAAACATAAGTAGAGCCTTCAGACCTATAAAAAAAAAAAAGAACAACAACAACCATATGGGAAGACCTGCTGCCAGGGTCCACCAAGGAGGAGTGTCCTATAAGATCCAGGACTAAAAAGAAATACAGACAGAGCTCCCCATCCAATCAGGACTGCTCCAATTGGGGATCCAGGGAGAGTTTCAGGTGGGAACCAGGATATCACCAAAGTCCAGATAGCTAACAGTTCCTAGAAAAGGTGAGCAAGGAATTACCAGACAGACTCCCATTTATGCTCAGTTTCTTAATCCAAAGGTGTCATGAATAAGGTCCCCGGGCAAGCAGCCATTGCAGAAATTAAAAGGCCAAAGTGAAATTCCATAGGGGCAGCAAAGCAGCTCACAAAGTCCACTATATTTCCAGATAGGAATCAGCAGGTAACCTTAAATTCCAGTCCATGCACTATCTGAGTAAACCAAAAGACATCAAGGGCCATAAAACAGTAGCTTCAGCGGTCCTTAAATAGGTTGTGGAGAAGGGATGTGAGATCCTTTAAGGCATGGTATGCTGATTCGAATGTGCCAGGTACCACTGATGAGGACTTGCAACCTCGCAGGGTACAAAACTTTAAATGGAGAAATGGATCACTGCAGCCAGGAGTCTGGCGACAATGGGGTGGTATGCTGCCTATGTTTGTTGGATGGCTGCCAGCAAATCATGAGTTATACGAAGATGAACCCCTTCCCACAGTATCTCTTTCAGTTCATGGACTTTAGCTAGAACATGTTGCTTCTTGAGATAATTCCGAAATTTCAGAATCAGAGGGCGGGGGAAGGGGGGTGACCCTTCTGGAGGACGGGGTCCCAAGGAGTGGTGGGCCCTCTCTATATTGTAGGCAGTATTGTGTGGAGAGGCTCCCACAATTTTAGCCAGTCATTTTTTAACAAACAGGATAGCGTGGGCTCCTTCTTTAGATTCAGAGAGGCAAAAAATAAGAAAATTGTTCCTTTGGCTCCTCCCCTCTAAATCCTCCAATTTACTAACTTTTGGTGGAGGGTACACACATCGGGGTCCAGGTGATCCCACCACCGCTCCAGAGAATGTTGCCCATTGTCATGATAAGTTCCCCTAGAACCTTTTGGAGCAATCAGAGTTCAGATGTGAGCTCTGCTAGTCCCTGAGGGGGTTGACTTTGGCCATAACGTGCTTTACAGTTAACGGGGTCATCCCTACGGTAGCAGTTGAAGACTTCTCGGCTGCAGCAGATTGGCCCCTGGACTTTTTGTTGTTGTTGTTTAAAATTTTATTTAAATTTCATGAACTAGGATAGTTGTTACATACTCTGTTGAGCAAAGCTCATTTCAAAGGAGGTCCATTTTATTGAAAAAAAGAAAGAAAAGTCATAAATAGTTACATATACAACATTGTCTAAAATTAGACACACTATGCAAAGTCATAAATAGTTACACATACAACATTATCTAAAATTAGACACAATATGCAAATACACATCGTGAAATTTATACAAAGGAAAGTAATTTTACATGGCAGGTATCACCATGATAGAGGGAAAATCTACCAAGTGTACAAACTATACAACCAGAGATCAGACAATAATCATTAAACAATATGTAACAAAATCTCTATTTTTGGAAGCCTTGTCCAGGGTAGCAGGTGTGGTATGCCGAGAAGGAGCCTGCTGCATATCTGCATCCATCTCCGTTGGTCTACTGGAGGACGAACCACACCAAAGTCGACCAGATACATTTTGAGGCTGTAATCCACCTGAAACAATTGTTTAGAGTGAAGTAAATAAAAAAATGTAAAGATATTTAATCAGTAGGAAGTGGGAGCAGCGGCCAGAAGCTCTCACTCGGACTGCTGCATGAAGTGACTCCCCAGTGTGATCAATAATAGCGAATGCAAAATGGCACTGTCAATAGCGCCCAACCACAATAGCAACCGCAGAAACAACACCAGTGGTAGAAGTCCACAAAGACACTGACTGCAACCATGGCTATCAAAAAACACAATAATCTTACTTTCTGCAGGGGGCATCACTCCCCCGCACCCCCCATTATGGGGGCCTTCACCTTCCCCGAACCTTCCAATCTAAATAAAATCATGTCTGGGAGGGGGGGATGCAACTTGGGGACAGGAAGGAACCACAGGGAGGGAGAAATGATTGGGGATGGGAGGTGGAACCCAGCAAGAACACCAGGGGTGGGGGCAAAATGTGCATGGTGGGGGCAGACACAGGCAGCACAGCAGTCAGGAGGGGGAGAAATACCACAACACACTACACAAAAGAACAAGTGAAACAAAAACAAACAGTCACACATCCTGGGACCAGGACTTAAAACCCCAGCCCACACACTTCCTCCGACCTCTGCTGCTTGTGCCATACCCTCCACACCACAGCAGCTGCTGAGCAGCCCACCCTGCAGCAGACATTTTCCACTCTCCCCTCCTCCCCCGTGGCCAACAGTTACAGGGATACCGCTAACATTGCCAGTGCTATTCTATCCCTGTAGCTGTTTTACACTACGCTATTTTGACAATGTGGTTTTGGCCGTGCTATTATGGTAGTCTTTATTTTACCTGGTATGGGCAGAGGGCAATGATTATGAATTACAAATATACTATCTATAAACTGCTGTGATATATTGAACCTTTTTCCTTTTGTTGCTCTCTAAGATATTGATGATTGCTTTTACATATTGGATGCTGTGATTTTTCTTTTGTTAAATGGGCTTCTTATTGTAGTAATTGTATGCATTTAAGACTTACTTCTTCTCTCGGATGTAACAATAAGACATCTTAAATGTAACTGTCAATATTTAATATTGAAAAACTTATCAATAAAAAGTAAAAAAAAAAAAAAAAAATAAAGAGGTGATGGGATCAAAACATACAAGTACCTTCATAGGATAAATAGGGTGAACACCAATGAACTTTCCTCCTTGAGGCCAAATCTAGGGACAAGAGGGAACTCACGTAAACTCAGAGGTGGGAGATTCAAGAAGGATGTCCATAAGCACTTTTTCATAGAAAGAGTGGTGGACAAGTGGAACAAGCTGCCAGAGGCGGTGGTACAGGCCCAATCAGTGAGCAGCTTCTAGCAGAACTGGGATGGGATACAGGATTAGTCCGAAAAGGGGTGTCAGAAATAAAGGGTCAGGATGGCCACCAGGGCCAGCGCAGACTAGTTAAATAGGGAATGCGGACTGGATAGACTGATGGTCCGTTTTCTGCCATCTTTGTCCATGTGTCTTTATAGTGTTGTATGCCACTATTTAGGGGACTGGTGTCTGGGACCGGTGTCATTTTTCTGTACACCCCTATGAATTTGATTATGTTTGTTCTACATTATTGGCTGTGCTTCCAGCCACAGTATTATTGGACAAATGGGGAGATCTGTTTTTTGATTCCCTTCATCTAAGTAATTTTTATACATATCAAACACAGAATGACATCCAATAGTGAGATCCATTTGTAGCCCCCAGCAGCTAGGTTCCCATTCAGTGCTACTCTTTGCTTCCTGCTTTTAAGCTTGTTACTTATTCAGTTCCCCACTGTATTCCACTTCCCTGACTCGACCTTCAGCCATTAATCTTGGATGTGGAACATTACTGAATGCTCTTTTGAAAGCTAAAATAAATGTCATTAGCTGCATTTCCCTTGTCCACCATATCTGTAATGTCATAAAAAAAAAATACAACAAGTTTGTCAGACAAGACATACTCTTCAGAATCCCACGGTGTCTGTCTCTTATCAGTTTGTGCTTACAACCTCTAGGTCCCGTAAAAGGGTTTCCAATATGTTCTCAACCAGTGATGTAAGTCCAACTGCTCTGTCCTTTCTTAAACATATCACACCTCTTACCATATATTTTTTTAATGGAATGGAAAGTGTAATTGTAAATGAGCTACACCCAATGACCTTACCCAAATAAGTGAACATGAATTTGAATTACCTTTACAATATTTCTTAAAGGTCAGATCACCAGCACAAAAAAAAAATCACAATTAGTACCAGTAGAGCACAATTGTACTGCCACTATACATTCTAGAAAACTTGAATCTCAGTCATTCCTTTTTTGCAGTTATTGTTTGTAATGGGGGGCCCATGGGGTATCAGATGGTCTGTGATGCTCTACTAGGGCCTCATGTTCCTTTACACCAAGGTGACCAGCCTGGGTGCTTGGTGTTACAGGGTAATTAGGGTACAAGCTTCTAATGAACTACAAATAAACTAATGCTATGCTGTTTGCAAACCCTCATAATAAGCATAAGAGCTTCAAAATGATAATCCAGAATAGCCTATGCACCCCCCCACTGAGCAAGTACAAACCTTCAAATATCTAGACAGCTCTCTATCCTTTGCTCAGCACACAGATCAAATTGTTAAGGCTGTCAATCCTAGAATTGGTCTACTATACAGGCACCATCATTGCCTGATCCAAGAAGCATTGTCACTCGCCATAAAAACTCCATTCTGTCCATCATTAACTATGGGTTAGTAGTCTATGAGGCAGCCCTTGACACCACCCGCAGGATTAGTACTGCCATTAAATCCTGTAGTCTTCTTCTTGGTTCCAACAGGCTAACACACAGATGTGCCCTTTATGCACAGTTCATTTGGCTTACTCTACAAGGTAGAATATGGTATCAAGTGTGTCTTCTAGGGGGAAAAAAACGCCTTGGTCTAACTCCGCCTGCCATCCAGAACCTCATCTCCTCTGCCTCCAACCCCCACCATACAAGAAGCACCGCCAAACAATCACTCCATGTCCCATTTTTCCGTACCTCATAAGTGCAAAGATCTTTCACTTATTGGGCTCTCTATGGCTTAATGAACTCCCCCCGAATATAATCAATGAACCCAAGTTTGGCCCATTTAAGAGACAACTCCACCAACACCTCACCTGTCTTTGGCATTTGTGATTGCTAGCCCCTGATTCCTATCCTTGACCCGCCTCTGCCCATTATGCCCTCTGCACTTATTTCCACCCGCCCCTTCCCACAAGCCCTCTCTCATGGAACCTGACACGGAAATACTTATCCTGCTTAACTCTTGATCTTGATAAAGAAACATTTATTTCTGCTTAAATACCTCATTTATTGTTACATTGCAATCTAATAGTATGTTATCCTTGTATTCTCTTTTCGGACACTGGTGCCCTGTAACACTGCAATTTTACTGTTCCCAGTGTTCCAGTCTTGTATTGTATGTTATGTGTCTTTTGTTCATTTTATGTTGAACCTTTATAAATGAGCTTCCAGCTCAAAGGTGTATTTCCAAGATTTAAATTCATAAATAATTGATTGTTATATGACTCTGCGCCTTCACCTGGGGGAAATTGAAGAGTGCCTTAGGACACTCTCTTAGGCTCAAGACCTATTGAGTGAATATCTTGCACTAAACAGTCATGGCATAAGGGGTCCCTGGGAGAAATGATGAGTGGGAGGAATCACAGCTGGTGCCGTTACAACAACATCAGGGATCCTGGTTCCCTTCAGGCATACTGGCTCCAAACATTATGCAGGCAATTAGTTTCACCTTTTCAATATCTCACTTTAGAACTATTGATATTCATGAAACATTTTTTGTCTCCAAGATTAGGCTGATGAAAAGAGGCTGCTTAGATGCAGTGGGCCGATTGCTGACAGGCCTTTCGAGGTCCTGTCATGTGACCCCGGTCCTGTGCGTCCTTCACTGGCTGCCCATCAGGTGGAGGGTCCTTTTCAAGGTGGGTCTTCTCACCTTTAAGGCCCTATATGGCCTGGACCCTGGTTACCTGTCAGAGCTCCTGACACCAGTGACCTCTGCTTGTTCCCTTCGCTCCTCTTCGAGGGGCCTCTTGGATATTCCCAGGGTTCAGCTCAGAACTTTGGGAGATTGCACTTTTAGTATCTCTGGGCTGACCCTGTGGAACTCGCTACCACCTGCAGTCCAGAAAGCCTCCTCGACTGAGGTGTTTAAGCAGTGACTGAAGGCCCACCTCTTTGCCTTGGCTTTTGCAGATTGCTGATTCCATCTTTGACCACTCCCTGGGTGTGGCATGCTGAAGTTTTTTTAAAGTGCTTACTTTTAAAGCTGTTTTTTATACTGATTGCGGGTATTTTATAATTATCTTTTTGTGCTGTAATGCTGTGTCTCCTGTATCAATACATGTTTGGTGCCCAGAGCCTCCGGGATTGGACGCCTAATAAAAAAAATTGCCTTGCCTTGCCTTGCCTAGATGTAAACTTTGAATGGACAAAGAATTTACAAAGGCTGTGCACAGGCCCAAGAATCAGCATCCAGCACAGTACTGTCATATACAGATACCTTTATCTCTAATGCTTAAATAGCACCTGAGGGCAATATGCTCACATTTGGTAGTAAAGTTTATATTGGGTTATTCAGAAGAGTAATCTACTTGCAGCAACAGCATGAGGCTTACAAGTCCCAAAGGGTCTTCAGCTAAAGGCTCAAGGCTGTAGTAGGATACCTGAAAAATATATATGGAGGAATTAACCCACAACAGGGTGTGGGTTTACTGAGTATTAATTCACGCCTGGCGGGGTTGGAATCACAAGGCCGTAGGCCGAGTGATTTCAACCACCCAGGCTTGGATTAATGCTTAGTAAACCCATACCCTGGAGTGGGTTTTATTTATTTATTTATTTATTTAAGAATCAGTTTACAACCTTTGAGCCAGAGGCTCGTTTACAAAGGTACTTCGTCACATAAAGACATACATTGCGTTTCAGTTACATAGCAAAGATTTGCCAAAAATCAGTAGGCATTCACCAGAGGTGCCACGTCACATTGTGGTCAGACAGATACAATTGGGTACAGGGTACATGTAATCGATAGCAGGTATTAAACAAGTTGGTATCAAGTGAGCAATTCTGGTAGATAAACATTGAAACAGCTGGCACTGGCCAGGTTAAACCTAGGCATGGTGGACATGGAAGTGGTGTAGGGGATGGTTGGGTGGAGAGCTGCCTGGGGGGGCATTGTCAGGAGAGAAATAAAGAGGTGGAGGCTATGTTCAGAGACAGGAGCAGTTACGAGTGCTGAAGATGTGGTTAATCCTCTTATAACATGAGCTGCATTATATTAAAGGTTTATGTAAAGGAATATTAAAATATATGTGTTTGAATATGGATTTTTACTAAAATAGTCCTTCCGCTTAATGAATAATGTGTGTAGAGGATGCTGTCTTTGTAGTTGTTCACTAGGTGGATTTGTTGTTATGAGGATGCGGAATCTGCTTTTGCAAGGTGGAATCCGCCTTCTCTTTTTTCAATGTGTCTACGGTGGAGTGATTTCTCTAAGTCAGTTTACATTGCTGTCAATCAGGATATTGTGGACTGGCAAGGCAACTGTAGGTATATCGAGATTAATCAATGGTCAGGTGATGTGTTCTGACCAATGAAATGATTGTATTTTATATAGTCATGTTATAAATCTATGTAAATATAAGCTGTACATATACACCTTCTATTTAAAACCCACAGATGTATGAATTCTAGCACAGTCTATTTACACCTAGCAGTACCCACCTGGGTACAAATAAGTAGTTGGATTTTCCCCATCTGTCCTAAAGTGGGGACACACCGACACTGTGATCTATCAGAATCACAAGCATTCTTTGCTCTGTCTTTTGGTACTGTTGTTCCTCCCTGGGTACAAGGATGGGGTACTGGGTGGATGGCATAAGCCAGAACCCTCTTGAGGGGGAACCTGTGACAGGCTCACTCCATCTCAGTGATGTGTTCAGGTGTCAGTTCTTGAATTGGACACCCAGAGACTCAGGCCAAAGGGAGCATGGGCCACTTGCCAGACATGGGACTCAAGTGCTACCTCCCAAGCCTGGCAAGTCCTCTCTGGCTGGTCACAGCCTGAGTCACATGGGGGAGGGGACACCATCTTTGAATATGAGTATATTACTCTTCCAACTGCATCATCTTAACCCAGGGCAGGTGTTCCTTTATTTGTATCCCCTAGTTCAGAGCAATCCAGACAGAGTAGTGCCTCTTGTTTCGAGCTAACTAACTACAGGATGTTCTGAAACTGACATGAGCTCTGAGCATGGCCTGCAAAAGCTGTAAACAACTTAAATGGTACTATTATGAAGCATATTGACCCTTTACTGACTAACAAGGGTAGTCTGGTGCAACCAGGACTGAAATGCAAGCACCTAACTGTTGAAAGGGAGGCATCTTTAACCTCTTCTACCTGCAAAGCTATGGCCCCCATCAAGTCAGATTACCACTCATCCCCATCTCCAACCTGGCCACAGAAAAACATCTTACCTTTGGGGAACCCACCTATGTTAATGCTTCCATGAGCACAACTACCCCCTTTGTTAACTCTGGGTTTTGTGGCAGGGGATTCTTTGTGCTTGGAGATGGGACACTCAAATTCTGAAAGCCCATGAAAAGGTCTTTCATACAAGGTACTGGGCTTACCTGTAGGTGTCAGGAACAGGCTTGTGAAAACTAGTTCTAAAAAAACTATAAATTAAAACTTTGGAGGTTTGAGTTCTAACTTAGAACTAGAACAGCCATGGTTTCTAAGTAGTGAATGTTCTAAATTAAATTGTTTATACTTTATTTTATTCTATTCAAAGAGAAAACCGTATAAGGAATGAATACATTTCCTATCACACAGTGTCATCTTGAAAAGGAAACAGATGTAACTCATTTTCACATAAAGTCCAAAAACTTACTTTTTTTTTCAAATTTTGGGAGAGTTTAAAAGACTTATAGAAGAGAAATTATATAAGGTCAATTATTGAGTCTTAAATTTAAAACAAAGAAAATACAGTAGTTTAATACTTCAAGCTATATATCCAATAATAAAGAATAATAGCAGTTAGCATCTTTTCAGCCTTTCACACCTCCTAGCCAAATGAAGAAAAGTAAAAAGAAATAGGAAGAGATACTGTATATATACCAATAGTCCATATTTGACTGTCCAATATCCTTAATGTTTAACAGTTCAGATATCAGAAATTGATGAGTATTCATTTCACTGGGCCATAATGGCTACAATGTAAAAGTCCCAAGCTACATCCATATCAAAAAAGAAATGTTTCTTACCAAGAAAGATGACTTAACTTCACTGGTGATTGTAGTATAGCAGTGTCTCTTGCCTGAGTAAACTCTGATCTGATAGCCAGGAGTCTCTACCTGGAGCACTGGGTTGTCAGGCGAAAATCAGGGTTGAGGTGTAATTTCTAACCCTCATATGTGAAACCTTTCCTCTGTCTGGCAAGCTGCAGGATTTGGTTACAAGAGGTCACAGACTGAAAGGTGCAAAAAACATATCTAGCATCTGCACTGCCAGTACTGGAAGATCTTGACTGCGGTCTGAAAACAGATTCTAAAATCAGAGAGGGCTCCAAAGAAAAGACCTTGGTGATTAAACTCTGCACCTCTGACTTTAACCCCAGTGATGGAATGCTTGCTGATAACCCAGTCTAAGATTTCTCAAAAGCAAGGTATTCTCAATTTTTTACAAATTTTGATATTGGGGAGCTGTGCCCCATACCCCCCACCCCCACTTCAGGATTCCAACTCCAGGGGGTGGACCTCAGGGAGGGGGTGATGAATTTGGCATTTGGCACCCTGATTGCCTGGCACCATAATGCCGGCACTCTGAGTGCTGTAAGGGTTTTTACAACAAGGTCTACCTGCTCCTCACAGGCTTTCATCATTTCTTCTATCTGGGAACTCCGATTAGAAATATCAGACAGGGAGCCATGGACTTTGTTAAATGAAGAGACAGTCTCCTCTTCAAATTCTTCTAGAAAGGTTTGCATGGTCTGGAGAGCAAGCTTAGCAGGAACTTTTGACCACAAGCCTGTCTCAGGAGGTACTACAGCAGGTAAAGCCATTGCCCCAACGGGTATGGGAGAACCACCATCCCCTTCACTGGATCCACTTTCCCTGTCTTAGGGGAAAGAAATTTGTTGATGTCATCCAGTTTGCTCTCTGCCAACTCTTTGGCTTTTAGATGACTTTGTGCCATATTTTCATTTTATAAAATGTGACTTTTACACAGAAAAGAAGCCGTGTTACAGCAGAGCTCTGAAACTAACTTGCTGTCTCATTGACTTCTCAAGCACCCCCTCTAGTTCAGTTCTAAATTTATTTTATTTATTTAAACATATTTTACCAAGTAAACAAGCAGATCCCTGATTACTTGTTTCCAGTGGTGACCTGTGAGGAGGGGTTGGGGGAAGGAAGGTTATAGGTACAGGTAACAAAATTACAAAGGATACAGGAATACATTCACAAGGGATCTCAGAAACAGCTGCAGTAAATGCTACAAGAATACAGCACAGATATATACAAGGTGCAATATTTAGGCAGTTACAATTGGTGCCTTACAACAGAGACTCACAATATCTACAAAGCATGTTAAAAACATAGGCCTAGATATTCAAAAGGGTTGCGCATGGCACAACAGTGTTGCACCATGCGCAACCCACTGATGTGCCCCGGTGCGATATTCAAAAGGGAAAAGTGTGCGGCACAAATCCTGATGCGCCGGAGCACATCAGTAATGTATGCAGGCACAGGTAGGGTGGGCATGCCCATGCATAACCTGCACAGCCCGATATTCAGCCCGGGATGTGCAGAGCCATGCATGTGCAACCCCTACCTGTGCCAGCACAAAGTTAAGCCAAAAAAAAAGGAACAACTGATGGCCACCCACAGGTGAGCTGCCGCATTGCAGGGCGCAACACAGCAGCTGCCACCTGTGGTTGGCCAACCGAGTTCCGGCTGCACCTGGCGGCACCCCCCCCATGCCCGATCGCGGGCATTTGTACAAACAAAAAAAGATTAATGTCCTATATCCCTGGTGGTCCAGTGGACCGCTTTCTGCCCGATCACGGGCATTTATAAAAGCAGACTTCCAATATCCCTGGTGGTCCAGTGGACCGCTCTCTGCCCGATCTTGGGCATCTGTAAATAAAAAAGTCCTATATCCCCGGTGGTCCAGTGGACTGCTCTCTGCCCAATCTCGGGCATCTGTAAATAAAAAGTCCTATATCCCTGGTGGTCTAGGGTGCCCCCTCCCCACCTGCCCCTGAGCCCCAGCCCCTCTCCCCGGTCAGCGCGGCACCCCACCACCTGCCACCCCGCCGACTGACACGCGGTAGGAGCTGCATGTCCGTGGTTCTGGCGTGAACCAATGGGCGTGCAGCCACCGTGCACATTCAGATATGAATCGTAGAATGTGTAGTACAGTAGGGGCTGCATGCCCATTGGCTCGCGCTGTGAACCAATGGGCGTGCAGCCTACTGAGGTGTTAGTCGGTGGGCGGCAGGCGGCAGGTGGTGGGTGCTGCCACCCGCTGGCTGACCGGGGGGAGCGGGGCGGTGGAGCTCAGTGGGCGGGTGGAGAGGGGGGTACCCTAGACCACCAGGGATATAGGCCTTTTTTTGTTAACAGATGTCCGAGATCGGGCAGAGAGCAGTCCACTGGACCACCAGGGATATAGGACTTTTTTTTATTTACAGATGCCCAAGATCGGGCACAGAGCGGTCCACTGGACCACCAGGGATATAGGACTTTTTTTTTTAGAGATGCCCGCGATCAGGCAGAGAGCGGTCCACTGGACCACAAGGGATATTGGACGAACTATTCTGTTTTATTCAAATGCCCGCGATCGGGCAGATGGGGTCCACTGGACCACCAGGGATATTGGACGAACTATTATATTTTATACAAATGCCCGTGATCGGGCAGATAGAGTCCACTGGACCACCAGGGATATTGGAAGGGATCTTTTAAACAAATGCCTGTGATCGAGCTGCAGGGCGTCGTTCCGACGGCTGCTACCTGGCAGGGCGCCAGGCGCAAGTCATCGGGGATCAGTGCACCTGCATGCAAATGGGGCCATAATGACATAGAAATGGCCCCATGTGCACCTTGCATACATTATGGCCCCATTTGTATGTCAACTTTTGAACATCGCTGGTGCTGTGCATGGTGCAATGGAACTTGCGCTAGTGGATCTCCATGCTCCACTCTGGCCACTTGCGCTGGCACAGTGCCACTGCGCCATGCACACTGGGGGTGGCCAGGGTGCGATATTCAAAGCTGCTGAGCCATGGCGCAGCTCCGTTGATATCGCCCAGTCCACACCCCTGTGCAGCCAAGTTGAGCTACGCCCAAGCTTGCGCCACAGCCTGGCGCAGTTTGAATATCCGGGCCACAGTATACAACAGGCAGTGTTCCAAGTAGGCTTGGGTGAGAGGAGGATAGTTGGTGGCCCAGCAGACCCACTAGGAAGTATTGGGCCTATTTCTGTTGCACCCAGTGGAGACATGAATGGGGCAGTTGGGACATGTGATCAGGGAGGCATGATGAACCTTGATTTGTCACTTACATGATGTAAAGAAATTGGCCAAGGTGATTTTGGCAGGCAAGCTATTCCAAATGTATAGAGTCAAATGGTGATGAAGGCCTCCTAAGTTTTTCTGCAACGTGGGATCTGGAAATGGTAGCCGTCTTCAGACCTGAGGGGTAGGTGCACCTGAAGCTGATATAAAAAGATCCAGGAGGTATCTAGGGAGTTTTTCTGTCCAGTACCTAGCCCCCACTAGTGTGGTGCATGGAAAATGCCTCTTTGGATTAAGTAGTCATGTGAGTTCATTGTACATTATACAGTGGTGAGTTCTTGGGTGACAGGCTATGACAGGGTGACCCCTGTGAAGGATGGGTGCCCTAGTGAAAGGCAAAGGTCTCCCCTGCCCCCTCATTTGCATGACTTATGTCTACATCATTTAAAGCAAACAAGGAAGAATATAAAATTCATCTGTAATGCCATATTTAAAACAGAGAGGAACATAAATTGCACAATTGTACAATATAAATGAACATATGTAGAGATGTGCCAGGTAATTCAGGTTTGAGCTGTGGGGTACTTGCTCCACTGTCCCATACCCACTGAGTAGCTGCTTGTGTATATAAAGAAAATATGCTTCTGATTTATGTGCACTCCCAAATTGGAGACACTGCATAAGCGCATGGCGCGCTGTTTTTTAAAGCTCCCTAGCGGGAGTATAAGAGTATAACGTGCAAGTTGTGCTTTAGGAAGGTGCCCCTAAAAAGAACAAGCATTTGTCAATGCCAAATGTTGATTGCGTTGGTCTGTTGAGCTCGCTCAGTGACCCTGTGTCACTGGCTCAGTGTGTTTGTCCCGGTGCTGCAGGCTGCTCTTTTGTACTGGGCTGCTGCCTGTGTTGGTGGCTTTTTCTACCCACAAAGAAATCCACAGCTGTCCCGACAGAGCTCCGTTGAGTTCGCTCACTCCCCGTCTCACTCAGTCATTCTGGCTTTCCTAGCGCTGCAGGCTGCCCTTTTGTACTGGGCTCCTGCCTCTGTTGGCACCTTTTTCTGCCCACAAAAAAATCTGCAGCAGTCCCGACAAAGCTCCGTTGAGCCTGTGTTGCTGCCTTCTTATGCCCACAAAGAAATTTACAGCAGTTACAATACAGTTCTGTTGAGCTCAGTCACATGCTCATTCTGGTTTTCCTAGCACTGCAGGCTGCTCTTTTGTACTGGGCCCCTGCATGAATTGCTGCCTTTTTCTGCCCACAAAGAAATCTGCAGCAGTCCCAACAGAGCCCCGTTGAGCTCACTGACTCCCTCTCCCTCACTCGCTCGTTCTGTGCCTCCTGGTGCTGCAGGCTGCCCTTTTGTACTGGGCTCCTGCCTGCATTGGCAGCTTTTTCTGGCCACAAAGAAATCTGAAGCAGTCCCGACACAGCTCCATTGAGCTCATTCACTCCCCCTCTGTCACTCTCGCATTCTGTTTCTGGCGGTGCTGCAAGCTGGCCTTCTGTACTGGGCTCCTGCCTGCGTTGCCGCATTGTCTGTCCACAAAGAAATCTGCAGCAGTCACACTAGAGCTCCATTGAGCTCGCTCACTACCGCTCTGTCACTCGCTCGTTCTGTTTCTCTTGGCGCCGCAGACTGCGCTTTTCTATGGGGCTCCTGGCTGCATTGGCACCTTTGTCTGTCCACAAAGAAATCCGCAGCTGTCCTGACAGAGCTCGGTTGAGGTTGCTCAATCTCCCTTTCTCATCGCTCATTCTGTTTGTCCTGGCTGCAAGCTGCCCTTTGTCGCCCAGGGCTCCTGCCTGCATTGGTGCCTTTTTCTGCCCACAAAGGAAATCCCAGCAGTCCTGATAGAGCCCGTTGAGCTCACTAAGTCCCCTGTCTCACTCCACTCACTCTGTACTGTTTCTCCCACCACTGCAGGCTGGCCTTTGTACTGGGCCCCTGCCTGTATTGACGCCCTTTCTGCCCACAAACAAATCTGCAGCAGTCCTGACAGCGGTGGTGGTTCGCTCACTCCCCCTCCCTCACTCGCTCTCTCATTCTGTTTCTCCCAGTGCTGCAGGCTGCCCTTTTGTACTGGGCAATTGTGTTGGGGCCTTTGTCTGAACACAAACAAATCTGCAGCACTCCTGACAGAGCTCAGTTGAGCTCGGTCACTCCCCCCTCTCACTTGGTCGATCTTAAGTGTGCCAAACACTGATTTCCCAGAGTGACCGTTATTGTCTGGCAGAAGTGCAAAACATACTTTAGCCAGGATGTGAAAAATGACAGCTGTAGTGTTCATAAGGAGTTGTGAAAAATGCCACTGTTGAAAATGTGTAGAACAATTATAAATTTGAGAAATTACAAGGGTGCGTGGAAACAGTTCAACGCACGCTTGTAAAACAGTCATGTTATGGACTTTCGTCACCAAATTTTCAACATAGGGATTTTAGGACCTCTGCTCATGAACAATGCCACTGTCATTTTCTTAATCTGTCCCGAACACTGATTTCCCACAGTGACCACGTTATTCTGCGCCAGAACTGTGAGAACACATTTCGGTCAGGATGTGAAACATGACAGCTGTACTGCTTATAAGGAGGTGTGAAAAAATGGCACTGTTGAAAATCTGGTGTGACAATATTACAAATCCCGTTGAGCTCACTGACTCCCCATCCCTCACTCGCTCGTTCTGTGTCTCCTGGTGCTGCAGGCTGCCCTTTTGTACTGGGCTCCTGCCTGCATTGTCAGCTTTTTCTGGCCAGAAAGAAATCTGAAGCAGTCCCGACACAGCTCCACTGAGCTTGCTCACTCCCCTCTGTCACTCACGCATTCCGATTCTGCTGGCGCTGCAAGCTGGCCTTTTGTATTGGGCTCCTGCCTGCGTTGTCGCATTTTCTGCCCACAAGAAATCTGGCAACAGTCAGCCGCCAGAGTTCAGCTGAGCCGCTCACTCATCACTCTGTCACCGCTTGTTCTGTTTCTCTTTAGCCGCAGACCGGGCGCTTTTCTATGGGCTCCAGGCTGCATTGGCACCTTTGTCTGTCCACAAAGAAATCTGCAGCTGTCCCAACAGAGCTCCGTTGAGGTCGCTCAGTCTCCCTCTCTCATTTCGCTCATTCTGTTTGTCCTGGCGCTGCAATTGCCCTTTTGTACGGGGCTCCTGCCTGCATTGGCGCCTTTTTCGCCCACAAAGAAATCCCAGCAGTCCTGATAGAGCTCTGTTGAGCTCACTAAGTCCCTGTCTTACTCATTGCAGATTGTTTCGTGACAGCTGCAGGCTGGCCTTTTGTACTGGGACCCTGCCTGTATTGATGCCTTTTTCTGCTCACAAAGAAATCCGCAGCAGTCCTGACAGTGCTTCGATGAGTTCATTCACTCCCCCTCCCTCACTCGCTCTCTTGTTCTGTTTCTCCCAGTGCTGCAGGCTGCCCTTTTGTACTGGGCTCTTGTGTTGGGGCCTTTGTCTGAACACAAACAAATCCACAGCAGTCCCGACAGAACTCAGTTGAGCTCGGTCACTCCCCCCTCTCACTCGGTCGATCTTAATCTGTCCCAAACACTGACGTCCCAGGGTGACCGTGCTATTGTCCGGCAGAAGTACAAAAACATATTTTAGCCAGGATGTAAAAAATGACAGCTGTAATGTTCATAAGGAGTTGTGAAAAAATGCCACTGTTGAAAATGTGGCATGACAGTATTACAAATTTGTGAAGTTACAAGGGTGCGTGGAAACTGTTCAATGCATGCTTGTAACACAGTCATGTTATGGACTTTCGTCACCAAATTTTCAACATAGGGATTTTAGGACCTCTGCTCATGAACAGTGCCACTGTCATTTTCTTAATCTGTCCCGAACACTGATTTCCCACAGTGACCACGTTATTCTGCGCTGGAACTGTGAAAACACATTTCAGTCAGGATGTGAAAATGACAGCTGTACTGCTTATAAGGAGGTGTGGAAAAATGGCACTGTTGAAAATCTGGTGTGACAATATTACAAATCTGCAAGTTACAAGGTGCATGGAAAGTGCACAGCACACTTGTAACACAGTCAATTGATGGGCTATCATCACCAAAATTTCAACATAGGCATTTTAGGACCTCTGCTCATGAACAGTATCATTGTAATTTTCTTAATCTGCCTGAACATTGATTTCCCACAGCGACCGTTCTATTCATGAGAAGTGTGAAAAAACATTTCGGCCAGGATGGGAAAATGACAGCTGTACTGTTCATAAGTAGGTCCGAGAAAATGGCAATGTTGAAAATCTGGAGTGAAAATATTATAAATTCGCGAAGTTACGAGCGTGCGTGCCAACTGCGCAATGCACGCTCATAACACAGTCATTTTATGGAGTATCATTACCAAATTTTCAACATAGGCATTTTAGGACTTCTACTCTCACTGTCATTTTCTTAATCTGTCCTGAACACTGATTTCCCACAGCGACTGCGCTATTCTGCGCTGGAAGTGCAAAAACACATTTCGGCCAGGATGTGAACAATGACAGCTATACTGCTCACAAGGAGGTGTGACAAAATGTCAGTGCTGAAAATCTGGCATGAAAATATTGTAAATTCGCGAAGTTATGAGCGTGCATAGCAACTGCGCAACGCACTCTCGTAAAACAGTCATTTTTTGGATTTTTTCCACCAAATTTGCAGCATAGGCTTTTTGAGAGCCCACCTCATGAACACTGGCACTGTGGTTTCATTAATCAGCCCCGAAGGGTGATTCCACACAGTGACCGCGAAACCACCTTTTGGGCCTGATTAATGCCATGACAGTTCAAGAATTCATGAGGAGGGGTCCCAAAAACCCCATGTTGAAAATTTGGTGAAAAAATTCCCAAAAATGCCGAGATATGCACTAAAGTTGAAAAAATCCTATTTATTACATTATACAGCTTACCGGCATTTCCTCCGTTCGTGGTTGGCTTTGAAGAGTGCAGACGTGTTCCCAGTCCACGAAGATCATGCGCCAAGCTCGGGAGGTAAGTATGGTGAGGGGTGGGGAAGGCAGGTGCGCAATGGGTGGGTGTGGGTTGTGGGTGGGGGCAGGGCGTAGCGCGGAGGACCGTTCCTTTTTCAGGTGAAAAAAAAAAAACAAAAAGACGTTGTGGGACCGATTTTCCCTTCACATGGGTATCTGGCACGCTGGGGTGGGCTCCCAGTGTGCCAGCAGAGGCTTCAGTCTGGGGGCAAGCAGTAGCCAAGGGGGGATTGGGCACCCCCATCGGCAGGAACAAAACGGGGGGGTGTTCATTATGCTGACGGGGATTGGGCACCCCATCGGCAGGAACAAAATGGGGGCGTTTATTATGCCTACAGGGATTGGGCACCCTGCAGGCAGGAAGAAAAGGGGGTGGGTGTGGTTCATTATGCCGGCGGGGATTGGGTACCCCATCGGCAGGGAGCAAAACAAGTGGGGCTGGGGTTTCATTATGCCGACGGGATTGGGCACCCTCTTCGGCAGGAACAAAGCAGGGGTACACAATGCCGACAGGAGTGGACTCTGCCGGCAACAAGTAAATATGGTGGGGGGGAGTTATATTGTTTGTGAAGACAGCAGCAAGCCACCGCCATGTTCACAAACAATATCAGGGGTTTCACATCCCACCCTGCAATGACGGGTCACTCCCTCATTGCAGCGGATGGCTAACGCTGCAATGACAAGGTGGCCCCTGATTGCAGCGGCTACTTTTTTAGAAGGTTGTGACACACTGGCTGAACTAGTGTCAGCAGCAGCGTGCCACGGCATTGGGGAACGGGGGACAAGCCTCTGCAGGCTATGGGGACATTGGGCACAACAGTGCCATGCCTCCACAACCTGCTTGTGGAGAAAGCTGATGCAATACGTTTCTTGCACATGCACACAATCAATATAAAAATACAGACTCCATGGGGTCTAGAAAGGAGAGAAGAGAGATACTGTCTTAAATGAGGAGCTCGCTCAGCTCCTTGCTATCTTTCTCTTGCCCTTGGGGATGGTTTTCAGAGTGGGCGGCTGGCAGGCTACCAGTAAAATAAATGTCAGCCGCTCAAGGAAAATAAAGAGAATTACAGGGAGACAGACAATTACATGGTCACCTGACTGTGATGTCACTCTTAGAAATGTATTTAAGCCTGCCACTAGGGGCTAGTTTTTTAGATGGGAAAGTCAGTTGCTTACAGACTGGGAAGGTGTAAGACCTTCAGGGTGTTCAGCAGGGAGGCTGAAGCCATGATATGCTAAGCTGAGACATGCTAACCTTATGCTAACCTTTATTTTCTGCATTTTGCCTCATTATTTTTGAGTTCTAATAAAATGACAAATGCTTCCAAGCATTTTTTATGCACCTTACGATTTGTCTGCCTGTTTCTATGATTTGAAATCCCACACCCTTCAACACAGGCCTATATGAATCTGCATAGTGCATTGAAAAGTGTTATCAGTTTGGACAGGGCAGAAGAGTTGGCTTCTACATATGCAGTGTCCCCATAAACCAGCAGGGGAGAGATGGAGTGTTCAACCACCAGCTTCTTGATGTATGGCTGGAGGCAGCTTTTCACCCTGGAGAGTGCACCTAGCTTAGCATAACGCTTGGCTGTTACTTGGGATATGTGACCTTATAGTTGAGGTGCTGGTCCAGGTGCATGCCTAAATATTTAGAAGAAGTCACCAAGCCAAGGAGTTTGCCTATGATGGAATAGGTTTATCGAGTCAGGAACTGTATTTAGCCAACAGCTGGATCAGAACAACATAGGTACTGTTTTCTTTGGATTATCCTGGGGCCAGTTTTGAACAGTGGACAACTCCTTTTTCAGGGGTTCTGCAGTGGAGGGGGCAAAAGGGCCAGATGCATAGATAACTGTATAGTCAGCAGATTGACAGATGCTGTTAGCCCTTGTATGGGAGCAGCGTTTAGTTTTGAGTTCTGGTTGAAGTGCAGGATGTTGGTCAATGTGGGAGAGAGCAGGAATTGTAGTGAGCTGTGGCTGGTACCGAGAGTGGGTATGTCACAGGAGGAGAGGGCTTGAGGGAGATCATTTATGAAGATTGTGAGCAACAAAGGTGCCAGCCAGGACCGAGACTTGGGGACTCCAATGGTGACCAGTGGTGGTGGTGGGGTGGTATGTAGATCAGGCAAACATGACTGATTTTGCTCAGTTGGTGAGGTAGGTACAGAACTATGCTGTGGAAGGGGGGATGCTGGAGGCCACCAGCTTTTCCAGGAGTAGGTTATGGTCTATGGTATTTAAATAATACTAAACAAAATGCTTTTTGTTAAGAAATTTCAAACATGAGATGCCAGTCTGAAAAACACATATGATCAGTAATAACATTCTAAAAGGTTTTAGTGAGATACACATATGAGAATGTGCTGCTCATATACCTGTATATGTAGCTGTGCCAAACCACAACACATTGATTGAGACTCTTGGCATTTGCATTTTTAATGGCAAACAGTGTTTCTCTTCCTTTTTGCATGTGCAGTGAAACAGAATCTTATTGCTGTGCTGAGAAGGCAGGTCATTATTTTTAGTTGTTTTGTCCCTCTCAGAATCTCTCTCTCTGTCCTTTCACTGCACTCATACACACAACTAAGTCTGAGTTCTGGAGAAGATTAGAACCATAGAACATTTTGCAAAGATCTAGCTAAGACCCTGAATTCAGAATTTTAGGGGGATCTGGCAATGGTGGTAAGGAGTCCTGAGTTATAAATACAGAATCTAAATCATCTCTAAATTAAATTCAGGCCACAGGTATTTCATGGAATGGAAACAGAAAGTGATGTCACTGAGGGCTAGCTGTATCTAAGTATAGGTATAACAGGATATGCGTTGTTCTTGGATAATGGCATGCCTTGGGTGGGTTGAAGCTGGATTCGGTCCTCAGCCAATCAGGTTAGTACATTTCTCAACCTAGTTCAAAATCAAGCAATAATACACTCCAGGGCGTGCTATATATTAGGATATCAACAAGCCTTGAGTGTGTTGAAGCACAAAGGTTAAGCTGGAGTGCCTTATCCACCCAAGGAGTGCCACTATCCTATGATAAATCACACCCTGGAGTGTATTATTGTGATTACGCACTGGGCCTTTTGTAAAGTAAAAAGACACAAACACAGCTTTAGCAATAAACAGTTCTATGTTACGTATTTTACATTTTTCTTGGCTGTTTTAAACTGCAGAAGCACATTAGTACATAAAATAGTCCACTGTTAGACTAATTAATCAGGTTATCTGTAATAACTTTTGACTTATTTTCAATAAATATTAACTATGTAACATAGAACAAGCAGTTAATGTAGTATAGAAACATAGAAACATAGATTCTGATGGCAGATAAGGACCGCTTGGCCCATCTAGTCTGCCCATTTCCTACCTACAGGATAGGCCACAGATCCTAGTTAACCAACAGCCTATTTCTTCCTACCCCCCACAAGAATTACCTTTTATGTCTGTCCCATGCATTCGTGAATTCTCCCACAGTTTTAGACCCCACAACCTCCTCAGGAAGGCTGTTGCATGCATCCACTATCCTCTCTGTGAAATAATACTTCCTCACATTGCCCCTGAACTGCCCCCCCCATCTTTAAATTGTGTCCCCTTGTTCTTGCACGTCTCTTTTTCTGAAAGATGCTACACTCTTGGACTTTGTTGATTCCACTAAGGTACTTAAAAGTTTCTATCATGTCCCCCCTCTCCCTTCTTTCCTCAAGGGTATACATATTAAGCTCCTTTAGTCTTTCATCATACGGCTTCTCTTGCAGACCCTGCACCATTTTAGTTGCCCTCTTCTGGACTGCCTCTATCCTGTCTATGTCCTTGCAGAGATGAGGTCTCCAGAACTGGATGGAGTACTCCAGATGGGGTCTCATCAACTGTCTGTACAGAGGGATAACAACTTCCTGTTTTCTGCTGCTGATGCCTCTCCTTATGCATCCCAGTATACCCCCAGCCCTCCCTACTGCCTTCTTACATTGCTTGCTAACCTTGAGGTCATCTGATATGATTACCCCCAGGTCCCTTTCCTTTTTTGTTGTTGTTACTACCTCCCCCATTGTGTATTCTTCCCCTGGGTTCTTGTTTCCCAGGTGCATTATTTTGCACTTCTTGGCATTGAATCCTAGCTGCCATACTTCTGACCATTCCTCCAACCTTGGCAAGTCCCTTCTCATCCTTTCCACGCCTCCTTGTGTATCAACCCTGTTGCAGATCTTTGTGTCATCTGCAAAGAGGCATACTTTTCTTTTCAGTCCCTCAGCAGTGTCACTTATGAAGACATTAAAAAGGACTGGACCCAATACTGAACCCTGCGGTACCCCACTAGTAACCCCTCTTTCTTCAGAGTGGACTCCATTTACAATTACCTTCTGTGTCCTGTTGTCCAGCCAATGTTTTACCCAGGCTACCATCCTGGGACCCACTCCCAGGCTGGTTAATTTGACTATTAATCTTTTGTGTGGGACTGTGTCAAATGCCTTGCTAAAGTCTAGGTAGGCCATGTCCACAGCCCCTCCCTGGTCTACTACTTTGGTCACCCAGTCAAAGAAATCTATTAGATTTGTCTGACATGACCTTCCCGCTGTGAACCCATGCTGCCTTGGGTCCTGTGCCCCACTGGCCTCTAGGTACTCAACTATTCTTTCCTTCAGAAGTGACTCCATCACTTTACCTACCACAGAGGTCAAACTGACAGGTCTGTAGTTTCCTGCCTCTGTCTTGGTCCCACTTTTGTGAAGGGGAATCACATCCACCTTCCTCCAGTCCTCGGGTACCACACCATCCTCCCATGATTTATTAAAAAGAGTAGCCAGTGGTTTCATTAGTTCCCCCTTAATTCTTTTAGAATTCTGGGGTGAATTCCATCAGACCCCATTGCTTTGTCCACCTTCAGTGTTAGGAGTTCTTGCAGAACCCTTTCTTCTGTGAAAGGACTGGGATCGACCGCCCTATCAAGAGTGCTTCTGTTAATTGGATTAGGCACTTCCCCTCTTTTGTGAATACTGAGCAGAAATATTTATTCAGTATCCTGCTTTTCACTGTCCTCTCTGCCCACCCACCATTCCATTCTATTCAGCCTCACTATCCCTCCCTTTGTCTTTCTCATTCGCTGATGTACCTATAAAGGTTTTCACCCTTCTTAACCAAGTTGGCTATCTTTTCCTCAGTTTGGGCCTTTGCTATTCTGACTTCCATCCCTGCTTCCTTCTGCCTTAACTGGTACAGCTGTCTGTCCTGCTTCTTCTGTGTTTCCTTATACTTCCGGAATGCTATCTTTTTCTTCCTGACTTTCACAGCCACCTCTTTTGAGAACCATAGTGGCTTTTTCTTTCATTTTGATTTGTTTATTTGCTTCACACAAAGGCTTGTTGCCTCTGTGATGGCAGTTTTGATGATTTCCCATTGTTGCTTCACCCCTCCTTCTAACCTGTTTGCTAGTTCTTTTCTGAGGCACTCTCCCATCTTGCCAAGGTCAGCCCTCCTAAAGTCCAGTACCCTCACTTTTGTATGGCTTTTGTATAACTTCAATACATATGATAAACTATTCTTTTTTTATGCTCAGTTAATGATAACTAACCATTTGGTAATGCAGCAACTGAATGCAAGTAGACAGTGGTTACCGTGACTTTAAATTGCAAAGTGTTAGGCTCTGTAGATATTAAACAGCACATACCATGCAGAGTCCCCACTTGTAGATAGCGCAGGAACTCATTGGGAAGAGCAAGAAGGTCCTGCACATTACAGGAATGCATTCTTTTTTGGGGGGCAGGAATCTCTTCTTGCGTGAGTTGGCATCAGAGGTCCTGCAATTTGGAGGGTGGCTGGAGCAGAGGTCAGCAGCCATTGATTGCAGCAGGAGCATTTTTGTTCCTTTTGGAATGGTGCAGAGGAGAAATGCCAGAGGATTTCATCATCTGGGAAGAATGTATTGTTGTTGCTTTTTTCTGCAGGCAGAGCATCACTTTGTTCTGATAAAGGGAAAATTACAACCCAATTCCTCAAGACTCAAAGCTGCATGGGAAAAGAGTTAGGCACAATAGTAAGAATAAAGACTGGGGAAATATAATGAACCACCAGGTTTTTGTTTCCCAGGTGCATTACCTTGCACCTCGGAAAAAAAACAATAGGGGAAGAGTACACAATGAGGGGTGAGATACTGACAACAGTAAAAATGGAAAGGGACCTGGGGGTAATTATATCAGATGACCTAAAGGTAGGCAAGCAATGTGAGAAGGCAGTAAGGAAGGCTGGGGGATACTGGGATGCATAGGGAGAGGCATCAATAGCAGAAAACAAGAAGTTGTTATCCCTTTGTACAGACAGTTGGTGAGACCACATCTGGAGTACTGTGTGCAGTTCTGGAGACCCCATCTCTGCAAAGGCATAGACAGAGTGGAGGCTGTCCAGAGGAGGGCAACCAAAATGGTGCAGGGTCTGCACCAGAAGACATAAGAAGAAAGACTAAAGGAGCTTAATATGGATACCCTTGAGGAAAGAAGGGAGAGAGGGGACATGATAGAAACTTTCAAGTACCTCAAGGGAATCAACAAAGTCCAAGAGGGTAGCATCTTTCAGAAAAAGAGATGTGCAAGAACAAGGGGGCACAATTTGAAGATAGAGTGGGATGGCTCAGAGGTAATGTGAGGAAGTATTTTTTCATGGAGAGGGTTGTGGATGCATGGAACAGCCTCCCTGAGGAGGTCATGGAGTCAAGAACAGTGGGGGAATTCAAGAATGCATGGGACAGACATAAGGCAGTCCTAATGGGGGTAGGAGGAAGTAGGATGTTGGTTAACTAGGATCTGCAGCTGATCTGTTAGGTAGGAAAATGGGCAGACTAGGTGGGCCAAGCGGTCCTTATCTGCCATCAAATTCTATGTTTATATGTTTCACCCAACTGTAATACACAGATCAGTCAGATTTCAGCAAATACAGTTTAACATCTTGCATATTTATATTGCACCCCAACAAGACTATGCAAGTTCAATTCTACAGTCCAGGAATTCTCCCTAGATGCTTTACTAATACAGGATCATTAAAACTTATGTTTAGAATGTCCCTTTTTGAATATTTTTTTTAAGAAAATAGTTAATACTGTAGACAAGATCTTAGGAATTAAATTCCCATTTGATCCTGGTGGAATACTGCTAGGTTTTGTACATTTTCAACACAACCTATAGATATAAATCAATATAAATTTAGTCAGATCGCAATAATAGTGGCAAAAAAATTATTTCTGCAAAAATGGAAAAATGCAGTGCCACCTACATTCAAGAAATGGCAATCAATGATGATCGATATAGCAAAACTGGAGAGAATTTACTATTACATGGGCCATAGTGGGGATAAATGTAGTAGGATACAGGCTCCATTTATGGAGACATTAAAAAATTTGTAATACATGCTTTATCATGATACTGTATACTGCAGCAGAAGAATCTCCTATCAGCTAAATGGTTATCTGGCCATTTACAATATTTGAGTCTTTGGAAATGATGATGGGCAATATATACCTGATAACATGCCAAACTGAGAAATCAATCTCAGAAATGGATAGATGATGGTATACCCAATCTGAACAAAGCACAAAAAAAAAAAGAAAGAAAGAAAAAGCATCACTTTCTCTCTGTGCTGGCATACTGGGAGCACTCTTGATAGGAGTAACAGTGCCTTTTATGTTTGCTTGCATACATGTGCAAGAAACATAGTGCCATCATCCGAGTTTTCGGAGGTGTGGCAGCCCTCTTCCAATTCAGCCAGTGTGTTTGCAGCGGCGCGCAGTTCTCAATGCCTGCTGGAGCTGTCTATGACAGCAGTCAAAATGCAGTGGAGTACAGTTGAAAGGGGAGCTATGCTGTCAGTGAGCAGCGATAAGATATCGCCTGCTCATGCGCTCCCCTACACACACACACACACACGCAACCGCGCGTTTGCCCCCCACACTGTGGGGACAACGGGTGCCCAATCCCCCGGTCAGCTGTGTGCTGTGCCCCCAAAACAGAGTTCCATATGCCACGCTGGTGCTCACCCCAGTGTGGCTACTCATCATATAGCCAACGGGGTGCCTAATCCCCGTTGGCTCCACTAGTCCCCGAGTACAGGGTGCTATGCTGGGAGCCCACCCCAGTGTGGCAACAGATGCTATCGCTGATGCGGGTGCCCAATCCCCCGTTGCCTCCACGCCCCCCCACCAGCCGTCCTTGTGCCACTCTGGGAGCCCACCCCAGCATGGCAAACGTCCCGCGTCATCATTTAAAAAAAAAAAAAATGAAACTGAAAAACAGCCCTCGCTGTCTCTGCCCCACCTGCACCCACCCACTGCACACCCTCCTCCCCACCCCTCATCCCTACTTACCTCCGGACTCCGCCGATGATCTTCGTGGACCAGGAACATGTCTGCACTCTTCAAAGTCGATCGCTGAACTGAGGAAATGCTGGTAAGCTGTATAATGGGATAGATAGGGTTTTTTCAACTTTGCTGCATATCTCAGACATTTTGGAATTTTTGCCAAATTTTCAACATGGGGTTTTGGGACCCCTTCTCATGAATGCTCTCACTGTCATGGCGTTAGTGGGCCCGAAGGGTGATTTACATGTCACTGCGGAAATCACCTTTGCAGGGTCCAGTAATCAAATGACACTGCCACTATTCATAGGTGGGCTCTCAAAAAGCCTATGTTGAAAATTTGGTGGAAACATTGTTAAAATGACTGTTTTACAAGCGCATTATGTGTTCCCACGCACGTCAGAAGTTCGAGAATTTTCAATATTACTCCAGATTTTCAACATTGCCATTTTACCAACCTCCTTATGAGCAGTACAGCTGTCATTTTTCACATCTTGCCCAAAATGTATTTCCGCCATATGTAGCACACAATGGCGCAGTCAGTGTGCAAAATCAATGTATGGGACATTAAGAAAATCACAGTGACACTGTTCATGAGCAGAGGTCTTAAAATGGCTATGTTGAAAATTTGGTGAAAAAATTCCTAAAAATGACTGTTTTACGAGCGCGCGTTGCGCAGTTCCTACGCACGCGCGTAAGTTTGCGAAATTTCAATATTTTAACTCCAGATGTTCAACATTTCCATTTTATTACACTTCCTTATGAGCAGTACAGCTGTTATTTTTCACATCTTGCCCAAAACATGTTTCCGCCCATGTAGCGCACAATGGCGCATTTGGTGTACGAAATCAATGTATGGAACACATTAAGAAAATCACAGTGACACTGTTCATGAGCAGAGGTCTTAAAATGGCTATGTTGAAAATTGATGAAAAATTCTAAAATGACTGTTTTACTGGCGTGCATTGCGCAGTTCCCACGCACGCTTGTAAGTTTGCGAATTTTCATATTTTCACCCAGATTTTCCACATTGCCATTTTATTACACTTCCTTATGAACAGTACACAGCTGCCATTTTCACATGTCGCCTTAAATGTGTTTCCACACATGTAGCACACAATGGTGCAGTAGGTGTGTGTAGAAGCAATGTTTGGGACAGATTAAGAAAATCAGTTACACTGTTCATGAGCAGAGGTCTTAAAATGGCTATGTTGAAAATTTAGTGACAAAAGTCCATAAAATGACTGTGTTACGAGTGAGCATTGCGCAGTTTCCATGCACCCTTGTAAGTTCATGACTTTGTAACATTTTCAGTTCAGATTTTCACCAGTGGCATTTTTCCACACTTCCTTATGAACAGTACAGCTGTCATTTTTCACAACATGGCCGAAAAGTGTTTTCACACTTTCAGCGCAGAGGTGCATGGTCACTGTGGGAAATCATTGTTCAGGACAGATAAAGAAAATCACACTGACACTGTTCATGTTCGGAGGTCCCAAAATGCCTGTGTTGACAATCTGCTGTAAAAAATCCCCAAACTAATTACATTACGGGTGTGCGTTGCACAATTTCTATGCACGCTCGTGTCTTCACCAGTTTTTTTAATATTTTTACTGCAGATTTGCAACATTGCCATTTTTTACACCTCCCCATGAACAGTACAGCTGTCATTTTTCACATCCTGTTCGGAATGTGTTTTTGCACCTGTGGTGCTAAATGCCGTAGTCCCTGTGCATAAGCAGCTTTCGGCTAACAAACTGATATTGCCACTGTTCGTGAGGTGGGGGTCACAAAAAAACCATGTTGAAAATTTGGAGTGAAAATACCAATGAATGCCTGAGGTGTTAGGGTTTCCAACCATAACGCCCACCCTGTAGAGAATGACAGGCATCTGGGGTGTGACTTGGGATTCTTGCCTGTAATGCTCATACCATTCCACACCCTGCAG
Organism: Neoceratodus forsteri; assembly: GCA_016271365.2. Taxonomy (NCBI): domain Eukaryota; kingdom Metazoa; phylum Chordata; order Ceratodontiformes; family Ceratodontidae; genus Neoceratodus; species Neoceratodus forsteri. The sequence goes on along the minus strand of CM028133.1, from coordinate 948,877,857 downwards.
CCAGTGAGAGGCATCGAGGTATGCCTTGGACTCTTCAGCCCCAAAGTTCACCCTATTCTCCTATACCACACCCATCTCACTGTATTTCCTGATGGAATGGTGTGCATAATGACCAAAGACCCAAGGCACACTTGTCAGTGTCTGCAGGGTAGGGTGTGGTGAAATGGCGTGGCGTTATGCCTGACGACCCAAAGGCACACTCCAATGCCTGTCACTCTCTGCAGGGGTGGTGGTGGGGTTGGCTTCAGTTCAATACTTCACTGCCATTTCTATTATGCAGCTCTGTAACTTCTACACTACCAGTGCCAATGCCAGCAAGCAAACATTCGGCATTGACAAATGCTTGTGATACAAACTTTTCACTGGCAGTCTCCGAGCTGACCTGTTACAGTTTTCACTGTCACCATTGCTGACAATGTCAGTAATCAAGTTGTTTGGCAGGAAATGTTATTTCTGTCCAGATTTTTCTGTCGGAGGCTCAGTTTCTTCAGCAGCAGGCAGAGGTGTAGTGTAGGTTGCATTTGTAAGTGTAACTACAGGGGGACAGCCAGAGGTTTAATGATGGCAATCACTTGTGGTGGGCGGATCAAAAACACATAATCAGGCAAATTTTCTGATGTTGTGGTGGTGGGCAACATGTTTTAATGTTAAATGTTGCAAGTTAGTTTGCCCTGTGGTTTGGATTCATAATGAGCCTTTTGTTTGTGGGAGGTATTTGGTCAAGGTGAGTGGCTTCTGTCTTGAAAGGCTTTGACAGGGTGAACGGATATCACTGTATTTGTATGTAAACTGGCCCTGCTCAGGGCTTTACTTTTACACTTTCCTTCATGAAGGAATATAACTAAGGGCATAGAGTGCTGCTGACCAATCAGCTTTCAATATTTTTTTCTGTCCAGTGCACAATAACATATAGCTTGTCCCTCAGTGACATCACTTTCTATCTCAAGATTCCATGGATTGGCTGCTGCCTTCATTTAGTTTGTAAATAATTTAGATATTAATAGTTCATGACTCCTAATACCTACAGGTAATCCCAATACCTCATTTAAAGGATTGTATCATGGGCTTTCCGAATATGAGTGACTAAAAAAAGAATGGATCCAAAATCAAAATTTTTGGTTTGTTTTGCAATTAAATTCTGGGAATACCAACTATAATTTTTCACTTTGCAATCAGATCCTCTCTTTAAGTAATGCTGTTATATATATAATTTTCAGTCCCCAGCTGCTTCCACTGTGTATAATAATCAATTAAGATGTCCACTGGAGTTTCCCTCAGAAGATCAGAATGTCAATTATCTGACTAAGGTGATTTAACAACCACAGTACTTCTAACCTCAGTAACCAGTGCCACAGCTTCTCTTCAAAGTCTCATAGCATCTCAGCTCAGGTATAATCACTTCACTATTTATTTATTTATTTATTTATTTGTTTATTATGTCTTTCTTTCAAAGTTTCACCAGGAAGGACACACAGAACTTGTAACAGTTTGCTTCCAGTTGTGTCCTGGAAGGACTGGGGAAGGGGAGTATATAGTATGCAATAAGCAAGTGAAAATACACAATGTAAGGTGTAGCAATAATAAAAATAAAAAAAGTACATTAAAATGCATACAACAAAAATAGAGTAACAATACATTGTATTATTAACAACCATAACTGAGTCAATTTATTGCTTCCTGTTGTTTCTGGAATAGGGAGCTGCCTTATCTTGGCTGAGACACACTTCCTACTCAGACACTTACAAACACTACAGGAGGTTCTCCCACCATCTCTTCCACCCTGCAGTAGACTGCTTGCTGCCTCCTAAGATCCATGTTGGAAATGGGAGCATCTAAGTGTACTGTGCCAATAAGATGTTAGCACATATTGGGGCCTGGTGATGTCCCTGCTGTCATTTTTATCATATTTAATGTTGATTTCATGTTTGACCATGTTTTGAATACGGTTGTTGCCTTTTGGTGACCATGTTCAAAAACTATGAAATGATCATGGTTAGAGTTTGACTAATAAACATGTTTAAAATCACTGAACATGGTTACACATGGTGGAAACATATTTAAAACATGGTTAAGCATGTTACAAACATGATTATTCAAATAGTGTTCTATAATGCAGTTACATAAGCATGGGACTATGAAATGGTTCAAAAGTTATTTATTGACATTACTTTGAAGACCATAGAACCTGCACCTGTCTTCTTTTTAAATATTTTATTTAATTTAGAAGGGCCACTCCAGCAAGGATTTGACCATGGTGCCATGCTTAGGCATGGTTGAAAATGGTTGATCATGTTCTGACCATGTTTGACTGTGGTTGATGAACATGGTTAAACACCATTGTAAGTCTAGTATGGGGGGGCAATCATGATCATTTGTAGCCATAATTGATCATTACCATTATGCATGCATTGATATAATTAATGGAACACATTTAATGTAATATTTGACTAAATTTAAAAGGAAAACATTACCTATAAATGTCTGATTTTTTAATCTACTATGGGGGCAGTAGCTCCCTATAGTTAAGTTGAGCAGGCACTTTAATGTTAAACCCCAAATTTTGCAAGTTAATAACTTTGGAATCATTGAACAGATTTGTACAAAATTTGGAATAGATGGTGTCAGGTGGTAGATAGCTTGATTTACCAAGTTTCATTTTGATTGGATTTGCAGATTGCGTGAAGCGAATTGTCAAAAAATGCATTTTTCGCTAATTGTTGCCAATTTTTCCCTGTTTTTTCCTCATTGCCATGCACCCACACCATTTGGAGGTTAGACCTGAAAGTTTTAGGGTAGAAAGAAGTTATCCAAAGGAACACTCTAGCATTGGTTTGGTGAAAACATATTAATCTGATACAAAGTTAATCAATTTAGAAATTCCGGGTTCTGAGCATGCTCAGTTTAGTTTTTAGGATAGATGCAGAGTTTCAATGAAGGATCCCTGGTCGTGAGCTGGTCACAAACAAGGATTGTGAAAAAGGAATTCAGAAATCTCGCCAAATCCCTTTTCACAAGGCTAATCGGTTTTGTTCAGCTGCCATTTTGTTTTCACGCTCAGCAAGGAGAAAAAACAAAATGTCTAGTGGCCCCCACCCTCTAATGTCTCTGAAAAAAGAAAATAGTCCACCAGCATATTTTTTTTCAATACAAAATCCTGCATCGAACTGCCCGACCAGTTTTTTTTGCGACATCTGGGTGCCCAATCCCTGTGTCGGCATGTATCCCTACCCCATTACTGTGGCACACTGGGAGCCCACCCCAGTGTGCCAAATGCTATATTTAAAAAATAAACCTGTGAAAATAGAAAACCATTCCCTGACATCTTTCTTCGATGCAGAATTCAGCATCGAAATTTTTGATGCAGGATCCTGCATAGAACTAATTTGACCCCCCTCAGTCTTTTTGCCAACATTGGGGTGCCCAATCCCTGTGTTGGCATGCATTCCACTAATGTGGCACACTGGGAACCCACCCAGTGTGCGGAAATAATTTTATTTTAAATAAATTTTCCAACACCAGGATTTCCACTCGGATGCCCCGTCCCTATACTCTTATTGCTGACATATTGGGGTACCCAATCCCCATGTCAGCATGTATCCCTTATTGTGGCACACTGAGAGTCCCCCAGTGTGCCCAAATATATGCTTTCATATTTAATTTGTAAAATAAAGAAAACTGTCTCTAACGTCTGTTTTTCCTGTAAAAAAGCGGTCTCTTGTCATCTCCCAGTCCCTCCCCATCCCCACCCTCCCAATGAGCACCACCTCCCCACACCCCTTTAACCCATACTTTCCTCGGAGGTCGGCACTGTCATCTTCTCTGGACTGGGACATGTCTGCACTTTTAAAGCCAAAACTGCAAACTGAAGAATCAAAGGTAAGTGCCGAGTAATGGCAGTCAATGGGGTTTTCAACTTATGTTGATATTGCAGCCATTTTTAGAATTTGGGCCCGAAATTTTTAATATTAGAGGTTCTTGAGATCCCATCTCATGAACACTGAAACTGTTATTTTGTTACTCTGTCCCAAAAGGTGATTTTGAGTCACTGCATGGAATCACCTTTCAGGACCAATTAATGAAACAACAGTGCCACTATTCATGAGATGGGGTCCCAAAAGCCCATGTTGCAAATCTGGTGAAAAATGATAAAAATTACTGTTTTAGGAGTGTGCATTGTGCAGTTTCTACTGCGCTTGTAACTTTGTCAATTTTTAATATTTTCACTCCAGATTTTCAGCATTGCCATTTTTCACACCTCCTTATGAACAGTACAGCTGTTATTTTCACCCGTGGCGCAAAATGGCAACGGTATCACAGCGAAATCAACGTTCAGGATGGATTAACAAAGTCACAGTGCCACTGTTCATGAGGGGAGATCCCAAAAAGCCCATGTTGAAAATGTGGTGAAAAAATTTCAAAACATGATCACATTACAAGCAATACATGTTGCGCAGTTTCTATGCACGCTCATAACTTTGCCAATTTTTTCATATTTTCAGGTTAGAGAGTGCCCGTCCGTGGAAGCATTTAAGAGATCCCTGAAAAGTTATTTATTTTTGCTGGCATTTGGTTAAGTTTATTTCATGGATATTTTATTGTTTTATGTCTTTATTTATTAGCGTTGATGTTTTATCTCTGTTTTGTATTAGCGCTTTGATTTCTTGAAAAGCGTTTATAAATAAATTTTGATTTGATTTGATTTGATTCACTCAGATTTTCAACATTACCATTTTACACACCACCTCATGAATAGTACAGCTTTCATTTTCCAAATTTTGCCAAAAATGTTTTCGCACTTATTGCATAAAAGCGGCATTACAGTTGCAGAATTACATTTCAACAGGGATTTGAAAGTTTTCTGTACTGGGTACATGTGGTGAGGTGATAATAAGGTCATGTTGAACATTTGAGTTGAAAATTATTTAAGATGGCACAGTTATGACTATTTGTTACAGTCTTGCTATGCCTGCTCGTAACTTCATGTGTGGAAGTGCAAGGGCTAGAGACCCCTGTTTTTCCACAGCTAGATACATATGTGCATCTGCGGACTCCCACCATGACATATGGATACTGTTATACTGTTGTGATGGAAGGATCCCACTGTAATTTATGGATACTGTTGTACTATCTCGATGGAGGGATGGGAGCGCAGCCTCACAGTAAAATGAGAATACTATTATGCTACCTCAAAAAGTAAGGAAATTAGTTGCAAAAACTTTGTTAATGCATCAGTTAGGGTTGAAGTGACAAATATAGGGAAATGAGACATTAAGGGTGAGCCCCTAACAACCCCACATCCAACCTCACCAGCCCATCCCACACCCACCCTCCACAGACTAACAGGCATTGGGGTGTGCCTTGGGGTCATCAGGCCTAACTCTCACCCCATTTCACATGTAAGAAATTTGACATGGTACAGTATAGGAGAATGGGATGATAGTTAGGCTCAATGACCCCAAGGCACAGCCTGACATCTGTTGGTCTGTGGAGGGTGGGTGTGGGGTGGGCTTGTGTGTTTGGATTAGTAATAGGGCTCACCCCTAATGTCCTCATTTCCCTATTTTGTTACTTCAACCCTAACTGATGTATTAACAAAGTTTTTGCAACTAATATAATGGAAATTGCAAAACCTTCGATTATGCTCTAGTTAGTTAAAGCCACAGTAGGGAATGGTGGCATTAGGGTGTAAAACCTAACACCCCACTCCTGCACTGCACACACCAACAGGCATCATGGGTGTGTCTTGGGGTCATCAGCCTAATGCTCACCCCATTCCATAAGTAAATAAGCTGAGATGGGTACAATATAGGAGAATGGGGTGCGCATTAAGGCTGACAACCTCAGGGTACACCCCAATGCCTGTTGGTGTGTGTGCAGTGTGGGGGTGTGGTGCTAGGTTTGGAAACCCCTAATGCCACATTTCCCTACTTTGTAGCTTTAACACTAACTAGAGCATTAACAAAGATTTTGCAATTTGTTTCCTACTTTTGAGATAGTATAATCATATCCTTGTTTGCTCCTCTGAGGGCCCTGCACTTCCATTTGTAGAACAACAGTGACCAAATTGTCAGCACAGACATGTTACTATCCTACCTCATGCCCAGTACAGAAAATTCCCAAATCCCTGCCAAAACATAATTCTGTGCAATTGCAACACTGTTCCATGCCACAGGTGCAAAAACACATATTGGCCAAGATTTGAAAAGTGGCAGTTGTGATATACATGAGGTGGGGTAATAAGATGGCTATGTTAAAAATCTGGGGTCAAAATACTGGAAATTTCTCAAGTTACGAGCGTGCGTAACAAAATTGAAATGAATAGTCATCACATTGGCATTTTTACATGTTTTGACTCCAAATTGTCAGCATATCTATCTTATTACCCTATCTCATGTACCCAGTACAGAAAAGTTTTGAATCCATGCCAAACCATAATTCTGCGCAACTGCATCCCCATCCCGCACCACAGGTGTGAAAACTCATTTGGTCAGAATGCAAAATATGACAGCTGTGACATAGGAAGGCAATGTTGAAAATCTGGGGTCAAATATTGAAAATTTCCAAAGTTATGAGCGTACACAGTGACATTGCAATGAATGACCATAACTTTGGCAGTTTTGCATATTTTGACCCCAAATTTTCAACAAAGTCTTCTTATGACCCCACCTCATGAACAATATGACTGTCATTACACAAATCCTGCCTGAAAGGTGAATTTGCCAAGCAATCACAAAATCACCTTATGGTGAGAGTTGTGTAATGACAGTGCTATTGTTCATGAGTGGGACCTAATTAGCTATGTTAAAAATTTGGTGCAAGAATGTCAAAAATGGCTGAGTTGTGAATAAAAGTTGAAACCCCATAGAAATACATTGAACCGCATTTACCTTAGATCTCATATTGCAGTCACCGATTCCAGCAGCAAGACATGTCTTCAACTGGGAGCCGGATTTTGAACCTGGGACCTTTTCAGGTGAGTGAGGGTGTGGGGGTGTACTCGGGGTGCAGAGTGGTGGGTGCTGAGTGGGAGGTTAGGTTGGGGGTTGATTGGTGAGGGACCATTTTCTTTTTACAGGTTTGGCTAAAAACAAAATAAAAAAAATAATTGAAGGACAGTTTTCTCTATTTCAGGATTGTACCTGAAATCGAGGGTGAGGGGTGCCACTAGACACCAGGAAACAATTTTTCTTTAACAAGGATGGTGATTGGAGGGTGGGGGCTACAGACACCACAGAAGAAATGCTAACTAATGGGGATGGTGATCGATTGGTGGATGGGGAGGTGCCACTAGACAATAGGGAATAAATCTCAGTAAGGGACAAGGGACAGTGATTGATTGGTGGGTGGGGGTGCCTCTAGACACTAGGGAACAAATTTTAAATAACGTGGATGGCGATCGAAGGGTGGGGAGTGCCACTGGACATCAGAGAATAAATGAGGATGGCGATCGGCAGGTGGGGGTGCCACTAGACACCAAGGAATAAAGGGATGGTGATCGATGGGTGGGAGGTGCCTCTAAGCACCAGGGCATAGCTCCCAACCTTTGAAATAAAGGACAATAACATTCAGAATGAGTGACAATGAGGGACACAGCCTCAAACATTGAGGACGAAGCCCAGAATGCTGTGAAAACATTGTGTTTACTTATGCAAAGTTTATTGTTGATTAAGCATCTCAGAATATTATGAATTTCTGTTTTAATGTCTGACTTTACAGCATGTTTTCTGTGTTGGCAGCACCTTTTCCAGGAGGAACAGTAGAGGAACAGAGTAATTTCGAGGGGTATTATAAGGGACATCCCTCATAATCAGGGACAGTTGATTGGTATGCACTAGGGAAGAATTTTAAAGCAAGGGGGATGGCGATTGGAGAGTGGGGGGTGCAACTAGACACCAGGGCAAGGGCGGCTCACAGCTGACACTGCAGCTGGCAGCACAAGTTCAGGTGCAGCTGCAGAAGTCAAGAAATTTGTGCTGTTTTCATACAGAGAGCATGGGGGAAAGTGCTCCTCTCACTAAGCTGGGTACCCAGGATTTTAGGTGCTCAGAAAACTTATTTCTGGCCATGGACTTAACAAACAAACATCAGAATCCAAAATCCCTGCATTTTGTGTATTTTCCACGTTTGTTGATTTGTGGAAAAATTCAACAAGATGGTGGTTGGCATGGCATGAAAATGTTTGGTGCCCTGCAATTCAGTGGTGCAAAGCAAAACCGCATTTGCAAAATCAATGTTTTACTTTTGTTGTTGAATGTTATCTCAAATACCCTACTGCACATGTGCAAGTCGGAAAACACTAAACTTTTAAAGCCTTATAACTCTGGAACCCTTTAATTTTTTCACCAGATCTGTCAAATGTACCCTTGAAACATGACAAATGTCAGTATTAGGTAGAATTACTTTTCTATTACTTTCTATTACTTTTAGAAACGTGTTCCAGGAAGTTCTGTGCAGTCACTAGCAAGGATGGAGATGTACTAGAAAAGTAAATGCACTTTACAGTTACAGTTACATATTTCTTTTTATATAAAACAATACAAAATAATAAGAAATTATAACAGATTACATCTATTTGACAGTAATACGTTGGTTACTAGTTACTTTCAAATAAATGTAATCAGTTACAATACGTATTCCTTTTCTATAAAAAGAAATAACTGTAACTGTATATTACATATATTTTAGTACTTCTCCATCCTTGACAGTGACTGCACAGAGCTTCCTGGAACAAGTTTCCAAAAATAACTTACCCAACACTGCAAATGTCCCTGCAAGTTTGGGATAAAAGTTACATTCCATGCAGGCTGTAGGCAGAGCAAAAAAAAAAAAAACATTGTTAAGTATAGAAACAAATTAAACATTTACAAAAAATGACACATCTGGATTTCAGAAACTGCACAAGCTGCTGTCACAAAATTTCCACACATCAAGACATTGTCTCTAGACAACACATACAAAATTGCAGTTCATTTCATCACAGGGGCAAAGAATATTAATATACAAAGTTAGGAGTTTAACATTGAACACCCTACTCAACCCTAACTATAGGAGTGATACCGCGCCCCTATAATTATGGTCTTTTGCAGTATGTTTTCGAATTTCTGGACTGACCCTGGTCAACCATGGTTAGCTATGGTTCATCCATGTTTGACTATGGTTTGTCCTTGCTCGTAAGAGCATGAGGATGGGACAGCAATAGTTCATCCATGTTTGACTATGGTTTGTCCTTGCTTATAAGATCATGAGATACTGTAGCAACCAGATCTGCATAATTTGTTTGCATATCAAATTGCAGTCTTTGACACTTTAAACTCTTAATTACAGTCTATTTTTTACAATTTATGAATAATAAAATAAGGTATATGTAAAGACATTAATTACTTGAGCATGCAAAATTACTATGAGAAGTCACCACATCTTGAAAGAGTTTAGATTTATGGTGGTATACTGTGTATAGGTATATAGCCATTCTATCAGTTATGAATGAGAGTGACTCCATTAGAAGAGGAACAACAGCAGCAATGGGTAGCAAATAAAGCTGTTTCAAAAGCATGTGTTAATAACATATAATAACTGGTCAGCAATTTTTCCATAGGCTGAACAAGTTATAATTTGCCATTATAATCCATGAGTTATAACGGCAAACACATGCCACTTCAATCAAAAAGAGCCACATCCTGATTGGCTCCCCACTTCCCATAGGCTAAACACATTAACAAACATGGCGACTCCTCATCCGCTTACCGAGAGCCATACAGATAACCATCACACAGGACATCCTGTTTTCTTTTAAAACCTCTTGTTTTGTTTAAAACCTCTTATCTGGTTGATCCTGCCGTCTGTAACCCACACAGCACAACATCTCCTGAGAAATGCCTCTGAAACAGAGCACTGCGCTGGAAACGGCTCCGAAGCATTAACAGAGGTAAGCGCCACTGCAACAAGTGAAAGTAAAAAAAACAAAGCACAAAGAAACGATTGTAAAAAAAAGATGCCTAACAAACAAAAATCTAGTGTGTGTGTCTGTGAATCACAGACAAACAGCATCAATGTGGGAAAAAATTGCTGACCAGCAATTATAAATAATAAAAGATGGGAAAGTGTGTTTAAAATTCGAAATTAATGGTTGCCCTTGGTGTGGGATGCTTTAATAAACCCCTCAGGCTTCACCCTTGGGGGTTTGTGTAGCATCCCACACCTTGGGCAACCATTAATTTCTCATTAACACACTTCCCCATCCATTATTGTATATGTATTCATTACAGAATGTTGTGCAGATAGTATGTACTCATAATAGAATGATAAAGTTGTTGAACAAAATGAAATGAGCCGTGTAGAATTTTATTTTGCTATGTATTATGGTTGACCATGGATGACCCTGGTTATTGAACCATTCGAGATCTTGTTTTGACTATTGTTGACAATGGTAGACCATGGTTCAACAATCCTGTCCTCTGTTCACCCATGTTGGTGCACCAACAAAGTGCAGCTCCATAAAAGGAGTGCTGGCAAAGGGGTGACGCCAAGGTGGTGGCATGCAATATATGCCCCCAGCCAGACCCACACGGTGTCAGCATAATTTTCTGTGGAGGCATGCCCCCACCTTCTTTAAATAAATATAAACACCCACCCTAGTCACACAAGGCAGAGGTAAAGAATGGCCCCATAGCTCACAGTACCAGATGTTCTCTGATCCATGATACCCAAATGACAGACCTGATGGTGAGCACTTTCTTGACGGGATACCCCTGTCCTCAGCAGGGAAACCCACTGTTGCTTTTTAAACCCATTATTATATGAATATGTTATGACCATGGTAACAATATACTTATCATACTAAAATGTTATCAAAATCATGACCAAAATATGTTGAGACATTACCATGTCCAGGCCATGTTTAATGGTTTAATCGTATATGATCATGTTTGGTAGAGTACGATATACACACACATCTAAACATGGTCAAACTTGGTAAAAACAATGCTAAAACAGGGATGACCATGTCTGATCATGTTTCAAATGTGCTACAACTCAGGTGGTGTGCTGTCATCCCTTCTAAAATACACATGCTGTGCAGCACCAACAGATGACTTGATGCCAGTTAATTGAATTGGCACTCAAGACACAGTATAACAACACATATCTTACCATGTGATGGCTTTGTTTTTACAGTGCTAGGTGTCACAAAAGAAGCAAACAGGGAAAGTGCAGCATTTATGTAACAAATTCGCTAATGTCCCCAGGCAGGAAGGCCACAGATCCACTCAGGCATGTACCTTATACATAGAAACAAAATTTACCAGCCGATAAGCACTGCTTGGCCCATCTACTCTGCCCATTTTCTCTATCTAAGTATTACTGCAGATCCTACTTGATTTTCAGCCCATTCACCCCACCCCCAACACTTCACTTTCTCTAGGATTCCCTTATGCCTATCCATACATTCTTGAACTCCACCACTAGTTTACCCCACCCTCGCTGGAAGTCTGTTCCATTTTAAAACCTCATGTTTATGTGGGCTTTCCTCTTCCACTGTCATTCAAAGAACTTTAGGGAACACATCAGAGGACATTGAAATGTTATTTCACTAACATGTCCCCTTATGTTTCTGGTCAGGAAGGGTGACTGTGGAAGTGGAACTCCCAATTAAGCAAGACTGTTATGGTTTCAAAAATACACTTTACAGAATGTCATACTGTATATTTACTTCACAACTACTTCCAGTGATATCAGTTGCATCAGATAGGGACTATTTCAGGATGTCATCCACGGCATGGTTGCCTTCTAATGTTCTTTGCCATGAACAGTCCACTATGGTTGTATGTTTTTCTTGCCTTGGCTGTAATGTCACAATCAGGGCATTATGATGACTTATGTTTCTTCTTGCCTTTCACAAACATGAATATTACAACTGGCATCTGCAGAATGCCATTGCAGCACAATCCAATATAATTTGGCCTTCAAGTCATGCTATTCTTTGTTACTAAGAGTATTTAAACGAAAACATAGGCTTTGCTCTGCATAGTTTATTTTTTTTTAAGTTTTATTGACCAGATAAAGCGCACTAGAAAATATATACAGTATCTATTTGCAAGAACTATCTGGGAGACAACTGAGTTAACAAGCTGTAAGGAAGAACGTAACATACAATGCAAGTCCAAGTCAGGTAACAAAGTACCATAAGTTCCCAATCTGTGGTTGGATACAGCTAACTAGTCCATTAATAGTCCAGAATAATGCAACAGTCTATCCACTGGAAGAGTGTGTGGCATTCAAGTCACTACACAGTAGTCATATCAGCAAATACAATTAAAAATTAGCAACAAAGTTAAATATCAACAAGTGCTTTGAGCAAACTAGAAAGTAAGGTCAAGTGCAACTGCAGGCAGAGTCGGACTGCAGACAGAGTCGGACTGCAGGCAGAGTCGGACTACAGGCAGAGTCGGACTGCAGGCAGAGTCGGACTACAGGCAGAGTCGGACTACAGGCAGAGTCGGACTGCAGGCAGTCCAAAGAAATCTAAACAGGAAGTGAAAGGAGAAGCTATTAACCAGCAGCGGCCTACACATAGAGTCCCAGAGTCTGGCTGCAAAAGGTAACACAGGCCTGATTCTCCCATATTGATATTACCCTTAGGGACAACCAGCGGCGTGTTAACATTTGACCTCAGGTGGCAGGACTGATGAAAGAGCTTAAGTAAGTTGGCAAAAGGAGCAGGGGTAGAACAAAATGTATTCATCATTTGAGAGGTAAAACTAGCTACAGGTTTATAGCCCAGATATGGGGTCTACAGTGGCACCTAGCATTGCTAACCTCTTTATGGAACATTTGAGCAGTATACAGTATATACTTTGAAGCACATCAGCACAGCCTCTCCAGTGGCTGAGATATATTGATGATATCTTCATGATCTGGGCACAGGAAGAGAAGAGGCCATATAAATTCTATATCTGGATGAACAACCTTCATTCCAGTATCAAATTCACAATTAATTCTAAAACAAAAATAAACTTTCTGGATGTTGTGCTACTGGTACAAAATGGGAGAGTTGAAACAGACCTGTACAGCAAACCAGCTGATAAAATGTATGCCTCTCTTACCCAAGTCCCGCTATACTCCAAAACACGAGTAAAAGTATTCCATGCAGTTGTGCACTGTGACAATGTAGAATCTATTCTCATGATAGAAACAGAATTTGCTGGCATATAAGGATCGTTTGGCCCACCTAGCTTGCCTATTTTTCCCTGCCTATAGTATCACTGCAGATCCTGCTTGACCTCTGGCTCATTGACCCACCCCTGTTCTTGAACCCCACCCCTGTTTTAACCCCCACCACTGATGCTGAAAGACTGTTCCAGGAATACACCACTCTTTCTGTGAAGAAGTACTTTCCCTTATCTCTCCTGAATCTGCCCCCCTTCATCTTCATATCATGCTTCCTTGTACTTGAGCCATTTTTTCTGAAAAATACTTCCCTCCTGTACCTTATTTACCCTCCTGAGGTATTGAAAGTCTCTGTCATATCCCCTCTCTTTCTGTCCTCTCTTCCAGGCTGTACATATTTAGGTCCTTAAGTTTCTCTTCATAGGACTTCTGATACAGACCCTGCACCACTTTAATTGCCTTCCTCTGGTCTGCCTTCACTCTGTCTATGTCCTTCTGGAGATGTGGTCTCCAGAACAGGATCATACTGTTAGCGGGTCTTATAAGTGAGCTATACAGAGCTGTAGCACCTCCCTCTTTCTGTTGGTAATATCCCTCCTGTGCACCTCACTATCCCACTAGCCCTACCAACTGCCTAGTCTCACTGCCTGGCTACCTTTAGGTCATCCAATATGATCACCCCCAGCTCCTTCCTACTTGGTGGTCATCAGTACCACTACTCCCATTTATACTCTGCACTGGGTTTCTGTGTTGCAAGTGTATTACTTTGCATGTTTTGTATTGAAACCCAGTTGCCATACCCTTGACCACCTCAAGTTTTCTCAGGTCTCTGCTTATCCTTTCCACCCACTCCCACTGGAGTGTCAAGCACAAAGAGGCAGACCTTCCATTCTATCTCCTCTGCAATGTCCCTTATAAAGTGTACTGGGTGAAAATAGCAATGCCATAATAGCACAGTCAAAACCAAATTAACCAAATTGTGGTCACTGTGTTTTGGTTTGTCCTTAGGTAGTGGTTGGTGTGTTCATGGACCACTACCATTGGCACTAATATTACGGTCACTGTTTGGTTGGGCACTGTGTAGAGCGCACCATTTTGCCTTCACTGTTTTAGACTCGCTATTCTTGTTTACACAGTCCTGACTTAGTGCTCTTATAAAGACATTAAAGGGACCGGTCCCAGCACTGATCCCTGAGGCACCCTACTGGTCACCCTCTCTTCCTCTGAGTGAACTTTGTTTACCTCCACCCTCTGTCACCTATCCCCTAACCAATTCCTTACCCAGTTTCCCACCTTTGGACCCACTTTTAAGCTACCCAGCTAGCTTACTAGCCTCCTATATGAAACTGTGACAGAGATCCTGCTACGCTTGAGGACCAACCTTTCTTAAATCTGTTGCAACAGTTCTTCTGTTTCTTAACCTAATCTATCCTTTACAATTTCTAGTCAATAAGGCTGGCCACCTATGGGCACCCCCCTCCCCTTTCTTAACTATGCAATAGTGTCCTTTTTCATTTTTCTTTTCCCTCTCAGGTTCTCGTACAGGGAGGTTATTGTGGTGACCTCCGAGCTGACCTAAAACAATATGCTGTGTTTATCATTATTGGATTTAGTATGTAATAGCACTATGTCATAAAATACCTTTATGTATATATCTTATGTTTATGAAACCTGTAAATGTTGAAAATGCCATTGCAACAGGTGTTTTTGATAAAGGTAAAAAGTACTAGGTGACTGTATTATAGAAATTAAGTTGGCCGTGTTGTTAAATGCATGTAAATTGGTACCATGCATTCCTGCTGTAAACTGAGCCAATCTGAAATTTCATGGTGACTTGCATATATCCCATGATGCTTTGCAATATGGAAGTATGTGTGAAGTTGTATTTCTTTAAAACTTGGCTTATTGTCAATGCCCTTTGGGGTAGCCCTTGTTTCAGTGCTTCTGCGCTGAAATTCTTTGTCTCCATCTTGTTTTTTTGTTTTTTTTCATTTTGAGCCCCATCACCAAAGCAAACAAGGTAACCATAGGGATGAAGGGTTTTCATTGAAAAGTTTAGTTTAGTAGATCAGTGAGTCAGTGAGTGCTGACAAGTGCAGAGGAACAACATAGAGATACAGAATGGGTAACCATACAGAACCAGTGTGTTCTGCCACAGAAGGTCTGATTCCTTTGACCTCAAGAGGCGAGAAACAGAGTCCTGAGAATCAGAACCCGAGGTGGGAACTACATCGGTTCTGTAAGTAGTTACCCATTTGGTATTTTTATAGTGTGTGGTGTCCTTTTCAGGCTTTTTATATTCAGTTTATTCATCCTGAAAGAAATTGTCTCAGAGTGCTATGAAGCGATTTGTGTGGTTGCTAGGGACTGGGCATCCCTAATTTAGCAGTGTATGCTGCCATTGGTTGATTCTCTTGTGTGGGAGTGATTTTCTTAAACAAAAAATGGTGGCGATCAGATATCTTGCTTAGCGAGAGAAGAAATTGACAGTCAGCCAAAATTGTAAGTAAAGTATCATATCTGGTTGATCCTGCATTAAAATTAACAGTACCCATTTCAGAAAACGCCATGTTACTTTTCAGTCAGTTGTAAATAATGTTGACTTGCGTGGTTTTCTGTTCATATTCAACCCGCAGCTCAAGTTTTCAAATCTAAATGAATGGAACACTGTTCTGCATGTACGGTCAGTACAGCATTCCATTCAATTTGCTGACTGTGGTGAACAGCTTTTCAGTAAGGTGGACTTTGAGCTGAGAACAACATTCTACCATACACTATATGCATAGTGTTTTACTGCAAACTGATGTATTGAAGAAGGAATATGATATTTCTGAAGGTTATCTTCTATATTTTTAATAAACATCACACAGAGATTGTGTGCTGAAACTGAAGTTCGGTGTCTGGTCCATCTGTTATCCCACAGCCCCTCCACAGGAACAGCATTGAAAGCCTTATTGAAATTTAGGTAGGCAGCATCCACTGTTCCACCCTAGTCTAATCCTTTGGCCACACAGTCAAATAACTCTGTCAGATACATTTGACATGGCCTCCTTCCACCCCCCTGAATCTATGCTGCCTCAGGTCTTGTAACCCATTGGATTCAATATATTCCACAATCCTTTCCATCACTAATGACTCTGTTAACTTTCCCATCACTGAAGTCAGGCTGGCTGGCCTATAATTGCCAGACTCATCCCTGCTATCACTTTTGCAAAGTGGGACTACATGTTCCCTCCTTCAGTCCTCTGGAATCACTCCTGTTTCCAATGAGCTGTTAAATAGAACTGCCAGAGGTGTAGCCAGTACCTGCCTGAGCTCACCAACCCTTGGATGCATACTCCATCTGGCTCAGATAAAGGTCATCAAAGGGAACTGCAGTGAGGGAGTACTGGCTGCACCTCTTTTAATAGAAGGTGCAATGAACTGAACAGCTTCCTGGTTCAGAGGAGATAACTGAAAAGAGAGGTTCAGCAACAGATGGACCAAGCAAAACTGATCTCAAAGGAAGATTCATTCAAACACAGAACCAAACAATTTTAACAGAATACAGCACCACTGATGGTGACCTACCATTCTGAAATTCTGGATTACCCCTACCGGGCATAATTAAGAATCATGACCCTCTGCTGCAACAATGCCCATGAATTGGAATGGCTTTTAACTCTCCATACTTTTCTAGCATTCTGTAGATGCAAAAATGAAATAAAAATGTATACTGGACTCACTAATCCCCTCTAACTCCTCAGTTTATACTCCCAGTTGCTTCAAATGGAAATCTAAAAGATGCTGTACTTTTTAATACCTAAGAGAAAGTGACAGCTTCCCAAGCCACTCTGTAGGAACTCACTACAAGATCAATGAAAGCATAGACAGTGGGACAAAACAAGTGATTTACTGTATCAGTTGTAAATGATCAGGACAGCAATACGTGTGTTAAAAAAAAAGACTTGTTAAGGAAAGGCTTAAAGGGAAACATTGGAAAAGACACAGCTTTACCCAGGTGCTACAAAAATGCTTGATTAGTGCTTTCAGACTCATTTTTTTTTATTTCCCTCTAATTTATTTTTTAGTGATTTAAACAGTGGCCTTCAATTTTCACTTTATTGCTGGCAACCACCATTTCATAATAGCAGTGAGCTTCCTGAGCTCACTTTATGCTAATATGTCCTGCCAACCAATAGCAGAGGTCAAACAGGCATATCAACATAAAGTGAGTCTAGGAAGCTTACTGCTGTTCAGGAGATAGTGGCTGCCAGCAACAGAAATTGGAAGTTGTGGGTTGCTGTTTTAAATCATAAAAAAGTTATTGCTGTCTGATAGCATTAATTGAGAGCTTCTGTAGTGTAAGTGAGGAAAGCTGCGTCTTTTCAGTGTTTTCCTTTAAGCAGATACATACTGTATGTACAGTACTCCATCTCAAAAAGATGGACACTGTCACCGCTGGAATTTCAATCAATTAGGCCATATTGCCAGCTTGTTGATATTTACGTAGCTGCTATTTGGAAAGTTGTCAATCAATGCAATATTTTCCATAGTGCCAAGCTCAGTACTTTGGAGTCATGAGGAATGAACAAATTGGTCTAAATATTTAATTTGCTTTTTAATTGTCTTGTTACATCATTTTTCCTTAATTCAGTGGTGTTTTCTCACCCTACCTCTATTTAGGTGTTTACCTTTTATCGCTCTCTTTTGTTCACTCTGTTTCTCCCCAGTTGAGTAACTCATCACCTTTATCTTATTCTCTCACTTCTAATTGTGAATTGGCATCCTTTTGGGAACCACATTATGATTTCTGTTTTAAACAAGTGCTGTTGTTTTCTTCCTTTCTTCTCCCTCTCTCTCTCTCTCTCTCTCTTTGAAGTACCCCTGTTTAAACCAAATATATTCAGCCTCTACCCATACTTGAGGAAAGGCTGCCTTTTGCAGCATGAAAAGTTGTATTCAATTTCATTATATTTATTTTCTTTTGCCATACTGTTTTGATACCTTAAAGAATAAAATCTAGCAAGCAGATCACAATCATTTTCACAACAAGACTGTAATGTCACAAGGAAGTGATTATGAATTCAGTCCCCAAATAATCCTCATCTGTTTCATTTTATTTATTTAGTTGCTGCTGCATCATGATTGCTTCATTTCAGTTAAAATCTAATTTTTAAGCAGATCCTGGGGGCAAGAACAAGATCAGTAGCAGTATTTCATACATGAGGTTACATAGGATCCTGTATAATAGTTCACAATCACTCATCATACAAGTACAGTATATGCAATTAATTAAGGTTGGGAGGACTGGCTCTGTGTTAGATCCTGTCCCCCTCCCCCCTCACACACACAGAATGGTAGTTTACTCACCTGGTAAAGGTGATTATAAAAGCACCTTCTTACAGCACTCCAAGTCTCAACACATGGGTTATAAAGCGCTCTTCTTATAGGCTGATGCACAAAGGAATCCCAAATTCGAAATCTGATCCCTCTCCTTCCTTGTAGCTCCCAGAATCCCCAGTATGTAGTCTTCCAGAGCTTATGGTACTCCTGAAATTATAATTGAGAAAATCCATTCTGACAACCCTCCTCCGTCCACTAGAGGCAGTTAGTGGGTATAAAGAGGTACGCTACACACTTTAATGCTGTGTGAAAATTACTATTTACTTTCCACTGTAGGCCTTTTAACATTTCCATCTGTTACACATATACTGTCGGTGTAGGACGTATGTCCGCTACTTATATCTTCATTGAACAGTATTGCAGAAACATTCTTTAAGTCATAATATACAATTCACTCATTTTATCTGCTTCTTATGTTCCTCCTCAATGGGTGGGATATGGAGTGCTGTAAGAAGGTGCTCTTATAATCACCTTTACCAAGTGAGTAAACTACCATTATTTATCGCACCTTCTTACAGCACTCCAAGTCTCAACACATGGATGATTGTAAAGCAGTATTAGACTTGTTTTGGAAGGGAGGAGGAATATTACTCAAAGCTGTCTGAAGAACCTTGCGACAAAACTCTGAGTTACCTGTTAGTCTAGTATCCAACTGGTAGTACCTGGTGAATGTATGTGGAGATGCCCAGGTTGCTGCCTGGCATATCTCCCTTAACGATACAGCATTACGCTCTGCCCTAGAGGTGGCCACCGCTCTCGTGGAATGTGCCCTGATATGTGATGGAGGGTATTACCACCTGCCTGTAGGCCCGAGATATGGTGTCTCAGAGCCATGTTGCTATCATGGACCTGGAAGCTGTTAGACCCTGTTTCTGCCCTTGGTGTAGAATGAACAGTCTGTCTGACTGTTGGAAGCTCTCTGTCCTGGCCAGGTATGTCTGGAT
Source organism: Neoceratodus forsteri (assembly GCA_016271365.2). Lineage (NCBI taxonomy): Eukaryota > Metazoa > Chordata > Ceratodontiformes > Ceratodontidae > Neoceratodus > Neoceratodus forsteri. Next base: position 948,858,364 of record CM028133.1, on the reverse strand, counting down.
TGCATGAGCTGGGTCTAGGCAGTGAAGGGTGTCCTGCTGGGATCCCTTCTTCAAGATAGAGGTAGGAACAGTGATTTCCTGAGAGGTGTGGAAGGCATTGGCCACCTTCGGGATGAAAGACAGGATGGGTTTCCATTTTGAATCTTTGGTACCAGACAAACTGGTTTACAAATTTTAGGTCTAGGATAGGTCTGAGGTCCCTGGTCTTTTTTGGGACTGGAAAGAATACTAAGTAAATGCCAGAATATCTCTCTTGATTTGGAACCGATCTTACAGCTCTGCTGTGTAGCAACTGATTTAGGATAGCTCTTACTTGCTGAGAGGTTGTTCTATCTCTTGTGACATGTGATTCTATGTACCTCTCTCGTCTTGGGATTGTATTGAACTCTATGGCATAACTGTGTGAAATTGTCTCCTTGACCCATCTATCCTGGATTGATTCAGTCCAGGTTGTGGTGAAGTGTTGCAGTTTTTCCCCCACTGTGCCCGCATGGTCCTGGACCTGTGAATTCTCATTGGCGGAATCCCTTATTAGACTTGTTTGGTTTGAAACCTTGTTTGGCATTGTAATGTGTGCCTCTGCCTTGATTGCTTTGGTAACCCTGTTTGTTGTTGAAGAAGTCTGGCTTGAACCCACATGACCGCCTGTCTTGTCCTTGGTGGTGCTGGCCCCTCTTGGCCCTGTTCAAGTAGGGATGAAATCTGTGGGTCTGAAAGGATGGCAGGGTAGCCTGGCCACCCTGGTCCTTGTCATCCCATTTCTTAACAGTAAATTCTTCTATCCTGGGTCCAAAAACCTTGTCACCCGAGAACTTTAATTTCATCATTCTGGCCTTTGAGTCTTGATCAGCATTCCAGAGCTTTAGCCATACATGTCTCCTGGCTCTGTTGATAGAAGCTGCTGACCTGGAGGCCATCTTAAAACTGTCAATAGTGGCATCTGCCACGTACCTCATGGCCTGGATAGCATAATCCATGGTGGCCCATGGTTACTGGATTCAAAGATGTCCTGTTGAGCTCCCTCCAACCATCTGAGGATGTCTCTCGTCGAGTAAGTTGCGGCCATGGAGGCCCTCATGTTCATGATCATCATGTCATGGACTTTTCTGACTATCTTGTCCACCCTTCTATCCATAAGGTCCCTCAGGGCTGATGCCAATTCTGAAGGTAGTACTGTTTTGTTATTCAGGGAGGAGACCTCTGAGTCTACTTTTGGTGTGGATGCCCAAAGCTTCTCCTTATCATTAGACAGCGGGTACCTTCTTTTGAAGGTTCCCTTCTCTCTGGTCTTAATTGGGTTGGGCATCTCCCATTCTTTGGCTAATATGCTTTCTAGTGCCTTGCATACTGGGAAGTAAGTGGAGGATTGTCTTTTCTCTCGCACCAAGGGGTCTAGTTTGCAGTCCGGTTGCTCCACCGGTTCATCAATCCTGAGTGTCTCACATACCACCCTGATGAGCTCAGGGACAGCATCGAAGGGGCAAAGTTGGGCTGCCACATCCTCCTCTTCTTTCTCCTCCTCCTCCTCCTCTTCAATGAGCTCATTCCCAGACACCTCTGAGATGTTGTCCGAGTCTGGGATGTTTCGGGGCCACTTTGGGTGTGGGTGCTTTCTTGGGGACCTGGGTTGTTTTTTGGGTCCCAGGGCATCAATTCTGTCCAGGAGCTTCTGAAATCGTTGCACTTCCACACTCTGAGATGAGGTGGAGGCACTATCATTAATAGGGTCCTTGTCTGTGGACCCTGAGTGAAGGGTAAAATCCCTCAGTTCGGTGTCCACCAAGCATAGTGAGCATAGGTCCCCGAGATCTGAGGTTAGCAGGATATTGGGGCATTTTTTGCATATTCTTCTGACTGCTGTCATTGTTCTGAAAGACATAATACAATTGACTTTAAGGAAGGGGCAGTGGTTACTGGCTAACTGTGTCTACTGGTCAAATAGTAGTTAGTCGCTAGCTGCACAATGTCAGCATTGAGAAGTACCTCAGGCTGTAAAATTCATATTTTGCCCCTAGAACCTGCCAGTTGTAGTTTAAATAGGGGTCCTGTTCCTTTAAGGATGCTGGCAGAGAAGCGGGAGCCATTTTAGGAGAGGAGGTCAGCGTTCCTCACAATTTTGGGTGACTAAATCCTCATTGTTTCAGTGGGAGTCTCGTGAGATTTCGGGGTTGTTCTCTTGCTGTAGCGAGGAGCAAATATGGCGGCTGTAGGGAGAAGATCATTAGGAAACCCCCCGTGGAGGAAGTGTGGTGGATCCGAGCGCTAACCCTGTTGAGGAGAAGTCAAGCTGGAGTTGGAGAGGCGATGCCCTTAAGTAATTCAACTAGATTCTGATAAGGGTGCTAAGCGAGCTATCTCTCTCCCATTTCCTCCAGACAGGTTGGGGGGTATGGAGGTAAGATCCTGTGGCGGTCATGGCTGAACGAGGTAAATCACGACCTCCAGACCAGCCAGTAAGTCAGGAATTATAGTGGATCCCATGCTCCTCAGACAAGAGCCTCCCTTCCAGCTGAATGAGATGAGCTGGAGGGGGATAAACAGGCGGTCTGGCCACTCACCTTGGATGCTGGCTTATCTACCCCTCCTCAGCCGAACAAGGTAAACCGAGGGGGGGGTTGAAAAAGTTGGGCCACACTATTAATTCAATGCAGGCTTCTCCAGGGAGGTTTAAACAACATAAACCTTTGTTCATTCAACAGCCCTATGCTATACCTGATGCCATTCGTGGACTAGGCTGCGGCTAGCATTTCATTCAAACATTAACCAGCTTTTTCAAACTTTCGCCATCTTTTTCAAATTTTCACCAGCTTACTTAAGTTTTAATGGGGACATTTATGAGGACCTACCCCATTTAAACCTACTGATTTACTTTCTCATAGGTACAGAAATATTGATTGAGGAATTATATAAATTATATATTATGGAAAGTTTAGTAATCTTTACTCTCCGTTTGGCACAGAACCAGATAAAATGTGACCAGCCTGGGAAGATGCACAAAAGAACTCGGGATTCTGGGAGCTACAAGGAAGGAGAGGATCGGATTTTGAATTTGGGATTCCTTTGTGCATCAGCCCTATGAGAAGACGCCTATAACCCAAGTGTTGAGACTTGGAGTGCTGTAAGAAGGTACGATAGATAATGGCCTGCCTCGACCAGCCTCTAGAAATCAGAATCATTTGTGACTCAACCCCAGTTTGACACAGTTCAGTTTCTTGACCAAGTTCAGAATTTCACGTGACCCAGTTCTGACCCAGTCCTGTTAATGTAAGTGACTTTAGAGCTTCATTGCTGTTAAAAATAAGAAATCAATTGAAACAAGCATTTGTCAATGCTGAACGTTGTCTTACTGGCATTGGCATTGATAGTGCAGAAGTTAGAGAGATGCATAATAGGAATGGAAGTGAAGTATTGAACTGACGCCATCACCACTCCCACCCTGCAGAGACTGGCAGGCATTGGGGTGTGCCTTTGGGTCATCGGTCATAACACTCACTCCATTTCACCTCACCCTACCCTACAGACACTGAAAAGTGTCATGGTGTGCCTTGGGGTCTTCGGGCATTACACTCACCCCATTCCATAAGGAAATAAGCTGAGATGGGTGCAGTATATGAGAATGGGGTGAGCTTTGGGGCCAAAGAATCCAAGGCACACCTCGATGCCTGTCAGTGGCTGCAGGCTGGGGGTGGGTGTGGAATGGCATGAGCATTACAGCCGAAAATCCCAAGTCACACCCCTGATGCCTGTCAGTCTCTACAGTGTGGGGCAATACAGTTGGAAACCCTAATGCCCCAGGCGTTTGTTGATATTTTCACTCCAAAGTTTCAACATGGGCTTTTTGTTACCCCACCTCATGAATGGTGGCACTATCAGTTCACTAGTCGAAAGGTGATTTTGCACAGCGACTGCGCCATTTGGTGCCACAGGTGCAAAAACACATTTCGGGCAGGATGTGAACAATGACAACTGTACTGTTCATGAGGAGGTATAAAAAATGGTAATGTTGAAAATCTGGAGTAGAAATATGAAAAATTGGTAAAGTCTCAAGCGTGCATAGAAACTGCGCAACATACACCCATAAAGCAATTATTTTGGAGATTTTTTTAGCCACATTTTCAATATAGGCATTTTGGGACCTACGTTCATGAACAGTGGCACTGTGATTTTGTTAATCTGTCCCAAACATTGATTTCCCACAGCGACCACACCATTCTGTGCCAGATGTGTAAAAACACATTTCGGACAGGATGTGAAAAATGATAGCTGTACCATTCATAAGGCGGTGGGAAGAAATGGTAATGCTGAAAATATGGAGTGAAAATATGAAAAATTCTCGAAGTTATGAGTGTGCGTGGAAACTGCACAATGCACGCTCGTGACACAGTCATTTTTTTTGGCATTTTTTCACCAGATTTTCAACATAGGCATTTTGGGACCTCTGCTCATGAAAAGTGTCACTGTGATTTTCTTAATCTGTCCCGAACATTGATTTCCCACAGTGACCGTGCCATTGTGCGCCAGATGTGAGAAAACACATTTTGGGCAGGATGTGAAACATGACAGCTGTACTGTTCAGAAGGAGGTGTGAAAAAATGGTAATGTTGAAACTCTAGAGTGAAAATATTAAACATTCTTGAAGTTATGAGCGTGCATGAAAACTGCACAATGCACGCTCGTAACACAATCATTTTTTGGAATTTTTCAAATTTACAACATAGGCTTTTTGGAGCCCACTTCATGAATGTAGCACTATCATTTTGTTAATCAGTCCTGAAAGGCGATTCTGCACAGTGACCGCGAAATCACCTTTTGGGATGGAATAACAAAATGACAGTGACTGATTTCATGAGGTGGGATCCCAAGAACCCTATGTTGAAAATTTGGAGCCAAAAGTCGAAAAAATGGCAGTGATATCCACCTAAGTTGAAACCTCCCCCATTGATGCCATTATATGGCTTACCGGCATTTCTTCAGTTTGCAGTCGGCTTTGAAGAATGCAGATGTGTTTCCGCTCCTCTGAAGATCGTGGTACCAACCTCTGGAGGTAAGTAGGGGGTGTGGGGAGGTGGGGTGCACAGAGGGTGGGTGCGGGTTGGGGAAGGGGGTGCGCCAACAGCGAGGGACTGTTTTGTTTCAGGTACTTTAAAAAAAAAGTAACACTGTGGACAGTTTTCTTTCTTTATAGGTGTAAGAAAACAAATGTTGCACATACTGGGGTGGTCTTCCAGTGTGCCCCATGGCTTTGAGGGGAGGTGATGTTGCCCACATTGGGGTGGGCTCCCAGTGTGGCACACAATGGGGGTGGGGTGGGGGTAGAAACATGCCAACACGGTTGGCTTCCAAACACCATGGAGGCACACTGGGGTGGGCTCCCAGTATGCCACACAATCTTGGGGGTGTATTAAACATGCCGACAGGGGAATTGGGCACTCCCAATGTCGGCTTTCTAGGGATTGTGAGAAGTGGATGGCGTGAGCTGTCTCCATGTTTATTGAAATTTTTCACCAGGCAAGGCATGTAGGGGAGGCATGTCGTCTGTGCCACTGCATGATGAGCTTGTCTCTGATTGCAGCAGCAAGTTTGTTTCAAGTTGGTGGCACTGCATAAAACTAGTGTCACCACTAGCATGCTTTCCAATTGGTGAATGAGGGATGCACCTTCTAAAGCGTGCCCTGCATTTGCCAAAACTGACACACCTCTGCATTTCTCCTACTACCATCTCCTACTGCCACAAAATGTTTATTGTGCATGTGCAAGACAACATAAAAAAATCATATAATTATTTTAAATATTAAATGACATAAAGAAAGGGCTGATGAGCATGAAGGGGTAACCAGATTCAGTCATTTTACCCAATCAAGATCTACTGCTGACCTGATTTTGGACTGGTTTGAAAAATTTACCTGTTCTGGCAAACCAAAGTAAATCTGAACTCTTTGAAACAGATCATAATCAGAACTGAGGCACAACCAACTCTCCCACCTCTACAGTTAATGCAAAGCAAGAAGGTTCTTCTTTAGTAACAAGTGCTTATCATGTAAAATCATATGGTGTGTATAATACTATATATACTCACATATAAGTCTAGTTTTTGATACTAAAAATAAAACCCCAAGAAGGGAAACTCAACTTATGTACGAGGTTGACATATCTGTGGGGTTCACAATGGTAAACCATTTTTGCAACCGTACACTCTAATTTTGTGACCAGTTCTGGCCACAAAGGCAAATTGTATGCCTGATGCTGATCACAAAATAGAGTTTTCATCCAATTTTGGCAGCAAAATAATGTCTGTAATTTTGCTGACCAGGTATTGACATATATGTGAGGTTGACTTATAGGTGAGTATATACAATATACTATACAGCAGTGATATGCTGCCAAATTTTTAACAAGCACTCCCCATCTCAGCCTTTGCGCCTCAGCACTGCCCTTCCCTAGCTCAGCCCCTGGTTTGATTGTAAACAGTAGAGCACCATATCAAGATGAAAGGGATATGCAATAGGTTTTGGCTTTTGTTAGTTTAAATCAAAATCCTCATGAAATTCCTCAAATTCACTTTCACAATATGCAGCTGGATGGGCCTCTTTTTTGACCTTTAATTTTGAATTGTCTCTGGGGTTAGTGTACACATGGGGTGGGATATTCAGACTGCGCCAAAAAGATGCGCAATAGCAGGAGCAGGTGCAAGTGCACTGCACCATGGCGCAACGGGCGTGATAATCAAACCAAGAGCAGGCCAAGGTGCACCTATGCAACGTAGCTGAATATCACAACTGCACCACAAGGGATCTGCAGTGGAGCAGGGCTGATGCACAGTAGCACACCCAGGGATGCGCAGGGACAACGACAGGAAGCAGCAGTGCACCAGCCATGGATGCGCCATGCAGGGAGAAGCATGCAGCAGGACAAACAGACCAACCCCCCCCGCCACCTGCCAGGGCAAGGCTCCAATGAGCAGCACAACCAGAGGTGAGCTGAACAGACCACCAGTCCATGAACCCTGGCACTGATCCAACAGCAGACGTGGGCCAGCAGTCCCCACCTGTAGGACAAGGTGCCCGAGCACTGTCAGTGACCATAACACAAGGATGGCCAGGACTCACCCATGCCATGGCACCACACCAATGCAGACCACCCCCAGTACAGTGATCCCGAGACACCCAGCCCAGAAGCATGACCAAACAGTGCATGTCACCAAAGGTATGCCACTACCACCATGACAATGCAACCCAGTGTCCTATGTCGCCATGCACAACAGCCCCATCATGACCCTGCCCGCATGAGGTGACGCCATCCACTGATGCCACCACAGCGTACAAGGCCCCCTGCATGGCCCCCACAGTGCAAGCAGCAGGAGATCGGCTGCAGCAGTACCACAGAGGGACCCCGCAAGTGACAAGACCTGTCCCGGACACCACCACCAGCAGGATAGCACCCCGCACACCCACCCATGCACACATTCTGTCCCAGCACTAGCCTCACTAGACAGTACAGCAGCCTACTGTGGTGCATGTAGGCATGCGCCACACAGAAGGCAACACGGGGCACATACAAAGCCCCCCCCACAGTCCCAAGGGTACCCCATCAAACAGCCACACATAGCGGAGCAACAGATGAACAGATGCTACCGTTGTGAGTCCCATGGTGTCATGTACCCATGGCCTGCACACCACCATGGTGCCAGTGAGCCTGCCATGTGGTGCACGCACCACGATCCAGGCCACCACCTGCATGCAGCAGGACCCCATGTGACAGTCACCAGACCACAGGCACCGCCTCAGACACCATAGGCTGCATGAAGAGGGACAACAACAGCAGCACCGCCCACAGTGTCAACGGAGGCAGACGTGCAATAGACCAGGGGTCAGGATGCCAGCTATCAGGGTGCCGTGCGTGGAGGGTGGCTGGTATGGACTGCCACCAATGCCACATCAGCATCCATGCATGTGGTGGTGGTGTCATCATGACCGTGCGAACCGCAGACACGCAAGGGACACAGCAGCACGGACTTAGCACACACCGCCAGGGGCAGCTGGGACATAGCACATGCACCAAAGCCCACTGCACACAGGCAAGCAGTGCACATGGCACACCACACATACCCTAGGCAGTGCCCATGGCCCCCACCCACACCAGTGGAGGATCCCTGGCAGACACACCCACGGCCAGGCCAGCACCACCCCACAGTAGCCATGCACACCACTGCAGCAAGACACCATGCCCCCACTGCAAATCAGAGACAGACACAGTCGTAGTATGAAAAGCATGTATAATATAACAGGAAACAACAACAAAAGGAACTATTTACAAAGATACAGTGGGGGAAGGGATGTGCAAGGCTACAACAAGGGGTGAGGGCAGAGGACAATGGAAATGGCAAGGAGGGGGACTTTGCGGTGTGGGGTGCAGTCCATGGAGGGAAAGGAACAGTGCAGGTGCTGCAGGCCCTACTGGCAGCCCCTGTGCTCCCTGTGGCGCCTTCTGTGCTGCCGCCGTTCACCCCTATTCATCCCCTACAGCAGCTCCAGCATGGCCCGGGTGACTTGCAGGATCTCCTGGATGTTCTGCTCCAGGGACATCCAGCATTGTCCACCTAGGACAAGGGAGCAGAATCAGAATGTGTGACTGGCCAGACCAACGCAGCCCACCCAATGTGCATGGAGTACAGCAGTGGCCTGCACCCCTGGGATGGCATGTGACCACCCACAGTGGGTGCGCCCACATGACCTGCCTACCTGGGCACATGAAGCCATGCAAACTGCTGCACACCCCCACTGCCCATGCACCGCACAGCACCATCGTGGCCATCTGGTGTCACGGCAATGCAGTGGGATGGCAGTGGCATAGTCAGGCACCCAGTGCACACACAGCCCACCTGCGACACTCACCCACCCACACATGCAGACCCACAGGATGGTGTGGAGGGCACCGTGGGATGTGCATGGCAGAAGGGGCCATGTGCAGGGGGTCATGCCCCACCACAGCCCTTGCAACCCACCATGCACAGTTGTAAGGGGAAACACGGCACTCACCTGTGTCCTGATCAGCAGGGCGCTGCTGACCCCTGGTACCACCACTGTGCCCTGCCTGCATGACCACGCCACCATCGTCGACCTGCCCTCCATGCTCCCAGGCCATCTAGGCCCTATGGTGATCCTCCTGGCCTAGAGTGCAAACATGGAGAGAGTCCCATCAGTACACGTCTGAACCATAGCCCCCCCCACGCAGTGTGCATGCCCACACAGCCCATCCATGCTGCGGTGGTGCAGGGTGTACTCGATGCACCCCCACAGCTGGCAACACAGGTACCGACCCCCCTGGAGGCATGGCCTGCCGATCACCATGATACCAGGACAGACGAATAGTACTAGTGTGGTGAAGGAGCACCTACCTGACCGTGGCACGGTGCCCCACCGGGCATGCACCTGCAGTCTCCCTAGGTGGTCGGGGTCATGCCACTGAAGGTTCCGTAGTGGTGGCAACACTGCTCAGTGGTCCTGCTACTCCTGTGGCCTCCTCAAGGCCCTCTGTCACCTCCTGCCACACTGCTGTATGTTGACTCAGGAGGGGAACCTGCCCAAAAAGGACACCTGCATGGGGCTCCACAATTGCCACCAGGTTTGCTAGTTCTACCGCTGTCCACACTGGAGCTCTGGTGTGCGGCATGGTGCTGACACTCGCAAGCACAAAATGGCATCCTGTAACACATGAGCCATTCCACGGTGCATCCACAGCATTTGCATCCCATTACAGTTGCGCCTGCCCTCATTTGCATGTGATGCGCTATAAATATTCAACCTGGGAATTCATAGGCCATGGATCAGTATTGCAGTCCTTTGAGGTAGGTGGCATGCTGTGGGGACGTGGTGACAATGGTCTGGGAGGGCTGTATGGGACTGCACAGTCCAAGGTAACACCTGTCCTTCCCCCAGGCATGAGCATGACCAAGCGAGAGGATGGAGAGGAGCAGGGAAGGGCGCAAAAGAGGAGGCCCAACTTCACCAGGGTGGAATCAATGCCCTGTTTGAGGCCTACCTCAACAGGGAGCCGCTGCTCAGTGGATAGATGGGCACACCACAGGCCTGTGCAGCGGCATGGGTGGTGGCATGTGCTGTCAATCAGCAGGGCAGCCACCTGCATTCCATGCAGGAGTGCAAGAAAAAGGTTGGTACGGACAGGAGGCGGATCAAAGATAAGGTGGCTGCCATCTGGGTAGCATGTACTGCCACTGGTGGGGGCCAGCAGGACGTTACCCACCTGACGCCACTGGAGGAGCAGGTGGCCGGCAGCATGTGGCGTAGTGCCATTGAGGGTGTTCCTGGTGGAGACTTCCAGATGGGCAGCAGCCCATCACTACATGGTAGGACTGGCACTGGCAGTGTGTGGGTGGTGGGGGGGCAGGCCCCAGGGCCAGGTGGAACCACTAATGTTAGTGTTCCTTTACAGCTCCTGAGCGTCTGCATGGGGCAGTGCTGGTGGGTGTGTCCACTGAGAGGGAGGCCCTGGACACGGTGCCCCATCCACCTCCACAGTTGTTTGAGGAACCGACCGTCTGCAGCCCTGCACATCTGTCTGGACTCATGTCAGTGGTGCGGGTGCGGACATGGCCCTGGCTGTGTTCCAGCATGACGCCACTCATGGTGTCCAGGGTGCTGAGACACAGATCAGGGTCATCTCCAGCACAGATGATGACATGACGCACGTCCCAGACAGTGATGTATGTGGGACACAGGATGATCCCATGGATGGCATCCTCCCAGGTGGATCCGCAGGTAGTGCTGGCGTAGCTGCCTGCACAACAGCCCTTGTCTAGGCTGCGGCTGTGGGCTCCAGTGGGGCAGCACTGGTGTGCGGCCAGGATAGTGGGGCTGTTGTTGCCGTGCCAGCCACACCAGTGGTGCCTGGCGATTGGCAGCTGGAGGGGCAGCGCAGCAGCTGACCAGTGTCAACATGGGGACAGGGGCAGGGGCAGTGGCAGTGTACCATGTGTGAATGTGCCCTAGGATGGCAGGATTGTGTGGTGCCCACTGTCAAGGGGCTCTGTGCAGGGCCAGGAACACCACAGGGGACAGCATGCTGAACATGCAGATGGCCCCTGGATGACCACAGCCGTCTTCTCCAGGCCTCTGTGGATCAGCAGATGTGGCTCGTGGTGGCAGTGGATGCACTCTGTGCGGCGCTGCACCAGGCGAGAGGGCAGAAGCGGGACCATGCCTTGCTCCTAGCAGAGTTGGCTCAGCAGCAGGCAGATGTGACCACTTCCATTGACAGGCAGACCACTGCAATGGCAAATGTCATGGCTACACTGGCCAACCGGCTGGGTGCCCAGCCGCTGCACACCCTGCAGAGTGCTATGTCCACCCCTCCGTTCTCAGCGTATTGCGACCCCTGCCATGTCGACACCGGGTTCAGCTGTGGGCATACCTAGCATGCCTAGTGCAGGCATGTTTGGTGGCCTGCAGACCTCTGCGCGGACATGGTCGTGTTCACACAGCGTCACCCCTGGGAGCCCTTCAGTGCCACCCCATGAGGCCACTGGTCAGCCTAGTATGGCTGACAGGTCTCGGCGGGGCTGCCCATGCATCCGTAGTGGCCGTGCTACTGTGCTGCATGACTGACCTTTCCCCCTCCATAGCCACTGTCTGCCACTGCCCTGTGTGCACTGTGGTGTTTTTTGTGCGTTGCATGGGTGTGGTGCCCAGCCCTGCACACACATGGTCCCTGTGCGCACACTCACAGCTGCTGGCCACTGTGGCATGTGCATGATGATGCCTGTGTAGCACTGTCTGCCACTGTGCAATGGTGTTCAGCATCTGAGGCACACACAGTGCCAGGCACTGGGTGTGGTAGTGCTGGGTCCTGTGTGGGTGTGGGGGCCTGTTGGGGTGGGTATGCATGTGGCCCTGTGGGCATGAGTAGGGGTATGTATGCTTGTGCGTGCATGCCACGTGCAGCCCTGCTGTTCCCTGCCTTTATTGTGGTCCCCGCGCCATTCCCACCCCTGATGCCGTCTCCCTGGTGTCCACCCCTGCCTGTCTGTGGGCTGTTCCTTACCCTTGATGGTTGCACGTGGCCCTGTTGACCTACCTGTGTTGTCCAAAGTGCTCCTCTGCAATGGTGTCCGGTGCTGATGGGCCATCCAGGCCAGCGGGATCTCTTCGCCCAGGGGGTGGCTGCCCAACACTAGCTGGACCAGCATCCTCTTCGTCCCCACCACTGTCCCCCTCCTCAACCTCAATGGCTATCCCACAGTCGGTGGCCACGTTGTGCAGGATACAGCAGGCCAGGAATAGCCCACAGACCTTTGAGGGGCTGTACTGTAGGGCACTGCCTGACATGCCTTCAACAGCCCGAACACCCGCTCGATGACATTCCATGTTGTGGCGTGTGCCTCATTGTACTGTTGCTGCGCTGGGCTTGTGGGGCACCAGTATGGTGTGAGCAGCCAGGGCCATAGTGGGTAACCACTGTCACTTGTGTGTAGAGGGGATTCGTTAGCATGGTAGTCTGTGACAATGTGCCATGGGCCATCATGGCCATTCCCCATGGTACCCCTGCCCATGCCCCACACCCCCCACGTCTGCACCCATCGTCCAGCGTGCTATGCAAACTGACCTACTAGATGGCCAGTGGGGATGTCCCCACTCTCGAACCTATGGCACAGTGTGGACTGGTGCCAGATGAAGGCATTGTGTGCTCCTCCAGGGTGCGTGGCACAGACATTGATTATGCACCCACTGACATTGCACACCACCTGGCAGTTGACACTCGGGTAACCCTTACGGTTGATGTATGCCACACCCTCCAGGCCAGGTGGCATGCTGATGCCTACATGGGTGCAGTCTATGGCCCTGCACATGCCAGGCAACCGTGCTACCCTGTGGAACTCCTACATGTTTGCTGTGTGCTCTGCCTGTGTGCTGGGGAAACGGATATACTCTGCAGCATTTGGCAGCAGTGCGCTGAGGAATTGTGTGAGTAGGCATGATGTGGCCAACTGGGTTATGCCTGTCATGTCCTCTCTTGGTCTCTGGAAGTTGCCAGTGGTGAGCAGGCACATGATGGCTGTGATCTTAGTCTCCACGGACAGCACATGGCTCTGTCGTATGGGTGCCTGCATCTCAGCACTGCACAGCTCACAGAGCTGCCTCAGAATCGCCTGGTTCAGGCGGTGCACGCCCACAATCTCAGTGTCACTGTACTGTTTGAAGGTGGTGTGGGCATGGTACAGCCTGTTCTGGACATACTGGCGGGCCTTCCACTACTGTGCCTCACTGCTGCCTGCCTTCTGCTCATTACCACCTCCATCTGGAAGGTGACACTGGCCATATCCCTGGTTGGTGTTCCCCCCACTGGGCAGATGTTTACCTGGTCCCCCCTGGCTGTGTGTTGCTGGTGCTGCTCCTGCACCGGGTACACCCCTGGCTGCTCACCACTGTGTGCCCTGCCTCTTGACCACTGCCCTCCATCCTCTGTGGCACGATCAGGCCCTCTCGTGTGCACACAGACACACACACACACACACACACAGACACACACACACACACCTTCTCTCGCTCGCACACACCTCCAGTGGGCCCCAGTCCACCTCCTGGCCACACCTGCCCCCTGCTTCCTGGCTTGCCTCCCTGTCACTCTGTCTCCACGCTCCCCCGCTATGGCTCCTCTGTAGTGCATTCATCCTCCCTCTCTTGCTACCTTTTCTTTTGGCTCATTTCCGCTGTCGTACACTTCTGCTTTCTCTACTGTTGCACATAAGCCTCTGGTTGAATGCTCCTTTTCTTGCTTGCGTTATTCCTGGTTACGCCTTCTGCACTTGCACATACATTAATTTCTGTGCTGCTGCTTGCCTCGTGGTTGTGCTGTGAAGCCGCTCCCGCTGAATATCGCACTATGGCGTATATCCGCTCTTGCGCGGGCGCATCCCTATTACGCATGGCACAACTGCTCTGAACATCCCACCACAGTGTAAATGACCTCTCCCCCCACCACAGACCTGCTCACCTGCTGATAAAATTGGCAGCTGCCTGTACCCCATCTGTTATGTAGCACTGGCCCCCAACTATAAACCACTCAGCAGTAGCAGTATTTTGTAAGTTATCCTCATTTCAATAAAAATCTTCACAGAATTCCCCAAGTTCACTTTTTAATGGCAGGCCTCTAGTCTTTTTGTTCTTTGACCTTGCTTAGTCTCTGGGAGGGAGGGAGTGTACACACAGTGCAGTTAACCCCCCTACCCTTGCAGGCCTGCTCACCTGCAGTAAAACAGGCAGCTACCTGCATCTCCATCTGTCCTGCCCCATCTCACTTGCCCCCCAACAACAGCACACACATCAGCAGCTGAGTTGTAGTTAATAAGCTGTCTTTCCTTACCTTATCTTGTCCTTCCTGAAGCTGGTATCTCTCTGGGTGTCTGCATTTATCTGCACTGACTGCCTGTTTACTGGGTTCTCTTCCCTGGTCTTTCTCTCTCCTGCTTGCGGTTGACCTGTCTAGTTGTCTAGATTGAAGTGCATGACTGTGATGACAGCTGACTGATCTGAGGGATCCAGGAAAGACACTGATGATCAACTCTCCATCCTCCAATCTCCAAGACTGCAATGGCGTGTCCTGGCCACCAGCTCCAATTCCTACACAGAGCCATTGATAAAGACACACACACACACATATATATATATATATATATATATATATATATATATATATATATATATGTATGTATATATATATATATATATATATATACACACACACACACACACACACACACACACTCTCTGACCTGAATCCATCAGAGGTCACATTCAAGCTTAGTCTTTGGGCCTGCCTTGGCCTATCTTCACCTGTCGGTGGACAATAGTGCAGGCAGCCTTTTTTTCTTTCAGCCAAGGCTTGATTGCCTGGCACTGGGCTGGGAGGGACTGGAGCTGGGGATGATATCAGTGGGCACAACTACTAGGTCGGAGTATAGGCTGGGCTGGGGAATGAGGATCAGAGACTCTAGGACAGCTGGGTCAGACCCAGGAGGCAGGGACCTTGTCCACAGGAAAACTGATGGATGGGCAGGTGGCAGGGAAGCAGAGCAGCCTTCAGCTCCTACACTAGCACTGGTCTCACTCAATCTGTGAGTCTGCTCAGCTTTGTCTGCTGGTGGCTCATCTTGATTCTCAGGCCAGAAAAGTCATACAGCTAGATGGACATGGGTTGAGTGGAGCATGTGGGAAGGTAGGGGGCTGGCACTGTTGACAAGCAGGCTTGGCTGAGGCACAGAGGCAGGGAGTGGGTTTGGCTAGTCTTGACATCAACAAAAAAAAAAAAACAACAACGAGGAGTGAAGGAGGACAAACAATCATTCCTGGGGCCTTATGAGGACATCCCTAACAACTTATTACCCTTGATCCAACACCCCCCAAGTCATTTTTTCAAGCAGCTGGGGACAGAAAAAAAATGAGTTTTTTTAAAGGGACAGCTCCTGGCTTTCACCTTGGAACTGCTAACTTCCAGCTTGCACGGGCTGGTAAAACTGCTTGGATCTATGTGATAACAGCAAAAGCCTAAAAGCGATCACTGTTATCAGAAGTCCAGGCATGCGAAAATTTTTTAGGCACTCTGACACCCAGTGCACAACAAAATGGCACGAGGACTTACGTTTAAATATTTTATGAGGAAAAACCCTTGCACCTCCCTAGTAAATGATTCTCAGCTCCGGGAGGGGGTGCATGTTGGGGAGGTGAAAACATTTAAAAAAATAAAAGGTTCGGGCTGGGTGCAACAAAAATTCACCAGCGCCAAGACCTGAACCCAGTACCCTGCCAACCAGTGCCAGCAACCCACCCACGATGCCACAGGGTTGGCTTGGTAACAAACTGTGGCACAACCCCTCACATCCCCTCCCGCCCCTCGCTGTGCATGCTCGCTTACCCCCTGCACACTTACGTATAACGACATCCTGTCACGATATTCACTGATGCCCCCACCCGGCTACCCTACCCTACCATAGCCATTGAGGGATGCACTGGGGAGCGGGATGCCATTTTGGCCGGTGCCCTTTCCCCAGTGCCCTAATCACAGGATACCAACTGCTTTGGACCGATAACTTCTGGCTGAAGTGAGCCAGCTTTGGCACATCACTGCTATATGGGATAGAATAGAAAAGAGAGTGGAAGGATACTCTTTTCACAGTATTTGGCAAAGTGTTCCAAGTTACAGGAGCAGCATGAAAGAAGGCCTTGTAATATCTGGATGGTCACCTTTTACTAAAGAAAACTAATGCCATCCAAACCCTGTAATACCATTGCTATGTCATCATCTTGTAAAACCACTGATGTGACATCACAAGAGTAACATAATGAGACTGAATGTTCATGCAGTCCCGCATGCAACTATGAGCCGGTTTATGCTGTACTCGATTTGCACAGTAAAGGCCAAAGGATTCATAGAACAGATCAGCTCTTATTTCAGATAGAAAATAGTGCTCTTAGACAACATCTCATATCAATTTCTTACAAAAAATAAATAATGAAGTGTGTAACTTGATTATAATTCCATCCTGTGGTTTTGGTGGCATTCAGAACCACTTGAGCTTCACTCTTGCGGTTATCATGTCACCATAACCACTTGAGGGAATTACAAGATTATAATACTTAGTTCCCTATCTGTTATTTTATTTGTTGCCTGTTGACTGGTGTCTATGGAGAAATGGGGAGCATTTCCTTTACTTATGATCTCAATTGGTAAACACAAAATAACTTAGCAGCTGGCAGAGGTATTTAAGGCTTTGATCATTGACATTTTCATATAAGCGCCTAGTGGCATTCTCACCTATTAGTCAGGGTTTCTAATTCTCTCTTACTTTTGGGTGGCTTACTAATGTCTTCCGCTAAGTGCTTTAACTGTTGGCTACATGCCACCACTGCTGCATATTCTACAGTATCCTAGTGCTAGCTTTTTTCAGCTGTTCAGCTGCAGGCTGATGACCTCACTGTTTCATGTGTGAGACTGGAGTGTGTGCTTATGGACCACAGGGCAGGAAACAGTAACGTAGACACTGCACAAAGCACCCAGTGTAAACAAAGTCCTTGGGTCCTGCCATGTTTGATACACAGTACCTTGCAATGGGACAAAGGGAACATTTGGTGGCCCACTGGCTGAGCTGGCACTACGATTAACTGGCATGAGTGACCCAGGGAATCTGGAGAAAGATATTGCAATAAGCTCCACCCCTTCAGTGATTGAGCCAATGGAGAGCAGAGCTTGTGACTGGGAGAGCCTGATCCCCACAGTGCTTTGATCAGATTAAGATCTGTTTTGGAGATGAGAGAAGTGTCAGCACCTGGAGCTGTATGTGTAAGAGTAGGTCTTATTGCTTGATGTAGCCTTGTGACAGATGTTCAGAATTGGAGTCCTTAATGGAGTGAGCTAGTGTCATTATCGCAAGACTGGGTATCATTGTAGGAATCTGCCTAAGAGATTGTGAGTTTCTGTATCGAGTAAACAGAGTGATTTCAGAGGAGAGGTGTTTTCTATTCTGTACCTTGTGTACTGCCTGCCAGCCAAGTAATGTCATCATGGAAGACCCTATAAGTAGGGACCACATGTATTGAGAAGAAGAAAAGTCTGTTGCAAAACTGAACACTGAAGGGACCATGTGGGCAGACAATTCATCACAGATACTAGCAGATTTTGAAATATTGCAAAATAATACCCACTACCCCCTTAGGCCTGAAAACAGCAGCTGTTTTATCCCAGTCTGAGCTTTACTACTACTAAGGATCAAAGCTAAGGAGGTTAAGGAGCGAAGAAGGCCATATGCCAATTGGCTGCTCCTTTCCATTACCCACAATAAGCGATTTTTCCACCACTGAGTATACACATGTTCAGTTTAGGCTTGAATCCAGCTTTTGAGTCACATGTGACTATTTCTGTTTGTAAGTTGTTACATACATTTGTTATTGTTTGGGTGAAAAGGAACTTCTAAGTGTTTGTGCAGAATTTGGATTTTTTTATTTGCAGTGGGTGTCCTCTCAGGGGGATATTTTAATTTTTGCAATCTATGTTTCAATTCAAAGTTTTATTCAGTTTTACACAAATACAGAGAGAAGATCTACTGTAACATGTAAATTGGTAATACAGTACTAATATATAGGAAATTAGATCAACTCTCCCCGCCCACCCTCCAAAACCACCCATTCACACAGAGTACAGCAACCTAATATAAAGCTATCTATCGGCAAAAGAAAGATCATTAGGTTTTCTGGAGAGAGTACAGAGCAGCAAGAGGACCCCATATTTTAAGAAATTTCCGAGATTGATTATGTAGGCTAGCAATTGTCTTTTCCAGTCTAAGACTGGCCAACAATTCCTGCAACCATGCACTATAAGAAATATAATTCGTATCCTTCCAGTGCCTCAAGACCATTTTTTTAACCGACATGGAAATGGGGGTTATATGATACTTTCTGTTAGTGACACTCACAGAGGAAAAATCCCCGAATATATAAATTTCAGCAGTAAATAAATCCGATAAACCCAAGAGAGGGTCAACCTTCTGTTTAATAGCATTCCAGAGGGGAGCTATCTTGGGACATGCCCAGAAGATATGCAATAGGTTACCCTCTCCTTGCAGACATCGAATGCATGTGGGTGAAGGGAGGAGTCCCAGTTTGGCCATCTTCTGAGGTGAGTAATAGAGATTATGCAAGAGCTTGAATTGTGTTAGTCGGAGTCTATCCTGTATAACAAATTTATGGCAGTTCAGCCACAGGGCAGGCCAGAGGAATTCTTGGTTGGAAGAAGAGTGGTCAAAAGTGAGTCGGGCCAGAAACTGTCAGGCCATTTCAGTTGTGTATTAGGCCATATATTCTGGAAACAGCATGGGAAAGGCCATAATAGGAATTAAATCTGCTAAACAGAATAAGTTAGGGGTTAAGGGTGGAACAGATTTTATTAGTAAATGTCGTAATTGGAATATTTTAAAAATAGCAGAGTTGGGGATATGGGCCTTGTTTAGAAGTTCCGATGAGGATAACCATGAGCCATCAGTTTTCAGGAAAAAACTAAGGGAGAGATCCCCTAGTTGAGTGATCCACCTCATTTGAAGAGGTTTACCATCAATTGTGAGATTAGAGTTCCCCCACCAAGGCTGAGATAAATCAACAATGTGTTTCTATTTCAGAAAAGAGCAGAGTTGGGAGTGAATTCTAATGGAAAGTACAATAGTATTACTTTTTATTGCTCGGGTTGGGAATTTTAAATTAACATGTAAAAGCGCAGCAGGGGATAGCCCTTGTTCTTGTATTAAGACACATTCAATTTTTAACCATATAGGTGTAAAGAGATATGATAGTGGGGGCTGGTCTAACATTAGCCATCTTAGGTATTTGTTAGCAAGGCTGGCCCAGTAGTAGATTCCAAGGTGTGGTAAGCGTAATCCTCCTGTCATTTTTGGTGCTGAGAGTTTATCATAAGCTATCCTGGGTTTCTGCTATCTATGTTTAAAAGGCAATCTATAAACAATTTCTGGGGAAAGTACTACCCCCTTGACCAAACTGCTACTGCCTTGAAAAAATTTTCGATCTGCTGCAGCTCATGGAAAAGCCTTACACAATTGGGCAGAAATGGCTTGAGGAGGAAGAAAAATCCGTCTTGAAATGGCGAATATGGAAGACCCCACATAGGACCAAAGATTCATTATGCCTGAGATACAGTTGCACTTATTCCTGCAGAAGCTCACCATGTGCAGTCATTGCTTTGTGCATGTAGCCTGTAATCCTGTTTTCCTGCATTTAGCATGCCTGCTCCCCCGCCCGAGGACACCACCAAGTGATCCTGTGAGAGAGCAGCATTCCTGGCCTGTCTGCCCTGGTGTAAGAGAGCAGCATTCCTTGTCTTTCTGCCCTGCAAGGTTTGACTCTCCTGAACTGTGAGTAAAATATCAGAGTTCAGGCTCTGCAACATTTGCATATAGCTGGTTCGGTAATTATATGGCTGTGTGTTTGACGGAAGCACTGAGCTACAATGATGGTGTGGAGGGGCATAGTTTAACTGAGACCAAAGATCTCCATTGGGATCCTCTGGTCCAGGATTACAGTTTTATTGAAGTTATTTTATCCGTATTCTTCTCTACCGTTGACTATTTAGTTACATCCACTTTGTATCTGGCCCACAGTTTGTCGATTGAGGCTTTGTGGTATCACTAATGAAGTATCTTAAAGAAGCTCATTGGGGTTTAGATATGTTAGATATGTTGGAATATGTAATAACTAGCCCTCTAGCTTAACTCACTGACTCTGTGAGGGACTGTTTTGGTGTGATGCTAGCAGATACTGTAGGTACTACTTTCCAATATGTTATTGTTTGTTTACTGTCTGATGTACCATTTGCATTACCCTACTGTATCTTCTTTCCATTCCCAGATCTTTGTTCCAGCCTTTCCTCTTATAAAATCTATACCCTGTTTTACTGTTATCAACTGTGTTCAGCTGACTAATTGCATATTGCATTATGACTGTTGCGGTTAAACCTTGTTGTCTGTGTAACCCCTAGATGGCGCTATCCCAGGGGCTACTACCCCTGCCTGATTTGCCACTAACAGGTTGAGGGGCCTGGATCCAATGGCGGGCGCCTCCACCCAGAGGTCGGGGTTTGCCATAGTTAAACTTACTTGGTCACAGCCTTCTGGGACACTGTGCCCCTTTCTTCCCACTAGTGGCCCACACAATATATCAGGAATTACCTTCACAGTATACACTTGCCCCCAGGACTAGTTCCGCACTGGGACCTCCTGTGAAATAAGATACTGTGCAACAATCACAATACAGTACTTTAACAAACAAATACCTCCAGGAAGTATAACTTTGCTGAAACAAGCAGCTCTGATTTATTTAGGGGATATAACAAGGACAGGGAAATCAGGTTAATTAGCTTATCACTTTACTATCTACCTATGGCTCTGTGCAGGCCTATCCCTCACCAGTTACTGTCCCTGGGTACCCAAGCCCTAGTGGCTAGTCCAAACCGTGGCAGCTGGTAGGGGCCCTTTCACACAGTGAAAAGAAAAATTAGTTTAAACAGTCAGCAGTACAGTGATTCCATTTGGATTTAATGTGGCAATTCAACAGGAGCGACCCTGAATTAGTACTCACGACCTCCAAACAAGATAGGGTCCTTCAACGTCAGCAGGGCTACTCTTGAGCTCCACGAGACTCTTCACACATTTATATGGTAAAAAAAGAAAGTACTATACCAGGCAGGCTGCCTCTCTATCCCGAGAGCAATTACTGCACAATACCCGGGAGAACACACAGCAGATTCAGTTCCTGACAGACCGAGTGCAATTCAACTATTTCTCCAGTCTTCTACAGGGTGAGCCTGGTTTCTACTCTTCAGAGATCCTTCAATTCTTTTCACAGGATGGATTCAGTCCTAACAAGCAGTTATACAAGCTGCAGACCGGAACTCTGGGCCTTACACACATTTTGACTGAAACTGTGCACTGAAGGAGCACAGGGTTTCTTTTCCCTTCACTGCCAGATCTAAACTGAAACTCCAACAGACAAAACCGGGCACTTCCTTTGAGTTCCTCCCAGTTCTTGACTGGATTGGCTGTCACTCACAATAGACTCTGCTGTTGGTCCAAAAGGCGCAAGTCTAAACTACATCTCCCAGAGTCACTGCCCATACAATCCTCTTGTGGCTGGCTCAGATTATGAGTCCAAGTTCTGATTCGTCCAAGGCACCATTTTAGAGCTAGCTTACCCCACACTGATTGGTCCAGTTCAGCAGTTCAAAACCAGAATGGGGAACTAGGCAGACACAGTTCTGACTGCAAAGAAAGCAGGTTAGACAAACTGTAATTTCATTATTACTGTAAATGATTTCTGGCAAACAGTTACATCTTCCAGATAGGTTCCTTTGCACCCTAGTGACTGCAAAAATGGAGTGAATTGCAGCAGCTCAGTGGTACTCAAACAGAGAAGCACACGTCCCCATACAAACTAATTATGTCTGCAAGCAGACAGCTCTTAAAGACAGTACCAGAGGCTCTAAAACACTCACTGATAAATGGCTTAAACGCCAAACACCATTCAGGCTTGGAGCATTCAAGCAAGCTCCTGAAGTTCTTTTGGGAACCCCATTTGCAGGGGGGGTTACATCTGCCTTTAGGAAGTGGATGATTATGATGGTGTAACACATCACCTTCTGGATAACTTGTATTACTCAATGTTGTTAACGTTTCCTTGCTGGGGTTTGTTATAAAATGTGTATAATATATATATATGTTGCATAAAAGTTGCACTGCATTTAAAATATTGCATGTAAAAATAATATTTATCTCATACTGTGTAATTTTGGAACTGTTACATTATCTTTGACATTTTGTAATGGGTTACTTGAAAATGAGTTTCTGCTCAATGATTCACTTCCTATATTTGTATGAGAGCTGACTAACTACTATTGTTGTGGTTAGATTACCAATATGGAATACTGTGAGTACTGTGAGGTGGGTCTTCTGGGGTCCTGTGTAGTATTTTCCCTGGGGAGAGAATCATTCTGATTGCTGTCCTTATAAGTAAAGGAGCTTTCTGGGTGGAGACACTACAGTTTTGTAATCTGTGAAGTCGCTAGCTAACACCAATGACCCAGGGCCCATGGCCCAGAGGCCTGAAAACCACATCCTAACCAATGCTAGTTGACAGAGTCATATATCTGAACAGTAAAGATGTGGCATCATATTAATTTGTAATTCAGGCCAGGAAAGGAACACTGAGCTGTGACAGACAATTTATTATTTATAGGTGTGCGGGGGGGGGGGGTATTTTGACCTGTTTTTATGTTTGGTTGCAGAATGCAAGTCAAATATTATGGAACCATCTGGAGAAAAGCAGATTCTGGAGATTTATCAAGCTAAGAGCCAATGGCATGCTTGCAAATCAGACTGCATCCAATAGTGGTTGGTTTAGCCGATGATGCAGGTTTCCTGGGGAAAGTATACTTTTCAAAAGCGTTTCACTGCTCTAGTGAGTGCACTGGCATTTGCTATTTTGATGACTCCTACTGTGTACTGAGGCTGATACTAATGAAGCTGTCTTTCTAGTTCACCCCCAAAACTTTATTAATTATTGCCCTTGTTTTTTTAATGAAAGACTCTCCTCGTTCCCAGTTCAGGGTACTCTCTCTGCCCAATCCCCGTTTTATTTTTATAAATAAAACTACCTTCCCCACTCCCAGCTTAGGAAACCCTCCATGCCTGATCCCAATTTTTTTTAAATAAAATAACCCTCCCTGTTGCTAGCTCAGGAAACCCTGCCAGCTCAAACTCCTTTTTTTTTTTTTTTTTTTTTAATAAAAATGACTTTCCCAGCTGAAGAACCCCTCCTTGCCTAATCCCCTTTTTTGATTTACACACTCTCAGTTCAGGAAACCCTCCCTGCCAATCCCAATTCATTTTTTTTTTACTTTTTCCTATGGTATAAAATATTTTAATTGTATCATAAGCTACATAACTAATTTTCTCAAAAAAATTTTAAACTTGTTCTATACATGATTTATCTGGACTATAATTTTTTCCATTCTATGGATCTCAACCATTAGAGCTTGCCACATGCAAATAGCAGGGCGTGTGGCAATTAACCAGTTTTAGTGATAGCTTTTGGCAGTTAATGGGTGGGCATACATCAGCTTGCAAGACTGAGGCCTGTTCACTGCACCGGTAAGAGGAAGAGAAGAAACATGCACTCTGTTAATGCGACTTGCAGACCAAATAACTCACTCAACTTCTTCTCTAATGTGTTGATAAAGGGTTGTAGGAGGTGCAGACCCAGAATATGTGGCTGTGAGGGGATAATGTACTACCACAATTCCTCCAACAGTAAGCTCCCCACCCCAGATGTATTTCAGCTGAATTGTAGGGGTATGAAACTACTGAATTGTCACCTTCCAAGAAAATTCCTCTTAATTATAAGGTGAAGTGACTGTATGGATACCTATTATTTGTCTTTGAAAATCTTTGTCCCTTAAGTGTAAGGTCCTGCACTTGGGGAAGGGAAACCATGGGTATAGTTACACATTGAATGGTATACAATTATTTATTTATTTATTTATTAGATTCTAGGGCCCGGATATTCAGACTGCGCCACAAAATAGCACAATAGCAGGAGCAGGCGCAAGAGCAGTGCACCCCTGCGCAACACACGCGATATTCAAACACAGCACAGGCCAAGGTGCATTTGCGCAACACAACTGAATCTCATGCCAACTGCACCATGATGAAACCAGGGATGCACAGTGGAGGAGGGCTGATGTGCAGTAGCACAACCAGGGATGCACAGCGGAGCAGGGCAGAAGTGCAATAGCACAACCAGGGATGTGCAGGGACAGGGACAGGATGCAGGGGTGCACCACCCATGGAAGCCATGGGCGGAGGAGCATGCAGCAAGCCAGACAGCGCCCCTCCAGCAACCCATGAACTGCACAACCAGTGGTGAGCTGGATGGACCACCAGCCCATGAACACCAGCACTGAATCCACAGCGGGGACGTGCCCCAGCACACACCCCTGGCAAGCAGTGACCGCAACACAAGGAGGGACAGCCACCCAGTGCCACCCCATCCCACCAATGCAGAGCATACCCTGTACAGCGATCTCCAGACACCCGGCCCAGGAGCAGCACCCAACAGTACATGGCACCGAATGCATGCCACCACCCCCACTGTGACAATGCAACCCTGTGCACCATGGAGCCATGCATGGCAGCCCCACTGGGAGCACCCGACAGTGGGTGGCACCAGCCACTGATGCAACAACTGCAGACACAGTGCCGCCCTGCACAGCCCCCCCATGGCTCAGCAAAGAGGTCAACCCTGCGTTGGTACCCGAGAGACTCCGCATGCGACAAGGCCTGCCCTGGACCCCACCACCAGCAGGACAGCACCCTGTATACCGCCAAGCACACACCTGTTCCAGCACTGGCCCCAACAGCCAGCATAGCCATACCAGTGGTGCATGGATGCATCGCCCACACAGGATGCAACACAGGGCATGGACAAACACCCACCCTGACCCAAGGGCACCCCTACAAGGGCCACAATAGCGGGGCAACAATGTCACTGGCATGCGACCACTGATGCTGTGTACCCATGGCCTGCACCCCCACCATGGCACAGGTGTACCAGCCATTCTGCATGCACCATGAAGCTGTCCGCCACCAGCATGTGGCCGGAGCACAAGTGACAGACATCAGAACACAGACACCACAACAGACACCAGCAACAGCATGGAGGGGGGACAACAACAGCATAGCCCACATTGCCACCCGAGGCAGATGTGCACCATACCAGTGACAGGAGGCAAGCCACCATTGCGCTGTGGCCAGAGGGCGACCGGCATGGACAGCCACCAAAGACATGCCAGCAGACTGTGAATACCACAGACATGCAAGGGGGCCAGCTGCATGGGCCATGGACATACTGACAGGGGCACCAGGGACACAGCGCATGCACCAGGGACCACTGCACACAGGCATCCAGTGCACAGGGAACAACAAACATACCACAGACATGGACTGAGTCCCCCACCCACACCATAAGTGGGTCCCTGACAGACAAACACACACCGAGGCCTGCACCACCCCTGACGCCAAGCACCATATGCCCACTGCAAATCAGAGACCACCACAGTTGTCGTAACAAATAAGTTTGTAATCGAGTAGTGAACTGTACAAAAAACAGCAAAACAAACTATTTATAATGTGGGGGGAAGGGCCACATACCAGGTGGAGGTGGGCATGGGGCAAGGGTGTACAACAGGGAGTGAGATGAAGGGGGTGTGAGGGTAAGTCCAGGGGGGGAATGTACAACAGGGGTGTAATGGGCCTAATGGTGACCACTCTCCCCACTACGATCTTGGTGTCTCCTCCTGTGCCGCCTTCTGTCACCTGTTCCATCTGTTGGAGCAGCTCCAGGGTGGCCATCGACAGCTGCAGAAGCTCCTGAACATTTCAATCTAGGGCAGTCCAGCATTGTCTACCAAGGACAAGGGAGCAGAGTCATTACGTGTGACTGGCCAGACCCCTGCAGCCCACCCAATGAGCATGGCATACAGCTGTGGGCCACGCCCCTGTGATGGCATGCGACCACACACAGTGTCCGTGCCCACATGACCCACCTACCCAGGCACCCACAGCCATGCAGAACGCTGCACACACCCACCGCCCATATCCCACACAGCACCACTGTGGCCGTATAGTGACATAGCTATGTGGTGTGAAGGCAGTGACACAGCCATGTACCCAGTGCATGCACAGCCCACCTGCGATGCCCACCCACACATGCAGTGCCACAGGACAGTGCTGAGTGCACCGTGTGGCATGTACGGCAGTGGGGCCAAGTGCGGGTGGCCATGCCCCGCCACCACCCCTGCAACCCAGCATGCACAGATGTAAGGTGAAACATGGTACTCACCTGCATCCTGGCCAGCAGGGTGCTGCTGGCTCATGGCCCCTCCAATGTGTCCTGGCTGCATCGGTAACGCACCCACTCTGGCCTGCTCCACCTGTTCTCAGACCAGCCATGCCCTACGATGCTCCTCCGGGCCTAGGGTGCAAACATGGAGAGGGAAACATCAGTACAAGTCAGTAGCAAGGCCCCCCCCGGTGTGTGAGTGCCCACACAGCCCATCCATGATGCACCCCCACCACCACCACCCCCACTAGATGGCCCCAACCCCCCTGCAGGGTGGACCTATGCACACTGCGATACCTGGACAGACGGACACTACCAGTGTTAGGATGGAGCACCTACCTGGCCATGGCACAGCACCTCACTGGGTGCGTGCCTGCAGATGCCCCAGGTGGTCAGGGTCCCACTGCTGGAGGTCACTCATACTGGTGGCGACACTGCTCTGATGACTGTCTGATCACCTCCTCGAGGCCCTCTGACACCTTCTGCCACACAGCAGTCCTTGGCCTGTGGAGGGTTCCTTTTCAAAGAGGGCACCAGCATGTGGCTCCACAAGGGCCACCAAGTTCGTCAACTCAATGGCACTCCAGATCTGTGCCCTTGTTCATGGCATCTTTCTGTTGAGACCGCAAGCAAAATGGTGCTCTGTAGCACATGTGCCCCATGTGCGGAGGCAGCGTGGTACTGCACTACCAGTCCCTATCATGCTGTCACCGAACTGCGTGATAGGGGTGCACCCATATTGATGCATGGTGCCTAGGGGACAAAGATAGACTGCAGGGTCAATGGTCTGTCCATGCATGGACTGCCACAGTGCTATTGGGATGCCCTGTATGTAGCACGATAGGGTGCTTGTGTGTGATGCCCTGCAGTGGCCTACCATGCTGTGGCTCCATGGTGCCTACAGCGCACCAAGGCACGAGTGCCACATGGGTGAGCAGTGTACTAGCGCCACAGGCACAGTGGTGGCCATGCTCTGCACTGCCTCCCATGCACAGCATGTCAGCAGTGCCACACGCGTCAGCACCCCAGGCATGCACCGTGTGGTGCTGATTGCACACGTCACAGTGCTGCGCCATAGCCTGAGCACGCTCACCAACACTGCGCAAGGCACAACAGCATGATATTCAGCCAGCATATGCAAATCAGCTCATTAGCCATTCCACGGCACAACCACTGCATTAGCATCTACTTACAGTTGCACATCGCCCCATTTGCATGCGTTGCGCTATATAAATGCGACATGGGGCTGCAGAGGACATGGTTAGGTATTGCAGTCCATTGTGGTGGGTTGCATGCTGTTGGGATGTGGGGAATGTGGTTTGTGAGGGCTGAATGGGACTGCACAGGCCAAGGTAACACCTGTCATTCCCACAGCCTCGAGCATGACCGAACGTGAGGAACAGGAGGAACAGGGATGGGGGAGAAGGAGGAGGCCCAACTTCACCAAGGCTGAATCAGATGCCCTGTTCGAAGCATATCTGGACAGGGAACTGCTGCTCAGTGGACAGTGGGGAATGCCACTGGCCCATGCTGTGGCATGGGGTGAGGTGGCACGTGCCATGAACCAGTATGGCAGCCACCAGCGGTCCGTGCAGGAGTGCAAGAAGAAGGTTGGCACGGACAGGAGGCGGATCAAGGACAAGATGGCTGCCATCAGAGCTGCCTGTGCTGCCACCAGTGGGGGCCAGCCAGATGTACCATGCCTGACGCCACAGGAGGAACGGGTGACCAGCAGCATGTGGCATTGTGCCATCAAGGGCATTCCTGGTGGTGGCTTCCAGACGGGTGGCAGCCCATCACTGCATGATAGGTCCTGTGCTGTCAGTGTGTGGGTGGTGGAGGGAATGCCACAGGGCAGGGCGGAGCCACTAATGCTAATGTGTTCCCTTACAGCTGCTGAGCATCTACATGGGTCAGCGGTGGTGGGTGTGTCCACTGAGGGGGATGCCCTGGACATGGAGGATCACCCATCCACCTCCACAGGTGTCTGAGGGACTGGACAAGTGCATACCTGCATGTCTGTCCTGACTGATGAGGGTAGTGCGGGTGCGGACAAGGCCCTGCCTGTGTCCCAGCATGACAGTGCCCACAGTCTCCAACGAGCTGGGACACAGATTGGTGCTGGATCCAGCACCGATGATGGGCCACATCCTGGACAGTGATACATGTGGGACACAGGATGGTCCCACAGCAGGCAACTGCATGGGCATTGCTGTGGGTGGTGCCGCCGTGGCTGCCTGCATAACAACACAGTCCCAGCCTGTGCCTGTATGCCCCAGTGGGGTTGCACTAGTGTGCATCCAGGGTGGTGGGGCTGTTGCAGCTGCTGCAGCAGCGCCAGTGGGTCCTGGTGATCGGCAGCCAGAGGGTCAGTGCCAGCAGTCAGCCAATGGCAATAGGGGGACAATGTCGGGGGGGCAGTGGCAGTGCACCACATGTGGACATGCCCCGGCATGGCTCTGGTGTGCAGCACCCAACGTCAAGGGGTGCTGGCCAGGAGGGTCAGGAACACCACGAGGGACAGCATGCCGGACCGGTGGATGACCTCTTTGATGAGCACAGCCATCTACTCCAGGCTTCAGTAGATCAGCAGATCGCTCGTGATTGCGGTAGATGCACTCAGTGCGGTTCTGTGCCAGGCAGATGAGCGGCGCAGCAGGGAACACGGTCTGCTTCTGGCAGAGATGGCCCGGCAGTGGGCAGATGTGACTGCTGCCATTGACAGGCAGACCAATGCAATGACAACTGTCATGGCCACATTGGGCACCCAGTTTGTTGCCCAACCGCCGCAGACACCGCGCAGTGTCATGTCCACCCCTGGTTCCCGGCACTGTGCAACACCTGCTATGTCGACACCGGGTTTGGCTGTGGGCATACCAAGCACGCCTGATTGGGGCATGTTCAGTGGGCTGCAGACCCCTGTGTGAACACGGTCGTGTTCATGCAGCATCACCCTTGGGGGACCGTCGGTGCCACCCCATGAGGCCAATGGTCAGCCTGGCACGGCTGGCAGGTCTCGGCGGGGCCGCCCACTCATCCATGGCAGCGATGGTACTCTGCCACGTGACTGACCTGTCTCCCACCATGGCCCCTGTCTGCCACTGCCCTATGTGCAGTGTGGTGTGCATTGTGCGATGCATGGGTGGGGTACCAGGCCCTGTACACACACAGTCCCTGTGCACACCCTCCTGGCTGCTGGCCACTGTGGCATGTGCATGATGATGCCTGCGTTGCGCTGTCTGCCAGTGTGCAATGGTGCCCAGCATCTGAGGCACGCACAGTGAAGGCCACTGGGCGGCCATGTGGTCCTGTGTGGGGTGGGGCTGGCTGTTGGGGTTGGCATGCCGTTTACCCCTAGTGCATGTCTTGTGGTGTGTGTGCATGTGTGTGCATGTGTCGTGTTTGGTCCTGCCCATCCCTGATGCCGTGTGCGGTGCCCCACTCAGACCCATTCCCTTACCGCCGTCCACCCCGGTGTCCTGCCCTGCCTGTCTGTGGGCTGTGCCCTGGCCCTTGGTGGCTACACATGGCCCCGTGACCCACCTGTGTTGTCCAAAGTGCTCTTCTATAATGGTGTCCCGATGCAGCTGTGACATCCGGATCAGGCGGGGGTCTCTTCACCCAGGTGGGTGGATACCCATCACCAGCTGGACCGGCATCCTCATTGTCCCCACTGCTGTCCCCCTCTTTGACCTCTACAGCTATCCCACAGTCGGTGGCCATGTTGTGCAGGATGCAGCAGGCCAGGAATAGCTCTCAGGCCTTGAAGGGCTGTACTGTAGGGCACCACCTGATGTGTCCAGGCATCGTAACCATGCTTCAGCATCCCGAACACCCGCTCGATGACATTCCATGTTGTGGCATGTGTCTCATTGTACTGTAGCTGCAATGGGGTCATGGGGTGCTGGTATGGTGTGAGCAGCCAGGGACGTAGCAGGTAACCACTGTCACCTGTGTGTAGAGGGTGGATATTAGAATGGTGGTTTGCATCGCTATGCCATGGGCCAACATGGCCGGTACTCATGGCACCTCTAACTATGCACCCCTCCGTGTCTGCTCATGTCATCCTGCATGATATGCATACTCACCTACTAGATGGCCAGTTTGGATGTCCCCACTCTCAAACCTGTGGCACAGTGCAGACTGGTGCCAGATGAAGGCATTGTGTGCTCCCCCAGGGTGCGTGGCACAGACATTGATAATGCCCCCCCTGGCATCACACACCACCTGGCAGTTTATGCTTGGGTAACCCTTGCAGTTGATGTATGCCACACCCTCCGGGCCAGGTGGCATGCGGATGGCCACATGGGTGCAGTCAATGGCCCCGAGCATGCCAGGCAACCGTGCTACCCTGTGGAACTCCTGTATGTGTGCTGTGGAAATGAATGTACTCCGCAGCATGTGGCAGCAGTGCGCTGAGAAACGGTGTGAGTAGGCATGATGTGGCTGACTGGGTTATGCCTGTCGTGTCCCCTGTTGGTCTCTGGAAGGTGCCCGTGGCAAGCAGGCACATGACGGCTGTCATATTCATCTCCACTGACAGAGCATGGCTCAGTCGTGTGGGTGCCTGCATCTCATCACTGCACAGCTCACAGAGCTGCCTCAGTATCGTCCAGTTCAGGTGGTACCACCCTACAATCTCTGTGTCAGAGTACTGTTCAAAACTGGTGCAGGCTTGGTAACATAGAAACATAGAAACATAGATTTTGATGGCAGATAAGGACCGCTTGGCCCACCCAGTCTGCCCATTTCCCTACCTAATGGATAAGCTGCAGATCCTAGTTAACCAGCAGCCTACTTCTTCCTACCCCCACCCCCTAGAATTGCCTTATGACTGTCCCATGTATGCTTGAATTCCATCACTGTTTTTGACTCCACAATCTCTCCGAAGGCTGCTCCATGCATTCACAACCTCTCTGTGAAAAAATACTCTTTAAATTACCTCTGAGCCGCACCCTTCTATTTTCAAATTGTGCCCCTTGTTCTTTCACACCTTTTTTGAAAGATGCTACCCTCTTGGACTTTGTTGATTCCTTGAGATACTTGAAAGTTTCTATCACGTCCCCCTCCCTCCTTTCCTCGAGGCTATACATATTCAGCTCCTAAGTCTCTCTCATATGTCCTCCGGTGCAGACCCTGCACCATTTTAGTTGCCCTCCTCTGGACAGCCTCCATCCTGTCTATGTCCTTGCGGAGATTGGGTCTCCAGAACTGCACGCAGTACTCCAGATGGGGTCTCACCAACTGTCTGTACAGAGGAATAATAACTTCCTGTTTTCTACTGGTGATGCCTCTCCCTATGCATCCCAGTATCCCCCCAGCCCTCCTTGCTGCCCTCTCACATTGCTTGCCCACCTTTAGGTCATCTGATATGACTACCCCCAGGTCCCTTTCCATTTTTGTTGTTGCTAGTATCTCACCCCCCATTGTGTACTCTTCCCCTGGGTTTTTGTTTCCCAGGTGCATTACCTTGCACTTCTTAGCATTGAATCTAAGCTGCCATACATTTGACCATTCCTCTAACCTTGCCAAGTCCCTTCTCATCCTTTCCACCCCACCTTGTGCATCAACTCTGTTGCAGATCTTTGTGTCATCTGCAAAGAGACATACTTTTCCTTCCAGTCCCTCTGCAATGTCGCTTATAAAGACATTGAAGAGGACCGGTCCTAATACTGAACCTCATGTACCCCACTAGTAACCCCCCTTCTTCAGAGTGGACCCATTTACTATTACCTCTGTGTCCTATTCTCCAGCCAATTCTTTACCCAGGCTGTCATCTTGGGACCCACTCCCAGGCTGGCTAACTTGTATATTAATCTTTTGTGTGGGACTGTGTCAAATGCCTTGCTAAAGTCTAGGTAGGCCATGTCCACAGCCCCTCCCTGATCTACTACTTTGGTCACCCAGTCAAAGAACTCTGTCAGATTTGTCTGGCATGACCTTCCCTGTGAATCCATGCTGCCTTGGGTCCTCAGCCCCTCTAGATACTCAACAATTCTTTCCTTCAGAAGCGATTCCATCATTTTCCTACCACTGAGGTTAAACTAACAGGTCTGTAGTTTCTGCTTCTGCCTTGCTCACACTTTTTGTGAAGGGAATCACATCTGCCCTTCTCAGTCCTCGGTACCACCCCATCCTCCCATGATTTGTTAAAGAGGGTAGTCAGTGGTGTCACTAGTTCTACCTTAGTTCTTTTAGAATTCTGGATGAATCCCATCAGGCCCCATTGCTTTGTCCACCTTCAGTTTTAAGAGTTCTTTCAGAACCCTTTCTTCTGTAAATGGGCTGGTATCAACTTCTGTATCCAGAATGTTTCTACATTTTTGTTTTAGGTACCTCCCACCTTCCTTTGTAAATACTGAGCAAAATATTTGTTTAGTATCTCTGCCTTTTCACAGTCACCCTCTGCCCACCCTCCCTCCTCTTTATTAAGCCTCATAGTCCTCCTTGGTCTTCCTTGCTCCCTGATGTACCTATAAAGGTTTTATCCCCTTCTTAACTGAGTTGGCTATCTTTTCTCGGTTTGGGCCTTTGCTGTTCTGACTGCCTTCCCAGCTTCCTTTTGCTTTACTGATACAGTTCCTGTCCTGCTCCTTCTGTGATTCCTTGTACTTCCTGAATGCTTTTTTTTCTTTGAACTTTCACTGCCACTTCCTTTGAGAACCATAGTGGTTTCTTACATTGTTTTGTTTTGTTAATTTGCTTCACACAAAGGCTTGTTGCCTCTGTGATGGCAGTTTTTATTATTCCCCATTGTTCTTCCACCCTCCTTCCTGCCCATTTGCTAGTGCATTCATAGGCACTCACATTTTAGCAAAAGTCAAGCCCTCCTAAAGTCCAGTACTTTTGCCTTTGTATGGCTTGACTCTATTGCTGTGTTTTGTGAACCATACTGTTCGTGGCCGCTAGTTCCCAGATGGCTACCCACTTCTACACATCTGTGATCCTCTCTTCATCTCCATTTGAGAGAACCAGGTCTAAGATTGCTCCCTCGAGTGGGCTCCAATACTAGTTGTCTAAGGCATGCCCTTGTAGGGCATCTAGAATAACCCACTCTTTAAGTGGCTGCTGCAACTGCACTCCAGTTAACATCTGGCATATTCAGATCACCCATCAGCAATATCTCCCCTTTTTCTGCCATTCTAAGTATTCTTTCTATCATTTCCTTGTCCATTTCTCCCCTGAGAAGGGGGTCTGTATACAACCCCTGTGCGGATTGTGGTGCCATTGCGGTCTCCAAATTTACCCACAGTGCTTCTTCTCCTCCCTGTTTTCCCTTTTGTTCTGTTGTTTTGATTCCTTTCCTTATGTAAAGAGCTACTCCTCCTCCTCTTTTACCCTCCCTGTCCCTCCTGTAGATAGTGTATCCTGGTATGTTTATGTCCCAGTCATGGTTTTGTGTGTACCATGTTTCTGTGACTGCCACGATATCCAGATGTTCCTCCTCCATCAAGGCCGCTAATTCAGGAAGCTTGTTACTCAGACTACGGGCATTGGTACTCATTGCTCTCCATTTTTTGATGGCTTTACCTTCTTTTGCAGCTTCCCCCACTGACCTGTCTACCTCGGTCTTTTTCTCTTTTAGTACCCTGTTTTGTAGGGAGAGGCTGGGATTTTCCTGCTGCTTATCAGTGCCTCCCTCCTTGACTAGTCTAGAAGCTTGCCAATGAAGCATTTAAACCGATTGCTCAAAAGACTTGTTCCCTTCCTGGACAGATGCAGACCATCCTGCCAGTATAGGCTGGTGTCCCTCCAGGTGGAACCCCAGTCCCCAATGAAGCCAAACCCCTGTGCTCCACACCATTTTTTCAACCATTCATTAAACTGCATGGTGCAAAGTACCCTTGCCTCACTCATGCCATACTGCCTGTTCTGGGAGTACAGCCGACAGGCCCTTCCATGGCCATGCCTCCCTGCTGCCTGCCTTCTCACACCCCTCATTACCACCTCCATCTGGAAGGTGGCGCTGGCCATGTCCCTGGTTGGTGTTTCCCCCGGTGGCTGTTGTCCTGTTCCCCCCGCTGTCTGTTCCTGATGCTCCCCCTGCACCGGGTACACCTCTAGCTTTGCCTGTGGCTGTCCTGCCTCCTGCCACTGTCCTCAGTCCACTGTGGCACTCACGCCCTTTGCTGAACAGTTGCACTGGAACACCACTCCTACCCTGTCTCTGGCACTGTTTTGGTGGGTCCTGTCCCTCCTGCCCAGTCCTGTGCACTGCTTCCTTCTATTTCTCCTGGCTCTCTGTCACCACGCCCCACCTATGGCTTCCTTTTGCATTCTTCCTCCCTCTGTTGCTCCCTTTTATTTTGGCTCATTTCCGCTGTCGCACAACTTCCTCTTGCTCCGCTATTGCACACGGCGCATGCTGTTGAATATCACACTGTGCATGTTATTCATGGTTCTGCCCCCTACGGTTGCGCATGCATTCATTACTGTTGCACTCTGGCGCATTCATTATTGTGCTGCGCAGCCTCCTCCCGCTGAATATCGCACAATGGTGCATTTCCATACTTGCGCTGGTGCATCCCTGTTGTGCATGGCGCATCCGCTCTGAATATTCGGGCCTCGGATTACAAATACCTTTGAGCCAAAGCTCTTTTACAAAGGTTCCACGTCAGTAAGTACAGGCATACAGGTCATACAGGTTACATACATTATAAAACAATCAGTAGCATAATCGTCATAACATGTTATTACAAGGACTTTACAGAAAACACAATGGGAAGATCCAGGTAACAAAGAAAATATTAGTGTGAGGAGGAGCTAGGAAAGGGGGGTGGGACAAAGAAAGGCAGCCAAGGGCCATTTGTCATGACAAAGCAGGGGTAAGAGCAAATGTTGGGCATGGTAGGAATGAAGTGCTACATAGTTTGTCCACAACAGACAGTAGAGACTATGGGCATTAGTGTGGAGAGTACTGCATTAAGCAGGGCATTCACAGGTGCTTGAGTCTGCTAATGAGAGACGGAGCTTAGTCTTGAAAGTGTCCAGTGTTGGAGAGTTAGAGATGTCAGTAGCGAGACTGTTTAGCCAGCTAGGGGCCCTATAAACAAAGGACCTTTGGCCTTGGGTTGTACGACAGTAAGGGATTTGCAGGGTTAGGGGTTTTGAACTCCTGGTGTTACAATTGTTCACTTTGGGTTTGAGGAGGGAGCGGACCCTTGGGGGAGCAATGCCCATCATTATTTTCTTTGCTGTGATGCAGATTTGATACTTTATTCAGTTGTTGAGTTGCAGCCATCCAGCTTGGGAGTAGAGGCTGCAGGTATGGGTTAAACGGTAGGCTCTATTGGCAAGTCGACAGGCATTACTCAGGGAGGTAGAAACTCATCTGAGTGAGGTGGCAGTGGCAGAGCCATAGATAATGAGTCCATAGTCTATAATACTAACAATAGCACTCTGGATGGCAACAGACAGGGCTTCAGTGGTTAGATGCTTCCTGTGGCAGAAGAGTAGGCCCAGTCTGGTGTTAGCCACTTTTGCCACATTATTAATGTGGTCAGCATAGGAGAGTTTGGAGTCAAGGGTGAGGCCAAGGTATTTAAAGGTATGGACTTGTTCTAGGGTGACTCCTTCCCTGGTTTTTATGGTGAGGTGATACTGGTTATTCTTGCTGCATGGGCTGCTGAGAAGCATTGTCTTTGTTTTTTTCTGGTTCAGGATCAGCTTATGTTTTAAGAACCAGTTTTGACTGCAGTGAAACCTCGCTGCAGGTTCTCTGTAGCTGATTAGAATCATGGTGGGAGGTTAGGATAACAGCATCATTAGCGTACAGCAAGATTTTTCTGGACAGGAGTCTGGCAGTGTGTTCAAAAATTCTGAAGAGGAGGGCCAGTATAGAACCCTGAGGGACACCAGAAGGGACAGGTCTGGCATTTGAGAGAGTGTCCATAATTTTCACTCTTTGGGACCGGTTATTAAGGTAGCTTTTAACCAGTTCACAGAGTTGGGTGAGAGCCCACAGTCTGTAGCTGGACAAGTAGGAGACTGTGGCGATGGTATCAAAGACCTTTGTTAAATCAATGAAAGTAGACCCAGTTTGTTGTCTGTTATCCAGTGAGTGGTGGATGGTGCCAGTAAATTCAAGTAGTGCCGTGGTGGTACTGGCGCTTTCTAAAGCCATGTTGCTGCCTGCACAGGATGTTATGCATGTCCAGAAAGTCTGTAAGCTGGTCCGCAACTACTGCTCCAGGGCCTTAGAGAGTGGAGGAAGTATGGAAATTGGACCAAAGTTCTCATGTGCAGTTTTGACACCACTTTTATGTATGGGAGTTACCATAGTAGATTTCCATTTATCCGGGAACTGGCTAAGTCTGAGGGAAGGTTGAAAATCCTGGTCAGAGGCAGAAGTACTTCATCAAGGGTGAGTGATAGAAGTCTAAGGTCAAGAGAGTCGTTGCTAGATCTGGCTAGAATTAGCAGAAGCAACTGATAAGGACTTAGGTATACTTATATAAGATGACCTAAGCTTCACCAAACAAACATCCAAAACTGCATTAAAA
Organism: Neoceratodus forsteri; assembly: GCA_016271365.2. Classification (NCBI taxonomy): domain Eukaryota; kingdom Metazoa; phylum Chordata; order Ceratodontiformes; family Ceratodontidae; genus Neoceratodus; species Neoceratodus forsteri. The sequence goes on along the minus strand of CM028133.1, from coordinate 948,821,400 downwards.
GGCAACAAAATAATCTGGTCAATAAAAAGGAACATTGTGTTAAGGGATATGGAAGCATTAGTCCCCCTCTACAGAGCTTATGTAAAACCTCTCCTGGAGTATGCCTCACCTGTATGGAGCCCATACAAAAAAGGTGATAGGATTACATAGGAAAAATACAAAGGAGATTTACCAAAATAAATGGTTATTACAATATGAAATATAAAGAAAGCCTGGTATCTCTAGACTTCATGTTACTGGAAACCAGATGAATCAAGGGAGATATCCTCCTAATGTATGACATCATACAGGATCTAATACTAATGGTTGAGCTGAATATAGACTACAGTATAAACCAGGAAATATGGATACCAGTGGGCATACACTCCAAATCAGGGGTAAACAATTCAGGTCAAATCAAAGAAAGTACTTTTTTGCATAGAGAGTGGTGAGTGCCTGGAATTGTCTACCTCTAGAAATCATTATTAGTAAAACCAAGCTTGAGTTTAAGAAAACGTTGGACAATTACATACTTTGAGGAAGCAAACTACAGTATTTCTAAACAATTAGTAATGGAGCTAACATGAGCATCTGCCTTCAAGCTCCAGACATCCGTAGTATGAATCCTAGTATGTCTAATGATAAATCAACTTCCCAGGCTCTCCTAATAGAGTCTATATTTTCTGTACCCAGTTGAACCCATGGGAGATATACGTGAGATATAATGTGGGAGAGTTGTACCTTCTCCATGGTAGCTCTTATTACTGCTGTAATTTCTGGAGTTACCCATCCCCCTGGCCTGTTGGTTAAATGAGGCCTTACATAATTTACCACCTGAAGGTTTTGGAACATGTCTTGAGGTCTCAAAGAGTACTGGATCCGTAATTCTTAAGATAAACAAAGTTTTCCCTCTGTCAGAAAATGATCAATTAAATGAAGATCCATTCTCACCCAAGGATAGTAGATACGGTCAAGTTTGGCTGAGGGAAAGGTTTTCAAATATGGTAAGGAATATAATAGAAATTGGGCAGGGCTTAGTATTTTACAATCCCAAAAAACATTCTCCAAACCCTTGAAAAATGACACATATAAAGATTTGGTGTGCTAGTTATCAGTGGGGATAGCAGAATTGCCAAAAGAATTTTGTTAAAATGCTGAATATCTTCCTCTAGTATCTCTGTGGTCTTTCAGTGAGCTTTATACTCCGAGTAAAGCCAGTATAGGATGGTTCACAATTTTGCTACTATATGACAGCAGGAAAGATGGGGTAATGCCTGCCCTTTTGCACTACTAGTGAGTTAGAGAATTGTGTATCTAATAAGGGGCCTTTTTCCATCCCAAATGCACCTTAAAATAATTTTATTATAATTATGAAAGCAAGCAGGAGAGGGATAATTGGTAATGTCTGTGCCAAATAAAGTGTCCGAGGTGAAATATTCATTTGCACTGTCAATATGCTGCATCTTCATCAAAGATAGATTTTCAAAATGCCATGTCCACCACAATCTGCTGAGATACAGTGCCATAATTAAGTGGAGGCGAACTGATTGGGATCTGCAGTGATTTTGCACTCCTAGATATTTTAACAATGAGAGACCCCAACGAAAGGTAAAGTGAGTTTTGGTGATGGAGTAGGGGTATTATTCATCTGAGGCATCTCTGTTTTAAAAATATTTAACTTATATCTTGCTATAAGGCCAGACTCACTGAGAGCCTTCCATAAATGTGGCAGACAAGTTTTAGGTTCTACCAAGAAGACTGACATATCGTTGGTGTATAACGCCAACTTATGTTGTTGCTCCCTCACTTCTGTTCTCCGTATAGAGTCATTTTGCCTAAATGCCTGTGCTAACAATTCTAAATCAGTAGCGAATAAAAAAGGTGAGCGGGGGCATTCTGTCATGTTCCCTGAAATAATCAGAAGCCAGTTGATATCGGTTCATTCACCTTTATGCAAGCTCTGTGACCACTATATAGAGAATAAAGTATGGGGTTGTGTGTATAACAAGATTTTACACACACCCGAGGGGTTAGATGCCACATACACCTTGAGAAGCGACTTGAAGGGTTCATCTATGCATCAATCCTGAGGGTGTGTGTAAATTGATTTACACAACCCTTATTTATTATAAATTGCTGAGTTTGCTTTCTCACCACAGCAATTATATAAAATCCAATCAAATCTGTTGGCTGTGGTCTGGATGACGTTTAGCCAATCCACGGTCGCTTTGCAGCAGTTTAGTTTTCTAGATTTGTTTCCCTTTACTGTACTGTGTGATTTTGTCAGGAGGTTTTGTGTTAGGAGTTACTTACTGCCTAGACATAGCGGCAGTGCAGTTTCCCACCGAGGCAATCTGGTGGTGAGCAGTGAAACCGGAAGAGCTGTAAGTTGGGCATGTGCACAGTGAGGGAAACCCAGCATGTGTTTGACATTAGAAACACTCCTTTATAATGGCAAATAATGCCATGGGTTTTCCTAAGGGAGAAAGTGAAACCAGTTATTATAGAGATTTTTTATAATGGTTCCAGGCTGAAGTGGGAATCCCATTTTGTCCAGTGTGACTCGCAAGAAAGTCCAAGCCACCTAATTGAAGGCCTTCTCCTCATCTAGACTAAGGAGAAGAAATGGGAGCTCAAACTTGGTGGCATGGTGGAGGATATGTAGGGCTTTTTATTATTATCTTGAGTTAGTCAAGATGCCACAAACCCAGTCTGGTCTGCGTGTATTATATTAGGTAATATTTGATCCAGGTGTTTGGCCAGAACCACTATGAAAAGTTTATAATCAAAGTTCAAGACCGAGATAGGTCTGAATGAAGGACATTGAGTTTTATTTTTTACAGCTGCAGTGAGCGTAGCCCTGCAAATGTCTTACGATCACTGTACAGAAAAAGGAGCTTACTGGATACCGAATGGACTTTTTCAATAGTGGAGGTGAATGGCAATCACTGTGCATTCACCCCACACTATTTTGTCTGTCAGTACTGGTGGAACACGGTTCTGTCTGCCATGTCCAAAATGACCACCAGAGTTCTCTGCACATGGGACGATGACTCACGCATGTACTGAACTCCGGGACATACGCAGATCCACCATGTCCAAGATGGCTGCTGAGCCCAGTGCACATGCGCAAATTGTCGCACATGTGCAGAGAACTCCGCAGTGTCATGTTCCTCCATAAACTCAGCTGTAGCTATACTGGCTCTGGTCAGAGTTTGTTCCAGTGTTGATATTGCAGATATAGTGGCCAATTTCTGGGTAGGGGGACTTTTTGCCTTCCATGACCTCCTGACAAGTAATGGGAAGGGGGGACAGAAGTTGATCCAAAAAGGTTTTAAACAATCCCCCCTCCCCGTATAACCATCTAGTCCTGGACATTCTCTGTTTTTAAGGTGTCATACTGCTGCTTCTAACTCCTTCTGTTGTATCGGGGCAACTTGTAAACTGATATGCTGTGGTGTCAGTTGTGGCAGCTGTAAAGGCTCCAGAGAAGATTTTATTGCCTTGGCCTCACCCTGGTGGTCTACTTAGTACAATTATTGGTAGTATTCATGGTAAGCTTCTAAATCTGCCCTGCATCAGAAAGTAAACATCAAGTTGTTGGGATTTTAATTTGTGTTATCATAGGGGTTCCTTTTTTAAAAACAAATACCGCTCCACTCCCACCTAAGGATACCCTCCTGGTAGAGGCACATGAAGTTCATAAAATTCACTTTGCAAATGAATTGGTGAAGATCTGCCACTTTACAAAGTTAGTGTGCATACCAACGCGACACTTTGTGGCATTAATTCCCACTTCATGAAGTTGCAGATTCAAAGTTCTCATGGCCACTGGTGAAGTTCTCAAGCAACTAGCCAGAATGAGGCTAGAAGTAAATGATATACTGTGGAGACTGTAGTCACATGGCACTGAAGTTACATGTGAACAATGTGGGGGCTGTGTTCAGTGTAGTCTCAAAGCCCACTTACACTACCTGATCTGCACCATTGCAAGTGGTGCAGGTAAATTATATTGGTGCAGGTCAGACAGTGTAAACAGTGAGGGGAGCATTGTCAATCACTCCATTGTAGCACAGGACAATCCCTGTTTTTTCATGGGTTCATGTACCGTTGCAGGCAGTTTGGGCTGGTGTGTAAATGTTCCACTCCACTACAACCCCACAACATACATCATGTCATGTTTGTACTACCCCCCTCCCACATAGGGCCTGATTTTCAAATGGGAATTCTGGGCTTGCAACCAAGCCCTGTGTCCCAGCAAAGTGTGTCACACCTGCGTCCAAGGGTTCGACGCAACTTGCACCCGATTTTAGAACACTGGATGCAGGTTGCCACAGTGCCTCAATTTACAGCAGCTTGTGCCAAATCTGTAGCACAAGCCCCATAAACTGGCTCCCCCATGGGCGCAAAGTTATGCTGGGGAAGCTGGTGGAACTGTGCTGTGTCACCACACAGGACTTGTGGCGGGGGGGGGGTGCAGCAAGATTTATACAAAAATTGCACCATGACACATGTTTGAAGCAAGTCACCACTTGCATCAAACTCTCTGCCACAAGTGCCTTGTGGGGGATGCACTGGCATTGAAAATCCAGCCCACAAACCTTACTTGAGCATAGCCGTTTTACCCCTCCCCTGTTTGCGAAGTAGCCGATGCAGCTGTATAAACCCCCACCACAAACACCAAGCTCCAACCTGACCTGCTGACTGTGTTCTGCCACTAAATGTACAACCCCCCTGCCACAACCCCAACCAGAGTGGAAATTCAGTAATAAAATGCAGGAAGTCTTCCTGCACAGATGCACACTGTCGGTATGTAACCACGAGTGGCAATGTTTTGGATGGAGCAGCGGTTGAGTGATGCAGATGGCAGCATTCACTTCAGTGGGTACTGTATAAGCATGCTGGTTGGTAGAGAGAGCAGGAGCTAAGTCTTTCCCACTGAGTATCTTTCTAATCACTTAGATAAATCACTCTAACCTGGTTTCTTTGACTTAAATTAATTGCAGAGGTGATCTACTGCTCATTGTGCATCTGGTGTGTGTTTTCTTGTTATGTTTACAACATTCTTTACTTTAAAAAGTTTTTTTGTATTATTTTTTTAGACTAGCACGGCTGCTCTCCGGGGGGAGGTTCTAGTCTGTGTGACTACACTGTCTTGCAAGAGAAGTCACTGCAGTTTCAGTTTGGTTCAGTCCATATCGTTATTTTTCACTGCAGGGTTTTGCTTTTAATGTCACAAGGCTCTGTCATGCTTGCTGACTCTGCTAAGTTAATTTAATTGTTGTGAATTATAGTGACTTAGGTGTGTTAAAGTCAAATCATTTTTTGTTCTGTCACTATAATGGTTTTTACAACTCTTGTTGAGTTCTTCAAATGACAGTGCTCTGTCACCCAGCTACTGAGAGCTAACTTGTGACTTGTAGCCGCTGGGTTATGAAACCTTTTATATTTTCTGTTTAGTAAGTTCTTTTCATTCCTTTGTTTCAGCCAGCACTGCTGATCTCTTGGGGCAGGTGGGGAAGCTTGGGACAAAGGGAGGAGGATAACAACAGGTTCTTGGTACTATGAAGCATAGAGCAGGAAGGGGAAGGTCAGTCACAGGAAGGCAGGGGAGCTGGGTAGAAGTGAGAGCAGGAAGCTAGTAGAGGCAGGAAACACAGTCAACACAAGAGAGGCTAACAGGGGTAGGGAGGAAATGAGGCAGAAGGGGCAGGAGACTCAGGAAGTGTGGGGGACACAGGAAGGGTATGGACAGGTGGTGGGGCAGCCAGTCAGGGCAGAAGTAGTAGGGGGGTGTTGATTGTAGGGGAAGGGAAAAGACCAGGGGAGGCACTGGTGGCCAGTGGCAGGGAGGGGGCTAATGTAGAGCAAAGGGAGGCCAAATCAGGAAGGGGTGGGGGAGTGCAGGTAGGGAATGATAGGGGCATGGATGCAGCTAGTATGGGCAGTAGTATGGGGGAGTGATGGGGGTCTAGGGCAAGGGTTCAACAGGGATCAAGAGGGGAAAAGGGGCCTACAGGGATGGAATCAGGGGAAGGGGACCAAGAATTGATGCAGACAAATAGGAATGCACCAGGGAGGTGAGCAAGATAAAGAGGGGAGGGTTGCCGTCCTGGGGGACTCAATATTAAAGGATATAAGATGGGGAGGCAGAGGCACCAGGAAGAGCCACATATGGGTGGAGTGTATGCTGGGCATGACAGAAGGGAAAGTGGGGCAGTGTATTAAGAGTAGTGTGGGATGGATGGGGGATACTTCATATCGTGATGCACTTGGGTACTAATGATTTGGAAGGGAAAAGGGTGGAAGAGATTCAAGGAAGTGGGAAGGTTATGCAGTAGAGAGGGGAGGACAGTGGCATTCTCTGAGATTCTCCCAGTACTGAGGGCTAGCATGGCCAGGAAACAAAGAATTTCAAAGTTCAATGAATGGCTGGGGACATGGTGTGAGTCCATGGATACGGACTGATGGGAGGACGGTTAGGACATGGGAGAACAAAGAAATCACGCACCAGATGGGCTGCACTTATTTATTTATTTATTTAGTTTTGTTGACTGGGTAAGTGCACTAGACAAATCCTGCCTATTTTCAGAGCACGGCCGGGGAGGGATACAGATCATGCCAACTGACCTTGAACCAGATTAAGCTGTTGGTGGTATTTTTAGTGAATGAGGGAAATTTGGCCAGGACAACGGGAAATTCCCTACCTTTCGATAAGTGCCATGGGATCTTTAACATCCACCTGAACTACCACCAATCCAGGCAGATGGGACCTCGGTTTAACATCTCATCTGAAAGACGGCACCTCAGAAGTGCAGCACCCCTCTCATGCTGCACTACAGTGTCAGTACTGGGATATTAACCCAAGTGCCAGATGTGGGAACTGAACCCACAGCCCTCTGATCTCCCGGCCTCAGAGGCAAGTGTGCTACCTACTGAGCCACTGGCACTGCAAAGCTGAGAAGGCTCAGGGGTCCCAAAGAAAAAGCTGGGGGAGTTCATTGCAGCTGGGTATAATTTTAACTAGTTGGGGGGGGTGAGGGGATGGGCAGTAAACAGTACTACGAGGCATGGGAGTCAATCAGGCTTCCCCCCATATATAGGCAGGAGGAGAAGAAGCAAAAGTCAGACAGGAAAGGGAAGAGGGGGGAGGGTATGGACAAGGTGGAGAAGAGTTCACACTGGAGGGTGATCTAATTGAATGCAAGAAACCTAGGCTATAAGACAGTAGAACTGCAGGCTTTGATGGCTGAAGGGGATGTGGACATAGTCGCCATAACTAAAACATGGGCCACTCAGTACCATGACTGGGATCTAGCATTCCCTGGGTACAAGCTACCGTTGGGACAGAGACAAAAGGAAAGTGGGAGGGTGGCTATCTCGTTAAGGAGGATATTGTGCAGCAGAGAGGTAATAAGGAGGCAGGGCTGAAGCCTTATGGGTCCATCTACAGAATGCAAAGGGTAGGAAGATGAGATTGGGGGTTGTGCATAGGTCCCCTCCCAAAGTGCAGAGATTGAGAGGGAACTGGGGGAGCAAATAAGGAGGCTTAGCAGTAAAGGCAACACAGTGGTGGTCGGGGAATTCAGTCTGGGTGGATTGGAACATCCCTGCTACCTCGAATGCCAGTGAGCAGGTCCTCCTGGAGGCCTTCCAGGATGGTTTCCTTATGCAGAAACTAACAGAGCCAACCAGGAAGGGGAACATTCTGGACCTGGTACTGTCAGATAGAGAACTAGTCCAAGACAAGAGGTGGAGGACCCCCAGCAGGAAGTGACCACCACACAGTGTGGTTCTCCCTCAGTCTGGGGAGGGAGGTAACTAACACAACAAAATCTAGTCAGACCCGATAGGGCTGTGAAGAGCTACCAAATGACCAAAATTACTTTCTTGTTGGTGTCATATAGTGCTGTTTAGTCACAATCACCAAAAGATGGCATGCTGCTAATTCAGTCTTCTTGAATTTATTTAGTCAGAGTACATGCTGCTGTGTGTGTGTGTGTGTGTGTGTGTGCCCACAGGAATGAGATAGCTCACAGACTGCAGCTGTACTGTCTGTAATCTGACACTGTAGACTGACTTTCAAAGGTTCAGAAAATTCCAGACAACATATAATGAGTTAACCCCTAGGCTGCTGAAAGAAATAGACTAAATGTATTAGACCGAGCTGGACAGATGATAGAAACAGTAGTTTAAATTTTTTTTTTTTATGTTAATATCCTGAGAAGTTCTGAGGTACAATACAGTAGCACCTCCCCTCCCCAGATGCCTTTAACATAGAGCAGCAAATAGCAAAACTCAGAGGGGGAATGTACTGTTTTGCATCTGTGGAGGAATATCAAATGTCCAAAAAGGGAGTTCATGATCAGCCATTTTAGAGCTACAATCTGAGCCCAATAGTGCTGTAGGCTCTGCCCACAGCCCTAAAAACAAGAGTTGTGGATTTTAAAGGGCAGAATTTGGCAGTGTGGGAATAATTTTGGAAGGGCACCCAGACAACATCAGACCAGACATGGATGCAGAGCAGAAATGGAATGTCATAAAGCAGGGTTTGGCAGAGGCCACTAGCTCTTGCACAAAGTGCCAAAGCAAAAAGACCAGGACCAAAAAAATCTAGCTGGCAGACTAGAGAGGCAGAAGAGGGGGTGAGGGAAAAAAGAGCGGCCTTTAGAATGTATAAGAGAGCTAACCAGACTGATGACAGGGAGAAATGCATGAAGAAATCCAGAGAGACCAGCTCTGTGGTACAGAGTGAAGGGGTTCACTCAGCATGCTGGTGACCTGGGTTCAAGCCCCAAGTCCAGGTATCAGGAGCGGAGACCAGCAGGGAGGGGTTTCACGCGTCTATTGGACGCTTCCCTCCTAGGGGGTGGGGTGGTGGTGGGACGAGCCTGGGCTCCTGTAGGTGGATTGAACGTCCCAACCTCAGGATGCTGTCCATACAGCTAGATCATGGTGTGGGACAAGAAAACTGAAAAATTGGGTTCCCTGCCAACCGGATGACGAGCACCTGGCCCACACCAACACAAAGCCATGGACAAACCTGGACCAACCCTATGGCAGCTTCTCAGTATGCGTAGTTCGCCTGATGGCATTTCCCCTCAGAGGAGAGGGACCCTCCCGACACAGGGAAAGGTCAGGTTACACAAGGTAAGGTTGCAAAGACAGGATCGGGAGAATGGTGGTGCGGGGCTGAGGTGGAGGTGTGGTGGGCAATGGCACTCTGAAGAAGTGGCCAGCAGGGGTGCCACAGGGGAGGAACATAAATAAATAACACAAAACAAAGAAACCCAGAGAGGTGAGCAGAGTAGTGAGGGCAGCCAAGGCTTAAAAGAACTAAGGTTGGCACAGGGATCAGGAAGTGGAAATGGATTTCTTCAGGTATATGACAGAGAGGATATACTGCAAGGACCAGATAGTAAAGATTAGGAAGGATAGAAACATAGAAACATGGAAGTTGACGGCAGCCAAGGACTGCAAGGCCCATCTAATCGGCCCATTTTTTCTGCTTTATGAATGTGCCATAGACCTTTACTCTGTCAATGGCCTATCTATTCATACTCATCTGTATTGCTCCCTTATGCCTATCTCATGCCTGTTTGAAGCCCTGCACTGTATTCATATCTACCACTTCCTGAGGTAAGCCGTTCCATGCATCCTCCACCCTTTCTGTAAAAAAGAACTTCCTCACATTAGCCCTTAATCGGCCTCCCTCTAATCTCATGCTGTGTCCCTTGACCTGCTATTTTTCTTATATTGAAACATGTTAGACTCTATCACCCTGTTAATGCCCTTAAGATGTTAGAATGTTTCAATTATATCACCTCTCTCCCTCCTTTGCTCTAGGGTATACATATTGAGATCTGCTAATCTGTCCGCATATGTTTTCTGATGCAGTCCCTGCACTGTTTTGGTTGCCCTTCTTTGGACTGCCTTCATTTCTTTAATGTCCTTGTGTAGGTGCGGCCTCCAGTACTGCATGCAGTACTCCAGATGGGGCCTAACCAGTGTCTTGTAAAGAGGGATTAATACCTCCCTCTTATGATTTGTGATACCCCTACTAATACACCCCAACATCCATCTAGCCTTACCTACAGCTTTAGTGGTCTGCTTGGATGAATTCAGGTCATCTGTAATGATGATGATGCCCAAGTCTCTTTCTTTCCTTGTGATTTCCAGCAACCTCCCTCCCAACCTATAGGTAGCTTCAGGGGGTTCTCTTCCCTATGTGCATGATCTTTCACTTCTTTGCTTTAAACCCCAGTTGTCACTCTTTCAACCATTTTGCTAATTAATCCAGATCTCTTCTTATTCTGCCCACCCCATCTGGATCATCTACTCTGTTGCAGATCTTGGTGTCATCTGCAAACAGACAAAACCTACCCTCCAGTCTATCTGCAGTGTCACTGATGAAGATATTGAAGAGGGCTGGCCCCAGGACTGATCCCTGAGATACCCCACTTGTGACTTGCATCTCTTCTGACTGTATACCGTTTACCACCACTCTCTGTTTTCTGCCTACCGACCAGTTTGCCATCCAGTTGACCAACCTCTGATCCACCCTGAGCCTACCCAGCTTATAAATCAATCTTCTATGTGGAACAGTATCAAAAGCTTTTCTGAAGTCAAGGTAGGCAACATCAACTGCACCCCTGGTCCACCACTCTGGCTACCCAGTCAAAAAATCTATGAGATTAGTCTGACAGGACCTTCCTGTTGTAAACCCATGTTGTCTTGGGTCCTGTGCTCCTATGGATTCCAGGTGTTGCACTATCCTTTCCTTAAGGAGTGTCTCCATAAGCTTGCCCACTCTGAGGTAAGACTGACTGGTCTGTTGTTCCCTGCTTCCTCCCTGCTACCACTCTTGTGGATTGGGATCACATGAGCCCTTCTCCAGTCTTCTGGGACCTCTCCTGTGCTCAGAGACTCACTAAACTGCTAATGGCTCTGCTTGTTCCACCCTTAGGTCCTTTATAACCCTGGGATGTATGCCATCAGGTCCCATTGCCTTGTCCACCCTGAGCTTAGCGAGATCTTCTAGGACCCTTTCTTTTCTGACAGGACTAGTGCACACCTCTCTCCCCCCTGTGTCCATGGTGATAAGCTGTGGGCCCTGCCCTACCTTCTCCTCAGTAAATTCTGAGCAGAAGTATCTATTTAGGAGAGATGCTTTTCCTTGGTCCTCCTCCACACACTCCCCCTGATCCCCTTTGATCTTAACAATATTCCCTCTGGACTTTCTCCTTTCACTAATGTAGCTATAGAAAGTCTTGTCCCCTTCTTTTACTGTTTGTGCTAGTGTTTCCTCAGTTTTGGCATCTGCCTGACTTACTGCCTTCCCTGCTTCCCTTAGGGAAGTTTGGTATGCCTCCCTATCTTCGTCCCACTGTGTTCCCTTATATTTCCTGAAAACCAGCCTTTTGGCTCTAATCTTTTCTGCTACTGTTTTTGAGAACTAAAGTGGTTTCCTCCTTCTTTTCCTCTTGCTTTTCTCCTTAACACAATGGGATGTTGCTTGAAGTATTGCATCCTTAATGCTTGCCCACTTTACCTGTACCCCCTCACCTATATTTCTTCTTGCCGGGGTTAGTTTAACTCTGTTGGCAATCTTATCAAAGTTAGCTCCTCTGAAGTCCCATATCTTTGCCTTGGAATGGGATGATTTAGTTCTACAGGCCAAATTGAACCATACCATGTGATGGTCACTGGTCTCCAGGTGACCTTCTACCTGGAGATCTGTGATCCTTTTCCTGTTAGTCAGTACTAGATCCACAATAGCCCTGTCTCTTCTGGGTTGTTGTACTAGTTGTTTTATGCCCTTGCCCTTCAGAATCCACTATGTGTCTAGTTCTGGCAGATGTTCCTGCGGTATGGACCAATCTGTGCCTGGCATGTTGAAGTCTCCCATTATCAGAACCTCCCTTTAGCTATCATGTTTTGTATATCTTCTAACAGTAATGTGTCTATGTCCTTCCTGGTCTTGATGCCTGTAGACAACCCCAGTTCAAATGGCTGTCCCATTTCCTGTTTCCAGAGTGACCCACAGTTCTTCTGGCTCCTTATGTGTATTCTTAATTTCTGTAGCTTTGATATTTTCATTGACATAAAGAGCCACTCCTCCCCCCTCCTTTTTGCACCTTGGTCTCTTCTAAACAGTACATAGCCGGGTACTGAAGTCTCCCAAGTGTGGTTACTTGTGAACCATGTCCAGCTAATGGCTAGTATGTCCAGTTTAGCCTCCGTCATTGTTGTCTTCAGGTCTGGGATCTTATTTCCCAGACTGCAGGCATTGTATACATGATTTTCCATTGGCCAGATTTTGGTGCGTTAGTTGTTGGGTGAGGTCCAGCATTCCCTGCACGTCATATGGGGAGCTGGACCTTTTCCTTGCCTGGTGACGCCAAATAAATTATCAACATGATGAACTCCTGTTTGATCACTAGCTGAGGGGGGAGGGGTGTTCTTCCCATTCGATGTATCAGGTGCTGCACCCCTCTCCCTATTTGCTAGTTTAAATATTCTGCAAAGACATCAGACTTCTGCCCCAATGCACTGACTCCCTCCTTAGTCAGATGCAGTCCACTGAATTTAAAGAACTTCCACTCCCAAAACTGTTGCCAATTACCTACAAATTTGTGGCCTTTTTCCTGGCACCAGCCCTTGAGCCACATGTTTAGCTCCCCTATCTCCCCTTCTATTACCTTGCTTTTTTTGTTTTGGTCCCTGTTTTGGGTGAGTTTTGTAGCACTAGCTCCTGTACTGCAGTGTCCTGCTCTGCAATGTCCTCTGCCCTTTTGTTTGATTTCAGAGATAGTGGCAGATACCTGTGTGTACTTTTTATATGGCTTGTGGAGGTGATACACTGGTAAGCACTGAGCGAAGGGGCACCTGACTTTCCCCTCCTAACCACCTGCCAACCTCCTGGACCAACTACGCTCTGTGGTTGAGGTGCTTCAATTGGATGTTGGGGAAAAGGTAGGCAGTTCTTGTAAAATATTTCCTCTTGAATATGCAATTTGAGGTACGCAATCTCTGCCCATTCTGTCCGGAGCTGAGCCCTTAGATCTTTGATGGTCCAACATGTAGGGCAGCATCCTAAATCCTGTACAACTGCCCTTTTGAAAAGTGTCCCACAATTCCTGCAGTTAATAATATCCATTCCAGTTGAGTTGCAGAGTTTATAACCGGTCCAAGTAATTAGAAGGAAAATGAAAGTAAAAGATTTTTTAATATTTTTTTTGTTTTGTTTGTTTTTGTATAACTTCTTATATTAAGTTCAATTAATTGTGCCCCAGTAAGTGAGGTCACTGTGTGGATACCTCTCTGATACTCCCATTCCTGCTTTGCTACAGGAAATGTCATGACTGTGCTACTCTATAAAAGGAGTGTATCATGGGGTGGCTGGGGATGGGGGTAGGTGGTTAGGCCCTTCCCCTGCTGTAAAAGAAGAACCACGGATGAAAGAAACAAGGTGGTAATAGCAGAAACAATCAGCCAACGACAAATGCAGTAGCCCTGAAAGCTTAGCCCAATGAAAGATACAACTGTAAAACCTGTAAGCACCACCTGTAACAATTTCACAGAAGATATACCCTGCAAAAAACACTTTACTACAGAGAAAAATGAAGCAGTAACAGAAGATATACCTTGCAAAAAACAGTTTGAATCAGAAGATGACAGCAGCAATTTGTAAGCACAAAACAATAACAAACCTGTAGGCACACTCTGTAACAATGCAGCAGAAATTATAGCCTAGAACAGCAATTTGAATCAGATAGCAATAAAGCAGTAAAATGTAAGCAAAAAACAGTAACAAAACCTGTGAGCACAAAAGAAAATAGTAACACACAGTAAATCTCCCTAGCCAAAAGAAGCCTTAATCTTTTTCCTTGCTCTGATAATGTTGTTCCTTGCTCTGTCCTTGCAAGCAAACCTAGAAAAAAAGAGCTCAGGTGAAGCTATGTGTCTTTGCCAGCAAACCTAGTCTTCCATGGATGGTGGGTGGGCAGAGAAGAGGGCAGAGCAGGTGGAAGGACTGCACAAGTACTTCTGCTCAGTGTTTACCATGGAGAGGGATGGGCCTATGCCTGAGGGGAGGGGTGGTGTGGGATCAGGGGGAGAGGAGGTAATGGATATGGAGATCCTGGTGGACAGGGTGTTGAAGGGCCTTTGGACCCTAAGGGTGGATAAGGCTCTGGGACAAGATTGAGTGCATCCTAGTGTACTGGAGGAGTTGGCAGAGGTCCTGGCAGGACCACTGGTGGATTTGTTTAACACTTCCCTAAGTCCTGGATGCACCCAGGGATTGGAGGATGGCACATGTGGTGCCCCTCCATAAGAGTGTGCCCAGGGATGAACCAGGGAACTACAGATCTGTGAGCCTTACAGTCATTGTAGGGAAGCTAATGGAGACTATCTTTAAGGAAAGACTGGTGCATTTCCTGGAAAAGAATGGTCTACAGGATGACAGGCAACATGGGCTTGTTTCTGGCAGATCATGTCACACTAACCTAGTTTACTTTTGATTGGGTCACTGGATAGGGACCATGTGGTGGATGTCCTTTACCTGGACTTCAGCAAGGCTTTTGACTCAGTACCTCATGGAAGGCTGACTAGCAAGTTAAATAGCCTGGGAGCTGGAAGAAAATTGGTTGGATGGATTAACAGCTGGTTGCAGGGCAGGCAGCAGAGGGTGGTAGTTGGAGGAGTGCTCTCAGTAACCAGTGGGGTCCCACAGGGTTCGGTGCTAGGACCGGTACTATTTGACATCTTCCCTGCTGACATATGAAATGGGATAAGGAGCAAGATCAACCTCTTTGCAGATGACACTAAAATCTGTGCAGAGGTGGATAGTGAGGAAGGGGGTAAAGTACTACAAGAGGATTTGGTGAGACTCGAGTGCTGGTCAGTCATATGGCAGCTAGCGTTCAATGCTAAGAAGTGCAAGGTCTTGCACTTGGGGCCAAAAAACCCAGAGAACAGTTACTGGTTGTGGGAAGTGCAGTTAAGCACTTCAGCCAAGGAGAAAGATCTGGGGGTGCTGGTAACAGGGGACATGAAACACTCGGTGCAGTGTAGGAAGGCAGCTGCAAAGGTGAATAAAATGCTGGAATGCATCGCCATGGGGACTCACCTCTAGGAGTGAGGAAGTCATTCTGCCCCTGCAGAGGTCCTTTCTGAGACCTCACTTGGAATACTGCTTGCAGTTTTGGTACCCCTATCTAAAAAGGGACATCAAACTACTGGATGGGGTCCAGCGTAGGGCGATGAAGATGATCCTGAGGATGGGAATAAAACATATGAATAGAGGCTGTGGGAGCTCAGCACGTACATCCTGGAGGATAGAAGGGAGAGGGGATATGATTGAGACATTCAAGTACCTAAAGGTCATAAACAGAGTTAATTCTGAGGGTTTTTGTAAGTTAAAGGGGGGAGAGACACCAGGGGACACAGTCTGAAGCTGGACGGAGAAAGATTCCAGAAGGAGATGAGGAGACACTATTTCATAAAATGATGATGGCAGGTTGAAATGTGCTGCCAGGAGAAGTGATATCACTACAGACAGTGAAAGCTTCAAGAGGGTGTGGGATTGGGCCAAAGGGAGGTCAAAACTGTGGGAAGATGAGGAAGAGAAGTCAGAGGTTGGGGCAATAAATCAAAAGGGTGGACAAGGGAAGGGGCAGCTGCAGTTTAATTAACAGCATGCTGCACACTCAAGCAGACTAGATAGACTGAAAGACCTGTATCTGCTGGCTGTTGTGTATGTTCCTATGTTTGTATGATATCTGCCTGCAGTCTACCTGCAATATATGCTGCAGTTTATATTTTGTTCTTCAATTGTGTGCATGTTTTTCTTTCTGGATTTATTTTCTGTTTAATTAGTTTTGGTGTATTTTTGTGAGCAGTCAATTTTATATATCTGATCTACAGTGTGAGCGACCCAGTCGTGATAATTTGAACAGTGCGACTTTAATTTTAATTGTAAGCACATCTGAGTGACTTGTACTAAAATGAGAGGAACAGTACATGCTCTGTTACAGGGAGCGGGCCAGAGTAAGTGACAAAGATGGCAGGAACTTTAGAGAGGTAAAAGAGTAGTGCTGTACCTGCTGCAGGTTAAAATCAATATCTGGTCAGAGCCAATATGGCTGTGGAGAGCTTTAAGGAGTGGCAAGAGCATTGAAAAAATATGTGGTGCTCTCGCTGCACTGGAGACAGCCATGACTAGTACTGCAGCAATTACAGTACTGCACATGCATGATACTCACAGATGCGCAGGTTGCCCAGGAGTCTGCCATGTGCAGCATGCTGTCGATGACATGACTACTTATACACAATACTCATGCATGCACAGTTTAAGTCAGTGCTGCCATGTTGTCCATGATGTTCCTCACTTCTGCAGTTGCGAAAAGGAGAAGTAGTGCACTGAGAAGGGGTGTTTATGTGGCCCATGGAGGGGAAGGGTTGCATAACAGAATCAATGGAAATTATGCCAGACCACTGAGGCAGCACATCAGACAGTGGTCTGGCAACATGATTCCAAAGTGCTCTTATACAAATCTGATGATGGCATAACATCTGTTGAGCTTGGCACATGCAGCTGTAAAAATCAGACTCGGGAGGAGACTATTAACAAACTACAGATCTGGTCTGGGACTTGTTCATCATCACAGTCACTTTCTCGTTCTTCTATAAGCAGTAATTTATGATAAATGTGCCTTAACCATATTGACCTCAGTGTTGCTAGACTACTTCTGTTTTCCCCAGATTGTAGTAGGTGGTGGTAATAGCAGTCTTGAAGTAGTAGTGGCCAGTGGTGGCACTGTCTGAATAAAGTGGTACCCATGCACATATGCACATTTTAGAATGGGAGCTCTTACTTGTTTTTGCTGTAAAAATCTGACCTCTTTAATACAAAACAAGGATTCAGTTATGGCCTCAACCCTCCCCTCCTCTTTTAGCTTCAAGTGAGGAACGTAATTATGGGTTTGCATCAGATGTACAGTGGCAGCCATAGGCACATAATATTGCTACTGTATGTAAAAAGCTTGGCTTTTTGAATGTTTGATTTCTTAATGTTGTCAATACCACTCCACCCATTTTGTGCTCTGCCCCTGGATTTCTGTGCCCCAAGTGCACTATTTTACATTTTTATGTTGAAACCTAGTTGTCATACCCTTGGCCACTATTCAAGTCTTCTAAGATCTCTGCTCATACTTTTCCATCCTGCTGCAAATCTTGGTATCATCATGCAGAGTCAAATCTTCCCTTTCTGCTTCTTTGCAATTTCACTTATGTAATGCCGCAAAGTTGGGACATCCCAGAAAAAACTAGAATCAATAAATAAACTAGGGGTTTACAGGTGCTCAATTGCCTGCTGTGGGTATGAACACAGCAAGGTACAATGATGAGGGCCCCTAAAGTAAAGATTCCTCCTCTATAAAGGGAAACTAAAATAATATAGAAAAGTGCCTTGTGCACTAAAAACCTGGTCAAAAAGCAGATTTAATTGCAGCACATGTCACAATGGCTTGGATGGAATGCTGTGCTGAGCTGCTCATGCACAGCATTCCAGTCCAAACACTCTAGAACCTGAGGGTTTGTTTTTTAAAAAAAGTTTTAACAGTTTTGAGGAGTTCCTGCTGGCTGTGGAGCAGAGAGGATGCAGATGGTTAAGGGGAACCAGTAGAGAGCTTACCTGGTGGTTGAAGCTGTTTCCCAAGGGCCAGTCTGTGTGCCTGCTCTGGCTCCAGCCAGTGAAGATCCCCAAGAGCTCGTTTTGGTCCTGGATATAGCCAGGGCACCAGAAGAAAGTAACCGCGCCGTTTGCCACGATTTGGGCTGTGTAGCTCTGTCGGTTTATTGTTTAACCCTCCTTGCGTTTAAAAGTTAAATTCGTCCTCCATCAGCAGCCTCCTGCCAGTCACATTCGCCGTCCCATCGCCATCTTAGGCCCCCCTTTGCATCCTCCCAGCCACCTGCACAGTCCCTCCCACTGCCAGCATACCTCCCACCTCCCGACAGCGCAGCAACCCTCCAGAGGACGGCGGAGCGGTGAGTCGGTGGCAGCACTTGAAGCGTGCTGACCACCTGTAAAGGGAGACTGTTTACTTGATGTGAGAAGCGCACAGAAGGCGCTTAGAAGGGCGGCTGAGTGCCGCAAGGGAAAGCGGGTCATCAGGACCCGGAATTACTTATGCAGAGGGAAGGCAGGGTGTAGTGATGCCCACGGGGAGGGGCCAGGATCTCAAGGCCAAGCAAAGGCCTATAAATATTCATTAGGGGCAGGATTAAAGGTGGCAACCTGCCGAATGGCGACAGCAGCTCTCGGGGAGCCTGGGAAATTAAAGGGGCCCTGCCACTCTTGCCCATTTCGAGATTTAAAGGGGCAATTCAGGCCCAGTTTCAGAGAGGGCACCAGGCCCATTTCAGGGAAGGCTACCAGGCCTAGTTTCAGAGAGGGCACCAGACCCATTTCAGGGAGGGTATCAGGCCCTGTATTTCGAAGGACACTAGCCCCACTGTATTTAGGGCATCAGGCCCAGTCTTAAAAGGGCTAGCGGCCCACAGCCAAGTGTAGGGCACCAGGCCCGAGGTAATTGTAGGGCATCAGGCCTGAGGTAAATGTAGGGCATTAGGCCCGAGGTAAAGCAGGGTTCGTGGGAGGCCCCGGCCTAGTGTAATAGGGCAAGCCAGCCTAGTGGTACTAAAGGAGGCCCTGGCCTAGTGTAATAGGGCAAGCCAGCCTAGTGGTACTAAAGGAGGCCACGGCCTAGTGTAATAGGGCAAGCCACCTAGTGGTACTAAGGGCTTCCTTAGCCAAAACGTTCAGGGGTAGCCAGATCCTATTCAGAAAGACCCTACAGTTAGGGAAAGGGATTTATTCAAGAGTGCTCAGTTCGCCTATACTGTGAAGCTGCTGTAACAACTGTACTGCTTATCCAATGGTTATTGCTAAAATACCTGAAAGACTATGAACCTGCTAGGAAGCACCAGGACTGTGTTGTATTGGATTGTGGATATCTATCTCTAAGCATCTGAACTATTGCTTTAAGCACCTGAACTATTGCCCTAAGCATCTGAACTATTGCCCTAAGTATCTGAACTATGCCCCTAGTTGTCCGAAATGTTGCTCTAAGCATCTGAACTGTTGCTCTAAGCATCTGAACTATTGCTCTAATCATCTGAACTATTGCTCTAAGCACCTGGACATTGGCCCCCGCCAGTAAAAATGACTCCTAAATTTATAATTTGCCCTTCCCCCGGCAAATTATTGTATCATTCCACAATTCTCTGGGCATCTTTCAGTTATATGGTTACTACTGTATGAAGACAGTCTCAGTCTTCCATCACACTGTAGTCCCATAGTGTGGGCTGTAACACTACGTACTCAGAATCAGTCTCTACTCAGAAGAAGACGTCTTCTTAGCATTATTCACTCCTGTGGGATCATCCATCCGCTCATCATGTCCATCTGTGTCGTCCACCGAAGTTAAGTCCATCACCAGTTGTACAAGTCGTACCCGCCGTTTCTTGTTTTTCACAGCTCGAAGGTACGTCTGCCGAAACACATCACGACAGCTGTGCCAGTGTCATTCCGTATGGTTCCTGTTCCAGATGTCCTGAAGTTGGTCGCCCTCTACAGAAGAGTGTGCTCATCCTGGAGAATCTGGTTTGTGCCCTTCCTGGTCGTTCGCCGAAAGTCGAGTCCGTCGAAGCCCAGTACAGGACGCATCTGCCATTTCTTTGTTTTTGTGTTAGTTTCTGATCCTAGGATTGCAGAATCAACCATCATCTCTTCAGATACTTCTGGTTCCTGGTCCTGTCAGAGTTCCTTCTGAGTTTAGCTGGCCCTTGGAGTGCCGCAGCATCAGTCAGGTCGTGGTAGTCCTCCATTGGATTAGTCGCCATGCAGGTCCTGATCTCTCTTCATCCTTGGCAACCCTGGAAGTGGGTTTTGGCCGAGGAGCCCTTTGTTTTCAGTGGGTTATTTCAGGAACCAGTTGCTCTGGTTCTTCATTCCGGCAGCCTTGGAGAGAGTGGGCTTTTGCCGAAGAAACATATGGTCTGTTTACCAAACCTCTCACCACCCCAGCGGCCTTAACTAGGTCCTTGCTGGAAATTGTGATTATGGTTATACAGTTCTGTTTTATTTCTCTTGTAGCTACCAATGAAGAATGACGGTGAACACAAAGACACGGATCCCTGGACTCTTGTAATATCTAGACTCTGATGGAAATGTGTGGTGATAATTACCCTAATACACTTCTGAGTGGCTTATGTCATCTGATCCTCACCTAAGAGTATCAAAGTGTAGAATAATTTCAGAATAAGAGTGGCAGTAGGCCTATAGTCTATTCTTGTAGTAATAATCTTAGTAGTCGTAGATAAGGTATTTCTCTGTTTATTGCCCTATTGTTCTCGGGCAACCCCTCCTTCCTCTTGTGACTGTGTCTCTCTACCCTTGGTACAAAATAAACACCCTGCGGGCATTGAAGCACTAGGTTGACTCCTGCCTCTCCTTGTCTGGGTAATGGTTATCCTATCCACATAATTCGGACCTTGGTGCCTCACTCATCTCTTTTCACCACCTTTAGAGTAGAGTACTTCAGAGAGCACCTCTAGACCATCACACTTATAAAGACATTAATGAGGACTAGGTCCAGCACTGATCCCTTAGATACCCCCATCACCCTCCCTTCCTTGGAGGGAACTCCATTTACTACCAGCCTCTGTCAGCTATCCCCTAACCAATTTCTTACCAAACAGCCACATTTGTTTCTCTTTTAGCCAACACAGTAGGAGTCATGCAGAATAAATGTAACTTTCTTGGAAAGTATTTAGTTACACATACACAATTAACATGAATGTTGTTCAGGACAAACAGACATTTCAAATGAGCCTATTCACTAGGCTGCACTAATTATATTTTTTTAAAATATGGCCATCTGATTACCTGAATTTTCATTTGTCTTCATTATTTTCACCTTTTGGATGGCTATATTTAAAAATATAGAATTAATTTGGTTGGTGACTACCTCATTTGAAAGGTCTTTTTGTCCTGAACAACAAACATGCTAGTGGTGTATGTTTAACTTGTATACTTTCTGAGATATTTACATTTGTTTGGCATTACTCCTAATGTGTTTGCTTAGAGAAAAAAAATGAGGTTGTTTGGAAATACAGTAGGAGTCATACTAACATACTAAGAAGCCAGCAGAAGAAGGCTATTTAGTCTATCTAGACTGCTCATATTTCAGGGTCTAGAGCTTGAGCTACTATCCCTGCCCCCCTCCCCGCTCCTTCCATCCTCTCTACTCATGATCCTTACAGTACATCCCCCTGTGCCTTTCCCAGCCTCTCTTGAGGCTGCCCTCTATGTTCAATGAGATCACCTTTTCTGGCAGTGCATTCCAAGTGTCTACCACCCTCTCTGTGAAGAAGTGCTTCCTGACCACCCCCTTAACCCTCCAACCCTCCATCTTAAGAGTGTGCCCTCTTGTGTTATGGTTGCAATTCAATTAAAAGATTCCCTCCTTATCCACCTTATTTACACCTTTAAAGTACTTCAAGTCCCAATCATGTCCCCTCTTTCTCGCCTGTCCTCCATGGAGTACATGTTTGGTGCCCTCAATCTCTCCTCATATATTTTACCCTGCTGATGCGCTGTCATCTTTGTAGCCCTCCTCTGTACCTTCTCCAACAGCTTAATGTCCTTTTTGAGGTGTGGGCACCAGTACTGAACTCCATACTCTAGATATGGCCTTACCAGTGACCTGTACAAGGGTAGTATAACCTCCTCTCTCCTACTACTGATTCCTCTAGCTATGCATCCTAGCATCTTGTTTGCCCTTGCTGCTGCTTTCTTGCACTATGTGGAGTGCTACAGGTCACTAGTGATCATTACATCCAGGTCCCCCTATTGCTGTGATGCAGATACCAGAACTCCACCCAGGTAGTTCTCTGTCTTGGGATTCTTGGTTCCAACATGCATAACTTTGCATTTCTTGGCATTGAAGCCAAGCTGCCAGATCCTGGACCACCTCCCCAGCTTTTCCAGGTCATCATGTTGGTCTTTTATCCCTTCAGCTATGTCCACTCTCCCACTCTCCCGCAGAGTTTGGCGTGATCAGTGAATAGGCACATTTTACTCTTTATACCATCCCCAATGTCATTGATGAAGACATTGAACAACACCGGCCCCAGCACTGGGCCCTGTGGTACCCACTGGTGACCTTTCTGGTGCCAGATAAGTCTCTCCTCACAACCACCCTCTGGGTTCTGTGCCTCAGCCAGTTTTCCACCCATCCTGCCATCTTCCCCAGCCCTGAGGTCCACCAACTTCCTGATCAATATTTTGTGGGGCACAGAGTCAAAGGCCTTTCTGAAATCCAGATAGAGGATGTCCACTGCTTTTCCCTATCTACTGTTTCAGTGATGCAACCAAAGAAGTCAACCAGATTTGTTTTACACAGTCTCTCCCCCCTCCATGAACCCATGTTGCCTTGAATCCTGGAAACCATGATCCTCTGGATATTCCATCAACCTTTCCTTTAGTATGGTCTCCATAAGCTTGCTCACAATTGAGGTCAGACTGACTGGTCTATAATTCCCTGGGTCATTCTTGGGACCACTTATGTGGAAGGGCACCACATGTTATGTTCTCCAATTCTACAGTACCACACCTGACTCTAGTGAACTATTAAATAGGTTTGTCAGTGGACCTGCCAGCTCCTTGGTCAGTTCCCTTAGTACCCTTGGATGTACTCTGGGCCTGGTGATTTGTCCACCTTTAATGCTAGCAGCCCATCCCTCACTCTATCCTCCTCTATCACTATATCTATGTTCCTTTCTCCACCTGTTCCTCTTCTCCCTCATGAAGACACTGGTCCATCCTTCTCCCTGGCAAAGATGGAGCAGAAGTATTCATTTAGTATCTCTGCTTTTCCACCATTATCCTCCTCCCACTCCTCCCCTTTCTTAAGCCTGACAATCCTTTCCTTCTTGTCTCTTTTTTCACTCATATAGTGAAAGAAAGATTTCTCCCCCTTCTTAATCCAATCAGCTGTCTGCAGCTCCTTCTGTGCTTTAACTTGCAGGGCTTCCTTACTTGCCTCACTAGCCAACCTTAGGTAATTTTTCCTATCCACCTCTGTCTTGGTCTTCCTGAATTTTCTATAGGCCAGCCTCTTTCTGTTACTGCCTGGGCAACCCCAGACCTGAATCAGCTGGTTACTTTGGCCCTTGTGTTTTTACCCCTGAGCCTAACACACTCCTCTGTGGCAACCAGTTTTCCTTCCTTACTGATGAACCACCTGTGTTCCACCCCATACCTGCTCTGATGCCTGCCAGGAGGCTTCTTAGTACTTCACCCATAATTCTAAGTTCGACCTTCTAAAATCCAAGATTTTGGTCTTAGTCAGGATTCTTTCCCTTCCCATATCTAACTGGAACCACACTGTGCAATGGTCACTCCCACCCAATGGCTCCCTGACTGTTATTTGTTAGCACAAGATCAAGCATTGCTCTGCTCTTGTTGGTTCTGTGACACCCTGAGTCAGGAACCTACTCTGCGTCCTTTCAGGATCATCTGACTCCTAGCACATGTAATTGATGGTATTCTTTAGTCCACTTTGTGCAGGTTGAAATCCCCCACAATTACCACCTCTCCTTCTCTGCAGTTTCCAATATTAGTGAACTTAGTTCTCTTTCCCTCTCCTCATCCTGGTTGGGTGGTCTGTACACCACCACCAACCTCACCTTTCTCCCTTTATTGGACCCTAAAGGAAAGCAGTCCAAATAATAGAGACCACACACCCCCAAAGGCTTACCCCATGATTACGCTTTCCACAAAGAAAAGCCTTAATTTTAGAAGTTGCTGCTACTTTATTTTAATTTTGAAAAAAGGTTGGGAGTTGGGAAGATGGCATATGATGCACAGCTCCATTTAGTGTAAAAGTCCTGCACTGCACTGCTCATTGCAATACAAATGTATTGCAGCGAGAGAAGTGGCACCGCATTTTTACACTAAATGGAGCCACGTCTGCCATCTTCCTGACTCAAACTTTCAAAATTAAAATAAAGAAAGTAGCAGATTCTAAAATTAAGGCTTTCTTTAGAAAGCTTAATCGAGGGTGTTTTGGGGGCGGACCTCTATTATTTGTACACAGCTTTAATTGGTAAATTGGTAGCCTGGTAAACATTGGCTGGACAACAGGACACAGAAGGTAATTGTAAATGGAGTCCACTCTGAAGAAAGAGGGGTTACTAGTGGGGTACCATGAGGGTTCAGTATTGGTCCAGTCCTTTTAATGTCTTCATAAGTGACATTGCAGAGGGACTGGAAGGAAAAGTATGCCTCTTTGCAGATGACACAAAGATCTGCAACAGGGTTGATACACAAGTAGGCATGGAAAGAATGAGAAGGGACTTGGCAAGGTTGGAGGAATGGTCGAAAGTAAAGGCAGCTAGGATTCAATCCAAAGAAGTGCAAAATAATGCACCTGAAACAAGAACCCAGGGAAGAATACACAATGGGGTGGAGGTAGTAACAACAACAAAAAGGAAAGGGACCTGGGGTAATCATATCAGATGACCTTAAGGTTAGCAAGCAATGTGAGAAGGCAGTAGGGAGGGCTGGGGTTATACTGGGATGCATAGGGAGAGGCATCAGCAGCAGAAAACAGGAAGTTGTTATCCCTCTGTACAGTTGGTGAGACCCCATCTGGAGTACTGCGTCCAGTTCTGGAGACCCCATCTCTGCAAGGACATAGACAGGATAGAGGCAGTCCAGAGGAGGGCAACTAAAATGGTGCAGGGTCTGCAAGAGAAGCTGTATGAGGAGAGACTAAAGGAGCTTAATATGCATACCCTTGAGGAAAGAAGGGAGAGGGGGACATGATAGAAACTTTTAAGTACCTAGGAATCAACAAAGTCCAAGAGGTAGCATCTTTCAGAAAAGAGACGTGCAAGAACAAGGGACACAATTTAAAGATGGGGGTTCAAGGGCAATGTGAGGAAGTATTATTTCACAGAGAGGGTAGTGGATGCATGGAACAGCCTTCCTGAGGAGGTTGTGGGGTCTAAAACTGTGGGAGAATTCAAGAATGCATGGGACAGACTAAGGCAATTCTTGTGGGGGTAGGAAGAAATAGGCTGTTGGTTAACTAGGATCTACGGCCTATCCTGTAGGTAGAAATGGGCAGACTAGATGGGCCAAGCGGTCCTTATCTGCCATCAAAGTCTATGTTTCTATGTTTGTATAATGCCTCCACCTCCTCTTCCTCTGACTCCTCCCTCACGCAAATTATTCCCTCCTGATATAAACTGCCACCCCTCCCCTTTCCCAACTACCTTGTCCCTTTTGTATAGCTTATATCCAGGGATCACAAGGTCCCAGTCATAGTGTAGTGATGCCCAAGTCTTGGTTACTGGCACTATGTCCACCCATTATCCTCCACCCACTCCTCCCCTTTCTTAATTCCTTACAATTCCTTCCTGCTTGTCTTTTCTTTCACTTATATAGTGAAAGAAAGACTTCTCCCCTTCTTAATTCCTTCAGGTGTCTGCTGCCCCTTCTGGGCTTTAGCTGATCGGACTTCCTTACTTGCCTCACTAGCCAACCTTAGGTAATTTTTCCCCTATCCACCTCTCTCTCTTGGTCTTCCTGAATTTTCTATAGGCCAGCCTCTTTTCCCTTACTACCTGGGCAACCCCAGAACTGAACCAGCTGGGCACTTTGGCCATTGTGTTCTTACCCCTGAGCCTAACACACTGCTCTGTGGCAACCAGTATTTCTTCCTTAATGATGAACAACCTTTGGTCCACCCCCATATCTGGTCTGCTGCCTGCCAGGTGCCCCTTTAGTACTTCATCCATTTTCCTGAAGTCCCCCCCTTCTAAAATCCGAGATGTTAGTCTTAGTCAGGATGCTTTCCCTGTCCATATCTAACTGGAACACCACTGTGCAGTGATCACTCCCACCCAATGGCTCCCAGACCATTATTTCTTGTACATGCTTCCCATTTGTGAGCACAAGTGCACTTTGGTAGGCATAATCCATGCACAGAATACTTGATGGTAGGAATTAGACTACCCACTTCCACAGAGGCTAGAGATATGTGAGCCATAGTCAGTGACTCCCTGCAGCAAACAAGTCAATGCAATAAAGCAATCAAACAGGCACTGGAGACGAGGGGTTTTATAGGGAATGGTTTTCACAGTAGGCAAAGCAAGGTGATTCTATCACTGCCCAGATCCCTAGCGAGGCTTCACCTGGAGTGCTATGACCAGTTCTGGAGACCTCACCTGAGAAAAGACCTAGACAAACTATGGCTCGAAATATCTATTCACTGAAATCCAGAAGGGAGTATGGATACGTGATTGAAACATACAAGTTTCTCTGTGATATAAAGAAGGTAAACTTATGTCCTATTTGTACAAAATAAGGATGCAGTCACTAGTTGCATGAGTGGAGATTGGTAGGATGCCAATTCCCTTCAAGGGTTTAAATGGGACTGGGACAAAGCAAGAGGAATCATAGTCCCCAAAAGGGGCAGTAAGGGTTTGAGGTGTGGCAGTGGGGGGAAAGGTACAGTACAACAGCACAGTAGGCCAATGGAGTGAGTTAGTATAGCAAGGGAAGAGTAGATAGATATTCAGTCTCCTTTAGTCAAGTACTGTGTTTCTATATTTCCTCTCAACCATGCACAATAACACACCATTACCAAAAAGCCTTATATAGATACATATCAATGCACTTCAACAAATCTCTACATCATAGTGTCCTGCACACATACATGGATTTATACCATGGCCTTTCATCCATGCACAGTCATGTTGCAGTAACCCATAGTCATACAAGGACACCGGGAATGTTCCCTACTCTTTGTGAAGAGTGCCCTGGGTTCTTTTACTTCCACCTGGACACCCACCAGGACAACACCAGGGTGGGCAGAAGGGACCTCAGTTTAACGTCTCATCCAAAGGACGGCACACCCCAGCAGTACAGCACCCCCAATACTGCACTCAGATGCCAGTGATTTTAGGTGCAAGTTCTATCCCGATGTGGGATGAGAACCACGACCTTCTGGTCCAGAGGCAGATGTGCTACCAACTGGGCCACGCTGACAAGAATGCTGGGCACACAAATGAGTGCAGATAACAGTGTCCTGCAACTTTATACACATTTGTACTATTGTCCTTCACCCATACACTTCCTACATAATAGAATACGTCATCCATAAAGATATATTACTGAGCAGTGCACTATAAACCAGGTATAACTGTCATGCACACATATCGCCATATCATTCACCCTTACACACTGACATAAGAGTAGTGAGCCACTGACTTTGAAAAGTGATCTAAAGGTACCCTGCAACAACACAGAGACATGTAAGATCACCAGTCACAGAAATCTATGCACATACACACCTACATAATATTAACCAGCAAAAGCAGATAGCAATGCACACATTTGTAACCCTATCATGAACCCATAAACACAGACAATACATTGCCAGTAACAGTAAAATAAATACCTGTCTCTTTCAGCCACTTTTACAGACACACTGTTAGCATTCAGCAACAATTCAGATATGACAGTTGTAATATGACTTATCATATTTATACCTTCCCTCAGTCCTTTTCCTATTCTGAATGACATAACTCTGGCATTTTGGTTTATCCTGTTTAAATGAAAAATAAATGGTGGGACATGCATCTGGTTTCAAGCAACACTGACAGAGTAAAACCAATAGTATCTAAAAGAGTTTGTGAAATTGTACATTGAGCTTCTGTAAAGTGGCCAGCACATGAAACACTATGATCAGTTTGTTCCCAACAGGCACATTTAACACCAAGTGCCCACTGCTTGCACCGATGGTTATCTTTAGGAAAGTGATAGAAACCGTGTTCATACCCTTTACCATTCTTACAACCAATGGCACAGCAGTGCTTCATATCAGCAAAAAAGTAAAACAGGAAACAACAAAATTGAACAAGAAGTAACCACACAGACAGACATTGAAGTCAGTTAAAAACAAAATATTCTGTAACACACTTAGTTAACAAGCATTATAAAGCATTATAAAAGCAGGAAAATAAAATGATGATATTGTAAATAGGCAGTAGAACTCATACTGTTTGCAGCAAAGCCACTCTAAGCTGTACTATTTAAACTGTCAGGAAACATAATAAATTTTGAGGGTAGGTCAAACACTGGCACAGGCCACTCCAGTACCCCGATTACAGACAAACACTGCAGTGATAGACTGTTAGACACATAAATCTAACAACTAAAAGAAATTATGAAGGACTCAGTATAAGGAAAAGGAGAGTGTGTTAAATCAAACCAAAATGCCCTGACTGCAGCCTGTTGCTGACCAGGAAATAAGTTGGAACAGTATCTCTGGCAGATGGCAATGCTCACAGACCACCCACTGATGTAATGACGCTGCAGATGCAGGCAGCCCAGCTAAGTAGAGCATCTGTAACAAATTACAGCAGTCAGAGGAAAACAAAGCTACGAACATGCACAGTTACAGTATTTATTAAGCAGAGGGGTGAAAAACAACTAAGGCACTGCTTTAAAGGCATTTCTTTATTAACACTACCATTTGCAGTACAAAATAAATTGTGTTGCACATGATCTTTAAACACAAAGAAGGGATTATTTAATTCAAATGTCATAGTGATTTGCATAGTGGAAGGATACACTGAAAAGTCCGAAACTGTTCCACGATCAGCCATTTTCCTACTGAGCTTCAGCAAAATGGCTATAGACTTCGCCCACAGCCATAAAAATTAAGTCTGCAGGGGGGGATCACGTGATGCAGGGTACCGGGTAGAAGCTCCTCTGCATAGCTCCAGCCTCCTAGCTGCAAAATATCACTATTTTGGCTATTATTTCTCCCTAAAAACTGGAAAGATTGTTTATTACCACCTTCTTAATACCCTGTACGCCTGCTGGCTTGTTCTCGTCGACTATGGAGGTCTGTATGAAGAAGCCTCCACAGAAGCACACCCCTCCGGTCACTCCCGAGAAGGCCCCAAAAAAATCAAGGGCATCGAGTACAGTGGATAAGCCAGAGCTTCAAAACCTGATCACTGAGCAAGAACCCCTAACTTTGAGCAGATTTTTGGAAGAGTTTAAACCCTTCTGGGAAGAAGTTAAAGAAATTTCAGCTGTAATCAAATCCCTTTCCAAAAAATGTGAAGAGGTCTCGATAAAAACTTCAGATAATGCAACTCGAATCTCCTCTCTTGAGAAGCAAGTGGAAAAAATCGATCCTGGTCTCGTGGCTATGCGGCAAAGGATCTCTCATCTGGAAGCCAAGCTGGAAGATTTAGAGGGCCGCAGCCGAAGAAATAATATAGTTATCTTGGGCCTCCCAGAAGGAGAGGAAGGCCAGAATACACTCACATTTGTGCAGAAACTGGTGGAAAAAGATCACTGGTCCCTCTCCTTTTTGGGGCCAAGTACACCATAGAAAGAGGCGCATAGGTCCTTGCGGCCCAAACCACCTCCAGGAGCAAGGCCACGTCCCATTATATGTCGCTTTCTAAATTACTTAGAGCGACAACATTTTTTGGCAAAAGTGAGAGAGCTGCAAGAAGTAAAATGGGAAAATGCCAGGCTTAGAATTGCCCAAGATTTACCGGGGTGGGTCAGAGCAAAATGTACTGCATTTCACCCTATTGTATCAAAAATCATAGCAGCAGGCCTTCGCTTTAAAATGGGTTACCCAGCTAGATTACAGGTACTGGTGGCTGGTACCTGGTCAACATATGAGAATCCTGAAGCTGCTCTTACAGGACTTAAGGCTGCCTTGCCTGATCTGTTTCAGGACACTTGACCTGTTTGTTCGGTCTCAGCCTATCCAGAGATGGAAGGGAGAAGTTTTTCTCATACTACTATTCAAAATGAAGAATGAATAACTGTCTGGTGCTGAGGGTTCCTGAATGTTACGGCGGAGGGGACTATTCTCATCGGAATCTTGTTTTCTTTCATTTCCCTTCTCAGTGCTCAGTGTTTGGAGCAACTCCATATCCAGGAGTTTGTTTCAAGAGGGTTGTGTCTTTGTCTGGGAGGAGGATCCTTTTTCACTTGGGTCATGTTTCCTGATTTTTGCAAGGGCACCAATCTATTTCCCATGGTTTAGTTTTTAGTATGAAAGCCCTCAGATCTGGTGTTTTGTCTGCTAAGGCACAAGTCAAGAGAGTGACCTCTTAGTATCAGCTTTTAGTTGGTTATGTCGCTTCGAGTTCATACCACTGAGGGTGCTCTGCAGCTTATTCAGTGGATCAACCCCATTACTTGTCTTGGGAATCTATTTTCCCGATTGAATATAACAGTGGGGGCTTGGGAACATGTGGAGATCTCTACTTGGGAGCATCTAGTTCTTTTCGCTAACAAAGGACAGTGGGAAAAGTTTCAATGTTGCTAGTGGCAGTAGTTAACGATACCGTATTCTGCTATCATACACTACATTGCCTTTTCTCTTTCAGGTGCGGGTCCCTGGATTGCTCCCAAGTGGGGATGCTCTCTCTTCCCTTTCTTGTTTTTTGATCTCCTTTTCTGGATTTCAGGAGTCTAATAGTTGTCTGTTATTACTATATTATTCCTACCTTAGTATGGATATCAATGATCATTGTCTGAATAAGAAGGTTTGCATATTAGGGCAGGGTTTTTGGGCACATGTTTGGGAGGTTGGAGGAGAAGGAAGGAAACGGTATTGTGCTGAACGTTGCTCGTGACAGTTGGGATGGGGGAGGGGATGATGTTGTGTTCATGGTTTCATTTTATTCTGTTCACTGGGCGGGGTTGGGTTACTTTGGGGGTTTGGGGAGACTGATGGGAGGGAAGTTGATGTTGGGTTGGGAGAGGATACAGCAGCAAACATGGGTTCTGGATACTTAATTCTGATTGTTGTAATCCCTGGATGTCACATAAGAGACTCTTTTTTATTTTTACTTAGATGGCCAGTAGTATAAATCTGGCTACATGGAATGTGAAGGGATAAGGAAAGAGTTAAACAATACCAAGTTTTAAAACATTTAAGCTTATTATCTTCTCAGATTACATTCTTGCAAGGTCTCATTTACTTGAAAGTGAATCTCTGCAACAGGAGGCAACAAATTGGGCAGGTATTTACTGCCTCGGGGTCCACTAACAGCTGTGGGTTATGATTCTGATCAACAGAGGTATTCCTTTATCTCTAAACAAGTTCTCAGGGACCCGGAAACAGATATGTCCTGGTCCAGGGAATCTTTGTTCCATGCCAATTTTACTTGGTAGCATATATGGGCCAAACGCATGACGACCCGGCTTCTTTATGAAGCTCAATCCATACTCTTCCCATACTTCCCATTGGTATAATTATGGAGGGACTTAATCTGGTTCTTGATCCTGAAGTGGATAGGTCTGGTAGTGGGTCGGGAGTTTGTCGCCCGGGCAGAGGGCCCTCAGGGACTTTCTGGATCAGTGCAGACTGTGTGATGTGTGGTGTATATTACATCCTAAGGACAGGGAGTATACTTTCAACTCGCCTGTGCACAGAACCCAGTCTCACATCAACTATATTTTTATCTCTCAGGTCCTCTTACCGGGGGTCTTAACTGCCTTGATTCAGCCAGGTCCAGTGTCGGATCACTCCCTGGTGGCTTCAAATCTGGCTTTCCTTAACATTCCCCAAAAAGAAACCCGATGGAAATTAAATGGGCAATACTAAAGATATCAAATACTGTAACCTAAAAAAGAACAGATTGATTTGTTTTCTACTAACTCCTCTGAGGATATGGCACCTGATATTTTGTGGGGTGCTTTCAAGGCCTACATGAGAGGGATTATTATAGCCTAGCCACAAAGAGAAAAGGGTTCGAGAGGCAGAATTACTAGCCTCATTATCTCTAATTAGGTCTCTGAAACCAAGTTATCCTCTAATTCCTCAGAAGAGGATATGAGGAGGCTCTCGGTAGCTAAAGATAAATATTTAGATTTGCTGAGGGAGAAAGCAGAGTTATCTATTATTTGCACCAAAGCGAGCTATACCGACCAGGGGGAAAAAGCAGGTCACTTGCTAGCCTTAAGGTTAAAACAGCAGGAATCTGCTAGATTCATACCTCCAATCAGGGCCCGGGCAGATGGATCCCTGAAGGTGTCCCCTTCTGAGGTTGTGCAGGAATTTGCCTCATACTATGAGCATTTATATAGGGACATGGATAATCCCCCTCCCTTAGAAGCGCTCGAGGCATATCTGAGGGATTCTTCTCTACCATCTTTATCTGAACCATAGTGGAAGTTCCTATCCTTCCCAATATCTCTGGAGGAAATATCAGAGGTCATCGGGCTTTGCCCTCAGACAAGAGTCCGGGACCAGCAGTTTTCAGCTTTATTCTATAAAACTTTTGAACACAACATTACCGGTTCTTCACGGTTGTATTGTCACATTCTTTCTGGTGCAGAACAGATACACATCTGTTTGAAGACCTGATTGTTCTCCTTCCTAAGCCCGATAAAGACCCAGAGCTAGTGAAAGCTATAGGCCAATTTCTTTATTGAACCAAGATGTTAAAGTTCTCCTCGAAGATATTGGCCGATAGAATAACTCGGGTCCTTCCGGACCTGATCAGTATGTCTCAGGTGGATTTCGAAGGCGTTCATCGGCTGACCATTTACGCACCCTGTCACATGTCGCCTCGGTGTCCAGGGATGCCGCCTTTCCCACAGCATTGGTCTGCCTGGACGCAGAAGCATTTGATCGTGTCAACTGGAATTTCCTGTTTCAGGTCCTAAAGTATTTGGTTTTCTGGTCAAGTTTATAGACTGAATTGGGATTATATCAAACTCCTCTGCCAGAGTCTCCGGCAATGGAGCATTCTCAAACCCTTTCTCTTATTTTCCGGTAATAGGCAGGATGTCCTCTCCCCTCTTTTATTTAATTTATACTTAGAGCCCCTTATCTGAAATACTCTCAATAATCCAGAGATATGAGGTATCCCAATAGGTAATAATGTGGTGAAGATCACGGCTTATGCTGATGATCTTCTCCTCCATCTTTCTCATCCAAAAACATCTATCCCCGTCATGTTAGGAGAAATCTCCAAGTTCAGTATTTTCTCAAACTATAAACTGAATGTCAGTAAATCCTCCATTTTCCCTCTTAACCATAAGGTTTTCAAAAGTGATGTTTCCCCTTTTGGTCTCGGCTGGTCTCCTCGTGTTCTCAGATATATGGGTATTAATTTGACGCATAATCCCTCTTCCTGGTTCAAAGAAAACTTGGAGCCCCTTTCCCAAGTGATAGTTCAGGACCTCAATAGATGGTCTAAATTTCCTGTCTCTCCCTGGGGTCGCATCAATATAATTAAAATTAATGTTTTTCCTTGCTTGTTTTACCCTCTCTCGCTCCTTAATTCCTTTATTCCTTTATCATGGTTTCAAAAATGCACAGAATTTTCTACAAATTTTATCTGGTCCAATAAGCAATCCAGGTTAGCATATCATAAGCTGGATGCTCAGAAAATGGATGGAGGACTACGGATCCCCGTCTGGCAATTTATTACTGGGCTAGTCATATTGCAAAATATATGCTGGGTGAATCCGGGTTCGAACACCTAAGACTGGTCTGGCTCAAAATTGAGTTAGACTTTATCCAGTCGAGAACATTGACCCC
Source organism: Neoceratodus forsteri (assembly GCA_016271365.2). Lineage (NCBI taxonomy): Eukaryota > Metazoa > Chordata > Ceratodontiformes > Ceratodontidae > Neoceratodus > Neoceratodus forsteri. The sequence continues at coordinate 948,787,744 of CM028133.1, read as the reverse complement.
ATGACTATGCTCTGTGTTAAAATTGCATCCCTTTCTGATGCCTGTAGTTGTCCCATCCTCCGAACGTCTCTAAGAGTTCACGTACAGCTTTGTTCATTTTTGCGGTACTCCCCACACTTGGACTTGTCTCAGTCCATTTGGAACTCCCCGTCTTTCACAATAAATAAAAGGATGATTTCTCATAAATGGTTGCCCCAAATTGGGGATGGGATAATCTCTGCTTTTCTGGACGACGAAGGGGAATGGCTCTCAGTTTCTAATATAATTTGTAAATTTGACATCCCATTAGCTTTTTACTTCAGGGTGGTCCATTAAAACATCTGCTCTCCACAATACTTGGTAATATTCCTCCTCGCCCACCTGCCTTTCTATTTGTATCTGATCTCTCCTCCCTGTTGGGGTCACCAGGCATTATTTCCAAAATATACCGAGTTTTATTTTATTGGAAATATGGGAGACCTGAAGGCACCACTAGGCTCTGGGTTTCCTGCTTTCCCCAATACACTCCCAACTAGTCATTTTATGGAAGTTCTGTCATAATACGTTTCTCAGGACAGAACTCCGATTTATGCAATACCACATTATGCATAACATGTATTACACCCCTGTGAAGCTGAGGAATAGGCCTTATAAGATCGGGGGCTTGTACCAGAGGATGTCAGGAGGATGGCACACTTCTTCACATCTTTTGGTCATGCCCCATGATAAGGTCTTTGTGTAGCTATACAGACTAACCTAGATCCTATTTTAGGTTTGCAAGATCGCTTCACCCCAGACGTATGTTTGTTGGGAGATCTATCCTCTATCAAAGTGAGAATCAAGAGATTTCAGATTTCCATGATTGCATTATCTGTCAAAAATTGTACTTCAGCATTGGAAGGATGCGGTAAGCCCGTCATATCAGGAATGGGTTAATGAAATTCTAGCTAACCTTCATACAGAGAAAGCGATAGCGAGCTTCCACAATAAGTTGCAGTGGTACAAGAATACTTGGGATCCCCTTCACACGCTAATCATGACCAGATCAGGCATATGAGTTACTGTAACAATGATCTTTAATTTATGACACTATATAGTATTGCTTATCTTATCACAGTATGTACTCTGCTGCTGTATGGGGTGGGGGATGGGGGATGGGGACAGCTCATGTAACACTTTGAACATATGCAGAGTATGTTGTAACTCTCTGTCCCCTGTATTGTGAAAATCTGTTAATATAATATGAATTATCAAAAAAAATTAAGTCTACACAGCATGTTCAGGGCAGCAAGTAGTAGTAGTTGTATTTGGTGGCTGAAAATAAGTACCTTAAACACATCAGGGTCTTGGTATAAGAAAACACATCACACAGAAATCTAGGCCTTCTCTATTTATTTCTATTCAGCACAGACATAAGGGAAAATTGCACTCAACCCAAACAGGAAGACTACAGGAAGTACATTTCTTAAAGCTGTATTGTCCAACATTTCTTAAAGCTGCACTACACACATAACAATCTCTCCTGCCTTAGCAAGAAAGTAACGTAAGTAAATAATTCAGAAAATAGTATGAAGCTATAGAAAGTTATTACTGTAATATCCCTTTAGTTAGTCTATGTCATTAGACTATATCTCTACAAGTCCATTCTCTTTGATGGATGTCTTACACGTCCTGACCGATGTAATAGGACTGGAGGCTGTTGCTCTGGAATCTGATTAGCATCAGCCACATCTTGTCTCAATTGCTGTGGCTCCACTATCTGTTCCTGTTCTTGTTCTGGAAGAAATAATGCTGGATAACTACCCTGACTCCGGGTATCCTTTTTTTGTTCTGTCTCAATTCTAGTACATAATTGGTCCACGTGTTTTTCACTCTCCTCTGGTTAGTCAGTTGAACAGTATACACAACATTTCTGAACATTTTTTCCACCATGCCTTCTATCCAATTCTTCGGGCCTGCATACAACCTGACCCACACAAGATCATTGGATTTGAAGGATTTGGTGTTAGGAAGCATTTCAGTTCCTGACTTATAGCCTAGAGGGTGAAGAAGGTTCAATTGAGTTTGAATCTGATGTCCAAACAACAATTCTGCAGGGGATATTCCCATGACACAATATGGTGTTGTTTGATACATTGCAAGAAAGTCCAAAAGGGCTATTTGTATTGCCATCAGTATAGTAGGATTAGCTTAGTCAATACTCTTTTTAAAAGTCTGAATTAGGCATTCCGCTTAGCCATTTGAACTCAGATGGTAGGGAGGCGAGAAAATATGTTGGACACCATGTTGCTGGCAAAATGCTTGGAATTCAACAGACGTGAACTGTGGTCTGTTATCCAAGACAATCACTTGCAGAAAACCAAGGGTAGCAAAGATAGATTTCAGCACTTTAATGGTACTCTCAGTAGTTGTCGAAGACATTTGATGAATTTCTGGCCATTTACTATAAGCATCAGTTAAGAGTAACCACATGGAATTTAAATAAGATCCTGTGAAATCAATATGCAACCTTTGCCATGGTTTTTCAGGTCATTCACAATGGTGAACTGGAGCTCTTGCTGGATTTCCCATTGATACAGCACAACCTTCGCATCTTTACACAACCTGGTACATGTCTCTGTCAAAGGAGCCACCATACTTGAAGTCTGGCTAGGGATTTCATTTTAGAAATGCCTGGATGGGCTGCATGCAAAAGAGTTAACACATTTGAGTAATAACATTGGGGTACTATAATATGCAATCCCCATAGAAGACATCCCTCAGCAATGGACAACTGTTGTCTTTTTGTATAGTAGGGTTGTAGTTCAGCCGAACAAGTAGTGCCTTGCGGCCAACCCTCAAGCATATACTGATATACGTGTTTCAAAATTACATCTTGACTAGTCACTTTTGCAATGTCCTTGGCTAATTCTGGAAGCTGATCTAACTGTTGTAGCTCCATTGCACACACAACAGTAGAATCCTCCATAGCTTTGAATTGCACTGGAAAACTATCTGACCCCACCTGGCATACTAATGGCTCCTCTTTAAGTCCCACATCGAACTTCATTTGAAAGTATGCATCAGCGAGGTCCAGTTTGGAGAACCCCACACCACCATTCAGTCTGTGAAAAAGTTCCTCTGGAAAGGGATCTGTGCTAAGTACTGGATGAAGTGTCATCTTAAAATCTCCACATATTCAAACTTTACCACCTGGTTAGATACCACCACAATTGGAGTAGCCCAATCTGAACTTGAAACCTTCTTCACACTACTTTTTCCAGTCTGTCCAATTCTGCCCCAAACCCACTGGTTTTAAGGCAAAAGGAAGTTCCTGTGGTTTACAAAACTTAGGTACTGCATTAGGCTTTGTAACTAGCTTGGCTTTAGCTGTTGTGCAACATCCCAGGCCTTTCCATAGCTCTGGATACATGTCTAAAATCTCCACAAGCTTGGGCAGGTTACTGCTGTGGTACCTGGACAGCAGCAAGCAGGCCAAAATCTAATGGATCAATATGAATGTTTAGAAGAACCTGAGTGTTTCTGTCCAAAATGTTGACACCTTTTTGAAAGCAGAAAAAGTTAAAGGTGTACTAGGAAATCAGTCCTGCATACTAAAGTGGTAAGCAGGCAGTAGCTGAATTGGTTGCCCTTCAAATGCATGCAACAACTTATTGCAAGGAGACAATGGTGGCTTATCCAGATCAGACCACGTTTTATGGTTAATAAAAGTAACTGGAGAAGCAGAATCTACCATTAAACGCAACTAATGCTTCAGTTGTGGCAATTCAAGTAACACATAGAAAGGAGGAACATCTTTAGTCTGCATTTGTGGTGCAATAGGAACCACTGCACTGTTTATGCTCTCTGAACTGATCACTGCAGTGCTCCTGCTTCTGCAAACCTTAGCAATATAACCCTGATGTTTACATGCATGACATTGAACTTCTCTGAATTTGCACTGGTCCCTGCTATGCTGAGAAGACCCACATGATGCACATTTGTACTGGCCATGCAGTTTGGGTGAAGTGGTTGAATTTTTCTTTGAAAACAGTGGTTTAGACTTAGGTTTGAGCTGTTTCAATTTGGGGATTTCTGCAGCTACTTGTACCTCATTTTTAGTGTTCATCTTAGCACGTGTTTCATTTTCTGCAACCTCATACAATTGTGTCAACTGTAAAAGTTCATCAGCGGACTTCTTGACACTTACAGGAAGTAATTGCTGAATACGATGCTCATTATTCAACCCCATAACAAACTTATTGGCTAAATCAGATTCAAGATGCTCCCTGCTCCAGTCACACATGACAGCTAAGAGTTTGGTCTCAACCAAATAAGATTGTGATGACTAACCTGATTTCTGCTGGTAACTATAGAATTTATAACATTCAGCCCTTGGAAAAGTTGTTAAACTGTATTGTGCATTCAGTTTAGGTTTTAGTTCTTGATATGACGAATCCTCCGGTCGGTCCAGTGCACACAGACTGCATAAAAGTTTCAAGGTTTCACTACCCAATAAAGTACAAAAAGCAGCTTGAATAAGTTTATCCTGTAGCTGATTATTTGCTGATTGTATGGCAGGATTAAGTAATAACCACTGATCAAACCGTCTGGACCATGTATCCCAGTTCGTTCCTGTAAGAATCTCAAAGTTAGCTGAAGTTGCCATGATACTCCACAGTTCCAAATTGCTTACTTGCCTCCAATGCAGAAAGTCACAGAATGGTGTTATTCAGTAAGCTGGAGCTATGGAAATTTTCATCATCCTTGTTGCCAGTTTGTTGTATTTGGTGGCTGAAAATAAGTACCTTAAACGCATCAGGATCTTGGTAATAAGAAAATGCATCACATAGAAATCTAGGCCTTCTCTGTTTACTTCTATTCAGCTCAGACATAAGGGAAAAACTGCACTCAACACAGACAGGAAGACTCACATGAAGTAGATTTCTTAAAGTTAGGGCTGAATCTCAACCTAGACCAGAGATAAGCAAGAAAAATATAATTTTTGATGCAAATCTCCCTTGGATAAGCTTAAAAGGCCTCCCTCCTGGATACAAGGATCAGAACTTGAACTTAAAAAAACAATTAGTTGTACTTTTTAGAACTAATATGGGGATTTCTATGGTAGAATCCGACATTCAAAGTGTCAAACTCAGTGATGATGAAACTAATGACTCTGTGTGTGATATTGTTCTGTTTTCTCCGAGATTAGCTAATGATATCTGGTATAATGCTGAAACCCTGTATGCTTTTGGGATAGCTGTAAGTTTTGAGAACAGAAAATCCTTCACTAAAAAGGTTTCAGATATGCATAATGTACATCAAAAAAAGGGGGAAAATTTTGACACAGTGTGGCTTAGTATTTTTTCATTCCTGAAATTCAGAATGAAACTAATAGGAAATTAAAGGGAGTATTATGAAACTATTTTGCTAACCTACTAGGAATATCTCTAGGTAGAGATGGAATTATGGACATGCGCAGAATTATAGGGGGAAGTCAGATAGACTTATTAATAAGGGATTCACATTTGGCTGATCTGATACAAGCAAAAGAAGGTATTCTGGATACCATGGGTTTCCACTTGGTGAGGGAGAATATTTGGATAGATTCTCCATCAAACAAGAGAGGAGACTCTAATAATTGCCAAATTGTAACATCTAATAAATTTCAAATCCTATCTGATATATCAGATTGACTTCAGATAGATAATTGTGAGTCCCTTAATGAAACCCTTAATGAGAGTATATCCACACTAAAGTTTGATGGGAATCCTTTTGTTCTTTCTTGGAATATTGCCGGCTAGCTAAACAAGATAGCAGACAACTCCTGGATTAGCTTTATAACTCAGTTTGAAATATTATGTTTTCAGGAAACTTGGCATGGGCCTGATGACCTTATTAATATTAATGGGTATGCAACATTTGCCCATCATGGTCACAACGGGGCCAATTGTGGTAGGAATTCAGCAGGGATTGCAATACTTTGTAGAATGTACCCTGACTTAAAGTTAACTGTCTGTGTAGTATGCCAAATTTTGTCTCTGTTTATGTTGAAAAACCGAAACCAAAACTGATAGTTGTGAATGTTTATATCCCACATTGTGGATCAGTGCATTAAAATGATGAAATATGGAGTATCTTAAAAAACAAGATATCTAACTATAACCAATCTTTTCTTAACATAAATATTTTAGTCATTGGGGATTTTAATGCTAGAATAGGAACATTCAATGGATATACAGACAATTCCATATTTACACATAATTCTAACTACATCCCCTTAATCAGGACCTCTAAGGACCCAGTTGTTTACAAATCAGGAAAGATCTTAATGGAATTAATCTCTGAATTGGATTTATATCCCTTGAATGGTCATATTCATGGAGATGAAACTGGGAATTTCACCTATATTAAAGCCCATTATAAAACATTATTAGACCTGACCTTGTGGTCAGGTGATATCAAATTTTGGTCCTCTCTGCGTATTCCTAGCAGAGCTGAAAGTGATCATTTTCCTCTCTTGTTATGCACTAATCAATGGGATAAAGTGAAAAATATTGTTTCCTCAATGATACCAATAGAAATAAGGACTACAAAACGTGTTAGATGGGATGGTTATTTAGAAGGAAAGGCAAGGGAACAGATTTGTTTATATGACAATAGATCCCTTAGAGGTATGGAGTTGACCCAAGACGTAGATGTATTGTGGGATGGGATAGAACATCTTTTTAAAGAATTAAGGACAAAAATTTTTAAGGAAGTAACAATCTGTCTGCAGAAAAGACTTCAAACCTGGTTTGATCAGGAATGTCTTTCATTCAAAAGGGATCTAAGGAAAGTAATAAGACAACTAAGAATTTATAGGAATGTTCAATTAGTCGATCAGGTAAAAATGAGAAAGAAGGAATATAAATTACTGTTAATAAATAAGAGGAGAGAATTTCAAAAAACAAAATGGTCATTTATGCATGACACTATTAGGAAAAAAGATGATAAAGGTTTTTTGGCAATTAGTAGCTCAAGGCTCATTAAGTAGTAAAGCTAGCGGAGATCATTATATAACCGAATCACAATGGACTGATTATTTTGAGAAGATATTTTATGACCCAGATATACAAGAGCTGGAATTAACTGTTTCAAATATAAATTGCCCATATGAGATCACTATTAGGGAAGTTTATTTCGCTATACAAGCTATGAAATCTGATAAGGCCCCTGGGATAGATAAAATACCAGCAGAAGTATATAAATGCAATCCCTCATTTTGGAGTAAAGTTTTTTGCTTCTGTTTTAATAAATGAATTACAACATTTCCTTTTCCTCATTCTTGGAAAGGTGCAGAAATTTATACATAAAAAAGGAGACATTAGTGATTCCATTATGTATCGCCCTATCAGTTTACTGGATGTGAGCCTTAAAATTTTCTCACACATTATTTTAGATTATTTGAAGTCCCAAATACAAGTAACAAGGGGGCTGAGCAAAGCACAGCTGAGTTTTTGTAGTGGGTCATCAACAATAGATAGCTGTTTTATCCTGAATCATTTATTACATAAATATGTCAAAATCAGGAAGCAAAAACTATATTCTGTATTTATTGATCTATCTGCTGCCTTTGATACTGTTTTTAGATCACAACTCTGGGCTAGTATGTATGAAAGAGGGATAGATAGGGCATTCATTTTAGTAATTTCTGCATTATATAATAACACCTGGGCCAGGATCAGATATGGTATAGCGGGAAAAACATCACTACCTTTCAAAATCAACCGTGGGGTAAGGCATGGTTGCCTACTAGACCCCACTTTGTTTAATTTATATATAGATCCTCTTATTAGGATATTAGAACAAAGTGACATAGATGGTCCAAAGGTCAATCAGAGGTGGATTTCAATATTAGCCTATGCAGATGATTTAGTGATGTTTTCTCAGATTGAAAAAGGTCTTCAAAGACAACTAAATATTTTACAAAGGATCACTAAGGAGTTGAAATTAAAAATAAACATATCAAAAATGAAAATTCTGATATTTGGAACTAATTCTGTGGAAACTAACTTTAAACTTGGTGAGCACAAACTGGAGGTAGTCAAACAATATACATATTTGGGACTAAATTTTACAAACAATAATACCTGGAACCCCAAAAGACAAAATACTATGAATGGGTTAAAAAATATAATTACTCCTATGGGGCTTCTCAGTTAAACCATTACTGAGGGCTATTAAGTGAAATGTTGGTCACAAGTGACCTATGCTTCTGAAATTTGAAATGTAAAGATGCTGAAGCATGTATGGTTCCAGTGTATAAGTTCTTATGGGCTGAGTTATAAATTCCTCAGTTCTGTCCTGCAGTATATATGTGAGCAGAACTCGGGATGACTAACGTAAATGCACTTATAGAAGGCAGAAAATTAAAATATTGGCTACACTTAACAAGAGCTGACCAAGATAAGCTTGTTAGACAGTGCTTTATAGAACAAATTCTTTGGATAAAATATAATTGTGGGCAGAAATGTTGGATGCAGGATAGCTACAATAAAATAGATCAATATGGGTTAACTTTTCTAAAAACATATTTTTCAAAAAACATTAAAATTAGTAATAAGTACAAATTTTTTATATAAAATATAGTGAATGGATACTGAAGAATACAGGAACAGGATATAATCCAAATGTCCAGATTCTCCAGCTGGTACGCCTCCAATACTGAGGACTTAACGTATAAGAACTACTGGGATATATTGGAAAACAGAGATGATAGGACTATTTTTTTTAAAGCTAAACTAGAACTTTTTGAAAATAATATACTGAGAACCAGATATCATAAACTTTCAAAGGAACATGAACTATGTGATTGTAACATGGGTCTGAGGGAGGACCTTATACATGTCTTATGGCAGTGCCCTTGGTACGATAGAATATGACAGTATTGGTTAGATTCATATACCAATTGGCCTGAAATAACAAAATATGAGCTTACACATATTGTTATGAATACAAGTGATGGAATTACCATCAAGAGAATAGTAAACTATTTTAAATATGCTCTTAAAATTAAAAAAGAAAACAGAGATCTTGCTGTAAGTATAACAAGTTAGATCTATTTAAAAAATAATACGATCCAACTCTTTATATTCAAATTCAAAGTTCCATTATAATCAGACAGGCCAAGGGATAATGAACGTCTTAGAGGTTTAAATTGTACAAGTGTAATTTATATCAATCTGTATAATGAAAGGAGATTGTTTAATTTGCCAGTGCACTAAATATATCCAGTTAGATGTGTTTTCTTTTATTTTTTTATTATTTAAGATGTGAAAAATATACCGTATGTTATATTACGATATTTATATATATTCATCTATTATGAGATTTGGAGCCAGGAAATTTTAGTAGAAGATCTTTGAAATTTATAACGCATGTTTATTTTATCTTTTTGTAATGGCTGGGTATGGCTAAACAATAAACATTACTACTACTTAAAGCTGTACTGTCTAACATTTATTAAAGCTACACTACACATAATGGTAGTAGTGCATCAGAATATTGTGGTGGCATTAGTGTTGCAGTTTTTTATACTATTCCTCAAAAACTGAGTGCTCTGCCATTGGATGGTGCTGCTGTATGAAGCAAAGGTTCAAGTGAAACCACAAAAGAAAAGCAGTTTTGCTAGATCTAGGTCCTGCCTTTTACACAATGGATGTACATTTACCAATAATTTACCTTAGTGTGTTGTTCTTTTGCTTAAAAGTTTTCCTACTATGTATGTTCCGCATGGTGGTTGGTGCAGGAGAGTAGGTGACTGAAAGAGCAGTACATGAAGTTGCAAAATGACAGGACTGGTTGAGGAGGAGGGTGGATTTTACTGTGGCTGCTGGCACTGCTGATGCTAACCTTGTGCAGGACCCATGTGATGCTGATGTTGAGGGTGTACCCATGTAGAAGGTGTAGAACATGAGTTAGGGAGGTAGATGATCTGTCAGAAATTAAAGATGTGGATGAGCAGGGTGAAGAAGAGGTTGATACAGATTGTGACAGGAGCTCCTGCCATCTTGAGGACCAACCTTTTCTTAAATCTGGTGCAACAGTTCTTCTGTATCTTAGCCTAATCTATCCTTTATAATTTCTAGTCCATAAGGTTGGCCACCTATGGGCACCCCCCTCCCCTTTCTTGACTATGCTATAGTGTCCTCTTTAATTTTCCTTTTCCCTCACAGGTCCTCATACAGGGAGGTTATTGTGGTAACTTCCAAGCATATGTAAAACAGGTTGTGTTTATTGTTGTTGGATCTAGTATGTAATAGTACTGTGTCATAAAATACCTTGATGTATATACCTTATGTTTATGAAACCTGTAAATGTGGAAAATACCATGGCACTAGATGTTTTTGATAATGGTAAAAGTAGTAGGTGACTATTACAGAAATTAAGTTAGTTGTGTTGTTAAAATGCACGAAATTACTGTAAACTGAATAAGTCTAAATGTTGTAGCGATTGTATATATCCCATGATGCTTTGCATTATGGAAGTAGGTATGATGTTGTATTTCTTTGCTACTTGATTTGTTACCAGTGCCCTTTGGGGTAACCTTTCTTTCAGTGTTTCTGCATTGAGGTTCTTTGTCTATAGCTTTTTTATTTTCTTTTTGGGCCCCCACTACCCAAGCAAACAGGGTTCACATGGGGTGGAGGTTGCATCTCAACTGGCTAGTTAGATCAGAGATCAGTGTCAGTAGGTGCTGGCTAAGTGCAGAGAAGAGACATACATAGTCTGTTGCTGCAAACTGATGTGCTGAAAAAGGAATATGTTATTGCTGAAGCATATTTCCTGTATTCTGAATACACATCACACAGATACTGTGTGTTGAACCTGAAGTTCAGTGTCTGGTCCATCTGTTATCCCACAACCCCTCCACAGACGTGGTGTCAGTAGTGGGATAACTTGTTGGAAGCATCTGGACTGGCCGAAGAGGGATGTTTTCTGGTGGATATCATCCAGATATCCCAGGTGGATTGATGCACCAGGAGTTGCCAGAGGAGAACCTGGAGAAGAGAATCCATGAAGTTCTGACCAGAACCATGGCTGACAGATGGAGAGAAGCTGCTGCCTGGACTGGACCTGGGAGTTTGGAGGAAGGCCAAGCCTGAAGGCGATGAAGAGATGCAGGTCAAGGCAGACTGGAGGTGTGAGAGACAGCACACAGGAAGTGGAGACCCTGATGAGGATGATCCACTGGATGAGTGGGCAATGGCAGGAGGAAGACTGACTATGCAGAGAGGTAGAACACCGGTGCCAGGTACTCAAGAGGTTCCTGCTGGAGAGTTTTGATAGAGCTGGAGGAGGATTTTTTGTGGGCTGAGTTTGAGGAGGACCAACTGACTGAGCAGGATATTCCTGTTTCCTGTGTTCCCAGGATGTTACTTGTTAGAGGTCGTAGATGCAAATATGGAACTTGAATGTGAGACAGCAGGTAAGACTATGCCTAGTAATATTGTACTGGGGTTGAAGACTCCAAGCAAGCAAGAAGAAGCCTATGAGGCTGAAGGGACTTTTCTTGTATTGATGCAGCTAAAAGCTATTAATAGTATTGACTGGGGTATACTGCATGCTAAAAATGCTAATGTTGTCAAACTGTTATAGAATGTTAAAATTAAGTAGAGTAGAGGTTGTTTAAAAAAAAACAAAGTCACCCTTGAAAAAAGGGAAAATTCTCCAATAGGTCACAAGGTATTAGATGGTAACAGATGGCTGAAAATAGCACAGTGATTAGAAGGATATTTAGTTTAACATTGCAGGGTATTCAGCATGGGAGGTTTCTTGGCTTCCTGTAGGTTTCTGTAGAGACCTGCCTGGGGATAAGATGACCAAGGATTTGGGGTCTTGTTTTTTTTTTCTTTTTGGGCCCCCACTACCCAAGCAAACAGGGCCCGCATAGGGTGGAGGTTACATCTCAACTGGTGTTAGATCAGAGATCAGTGTCAGTAGGTGCTGGCTAAGTGCAGAGAAAGGACATACATAGTCTGTTGCTGCAAACTGATGTACTGAAGAAGGAATATGCTATTGCTGAAGCTTATTTCCTGTATTCTGAATAAATATCATGCAGAGATTGTGTGTTGAACCTGAAGTTCGGTGTCTGGTCCATTTGTTATCCCACAACCCCTCCACACCAATGACTAGCATCGGTGTCACTGACAATGATTATATAGATCCCCTCTCAGAATCAGAAAATAAAAAACAGGAAGGTTACTGAATCTGATGAGGAGGTGGGTCCAGTTCAGAGACCTGAAGTGTCTAATCCTACACTTTCTTGTCCTCCTGGTGTTGAGCCCAGTTCAACCAGTGCCCCAAAAAGACAAGCAGAAGTTGGCAATACATCACACAAAACTCCAGATGCTCCAACCACTGATGCCCTTTCTCCTTTTCTGCCCCATGTAAAAGCAAGGGCCTACAAATTCTTAGTGTGGGATTTCTATGTACTTGATCCAGAGGATGAGACAAAGGTGATATAAGTCAGCTTGGTGACACTTGTGTCACCAGGGGGAGAAAGGTCAGCCATGTTGGCACCAGTGGGCAACAGACACACTTTGTTAGTCATGGCACTTTGCATGCTGGACTCCACACAGGTTAGCTGGTGGAGGTGCATATGATCCTTCATCCAACTCAGGTATAAGTCTGGAAATACCACAGAAGGAAGCAGGGCTGGAGCATGAGGCTCAGGTGGCTAAGGAGGAATACAGAGAGGAGGAGCCACTTCCTAGTACTGAACATACAATTATCAACAAGTTGAGTAATACCACACCTTGACATAGTAAAACAATTGCACCAGTGAGGAAGATCCAAAACATTGCTGTTTTTCCTCAGAACAACAAATGTGCTGTTCCAGTAATCAAATACCCCACCAACACTTGTGTCATGAATCTTGATGGGTCCAGGTGTTTGGTAGCCCCACCTCAAAAAAGGTGCAGCCTACACAGCTGGTAGCTCCTATGCGTACATTACAGCACACTGTCTACAGATGCTTGGGTCAATGTTCAGCTCGGGGTCAGGGAGCAAGTGCATTCAACCAAACTGCAGAGTGAGCAACGCTTCCAGTGATCAACAGCATGCCACACTTAACAATGACTATCTCATTGGCACACACTGCTCGGAAAACTTGAATCCATCCAACATCTCTAGGAGATGACCTCCTCTGGGAGAGCAAAAGAATTTGCTGGAAGCCAGCAGGCCTAATGGGGTGGACTGTTTCAGAGTCTTCATTTTAGGGATTAAAATGATTAAAATGAGATGTTTAGACTCCTGCTGACAGGTTGGAGATTAATGGTTTTACTCTGTCTGCTGGGTGTATTTTATGCATTTTTTAATTTCCTAATGCTCGTCTTGTTTGCCCACCTAGCTCTTAACTGCCCAAAGAGAGCATTTTTTTCTTGAATGCCTCCCATGGTAGCTTCTTATTGCCCACTAAGTGGGCTTTCTTGAAAACCACCATTTGTGGCTCCATATTTGCCACTGAACAGGCTTTCTTGAATGGTGCTGTCAGTTGTCTTTAATTGCACACTAAGTGGACTTTCTTTAATGACACCAATGCTGGGGAGGAGGTGAACAGACTGTAGGGGGCTTCCAGCAGGGATGACTGCAGTCTTACAAAGTAGGGGGGCTTGAATATGTAACATAAAGGCAGGGAGGCTGCGGGCTGCCTAAGCTCCCAGCAGCTCTAGTGGTTTCAGTGCTCCGAATGCAATAGCTGGCATTTTAAAGGGCTATTTTCCTTTTGAATAACATAGAGTTTTGATATAGAACAAGAGACAGTATGAGGAGAGAGAAATGTCACTGGAGCACTGTCTGCAAGTACCAAACAGCCGGGCAGTGGGACCTATCATGTGACATTAATAGTATGGTTTGCAGCTTCTCCCCACCCTGCATTTCTGAAAATGCAAGAAGATATCTTAAAGTGTCAGAAGTGCAGGGGGTATTTATCAGGACCATATATTATGGTGTTGTTTGTGTGTGCCAGACAGTAAGGTATTCAGAAGCACTCTAGCCTCCACCGATCATGTAGTCCCATGTTTCACGATTAATGTGCTCATTTATAACATGGATTGTGAGGAACATGGCAGCCCTTTGGTGGAGACCCCCTGCATAGCCATGCATTAAAGAGCCTTTTTAATGCACAGTTCAGCAGAGGGACTCATGTTAAGTGCCATCAGCACTTTTTCCCTCTGTCAGCCAGCAACAATGAAAGGCAGCCATGGAAAAAATTGTGAAGCGAAAGACACGATAGTGGGGGCCGAGAGAGCAGTACACAAATACTGGCCCTGGCAGAGTCCCCAAATATGTATTTCTCCAGTCACCTCACGGCAGAGAGAAGAAAGAGAAAGAGAGAGAGAGAGAGAGAGAGAGAGACAGGGCATGGTGCATGGAGAGAGTGAGCAGTGCAGTGCAGTGCGTACCTGAGACAGAGACCTGCTGCAAAAGGAAGCCATATTATATGCACAGAAGTTCTGTGCCTCTCTATCTGTGTTGCTGTGTGTTTGGCTTTAAATTTTTGCCTGTCTAAGGGTGGTTTCTGTTGTTTGTGGCTAGACACTGCCTGATTCCCCCGCCACCACGAGAAGTGGCAGAACCTCCTGATACTGCACAGAGAGCGAGACAGTCAGCAGGTCTGATGTTCATGCAACAGCAGTGCAAGAACAGAGAGACCATGTCCCCTGATCCCAGTACACTGTCCACTCACTCAAGGTAGACTGCCAGAGTGAAGGAGAGAGAAAGAAAGAGAGACATAGAGACCGCATTTCATTTGTGAAACTAATTGTACTGTGGTTCTGCCTCATATCTCTCCCTGCCTTGCAGTGTGACCGAGAGTACTGAACAGCTAGTTTTCTTCTTGTCTCTTTTTTGTTGCACCGTAGTTCTTCAGTGCTCCATTCCCAAGGATGACACATTACCCCCACCCGGGAGACCACATTGAGCTCCTGCCATAGAACAATCGTGATGTGCAGCAAATATGTGCCAGACATGAACACAGTGAGAGGACAAGACAGGTGAAGCAGATTGAGCCTGTGCACTGGTTCCCTCCTTGCAAGAGAGACAGAGACAGAGAGAGAACAGTGCAGCTGCTTGACAGAGAGCGAGCAGCCTTGCTGAAGCATGTGGAGAGAGAGAGAGAGAGAGAGAGCACAGCCAGTAGAGCAGACACCAAGAAGCAAGTGGGAGAGTGTTACAGTACAACAGGCATAGTGACAGTTGTTATGAACAACGAATGTTAGAAATTATAGTAATAGTGTATTTCTAGCATTTGTGTGTTCATAACATAAGTCACCTATGCATTAGTTCTTGGGGACTACTTTTTAGGTCAGCAGGACACAGTTGGATTTCTTTTATTTCAGTAGGAATAAGACAGTTTTTGTTCAGTGTTTTGTTGTTGCATGGTGGTCTATGCTGATGATGCTGTCATCTCAGTACCTGGCTGAGGTTTGTCAAAAATCACAACTGAACTACAAGCCAACTTTCAAAGGCATGCTTTACACGGTGCCTCATAACAAAAAGAAATATGGCCCCCTGTTGATACATATTCATAGCCATAAAGGGGAAACACTGGAGCAAGTAAGCACATTTAAATACCTGGGTGTACACCTGGATGACACCCTCACCTTCTCCATGCATATTGACCAGGTCGTAAAATCAATAAATACTATGCTAGGGGTTCTCTACCACCACAGGCATGCAATGACACCTGGTGCGTTGAAATTGGTCACATGCAGCTCAGTGTTGTCCACCATTTATTATGGGCTGGTGATCTATGAGGCTGGTTCAGATACTGTGCTGAAAAGGGTCAAAACCCTCTTAATAAGTCATGCAGGCTGGTCTTCGGTGCTGACTATCTAACCCACACTTGGGCACTATACAAAGAGACTGGTTGGCTCCTCCTCCATCTCAGAGTGCAATACCAGACCTGCCTGCTGGGTAAAAAAAATCACAGCTAGGGTATATGCCTGAATCAAACGCAAATATGTTTAAAAATGCACAACCCACAATAACACAAGAAATGTGACTAAGGGGTGGTTACTGGTGCCCTTTAAGTGCACAATGCTCACTCAGCAATCCTTATCTTACCGGGGATCTAAGTGGTTTAATGACCTCCCTACCGCCCTTATCAAATGCAGCAAGATTAGTCAGTTCAAAACAGGGCTTCACTCCTACCTAGCCCATGAAAATGTCTGCTGCTGCCCTGTATAAACTTGGTCCACCTTAGTATTACCTTGAGCTCGCTCCCTGTCCCCTGTCTACTGCCACGTCCTACCCCCCTTCCTCCCCACCTTACACATCCCCTGCCCTCCAATACCTTGTCCTTATGCTTATACACCTAACAAAGCCACCTCTGGCTGCATATATTTCTACACTATTTACAACTGTAGCTCTGGGATTGTACTGACCTAAGTCTGTACTGAACTTACCAAAGTGCTGTATCACACTATGTAGTGTTGTTTGTAACACACTTAACTTCTGAAACTGTAACCATGTTACCTTTTGCATCTTATGTATTTACTGTATTTGATATCTTATCTGCCAGTGTTTACCTGTAACCTATGTACTGTATTGTATTGTATTTTGTCTGACCTGGAACCTTTGTAAACGAGTTCTCGACTCACAGGTACTATTCCTAAACTGAGAAAATATGGAAATCACACCGAACATGCAGCCACAGCAGCAATAAAATAAGTAAGCAATAATCCACTCCAGGGTATGGGGTTATGGGGAATTAATGCACACCTCGGGTGCTGTGAGGATACTCGGCCTGTGACCCATGGCCCAAAGGAGGCCTACAGCAGCCCTATGAACTATCAGGCTATTTTATATTTAAATACTGACAACTCAGGGTGCTAAGTGGTACACCTAAACTCTCTCAACTGTACTTGCTTCTTTATTTCTTTTTAGAAAATTGGCTTTTTATTTCCTGGTCTCTGATTGGCTGGTATCTCTGCCGGAGCAGTACATTAACGTTCAATGGACAACTAGGAAATAAAAGTACCAACCTGTTGTAGCCTCATAGACAAACTGGTATCCCTGTGCCAGTTTGAATTTTAAACTCAGAGCCGCCATTTGTTTCTGCTCACTAAGCGAGAGGAAAGTAAGCCCCACAACACACACAGACATTCACACACAACCCTGCCCACAACTCCACTGTCATTTTTTTCTTTAAAAAATGTAACCCTGTCCCCAAAATCCAACCTTGTTTCTGAAAAAGAATTTCAAACAGCTGCTCTCATCCTACACATACCACTCTATCCTTGCTGCTGAGTACCAACAGACAGTGCAGTGACACAAACCACAAACTGCCTTTTTTATTAAATTCAGCTCCTATCACAACACCAAACAAAATTCAGAGGGCCGGATAGTCAGACTGCACCGGGTGGTGGCACAAGCCTGGGTGCAGCGCAACTGGGCTGTGCTGGGGCCAGGACCAGACGATATTCAATGGTGATGCGCCATGGCTCAGCACCGTTGAATATGGCATGGAGGGCACACATACTGTGCATGACGCAGTGGCACTGTGCCACCTCATGACACAGAGAGGGAGCACAGGGATGCGCAAGTGCAGTTGCACTAGGCGCATCACCCACAATATTGAGCCAGGGGCATGCAAATGAGACGATAATATATGCAAGGTGCAAATAGGGTCATTTGCATGCCATTATGGCTCCATTTGCATGTGATGCACTGGGTCCCAGCGAACTGCGCCTGGCATCCTGCCAAGCTGCTGCCATCGGGGGTCGGAACTCTGGTGGTCTATTGCAGCCCCCCGCTCCTGTATGCCCAATCATGGGCATCTGTATAATGTAAGTAAACCTGGTGGTCTAGTGGTCCCCCCTACCTACACCCGATCGTGGGCAGTTGAAATAGTAAAATAAGCTTGGTGGTCTAACGGTAGCCCTATGCCCGATTACGGGCAGTTGAAATAATAAAATAAGCCTGTTGGCCCTAGTGGTACCCCCTCGCCCGATCGCAGGCTGTCGTATAGACAAGATGTACCCAGTGGTCCATTGGTACCCCTCCCCACCCACCCAAGCAGGGCCCTGGCCACCCAGCACCCTGTCATCAGCAGGCAGCCGCACTCTGCCTGCATACCACCCGCCACCCACCGAATGACGGTGTACAGTATGATCTGTATGCCCATTGGTTCACAGTGTGGACCAATGGGCTAACAGATCATACTGTATGCTGTCATTCGGTGGTGATCAGGCGTAAGCAGGGGTGCTGCCACCTGCCGATGATGGAGGGGTAAATGCTGGGTGGCTGGGGGACCTGCATCGGTGGGTGGGGAGGGTACCACTGGACCACCAGGTACATCTTGTCTATACGACAGCCTGCGATCGTGCATTGGGGGGGTACTGCTAGGCCACCAGGCTTACATTATTGGTACAACAGCCCATGATTGGGCATAGGGGGGTACCGCTAGACCACCAGGATTACTTTATTATTACAACTGCCCATGATCGGGCATGTGGAATGGGGGGGCACTGGACTACGGGCGGACAGGGTGCTTGTGGACGGTGGTCCTGCTGGGTGGGTGGCCACCCATGGCTGTTGGCTGTTGTGTTACACCTAACTATACAACCACCCACCTATCGGTGGCCAGCATTTGAGCCTATTAATTCTGGATCAACATTGTGCACCAGTGTGTGACACCTGTAGGGGTTGCACCAGCATATGCACTGCACATCCCGGGCTGAATATCGGGATGTGCTGCATATGCATGGGCATGCCCGCTGCATCTGCACTGCATACATTAACAATGCACCCAGCGCATTGGATGTTGAGCCGCACAACATCCCCCTTTGAATATCATGCCGGGGCACATTGGGGGGTTGTGCATGGTGCAGCCCTATTGTGTCAGGTGCAACCCCTTTGAATATCCTGGCCAGAGTGTTTAAAACATAAATCCAAACAAGCCTGCACTCGATAGTGGGGTGACTCTGTTGTGTGTGGTTGTTGTTCATTTCCACATTTCACTTTAAAAAGAGCATTAAAAGCACTGCAATTGGACCTTTTCATGGAGTGTGATATATTGCACTATCAAGTGCAGGCTTGTTTGTTTTTTGTCTATGAAGCTGGGCTTGCCACAAGTATTTCCTGCACCAGCCCTGCACCGAGGTATTCGTGATTGCAATCTGTTGGGACTGTTTCAGTGTTTAAAAACATACTTGCTGTTATGTCCATAACTTGGTGCTGGACACTCCTGGGTCTTGTGCTATACATGAAAATGGGCAGCAGCTCGTTTTCAAACTTCCAGTCAATTGCGATCGTGATCAAAATCTGTGTGGAAGCAATCTGAATAAAAAAACAAAGCACTCACAGCAATGCCAGATTGGGAGAAGGAGATGAATAAAAAAGAAAAAGCACTGACAGCAACTCCAGGTTGGGAGAGGGAGAAACACAATAGCAAAAGTGACAACAGTGCTTCTCGACCCTCAACAAGCAACTGTAAACAGCAGCGCCCTCTACTGGCAAGTATGCCAAGTATACTAGTAGAAGAACTACTTTATAACAAAACTGACTTTTCAATGCTTTTTAATTTGGTTTTATTTATTTATTTATTTGTTTATATATTTATAAAACTGTTACCTATTGCCCATTTCTAAATGCAATAATACCCTCCAGGGTGGGTGGTATTGGTAACACCACCACCACTCAGATATTATTACCTGTGTCTCTTTATTTCTTTGTCTCCTTCTCTTTCTTACCTCCTCAGCGCTTTTCTCTGTGTTTAGTTTTCTGTTTTCTCTCAAGTTTAAACCAAACAGCAACAGTTTTCTAAAATACCTTTAACTTAATTTCTTTACTCATCCTGCAACTCTTCACTCCTTTTTCTCTACTATTGCTATTATGTTTCCCAGTACTAATCCATTATTCCTTGATTTCTACAGATCTAACAGAATGCCATCTCTCTGTCTATCAGAGAAGTAGATTTGTATGTTTATTTTTATGTGTGTACTGTTTTTTCCCTAAAAAAAAAATGTGGATCATCTGTGGTCTCATCGCTATTCTAATTTTAGAGGTATGACTGGATATTGCCTGAGACCACCATCCAAGACTCCCCAGGCCCTCAGGACCCAGGCAAGGAGATCCACTACTAATTACCTATGCTATGTGGATAAGCTATAAAGGTGTGGCCACACCTGTAACACGGTGTTGAATTTCACCATTTTTACAGCAGCATGGTCGGAGCTACTCTGACTTATTGCCAGGATGTAGGAGACAAAAATGAGTGTGGTACAGAAATGTGAGGTAGTTGTTCTATGCTTGGTGTTTCGACTGGTGCTGAGTCACAAATCTCTGCCTCTTAAAGCGGAAGTACTACATAAAAAAAGTAATTGCCACATAGATGTCTTTTTCCTGATCAGTTGAACATGCAGCTTTTTAAAATTCTGTTGTGCAGTGCAGCATTTGATCCCAGTTTGTTCTTTGTTTTTGTTTACATTTGTAGGCCTGCCATGTTGTTCCCCAGACCTGTGCTCTGCTTTGTTTACAATTGGTTATGCTTCCTCTGTGTGTGGTGCATGTTCCCTTCTGTGCTGCTCTGTCAAGTCCTTCAAGAATGTAGCTAAAGTCAGTGGCAAATGGGTTAATTTAGAAAGGATTGATGGGGGGGGGGTTGCTTACTTCAGTTCTCCCATGTCATACAATAGTCATTCACTGGCATGGTATTCCAGTCAACAATTGTGGTTTAAGAACATCTGAAATGTAAAAAAATACACTTTGCACAAATAAAGGCTATTAGTACTACACACTGTGTGAGTGGTGTGGCAGGACTATTTTAAGCCTTTGAAACAACATAAAATACAAATAGGAAGCATTGAAAACACTATAGACAAGAGAACACTGAAAACCTTATGCTTTCAGAGCTTCTGAGTAAAAAGAGCTATCCAAGAATAGGGGGGTTGTATCACAAGTGCCTCATTTGCATATACAATGCGATTGGCTTGAACAGTTACAAGAAAGCTTGTGTTACTGCCTCAGGATCTTGCTGTGTGTTACAACAGAAAAATGATTGATCTCTTATTGACATACTTGAATTAACTTATCTAATGTTTGAAAAATATGTCAAAAGTATCCAGTTCATAAATACACTGGAGTCTTCTCCTTCAAAACATCTGCTAGCTACAAATAGGAAAGTGAAACACCAGGCTAAACATTAGTTTCATACATGCACTGTGTTAGGACTGAGAAACACAGTGTGTGTGTGTGTGTGTGTATATACGGACACGCAACCAAATTATGCTGAAAGTGTGCAACTTAATTGGTGGTGACAGAAAGTATTTTTTTATTGAAAGTGTGGTACACTGCTTGGACATTTGGTCAGACTTTGTTGGGGGTCTAACAATATCATACTGCAATCTATAACATGTCAGGAAAAAAATGTTTTCAAATTAAATCAGTGTATGGGAATACCAATTAGATATTGTTGTGAGGTACTGTATTAGAGCATGAAATAATCTAAATGTTCAAAGCCAGGAATTCTATTCTAGGTTACTGTGCCAAGTGAATGTGACAAAAGTGGCCCATTGTCAGGGACCCTATATTCAAGTGCATTCTTCATCCCATTTGCAGTGCTCTGCACCACTGCCTCCCTACATAATGCTTGCAACATCAGGTAACAAGAGAGCAAGCACTATTGCAGAGCTGTGTCCTCTCCAAGGGATCTTTTGTACAAAAGTGGAAGCAGGGAGGAGGCTGGCAGCAGGCAGTAAGCTGATGACTACAGGCCAACAACCTAAATTTGGTGGAGGTGAAAGTAATGGAGACACTGTTGAAGGAAAGGATTGTGGAATATTTTGAATCCTGTGACTTACAGTATCTGTGGCTGCGTGGATTCACTTGAGGGAACAGGGGTGCTGATAGCAAAATAATCTATGTGTTTCCTTTGAGGGGGTGATGAAGGATATTAATCAGGGTGGAGTGGTGGGTGTGGCTCACCTGGATTTCAGTAAGGCCTGCAATACCTTTCCACATAGCAGAATAGTAAAGAAGCTGGGCAGCCTGGGAGTGGGTACTAAAATGTTAAACTGGACGGAGAATTTGTTGGGGAGTTGGCGTCAGTGGGTGGTTGGAAACGGCGTTCACCTGATGTTGGGGGAGTGACCAGTGGTGCGGCACAGGGATCAGTACTTTGGCCTGTACTCTTTATTGACTTCACTGGTGATAATAAAGAGGGGTTAGAAGGTAAGATATGCTTTTTTTACGGTTGAAACAAAAATCTACCACAGGGTAGGCACTACTGGGGGGTGGGTGGAAAACTGAATGGAACAATGAAGACAGAACTACTTAAGCTTGAGGACTGGTCCAGTGAGTGTCATTAAATAGAGAATAATGGATGGACAACTATGCACAACCAATGTGTTCTGCCATAGATGGATTCTGATTACTTCTAACCTCAAAAGTGAAGCTTGAGATGTCAGTGGGAATCAGAACCCTGAGTTTGCAGAACACACTGGTTGTGAATAAAGTTGCACCTTCTGTATTTTATATAATATTTAATATATATAGTGCTGAGTTAAATGTGCATGTGGCAGTTATGTTGCTGTCAGAATGAAATTGAGGTGTGCAGTCTCTTTAGCATTCAGAATGAGGTTGTAACACAAAAGGGTGCAATCACATTTCATGACCTTTGAACTGTGGTACAACAGCATATTAAAAGGCATGGAATTCTACACAGAACAACACTCTGCAATACACCATACATTAATTGTGAATAAATGAGAACTCAAGTACTTGATGCGTAGAAAACAAGGGAGGGGGAGTACATGAAGGGCGTACTGCAATGGTGAGCACAAAAGAGGAAAGAAAACTGGGGACTGTCATTTCTGATGCCTTAAAAGAAGCGAAGCAGTGTGACAAAGCACATGGGAGTGCCAGGGGGATGTTGCTGTTCACAGGTATCACCAGCAAGACGTATGAGGTGTTTATAGCACTGTAAAATTAAGTAATTGATGAATCCGCAACTAGTGTAGTGTGTCCAGTTCTGGAGAACGAATCTCTGAATGGACATGCACAGGTTATTGGCAGTCTAGCGGAGGGCAACTAAAATGGTGTAGTGGCATGCTGTCACCACTAAACTAGCCCTGCAAGAAGGAATGTCTACAGGGCACTCCAGTGGTATGGGCACCCCAAGGTTTTACATACTTGGGGATAAACATCACCACACTATGGAGGAACTTGGTTGAGGCAGACTATACACCCATCACAGCCTCCATCACAGCAAAAACACTAAGATGGGCTAAGCTACACCTAACCCTGAAAGGCAGGGTAGATGCTGTACATGTTTGTGCTGCCTAAGATAGCACACCTCATGTGCAACCTACCAATCCTACAACCCAAACACACTTCTGAAAATCAACAAGGTGACAGTGGGGTTCATCTGGTAAGGCAAAGCCACAGGATTTCTAAAAACTAGCTTATGGGTGCACTGGTCTGGGGTGAATGGGTCTCCCCTGGCTGCAGAGATATTTACTAGCATATAGGGCTGCACAAGCAATCAGATGGTTTCTCCCTAAAACCCCAAATACCCCTGTATAGATGAATTTGGAAATGGACCTATTAGAATCCAAATGACTGGGGAACCTACTGAGCAAAGGGGACACCCAAAGGGTCACCTTCCTCCTGTTATCCAAGTGACAAGAGAAGCCTGGCACAGGTACAAACATCTCACTCAATGTCTAGCCCTCTTATGGGCACCACTTACACAGTACAGCCCCTTATGGCGCAACTTAGATGTGCTAGTGGGGGGAGACAAACCATAAACTGGCACTCTTGGCAGCAAGAAGGCAGGTCTGTATGATAGCAAATCTTTATGCATGGGACTCTGAAGCCATGATGTCCTTCCTGCAAAGGCAGGCACAGTATCTGCTACCCAAAACAGACTTCTGGAAATTTCTCCAGATCAGGAATACATCCAAGAACCTCAGAGCCACAGCATCTATGGGAGATGGGTAGAAATAGCTGACCACCATGCATAAACAAGCCGAAGTAAAGGGCACTGCAGGCAAGATGTATGGTATGCTTAGGGACTCTCAATCCGATACCACAATTAAGTGTAAGGTGCAATGGGAGCAGGACCTAAACAAAGATAACAGGCACTGAAGGGTGGCAATACCTCAAGGATGCCTATCTGGTCTACAAGGACTCTAGGAGCCAGCTTATACACCTTAAGGTACTGCAGGGATGGTACCTTACTTCGGACACACTCCAAAAGATGGAACTCATCCCCCGTTCCACATGCTGGAGGTGGCAGGCCCCACAGGCCACTCTGCTGTACATACTAGGGCAGTGTCCCATACTGGTGACCTTCTGGACAGGAGTAATTTTGGATGGCTCCAAGATCCTGCAAACAAAAGACTCTGCTGCCCCAGCCCTTAGCCTGTTGGGCAAAACCTCAAAGGTGTCAAACTGTTCCAACCAATCTAAAAAATGGCTCATTGTGGTGCTACTTGAAGCCAAAAGGGCCAACCTGATGAGGTGGTGCCAGAATTTACTCTCCCCTCTTCTTACATGGCATATGACAGTGGCTTAGTTAGCGCATTTTGAATGGCTGACATACACCACTGGTCATAACCACACACAGGTTTACAACAAGAAATGGTGTCTTTATCTCAGATCACACCCATGTTCTCCCCTACCCACCACCTGGCACCCACCCTTCTGACCCAGACAACAGTCTTACTCCACATTAAGCTTCCACTCAAACTGGTTCACGTCAGTCCTTATACAATGAAAAGTCTTAGAAAGGGCATCTTAATAATAATAATAATAATAATAATAAATTTTATTTCTAAAGCCTTTTCAAGTTTTCAGGCGCTGTACAAGCATAATAAAACACAGATAAAACTTTAGTCTCACAATAATACAACACAATCAATAATCCAAGAAGGCAGACTGATACAAATGGGTTTTAAATCCCTCTTAAACTCCTCCATGGAGGTGCACTCCCATAACCGCCAGGGTGAGAATTCCAAGAGTAGGGCAGCATAGAAAAAGCTCCGCAACCAGATAAATTAGGCTCACTCTTGGAATCTCTAGCAACCCCTCATCAACCAGCGGAGTGATCAGCCCGGCAGTAAGGAGCAGAAGATCTTTCAGATAGGCTGGACCCTGATCACGTAGGGGCATTAAAAGTCAGTAAACAGATTTCAAAGGTGATCCGCCACCGAACAGGACGCCAGTGCAGATCGCACAGCACCTGGGAGATGTGGCAAGACCTACTTGTCCCAGTCAAAACCCGGGCTGCTGTATTCTGCACTAGCTGAAGGCAGCAGATTTCAACCCCAGAAAGCCCAAAATGCAAGGAGTTGCAGTAGTACAAACACGAGGCAACGAAGGCATGGACCAACGTTGGTAACGAGTCAGAAGGAAAACAAGGTGCTTCACTCTAGCAATATTCCTAAGATGGTAAAGAAAGTCTTGATGACTGCTGACACCTGTGACTGTAGTGTAGCCTGTCATCCAAGATAACCTCTAGGTTAGGCACCTGTTCGAGGTCAGAGTGACACACCCCAAGAAAAATTCCTGAGGGTGCACCAACAGGCGCCTCTCTATCCAACAACCCGGATCCACTACAAAACCTCTGTCTTTTCTGAGTTCAACTTCAGCCAACTAGAATCCATCAATCTTGGATTTCTTTCAGACAGTTGTTAAACACCGAGAGAGCTCCATCCTGGTCAGGAGCAAAAGACAGGTATAGCTGGGTATCATCTGCATAGCAGTGAAACCTCAGCTTATACAGTCTTATAATGTCTCCGAGGGGCAGCATATACGCCGTGAATAACATGGGAGATAGCACAGAATCCTGAGGCACCCCACACAACAAAGGAGTTGGGCCAGAGGAAAAAAGCCCCAACACAACTCTTTGTGATCTCCAAGTGAGGAATGAGGTGAACCATCTGAGGACAATTCCTGATATTCCACAGATCTGCCTCAGGCGTGCTAACAACACCACATGATCCACGGTGTCAAAAGCTGAGGAGAGATAGAGAAGAACTAGAATAAAACGTCTCTTCTGGTCTCTCACCCTCAGGAGATCATTAAGCACCCAAACCAGCGCAGTCTCAGTGCTATGTCTTTTACGAACACCGGATTGGAAGGGTTCGTAGATGTCATGGATGGTTAAATGGTTCTCCAATTGGACCGCCACTACTTTCTCAATCACCTTCCCAGTAAAGGGTAGGTTTGATATGGGTCTGTAGTTTGTGAAACAGTCTGGGTCCAAGGTAGCTTTCTTCAAGAACGGTGTCACCACCGCCTCTTTCAGGGAGCTAGGAAACTCACCTGATTCCAGGGAGCACCAGACTATTTGCACAAGGATTGGGCCGATGATGTCACAACAACCCAATATTAGGGAAGTCGGTCCAGGGTCCAAACTACAGCTCGTAGGGTGCACGCCATGGATAATCCTCATGACATCCATGAAATCAGGTCTGCTGAAGGAACACCAAGAAAACTGAGGCACTGTGAACTCACGCTGTTCAACGCATCCCCTTAGAAGCCGCTGGATGCAGATTAGCCCTGATGTCGGCCACCTTATTAGCAAAGAAATGGCGAGCTCCTCACACTCTAATTGAAAAAGCTCTCGAACTTGTAGACACGCTGGGTTGCACAGCCTGTCCACAGTTCGAAAAAGCTGAACCGGTCGATTCCTAGCAGCAGCAATCTCCCTGGAAAGAAATTCTGCCTTCTTATGGGAGATTGCAGATTGATAGACAGAGTAATGGTCTATCAATTTAAGGCGGTCGGTATCACTGGCGGATCTGCACCAGCAGTGTTCTAATCTTTGCCCCTGTCTCCGCATCTCCCTCAATGTCCCATAAAACCAGGGCGCCTTGGGACAAAGGGAGAGGGGGCATACACGAACAGGAGCAATAGTATCCAGAGCCGACACAACAGCCCTATTATGGGCCATCACCAAGGTCTCTGGACTACTGCTCGCCAACGCGGGGGACGAGAGGTCAAGAACCACCGCAAGGCCTAGGGGAGTAATATCCCATAAAGGGCGGTATCTCACCATCTTCACAGGGGTAGACCTTCTCAGGGGGGTGCTAAAATTGAATCTCATGGTGTAGTGGTCAGACCACATGACTGGTTCCACCCCCAGATCAGTAATATCAATCCCTAGGAGAAAGACTAAGTCCAAGGAGTGTCCAGATTTATGGGTAGCAGTGGAAACCACCTGTGTAAAGCCCAAAGAAATCATTAATTGGAGGAAGTGATTACCAAATTGCGAGAGTTCATCGTCGACCCAGGCGTTAAAGTCACCCAGAACCATCAGTCTGGGTGACTCCAATGACATGTCAACGATGAAGTCTGCCACTTCCTGTAAGAACCGTTTCCCATCTCCTGGTGGACGGTAGATGAGTACGATTCGAATGCCAACACCCGCTACCACTGTACACTCAAAGGACTCAGCCTCCCCCACTACCACACTCGTGAGGTCCAATTCCGTCTTAAAACAGACTGCAACCCCCCGATCCCTGCGGTCCAATCTCGGTCGGTGTATCACCGAGTACCCGGCCGGAGTCATGGCTTCCAACGTGGGGCCTGGATTTTCATCCAGCCAGGTCTCAGTGATGCAAGCTAAGTCCACCGAACCAACAAGATCAGCAATAATGCCGGTCTTGTTTCTGACGGACCTAGCATTGCATAATAATACAGGATCAGGGCCCCCCCACCAGACAGGTTAGCAATGGCTGGTAATATTCAGGATTTTGCTCAGTTCCCTTCTGTAAAGGTTCAACAAGATGAGCCCACACCGCTTCCAGGCTGATATATACCCAGGCTGCATATTCCTTTATTGACTCAGGGCTAGAGGGTATGGTTCACCATGCAATGGTTGATGTTCTTACTTATTATGGTTAATATAGAAAGGACTAATCATCCCAATGTAGAGTTCTATTTAATGTTAAATTCCTTCAGTTCCTGCCTTTATTTGCAAACAGTGTATCCTATAAGCAAAAGTTAAGTATACAACTGTTATCTACTGCATTTGATGCCAAGTCATCTCTGCTTCACGTATGTTCCATTGTTGAAAAAATCATTATAAACTCTTTAAGATAAAAAATGGTGCAGTGACTGTAACATATAGATTAATGGATGGGAAGTGTGCGTTATGAGAATTTAATGGTCAACCGAGGTGTGGGTTGCTACATAAACCCTGAGGTGAAGCTTGAAGGGATTATTAAAGCATCCCATGTTGATAGTGACCATTGCATTCGAGTACAAAATGTCCCCATCTTTTATTGTTTAAAATTGCTGATCAGCAATTTTTTTTGTCAAAGTGCATTTGGCATTGCTGTGTCTCACTCATGTGTCAGTCACACATGCTCACACACACACAGGCATATGCACACACACACACACACACACACACACACACACACACACACAAGGTCTATCTTTGTCTCCTTTTTTTCTTGTAAAGCTTTTGTATTTATTCTGGCATTTATTTTTCACTTGCAGACTTGCAGAGCTGGGCATTTAGATTGCAATGCTAATCAGGCAGACCTCAGGCACTTCAGCCTCTGAGCCGCTCCTGGTTCCCACTGGTAGTTGTTGTCCACTGTGGGTTCCGAATGACAGGATCAACCAGATAGATTTTTTTTATTTGTAGATGTTGAGCAGGTTAAAAAAAGAACTGACGATGACTCGGTCTGGCGGGTTCCTCGACACGGAGATAAGGAGCCACTATGTTTCTGAAACTGTTTACCTGCCCAGTAGTAGAGGAACAGCCAATCAGGAAGTGGCTGTTTTTTGAGTGACTCAGCGCATACTCGCCATTATAACCCATGGGTTAGAATGACTAATTATAACTTGGGCAGCTTATGTAAAAAAAATCCTGACCAGTTATTATAAAATAATTATGACCAGAGACTAAAGTGTCTCATTATATACACTCTGTAGGTAACTATGGATACGATACGGTATGATATATGAAAGGACTTTCAAATACCTCACAGGTATAAATAAGGTTCAAGAGGGAAGCATACTCAGATTAAAAGGTGTCCAAGAACAAGGGGTTATGATATGAAGCTGGGGGAGGGCAGACCTAGGCAAAATGTGTGAAAGTCCTTCTTCTTTAATAGGGCAGTGAATGCAATGAACAACCTCAAAGCAGAGGTGGTAGGGTCAGAAATGACACTGGCATTCACAAATGCATAAGATATGCATAATGGAACATTGATGCAGTGGAAATGATGATAAAGCCGGCAAATAAGTAGGGTCTGTTGCATCACGGTAAGTAGAGGAAACAGGCTGTCTAGGTGGGGAAAGACATCCTTATCTACCAAGAACTGATATACAGTGTATAACAGAGAATTGCTCTGCATAGAATTCCATCCCTTTCAAAATGTTGTACCACACTTCAAAGGTCATTGAATGTGATTGTACCTTTCTGTGGTACAACAACATTATGGAACCTCTAGGCACGGTACACAACAGTTTCATTCTGAAAGCCAAAGAACTGCTGTGTGCACATATTACATAACTGTAACATTCCACATTTCACATAACTGTAACACGACCTATTGTTACAGGACATTGATACCTTGCCTGTATTTACTGTATGTATTTATTTTGTATAATGCTCACCTTGTTTGTTGTATCTTGCACTGTGTGCTTGTATTATTATTTGTCCACTGCTGTATGTTGCCTAACTGTACTGGATTCTGTACTTGCTTATGTATGATTCCCTGCTGCTGTTCACTGTATTTTACCATTGATTGTGACAGTCTCTGGTCCAGGCCATGCCTGAAAAAGGTCTTTGGACCAGTGCACCAACCCGGTTAACAAATGAATAAAAAAATACTACACACTATAAAAATACAGGGTGAACAATTTTATTCACAAATAGTGTATTATGCCATCTCATGATTCTGATTGCCATGGATCTCCCGAGTCTGTGCAGATACACAAACTCCAGTAGACATCTTGGACATGACAAACTTCTCTGCCATGAGCTCCATCTTCAAGGACAACTTCATCACAGGAACTGGGTTAGGAACTGGCTGGGGGATTGGAAGCAGAGGGTGGTGGTTAATGAGATCCAGTCCAAGGAAAGGGAGGTGACCAGTGGGGTACCTCAGTGAACAGTCCTGGGGCCAGTTATTTTCAATGTCTTCATTAGTGACATTGCAGAAGGGCTGGAAGGAAAGGGCTCTTAGCATATGACACCAAGATTTGCAATAGGGTAGACACTCCAGATGGGGTGGAGAAAATGAGGTGGTACCTAGAAAAGCTGGAAAAATGGTACAAAGTGTGGAAACTGAGATTCAATGTGAAGAAGTGCAAAGTCATGCACCTGGAGTGCAGAAACCCTGCAGAGAGCTACAGGATGTGTGTGTGTGTGGGGGGGGGGTTGCTGGCAGTCACTAGGGAAGAAAGATACTTGGGGATTATCATCTTGGATTACCTAACAGTGGCCAAACAATGCACAAAGGCTATAGGGAGAATTAGTGGCATGCTGGGGTGCACTGAGGGGTATCACAAGCAGAAGAAGGGAGGTGGTGATACCACTGTACAGAATGCTGGTGATGTTTCATCTGGAATACCTTCTTCAGTTCTGCAGCCACATCTTTGTAAAGGTGCAGACAGGGTGGAAGTGCTTCAGAGAAAGGCGACTAAGACGGCACAGGGCTTGCACCACAAGACATATGAGGAGACATTGAGGGACCTCAATATGTATTTGCTGGAGGAGTGAAGACAAAGTGAAGATATGATAGAGACCTTCAAGTATCTTAAAGGCATAAATAAGGTGCAAATGGGTGACATATTTCGGTATAGAATGGGTACAATAACAAGCGGGCACAATATAGACTGGAGGAGGGAAAGGATAAAGGAAATATGAGGAAGTTATTCTTTTTGACTGACAGGGTGCTGGATACATGGAATGGGCTGCCACAAGAGGTGGTGGGAGCAAGCACAGTAGAGGGATTCAAGCATGATTGGGATAGACATAAAGGGACCCTAGAAGTGGAAAGGAGAGGCTAAGCTGATGCCCAAATAGGGTCACCAGCCGCAGTTACAGGTGAGGAAAAAGGGAAGACTAGATGGGGCTAGTGGTTCTTATCTGCCATCAGTTTTCTATGTTTCTATGTTTTCAACTTTCCCGCATGAGCTCCATGCTCTCCATGAGTAGTGTGAATGGCTTTATGCTGCCTTGTTGGCTCTGACCAGAGTTTGTTTTTATTGCCAACAGCAGCAGCACATGTCCAGTACCAGCATTCACTTTGTTTTCAATGCTGGCACCAGCCATTCATTTCTGGTGTTAGCTTTCCCTTACTGTTTTAATCCTGACATGGGGAGCCCATCCCAGTTGCCAGCTTGCACTCTTTTTTAAGTGGCCATCTGACCTGACTAGCAGCTGATTGAGACATCAGAGGACTGGTGCCAAAGTATAGTGTTAATATGACTAAAATTACAAGGGGAAAGTGCTCGGTCCATCTAGCTGTAGAAATGGTTAGAAGCAGGATCCAACTGAAAATGAAATGCTGCATCTTAGCTGCACTATCTTGCATAAATAAATTCTAGAATTGCAAAATGTCCGTCAGTTGTTGGCCTTCTCTGGCCTCAGATGCATGCATACAATGACAGTAGTGGCCTAAACACTATTTATTACATTGATATCCTTTATGCCCTTGTTCACAACTTCACGACACATTTGCATTATTGAACATGCAGGCCAACATCACTGACATCGACTAGTACTTGTTTATTGACAGCAGGAGGAATGTTGGCCAGGACACTAGCAAAAGTCTCACATTCATAAGAAAAGTACCATGGGCTCTTTAACTTCCATCTTCCAAGCGAAAACCTGGCTAAGCAGGAGAAATAGTCAGGCATGTGGCAGTTGGGCTTCAATGCCAAGAAATGTAAGGTGATGCACATGGGAGCCAGGAATTCAAAGACCAGTTACTGGTGGGGGGGCTTTCTGGTGACAGTGTCAAAGGAGGAAAAGGACCTGGGGGTAATGGTCTGGGGTGACATGAAACACACAGCACAGTGCCAAAAAGCAACAGTCAAAGCAAACAAAATGCTTGGCTGCATTGCCAGGGGAATTAGCTACAGGAGGACGGAAGTTATTCTGCCACTGTACAGGTCCCTGGTGAGACCACACCTGGAACACCGTGTCCAATTATGGTGCCCCTACCTGAAGAAGGATATCAAACTACTGGAAGGGGTCCAGTGGAGGGCAACCAGAATGACCCAGGGCATGGGGGATAGAACATATGAGGACAGACTTCGAGTGCTAAACATGTACTCCCTGGAGGACAGGAGGGAGCGGGGGGTTATGATTGAAGCCTTCAAGTATCTGAAGAGCATAAACAAGGTTAGCACAGGTGGCATCCTTAATATAAGAAAAGAGGGTACAACAAGGGGACATAGCCTGAAACTGGTAGGAGGCAGATTCAAGAGGGAAATAAGGAGGCACTTTTTCACTCAAAGGGTGGTGAAGGAGTGGAATGAGCTGCAAGAGGAGGTGGTGGCAGCAAAAACGGTGATCAGTTTCAAGGGAAGGTGGGACAAGACAAAGAAGAAAATTAGGACAGAAGGGAGCTCTGGAGGGAGGGAGGTGGGTGAGGAGACTGAGTCAGTGTGAATACGACTCCAGGAAGAGAAAGGGAGAAGGGGCAGCTTCATGGTATTAATCAAGCTGTACACTTGAGCAGACTAGATAGACCATTTAGACCTGTTTCTGCTGGCAATTGTATATGTTCATATGTTGGTATGTATCTGGACAGCTACCGGAGATGGAAAGACAGGACCACTGTTTAAAGGAAAACTGTACCCTCATATCTTCTAAATGTCATTTGTTTCTATGTCAACAGACAACTCTTTTCATGTAGCTGTTAAAGATGTATGCAACTGCTTCTGTTAGTTTTCACTCTTCATACTAGGCCCTGTCACTCTCCTGGGAAGGTCCATTTCGTGGTTGTTGAAATCTCATTGTCCCTGAGGGCTGCATTAGCATATGAGAACATGATGTCAGATCAACCATTTACATTATGTATCTCTATGCTAAAATAACAAATGCCCTGCAAAAACTCTCTGGAAACTTGTAAACCGAATGGAGTTTTAAGGGGGGGAACTGCATTACAACTCAGATAGCTTGTAAAACTCACTGAAGGTAAATGTGGTATTTCACACCTTCTTGCAGCTTGGTTCTTTTAAAACTACTTAAGCAGACAGGCATACTGGGGAGTTTAAAGGTTGATTATACATCACATTCTCGTATGCTAATACAGCTCTCAGGGACAATGAGATTTCAACAACCACTGAATGGACCCTCCCAGGAGAGTGACAGGGCCTAGTATGAAGTGTGAAAACTAACAGAAGCAATTGCATACATCTTTAACAGCTACATGAAAAGAGTTGTCTGTTGACATGGAAGCAAGTGACATTTAGAAGATATGAGGGTGCAGTTTTCCTTTAATGTCTTACCCAAAAGAAAGGATGGCATCACAAGA
Organism: Neoceratodus forsteri; assembly: GCA_016271365.2. NCBI lineage: Eukaryota > Metazoa > Chordata > Ceratodontiformes > Ceratodontidae > Neoceratodus > Neoceratodus forsteri. The sequence goes on along the minus strand of CM028133.1, from coordinate 948,754,283 downwards.
GTGAAGCCCCACTGCGGTGTCAGTATTTGGTATTAGCTCAATTTCCTAGTATGATATCTGAGCTCATGACCTTTACAATCTTCAGGCCCTGGAGGTGAGTGGGCAGTCTACTGAGCCACTGACATTGCTGCATGTTTTCATGTAAACGCCTCTATAAATAAATAAAGAGTAAGGTGCTTCTGGGAGTCCAAGGTTTCCAGTTGCCTTAGTGGCACAGCTAGTATTGCAATGGAATGTTATTCCAGACAGCCTGGTTCAAATCCCAGTTAAGGCACTTATTTCTTTCTCTCTTTCTTCTGGTTGTTTGGGTTCCATATATGTACACATTGCACCTTTGTGAAGGAAAATGTAATTATCTGTGCAGCACCAGGTTGTGCATTTGGTAAAGAGTAAGGTGCTTCTGGGAGTCCCAGGTTTCCAGTTGCCTTGATGGTGCATCTGGTAGTGCAATGGAATGGTATTCCAGGCAACCTGGTTTCCAGTCCCAGCTAAAGCATTTATTTCTTCCTCTCTTTTTTTTTTTTGTTTGGGTTCCTTATATGTGTACAATGCACCCTTGTGAATGAGGCTTAAAATGTACATTTTGGGGGAATTTTGTGCAACATATTTCGACCAGTGCCAACAGGGATTTTTATTGCTGGCAGCAGAAGCCCCTCTTTAAGTCTGTGGCTCTGGTGGGATTGGAACCTATAACCTCCAGTTTCACAGCTCTGTGCTCTAAGCATGTGGCCATGCTGCCACACGATGGGAGTGGGGTTCTGTAGTGTCTGCTGGTGACACATTTGTGTTGCATGTATTACACAAAGCCAGTTTGTTTCTCCAGTCCACCTCTGCTTCTCTTGTTCTCACTCTTGATCCACGTTGCATCTTCATAGATGACTTCCTCCTGTGTCTCGAGTCAGTGCAGCCTCTAAACAGAAACAGTCGAATTGCATATTCTCTTTCCTGGTGCAGTCTTATTACAGGAGTAGGCCAGCAGCGCTGGGAAGGGGGGAGCTGCTTCTTAAGTGACAATGCTGACAGCAGCAGAGGGCTCATTATTTAAGTGTCAGAGAAGAGTTAATAGTCTCTTCTTTATCCATAAGACTGGTTAGTAGCTCGATTACTCCAAGGGAACCCTGGGGAATTCTGATACAGTCTTTGCTGCAGATGCTGGGGGGGGGATGGGGGGATAACTCCATATTTTACAGATCTAATTGCAATGCACCCTTACAAAAAAAGAAGTAATAATAATAAAAAAAGGACAAACTGTTTTTTTATTTCAGCTTCTGACACCAGACCCATTAGCATTCAGTCTTCATCACAGAAGGTTTAGTGCTAACCATAAGGCTTTTGCAACAAAGGAAAGGTTACAAAACTGTATTTTCAAAGGTTCCTCATGAAATACCTTTTTGTATATTTCTATTTTGTCTCCACGTTCACCCTTATAGTTCCCCATTTCCCACACCGATGACTGAGGTTCCCATGGGCAGGATTTAGAAATTCAAGCCATACCGTCATAACTGCCATCAGAACTAATGTTGCCTTCTTACACTGCCTACTGTGGTATGCAGAACCCTATGCCTTGAAGGTAGTAGGCAGAGCTAGACTTACTGTGTATTGGGTGTTGCTAGGCTCATTCATATTCAAGAGCCTATCTGAAGGCTGTGTGGGTCCCCCACTGATGATGTTGCCTGGTATGGCAACCCAGGATGCTGTAGTTGGGGAAGGGCTGTGAACTGCTGCCACAAAGTACACACAACAGTGTCAGTGGCTCAGTAGGTAGCACACTCGCCTCTGAGGCTGGGAGATCAGAGGGCTGTGGGTTCAGTTCCCACATCTGGCACTTGGGTTAATATCCCAGTACTGACACTGTAATGCAGCATGAGAGGGGTGCTGCACTTCTGAGGTGCCATCTTTCGGATGAGACGTTAAACCGAGGTCCCATCTGCCTGGATTGGTGGTAGTTCAGGTGGATGTTAAAGATCCCATGGCACTTATCGAAAGAGTAAGAAATTTCCCCGGTGTCCTGTCCAAATTTCCCTCATTCACTAAAAAAAAATACCACCAACAGCTTAGTCTGGTTCAAGGTCAGTTGGCATTCATCTGTATCCCCCTCCCCTGGGTCGTGCCTGAAAATAGGCAGGATTTGTCTAGTGCACTTACCCGGTCAACAAAAAAAGCTAAACAACAGGGCATGGAGGGAGCCAGAAAGGTACACTGTTGACTGTCCCTCTACTTGAAGGTGCTGCAGGTCTGAGCTGTAGGATGCTGCCAACTGTGTCCTGGGCCATCTGGGTATGTCAGAATATTCACATGTGAGTGCAGGGCAAGCAGTTGGTTAAGTTGTAAAATTTTCAAATTATATGCCATTCCCCAGACCACTGTACCGTTGTCTCTGCATGCTGTGCTGTGTTGTGGAGCACATGAAAACAAGGCCAGTGGTCCTTGGTGCTGCCTTGGTTGCTACCACTGCTACTCCTGTGGTGGACAACTGTCTACCCAGGAACACTGATGGGCACTCCCTGTCCAACATCAGATGAGGTTTGTCCACCAGCAGAGGGACAGATACTACTGGAAATACCAGTGATATCTGTCCCTGAATTTAGCCTCATGGCTGAACTTGTCCTCCAGCTGGAAGGGTTGTGGAGGGACTAGCTTAACAATTAATTAGTGATGCTACTTGGCCAGTGGGCAGGGACTGCATATGTGGTGAAAGGCTAGTGCCCTCCTTCTCTGCTAGACAAGCACTTCCCCTCCAAGACACCCTCAGTCCCCAACTGTCCCCAGCCCCTTTGAAAGGCAATTTGGGGGGGATTTGACTCAGGCTCATGTTGTAGGGGTTCATGTTGACACTTTTCAGGTCTTGAGCAACCCTTGAGTTTATCCATATAGAGAGTTTTGGTCCCTACTGATGAAAGAGCCCTTAATCCCTTTGAATTTCAAAGCTCATTTTTTTTTTAACTACAAAGATGTTTATTTAGACCTATCTTTTGTTCCTGCTTTCTATTTGTTCCATTCTCCTTGCTGTTACAGCAGCTTGTTTTCATCAGGCTTTATTCACAATGCCCACTGGTGCTGATGGACTGCAACTGCAACACTACCCCCTACCGCTAAGCCCTGTCACTGCCTATTACCACACCCACTGATGGCGATGGGCTGAGACCCCAACTCTAGCTTACCAATGTTGAACCCTGATACTTCCAATCATAATACCCACTAGCAGGTGTTTGGCTGTGATACTACTGCTGACTTGTCCACAGTTATACCCTGCCAGTGCACATCACAATGCCCACTGACAGGTGATGGCCTATGACATCACTGCTAGCCTCTGCATAGCTGAGCCCTGCCTAGCCATCACAATACCCACTGGCAATGATGGGATGTGGCCTCATCACTGGCTCTAATACAGCTGAACCCTCTTAGTTTCCATCACAATGACCACTGGGGTGATTTTCCTAGACCATAACACTGGCTCTCTACAGATAATCCATGCCAGTGACTATCACAATGCTCACTGGCTTCTGATGGACTGTGACAGACTGTGACACCCCTGATGACTTGCCAACTATTGTGCCCTGACAGTGCCCATCACAAATTGCACTAGCTGGTGATGGATAGTGACAGACTGTGACACCACTGCTGGCATTACCACTAAAAAAATGATCCAGGGACTGGAGGGCCAGCCATATGAGGAAAGGCTGGGGGAGTTGAATATGTACTCTGTGGAAGAAAGGAGGGATGGGGAGATATGATTGAGACCTTTAAGTACCTGAAGGAAATAAACAAGACTAATACAGAGAGGATTTTCCGGAGGAAAAAGGGGAGGGACATGAGAGAAGAGGGATCCAGGGAAGAAGCAGATGCATTGTGGGTCACTCTGGAGTCAAGGAACAAAACAACCATCCGTGCTGGAGTAGTTTACAGGCCTCCTATGCAGGGGAGGATCTAGATCTAGTATTAGTGGAAGTCATCCATAATATGGCAGCCAAAGGGGAGTACTACTAATGGGTGACTTCAACATGCTGGATGCAGATGGGAATACCCAGACTGCAAGTACATCAAGGAGCAGGGACCTCATCTCTGCCATGTATGGGGAAAACCTAAGGCAGCTGGTGGTTGAACCCACCATGGAGGGGTCTGTACTGGACTTATTGCTAACAAACAGGGACAGAATCTCGGCTGTTGAGTTGCGCAGTCCCATTTGTACCAATGACCCCAGAACTGTGTGTTTTAGAGTCAACCTGTTGGCAGAAGAAAGCTATTCAAAGATTAAGATCCTAGATTTCTGGAAGGCCAACTTCATGGAGATGGAGGAACAGCTAAAATTGCTCTGGCAGCAGAAGATGTGGGGGCAGAAGTAGAAGAACAGTGGCGTAAGCTCAAGAGATCCATAGCAGGAGTGACAAGTCAATGTGTCAGATTGCTTAGCAAAAGTAAAAGAAATGAAGCATCCACTGTGGTTCTCTAAATCAATAGCCGAGAAAGTGTGAGAAAAAAGTAAGGCATTCAGGAATACAAAGAGACACAGAAAGAAGAAGACAGCCTGAAATATCTGGAGAAGCAGAGAGAGAGAAGCTGGGAAAGCTGTCAGAGGGGCTAAGGCAAGAACGGAGGAAGGAATAGCAGAGGCTATTAAGAAGGGGGATAAGACCTTCTTCCATTATATTAGCTTGAGGAGGAAGACTAGAAATTATATTGTTAGGCTAAAGAACGGAGAGGGTGGGTGGGTGGGTGGAGGATGACCTTGAAAAGCTGAGGTTCTGAACAAAAATATTTTTGCTCAGTATTTACCAAGGAAAAGGCAGGGGAGGGGCCAAGACTCACGAGGAAAGATGTACGGGGGAGAGGTGGACACTAGCCCATTTACAGAGGATAGAGTCTTGGAGGAACTAGGAAAAAGTAAAGACAGACAAGGCAATGGGGCCAGACAGGATTTGCCCTAGAATGTTGAAGGAACTCAGGGAAGTCCTAGCAGATCCACTGACAAACCTCTTCAACCAATCAATAGAGATGAGAGAGGTATCTGGGGACCGGGGGAGGGTAGAGGTAGTCCCTCTGCATAAGACTAGAAGTAGGTAGGAGGCAGGCAATTACAGACCTGTAAGCCTGACCTCAGTGGAGGAGAAGCTGATGGAGTCCCTGAGTTAAGGAGAAGGTAGTGACATTCCTGGAGTCAAGCGGTGCAAAAGACACAAGGCAGCATGGCTTTACTGAGGGTAGTTCCTTTCAGACTAATCTTATCAATTTCTTTGCCTGGGTGCCCAGGATGGTGGATCAGGGAGGGGCGGTGGATGTGGCCTACCTGGATTTCAGTAAGGTTTTTCAACACCGTTCCTCATAGAAGGTTGCTTAACAAATTGGAGAATCAGGGTGTGGGCTGTAACATTGTAAAATGGGTTGGTAACTGGCTAAAAGGCAGGACCCAGAGGGTGGTAGTAAATGGTATAACATCAGAAGAGAGGGATGTGACCAGTGGGGTTCCACAGGGATCGGTGCTGGGTCCATTTCTATTCAATGTCTTCATAAGCGACATTACAGAGCGACTGGAGGGGAAAGTATGCCTGTTCACAGATGACACCAAGATCTGTAACAGAGTCAACACACAGGAGGGGCTAGATAAAATGAAAAATGACCTAAGACTACTTGAGAAATGGTCAAGGGTTTGGCAATTGGGTTTCAACACTAAGAGGTGCAAGATAATGCATCTGGGAAACAGAAACCCAAAAGAGGAATACAAGGTAGGTTCTAGCCACCACAAATCAGGAGAGAGACCTGGGGATTATCATATCCGATGACCTGAATTCTGCAAAAAAGCAGTGGGGAAGGCAAACAGAATGCTGGGGTGCAGAGGAAGGGGCATCACCAGTAGGAGGAGTGAAGTGGTGATGCCACTGTATAGATCACTGGTGAGGACTCATCTGGAATACTGTGTTCAGTACTGGAGACCACATCTCAGGAAAGACATAGACAGAATGGAAGCAGTCCAGAGAAGAGCAACAAAAATGATACTTGGATTGCACCACAAGCTTTATGAGGAAAGACTCAAGGAACTAAACATCTATTCACTGGAAGAGAGATGGGAGAGTGGGGATATGATAGAGATTTTCAAATACCTTAGATGAATAAATGGTACAGGACGGGAGCATATTTCAGAGATGAAAGTGTACAAGGACAATGGGACTTAACATGATGCTGGAGGGAGGGAGGCTTAGGGGGAATGCTAGGAAGCATTTTTTCACAGAGAGGGTGGTGGATCCATGGAACAGCTTACCAGCAGAGGTAGTGGAAGTGAAAACAGTACAGGGATTCAAAAGTGCATGGGTTAAGCATAAAGGCACCCTGCTGTACAGCAAAGCAGGGGAAAGGCAGTCCAGATAAGAGTAGGGATTGCCAAACCAAGTAGGGGAATGGGCAGACTAGGTGGGCTGTATGGTCCTTATCTGCCAACAGATTCTATGTTTCTATGTTTCTATCACACCAACTGAGATTGGAGGGGGGCAGATTCAAGAGGGAGATGAGGAGACATTTTTTTTACAGAAAGAGTGGTGGACAAGTGGAACTTCTTGCCAGGTGAGGTAGTGGCCTGCAAGACAGTAGACAGTTTCAAGAGGGGTTGGGATAGGGTAAGTGTAAGGGGTAATAGGATGGGGGAAGGGAGGGGCAGCAGCATTATAAGGTGCTAGTTGTGCACTCAAGCAGACTTGATAGACCGTGAGGCCTGTTTCTGCTGGCATTTTCGTACGTTCATATAGAGCCCTGCCAGTGCCAGCTACAGTACCCACTGGTGGACGATGGACAGTGATGATGCTGTTGCTGGCTTCTGCACAGCTGAGCCCTACTTGTGCAAGGTACAGTAGGCACACAAAACCAAGTGAACATATGGTTACTGAAGCATTAATTTTTAGTGGCCTTTGATGATTTTTATAAAGCAGTTGGCCACCAGGCCACTTGATTTTTTACAGTCAATCGGAGGGTATCATGGGGTGGGCATGGTGCTGCAACTGGGCATCCTACTCCCAGGGAGAAACAGGCAACTTCCAGAATTAGAGAAAATCCACGTCTAACTGTCTAGCTACTCTTTCTTACAAAAAGTAGTTTTGTATTTGTCAGAAATCAGTTTTGTTCTCCAGCAGTGTCAGTCACTGAAGGGAAGGGAAGGTTTGAGAACCACTGAGTTGGCCCACACTGCTGGAGCTATAACTGGCATGTATGTGGGGCACCAGTGAGGGGGAGCTGGTAGCAGTGTAGTAGCTTCAAAATGGCTATGGAGGTGCACTGTGAGTATGAACACTAGAGAAAGAGCACTAGATACAGACCAAAAGCGTTGGGTTTTATGCTGAAAGGGAAAAGCACTCAAAATAAGGGGAGTTACTAGTTGTACTGAATTTCCTCCTGATTGGTAAAGAAGATTGGTGAATCGCTAGATGTACCGAGGATAAAGGATGAAAGGCCATTTATCTGGAGGTAAATGGGCCTGAACCAAAAATGGCTTATGTGTGATTCAGCTGCACTGCAGTGGGATGGAGATGCAAGAGGAAAGACGGAGACTGCAAACTGACTATAGCCCTGAACTGAGGGAAAAGGAAGGACTGCTACAGTGTTCTTCTTACACTGGTAGACCTAAAACGTAGCGCCAATATGACAGTGACCACAGCTGCCGAGACAGAAACAGAGAGGGGAGGCAATGAGCTAGGAGAGACAGAAAACATTTTATAGTTATACAGCACAGTACCCACAGTGCAAAACAAATGCTTCAGCAATTGGGAACTGGGGGACACTCTCCTCAACTGTCCTTCATTTTCTGGGATGCCCCTGTGTTAACCACAAAAGAATTATTCGGCTTCTCCTAAATTTGCCACTTCTGTCACTTGAAACTTGAGGGCTGATGCATAACACATTGCCAGACATTCATGGTACAGTCCTGATGTCCTTCAGAAATGCTTCTTACATCATGCCACACAATATAGCATGATTCTTGTGCTGATACTGTATTTCATTTTTGCAGACTGTGCCCTTAATGTTGGTGTATTGTCCTTGATGTTTATAAGTCCTGTCCCTGATTTGCAAAGCCAAAGGTTGAGATGTATGCTTGGGTGGGGGTTGGGGGATGCGTAGAGATGCAGTATCACTTTTATTCTGTTATACCTACAGTGCATAATTAATGTGGCAGTGGCTGGGCGCTTGTGAGAAAGCTTAGTGAGACAGTATCCATTTTATACTGGTATACCAACAGTGCTTAACAAACACTGCAATGACCTGGAGCTGGAGGGGCAGAGCACGGAGAGACAGTATCCCTTTTTCACTGGCAAACATACAGTGCAGAACTAACACTGCTGTGACTAGGAACTGGGGGAAGAGAGAGCACAGAAAGAGACAGTATCTGTTTTTACACTGCTGTACCTACAGATAGAGCAGAACTAACACTGCAGTGACTGGGGACAGGGGGAATAGAGCACTATGACAGTATCCCTTTTACACTGCTATACAGTACCCCCAGTATCAAACTAACACTGTAGTGACTTGGGGTGGGGTGACAGCATATCTGTAGATGGCCATTGCTATGTATTGTTGACAACCATTGTACTTTTGCTTTTTTGTGATCACACAGGGTTATGCCTGAAAATAGGCAACTGCTTGCCAAGTACACCAACTTGATGAATAAAAACTAAATAAATAGTATTATTTTCACACTGGCATACCTACAGTGCAGAACTAAACTGCAGTGATGGGGGTGGGGGTGTCAGAGCATAGTGAGATGGTATACTTTCACACAGGTATGCCTACAGTGCAGAACTAACACTGCAGTGAATGGGGACTGGGGAAGAGAGTCATTGATACAGTATCAGTATCACATAGGTATGCCTACAGTGCAGAACTAACACTGCAGTGAATGGGGACTGGAATAGAGGGCATTGAGACTGTATCACTTTCACATATGACAGTATACTTACAATGCAGAACTAACACTGCAATGAACGGGGACTGGGGAAGACAGTCATTGATACAGTATCAGTTTCACATAGGTGTACCTACAGTGCAGAACTAACACTGCAGTGAATAGGGACTGAGGAAGAGAGCATTGAGACAATATTACTTTCACACAGGTGTACCTACAGTGCAGAACTAACTGCAGTGAATGAAGACTGGAGAAGAGAGTCATTGATACGGAATCACTTCCACATAGGTATGCCTACAGTGCAGAACTAACACTGCAGCGAAATGGGACAGGGGAAGAGAGCATTCAGACAGTGTCACTTTCGCACAGGTATGTCTACAGACAGTGCAGAAGTAACACTGTAGTGAATGGGGACTGGGGAAGAGATCATTGAGACAGTATCACTTTCACACATGACAGTATTCATACATTGCAGAACTAACACTGCAGTAAATGCAGACTAGGGACGAGAGCATTGAGACAGTGTCACTTTCATACAGGTATACCTACAGTGCAGAACTAACACTGTAGTAAATGGAGACTAGAAAAGAATGCACTGAGGCAGCATCACTTTCACACAGGTATACCTACATTGTAGAACTAACACTGCAGTGACTGGGGACTGGAGAAGAGAGCACTGAGACAGTATCCTTTCACACTGGTATACCTACAGTGCAGAACTAACACTGCAGTGACTGGGGACCGGAGAGGATAGCACTGAGACAGTATCCTTTCACACAGGTATACCTACAGTGCAGAACTAACACTGCAGTGACTGGGGACTGGAGAAGAGAGCACTGAGACAGTATCCTTTCACACAGGTATACCTACAGTGTAGAACTAACACTGCAGTGACTGGGGACCAGAGAGGAGAGCACTGAGACAGTATCCTTTCACACAGGTATACCTACAGTGCAGAACTAACACTGCAGTGACTGGGGACTGGAGAAGAGAGCACTGAGACAGTATCCTTTCACACAGGTATACCTACAGTGCAGAACTAACACTGCAGTGACTGGGGACTGGAGAAGAGAGCACTGAGACAGTATCCTTTCACACAGGTATACCTACAGTGCAGAACTAACACTGCAGTGACTGGGGACCAGAGAGGAGAGCACTGAGAAAGTGGGCTGGATTTTCAAAGGGTGGCACAGGGCTTGCATCAAGCCTTCCACCACAACACTTTGAGATCTCCACTACACCAATCCCTTTTTCCACACCTAGTCCTGATTTTTAAAGGTCAGATGCAGTTGTGAGAGTTGTCCTCATGTACCACTGCTTGCACCAGCTCTCTGGTGCAAGTTCCATAAAAATGGTTCCCAAGATTGACGCAAGCTAGACCACAAAAAATGGTCTAACTTGTGTCAGTTGCTGCATGGGATGGAAAATCCCATTAGATTGCCGCAAGCCCAATGTGCCATATCTTTGGCACACCCGGGGCTTGTGAAAATCTTGAGGCTCTGAATATCTCACCCTCTATCACTTTTACACGTGTATACATACAGTGCAGAACTAACACTGCAGTCAATGGGACCGGGGGGGGGGAGAGCATAGAAGGACATTATCTCTTTTACACTGGTATACCTACAATGCAGAACTAACAGTGCAGTGACTGGGGACTGAGGAAGAGAGAGCATAGAGACGATATTCCATTTACACTGGTAAACTGCAGTGACTGGGGTCTGGGGAGAGTATAGAGAGACAGTATCCCTTTTACACTGTTATACACACAATGCAATGGTAACACTGCAGTAACTGGGGTCTGGGGAGAGTATAGAGAGACAGTATCCCTTTTGCACTGTTATACACACAATGCAATAGTAACACTGCAGTGACTGGGGGCTGGGGAGAGTATAGAGAGACAGTATCCCTTTTGCACTGTTATACACACAATGCAGTGGTAACACTGCAGTGACTGGGGTCTGGGGAAGAGTATAGAGAGACAGTATCCCTTTTACACTGTTATACACACAATGCAATAGTAACACTGCAGTGACTGGGGGCTGGGGAGAGTATAGAGAGACAGTATCCCTTTTGCACTGTTATACACACAATGCAATAGTAACACTGCAGTGACTGGGGGCTGGGGATATAGCTTAGACATGCAGTATAACTTCTACACTGGTATGACTCCAGTGCAGAACTTACATTACAGTGACGAGAGAGAGAAAGAGCGAGAGAAAACTAAAGAGACAGTCTGCCTTTTACCCTGGCATGCCTTCAGTGCAGAACTGATGCCGCAGTAACTGGGGCCTGAAGGGGGAGAGCGAGCGAGAGACAGAGAGAGATAGAGATAAACAGAGAAAACTAGACAGTCTTCCTTTTACCCTAACATGCCTCCAGTGCAGAACTGATACTGCAGTAACTGGGGCTTAAAGGGAGAGCTTAGGAAGACAGTATCCCTTTTACCCTGGTATTTCTACACTACAGAACTAACATTGCAGTGACAGACGATGAGAAGGGGGTGAGAAAGCTTAAAGATGCAGTATCCCTTTTGCTGGTATATCTACAGTGTGTAACTAATACTGCAGTTATTGGGGACCGGGGAAGACAGAGAGAAGGAGTTAAGAGATACAGTATCCCTGTATATGGGTCTCCATGGATGTTGCAGTTACTACCTCTGCCTTGTGGGCTCAGAAAGTTTGAGTGCCCTAGTTTGTTAAACTCCTGGTTGGAGGGGGGAGGGGTTGAATCCAAGGCAGTGTTATAATAAGAGTGGGGCTTGCCAGGGCTCAGCCCCCCCCAGCTCAGTAGTGAGCCCTGGTGGGTCCGGCATCATTGCCATTGACTTATAATGAGAAAGGGGGGCTTCATTTTAAACAGAGGACCCTCAAAGGCCCTCCATTAGCTCCCAGTGCTCATAAACTGTAATTCTAACACTGAAGGTTAGAAATAAATAGCATGGTTCTCACACACTGAGAAATGTTTGATTGGGCCTGGTGTTAGTTTGTTACCACCTGCTGGGATGCAGTATCTTCCCACAGAGTCACTCAACCCATGAAGTAACACAATTCTGTGCTGTCACAGTACTCACAAGGCATGCAACTGAATATTCTAAGATAATATGGACACATACAGTAACTGCAAGCAAAATAACAAGGGCTTGAACTAAATTCACTGTAAGTCTCTATTGGAAAAAGGGTTTATGCAATATGAGGTAGTATGGTACAGCCAGGTTGTGTCTTCCAATGTCCATCCAGGCCTAGCCTAAAGCTGACATATTCACGCTCTCCAGTTACCCTCCTGGGTGCAGCCAAACAAAAGATGATTGAGCTGGGCTCTGCTTCTAGTGCCCTTTCAGGCTCAGCCCAAAATATGGAAGCCTGCTGCAAACCAGTCAAAGCAGAATACTTCAGATTGCCCAGCAGTACTAATGGGCACTGCCATCTCCCCACTAGTACCACTGTATAGCCCTGTAGGTATTACTAGGGAGCTCCCTTTGCTTCAATAGGTACTCAGTGCCAATAATAGTCTGTTTAAACAGAAAGCAATAAACATACACATTTAGATATATATTCTTTGCAAAAAAAAACCTACATTAATGCACCAGATAGGGTTCAAGTTAATGCCATAGAAGTATGTAAATGTAGCGTTAGGATTTCCATCCCAAACTCCTCTCCCCCATCCCCTAAGCAGAAAAACAAAACAGGGTTTTGTGGCTCTGAAAATTTGCCAAATCAGTGGTGGGGTCTTCCTTGGGGTTGTCAACCCTAATGTTCACCCCAGCCTGTAGCCTCCTGTCTGAAGCACAAGGTACCACTCCAAGCCAGTACCTCATAGTGATACCCTCTTCAAAGGTTGAGAAGTATGTCTTGTCACATGTTACCAATGTAATGTGTTGCAGCTTTCTTCATGCAGGGCATTCAGGGCCCTGCATGAAGAAGGAAGATCACATCTGACCTTGTTTGCTCAGGGAACAGAGTGGGCACTAGGGTTGACAACCTCAAGGAAGACCCCATCATTGATTCACCAAGACTCCAGAGACCCAAACCCTAATGTTTTTTTCCTTTTGCTGCTGGGGGAGTGGGGGTGGGAAGCTAGGGTTGGAAACCCTAATGCTATATTTCCATACTTTTACGGCACTAATGTGAGCCCTAACTGGTGCATTAACACAATTTTTGCAAATAATTTCATTTTCTTTTTGAAATAGTTCGGTCGTAACCTCATTCATGCAGATGCATAGGGCCCAAGAGAAAAAGGGAAGACTCTATTCTCCAATGGAAGTGCAGGATTCTTATAGGCTCTGCATTTCTGTGTAGCAATGGATGCCTAGAATTCATGGGGTTGTCAGGTGGACTGTGAAAGTGCAGGACTCTATGTTCTCTGCCCTTCCATGTAGCTGCAGATAAAGATGCACAGGGAAAAGAGTCCATCTGTCAGCCAATGCACAGTACCTTATGTCACCGATGGGTGAAGATGTGCAGGGCCCTATGCCAAGAAAATAATTGTCTTCACTATATGCCCAATCAAAGTTCATTGGCAAGAAACCAGTTTAAGTTGTGAAATCAAACATTATGATATGCAATCAAATTTCAAGTTGAGCAATCAATTTTTGACATGAAACGAAAAATCATGGAGTGCAATCAGATTTCATGCTGAGAAACCAAATTTTCGGCTGTGAAATGAAAAATTGTATTGGGCAATAAAATTTCATGTCACACAACCAATTTAAGTCATACAATGTAAAATTTAATTTGCAATGCAATTTCATGTCCAAGTACCAATTCAAGCCCTGTAACAACAAAAAACATTATGATCTGCACTGAAAATTTAATGCCACAAAACCAGTTATAGTCATGCAACAGGAAATTAGGATCCACAATCAAATGTCATATTGAGTAACCAATTTCTGTTTTAGCAAGTAAAACTTATGATCCAGAATCAAAATGTGTTTGCAACAGACTTTTTTTAAAAAATGCAATTAAAAAATAGTTTTGCAAGTCAAATTTGGTTTTGCATTTCTCATCACACAAAACTAAAAATTATAGACCGCAATAAAATTCCATATCCAGCAACCAGTTTGTCACATGCAATAATAAACTGTGATCTGTAGTGAAATTTCATATTGGACAACCATTTTTTTTGCTGCAAAACAGAAAGTTAAGATGCCCAATCAAATTTTATGTCAAGAAACCAATGTAAGTTGAGAAATGAAAAATTCTCATGGCCAATCAAATTGCAAGTTGAGAAACCAATTTTTGTCACAAAACAAAAAATCATGGTGCACAATCAGATTACATGCAGAGAAAATTTTCTGCATTGAACTCAGAAACTATGATATGTAACAAAATGTTGTATCACGTAACCAATTTCTGTTTTACAAAAGCAAGTTATAATTCAGAAGCAAAATGTGTTTCCAACAGACTTTTTTTGAATTGCAATTAAAAAACAGTTTGACAAGTCAAATTTAGTTTTGTACCATCTTAATGCTACAACACAGAAAAGTGTCATTATTCAAAAAATGGGAAAGACGTTATCATAACCAGGAGAAATACATATAACATATTAATAATCATGATTAACTGAAACAAGCCTCAGCATGTTCTATTGAGGTAGATTCCTGTTTATATTATGAATGCTGTATAAAAGTTTGAATTAATAGTTTGTTACTGAGGTGAGAAACAATGTTTTGGCAGTCATGAAATGAAAAAAAATGTATGGTGTTAAGAGCACAGAACCATTTTATTACTAATTCACCAATTCCCATGAGGCCAACTTGACCACCATAAGGGAATGGTCTACCAGACTGAATGCCTTGGTCAGGTCCATGACTGCGCCAGTCAAACAACCCTTTTCCATATTCAGATACAAATCATTTGTGAACCTGACCAAGGCAGTTGCTGCCCCATGCTCTTTCCTGAAGCCAAACAGGGACTCAGTGAGTAGCTGTTGCCTGTCTAAATACTCCATCAACTGGGAGTGAAAAAGCTTCTCTTGTATTTTGCCAATACAAGATAACAAAGATATAGGCCTGTAATTGCTTAAAACCTCTGGTCCACCACCTTTGTATAATGGAATAACAAATGTTGCTTTCCAGAGCTCCAGAATTACACCTGTCATAAAGGACACATTTATTATTTTCTTTATAGGGTAAGCCAATTCATTTGCCTTAACATTTACAACATTTTTTTAATCCCATCCACACCAGGTCCTTTGGTCATATCAAGGGACTTCAAACATCTAAGAACTTCCTTGCTGGTTATAGCCCTTAGGTAAAACCTGCCTCTATTTATTTCCTGTTTTTTTGTACTTCATGTTAACTTACAGTTTTAAATGGTTTATGTAATTTTCAAGGTTTATAAAGGACTGATTAAGCCTATCAGCTGTTTTTTTTTTAATTAACCAGCTCCATATCCTCATTAATATTCTATTGAGTTGTATTTTTGTGCTAGGACTAATTCATTCATTTACTGATTTCCAGAACATTTTTCCGTCAGACAATTGTTGTGTCTGTTGAGTTTTATAATATTTCTTTAGCTTTTTTAATCTTTCTCTTACATATATTCTTCAGATTTCTATATTATTGCCAGGTGCTTATATTACCAGAGATTGTATAGCTTTTCAGAACTCATATCTCTCTTTTATTAATGTTACAACATGTGAATTTAACCATTTATTTATAATTCACCTAATTCTTATTGCTGTGAAAGGGGCATATTTATCCAAAACCTGACTTAACATTTTCTGAAAGTATTCTAGGGCCTTATTTACATCTATCCTAGAGTTAAGTGCAGACCTGTTTATAATGGACAGTTCATTTATTAACAAACTCTCAAAAAAAAAAATTTTAAGTCCTTATAATTCTGGAAATGTTTAATATATCTTTTCACAAAACCTTCCAAAAGGCACTACCTTGGCACAATACACTTCTACCCTTAAAGTTTCAGATGAAAACATTTCATATAGGCTGTATGTGAGAGCAAACCCAAATCCCATGTTAAGTATAGGAAATAAAAAACAGAGATCTACACAAAAATGACATGGGTGGATTTCAGAAACTGCAAAAGCTGCCATCACAGAACCTTTCACAGATTTAGACCTTGCTTCCTAAGCAACACGTGCAAAATTTCAGCTAATTTTGTCACATACTGCCAAAGCTATTAAGGTGCAAAGTTAGGGGTTTAACATAAAACTTCTTTCTCAATTGCACCCCTATAGTGTGTGTGTGTGCGTGTGTGTGTGTGTATATATATATATATATATATATATATAGAACAGGTGTGAACAATAAATGCATGCCATAAATAATGTGTATTGCAGCTACTGTGTAAATTATACCATTTATTTGCAAAGTATGTCATCACTCATTTATGTACATAGTTACTATGTCATCACTCATTTATATACACAGTTGCTATGTCATCAGCCAATTTAGAATGTTCAGCCTCAGTAGCAGTACTAATCATATTCAAATGCAAATAACTTTAAAACAAAAAAGATAGCATGGTACTGTGAGCACAAAAGTTGATTAATACAAAAACGTCTACAAAATGAGTGGTGTATCATTTATAGATACCTTTTAGTTTTTGTATATTAGCAAAAAACAGCAGAATGTTAGGGTTTTTTTATGCTTTTTCAACAAATAAATACAAATAATTTTAAAACAAAAACTGATAGCATTATATGTTGAGCACAAAAGTTGTTCAGCACAAAATTATCTACAAAATGAGAGGTGTTTGATATAGAGATGTCTTTAGAATTTTTTATAATCAGCAATAAATGGCAGAAAATTCAGTTTTTATTCACCTTTTCTGATGAACAAATACCTCCCCCCCAAAAAATGTAAAATCAAAAGAACTATGCCTCAAACATTTTCATTATGTGCTGTCTGTAATGTAAAGGCGGAGCATCCATAGCAACTGCTTAGCAACCACAAGCTACTGTGTAATTAAAACCATTTATAAAATGGCAAGAACAAATCTAGAAATCTCATTGGCCAAGACAGATCAGCTGACCGTACATTAATTATCTCTCTACGCACAGTCAACCTGGTCCTAAACCACATTACACAATGAGCAGATCAGTCCTCCTACAACCAGAACTATCTTCCATCAGTCTCCCTACAACCAGAACTGATCTTCCACCACAAACATGGCCGCTACTATTACACTGTAGAAACCTTCAACTGGCCCCTAAAATTAAAGTGATCTTAAATATAAAATAAAACAAATTAATTAAATGTTGTTTACCAGACTGTCACACTATCCTTACACACTTAAACACATTAGAAACATTAAGTATTGTTTATAGTTTTCATTACAACTGTTTGTTTGCTAACAGTGAAAAATCACCCTTCTATCCTTACCTGCTCATCAAGGAAATCTCTTCTGCTTTCCCTGAAAAGTAAGATAATTGAGTCTCTGACTCTAAAACAGGCCTTTGTTGTCTGTGTATACAGTATGTTAGTAGAGGAACATTCTGCTAGTAGAACTGAGCAGAATTTTGAATCCCTGTATTCAATGGTAAACATTCCATGATAAGCATTCCATTTCTTGAATGTGGGGAAACACAGAGGGAAAAGAAACAGAATGAAGAAAGTAAGCAATAATACTATATAATGTATGGTAGAATGCTGTTAATAACAGAAAATTGTCTTTTGCTAGTGTTGTTACACCATTGATGTGACGTTGCTGTGTTGTTAACCCATCGATGTAACATCACATCAATGGCATAACAAATTGGAATTCACAGGCATTGTCATCTCCAAGGCAGCATGGCAGCCCGCACGCTGTCAAAAGCAGTCAAAATAAAACAGACAAACGGTCACAAAGCCCAAAATGCCATTTTTCTGTCCCCCCTTATCACAGGCAATCTCCATGAGGCAAAACATCCACACAGTGATGATGCAGTCCAGCAAATACTGTACGGCAACTCTGCTTGGTCACCACCCATCACATGTTCACCCGTCGCAAAAATAACAGAACTGATCCCCCCAATAGCATTTAGTTTGAATGAGCGTGTGTTTTTCTTTTGTTGATATACAGTTCACGAGTAAACTGTAAATGTTTTCATGCTAAATAAAAATAGTTTTATTCGGCAGACGAAACTGACTATAGTGTTGTGATACTGCTAATGTAAGAGGTAGATTTTTTTTAATCAGAGTCCTGCTTATGCTCGAAAATGTGACAAAATACCGATGCCCATACACTATAAAAGACAATGTATGGTCATCGGTGGTCAACCACACAATGCTAGTGCCTGTGAGTCCTTGGCAACTTTAGTTTGAACTCTCAAGCTGCGCTCTTGAGGTTAACTAAAGTTGCCCAGGTAACCACTGTGCACTAGCATAGTGTAGTTAACCACCGATGCCCATGCATTATCCTCTATATAAACAAAGAGAAAAGGTAGCAAATTACTCACCCTGCTGTTTATCTTTTAGGACAGAATGAGCAGTTCATGATGCTTCCAGTGAGTGTGGCAGTTCTTAACGCTCATGCTTGCAGCACTGGGGAACTGAGAAGCCTCTGTTATGGCTTCCTTTTAGTTTTGTCTACAGAGTAAGAAGAATGAAATAAAATAAGGGGGGCTATATGTCATACTTAGAATGAGAAAAACAGCATTTGTGAATTGTTGTGGCTGGTAGGGGAATATGAAGCTTACATGGGCAGGGAGGCACACACTGTATAACACTACTTTAATCTAGCACCAATAGGTGGAAGGACTATTTTATGTTAAAAGCACAGATTCACTTACATTTTTACTTATTTAAAAATATGCTTAAAAATAAAAAACTACTTCTAAAAATAAAGGGACATTTTATAAGTGCAATAAGACACTCTGGGGTTGTGCATTACGGTGTGATAACCACACTCCTAGGGATGACCAGCACTTGGCCTTCAGCCTCATGTCTAACTATGCCCCTAAGAGTGTGGTTATCACACCATAATGCACACTCCGTTGCATCTTATTTCTTACTTATTTGCAAAGTAAGTATGTCATCACTCATTTACGTACATAGTTACTATGTCTTCACTCATTTATAAATACAGTTGCTATGTCATCAGCCAATTTAGAATGTTCAGCCTCAGTAGCAGTACTAATCATATTTAAATGGCAATAACTTTAAAACAAAAAAAGATAGCATGGTACTGTGAGCACAAAAGTTGACCAATACAAAAATATTTACAAAATGAGTGGTGTATCATTTATAGATACCTTTTAGTTTTTGTAGAATTAGCAAAAAACAGCAGAAAGTTAAGGGTTCTTTTACGCTTTTTCAACAAATAAATATAAATAACTTTAAAACAAAAACTGATAGCATTGTAGGTTGAGCACAAAAGTTGTTCAGCACAAAATTATCTACAAAATGAGAGGTATTTCATATATAGATGTCTTTTAGAATTTTTTATAATCAGCAAAAGATGGCAGAAAATTCAATTTTTATTCACTTTTTCTGATGAACAAATCCCCCCTCGCAAAAAAATGTAAAAACAAAAGAATTGTGCATCAAACATTTTTTTTTTATTTAGTTGTTTAACCAGGTATAGCACACTAAGCTAAAAGCTTTTTTTACAGGAGCGACCTGGGAGCACAAGGAGGTTAAGTGACTTGCTCAGGGTCACACAGTATGCAAGTGGAAGCTGTGGGATTCAAACCCAGTTCTGGTCTGCTGGATATCACCAAATTTGCAGCTCAGAGCCTTAGACCACTGCGCTATACTGCCTCCTTTTTCATTATGTGCTGTCCATAATGTAAAGCTGGAGAATCCATAGCAGCTACTTAACCACTATGCTAAGCCGACCTACTCTGAGAAAAGCACAAAAAGTCAATGAATGTTAACATGAAAAATTAAACAAACAATTTAAAACAAAACTCCTTACACAATCCTTAATAATCCCTATTGCATAAATGAAATATGTAACAGAGACGTTGTGGAATACATGATTTATTTTCACTCGAGCTGTTCGACCATGGGCACAGCACTCATGGCTTATGCCACTCGTGAGATTACCCAAGGACAAACAGCTCTTGTGAAAATAAATCATGTATTGCACAGGTCCCTGTTACGTATCCCATATATATATATATATATATAGAGACAGAGAGAGAGAGAGAGAGAGGGAGAGAGAACTGCTGAATGGAGATGTGAAAAAAATACAGTCTGAAGTGGAGGAAACCCAACTGGAAAACACACAGCTAATCCCACCAGTTCCTTATCCAGACTCCTCTAAAAGACCAACAGCTCACAGTATGTTAGCCCATAATATGGTAGATGTGGTACTTTTAATGGATTCATATTCCTAGGTGGGAATCATGTTTCCCAGATAAAAAAGTGGTACAAATTAGATATCCAAGTACAGAAAGAGCAAGGCAAGTCATCTCAAACCCCTGGTTCAACAATCCACCACATTTAATTATTCACACAGGAATACATGAACTAAACTGAACAGAAGGATACATAAAGAAGTAAAAGAACTGATGACACTGACAGCAGATCAATTCCTGTTAGCAAGGACAGTACTGTCCGTCTTATTACCAAGATAGGATGCGCACATCAGCACAATACAGAAAATCAGTTCCAAAATAGTGCAAGCCTGTGCTCCAGTACTGAATGTGCATAGAGCAGGCTATGACAGCATAAACCCTGATGACCATCTTTATGATCAAATGCATCTCACTAAAATGGGGGAGTGAATATTTGCCAAACTACTGAAGCATGTAGTTTTTCGGACAAAACCTGTCTGAACCTTTCAACTGAGAGACACACACCAAATATGGAGGAGTAAAAAGAGAAGCACTAGGAGAACAACAGAACAGTGATGGTTGCATAACAAAGCTACAAAAGATTTCCCATCATTACAACAGCATACACCCAAGGATCTTCCAATGGGAGCAAGCAATGCACATGCTGTTGGTTATGTAGGTACTGAGAACAGTGGGACTAGCCACTGTGACAGAGAACTGACTGAAATTAAACAGCTGTTAAATACTGTATGTGAAAAAAACTTTTACTTACTTAAGTTACATAAGAATTGGGGGGATTCTATTATATTCCATGCAAGTGAATTAACTCAAATACTAGGTCACTTGAAATAGTTCTTTGATAGTTTCAAGACATTGGGACCCATATTCAAAGGCTCGCATGACCACTAACAAGATAGTGCCCATGCTAACCTGGGTTTGCACTGGTACTCCAGGTGGGGCCATATTCAGAGGCGCCCAGAGCACTGTCCAAACATAGCAGCACAATTCGGCTAACCATACCACTGCATCTATACAGGTGAGGGAGTCCCTTATGTATAATGATGCAGCAGTATTTTGAGATGGCTTTGGGTGATGCTAAACAACCCCGAGAATGGTGCCATTTACCAACACCAAACATTCTGTTTTATCACAGCTACGGCTGTAGGTAGATAGCATTCATTTATATTTTTATTTTATTTATTCTTTTTGGAAACCAGGTAAGGCCCGTTAGGCACAAGTGCCTGTTTTCAGGGATGATCTGATAGCACTGGGGAGGTTAAGTGACTTGCTTAGAGTCACACAGTATGCAGGTAGAGGTTGTGGGAATCAAACCCAGGTCCGCTGCATGTATCAAGCTCACTCGTAGCTCATTACTCTTACCTTCTGGCTCTAATCTCTTGGCTATGGTGCCCAATCTCAGGAGTTCTGGGTGCCTTACATAACAATAAGCAGGGTAATACAGAATAAAATAAATTACAAACATTAAAACAACATACAATATATAGTGCAGATTAAAAACAATAAATACAGTCTTAAATACAAAAACAACTCTGATTAGTCCAGAAAGTCTGCTGTGCCCTGTGCCTATACTGCAACTACCTGCCCCTGTGCCTAGTGGCCTACCCCCCCAATTGTCCTTGTAGTACACATATCCAGTGATCCCTTGTAGTTTAGTGGTCCCCCTCCCCCAGATTGCACCCCATAGTATACACATCGAATGATTCCTGGCAGTCTAGTGGTCCTTTCTCCACCAATCACCCTCATAGTATACAAATCCAGTGATCCCTCATAGTCTAGTTGTCCTCCTCCCCTCAATCACTCTGTAGTATACATATCTAGTGAGCCAGTGATCTCTGCTCAATGGGTGGACAGATGGGGGGTGAAAAATACGCAGGGGGACTTTGACACATGACGGGGCAGGGCACTAACCTACCAGGGATTTTCATTATTCAGGGGACATGAGACAATTATGGAGGGGGAACCAGTAGACTACCAAGAGTCACTGGATATGCACAGTACAGAGGTGACTGCAGGGGAGGTGGGACCACCAGATTACCAAGAATCACTAGGTATGTGTACAAGGGGGTGATCTGGGGAAGGGGGACCACTATTCTAGCAGGGACCACTGGTCATCTATACTACAGGGCACTCAGGAGGGAGGACCACTAGACTAGGGTTCACTGGATATGTAACATTAATGGACAAATGAGCAGGCACCAGGCTACAGCTTAGGCAGTATTTATTGTGCAAACAAGGCATACAATAAAACACAGATAACACAAGCTTACTGGCATAACCTGGTTGGCAGTTCTGCTGCTTTCTTGCATGGTCTGTGTTTTATTGTATGCCTTGTTTGTACAATAAATACTGTCTAAGCTGTAGCCTTGTGTCTGCTCATTTGTCCATCGTTGTCACTATTATTTCTGGGCACAGGCTCTCTGAGAGTGGAGTGGTGAGTTTTTGCTATTGCTTGTAACTGATTTTCTTAGCCACCCACTCACCAGATGGGCTTTTGTTGGTTTAGCTTTTTCAGCCACTTTGTTCACAAAGCGCGTTAAGATTGAAATCCACTGCACACCTGCACTCCTGGTAAGGCAGCAGATGGTGGATGACAAATAAGCATTTAGTAACATCCATGCCCACATGCAAGTCCTGTTCTCACAATCTAGCTATTGCCTGGAGTTGTTAAGTATCAATTGTTGGAAGGGTTACCTGCAACCAAGATGCCAAAACACACTGTAATACTTCCGGGAATCTAAAGCATGATCAGTGCAGCTGCTGTAGCTTCCTCCACATTGGCTATTGGGACTGAAGCTGGGCTGCAGAACTGGCTGCTCAATGAAAGAGGAGAATCAGGGCTTTTTTGGAGGATTTAACTTCACCTTTGATATCGATTGACAATACCTCTGGTGGAGGAGAAGCAAGAGAGAGAGAGAGAGAGAGAGAGAGAGGAGACTATTGAAAATGCTTTTGTAGAGCTGGTAAGGATTGCACTCAAGGCATAGAGACACTTCTGGCACCGAACCTACCTGGAAGCAGGATTAAAGGTAGAAAGGGCCCCATGAAGGCTCAGAGTCATAAAGAAACAGAGGTTTGGTCAAGACAGGGAGGAATTAAAGACAGATTGGACCTCATCACAGCAGGAAGGATCAACAGCTCTGGTTAAGTGTGTAATAAAGGATTATTATAGACAGTTGCCAGAATTAGAGGGACATCTTAAAACTAAAGAACTGAAAGTTCTAACTAGTTCTAACTAGTTAGAACTGAAAGTTGCCTTATTTAAAGAAAATGAAAAGTTTGTCGCCTCAGAGAAAAGATTAAAAGGAAAAATAGAGACACAGGCCATTACTGTAAGTTAAAGCAGCAAAAGCTAGAGAAATCTGAAAGAGACAAGAGGGATTATGCCTCAGGGAAAGCATTTAATTGGACAAAGGAATTTAAAAAGGCGTTCAGAAGGCAAAGACCCCGAAGTCAAAAAAACAATAATAAAACAGGACAACCAGGGCAACCAAGTTCAATATTAAAAAACAGGGGACAGTCACCATCGGGCTACACCTCGAATAGTGGCTCAGACAGTGAAGTACAGAAACATTTGTTAGAGGAAGAGGAAGAAGAGGAAAATATGGATGAGGACCAGCCTCAGAGCCTCCAAAGCAACAACATCAACCCTCCCCCTACCCCACAGGTCTCTCCCAAAATGACATGCACTGTAACCTTCCAATAACAGCACCAATCAAAACAAAATAAAACAAGAAGAGGTGGTAGGAAAAGAAAACAACAAAGGGCCAGAATCGAAAGGGAACAAGTCGCAGAGGAAGAAACAAATGTAATAAATCTTTCAGAAAGAGAACTCACTGAAGCTGAAACTAAACTGCTCCATAAGGGACTGTCTTTCATTCCTAGTAAGGATGTATCACCATTTGAATTCTTCCTTGACTTTAGAAGATTCATAAGGAACCTTAATCTTCTTGCATTTTGGGTGAAGCACAACAGCATGGGGGGTCTCCAGAACTTACTGTGGAGGATTGTGATACCTTGAGGAGCTCTGTTCAAGATCTAACTCTAGAAGACCCGCAAAGTAACACTGTGGATGCAGAGGAAGGAGTTAACATAATAAAACAACAGGACATTAACTTAAGTGGTTTCAAACCACCTTCCAAATTTAACCCTCCATATAACCACAGTGTGGAAATCATTGAAAGAGTCTGCGAAGGGGAATTCCCCAGATTATTTACTCAGAAAGAAAACATTTCTGACAATTTGAGTAGAGAAGAGAAAGAGGCTCTAACAAGACTCCAGAAATAAAAAGAAATAACAGTGAAGAAAGCAGATAAGGGGGGCACTGTGGTGGTCCTTGACACCAGTAAGTATATTGCCAGGTGCAATAAACAGTTAAGGGACATTGCCTTCTATTAAAAATTGAATACTGGCCTCACATCATATTCACATCATATTTTACAAGAGCAGTGGACACTATTCTGGCAAGTGCCTATTTCAATAACCTGATTTCTAAAAATGTGTTTGAGTATCTCACAGTCAATAAGCCTATAAAGCCAGTTTCTATATCCTACCTAACATTCGTAAAAGCTTTGTAGATCCCACTGGAAGGCCTATAGTCTCCGGTTTTGGGAGTCTGTTGGAACCCCTGTCCCAGTATGTAGATGCTCATATCAAGGGACTAGTCCGCCAGTTACCCTCGTGCCTAAAAGACACAACCCACCTGCTGGACATTTTAGAGGATTTACAACTAGAAAGGGATTGGCTGTTAGTTTCCCTTGATATTGAGGCCCTCTGTACCAATATACCTCACCTAGAAGCATTGCAGGCACTTAGATTCTGGTTAGAAACCCAGACAGCCTATACTCCAGATTTGATTAAATTACTATGTGATAGTGCCCACCTGGTTCTCCAGCTTAATACATTCTTGTTTCAAGACACTACTTATCTTCAAATTAAGGGAACAGCTAAGAGGGCTAATTTTGCCCTCAAGTATGCAAATTTGTATCTGGGATATTGGGAGAAAGTAAATGTTGATGTCCTGAGAACAATCCTTACTACCATAGGTTAGATCTCTGAAGATGTTTTATTGATGACATTTTTCTGGTGTGGAAGGGGAATGAAGCAGAGATGTATGAATTCATCAAATGGTTGGAGAGTAGCAACAAAAATTTAAGAGTCACAGCAAAAGTTAGCAGAGTTAAGGTGTGTTTCATGGATATTTTCAATAAATAAAAAAAATAAATAAATCTTGAAATAGAGAAAAAGGTCGAGGGCACAATAAAAACAAATCTCTATAGAAAATCAACAGGTCAGAACACCCTACTTTACGCTACTAGCTGCCACCCACAACACATTATCAAAAATATTCTCAAAGCCCAATTCATGCGAGTGAAAAGAAATTGCAGTAGTGAAGAGGATTACATTAGAAACAACAGAGAGCTGAAGGCAAGATTCCAGAGCTGGGGCTACAATATGGAAAGTCTCAATAGGGCAGAGGAGGCAGTGAACCAGATGAAAAGAAGTGACCTGCTTACCCAGAGGGAGGGTAGTTTGGTGGTGGAGAGGTGCATGAACTTTGTCAGCGCCTATAGTAGAAAATCAGCGGAGAGCAGACGTATAAAAACAAGACACTGGGTTATAGTAGAATCAGACCCCATATTTGAATCAGATGGTATGAAACCACCTCTACCCAGATTCAACTACAAAAGAGGGCATTATTTAGCTGATCTGTTAACACATAGCTATCAATCACCTCCAGTCACACTGAGAATGTGGTTGCCATTGCTGCCCATGGGAAACCACAGATATGGACATTGCAAATACTGTCCCCTTATGGAGAAAACCACCACCTTTATAAGCAAAATGCCACAAAGGTGTTTGATATCCACAACTTCATCTCCTGTGACACCACATATGTGTTATACCTGGCTTGGTGCAGTTGTGGCAGTTTTTATGTGGGCAAAACAACCAGACTTCCCAAACTAAGGGTTGGAAAACATGCAAGGGTGGTCATAAATGGAGATCTAACTAATGCTTTGGCAGCCCATGTAAAAGCAGCTCCCCCTATAGAAAAACATGAGTTCAAATTCTGCGGCATTGAATGTGCAACTCTGGGCAGGAGGGGTGGAGATTTGGATGCCCTCTTGCTAGAAAAGGGATCAATGTGGATTTTTCAGCTGGGAGGGTACTACCCCCCCCCCCCAGCCTGAATAACAGAATAGATATAATGCCATTTATTAAGAAAAGAAGAAGAAAACCATAGAAATGCAAAACATTGTGCTGGTATTTATGACATTATGGGTCTGTCATCAGGGTAACATACTGAATGTTTTTTTAAGCCTTGATTAATATCCTTTCCTATGGTCTCTACATGAAGCAGCAACTGAATGTAAAAAATCTACAAAAAGTATGTTTTCTCTAATTGGTGTTGTCTCTCTCTCTCTCTATCCCTTCTAGCTTCCCTACAAGGTGTTTCACTAAGTTCCTGAGTAAAGAGGTGTCAGCCATTGAGGGTGGCAGGCAAATAACTCAGAATAAACTTGTGGAACCAATGGGACCTGCTGATGAGTAAAGTATATGGCCACATAAATATAAAACAGAAATAAATACTTTTTCATGTATATACAAAAACAGAAAATAGTTCTAATTTGAAATATAAAATTTCAAAGTATTTTCTTAGCTTATGTATTGGCCTTTAAAACATACTGTCACTCATTGCTTACTTGAATTAAGTCTGAACCTATCCATCTAGGATATGGACTATGTTGTATAAGCACTTTATTGACTATGATTGTATAGCACTTTAGGTATCATACATGGTTCTATATTACGCTGCACCTTTAAATGAATTCTGACACAGGATTGGTTCACTGATATTTAAAAGCCATGGTACTACCATTGACCTGTATCCCTTGAAAAAGCCTACTGGCAAAACCTGGTCAGGACTTCTGCTGCTTTTTTGCATGGTCTGTGTTTTATTGCATGCCTTGTTTGCACAATAAATACTGCCTAAGCTGTAGCCTGGTGCCTGCTTGTTTGTCCATTGATATTACTATTGTTTCTGAGCACAGGCTCTCTGAGAGTGGAGCGGTGAGTTTTTGCTATTGCTTCACTGGATATGTACACTGTGGGCGATCAGGGAAGGGGGATTCCTAGACTACCAGGAATCACTAGATATGTATACTACAGGGAGATTGGGAAAGGGGGGGCCACTGGACTACCAGGGATGAATAGATATGTGTACAACAGGGGCAATGGTGGGAGAGGAGAGCACAAGACTACTATAGGGGCGACTGAAAAGGGGGATCACTAGACCAAAAGGGATCACTGAATATGTATACTAATGGGGAGCTCGAGGGAAGGGGGACCACTAGGCTAACAGGGAGCACTGGATATGTATACTATAGGGGCAATCAGGGGATGGAGACCACTAGACTACCAGGGATTACCGAATATGTGTGCTATGGGGGCGATGGGGCCACTAGACTACCAAAGATCACTGAATATGTTTACTGTGAGGTGATTGGGGAAGGGAGACCAGTAGACTGTCAGGGTCTCCTCTGTTTACCACCCAGCATGAGTGCTAGGGGGTAATTTGTGTGCATGCAAATGAGCCCATAATGGGCATGCAAATTACCCTTGGTGCCATGCTTATTGGCATCTGAGTATAGTCCACAGGAGCCCTGGTGCTATCCTGTTTCAGGCTGCAATATGTCCTGTAGACCATATGCAGCCATAGTCCTGTCGGCACAGTGCATATCCACTTAGTGCTGTGCCAACATGGCCTGATATTCAATCAGTTAGAATGCTCTATCAGTACATGCTAACTGGCTGCTCAGAGCCAGCCATGCGCTATTTTTGGTGCAGTGCAACACATTACATTGCACTTGCACCTAGCTCTGAATATGGAGATGAGAATCTCTACAATTCAGAATGATTACACTTCACAGCTTAGTCAATTTTAGAATCTTAAATGTGATCCTTTATAATACGTAGTTGGAATATCCAGGGAATACTTTATCCTCCATTTTTGGTAGAAAAACACCCAGTAAAGATTTTATTGAAAACAGAAATAACCATGACATTATTGTTCTCCATGAGACATGGCATGGTACAAAAAAAAGCTGCAACTTGTTTGAGGTGATATGAGGAATTTCAAGTTCCATGTATCAAAACTCTAAGGCAGACGTGAGAGAGACGGTCAGGAGGTATTATTATATGGTACAAATCTGAAATTACTAAATACATCCCTTCAGTAAATATGGGTGCTACACACCTATGGATTAAAGCTGCTGAATAATTACACCAACAAAATGTTGATCTATATCTATGTGCTGTGTGTGTATATCGATATCTATATCTATATATATATATATATATATATATGTATACAACAGGGGTGGCTAATAAACATTGGAAATAAAAACACATATTCTCACTGCAGTGAGATAAATGTTGGTGACATAGCAACTGTGAGATTATTTACATTTACACACATAGCTGCTATGTCACCAACTGATATTCTCACTTTACAGTCATTAGAAAAATAAGTGCAGGCTCTATGTTTTATTCAGAATTAACAAACATGCAAGTCACCTGTAAAAACATATAGAATAGTGGATGAGCGACCATCTACAACAAGGCTGTGTTTCCCTCGAGGGAGTTGATGACATCAGAGACCTCGAGAGCGAAGCTCGAGAGGGCTGGCTGATCATCAATATCTGAGAGAGCACAACCTGAGTGTGATCGCCCATCCACTGTGTTACTATAGTATATGGTTTTTTGTTTAGCTTCACATAATTTTATTTATATAATTACTTGTGGGTACTGCTCCTTTCCCACTGGTGCTTCTGCTCGCTCCTGTTCCCGTTGCTGCTACTCATGATCCATCCTGCTTCTCTGCACCACTTATTTTTAAAATTAGAAAAAAAAAAACAGTTTTTCTGAAAGGGAACCATGTATGGCTCTAGTCCATGTCCTGACTCTGAACTTAAAAGTTGGTGACTGCGTTGCCCGATGCTCATTAAATTGCGTCACCATGTTTATCTTTATTTTGAACATCAAGCCTAGTCTGAGACAATCAGGTGGTAGGTCAAAGTTAAAAAGTTGTTGTACAATCGACGTGACATCAGAATGATAGTACAACAACATTTGTGACCTTTGAACTGTCCTACAACAAGATTTCAGCAGTTGCTGAAATCCATGCACAATTGAAAGCACCCATATACTATATATCAATTGCACTTAAAAATCCTCCGAGATGCCCGTGCTACTAATTGTACAGCTGTATAGAATTAAATGCTATTTAAAAAAAACACATACTCCATGATCACTATTTGCTTCAAGCTTAGCTGCAGCACATTACTATCCTCATTTATTGTGTATTTGAGTGCTCATTAAGCTTAAATGGAACATTTACCATTTCTCCTTTTTCTTAAGGTTACCAGCAAGACAAACCTCCCCGGAACAAAAACAAAGATGCTTCTCTCAGACAGCGACACCGAAGGAAGCACCAGTACCTCAGAAGCAGCAGATATTCCTGCAGTCCGACACTGTAATCCATGAAGTCCGTTCCATGCAATGCCATACAGTTACTAAAGCACCAAACTATAAAAAATAAAGTCCCACAAAGCACAAATAAACAAATTAAAATAAAAATAACAGTACAGTAAAATAATAACAATGCTACGAAGCACAGAGCCATCCCAGAACTGTTTCTAAGCAGAAAGCTATGCCTACTATATCTCCACAACCAATAGTTTACAGTAACAGTCATAACAAACAACCAATCACATTACATGATTATGAACCTATTCTACACATTTGTTCCACAAGCACAACCAATTAAAAAGCACAGCCACGCAACATCAGCCAATCACATACCTCAAAACCAGTTCCATTCATACAAAAACACACTCCCCATTCACAATACAGCCTAATAACAGTGGAGAAATACACAGAAATAAAGTAACACATTCCTTTACACTCAGTTTCAGCAGTATCTCAACATAACAACCACAAAACTTCATTCCTACCCTATTGCATAAATCAAACACATGATGGGCAGCAGTGAGATATGTAAAATAATCTCACTCCTGCATTGTGAGGTATGCATATCTCACACAGCAGGAGTGAGGGTATTTTCCTATCTCAGTGCTGCCCATCGTATCCTATATATATATATATATATATATATATATACACATACATACATATATACACACACACACACACTAGGGGTGAGCTGATAATCAATGAGATATATCTGGTTATTTTTCACCCCAGTGAGATAAATCCTGCTGCCATAGGTACTGTGATAATATCAGACATTTATACACACAGTGCCTACATCAGCAGGTGATATTATCACAGTGCTTACGTCAGAGAATCCACTTTCAAGTCATCTACCTGACCGAACGACTCGATTCCTCTTTGTTTTTATTGACCGTCAGGCAGAAAAGCAGACGAATGAAACACTCCACGTCATCAAGTTACACACCAGCTGTGATCATTGAACCACAGTGTCAGAAACCCAAAGTGCTCCGATAATTGAGTGCAGCACACATAAAGTAAATGAGCAGCAGAAAAATAAAGAACTACCTGAACATCTCCATAAAAACAGCAGTTGACTCCAGTAATCGTAACCAGCGCTCAGAACAAACCGAAAGCAGCTGCTCAAAACATACGGTGCACTAAAGTGAACTGGACCACTGAGGAAACAGGATATAAACTCACTCTATGAAACAGTACTCTCCCTCAAAATATGATAAACTTAATAAAATGTTTCCAAATAAAAAATGAAGTAAAATATATGTTATTTAACACATAACACGCCAGCTGCAACTGCGGAGAAAAATCCCACCCCAAACACAAAGCTAACCAATCACGACACATGCACACACACACTTACAACACTCACAATCAGCCACATCACAGAAACACACCCCATTCAGAAACTCAACCAATGAAACAATACATCACACAGTCATTCAAGAAACTAACCTGACTTCGTAAAGCACATAGTAACAAAGGCGAACTACAACTCTCAGCTAAAAAAAATACTGTCACAAAAACTGCACAGCAAAAATATAATACAAAAAACTACAACAACCTCAGCAAAGCCCTATTGTATAAATCGTACACATGATATGCAGATCATGTGCTATGGCAAAATAGTCTCACTCCTGCATCGTGAGCTCTGAATACTTTCACTCGTGCCTTTGACACTCGTGAGTATTCAGATCTCACTCTGCAGGAGCGAGAATATTTTGCCATATCCTCCTGCCCATTATGTATCATATACAGTATATATATATATATTATATATATACATATATATATATATATATATATATTATATATATATATATATATATATATATATATATATATATATATATATATATATATATATCCTCTGATTCACCTTATTGTAATCCAGATGTCTTTCACATCCTGGAATTAGAAACTCCCTACTTTCAGGCAAAGGGCAAAATGCTAGTATGCAGTGACCTAAATACATGGACAGGAAGGCTTACAGAATTAGTTTAGTTGCAGTATTGGTCCTTGTAAGAACAAATCCAGAAGCAAATGGTTTGATACCTTTTATTGGACCAACATAGATGTAACAAGAAGAAAATGGTGCCTAAGCTTTTGGACCAACCAAGTCTTTCTTCGGAAGCTTATGCCCAAAAGCAAGGAAGGACTTGGTTGGTCCAAAAGCTTAGGCAATGTTTTATTTTTGTTACATCTATGTTGGTCCAATAAAAGGTAGCAAACCATTTGCTTCTGGATCTGGACAGGGAGGAAAATAGATTTTGTCCCTATTGGTGGAAAGAAGACATTTTTGGGGTAATACCCTACATTGTAGGCCTGTCCTAAGACGAAGAAATGGTTATGATCATGTAGTAAATAATAACAGCAAGAAATTCCTTTATTTTTGTAATGTCTTGGTCTTTCTATCTGAAATGGATGAACAGAAAGTGACTCACTATGCCAGCACACCTTAAACTCTCCCTTAGGTAGCAGTGCAATAGTTTATTCAATTTCTGACATGGATCCAAATATTATAAATGTTTTATATTTAGAACTCAGTCAGATCTGGCAAACCACAGCTAAATCATGATTTCTTTGAAAAAAGAGACTCATAAGATTTTCTATTTTACCACTGTACCATGTCATACTGAATCTTACTATTTTGTTTCCATTTGAATTTTGGAGGAAGCTGGTTCAAATTTTGGGAAGGTGTATGGCTCTCCATGACATGTGTTGCTTGTTGTAAGTATACAGCTATTTGGCTATGGCTTAACAGATTTGACTGGTTCACCAAAAATATATGTCTGCTTCCATCAGCAGGGAGAAAATCAATTCAGAAAGAATGTTGGCTATTGATGGCATTATTGAAAATTTCAGGAAGCCAGCAGATACATATTTTGTGTTGTAATATTTTATTATTTTCAGAAAAAGTGTCTAAGCATACAGCTTGTGGCCTAGGTTTTCAGGTAAGCATGCCAGGTACAGGTGCATAGATCCACTTCAAAAAAGCTAGCATTATACAGAAGTAACCTGAGAGATATTATACATAGATTCGATTCTGACAATGATAGAGACAGGGCACAAAAGCTATACTAGTACTATTCAGTGTCTCAAAGAGACCATTATCTTATAGATGTACTCACAAAGAGGGAGCTTCTCTCGATTAATCACTGCAGAACAACAGCACACTGAGTGGGTCCTATCATTGATTCAGACCAATCCCTCTTCAAGGCTTCGGGGAAAGAGCCGAGTTCTTTGTGTGTATATGATCAGCAAGGTCCAGAGTATATCTGGAACAAAAGCAAATGTTCCCAAAGAATCTATTGGCTAGCTGGAGTAACGTATAGCATGCAGAAATACATTAAAAAACATATGCAAGTTCTACAGAGAACCACAGTTGTTATATGTATCTGATGGGGGTGTTATGTCCTATACTATATATAGATACTGTAACTGGAACCCAGGACAGAGAAGGCAATATAGGGATCTTAGGGAATCACACCTGTCCTGGCAGTGTTACATGTTTGTAACTACCCTGCAAGGGCCATTATCTGTGTTCTGAGAGAAAGATCATATTCCCACTGAGTATAGCTGGCCAACAAGGAGTACTCAGCTTATGCCTACCTGGGGGTTAACATAGCTCAGATAAGGGGCCCAAAAGAGCCTGAATTTGGAGAGTTGGTAGTTTTGCAGGTGAGAAAGCCTGTCTAACATGGCAAGGCCTGAAAGAGATGCTAAGATTTCTGTCAGTGTGGGGACTATTGAGGATCTCCATTTACAAAGCAGAGCTCTCTTTGTTTGGAGGGTCAATAAGGAGAGCCATCTGAGTTCAAGAAAGGATAACTTTGGGAGGTCCCCACAAATTCTGGGGAGATAAAAAGGGGACTGAGGGGGATCTGCTGGTGTAGAACCTTGGATGCTAGAGCCTGTATTTCTGCCCAGAGTTGCCAAATCCAAGGACATGACCACAGAATGTGTAGTAAATCACCTCCTGCTCCTTGACACCTCCAAAAATTATCTGATTCCAGCACTTTAGCTTTGGCTAGAATCACCGGAGTGTTGTACCAAGAATGAGTGATCTTATTCTGGATTAACCTAGACCTGGCATCTTTTAACCAGATATGTGTATCTCTCCAAGCCTGCTCCCAGGCCATAGATGGAATGGGGTGGTGTAGCATTTTTCCCATTTATACCTTGTTTCCTTAGATTGGGAGGGGAGTGTATCTCTGAGTATGGCATCAATGTGCCCTGCAAGGCCCTTTGAGTGTTGTAACCAAGTTTGTAGGGCTGATGGTTTACCTTGTATTGGGGGTGGGGTTCAGGTGGAGGCGAAGTGCGTCCCTGAGT
The DNA here is from genome assembly GCA_016271365.2 of Neoceratodus forsteri. NCBI lineage: Eukaryota > Metazoa > Chordata > Ceratodontiformes > Ceratodontidae > Neoceratodus > Neoceratodus forsteri. The sequence goes on along the minus strand of CM028133.1, from coordinate 948,720,301 downwards.
TGAAGGTATCTCCAGAACTCTAACTGGGGAATATCCCATAGCTGTTGGAGGGATTGAAATATGTGAAGGACCATAGAGTTCTGGTCTGCGATGTCTCCAAGTCTGTGAATGCCCAGAGCTGCCCAATGTCTCCAGCAAACCCATCGTCCCCCTATACTGATAGAGGGATTTTGCCAGAGAGGCATGAGAGCAGGTGTAAAAGGGTTCATTTTCATCCTTGCATGTGTGGCAAACCAATTAGTCTTGGACACTTCTACCATTGGTGAAGTGGTCCCACAGTGAAGCCTGTGAAGGTGGTCTGTCTTGGGGTATTTACTGAAATAAAGGAGTGAGGATGGATGCATGGTTCCCGTGATATCTAGTTCAATTTGAATCCACTGTGGGGCAAGAGGCAAGGGAGAAGACATCCATTTAACAGTTTGGGCCAGGAGAAAGGCTCTCTGGTAAACTTCAATCCAGGGGAGATTCCAACTCCCCTGCTCCCAGTGGACCCTGAGCTTAGAGCGACTGAATCTGGGCTTGGTGCCCTCCAGAGGAAGTCTCCAAAATGCTTGTCTATGGACTTACATCACTGCTTAGGTAGGGGGATGGGAATGTGCATTAATAAATAGAAGAGCTTGGGTGCTGAAACCATTTTTATGGCAGCAATTTTCCCTGCCAGAGTGAGCTTGAGAAGTTTCCATCTATCAAATTCTGTCTTGATAGTGAAAAGAAGGGGTTGTATGTTTGCCTGCCAGAGATTGTCAAGTGTTGGAGTAAGGAGAATACCCAAAAAGGTGATTCCTTTAGAAGCCCAAAGGAGATTTTCTGCTTTTGCCAGCTGCTGATCACAGTGGTCATTCAGGGGAAGTAGTTTGGTCTTTGATTCAGTTTGAGGCCAGAGTACGTAGAGAAGGTGCTTTGTAGGTGAAGCAAGAGGGGTATGGAGCACCAGGCATTTGCCAAAGGGAGGAGAAGGTCATCAGCATACATAAGAGTGGTGTATGTGGAGGCCCCCACTGTTACTCCCAGAATATCAGGGTGACTTCTTATAGCATTGGCCAATGGCTCAACAGTCAGGGCAAACAATGGGGGGGAAGGGGGTATCTTTGTCTTGTCCCATGTTCCAACAGGAATGAGGGAGAAAGGATAGAGTTTGCGTTGACTTTAGCGGAGGGGAAGGTGTAAATGGCATGTATCTGAGAAAGGAAGTTGCTACCCATTCCCAAGTGTGTAAGGACTTGGTACAGATAGGTCCATTCAATAGAGTTGAATGCCATCTCAAAATCCACTGCAATGGCCGCAGCTGGTGTGGGAAGGGTTTTGGAAAGGTGTATGAGGTTCATAAGGATTCTCAGGTGGTCTAAACTATGATGGCCGGGGATAAAGCACACTTGTGATAGGTGTATGAGTTCTGGAAGTAAGGGACTCAACCTGGATGCTAATATTTTGGCATACAATTTGTTGTCCAGGTTGATGAGAGAGATTGGGCGATAATTGCCCAGGTTTGTAGGGTCATTTCCCTTTTTGGGGATAACTACAATGGTAGCTTCCCTCATGGAGGAAGGAAGGGAGCCTTTTAGCTCTGTCTCTTGAAAAACTTCAGTAAGTATCGGTGTAATCATTGGGGCTAATGCCTGGTAAAAAATCAGCTGTTTAGCCATCATTACCAGGTGATTTCCCCAGCTTCAGACCTCAGATAGCTGAACTCACCTCTTCACTAGAAATAGGGAGATCCAATGCTAGGGCCTGTTGTGGGTTCAGTTTGGGTAAACAGGCAGCATCCATAAATGTTTGAGTCTCTCTAATAGTCTCCTGATGTGTGGTGGTGTAAAGGGATCTATAGAAGGAGGTCATGGCAGCATTAATCTTCTCCGGGGTAGTGGCCAGCACCCTCACTTATCTTTTAGGCCAGAGATGTGTCTACTGGCTTGCTGCTTCTGTAATTGGTATGCCAGTACCTTGCCACCCTTATCACCAGCCTCCCAAAAGGTATACCTAAGGCACAAAATTGCTACTTCTGCTTTTCTATTGAGGAGCTGGTTAATTTCAAACTGTAGGCCCAGAATAGTTCAACCTGTGGCAGATTTAGGGAAAGGGGATGGCATATCCTTGAAGGCAGCTTCAGCAGCTATCAGTTTTTGCTCAAGTGTAGCCAAATGTTGTTCTCTTTCTCTACGTTTAGCTGCTGCGAAGCCTATAATATTACCTCGCATTGTGACCTTAAACGCCTCCCATGCGTAACTCGCCGTTGTGTCTGAAAAGGGGTTTTCTGCTAAGAAGAGGGATGCTTCATTGTGGGCCCAGGGGATGAAGTCTGGGTCTCTCATTAAAAGGGGGTCCAGTCTCCATTGTCGGGGTGGGGGGTTATAGGGTCCCATTGGATAAGGAGTAGAACTGTGGCAAGATCTGAGATGACCCTTGGAAGTATGTTTACATCCAGGATTTTTGTCATTATGGTGGGTGAGCCAAGCCAAAAATCGAATCTGCTATGTGAGGCATTTGGCTCAGAGTAAGAAGTATAATCCCTTGTCCTGGGATGAAAGATTCTCCAAATATCTGTCAGACCTTGATCTGTAATTAATTGGTGTACTGCTTTCCCGCTCCTCAGATGAGACTCCGTGCCCCTATCATTGCTATCTAGAGATGGGACTAGCGTTAAATTGAAATCACCTCCTATAAGGAGGGGGCACTCTGGGGGGGTAAACTCCAGTAACACCTCAGCAATATTATGAAAAAACTGGGGGCAATCCTCTTTGGGGGCTTAGAGATTACAGAGGTAGTCACCGGGTGTCAAATGTTGCCATTACCCATCTACTGTCAGAGCTGGAGAGAGTTTGGGTAAGAGACCAGGGTAGAGATTTATGCAGGAGAATAAGAACTCCACATTTCCTGGACATAGAATTTGAGTGTACTTGCTGGCCCACCCTGTCTTTGGACATGTACTTATGGTCCTCCCCTGACAGTTTAGTTTCCTGAAGAAATGCTACTTTCAAGTGCAACCATTTCAGGTGGGTCAGGATCTTTTTGTGCTTCACAGGGGAGTTTAGCCCTCTAATATTCCAGGTATGGAATGCAATGTCAGACATGTTGCCCTGATATACAGATGTATGGATAGGAGATGATTTGCGCTCCCCGGCAAAGGCAGGAAGGGGGCCCTGAGATTCTGTATGGAGAGATCTAAGTGAAGTATCTGAGAGGCTCTCTTATCCAACTATAGAGTTGTCCCTCCCAAAAGGGGTAGAGGAGAGCACTGACTCTGAGTTATTGTGAAGAAAGCTGACCGGTAATATAGCAACTGGTTACTTCAAATTACTTCTGGCAATCTTACAATAGAAGAGAATCTTAACTGCACCTGCATACTAAGACTGTTGTCATAAACTAAAATATTAAAAAGAAGAAAAAAAGATACAATATTGTTTCAAACCAAACAGAAGTAAAGAATGCAAGAGGACTTAACCGACTGGGTCCCCAGCCATTGTTATGTTCTGATGCATCTGCGAGGCATGGGAAAAGAGTATCAGCTGCAAGGAGGAAACTCCCCCATGCTCCAGCACTCTAGGTGGACAGTATTTTAACACTTAAGGGTAACTCAGGAATTTGCTGCTCTGCCACTGTCCAGAGCCCATTAGATGGAGAACGTCTAATGGACCTCCAAAACCAGGGATAGGAGGGACCGTAGGAAGTAGTAGGCTACTAACCAGAGGAAGGAGAGAGTTTGCATGAGATATTAAGGAGGAGAGAGGAGGGAACGGATTAGTGCACTGTAAGATTATGCGGGAGTAGCAGTTCACTAATTTTAGCTCCATTCCTTCATGTCTGATTACTGGGGGGGCGACTGGGAGGTCTAATAAGAAAGGGTTGGGGATAAGGTAGTAATCGCTATTGCAGTTTGGAGAGCATAAACAGGCCAATTTATGGCAACACCTAAACAATTACTAACATTAATGAAATAACAATTGTGCACAAAATCACATATGATGAACATTTCTCCAAGGTAGGGCGTCTGAGGCCCAGCCTGTCTTGTGTCTTACATTCAAGCATGAAAGGAGAAAGGCCTAGTCAGAGGTTCTACCTAGTTAAGCAAGGGTTCTGTGTCCCTTTCCCCACTCTGCTATTCCCCCATATGTCCTCCCACCTCCCATCCCTGTACTCCCGAGACACAAAACCTTCGATACTTATCTAATTCAGCAGCTTGATCAGCCTGGGCACTCTATTTGGGTGGATGGCTTTGAGCTCTGATTCATGGCCAGTAGGAGAAGAGGGAGCCACAGTGTGAGAATCTGGAACTGAGAGCGGCTGGGTGGCATCCATAGTCGAGGCCCAGGAGTCAAGTATATTTTCAGGCTCTCCATCTTCAGAGGTTACTGGGTGAGTGTCCATGTCCTCCAGACTAATTCTATCTGGATGGTTCCCCAGGAGAGAGTAATGATTGTTTGAGAAATAGGGGCTTACATACACTGTTTCCTCTCCTTCAGTATCAATGGTATTTTGAACATCTTTGCTAGGAGAACTTCTCCGATCCCGGGGGTGATCTTGCTTAGAGTGAGGAGATTTCAGTGGCCTTTTCCTCACCTTCGATCCTGAGCCTCCAGTGGTTTGCTAGGTGTCTTGGGCGATGCCTCGGGTAAAGCTCTTAGGGCATCTCCCTGCGGCTGAGGGTGTCGATCAGATCCATTCCCTAAGGCAGTTGGCTGTATGTGGTCAGTGTCAGTTGGCCATGTTGCAGAAATGAAAGCCGTGGCTGCATCGGGAGTGGTGAATTGGTGTACAATACCATTAACTGTGAGCTTTAATATGACCGGGTAGCGCAGAAGAAAGGGAATCTTCAGGGCATGCAGTCTCCAGTGCACCTCCGAGAAGGCATTTTGCTTAGTCACTGGCATAATCCTGGAAGATCATAATTTTATGACCTCTCCAAAGAAGTGTACTCAATTCTCTAGCCCTGGCCTGGATGGCCACCTTCTCCACAAAGTTCAGGATTTGGGCGATTATTGGTCTAGGTTGATCACCCTGGATAGGTTTTGACTGAAGGGAGTGGTGTGCCTGCATGATCATGATTCTAGTTGAAGAGGGGGCTTTAATATTTCTGGTAGTGCTTGTTGTAGGAAAAATAAAGTTTTTCCACCCTTTGCAGCCCCCTGGAAACCCTAGGAGCTGCAAGTTGTTACAGCGGTTCCTATTTTCTAAGTTTTTCATCTTATCATGCAACTGATGAATTTGTGCCACCTGCTCCCTCATTGTCACAAATGACCTTGAAGCACATCTTCCTGAGCATTTGCTTTTTGTTCTGCCCTGTCAATTCTAGCATCCAGTTGTTGGATAGAGTTTGCAGATGTATTGAAGACTAAGGTGACAGCGTCTATACTGTGAATGACTGATGCAAACATTTCCCTGATAGAAGGCTCTTCACCTTCTTTAGTGGAGTGTGCCATGCAGCCTGACAGATGTGGGTCATCTGGCTGTAAGAAACAATATCTCAGCGGTCCTACATCGTACACTCTTGTTTTTCAAGTTGGAGGTAGGAAATCACTTCCAATTATCGTTAGTGTAGAGTTTCCCCTCGGGGTCAACTATTTGCAGGTAAATATCGGGTTCTAGGCTCTGGACACTTAGAGCTATTAATCAAAGTTGCCATCTTGGTTGCTGGTTGGCCATGCCCCCTCCCCCGAGCACCAGCAAATACATCTTTAACTAAAACAAAGATGTACGTAAAAAGATGTTTATAAGACATACTAAAAGAAAAAGAGAAACCCAAGGAAGATGGAGCAATCATTTTGAGCAACACTTTGGATTAATTCCAAATGAAGATCTATCATCTGACAAACAACAGCTATAGACAAACTCCAGGCAGTTGAAACAACTATTAAAGATTCTCAAACTCTGCTTTACTCCCAAGTTCCTATGAAAGAAATTAGAGAGGAACTTAAAAAATGTAAGCAGGAAAGGCACTTGGGGCTGACATGATATTCACTGAAATGCTAACATTTAGCAATAGGAAGCTGTAGTAAGCTATATTAAAATGATTGAATTTAATCTTTCATTCAGGATATTTTCCTGAGATGTCATCTGAGGGTCTCATTACACCTATTTATAAAAAAGGCTATTGACTCAACCCAAATAACTACAGAGGGGTTTGTGTAAGTAGTAACTTGGCCAAATTATTTTGTGGTATTATAAATCAGAGAATCATAAATTAAATTAGAGATAAACATAGTCTCCATAGAAATCAGATATAGTATGTTTTCTTCCCAATCACAGAACTATGGACTGTATTTATATCACACAAACCCTAATAAACAAAAATGTACTTTAGTTAATACCAACAACAGAAACTATCTGCCTGCATTGTAGACTTCCAAAAGGCATCTGATGCTATTTGGCATCTGGTCTTTTTCTAAAACTCTAATAAAATGTAATAGGTGGAAATGCATATGTTAAGAGTAAAGGAATGTAGTCTGATATTAAAGATGATGGGAAATGAGTTTTACATCGCTAACTACACTCCCATTTTCCTTTCCATGCCAGTTATGAATTCTGATATGCTTTGACCAATTTTTGATAAATATTCAAACTTTGACATGCCTTCAGATCTAAATACAGGTACACTCTCCTCACCATCTACTACTCTTTTTCATATTTCTAAGACATTTTATGAGCACAATAACAACACTTCATGCTATTCATCTGAATGGCCTGGAATGTTGTTACTGATGTCAAAGAATGTTCAGGCAGTATGAAAACAGACAGCAGCAACTGCTAAGGAGAGAGGGATTCAGGATAATTACAAAGGTAACAAATCAGATTATTAATTCAACATAAAAGGTCAAAAACATATCAGAATATGGGGAAGACACCAAAAGGATGACATGGGGGCCTCTAGAGATGTATAAAAACTGTTTCCTATCACCTTTAAATACTGTGTAAAACTAAATAACGTGAAAACATAATCCTTTCAACTGAAATGTGGAGTGAGGCAAGGGCATTGTCTTAGCCCAATACTCTTTAATTTATACATCAATGATCTAGCAAAAAATCTAGAAGACTCTGTGGGCTGAAGGTTGATGTTAGGAGATGCTAAAGTGAATTTCCTCCTTCACGCTGATGACTTGGTTCTTCAGTCATCAACAAAATGGGGCCTGCATGGGAGCCTAATTGTACTAGAAAATGATTGCAACACATGATCACTGAAATTAAACCTAAATAAGACTAAAATTATCACCATCCAGAACAAAGTCAGAAAATATATAGTAAGTAATACAAATTCAGTTTTAGTGGTGAGGTCTTTGAAAATACAATCAGTTATCATTACTTAGGTATAATAATAAGTGCCACAAGAAGTTTTAAAGAGGCAGTGAAGGCCCTGAAAGAAAAGTCACCCTCATTTTATGTTATAAGAACTAAATTCTATTACATGAATCTGCCTGTTAAGCTGTGGACGAAGTTATTTGTGTTATTTAACCTAATCTTCTATACAGAAGTGAAATCTGGTATCCAGATTTGAGCTAGGAATATAATAAATGTGACGCAACACAAACTGAGATTATACATGCATTATTTTGTAAGCATATCCTATAAGTTCATGGAAGTACAGTAAATTAAATAATGCCTGTAGAGCAGAGCTAGGGCAATACCCATTACATAGAAAACAAAGGAGTTTGGTGGTGCGACACAGGTAGCTTGCAGCTGGTGTCATACTACAGAGGGAGCTCACCCTCCAAACATTGATACAGACAAAAGGTTTTGAATGGCACTCCAATACTCACAAAATTGCAATAAACACCAATTTATACGTCAAAGTTTTTTATTGAAGTATTCTTTGGGTAATCAGACAGTTCATGGTCAAGTCCCAGCACTTTCAATTCAATTCAATTTATTTATTTCACCAGGAAAAAGGCTCCATTGAGCAAGCTCATTTGCAAGGAGTTCTTGCATAGGACATATGTTGTATATACAGTACAATGAACAGTGAAAAACAAGTACAGAAAAGCATAGCACAGTAGTAAGAACATAAGTAAAACATAATGAAAGTACCAGTACAACTTGAGAATAAAATTAGAGAAAGACTACTTCTACAGCTTGATAACAGGGATATGCTAACAGTGCAATTTACCAATTATTACTTGCCTAGTTGTGCTCTCTGGGATAATTAGATTTAAGATGTCAGCTAAAACAACTTTGTAATTTATTATGGCACCCTCTTGATAAGCTCGTTTCTGATTTAGTGCATCTTATCTACAAGTGCAAACTTCTGGGCAGTATCTATTGACTAGAGATTTAAAGTGCTGTCTCCCCACCAAGGAGCTAAGCTTAAGTGTGTCCTGTAACTTATTCCAGGCAACCAGTACAATGGTGCTGATGGCAGATGCACCGAACTGTGTAGAGTATTGTGGTATATCTAGAAGGAGGATATTGCTCTTCCTTAATGCATAGGAGCAGGCAGTCCTTCTGTAGATCTCTAGGATATATTTCAGAAGGTCATGGGCTAGTACCTTGTGAGCCCTTGTAAAGATGCTGTGTAGCCTTCTTTTTGCCAAAGAAGTCTGCCTCACTGCTGTACATAGATTGCAGTGTTGTGTTAATGGTGATAGGTTTGTAACGAATCTGAGAGACCTCTGGTATAGTACTTCAAGTTTGCTTAGACAAGCAACAGTACAGCCACTATATATAATATCTGCATAGTCTATTATAGGCATGAAAGTTGCTTGCAATTTTAATTTGATGTCCAGTGGGAAGCAATGCCAGTTTCTGAAGCAAAAGCCTAGTCTGGTTCTTAGCTTTTTACAGACTGCATTTATTTATTTTATTTTATTTATTTATTTATTTAGACAGCAGTTTGGAAAACCTTTGAGCCATAGGCTTATTTACAAAGGTACCTTGTCACAGTAAGACAAACGAAAATACACAGTATAACAGTATAACACAGTATAACAGTAACTTAAGACATAGATACAAACAAGCTGGTACAGGTAGGATTGATGCAAACAATTCCAGAGTTATGTTGTCCTTAGCAGCTTAGTAGTAAGCTTTGTCATTAGTATTAGTCTGGCTTTGACTAGTGGCAATTACAGCTTGGTGTTAACAAGGTGGTTCCGTGGGGCGTTTTGAAGCAAGATATAGTTGGAGCCTGGAGATGGAGGGGCAGTGTGTTGAACCAGGAGGGGGCCCTAAAGCTGAAGGCTCTTTGGCCGTGAGAGGTCCTAGCTCTAGGGATAACAAGAGAGGTTTTCCCAGAGGTCCAAGTATGAACTAGTGGGACAGAGCGGCGGATGGTGGTGGTCAATCCTGGTGGGGATAGCCCAAGGAGGGTCTTTTTTGTAAGGGTACAGGTCAGATATTTGAGGCGCTCATCAAGATCAAGTACCAGCACTTTAGCGTACAGTAGACAGGTGTGTGTTAGCCTAGGTGCCCCAGTAATTAACCTGCAGGCCTTATTCAGAGTAGTGCAAATTTTATGGAGTGCGGTCCGATCAGCAGCACCATACACTGGCAGTTTATAGTCCACTAGGGACAGGATAGAGGAGGTGACTGCGAGTCGAAGAGCCTCCGGGGGAGGCAGTGTTTATACCAATGTAAGATGCCCAATCGGATATTAGTGGTAGTGGCTAGGGCAGCGATGTGTCCATGGAAGGAGAGGGAGGGGTCAAAATGGATCCCTAGGTATTTATAGGAGCAAACTTGTTTGAGTGGGAAAGAGGACCCAGAGTGAATGAGGAGTTTGAAGTTGCAGGACTTGTTTTGAGGATGAGTGAAGAACATGGTTTTGGTTTTTTTAAGATTTAGCACCAATCTATGTTCCTTGAACCAGCCCTCGGCTTCAGCGAAGGACTTCTGCAGCGAGTCCTGGAGGGCAATAGGGTTATGACTTGAGGCAAAGATGACTGCATCATCAGCATACAATAGAATGTTCCCCGAGCAAGAGCGTGAAAGGGTATTAAGGTAAAGGGAGAATAGTAAGGGGCCCAGAATGGAGCCCTGGGGAACCCCAGAAAAGATGGGACAGATGTGTGAACAGTGAATGATAGCTTGCTGTTACTCCACACTCCTAGGTTTTGGTATTTTTCTACTACCTCAAGATGTTCTCCAAGCAGAGTGATGATTGGTGGGGAGAGGGAAGGGGGTAAGCTTTGATTTTGCATTGGTAAACCACATAGCCTTAGTTTTACTGGTATTAAGTAGAAGTTTTGTGTGAAATAGGTTCTTTTGTAGTTCATTAACACTTTGGTCCTACAATAGGGCTTTCATCAGGGAGTGTGTCTTACAGCCTAAACCTCCACCTTTTAAGTCAAACATTTAAAGAAACAACCACACAATTTAACAAACTCTAGTCAGAGCCGATACGGCTGTGCTGAGCTCCTAGATAGATAGATAGATATTTTATTTATATAGCACCCATCTCCAGAGACTCTGGGTGCTGTACAATATGACACATATAACATATACCATGCAATAATACAAATACAAATAATACAAATCTAAAACTAACTACAAAAATATACAAAATATAGCTAAAAACAACAGCTTAACTAAACATCACACAATATACTATTTTTATAGAGCCTCTTCAGTTAAAAGCTTGATTAAATAGATATGATTTGAGGCCCTTCTTAAAGGCTTCCACGGTGGGAGCCTCCCTAAGATAACCTGGCAAGGAGTTCCACAGGGTAGACACAGCTGCTGCAAATGCCTGATCACCAGAATGCCACAGCCTAACCCTGGGAACTCCAAGGAGGCCACCCCTGGCAGAACAGAGAGCCTGGGCACAGCTGCGGCAGCATGGCTGACAGAGCACTGTACCAGTGGTCATGGAGCGGCGGCGACATCGGAGCTACTCATGGAGTGGCAGCGAGCTGTGACAGTTGCCATCCAAAAGATGGTGGCAGTGGCAACGCTGAGCATGCGCAATGCTTGCACATGCACTATGAAAGCAGAAGTGTGCCTATGAAGTAGTGCACCATGGGGAGGGGGAGATCATGCTGTGGAGGGGAGCTCCATCATGGAGGACAGCTGCTATACAGTAAGTACTGTCATAATGTTGCAGCAGCATTGTAGGAGAACACAGGGTTGCATTCCGGGGCCAACCCTCTGTTCTCTTACAGTGATGGCATAACATATGTGTAGCTCTGCCCATTCAGCCATAAAAATAAATTATCAAAGGGTCTATTGACCAAACTGAAAACACAGATTTCAAATTTTTATGTTTTTTATACAAAATTCATAAACAAAGAATGTATATTTTACTATGCCAATTCAAAATATTTTATCCACATGTTTATTTGTAGGGATTTACTTTATTGCCCACTTTGAGTTGGGTCTATTAGTTTTCAATATTCTGAGAAAAGAAAAAAAAGAGAAAGGAAAGGAACACGTGTAAAAGATGAATGGGAGTCTGGGGTTGGCTGAGGGAGGTCTAAAGGAAAGGAAGGGGCCCAGAACAAGATGACATTTAAGAAAAATTACAGAAATAAGGTGACAGCAACAGTTCGGGAGGGCAGGGGTATGTGAAAAAATGGGTGAACAAAGAAAAAAGACCCTTTAGACACCCTTTCACCAGCCCCCTACCCCCTCATCTTTTACACGAGTTCCTTTCCTTTCTCTTTTTCTTCCTTTTTTTTCTTTTCTCAGAATATTGAAAACTATTAGGCCCAACTCAAAGTGGGCAATAAAATAAAGCCCTTTAAATAAACAATATCAGCAAAATATTTTGAATGGGCATAGTAAGATATACATTCTTTGTTTATGAATTTTGTATAAAAAAAATTAACATTTGAAATGTGTGTTTTCAATTAGGTCAATAGACCCTTTAATAATATATTGTTAAATTATGTGGTTGTTTATTTAAATGTTTGACTTAAAAAGTGGTGGTTTAGGCTGTAAGACACACTGCTTGACAAAACCCCTATTGTAGGACTGAAGCACTGGGACTTGCACTGTAAACTGTCTGATTACTTGAAGAACACTTCAATAAAAAAATTGACATAGAAATTGGAGTTTGCTGTTGTTTTGTGAGTACTGGAGTGCCATTCAAAACATTTTGCCTGTATCAATACCCATTACTTCCAGCCATGGATAAAAGGGCTGTAAACTTTTGGTTACATACGAACCAGAGTGATAGAAAGCCATGTCAGTTTAAGACCATCAATAATCAACAGCAACATGAAGGATGCAAATCAGAACACCCGTTTCTGACAAAACATTACATCTAAGTAATAGTGAAATTAGTAATTTCCAGACAACTAATAGTGGTTTTCAAAATAAATGAGCTAATTGTATCTCAGAAATGATACATTATGCACTGGCAAACCCAGATCAAAATGCACAATAAGATGAAATGCTGTCAGTCACTAAGCAGAAATTTCACTATGGCTGGATACCTAAATGATATTAATAATGTGAAATACCAACAAATGATGACAAGATATAGTCAGTGACAATACATTTGAAATAGAACAAGGTGGACACAAACAGAATTGGAAACCAGAAGAAAACAGGCCACGTGAGTCAAACTGAAAATGAGATTTGTTTTCTTTTGCACTGTGCCAAATACACAGACAGCAGATATCACTATTTTACAAAGTTGTCTCAGAAAGATATTATATTCAACACATTGAATGAGGCTAAGATGAGTATTGAAGTTAGCTGCAGAGTATGCAACAATATATCACAATATCAGACATTTTGAGGCAACTACCTGCCCTCAACAGTATTCTGTTTGTTAGCTCAGTGATACCATTTTGATATGTGTTGTATGAATTAGATATAATGTAATATGCAATGCTTGTAGAGTAGGTATTAATGTTGTTAGTCTGTAATGGCTTTGGCAATATTCATATAATTGTCATGCTAATAAAGTATTATTGAACTGAATTTAATTGAATTGTGAGACAGAGAGAGAGAGAATATCCCTTTCATACAGGTATAGCACAATGATGTACTGCAGAGATAGATAGAGAGATACTTAATGTCCCTTTCATATAGGTATAGTACAGCACATTGCTTATAATGTACTGTCTACAAAGTGAAAAAGAGAGAAATACAGATGCAAACTATATAGCATCCTGTCAGCAGCTTCGAAATACAACATAGATGTATTAAAGTGTATTCTTGTATGTCCATATCTTCTGAATAGTTTGATATATAAGCTTTGGTGATAGCTGTATATCTTGTTATGCCAATAAAGGGTTTTCGAATTTGAATTGTGTGAGCGAGATTTCCCCTTTGTACAGATATAGTACAGTAATAATAATGTATACTGCCTACAAAGACAGGGAGAGGGGGAAGAGAGAGAGAGAGAGAATAGTAGTCATCACTCCCGTCCATAAAAGTGGTGACAGTTCCTCCCCAAGCAACTATCAACCTATTTCTATTCTCCCCCCATCACAAAAGCCCTAGAAAAAATAGTGGCAAACCAACTTACTGACTACCTTGCCACCCACAACATACTCTTCCAGAAGTAATATAGCTTCGGGTCGGGCCATAGTGCTACCACCACTCTCCTTGAGTTCTCTACCTTCCTACTCTCTGCCCTGAATAAAGGTCACCTTGCGGGCACCAATTTCTTCGACCTGTCAAATGCCTTTGACACAGTCAACCACTCACTACTGCTGGACACCCTTCTACAATCTGGTCTCTCCCAAGGACCCATTGACTGGTTCACTAGCTATTTAACTGCCAGATCCCAATGTGTCAAACTTAACAACAATCTCTCCAGTTCCCTCCCGGTCCACTCTGGGGTCTCACAGGGCTCCATCCTTGGTCCTCTACTTTTTAGCCTTTATCTCAACTCCCTTCCCAGCTCCTGCCCAAGAAACATCTTTCTCTGTGCTGATGATGCTGTCCTCTTTGCCTCTGACCGAAGCCCCACTGCCCTCCTATCTTCCCTCCAACATTCCTTCAATCAGATCGAGAGCTGGTTCACAGATAGAAAACTGGTCATCTACCTAAAAAAAAAAACAAATCTATGCTCTTTGCCCACCACCAAAGCAAACATAAAGGCTACCCCCTACAGGTCTCCTCCAGCTCTCTCCATCCCCTAGAACAAATATCCTCCTATAAATACCTGGGCATCCACTTTGACTCTGCCCTCACGTTCCACCATCACCACATCAGTACCCTCACAATGGCCACCAGTCCACAAATTGGTCTCCTCTATTGGCACAAGGACTGCCTTCCACCTGAAGCGCTTTGATTAGCCATCACCTCATCAATTCTCTATTTAGTCGACTATGGCCTGCTCATCTATAGCACAGCTGACAATACTGCTCTCAGCAAAATTAAATTTTCCATAAACAAGGCCTGTAGATTCCTGACTGGCACTAAACACTGCAGCCATTCCTGCACACTTTACTCCCTTGCAAATGTGCTTAATTTTGAAGAGAGGCTGAAATACCAGTCCTGCTTCATGGCCAAAAAAACATTCCTTGGTCTCACCCCTCCAGGTGTCACCTTCACTCTTTTCCCAGCCATCACCTCAGTCAATACTCACAGTGCCTCCAAATCCTCTCTCGTAGTCCCTAAGGTCAGAACCTCCCTAGCCCAAAGGACATTTGGCTACAGGTGCCCAACCTGGTTCAACTCTCTGCCCACTTCAGTAACTAGTCTTCCCAAGCTAGGACTATTTAAAGAGGCCCTCAGAAATCATATACCCTCTACTCACTCTTGCATGTGTACCTTCCAGTGAACCCAAGTGCACTGGGCCCCTTCTCTGTCACAACTCCTAGTCTATAACAATGGCTTCCTAGCCAGCTTAATCAGCCCTCAGTCTCAAAATTGGTCAACTGGCAAGTTTGATAATTGTCCTTAGCTACCTAGATATATAGGCCTGTAACCCCACCTGTATACAGTTTATAACAGTTCTTAAAATCCTGCTGTGTTCCTACTATATTTGTACCCTGTACCCCTGTATTGTTTATGTCTATAAGAAATGCTCATATGTAACTGACTGTACTTCTCTGTAACTCTGATGAGGAGCCTTTGGAAATGAGTCTCTGACTCAAAGGGTTGTAATTTTGAAGACTACAATAAATAAATAAAATAAATACCCCTTTCATAGAGGTATAGTGCAGCACAGCACAGTGCTAATAATGTTCTGTCTAAATGGAGACAGAGAAAATATCCCTTTTATACAGATACAGTACAGCACAGTGCTAATAATGTACTGTCTAGAGAGAGAGAGAGAGAGAAAGAGAGAGAGAGAGAGAGAGAGAGAGAGAATATCTCATTAATTCAGCTATATTACAGCACAGTGCTAATTAAGTACTATTGAGAGAGAAAATATTTTTTTGCAGATATAGTATAGTGCTAATAATGTACTGTTTACAATGAGGGAGTGAGAGAGAGTGAGACTATCCCTTTCATACAGATATAGTCCAGTACAGTCCTAATAATGAACCAATTGTACAGTCCATCATTTTTATGGTCAAACTTCCTTTTTACAGCTGCATAACAGAGTTATGCTGACCTATTGCTATTACGTACTAGAGAGAGGGGACTGCAGAGGCACATGACTGGATGCCTGGAATGTGTCCTTCCACCGTGGAGTTGAAACACATGTGGTCCTCTCCACTGACCACAGTGCTGCCCCCCCCCCCCACTGGCATACTATTTTCCTGCTCCATGCTCACTTCTGGTTCACTTCCAGATTCGATCGCCATCACTGTATTAATTTTTAAAATGTGACTTGTAATAAAACCATCCCTCACTGTTTTATTTTCTTCTTCAAACCTGTTAAAAAAAAAGCTGATCCCTTGCTGATCTGACCCCTGCAACCCCTACCTCCCACTCTCCGATCACCATCCCCGTTATATATGTGATGTTTCCCTGGAGTCTAGTGACACTCCCACCCTCTGATCACTGGCCTTGTGTTTGTGTAGTGTTTTCCTGGTGTCTAGTAGCATCCCCACCATCTGATTGCTGGCCACATATTTGTATACTGTAGTGTTTCCCTGGAGTTTAGTGGAACCTCCACCCTCTGATTGCTGGCCCCATATTTCTATAGGGTTTCTCTGGTGGCTAGCAGCATCAGCACACACTCTGATGATTGCCAGCCCTATATTTGTATAGGCTTTCCTTGGTGTCTAGTCTGGCATCTATCCTCTGATTGCCTGCCCTGTATTTGTATAATATTTCCCTGGGGTCTAGTGACTCCCCCCACCCTCCAGTTGTCATCCCCATATTTCTGCAGTGTTTCCCTGGTGTCTAGTGGCACCTCCCTCCAATTCCCATCCCCGTATTTTTATACCATTTCTCTAGTGTCTAGAGACACCCCCCCACCCTCTGATCCCCATCCCTCCATATGTTTCCCTGATGTCTAGTGGCACCCCCACCTTCCAATTCCCATCACCCTATAGGTTTCCTTGGTGTCTAGTGGCACCCCCTACCCTCCAATCCACATTTCCCCTATACGTTTTCCTTGTGTCTAGTGGCATCCGAACCCTCTGATCCCCATTTCCTTATACGTTTCCATGGTGTCTAGTGGCACCCCCAACCTCCAATCGCCATCCTGTGACCTGTAATTGAGAAAACCATCCCTCAGAGTTTTTTCTTTTTCCTCGCTCTTTAGACCTGTAAAAAAGAGAACAGTCCCTTGCTGATCTGATCCCTGTCTCCTCGAACTCCCACTCAGCACTCATCACCACACACCCCACGTACATCCCCCACCCACCCTCCGTCAGTTACCTGAACAGGTCACAGGGTGAAGATCCACTGTGACTGATGACATATCTTGCTGCTGGAACCAGCGACTGCAATATGAGAAACTAAGGTAAGTGCAATTCAATATATTTTGATGGGGTTTTCAACTTTGAGGCACAACTCTGGTATTATTCTGGCAAATTCTGGCAAACCCTTAGAAATATTCAAGGACATGCTTTGTCAGGTTCTCTCCCTACCAAGATCTTATATGAAGGATCCCTCATTACTGAGAAGGTAAAAATCCTTGACTGCTTTAACAATTCTTTTATTACCACAGGTATGACCTTTGATATTTAATCTGCGAATAACCTACTTACCCAGTTCTTAACACGAGGACCAGAAAGCCTTCCCCCTGTCCTCAGTACTCCTGTCACTGTTTTCTCCTTCCAACCGGTAACTTAAAAGGAAGTGGATGACCTGCTCCTTCAGCTGGATGCCAGAAAAAGTGCAGGAGCAGACCTCATTGGCCCTTTTTTCCTAAAGCTTGGTCACCAAGTGCTGACAGCTCCATTAACACACCTCTTTAATATGTCCCTCAGCTTGGGTAAACTTCCTTCTATCTGGAAGACTGCCCAAGTTTTACCACTCTTCAAATCAGGAGACCCCAGAGACCCAAATAACTACAGGCCAATCTCCTTACTCCCCACCCTATCAAAACTGCTGGAGAAATTAGTGAATTGCCAACTTAGAAACTATATGGATGTCTCAGATCTTCTAAACCCTGACAAATCAGGCTTTAGGCCATGCCATAGCACAATTACAGCTCTAGCTAAAGTCACAAACGATTGGCAGAGAGCTCTTGACTTAAAGAATCACGTATGCGTGGTATTCCATGACTTAAGCAAGGCCTTCAATACCGTCGACCATGCATTGCCCTTAGTTACTCTCCGCAACATTGGTCTGGATGCACCTTCCCCAAAATGGTTCTTATGCTACCTGGCACAGCAGATGTAGCAAGTAAAAGCAGTAGGAGATCTCTCCACTCTAAAACAGATTAACAGAGGCGTACCTCAAGGCTCCATCTTGGGGCCCTTACTTTTCTCACTTTATATTAATAACATCGACAGTGGAATCAAACTTTCCAGTGTACATCTCTTTGTAGATGACACGGTCCTTTACACTGCCCGGACTACTCCCAAAAGTGTCTGCTTGGACTTGCAAGCACATTTCCTTACACTGCAACAAAACCTCCTGAGTCAAAAGCTCTTACTGAATGCCAAAAAGACCAAGGTTATACTGTTATCCCCAATGACCAAGTCCATAAACTCCCTTAAGCATGACAATATTCCCAATATCACCACCCTACTTGGTGAGTTGCTCGACTATGTGACCAAGTTCAAGTACCTAGGTATGTGGATTGACATCAGACTTTCTTTTACTGATCGTATAGACAAGATCTCAAAAAAACTTAGACAGAGGCTCGGACTTTTTTTTAGAATCAAGCATCTGCTTACCCAGGAGGCCAGAAAAAGCTTAGTACAAACCACGTTTCTAGCTATCTTGGACTGTGCAGACTTCCTGTATGGCCAAGTCCCGAAAACCGCACTATCTAAGTTTGACACCCTTTATCATAGGGCCTTACGTTTCATCTCAGGTGCAGCACATAATACATATCACTGTGTACACTATTCCACAGTAGGATGGACCTCACTTACGTTCAAGAGGCAAAGGAACACTATATTATGGACCTATGGATTTATATCCAGGATGTTACCCTCCTACATTTCTGACTGTCTGCCCTCCTACACCTTATAAAACTATGCCTTGAGAAGCCATTTGTACATCTTACTATCTGGGCCTAAAGTCTTTTCCCATTTTGGCAGAGCCTCCTTCAGTTATGGGCTGCCCCAGCTGTGGAACAACATCCAGAAATCCATAAAATTGGTGCATCCTATTGGTTTAGCGGAATTCAAGTCACTGTTTTTGAGATACTTCTTGGAGCCTTGTCAATGCCTTCCCTGTCACTAAACTGTAGCCATACATTGCTATTCTTACAGTCAAACCTGTACACTTTCTATCCTGTCGTGAGACTTACCCTAAGCCATGTTCCTGGATTCATCCTTGCTTTCTACTTGCTGCTGAGCCCCCAGCTTGCACTGTCACTTGCATTAACTCTGCTCTACTAGAGCTATTAGTGTCTAAAAATCACTGGTTCGACACATTGGTGCTGACTTACTTCCACCTCCCTGCTGTACTGTTTACTGGGATGAGGCTTCACCTTATGACTGGGCCTCATTGATTATCCTTGTACCTTGTTTTTATTGCTATGTGTTGTATTACTATGCCCATTTGTGCTATATGTTCTGTTGTGTCACTGTATTATTTATTCTGTACCTACCAGGCCCTCCTTGAAAATGAGCTTGCTCAATGGAATTCCACATGGCTAAATAAAAATTGATTGATTGATTGGTCCTCCAATGTGGTTCCATTCAGGGTGTGGAAGGAGGGGAGATTGGGGAGCCTAGAGAGTCTCTGCCTGGTGCCAAAGGTCACAGAGGCTGTCTTCTTGGCATTAAGAAAAGGGTGATGGTTAGCAAACCAGATATGGATTTTGTTGAAATCGCACTGAAATCTGGATGTAACCTCAGCAGGACTTGAGCCAGAGGTATACAGGATGGTATCATTGGCATACATGTGGATGGAGGTGGAGGGGGAACAGGCTGAGGGTAGATCATTTAGGAAGATTGAGAATAGCAGGGGACCAAGTACCGAGCCCTGAGGTACTCCTGTGGTAATTGTGGGGGGGGGGGAGGTGGTGACACTGGAGAACCTTACTGATTGAGTTCAACCAGTGAGGTAGGCCCTGAACCAGTTTGTGGCAGAGGAAAATAGGCCTACTGGTGAGAGAGAGAGTTCAGGAGGAGGGAGTGGGAGACTGTGTAGAAAGCTTTGGCAAGAACGACAAAGATGGCTGAGGTGATAAGGCCATTGCCCATCCCAGTAAGGATTGAATCAGTGAGCCTGAGCAGGGAGGTGGTAGTGGTGGAGTGGTTTTTGCTGAAACCAGATTGAAAAAAGAGTGAAGAAGGAGGAATCAGTCAGATAGGGGGTACGCTAGGCAAGAACTAAGTGTTGTTGGAGTTTAGCAAAGGTAGAGAGGAGGGAGATGGAGTGGTACTTGCTAAGGCAAGAGAGGGCCCCTCCTTTAGGCAGGGGAGGATGACAGCATGTTTTCAAGAGGAAGGGACTATGCCTGAAGCAAAGGAGAGGTTTAGGATGAGGGAGAAGGCGTAAGTAATGGCAGGAGCAGAGAGATAAAGAAGCTTGGGATCCTGGTCATCAGGGGAGGAACCTTTTGAAAGGTTAATAGTAAGCAGAGCATTTACAGCATCAGCAGTGGTGTTGGTAGAGAAGGAAAAGGGGGAGGGGAATGGGTAGGTGGGGGGAGGCGTGAGCTGGGGGGAGAGAAATACAGGAGTGACTTTAGTAGCTCAGCAGCACATGTGGTGTAATAGGAGTTGAATTCCACTGCCACCGTATTTGGGTCAGCCAAAAGAGTGTTGTTTAGCCTAAGGACTGGCAGAGGAGGGTGGGATAGTGTAGTGAAATGGGCATGGACCACCTTCCAAAACTTAGGAGTTTTTATGTTTGTGAGGAAGGCTGAATTGAAGTAGTTGGACACGCTAATCTTGTAGCCTTAGTGCATGTGTTTCAGAGCCGGTGGTATGCTGCGAGGTTGCTGGGGGCTGTGGCAGGCGAGAAGTTCAGGAGTAATCCAGAGTAAGTGATTTCCCTGCACTCTGGAGTTTTTTAGAGGGGCAAAAGCATCCCGAATATTTAGAAATATGCCTTTAAAATAAGTGAAGGCCTGGTCCACCGAGGAAGAGGAGGTCAGGGGTGACCAGTCAGAGAGGGCGAGGCTGCACAGGAGGGGTATAGATTTAGTGAGTTAAAGGAACATAATTGGAGGGTTTTATGTGGGGATTTAGGCCTGTGGACTTTCCTGACTATGAAAATTGGGTTGTTGTCACTGAGGGCGTTGGGAAGAATACCGGATTTGATTATTCTGTGTGGGTGGGAGGTAATAGCCCAGTTGATCAGGGAGTGGTTTTGGGTCTTGTGGTTTAGGCAGGTGGGTTCTGAGATCAGCTGGGTGAGGTTTAGGGCACCAATTTTGTTGCGTGTTTTGGCAGATTTGGGGGACTGCCAGTTTAAATTGAAGTCTCCCAGAATGTGTAGTTCTCCGGAGTGGGACAGGGCAGTGATTGAGGTGATTAATTCAAGTGCAGTGCTTGGCTGGATGTTAGGGCAGCAGTAGATACCAGTTATGAAAATAGGAATGGTGAAGGGCAGGGTAGCTTGGATGGTTAAAGCATCGTGGGTTGCTGGATTGGGGGCCGAGTGTACTGTAAAATATTGTAGGGTGTTGAGTATATACATGGCCGCACCACCACCCCTTCCAGCCCGGTCTTGCCATTTGATGGAGTAGCCTGGAATTGAGACCGCAAGGTCTGGGACTGCAGCCTTTAACCATGTTTCTGTAACAATTAGTATGTCAGGTTTTAGACTGAGTGCCATAATTTGAAGGTCAGTTTTTAGGTGTAAGCTGCAGATGTTAAGGTGTAGGACCTTACGAACTTTAGGGAGGGCAGAGGAGGTGGAGGGAGAGGGGACAGATGTAGGATGGGGGCCTTGGGGGGAAGGGACAATAGGGCCAGGGTTAGGGTGTAAATCACCTGAAGATAGCAAGAGCAGGGCAATGATAAGGAAGTGAATCTTCTGGCATTTAAAGCATTTATGCGAGGGTAAGGGCACTTCATTAGACACGGCAGGGCAGCGGGGGGGAAAGAGAACATAAGATGAAGAATGGCAAGATTAGCAGACTTGGGGAAGAGGGAGGCCTGGGGGAGGATAGGGAAATGTAGCCAGTGGATGAGGAGGGGGTTGGGAGTAATAGTGAGGATGAAAATAGGAGCCTGAAGATATGGGGTATGGGTAGATGACAGGTTTATAGGTTCAGGGGGGTAATGTGTAAGGAAAGTGGGTAGGGGGAAGGTGAGAAGCAGAAAAAGAGGGAGGGTGGAGAGGGAGAGATTCATTTCAATGGTTGGAGAGTGAGAGTTTCTTTTCAGTGGATGGAGGAAGCAGGGGTTAGGCCAAGCCTGGAGAATTGGAGATTGGTGGGATAAAGTAAGTGGATTTGCTGAATGGGAGGAGAGTGAGGAGACAAGGAAATGCTACAGTTTGTCCATGTATTCTATGGAGAGGCTACAATGGTAGGTTTAGGGCTATTTGTCCCTCTAGTGGATAGAGAAAATAACCTGCAGAGAGGAAAGTAGATACTTAGTAATTTACACAGGGGTGGAGTAATGGGTGTTGAGACAGGGGGCTGTCGAGGCACCAGAGTTGGCGGCAAGAAGAAAGATTTAGAGTCAGGAGGAGAAGCAGAAATAGGAACAGGGCAGAGTACTTTTCTTAGTGACTTTAAAGCACTCTAACAATATTCAAACAGACTGTAATCACCTGCATGCAAAGACGCCAATGGCGGCACCTCCCAACACACTAGTTAGGCACTTAGAAGTCATACACAGTTAACAATAGTGACCAGGCAATAAATCACTACACTTATGGCTAAACAGTTCTTAACCCTTATTTACAAAGAGGAGTTCCTGAAAACAGCTTAGCAGAAACGATATAGTCACTCAGAGTACATACCATATGGATGTCAGAGACGGCTCCTCCTACACAGGTGCACAGACTATGAGATGGGGAATATACTGCACATTTAAATGGCACAGGAGATGGAGAGGATAGGTGGGCCAAAAACATCTGGGACTGCAGGACTTCAGGAGTGGGTCTCCTGAGGATTTAGGGCTTATTTTTTATAATGTTCTGTTGCAGGGGAAGGGCTAAATTAGGCAGAGTCTCTGCCCTCAGATCCCTGTCACTGCTCCGGTGGCTTCCGATAGAGGATTGGCTTCCAGCCAGTAGGTTCTGAGCTTTTGAGCTCAACGGTGAAGAAAATTCAAATTTTGGCTTCCAAATGTGGGCTGGCTGTTGCAGAGGTCCCCGTTTCATTTGGGAAAAAACCTCCAGGACTGCTGGACTTCAGAAGCTAGTCTCCTGAGGATTAAGGGTTTATTTTTAAAAAATAATAATGTTCTTTTGCAGGGGGAAGGCTAAATTAGGTAGAGTCTTTTCCCTCAGACCCCTGTCACTCCTCCGGTGGCTCCCAATAGAGGACCCTTGTTGGGGGTCAGGATTTCTTACTGATCCCATTTTACATTCATTTTACATTAATATTAGAATTACAATTAAGAACATTAAAAAAAAGTTAAATTTTTCCTGTATTTTGTTGTTTTGAATATGCACCTTGTAAAACATGATGCCACTCTGATGCTGAATGGAGAAAACCCAGGAAGAAAACACAGGCTGAAAATATTGCTGCAGAATTTCTGACTTACGCCCTTTCTATCTTTTATGCTAGAATATGTTGGATTTTCCACCCCCAGTTCCTGATGATGATCCTCCTCTTAACTTCCCACACATTGCTCTGACCCACACACTGGCATCTTAATGTAGGTGCTTAGCACTGACTGCAAAGATGCAGAACTAGCAGCAGTTGGTGTGTGTTACAGGGCAGACAATTTGTTTTATTAATATAAAAAGAAACGAAAGTCAATTACAATAGGAGGATGCTGTATAAAAGCATTGTGCACCTGTACAATACTGAAGAGAACAGTACAGAGTGCATGGGGAATGGTTGTTGATCTTGACTTAGCCGACAGTCGCAAGAAGTAGGACAGGACAGAAAGCAGCAGGCAGTTGGCATTTGCAAATGGCGAGCTGTTTTTTTTTCTTAGCACTCTTAAACCTTGATTCTTGTCTGTTAGAAACAGGATTATTTTGGTTATCATCCCATTTTTGAATGTAATATTTTGCTGTCATGTACACCAATAAATATGAGTTTAAAAAGAAGAAATGGGACAGGTCAGTAAGTTCAAGTGTCAGGGACAGTGTTACCTTGTTTACATGCACATCATAATCTGGTCCTGACTCCTTTAAAACACGGATCGATTCTCCAATCCGCAATTCAACTGCCCACGTATACATGAGTGGAGATGCAAGGCGGTCCATTTCCCAACTCCTTTCAAAATAATCGATTGCATTGAAGCCAAATGCGCACTGCACGTAAACAAAAATCCTCAGTTCATCAGCTACTTGTGCATGTCCTTTAGTTACTGAATGCAGTGCACATGTCACAGGTCCTGCTCTTGAAGTTGTTCATGATGGAGACACAGCCTGCTGCCTAGCAACTGTACACCACAACTGTATGCATGTGTAATCATCTGACATTCCCCCTTCCTCATTTTAAATGGAAGTGCCATGTAAACAGAAATGGAGGTCCTTACCGAGCACAGCGCTGCTTGTAGATAGTACAGCTCTGTGACCCAATAAATAATCTCCATTCCTCGATGGCAGAAAAGGACATGCATGTAAATAAGGTAAGTGAACAGAATGTGGGAGAGAAGCGGCATGTGGGAATATATACAGATCATGGAGGACTCACTGAGAACCAGATGAAAAAACAGAAAGTGTTTTAGTGTTCAAAACTCTGACTGCTATTGACCGAGGGACAGGCGGAAGCAAGTGGCAGGTGGGTATCAGATCTCATCTGGTAGAAAAATGTTTGGAAATCAGTTTCCTTTGGCCACAGACACTGGGATTTGGAATTAAGCAGCTGTTGTGTATTGCAGGAAATTTTTATTTATTTATTTGTTTAGTGGATTTTGCAGGAAAGTCAGGATTTTAACTGATGGTCATTTGTTTGTTGGTATTTTGTTTGTCAGTATTTCAACCCTGTTGGGTTTCTGGTGTCAAGTTTCTTGTTGTCAGGGTTTTGATAGTTGGGATTTTGTTCAGATCCCTTAGAGAGATATCCACCCATTAGGAAAGGGGGAGACAATAGAGATATTTACTCTGAACTGTACCGCTGCCCTCCTATTTAACCCTTAAGAGGGCTTAAATGAGGACTGTGCTATGAACCGCTATTGGTAGGGTCCCAGCAGGGTCCACCATCAACATACACAAAGAACTGAGGAATATACATTGTAGCATTATTGGAATTTCCACATGAATTACTGGTCATCTGCTGGTCAGAATATTTTGTGGTAATAAGATAAATGTATCAAAAAGAAAAAGTCACTGTATCATCCACAGTGCAGGGTTGGCTTGAAAGACATTTAAAGATTGGGAGAAACTAGAGGATAGATTGAAGGAATTACTTAAAATAGAAGGGATATGATATTATGACATTAAGGGGTTAGAATTGCTGTCACCCCTCCCCGCAACTGGGGCCCACCATTGGCTCCTTAGAGTCCTCATTAGAGGATTTTTAATAATGATTTTAAGAAGGACAGAATGTAGAGAAATAATAACACATAAAACTACAGATAACAAAATTAGGTACACAAAAGGGAAATTTATCCCAGGGTGGGTGGCGGGGGGGGAGGGGTGCTGGCTGTATGATTCCTGTTGCAGGTTCTCTGTGGAAGATCTTTTTTCCCTGAGCCACAGGGGTTCATACATGCTGCCTGTTGTGTTTAGGCAGCTCCAGCAACACTGAGGCATGGAGTCAGTGTGACATCACTAGTGACGTCATGATCCCCCCACCCCAATGCAGTATTTATCTGTGGAGGTGCGGCCAGCAGCCTCTCACTACAAAGAGGGAGTTGGCAGGACTGTCTCACAGAATAAAATATGTGAGTACCCCTTTTTCAAACAAGTAGAGTTTACCAAAGCCTTTTGCCAAGATTAAAATGGAACATAAGCTGAAAACATTTATTTGTGGACAGAATTTATAAACGAATATGAAGACAAACAGGACAGCTAAAAACAGCAAAGACATTCAGCGGCACAGCAGCAGATAGGTGAGCATGAAAGGTCTATGTAGCAGAGACAAGAGACTGATAGCCAGTAGATAATTTATGCTTAAGGCACTTATAAGTTGGTTACAGAAAGCAAAGAAGAACATGTAGAGACTGTATAAAGAAAACCTATGAAGGGATCGCTTTTGAAACAAAGTTAGTAACCTTCTAATAACTTATTAGGTTGATAATAAAAGTGGAGAATATGTTAAGAAGTAAACAAGGAATGTTGTAACAGATAAAAGACCATTTATAGAAGGCAAAAGATAGAGTGGAATAAGAACAAAAAGAGTCGTGCATTACATATATTCCCCTAGATGGCTATAAGGATGTGGAGTGGAGACTGTAACCACAAAGTAAATATATAAAGTACAATCTCTTGAGGCGAGGGGTGCACTATGAAGGCATGTAATGAAAGAGATGAAAAATAGATGCTGAATGTAATTATGAATATGTTTTTACTAGAACAACACAGCTGGGCCTGAGGAAGTGGCGATGCCACAATCCATTGCCCGTTATTTGATGTGTGAGAAAATAAAGAAGACATTGTTAAATGGATATTGAGTGGAGTTCATCCGACTCATTTCAGACACTTTGGATTGGTACTTTCTGGATGCTCCAATGTTCAGAATATTGTTTATACCTTTTGGGGAACCTGATCCACATACCAGAGACTCTTATAACAGACAGTAAGCCGCAATTTGCCAGTGCAGAGTTTGGATTTTGAAAAGTGCTTTAGAAATAAATTTTGATTGATTGATTGAGACTAATGAGATGGTTGAGAGAGCAGTCCAAACAGTCAGATATTTACTGATGAAAGCCATGAAAGTCAAAAGAGACCCAACTATTGCACTGCTTGATTTGAGAAATACGCCTATCAAAGGCATGGGGTCCCGATCACAGTTGTTAATGGGATGTTGCACCAACACATAGCTTCCTACAAAGCCTGAACTTCTGAAACCTAAGGTTCCAGAAACAAGTGCACATGCTATGCTTGAGACTGCTCAGAGACAGCAACAGTGTTATTATAACAGACATGCACATTCCTTGCCTCAGCTGGTTCCAGGACAGCAGGTGCATATGTGCACTGGCCAACATGAATGGACCCCTGAATTTGTGGTATCACCTGCAGAGACATCCTGGTCCAGTTTTGTATCTGCCAATGGTAAGCACTGTTGGTGCAATCACCAAGACCTTTTGGGACCTCCAGCACCATAGTCCAGTCCACAGTGGGTGCCAATCCCCTCATCTTGCCAGGAGGGAGAGGAGAAAGAAATGGAAATTGAAGAGGAGAGTCATCCTGAGGGAGCAGCAGATGAAGATAGTATGCTGACAGCAGTGCGAGCAGCAATAATGGTGGTGCAGCCATGCCTGGACCCCAGCAAGAACCTGCCATCAGTGATGCCCCCAGTGATGGCACTTGTCCCAAGAAGCCTTCGTAGCCATTCATCAAGCCTCACTTAGTACAGTAGGGTTAGTGGGTGCCCAATTAAAATGCCTGTGCAATACAGGACTTAAAAGGAACTGGGACTAAAAAAGTAAAACCTTTTTTCTAAGTTACCATTTTATAGTTGTTTGGGGAAAACACTTAAAAGGGAATATGTGAGGATATAGTTAATATTGAACTTATGAATATTAATGATGCACATGTTACATGACATCATCTCCCTCTGAATGTCCTACAAATAGTGATTGGTGGGCTGTAACCCACCAGATTAAAACAGTTTGCTTAGCTGTATAGTGTAATGTTAAGCTGACTAGTAAAGTGTTGAAACTTAAGTATTCTGCCTCTGTGATTATTACAGGAGTCTTCCCATAGCACACAGCCCAAAGCACCCTGCACATCTGCTTCTGTTCACATATCAATGAAATCTTCTGCTTCCCTTGGGTCTGTAGCGGTCTCTCACTTCTTACGCCTGCATCAATATCATCATTTTGTAGCTGTATGGGCTCTGACCAGAGTTTGTTTATATATGCCCTACTATTTTGAATTCTACCCCTGTTTACTTACACCTTTATCAGGTTTAATTGCATTTGGCCATACATTGTCCTGATTTTGTGACCAAACAATGAAGCTTCTTTCATATTATGAGACCTGTAGGTTTGGATGAAGAAATTTGGACACACTGTATGCAGATAAAAAGCAATTGTATGTTATGCTGTGAATTACCTTTTAGCTAATTTGAAATGTGTATGTACTGTGTATATACCCTGTACCTCAATGATCATTGGTATGTGTGATTATTATTCATTGCTAGTTATATTAGATTTGTACAGATTACCAGGAACCCACTGAAAATGAGCCTCAGCTCACTGGGAAATGTTCCTTTTCATATTTTATGAATAAACTTACTGCTGCTGCTGTTAATATACTCTCTAGAGAAAGAGAGAGTGTGTGTGGGGGGGAGCAGAATATCTCTTTTGGACAAGTATAATGCAGCACAGTGCTAATAATATACTGTCTAATGAGTGCAGTGGCGGAGCTAGAGGGGGGCTGGGGGGTCGGTTGCCCCTCCTGGCTGCCCTAATGTGAGTAGTGGTGCCCCACCACCATCTTTATTCACTGTGCAGTGCCCATTGTGGAGCCCATGGTTGACTGAATGGCCCCCCCAGGCTCCCAAACCTGGCTCCGTCACATTATGAGTGGGTATGTATGTGTGTGAGAGAGATTTCACATTTTTATCAACTTCCTTCTAATTACAAATAGGAATGAAATAGCAACTTTTGCTGTGATATGGCTTCACACAATAGTGAAATAGAAAATCTAATACTTTTTTTTCTTCATAGGAATCATGATTACAGTTGAAAAGGAATCAGTCTGGTTATTAATGATGCTATTAAAATTTTCACAAAGTCAGCAAACAGTTCATTGACTAAAACAAAGGTGCACATAATATGGACATAACATGCAAATGCACATTATACATACTACTGTAAAAGGAAAAAAAAACACCCAAGAAAGCTGGTTTGATAGTCAGTTGGTGCAAATTTTTACATAAAAGGCTAACAACTCTTTCTTTTGTTCTATCTGAATATTTTCTTCTGGCCTTGCTCAGCCAGATATTTACTCTGGTTCCAGGGATGATCCCTAATCAGGCCTGTTGGTTCCCTGGCTTACTCCATGTCTCCACCACTAGTCAGTTTCCCTCATGCCTATTGCCCCTTATGGCAGGGACCTCAGAGTGAGAGTTATCCCCTCATAAGGCCTTGCTCAGCCAGATATTTACCCTGGTTTCAGGGATGATCCCTGATCAGGCCTGTTGGTTCTCTGGCTTGCTCCATGTCTCCACCGCTAGCCAGCTTCCCCCACACCTATTGCCCCTCATGGTAGAGACTCCAGAATGAGAGCTATCCCCTCCTAAAGCTTTGCTCAGCCAGATATTTACCCTGGTTCCAGGGATGATCCCTAATCAGGCCTGTTGGTTCTTCAGCTTATTTCATGTCTCCACTGCCAGCTGGCTCCCCCCACACCTATTGCCCCTCATGGCAGGGAACCCAGAATGAGAGCCTTCACCTCCTAAGGCAGCTCACTAAGTGAACTAGAAAACTGTGATGGAAGGCACTTGGACCCAGGGGAGCCAGAAAAGCCGGGGCAGTGCCATGTTTTTTTCCCATTTTTCTCCTCATCCTCCCTCCCTCCCCATGAAATGTACCAGTATCCCAGCCTCGGATGCATGCAGTGACATCCCTGTGGATGGAACAAGCTCCTCTGTTGTGGCACTGGGTGTGCAGCACCAGCTCTCCCTGACCACAGCAAACTGTCTAGTGGTAGCTGTTGCAGTCAGGCCCATCCCCAGGGCAGCATCCTGAATTGTCTTTCAAAGTCAGGTCACCTGGGTGGCAGCACTACGCACTGCTGCTGGGCCACTAGGGTGGCCACTATAACTCTTTCTTATCAGATACACAGTGACCCTCGCAACAGCACTCTAAAAGGTAACACAATACTTTACAACAAATTTAAATCACTTGCCAGATGGATAAAAGAAATATATGCAAACAATACATTATCGGAGACTGAGGAAGCTTCTGATACCGACTGTTTTTTGAATAAATAAAGCACGTATTTAACAATCTGAAGTGGCACGATATGGAGAGATCATTTTAAGCAACACTTTAGAGAAATTCCAAATGATGATCTATTATCAAAACACACAATTAAAAATACATTTCTTGCACTTGAAACAGCTATTAAACAACTGCTAAAGATTAGCAAATTCCTATTGACTCGTGTATTTCATAGAAAGAAATTAATGAAGAACTTAGAAAAAAATTAGACCAGCAAAATCACTTGGGGCAGACATGATAATGAAATACTGACATTTATCAATATGAAGTTACAGGAAGATATATTAAAATTATTTAAGTTTCGTCTTTCAATAAGGATATTTTCCAGAAATATTGCCTGAAGATCTCGTTATAGCTATTTATAAAAGTGGCCATCGACTCAACCCAAATAACTACTGGGGGATTTGAGTAAGTAATAACTTTGGCAAATTATTTGGTGGTATTATAAATAAGAGAATAATAACTCTCCTAAGAGTTAAAGATAGTGGCCCAGATATTCAAAAGGGTTGCGCATGCGCAACTCCAAAAATGCGCCATTCTGCGATATTCAGAAGGGGCCAGTTGCGCCACCAAAAACATGCTGAGCAACAGTGCAATGGAAATGAAGGCATGCGCAACCGAAGGGGGCGGGTCCATGCATAAAGTGCGCAATGCGATAATCGAACACTTGCGCAATGCGCAAGAGTGGCTCAGCCGGAAGTTGCACAGTAGCGGAATTGAGCCAAAATAAAAAGGCTCAAGGAAGTGGCGCAAGAACCCTAGCAGGCCGCAAACTGGGAGAGAGAGAGAGAGAGACAGGAGCTGGAAGGGCAGAGAGGGACAGTGGGTCCAGGAGGACAGAGAGGCCAGTGGGGGGTGCCCGGTGCAGTGGAAGCAGCAGTGGGGGCAGCGGGGGTAACACAGGAACAGCAGCCGGGGGGGGCAGAAGCCAGGAGATGGACAGTGCCAGCTTCCACATGGAAGCTGTAATGAGGGGTGAGACACCATGCTGCAGGGGGCGTGGCGCGGAGGGGCCCGGCCGGTATGCCCCGACAGGCGTTGTCGTGCCCGCATCAGCTTCGAGCTGTACACAGATGTCGAGATTGTGGGCCAGTACCGCCTGAACAGGGCAATACTGAGACGGCTCTGCGAGCTGTGCAGTGATGTGATGCAGGCACCCTCACGACGGAGTCATGCTCTGTCTGTGGAGACCAAGGTGACAGCCTGCATGTGCCTGCTCACCACGGGCACCTTCCAGAGGCCAACAGGGGACACCACACAGTCGGCCATGTCACGCATCCTCACCCAATTCCTCAGCGCACTGCTGCTTCATGCTGCGGAGTACATCCATTTCCCCAGCACCGCGGCAGAGCGTACAACAAACATGCAGGAGTTCCACAGGGTACGCCTATGCCTGGCGTGCTAGGGGGCCATAGACTGCACCCATGTGGCCATTCGCCGCCACCTGGCCCCGGCGGCCAGGCATATCAGAACCGAAGGGGTTTTCCAGTGTCAACTGCCAGGTGGTGTGTGATGCCACTGGGTGCATTATCAATGTCTGTGCCACACACCTGGTGGAGCACATGATGCCTTCATATGGCACCAGTCTACACTGTGCCATCGATTCGAGAGTAGGGACATCCCACAGGGTCATCTAGTGGGTGAGTACATGTATGGAATGCAAACTCTGGGCAAGGGTGGGAATGACACAGGTGCCATGGTAGTGGCACACAAGGATATGGGCAATATGGACCTGACATGACACTGATCTCCACTATCTCCACACAGGTGACTGCGGATACCCACTCCGTCCCTGGCTGCTCACACCGTACCCGCGCCCCACGACCCCAGCGCAGCAATGCTTCAATGAGGCACATGCCGCAACACGTAACATCATAGAGCGGGTGTTTGGGATGCTCAAGGCACGCTTCCGATGCCTGGACACCTCCGGCGGAGCCCTACAGTACAGCCCCCAAAAGGCCTGTGGGATATTCCTGGCCTGTTGCATCCTGCACAACATGGCCAAAGACCATGGGATAGCCGTACAGGTCCAAGAGGGGGACAGCGATGGGGACACCAGTGGCGCCGGTGATGTTGGTGATGAGCAGCCCCCCCTAGGACGGAGGGACCCCCGACTGACCCGGCAGGCCCAGCTGCACCGGGACACCATTGCAGAAGAGCACTCGCCCAACACAAGTAAGTCAGGGGACATGTGCAGGCAACACTGCTCAGCAAACCACAGGCACACAGGGGAACACACCGTGCATGAAGGTCAGGAGTTGAAGGTTCCAGGCATACCAACACACCATCAGAGAGGGGTGAGCACTCATATGGACACACACACCACCAGGCAGCGTACATGGGCAGCAGCACAGCACTCGGAAATGACATTGCCAACACACAGCACCACCAACCACCCCACCACCTGGACTGTCCACGACGTGTGTCAGGACCTGGGCACCTTGCACCTTGGTGTACAGTGCAATGCAGGCATCATCATGCACACGCACCTGTGGACAGCAGTTGGGAGAGTGTGCAGGTGGTCCGTGTGCCAGTGTGGTGAGCAGAGCACCCAGCAGTGCACTGCCCACCATGACACACATTGCACACAGGGCAGCACCAGACAGGGCCTGCACTGGGAGACAGCTCAGTCAGGTAGCACTGTCCCAAGGCCACCACAGATGCATGGGCAGCCCTGCTGTGGCCCAGCAGCACTGGCAGGCTGAGCAGGGGCCACATCGGGTGGCGCTGGTGCACCACCAGGGGTCCCACTGCACGAACGCGACCTTGCCCACACAGGGGTCTGCATCCTGCCAAACAAACTTGCACCAGGGGTGCTCGGGATGCCCACAGCAGAACCCGGCATCAACAGGCCTGGTGTCACACAACACCGGGAATGGGGAGTGGAGAGCGCACTGTGTGGGGTGTGTGGTACAGGGGCACCTGACAGTGTGGCCAATGCATCCGCGACAGAGACCACTGCCTGGGTCAGCCTGTCAATGGCAGCGGTCACATCCATCCGCATAAGGACCAGCTCGGCTCGGTCCTGAGCACACTCCCTGCTATGCTGCTCCACGGACACAGACAGTGCCTCCACGGACCTTGCAACCCGCCCCTGCAGCTGTACCGAGTCCTGCAGCAGGTGGGTGTGTGCATCCAATGGGTACTGTGCCCCAATGGCATCTTGACCCCCAGGGTGTGGACGGTCCTGGTGCACAGCCCCCCTTGAGGGTGGGCGCTGTTCGCCAGGACCAGGTATGGGCAGATCAAAGGGTGGTGGACATGTGCCACTGCTTGACACTGTACCCCCAGACCTGGTGTGTGACTGCTGCCGCCCCTCAACTGCTGAGCCCCAGGTCCACCTGTTCCACCTCCATGCTGACAACAGTGCCAGACACCTGCACAGCCACCGGTGCTGCACGGTGCTGACAGGCACAGCCTGGGACTGTGCCAGCATGCTAGTTCACAGTGTGAACCAGGAAGGCCCAGGGGCATGTGCTGGCCTGCCATGTGTCCGTCATGGGACACACACCTATCACTGCCCATTGCAGGCCTGCTATCATCAATGGTGCAGGTGTGCCACTGCCATAGGCACAGCATGCTGGCATACCTGCATGCCAGACTGCTGTGACACAGGCTGTGCACCCCTGCACCTGTATCACTGACACGGAGTTGTTGGCCCAGCGTGCATGCTGCTGCAGTGCCTGCAGGCTGGTGGCGGAGGTGGATGGTCCCTCTCCATGTCCAGCAGGTCTGCATCACTGTCTGGACCCACCACCACCACCGTCTCCTGAAGACTAACAGGATCTGTAACAGAAAGAGAGTACATGTGAGTGCATGTGAACAACAGCCCCCCCAAAAAACACCACCATGTCATACCGTGCAGTGATGGGCTTCCACCTGTCTGGAATACTCCGCCTGGTACACCCACAATGGCACTCAGCTGCATGGCCATGACCAGTGTCTCCTCTGTAGGGGTCAGCTGCAACACCACTGGTGGGCCCCCACCAGTGCCAGCACATGCCGCCCTGAAGGCTGCCACCGTCTCCTTCAGCCTCCTGCGGTCAGTCCCCATCTTCTTCTTGCATTCCTGCACGGAGCACTGGTGGCTTCTGTGCAGGTTGATGGCCTGAGCTACCCCCTCCCATGCAGTTGCATGTTCCTGAGGGGTGCCCCTCCGTCCACTCACTAGTGTCTCATCCTCCAGATAGGCCTGGAAGAGGGCCTCCATCTCTGCCGCGGTGAAGTTCAGCCTCCTCTATGCCCACCCGTCCACACCTCAGCTTGGCTCTGGTCAGTCATGGTGATCTGTATGGGTGAAGTGGACACCTGTCACTGTGCAGTCGACAGCATTTCCCCATGAGCATAGCGCTGCCCGGCCCGGGGGCGAAGCCCCACGTTTCCTCTCCGCATGGCAGATACTGATAGAAAGGGTGCCCTTTGTCCCTTTCTAAGTGCCCTTTTCATGCTCAGCCCCCTCAGCCTTTATCATCCTCTGCCCATGAGCATTGTCCTGAGCATCACACAGCATGTAACTCACCTCTCACCTGCAGTAACCAAATCTGGCCAGCACAACCCACTGTCGCATTTTTATAGTGCAACACATGCAAATGAGGTGTCGCGCAACTTTAATGACATGCTAATCGCGCCACTGCACCTTTGAATGGCTGATCGCATGATTTGCATATGTCGGCTGAATATCACATATTTGCTCTTTGCGCAATACGGAAGGTCCGGGTGAGCCAATGGCGCAGGTTTGTGGCTGTGTGCCACACTGCATTGCGGATGCCCAGACAGCTTACGCATGCGTCTATCATGCTGCAGACCTGCTGAGCGCGATAGGTGATTCAGGCCATGGCCACCATTGTACCAGTGGCGCAACAGCACTGGGCACTATATGGCGCTGTGGCACTACTGTGCGATAGTCCACTGTGGCACTGGTGTGCAACAGCGATGCGCGAGGATGCCTATCGTCCGATGGCGCTGTAGCTTGCATCATTGCCGTGACCTTGTGTATGCCCTCTGACCCCTGGCACTGTTGGCATGCCATGTGTATGTCCCTATTGGGCTGTCTGGTGACAACACCATGTGAAAATATTGGCGCTGTTCGAACAGCGCGATTGGAGCCTGTGGTGGTCTATTGCGCAACAACTCCACGTGGGGTTATGGCGCAGCGGGGCGCCATATTGCCTGCTGTAAAGTTGGTGCCATGGCTAGGAGGAGGGCGGTGTCCTGGAGCCAGATTGAAGTGGCCAACCTGGTGGCCCTAGTTGAGCCACACTATGATGGCCTGTATGGTGAGGCACCCCTCACCAGTGCCAGGACTCAGCTGTGGCAGCAAGTGGCCACTGACCTGGTGGAGATCACTGGACGGGACTGGTCTGCTGAGCAGTGCTGGCACCGGTACAGTGACCTCCGCCCGAGGGAGCCAGAACTTTTGTTGCGGCTGCGGTCGCATGCCAGGTGGGGCGTAGTGCCTAGCTAGGTGAGTGTACCATCTATGCACTTATATTCTCTGTAGGGGTGTGTGTGCTTGGTGGCTGTGCATAGTGCCGCTCGACACGGTTGGCTGTGTCAGTGTGTAGCCAGCGATGGATGGTTATGGCTGTGTGGGCAGGCACTCTCACTGGGGCAGGGGCACTCTGCTTTTGAGTCACACTGATGTTTGTCTCAACATATGTCTCCCACAGGCCGGAATCTGAGGACACAGGGCGACGGTGACATGGGCCGTGCCAGGGCCCCGGTGCCGGGGGATGTTGTGCCCCAGCAGCAGCAGCAGCAGCAGCAGCAGCAGCAGCAGCATCAGCAGCAGCAGCGGCAGAGCCAGCTGCTGGAGGAGTGTGAGTATCATTACTTCATGGATGCTATTGCATGCTGGGGTGGGGGGCAAGACCACCAGCCATGCACAACACAACCATGCAGGAAGGGGAGGTCATAATTCCACTATACAAGACACTGGTGAGGCCCACCTGAGTACAGTGTACAGTTCTGGAGACTATACCTACGTATGGACATGGACTGGGTAGAGAGGGTTCAGAGGAGGGCAACACGGATGGTGCATGGATTGCATCACAAGTCCTATGATGACAGGTTGAGGAACTGAACATTGTACTCCCTGGAGGAAGGGAGGAGAGGGGATATGATGGGGACATACAAGTATCTTACAGAGGGAACAGAGTGCAGGAAAACACTATTTTAAGTGTAAAGATGTTCCAGGACTAGAGGCATGGGATGAAGTTGGAGGGGGGACGATTCAGAGGAAACATGAGAAAGAATTTCTTCACAGAACGGGTGGTGGACAAGTGGAACACCCTGCCAGAGGAAGTGGTGGGGGCTGACTTGGTCACGGGATTTAAGAATGCACGGGATAGACATAAAGGAATTCTGGAGGTCAGGGGTAAGGGGCAACAGACTTATAGGAAACAGAGTGAACTTACAAGCTCAAATGGGCAGACTGGGTGGGCCATAGGCCCTTATCTGCCGACACTGTCTATGTATCCATGTATGTAGGCACGACACAGGTGACATGCATCACTGTGCAGTATCAGCATGTCTGTGTATGCGTCACCGTGGTCCAGGCATGCACTGGGCACATAGCTGTGTAACTGGCATCGCACACGCTGCCACGCTACTGCCAGCCTAGTTTGTACCGTGATTGACGCGGCAGTGTGTGTGGGCGTGGTGCACATAGCTGGTGCCGCCTGTTTGTGATGGCCATGTGCATGTTCACTGTGGGTGGGTGTATGCCATCACAGGTGCGGGACATTGGCTATATGGCTTGCAGGTTGGGTGGTGTTCAGGGTTGTGGTCAGTCACAGCCATTGACTGTGTTCCCATTTTCCTAGGCCTTGAGGTTCTCAGGAGGTTGGCGCATGATGTCAGGCACCTCACACAAGTCAGCATTGAGAACCAGGAGATCCTGCAAGCCATCCGGCGACATGGACGTCAGCAGGGGCGGCACAGGATGGTGCACCAGCAGGGGGAGGACCAGGAGCCGGCTGGGCCATAGCCGACATTACCCTTCCCACTTCTCCCATCCCTACCACCCTGCCTTCCCTCTCCAAGTTTTTAATCCCTCCCCCTTGAACACCCCTTCCTTGTACCCGTCCCCCTTGTGAATAGTTTCTATTGTTGTTGTTATAATATGTTCAATATACATTTCTATTTTGATATATGAATACTGTGTTGGTCTCTGATTTGCAGCTGGCTATGGGTGCTCAGTTGCAGGTGTGTACATACCATCTGGGCTGGTATGGTCCTGGTGTGTGTGTGTGTGTGTGTGTGCATGTGTGTGCATGGGAGGTATCTCAGCAGGCAGTGACTTTCGAGTTGGTCTTGCCATCTGCTGCCACCCACTGCTGGTGCACAGGGTGTGTCTGGCTTGCAGGCTTCTGTGTTG
This sequence comes from Neoceratodus forsteri, assembly GCA_016271365.2. Lineage (NCBI taxonomy): Eukaryota > Metazoa > Chordata > Ceratodontiformes > Ceratodontidae > Neoceratodus > Neoceratodus forsteri. The sequence goes on along the minus strand of CM028133.1, from coordinate 948,683,320 downwards.
CGGGGCTGGCGAGTGCTGGGGGACTGCATGGTTTCCTGCAGTGCCAGTCACTGCACATGGGTGGTGTCTTGGGGTCACAGTGCAGGTGTGCTGTGCATAGGGGGCTGATGTGCACTGTGGTTGTCAACCCCCTGTGTGTGGCACTCTCCGCCTGCCAGTGGTTGTGCTGGGGTGTCATGGCTCTGCTATGCTTTGTTGGCTTGTCCCCATGGGCACGTGGATCATCCGTCCCACCCCAGTGATGCTGTGCTTGGGGTGTGCAGGTGTGGTGTGGGTTCTGCAGTGTGTTCCTGTGCCCATGTGTGGCATGGCTGGCGGTGGGCTCCAGCCTGCCTCCCTGGATGTGCAGTTCCATTGCTCTGGGGGGCTGTGCTTGCATTATGGCAGCTCTGGAATGCTCAGCTGAGCTTCTCTGGTTGCTCCATAGTGCAACATTTTGGCTCAGCTTCTCCTTCCTGGTTGCGCGATGGCACAGTATGTGCAATATTCAGACGTTGGTTGCTTGCGCAATTTGCTCTGCTCCATGTTTGAATATCGCACCTGTTGCGCATTTGCGCAACTGGTTTGTGCTTGCTCCTGCTGTTGCGCTACTTTTGAGTGCAGTTTGAATATCTGGGCCAGTCTGTATAGAAATCAAATAAGATTTTTTCCTAATCACAGAACTACAGCCCATAGGCTTGATTTTCAAAAGGGCCCATAGATCAATGCAAGCTGAGGCAAATGGCAGTGTGTATTGAAGGCTGGTACACCAAGGACCCTGCACTAGATTCTGGTACATGAGGGGTCCTGATGCCAAAGTCCACACTGATGCTGCAACTGCTTCTATGTGCCAAATACACGGCACTTGGGAGAGGTTTAACAGAGACTGCCACATGTGGGCAATAAAGGTCTCTCATGCAACAAAGCTGCAGCATGATAGACTCCAATGGTGGGAGACACAGATGCTCATACAGTAGTGGAGGAACACTGAGGGGATGGTGGATGAGGTGGGTACATGTACAATACTCAATACACATGCATGATCCTGACTGGCTCCCAGCTGGATCATGCTATGGCTCAACAGTGAGAGGCTGTTGTCCACTATACTGACCCTGTCATATCAGCAAGAACATTGAGAAGTCATGCAGAGTCCAACAGAACCATGACAGGTTGCCATCCTAGCAGGATTATATGATATAGGAGCATCGGACACTTGCAAGGTAGTAGGATGTGTACTCAGGGCTCCTAGAGACTGCCAGTAGCCACTTTCCCTATGGATGCATAGCATGCACAGTCCCCACTGTATGCAATACCCCACCTGTTTCCAAGGATAAGCTTTACCTTGATGCCAAGTCATGCACTGTGTCCCAGACTTGCCAGCCTGAAGCATGTTCCCCAGATGTCCCACATGCACAGTGTTTCTGACAATGTGCCAGGCAGAATGTGTGAACAGTGGGCTCAAGATTCCCTTGGCAGCTGATCAAACAGGCAGGCACAGTACTGCCTCCCACCCAGCAGTGTCTAATGGAGTGGTGCACAGGCTGTTAGACCAATTCTGACTGGTCTAACCACCAGCAGTTCCTGTGGCCATGGTGAGGGGGACTTTCAGAATCCCAAGACAGAGGATGCTGCAACACTGTGGTGGCACAAGCCCGTGTCCTGCCATGATGCAGCCATGTGTCCACCACAAGGATGGTGCAAGCATGGTTGGCGTAAGTGGTCCCCTGTTGGCCTAAGCATGTCTGTTTGATGCAAGCACTTTGTATCATTCCCAACCCTTTAAAAATTGAGCCCCATATTTATACCTTAGAAACCCTCATAAACAACTAGTTCCAACAGTGAAAAAATATGTACCTGTTAGACTTCTGAAAGACATTTAATTCTACTTAGCATACATGACTTTCTCTATAGCTTCTACAAAATGGAATAGGTGGAAAGATATTTTATGTGATTAAAAGAATTTACTGTGATAGTTACTGCAGTGCAAATCTAAATAACATGAGGATAGCATTCTTCCAACATAAATGTGAAGTGAGACAAGGTTATTGCCTTAGCCTAATACTCTTTATACATCACTGATCTAGTAACAATGCTATTCAATTTAATTCAATTCATTTTATTTTGTACAAAACATATGTATAGCCAGCACAAACTGAACAAACACAACACAATAAAAATACATATATAGATAAAATATAATATGCACACAATTAAAAAGACTTGCTTATTACACCATCTGAATGACTTTCCAGTTTATAACTGTATGAATAATAGTTCATAATTCATATTATTATGTTAGAAAATTCCCTACGTTATATAAAAAATTATTAAGTACCATTGTTATACTTAAGATTAACAGCCATAGTGGCCCTAGCAACAGAATACAATACTTGTATCTCCAATGAATTTAATAAATTTATAATAAATTATTTCTAAAGAGGGTTCAGAGGCTATATTTGCAGATAAGAGCCCAGTCATTTGTTTCTATGACTTTCTAATATGGGGTACACCAGCAATATGTGTAAAGTTGTCCATTTCGTTGAGCAGCCACTCTTACAGTCTAAGCCCTTCCTAAAAGTTTGCCAATCTAGGAAGCATGTTGGAGTACACATGTTTACATCCATTCTAACTAGAAATCAATTTAACATGAAGATAGTTCTGACAATGCATTAAATAGTACTCTTACTGTGTAATGGCTTAAGTTCTTTATAGAGTCAGAAATTATTTGTTGTGCTAGGTCTAGATATATCATATTGTTTGGAGATATCATTGATTCATTCTTTTGCTAAGAATTGAACAATGTTAATTCTCTCATTGTCCAAGGTGTAAAGATGGAGGTTAATCCACTATGTTTAAATTTAATGTTCAGTTCCTTGAGCCAGGTCATATGTTTTACAACCGTGGGTGTACCCTGCTCTGAAAAACAGCATGATTCCTGCCAAAAATGCATTAAGAAGATTAGTTTCATTTTTCATAAATCTGCAGCAATAATGTATTGTTCTAGTTAGAGCCATGTTTTGTATGGAGATCATCCCACATTCCACTCTTAAGAATATTACAGGTATCAATTGGGGAAGACCCAGAACTAATCTAAGATATAAGTTTTGTATGGGCTCCAAGAGGTTTAATGATTTATTAGGCCCCCAGATCTCAGCACCGTAAAGTAAACAAGCATTTATTTCCATTTCATATATTTTGAGCAATGCTAAAATTGAATTATAGACCAATTGCTTCACAAATCTATTACTAACTAAAACAGTTTGTCTTCCCTTTCACCTAGAAATATTGAAATGATTTTTCCAAACAGCAGATGTTGAGATATTAACTCCCAAATAGGTAAATGTATTTGCATCTTCTAGGTTATTACCTATAGCATTCCAGTTATATCTTATGGTTTTTTGCCTATAGAAAACCAAAATCTTATACTTTTCAATATTTGGTTCAAGTTTAAAGTTTAAATTTTCCCAGATAACTCAATATTCAGTCTTGGACACATTGTAAACACAGCCACGCCATATAATAAAATGTTAACATGGCTACCATTAATCCTTGGAGCATCCATTTGTACTTAATCAAGATTCTAACACAATATGATCCACTTGTTAAGGGACAGTCCTGTTTTACTGTCTTACTGTGGCCAGTGCTGTCTGATAGATTTCCATCTATACTGTAGTGGATTTTAATGTTAGTACCCTTGTGTAATCTCTGCAGAAGTGCCACTAGTCTTCTTTCAGTATCCCATTTAATAAGAATGTCCCACAATATCATTCTGTCCACACTACCAGTGGCTGCTTTGATATCAATAAAAGTAAGGTCTAACCCATTTCCATTGTTTGCTTTATTTTCATCTAGTGTAGAGTAGTTTTTTTCTGAACCTGAATTGTCTGTTACTCAATATGTTGTTCTGTTATAACCGTAAACTAAGTTTTTCTGATAGTATTTGAGAGAAACAGTATACAAATATACACTGAAGAGTAATTGGACTGTAGTTGCTTGGAATTTTCCTTGACCCTTTTTTGGAAAATTAGTACACTCTCTACAGTCAACCATGACTCAGGGATTGGGGTGGGCAAAATAGCCAAAATTCGCTTTGTGAATTAATTCACAAATTCTTTGGCATTCACAAAGTGTGAATTCACTGAATCTGCAAAGTTTTCAATGCCAAAGTTGCCTGCTTTTGGCAAATTTACCAGATTTTGCTGACAAAGAGGCCAGTTCCACATATAAAAATGGTCAATTCATGGTAAAAACATGTTTAGCAAAGTTGAAGTTTCAAGGGTCTGCAGAAACTTCATGAAGCAGCCAGCCCGGTGGCACTGAGGGTTGAGGTGCTGGATGCCACACCTCAGGTCACACCAGTGACCCGAGTTCAGCAACAGACTCAGGTCGCTCAGAGGTTGGCCGGGGTGAGGAAGGATCAAGTGTTCCCCGACAGTTCTCCTTCCTTGGGGGTGGGGGGACACAGCATCGTGCTGTAAACCAACATCCAGCGGAAGTTGGGGGTCAGCACAGGCACAATGCTCAGAAGAGGGTGAACCCATGCACAGGGTGTAAGACTGTCTCCACAGAGGTGGAGACAGTCACCCAGCCCATTGCACATGCATGGGTTTGGGGAGGAAAAAGCAGATGAAAAAGATGGAGGTGGCAGAAAAAAAAAGAAAAAAGAGAAACTTAATGAAGCTTTGTGGCCACTTCACTGGTGAAGTTTACATACACAATGGCCCAGATATTCAAAAGAGTTGAGCCATGCGCAATAGGGTTGCACCTGCGAAAGTCTGAAATTGCGCCATTCTGCAATATTCAGCAGGAGGCAGTTGTGCCCCCGGAATCATGCTGAGCAACAGCGCAATGATAATGAAGGCATGCGCAACCGAAGGGGGAGGAACCATGCATAAATGGCGCAGTGCGATATTCAACGACTTGCGCCATGCGCAATAAGGGAGCAAGCGGAAGTTGTGCCATAGTGGAAATGAGCCAAAATAAAAAGGAGCAAGGGAGAGGCGCAAGAATGCTACAGGGAAGCCACATGAGGCAGAACTCTAGCCAGACATACAGGGCAGGAGGCACAAACAGGGCAGGCCAGGGAAAGGGCAGTCTGAACAGCCAGGCACAGGGAAGATGTGGAGAGCCACACAGCACAGAGGCCAGTACAGGCAGGTGTACCCAGTGCAGGGGAAGTAGCAGCCAGGACAGCGTGGGGAATACAGCAACAGCTGCCAAGGGGGGTGAACACAAGCCAGGGACATGGCCAGTGCCACCTTCCAAATGGAGGCCGTTATGAGGGGAGTGAGAAGGTGGGCGGCAGGGGGGTATGGCCGTGGAAGGGCCCGTCGGCGGTATGCCCCCAACAGGCAGTACCGAGCCCGCACCAGCTTTGAGCTGTACACTGATACTGAGATTGTGGGCCAGTACCACCTGAATAGGGCAATTCTGAGGTGGCTCTGTGAGCTGTGCAGCGACATGATGCAGACACCCACACGATGGAGCCATGCCCTGTCAGCGGAGACTAAGGTAACAGCCTGCATGTGCTTGCTCACCATGGGTACCTTCCAGAGACCACCTGGGGACACCACAGGCATAACCCAGTCAGCCACATCACGCCACCTCACCCAATTCCTCAATGCACTGCTGCCACATGCTGCGGAGTACATCCATTTCCCCAGCACAGCGGCGGAGTGCACAGCAAACATACAGGAGTTCCACAGGGTAGCACGTATGCCTGGCATGCTAGGGGCAATAGACTGCACCCATGTGGCCACACACACACACCACCTGGCCCCGAGGGGGCTGCATACATAAATCGCAAGGGCTATGCCAGCATCAACTGCCAGGTGGTGTGCGATGCCAGGGGGCGCATAATCAATGTCTGTGCCATGCACCCTGGGGGAGCACATGAGTCATTCATCTGGCACCAGTCGGCACTGTGCCACAGATTTGAGAGTGGGGACATCCCCACTGGACACTTAGTGGGTGAGTATGCAAACCACATGGACAATCATAGGGCCTGGAGGGGCATGGCCAGAGGTGGCATGGATAGTAGCCTACATGGCCTGGGGCAGGGTGATGCTGATCACAAAACTAACCTCCGCCCTCTACACACAGGTGACAGTGGATACCCACTCTGTCCCTGGCTGCTCACACCCTACCGGCGGCCCGTTACCCCATCGCAGCAACGCTACAATAAGGCACACGCCACCACACGTAATGTCATAGAGCGGGTGTTTGGGATGCTGAAGGCACATTTCTGTTGCCTGGACACCTCTGGTAGTGCCCTACAGTACAGCCCCTCAAAGGCCTGCGGGCTATTCCTAGCCTGTTGCATCCTGCACAACATGGCCAATGAATGTGGGATAGCCATACAGGTCAAAGAGGGGGACAGCGATGGGGACAATGGGGATGCCGGTGATGATGGTGATGGGCAGCCCCCCTTGGCCAATGGGACCCCTGACTGCTCCGGCTGGCACAGCTGCACCGGGACACCATCATGGAGGAGCACTTCAGCCAACCCAGGTAAGTCATGGGGCCATGCACAACCACCAGTGGCTAAGGCACAACCCACAAACACGCATGGACACATACCAGGGATGCATGCCATCAAGGGAAGTGGCAGGGCACAGAAGCACACACACAACCAGGGATGGGTGAGGATTAACATGCCACTCGGACGGACACACACACACACACACACACACACTCACACACAATGCAACAAATGTGCACAGAGGGCAGGAGGCACACTGACCTAGAATGCACACCCTAGCAACACACATGTCCACAGGCCACCACGCCCACTGCCTGTCCATGTGCGTGTGTCAGATGCTGAGCACCATTGCACATTGGTGTACAGCGCAATGCAGGCATCATCATGCACACGCAACTGTGGACAGCAGCTGGGAGGGTGTGCAGGTGGACTGTGTGTCCACGTGCAGGGCCGGGTACCCACCCGTGCACTGCCCACTGAAACACACAATGCACATAGGGCAGCACCAGACAGTAGCCACACTGGGAGACAGGTCAGTCACGCGACACAGTGCCACGGCCACCACAGATGCGTGGGAGGCCCACCGAGACCCACCAGCAATAACAGGCTGACCACTGGCCTCATGGGGTGGCACTGATGGTCCTCCAGGGGTTCCACTGCATGAACACGACTGTGCTCACGCAGGGGTCTGCAGCACACCGAACATGCCTGCACCAGAAGTGCTCAGGTTGCCCACAGCTGAACCCGGTGTCTACAGGGTGGGAGTCGTATGACGCCGAGAACAGGGGGTGGATAGTGCACTGCGTGGTGTCCGTGATGCATGGGCACCTGACTGTGTGCCCATTGTGGCCATGACAGCAATGAATGCCTGTGCATGCCTGTCAATGGCAGTGGTCACATCCTTCCGCAAATGGTCCATCCCTGCTAGGATCAGTGCGGTGTCCCTGCTGGGATGCTCCTCTGCCCGCTCCAGAGCCACACGCAGTGCATCCATGGACGTCGCAAGCCACATCTGCTGCTGGACCGATGCTTGCAGTAGGTGGGTGTGCTCATCCAAGAGGTCATCATCCTCCTCGGCATCCTGTCCCTCAGGGTGTGCATGGCCCCGATGATCAACACCCCTTGAGGGTGGGTGCTCTGCACCAGGACCAGGTCTGGGCATGTCCACAGGCGGTGCACAGACGCCGTTGCTGAACCCTGTACCTCCAAGCCCACTGGGTGACTGCTGATGCTGCCCATCCGGCTGCCGCTCCCCAGGGCTCAGTGGTGCCGCCGCAGTGGCCACAACAGTCCCACTGTCCTGAACAGACACCAGTGCTGCCCCACTGGTGCTGACAGGCACAGCCTGGGACTGTGCTGATATGAAGGCCTCCATGGCAGCACCACCCTCAGCCATGGGTGAAAATTGCCCTGCTGTGTGGCCATCCCGTGGCACACATGTGTCACTGCCCATGACAGTTGTGTCATCATCACAGGTGATGGACTCTGTACCGGCCACAGTCACAGCATGCTGACATCCATGGATGCCAGCATGCTGGGACACAGGCAGGGCTTCCTCCACACCTGTTACAATGACATCAGTGTGGACAGCCAGGCGGCCCCACTGTTGCAGTGATCCACGTATACCTGTGGAGATGGATGGTCCCTCCTCCAACTCCAGCTGACTGTCCGCAGTGGACAGGCCCACCACCGCTGACCCATGCAGATGCTCAGGATCTGTAAGGGAAAGCAAAGTCACGTTAGTGCGTGTGACCTACCCTGCCCCCCCATAGACAGACCATGACTTACCATGCAGTGATGGGCCACCACCTGTCTGGAAGCCACCACCCAGAACACCCTGAATGGCACTGCACTGCATGCTTCCAGCAAGCCTTTCCTCCTGTGGGGTCAGCTGTACCACCTCCGGCTGTCCCCCACCTGTTGAAGCATGTGCTGCCCTGATGGCAGCCACCTTCTCCTTTATCCTCCTCCTGTCTGTGCCCATCTTTTTCTTACACTCCTGCATGGAGTGCTGGTGGCTGCCATACAGGTTCACAGCGCGTGCCACCTCCTCCCATGCAGCAGCACGGGCTTGAGGTGTTCCCCACCGTCCACTGAGAATTGGCTTTTGATCCAGGTAGGCCTCGAACAGGGCCTTGGTTTTGGCCTTTGTAAAGTTAGGCCACCTCCTCCTCCCACCACTGTGTTCCTCCTCTCCAACAACCTGCTCGGTCATTATGTAGCCTGTAAGAATGGCAGTTGTTACCTGTGACTGTGCAGTCCCATGCATGTCCCTGAATCCACAGTCCACACTCCCAAACAGCATGCAACTCACCAATAGACTGCAGTAACTGACTATGGCCACTGCAGCACATTGTCACACTTTTATAGCGCAATCCATGCAAATGAGGCGAGGAGCAACTTTAAGTAGATGCAAATTGCAGTGCTGCGCCACTGAATGGCTGATTAGATGATTTGCATATGATGGCTGAATATCGCGCTGTTGCGCTTTGCGCAATTGTGTTGAACGTGCTGAGACAATGGTGCAGTTCTGTGACATGTGTAGCACACCTCACTGCACATGCCCGGGTTGCTGACGCAGGCGTCTGCTGCGCTGATGATGTGCTGTGCACAGTAGGCAATGCAGGGCACGGCCACCATTGTGCCAGTGGTGCTATAGTGATGGTCACTGCATGGCGCTGTGGCACTGGGCCATCATAGGCGCAATGGCCCAACTGCTCGGTAGTCCACTATGGCGCTGGCGCACAGGCAGCCAATCGTGCTACATGCATTGTCTTCCAATGGTGCTGTGTGTGGCCATGCGCCAGACACCCTTGACCCTGGGCCCGACCTTTGCCCCCTAGGCACCATGCATCAGGCATGGGTGCACCTCTATCGCATTGTTCGGTAACAGCGTGATAGGGAATGGCAGTGCTGTACCGCACAGCATCTGCACATGGGGAGCCGCACTGCAGAGCGCCATATTGGCAACTATAACTGGAAGAATGGCACGCAGACGGACAGCGCAGTGGTCTGTGATTGAGTTGGCAAATCTGGTGGCAATTGTGGAGCCACACCATGGGCCTCTCTTCGGGGAGGCGCCCCTGGACAGGGCCAGGACCCAGGTGTGGCAGGAGGTGGCCACTGCCCTGGAGGAGGCCACTGGATGGGGAAGGAGTGCAAAGCAGTGCAGGCACTGCTATGGGGACCTGCGAAGGAGGGAGTCAGAGCTACTGGCACAACTGTGGGCACGTGCCAAGAGGGGCATGGTGCCACATCCAGATAGGGGTTCCGTCAATACACTTTTATCATCCATATGGGTACCAGTGTTGTATGTGTCCAGCACATAGGGAAGCGACCGTCTGGGGTTGGCTGTGGTGGTGTTCACATGGTGTGGGTTGGGTGGGTCTGGCTGGGTGGGAGGCACACACCTTGGGGCAGGGGGACTTTGCTTCAGGATTGTACTGATGTTCTTCGCTCCTTATTTTCCCCACAGGCCCAGAAGAATGCCACCGCTTGAGAGAGGAGCGGCGGAGGGAGAAGGATGGTGCAGCCAGGTGGGGCGAGGGCCATCACCACCTACCTGACTGGCCCAATGAGGGTGAGTGCCATACATCCATGATTACTATTGCATGCTGTGTGACAGGGTGGGCAGTGGAGCTTGGCCACCATTCATCGACACCACTGCCATGCACACAACTTGCTACAGTCAACACTTTCCAGTGGCAATGCATGTCTGGGAGTGCATCAATGGTGGTCCATGCGTGCACCAGGTGCATGGTTGTGCCACTGCCTTTGCATCACATAGCCATGTCTCTAAACAGCCATGGTGGTGCTGTGTGTGACTTGGCCGGTGGGTGCGTGCAGCGTTCCGCATGGCTGTATGCGCCTGGGTGGGCAGGTCCTGTGGACGTGATCACTGCGGGTGGTCACACATCATCACAGTGGTATGTCCCATGGCCGTATGCCATGCACAGTGGGCGGGCTGTATGGGGTTGTGCATTCACACCTATTGACTGTGCTCCCTTGTCCTAGGTACCCGCCATCTATGGGACATCAGGGAGGCTGTGAGAGAACTGCTACTGCTGGCCCGGGAATCGCTGGACATCCTCAGGCAGATAGATAGCACCGGGGTAATGAGGAGGCACAGAGGCCGGAGGAGTAACAGCGTGGAACGGCACTCCTGCCATGGATCTCTCAGTCCCTGTATTCCCCTACCCCCCTGGACCCACCCTCACACCCCTCCTTTCCCATCCCATTTGTCCACCCCTGCCCCCTTCCCACCCCCACCTTGTTTGTGGCCCCCCAACCTTGTATATAGTTTTGTAATATTGTAAATAGTTGAATTTTATATTTGTGCAATACATTTAATTTTGATATGAATACTGTGGTGGTCTCTTATTGCAGCGGGCTATAGGTGCTCAGCTGCAGTGGTGTGCATGGCATCAGGAGTGGTGCAGTCATGGGTATGTGTGTGTGTCCATGTGGAGGTGACTATGGTGTGGGGGTAGCTATCAATCAGTGTCTGTGGTGTGTGTGTTGTGCCCTGTGCACTGGATGACTGTGTGCAGTGGTCCATGGTGCATGCTATGTGTCCATGGCACACCCATTGGCCCGTTCATGGCCTGTGCAGCTGACACACATACATGTCTGTGACCTGCACGGTCTGCTGGCATGTCACTGGTGGCAGTACCTGCTGCAGGGCGGCCACTGTACTCATCAGTTTTCTGGGTTGCCCCTGTCACTGGTGTGGTGCATACCTGGCTGGAGTGGCACTTTGGGCACCTCCATGCTGTGCCTTGTGTGTGTTGTAGGGGATGTGCCCCACTGTCTGTGACTTGTGCTCCGGGTGACTGCTGGTGGTGTATGGGTCCACAGTGCCTGCGTAGGGTGGCTGGCACTCCAGTGCCATGGAGGACTGCGGGTTGTGTGTACACAGCTTACATGGGCCCACAATGGGGGGCTTGGTTGCTCCACCATTGCTTCCCTGTGTTGGTGTGCTCTTGGGTATGGGTGGGTGTCTGTCCATACACTGTGTGGCATCCGGTGTGGTGCATGCTTCCATGCACCACTGTGGGTGTCTGTGCTGGCTGTTGTGGCCAGTGATGGGTCAGGGTGTGTCACTGGACTACTGTGCAGGGTGCTGTACCACTGGTGGTGGTGGTGTCAAGGGCACACCCTGTCCCATGTGGGGTACCTCTTGTGCCAAAGCATGGTTGGTCTCTCAGCAGTACCTCGGGGGGACTGTGCATGGTGGCACTGTGTCTGCCATTGTTGCATTGCTGTGTGCTGCCACCCACTGATGGATGCTCGTGGTGGGGCTGGCTTGCATGGTTCTGTGGTGCACAGGGTTGCAGTGTCACAGTGGGGGTGGTGGCATGCATGGGGTTTCCTGCAGTGGTGATCACTGCTCATGGGGGGTTGTCTGGGGGTCACGGTGCAGGGTGTGCTCTGCACTGGTGGGAATGGTGTGGCATGGGGTGGTCTGCCCTCCTTGTGTTCCAGTCACAGCTTGCCGGTAGGTGTGATGGGGTACCGTGGCCCAGCTGTGGGTTGTTTGCTTGTCTCCATGGGCCAGTGGCTATTCCAGCCCTCCCCCTAGTTGTGCAGTGCTTGGGGTATGGGGGGACGATGTCTGTTCTGCTGTGTGTTCCTGTGCCCATCTCTGGCATGGGTGGTGGGCCCCTACCTCCCTGGTTGTGCAGTTACATTGCTCTGCTGCTGGGAGGCTCCCTGGTTGCTCTATTGCACCTCTGGACTGCTCAGCTGAACATCCCTTGTTGTGCTATGGCACATCAGATCTGCTCAGCTTCCCCTCCCTAGTTGCGCTATGGCACAGGTGGTGTGGTATTCAGTTGTCGGCAGTAGGTGCAATTTGGCCTGCTCCGTTTTTGAATATCGCGTCTCTTGCACATGGGTGCAATAGACTTGCACTTGCTCCTGCTATTGCGCGCTTTTTGGGCGCAGTTTGAATATCTGAGCCAACATCTCTAAACAGGGACTTCAAATATGACTGAACACTTTTGCTAAGATTTCTCACCACCCCAGAGAATTAACTTGATACAATTCAGTGGGAACATCATCCACAATTGGGGCTTTATTTGTTTTTTGCTTATGTATACTGTATAAACATCAACTTATCTACTAGTCACCAGATCCCATATAGGCAACATACTTTGGTTTGCAGTCCATGTGCCTTGATTAGCTATACTCCCAGTATAACCATACAGTATTTCAAAGTGATCCTCCCATGTAGAGAGTGGAATTCTAGCCTCTATATTTGTGGAACAAGTTTTTGGCTAAAGTCAACAAGGGACCAGAAGCAGTTAACATCATAATTTTGGATTGTCTTGTACTTCTCATAAATAGTTACTATATTTTTGCTTCTTATCATTAATTAATTTTCTACTGTCTTTCCTTTTACTGAAATCAGTACCGTATTATGTAATGACTGTGCTTTTCTGGTCTTTCTGGCTAACTTATTAACATTCCTTTTCTGCTTTCAGTCATTCCATGTCAAGCCAAGGTGCTTTACTGGCCAGCTTGCTAGCGCCAGTTATATTTCTTGCCCCATGATCAAATTAACAAAAATCTCCATAAAATCTGAATATTGTTTAAAAACATATTCACCCCTCTTCAAATATTACATTTTCCAACTTTTCCATTGCATCTGTTGAGTTTTGCAGCTGCACAATTTTTTCAGGGATTAAAGAAGTTCATTCAATTTTCTTATTCCCGTATAAAACCATATGATATAAGCGTCTCTCTCTCTCTCTAAGGATAAATCTCGATTATCATTATTAGAATCAAAAGCATCGAGGCTGACCTAAATTTTTAAATGAAAGTCATCAAAGCTGCTTCTCTTAAGATTTCAAAACAGTTAATACACCAAATTGTGACTATATCATCTATAGCTAAGTTAAGCACACAGCCACCTTACCTAGTAGGTAATGGGAGAGACCCTAAATAATCCTGTGCTGTTCTTCAGAAGAACAAAATATCCTGTGCTGTTCTACCATTTAAAATCCTTAGTTTGTGGTCCTTACAAATTGTTAAAGGTTTTTTTACCCCAGTTCTTAATCTTTTTGTCTTTTGATGTTCTGTTTTCAATTCCTAAGATTTTATCTAGTTCTGAATTTTCAGCAAGCTCAATCAGCTCTCCTATCCTTGCATTAAAATTCCTAGCTGAAATCAAGTATGAGGGTGGTTCTATCTGTACAAGAGTATCCATAAAATGATCAAATTCTGAAATGATTTTATCATATTTGATAAACAATAATGCTGGAGGGATACAGATATTCAATGAAAGTATTCTAACATTTTGTTTAATGTACGGTTCAGTGACTAACCAGAAATCCTCATCAAGGCCCCAAACCTTCACCTCACAATCTAATTTTGAACATACTAAAGTCATAAGGCCAGCTCTGCTTCTGCCCTTCTAATTATTTATTTTGCACATCTCTCAGTTATCTGATACCCTTGTAACATGGCATCCTGATTCTTTTCTAACCATGTCTCCTGTAGCATGATGACATCCTACCTTTTTAAACATTCAAGCCAAGACCCATCATCTGTTTTACTCTTAATTCCTGTAACATTCAAGCACAGTAGGTTTGGTACTTTAGCAGATGCTGCTCTGATGACTATAGCCATCACTCATTCTGGTTCAGATTGGTTTTCATCATCAGACATTGACTTTGTCTCAGCATCTGAGGTAGTAGTACTATTCAACACTACATAACCATTTTCAATTGAAATTTCACTAGTATGATATCTTAGATAACTTCAGTTCCTCCTTTTTTTTACTGTCTGAGGGTAGAATATTGCTATACTTTTACCTCTTTCCTTCTTACTCCTCAACTTTTGTTTAATTGTTATGGACCCATCTATCTCATGGACTGTTTTTGTAGGTTTCTATAAAGACTTAACAGTTGTCTGTTGGTGTTTTTGAGCAACTTTTTTTCCCTTTATTTCTTAGCTCCTTTGCTTTCAAATGTTGTACTTTTTGCTCCTGTACCTGTGCCTTTTGCCCTGCCTGCATGAATACTTTCATTGATTCATTCATTTCTGCACTCAGTTTCTTAAACTCTTTTGAGCGTTTCAGAATCTGGGCTTTTAGTTCGTGATTCTTTACAACCAGGCAGAAAAAGCCCATTTGTTGTTTGGCTCTGTAATGATGTGCAGTTTTAAAGTCCTCCCAGACCAACTTCACAGTATGAGATTTTAGAATATTGTACACAGGTTTTTTTTTTAGGAGGAAAGTACAGTACAGTCAGCATTAAACTTTAATTTAAATGAGTTGTTAGCTAGCTTGAGTACGAGTTGATTTTCAGTTGGTAGATAGCTTTAATGTAGGTTGTCTGATAAATAAGTAAAGTTTAATCAGTTGTTACCCAGTTTTCTCTGTTTCTAATAATGGTTCAATCACAGATTTGACAACTGTTTTGCATTTCATTGCATGCTGGATAAGAACTTTCAACATTTAGAGTTAGCAGCTTATTAAAAATGGGGTTATTAAACCAAATAACAACTCAGTATCAATGAGCTCAAGTTAAAGTGTATTGCTAACAGTCCTGTAGTGTTGTTTTTAGATGCTGGAACTCCTCTAAAATAGATTATAGGCAAGTACTTGCTCTGTTTTTAATATGTTTTTTTCCTTGATGCTAGCAACTGAGGTATGTAAATCTGAATCAGATGTTGGGCATTTTTGCTAAACCTTTCTTTTTTTTAACTTTCAGTCCTATCATTTAACAGCATTGTCTGAATTCCTTTATCCTTTTATTTATTTTAATTTTTTCTCCTACTATTCGTACCTTCTTATGGATATGTATGTTCCTTAGCCTCTTTACTTTTTTCAGCATTTGCAGGCTCTTTTCCTGTTCCTTTACAATCACTTCCTCTGTAATCTGTCTGATGCTTTTCTGACCCCTTTGTCCCACTGTTTCATCATTCTCCTTATTATTAGCCTTGATCTGTTCCAAATTTTTATGTACAGCAGCAGGAGCCTGATAATTATAGATGATTATTGTTTGAAATTCTAGTAACTGGCAGATTTTATCCAATATCATGTTATGTTCCCTTAATGATGCTCTAATCTCCCCCTGTTCCTTTCTCATTATAAGATTTGCTTATACAGTGTATTTCTCTAGTGTTTGTTTAGCAGAATTATTAGCTGTAGTAGTAAAAGATGACATTTTGAAAATAACTGGCTCTTAAATAGACAGGAGTAGGGATATATATGTTTCACAAAGAAGAATTTAATTGCTGTTTCACTGGATAAGGAGTAATAAAGTTCTCAGTCAGCTAAAAACTTGTTATGAGTTTTCTGTCTTGTATTTTCCTACATCAGTTGTTCTGGATCTAAATAAAGGTGGTCTGGTTTTGTTTGATTTTCTTCTTACTCCATCTTCTCTATTCCTAACTTATTTCTACCATTATGAAATTGCAGAGCCAATCTATTAAACATTTTTTGAGAACAAAATCTTTGGGACTACAATTTTTGATTGGGCCAAGTACATAATTATCCTCCAGTAAATTAGTAGAAAGATTAATTAGCCTTTTTGGTGAGGCTCAATGCTCTGTAATCATTATTTCTTTGGCTTTGTATACTCTTTATTCTTTTTAATTTTTATTTTTATTAATTATTTTTTCCTCCCTTTACTACTTTATTCCTCAGTTTCATCTCTTGAAACTGAGTCTCCTTTTGTCTGTCCTATCTCATCCATGCCTTAAGGTAATACATGATAATCAAATCAGATAGTTACTCATTATACGATATAGTATGAAAAAACTTTCAAACTCTGCTATACACAAACTTTCTTGTACACTTCTAATGCAATTGTGTACAAAAACAGTAGATAACCATAACATTATTAAAGGTAATTTCTCAACCAAGTTCACTTTATACGAAACAGTTTATCGCTTAAAGCCATTGATAAAGAGGTCAGTATATTGCTTGAATCCAGTGGTATTCATTCCTTAGAGAACTCTAAGTCACAAATTGGACTGGATTTGATTCTCACTCTCTTAAATTCCTTAAAACACTGCCTGTAATAGCAACTATAAAAAAGAAGGGCTTTCTTTGCAAAATAATAAAATATAGATGTAAACAGGTGATTAAATGCCTGGGTCAACGACGAACTCTCGCAGTTTGACCAGCACATCCACCAGTTAATGACATCTCTGGGCCTTACACAGGTGGTTTCCACTGCTACACATAAATTTGGACACTCTTTGGACTTAATCTTCTTGCTATGGATCGAAACCTCCAACAGGGGGGTGGAACCAGTCACATGGTCAGATCACTACACCGTAAGGTTTAGTTTTTGCACCCCCTCTAGAAGGCCTACCCCTGTGGAGTTGGTTAGGTACTGCCCATTACAGGATATAAATTCCCAAGGCCTTGCAGTGGTGCTTGACCTATCATCTCCCGCATTAGTGAGCAGTGATCCAGAGACCCTTGTGTCAGCCTATAACATGGCTGTTACAGTAGCTCTGGATTCTATTGCTCCTGTCCATGTGCGCCCCCTCTCCCTTCACCCCAAGTCCCCTTGGTTTGATGAGGCATTGAGGGAGATGCCGAGACAGGGCCAAAGGTTAGAGCATCACTGGTGTAAGTCCGCCCTTGATGCCGACCACCTTAGATTGATGGACCATTATCTGGTCTATCATTCCACAATCACCCGTAAGAAGGCAGAATTCCCGTTCAGGGAGATTGTGGTTGCTCAGAATCAACCAGCTCAGCTATTTCGAACTGTAAGAAAGACTGTGCAACCCAGCCTGTCTGCAAGTTTGGAAAGCTTTTTTGCAGTTAGAGTGTGAGGAGCTTGCTCGATTTTTTGCAAGTAAGGTGGCCGACATCAGGGCGGATTTACATCCAGCACTCTCTAGGGGGGTTGTTGTTGGACAGTGCAAGCTCACTGTACCTCAATTTTCTTGGAGTTCCTTCAGTCAATCGGACTTCATGGATGTCATGATGGTTATCCAGAGTGTGCACCCTACATCAGTCAATCAGACTTCATGGATGTCATGATGGTTATCCAGAGTGTGCGCCCTACATGCTGTAGTTTGGACCCCTGGACGGACTTCTCTAATTTTGGGTTGTAGTGATATCGTAGGTCCAGTCCTTGTGTGTATAGTCTGGTGCTCCTTGGAGTCAGGTGAGTTTCCTAGCTCCCTGAAAGAGGCGATGGTGACACCACTCTTGAAGAAAGCTACCCTGGACCCAGACTGTTTCATAAACTACAGACCTATGTCTAACCTTCCCTTTGTTGGGAAGGTGATTGAGAAAGTAGTGGCAGCTCAACTGGAGGACCATTTAACCATCCATGACATTTATGAACCCCTTCAGCCCGATTTTCGAAAAAGACATAGCACTGAGACAGTGCTGGTTCGAGTGCTCAATGATCACTCGAGGACGAGAGATCAGAAGAGACATTCCATCTTGGTTCTCCTAGATCTCTCTTTAGCTTTTGACACTGTGGATCACATGGTGTTGATAGGACATCTGAGGATTATATGTGGAATATCGGGAACCGTCCTTCGATGGTTCACCTCATTTCTCATGGGGAGATCACAAAGAGTTGTGTCTGAGTTCTTTTCCTCGGGCCAAATGGCTTTGTTGTGTGGGGTGCCTCAGGGTTCAGTACTGTCACCCATGTTATTCGCGGTATATATGTTACCCCTCGGAGACATTGTAAGAAGGTATGGGCTGAGGTTTCAAAGTTATCAGATGATACCCAGCTATACCTTTCTTTTGCACTCGACCAGGATGGAGCTCTCTTGGTCTTTAACAACTGTCTGAAAGAAATCCAGGAGTGGATGGATTCTAGCTGGCTGAAGTTGAACTCAGAAAAGACAGAGGTATTGGTTGTGGACCCGAGTCAATGGAAACAGGGTTCGGATGTTGGTGCGCCTTCAAGAATTTTTCTTGGAGGCGTTTCTCTCCCGACCTCTTAATGGGAGCGTAACCTGGGGGTGGTCTTTGATGATAGACTGACACTGCAGTCGCAGGTGTCAGCTGTTGTCAAGACCTCCTTTTACCATCTTAGGACCAGAGTTAGGCATCTGGTTCTATCTGACGACCTTCCAACGTTGGTCCATTCTTTTGTGTCCTTGTGCTTGGACTACTGCATCTCCCTTTACTTTGGGCTTTCAGGGGTTGAAGTTCACTGCCTGCAGCTGGTGCAGAACACAGCAGCCCAGGTTTTGACAGACTCTAGTAGATTCTATCATATCTCTCCAGTGTTGCACAAACTGCACTGACTGCCTATACGGTGGCGGATCACCTTTAAAGTCGGTTTACTGACTTTCAAAGCCCTTTTCAGTCAGGGTCCAGCCTATCTGAAAGAACTTCTGGTTCCCTACTGCCCTGGTCGATCACTCCAATTGGCCAGCGAGGGGTTGCTAGAGATTCCAAGGGTGAACCTGAAATCATCTGGTTCTAGACCTTTTTCTTATGCTGCACCCACCCTTTGGAATTCTCTACCCCATCGGTTACAGGAGTGCACCTCCGTGGAGGAATTTAAGAAAGGATTGAAAACTTTTCTTTGGCAAAAGGCCTTTTGTGGAAAATTGAATTGTATTTTGATTAGGTTTCTTCATTCATGTTTAAGATTTTGGATTTTAATGCTTGTTTTTAATTGTTTTAAGTTGTAAGACGCCTTGGAAGTGGAAAGGCGCTGTACAAATAAAATTATTATTATTATTACAACTTTAATTTGACTATCATTACCAAGGGCAAATCTGACATAAAAGAAAGGTGTGTGTTTTTTATAATTCTTCCAAATGTAATACAGAAACATAGAATTTGTTGGCAGAAAAGAACTTGTAGGCACAGCTAGTCTACTCTATTTTCCTGCCTATTACCACTCCCCGACCTTATTTGATCTCAGGTGTCCCTGCCTCATCCTTTTCCTCTACTATTTATACTCATGTGCCTACCCCATGCATAACTGAAGTTCCCAACTGTCTTCACCACCACCATATCCTATAACAGGCTGTTCCAGGCATCCACCACCCTTTCTGTGGAGAACTGTTTCCTCACATCCCTCTTAAACTTCTCCCACCTTCAAGCTTCATTGCATGCTTCCTTGTTCTGGTGCTCCTCCTCCTCCTCCTCCTCCTCCTATGAGAGACTCCACTGCTTCACCTTGCTTAACCCCATAAGGTAATTACAGGTTTCAGTCATATCCCCTCTTGCTTTCCTCTCCTCCAGGAAGTACATGTCACTTTTCCACAGCCTCTCCTCCTATGGTTTCTCATGCAACCCCAGCACCATTTTGGTAGCCCTCCTCTGGATCACTCCTACCTCATCAATGCCTTTGGAGAGGTGAGGCCTCTAGAAGTGTGCACAGTACTCAAGGTGGGGTCTCACTAGTGACAATACAGTGGCAACACTACCGCCCTTCCTCTGCTAGATATCCCCCTCCCTATGCACCTCAGCATCCCACTAGCCTTGCCAACTGCATTGTTACACACCCTGTCACCTTGAGATCATCAGATATGATCACCTCTTTCTTGCTTGGTGACTGCAAATACCTCCCACCATTCTTTTAGCCATACATTAACTATGTAGAGTTAAAGGTTTGCTTCGCAAATACCAAGGATATATAACCTTGAAAGGGCAAACCAAAGAAAGTAGGAGCTACTACTACAGGAGTTTGTCTTTAAATAAATACCTAAGAACCAGGATTTTTATGAGTTATCTTGCATGCTGAATACTCTGTAATTTACAGCAAAAAAGGGCTTTTCAATTTTTTTAAAACACAGGGCCTGCAAGCATTGCAAACAGCAGTAGATCTTGACCTGACCATGACTTCACCCTTCAGAAGCACAGTGCCTTCTAGGAGTTCAAGCACAATGCTAGACTAAGACAGCAGTTCGTGGATCACATGGCACCAGTATGCCCACAAAAATATAAGCAAAGAAGAATTAAAACTATTTATCCTAAAATCCAGATCTGATATTATTTTGCTGTCTTCCTAAACAAACTCTGGCCAGAGCCGATAGGGCTGTGAAATTCTACCAAGTGAGGAAAGTTACACATGTACATAGAAATTACTCAAAGCCCATGTGTAACTTGACCATATGCTGGAGGTGTTGCACCAAATTTTCAACATGGCCTTTTTGGACCCCTCCTCATGTACAGTGCCAGTGTCATTTTGTTTAATTCTCCCAAAAGGTGATTGCACAGACCAAATGCGCTATTCTGTGCCACAGGTGTAAAAACACATTTTGGGCAGGTTGTAGAAAATGGCAGCTGTACTGTTGTGAAGGAGGTGTACAAAAATGGTAATGTTAAAAATGTGGAGTGAAAATATTAAAAATTTGTGACGTTAGCAGCATGCATAGAAACTGCACAATGCACACTCGTAACACAGTAATTTTTTTGAATTTTTTCACCAAATATGCAACATGGGCATTTTTGGACCCCACCTCATGAACAGTAGCACTTTTATTTCATGACTCAGTCCTGAAAAGTGATTCCACCCAGTGACTGCAAAATCACCTTTCGGGACTGAGTAACAAAATGACAGTGACAGTTTTCATGAGGTGGGGTTCCAAAAACCCTATGTTGAAAATTTGGGGTAAAAATTCCAAAAAATGGCTGAGATATCAAGATAAGTTGAAAATCCTATTGAATGGCTGTATAGCATGCTTACCTTTAATTCTTTAGTTCTCGGTTGGGCTTTGAAGAGTACAGACATGTCCCGGTCCAGAGAAGATGACAGCACCAACCTCTGGAGGTAAGTATGGGGTAAGGGCAGGGTGTGGGGAGGTGGGTGCACAGTGGGAGGGTGGGGAGGGTGGAGGGAGACTGCAGCAATGACAAGCAACCATTTTTAGTTTCACAGGGAAACCAATCTGACAACGAGGGACCATTTTCAAATTTACAGTAAAGAGACAAAAAAACAACAACATTTCAGCACACTGGGGTGGGCTCCCAGTGTGCTACAGGAATGTCGACATGGGGATTGGGCACCCCAATGTTGGGCATGAGGTGGGCAGAGGGCACCGCAGGAGGAAAAAAAAACTTGATGAAGGACCGTTTTCTAATTTACAGAAGCAAAAGAAATTCCACACACTGGGGTGGGCTCCAAGTGTGCGACATGAGGTGGGTATGACTTCAGGAGGGGGGCACAAAACAATGAATGGCATAGTGCCATACACAACATGGCAGCACCACAGCCCTGCACATCCTCATGCGCATGAGTCCGTGCATGCACCGTGCATGCATCGGAATGTGGAAGTAACAGCAGAAACAGTGCGGCTCTTAATCTGTACACCGATCATGGTGGAGGGCTTTCAGCTCTGTTGGGCTTTCAGAAGGATACTTCCAAAAGTCCAACAGAAGAGGTTGTGAGATCGGCCATTTTGCCACTCTATAAATTTTGATAGCAAATATCACACATATGCCTAGTCAAATGACAGTCAAATAAAAGATAATAATCTTATCTTGTATATTATGTCTTTGCCATGTAGGCTGAAAGTTCCAATAGTATCCAATAACCAAGTTTAGCTTTCTATTGGTCCCGTAGCTCATTGCCTGCATCCCTCAGTATTTTTAACTCCAACAGCTGGTTCTGTTAGCTTCATCTCAGTCACATCAGGTCTTGACCAATCTTGGCTCCCTCAGGCTATTTTAGGGACTTTCCTCTGCTGTGTATTTATTTCCACCATCCGTGGCTTTCCACTCCAGCACTAGCTCCATCTCTGCTATCTTGCCAATAGGGCAATTGTTGGAGATCAGGTCTCTGCAGATCTGGTTCCATGCTGAGGAGGAAAAAAGAACACAGCCACCGGTGAGGCACATCACAGAGTCATATATAAACTTATTATAACCCACAATAGAAGAGAGAAAATGATGACATATCGTACATAAAATTTTATCAAGCATAAAATCATTAGTTAGCTTTGCTACTCCTCAACAGCCCAAGCTCTTGTCAGCCATCTTCTCTTTCTTAAGCCATACTTTTGATGAGTATGTAGTTGTAAGCTAGTCCCATCCACAGCATTTCTTGCAGAATGATTAAAAATCAGATCATGTCTCTTTGTCCCAGTAGCAAACTCCCTACCCCTATTGATGTCCTCTTCATGATACACCCCTCCAGGCTACAAGTCTGACACTTAATTCAGTAGCCCAAATGCCTGGTCACTGCTGCAGAACTTTGACAAGTTCGAGATGGTCTTGAAAAACATTAGGAAACAAACTCAAAGAAATAAGAGATAAGGGACCTAAAGTTGTGTACAGGATGGGAAAAAAACATTGGAGACTCTGTTATTCACAGCTGCACAAAAACAATTGCAGATAACTTGATTAGGGAATTCTTCTCAGGGTTGTGTTAAATGAAGACAATGCAATCGGTTTCAAGTTCCTCAGTAACTCTTAAGTCCTTTATGAACACAAAAAGTAAGAAAGAATGCTTGATTAACAAATTTATTACCTGTGAGTAGGTAAGAGTTATCTATGCTATTTTTGAGAATGCAATGCTTTCCATATACTGTAGGTAGGATGAAAAGAGAATGGAAAACCAGAACTGCAGAACATTTCAGAGCTATACACAATAATGATCAGTCAAATGCTTTTGCTTCACATGTTAACTGATTCACTGACTAGAGAGGCCATGATTAAATGTTTTTGGGACTAGAGAACATCAACAAACATCCAAGAGATGGTGACTGGGAGTGCCACCTCAGTCGAAGATGCTCTGGACATTATATTTAGGAGAAATGAGTGAACCAGGTCTCAATGGGAAATTGGAGATAGTACATTTTCTTTGAAATATTAATATCCAAAACTGGCGCAGGTATAGTTTCAAGCCAGCAATTGTTTTGCATTGAATCAGTTTATCATGATTGTCATAATGTTCAATGTATATTGTTGCCACCGAGAACTAAGTCATTAGACCTCAGTGCATTAATTATTTGCCATCATGGGTTTGATTCCCTCTGATCAGTGCATTTAAATTTGTGTTTTTATTTTTCACAATAAATTGTGTAATTGTAATAGATTATACTGCAAAGTACTACAACTTTTACCCCAATGATATAGAACTGTGTGTAAGTTGGTAAATATATAACTTGACTTGGTTTTACTGGGTTTTGTTGACACAGTAGATGAAGTAATCCATTTGGAAACTGTTCCTTAGTAATAATATTTTTCTTTATTTATTAAATACTTATGTAGTCTTATTTTTTTTATTTTTTTGATATTTCTTTTTTCCCTGCCTGCTGTCCCACTGGAGCCGTACCATTGGGAGTCACCCATTAAGCCTGTCCCTGCCAGTTCCTTACCTGTCAGTCTCTGGTCCCTCCAGCTGGCCTTGGATACCCCACCGGTGGGGTCAGGGTGAGGGGCAGACCCCTGAATCTTACTTATCTCATCAGGGTCTGAGGTTGCAGGCAGGCACTGGCTCATCGGGACCCAGCTTGATGCTCCATCTTCCCAGCTCCAATGGGGGGTTTTCCCGTGTTCCTGTGGGAGGTTGCAGGCCCGTACATCAAGGCACGAGTACTGATGTTGGCAATATCTCTACCCTCCTTCCTCGAAGGAGTAGCCCCTGAGGCTGATTGGTTGCTGGCCTACGCCCTCAACCAGTTATACCCCTCGACACCAGCTTGCCATCGTTCCCCTTGGCTTCTGCCAGGGGTCGCAGCATGCCAGGTTAGAAGACCCTCCCTCCCCCGGAGAAGGTGAGCTGTTATTGGATGCTTCAGCCTATCTCTCCCCGGCCAACCCCCGGTGGCCCAAGCTTGTCCCCGAACCCAGATTGCTGGTGTGGTGCAAGGTGTGGCATCCAGCGCCTCAACCCTCAGTGCCACCAGGCTGACACTCATGTATGTTTCTTTTGAAGAAATCAATGTTGTACCATCAGTCATTTGTTGCGGCAATTAATTCCAAAAGCTGACCACTCATGTATAAAAAAGTTTCCTCATGGTTGTTTTGAAAGAGATTTCCCTTAATTGTTTATTGTGGCCTCTAGTAGCAATAGTTTTGTTTTGAAATATGATCCAAGCATTTCCATTATCATTTTATAAAATAAATGACAAGAACATATCTCCCCCCACTATCTACTTTTGCATACATTAAATAATTGTGGTGGTCTCAGTCTTATCACATTCCATGTTTTCAAGTCTAGCCATCATTTGTGTTGCTTTTCATTGGCTTCTTTCTATTTTCGTTCCATCACCCAATGTCAGTCCTCCCCAGAATTCTAAGCCATACTCAGTCATTGGTTGTACATATGTATTATGTAGTGGTAATAGTACAGCGTTTGCTTTTTGTATAAAATGCTTCCTCATAGTGTTTTGTATGTACTGTAGCTTGTTTTATTGAATATCTGTTGACATTATTTTCTATTTTTGAAATCTGAAGGGAGAGTTATGCCCACATCTTTCTCTTGGTTTGATTTTCTTTCACTATGTCCCCATTTATGTAGTAGTTTAATTTCAGATTGTTTCTTCCCAGCAGCAAAACCACATATTTTGAAGAATTAAACTGCATACTCCAAGGCTGTGTCCAGTCACACATGTTGTCAAGGTCTTCTTGGAGCATTTCTTGATCTTTGTTAGTTTTTATATTACCCACGGTTTTTGCATCACCTGCAATTTTAACCAAGTGATTTAGTATTTTATGGTCTAGATCACATATATTGTATATTATTTATTTATCTATTTGTGTATGTAGGTAGTTTTTGTTGACCGAGAAAGGAGGACTAGACAATTCTGACTATTTCAACCTTGTCCTGGGGGAGCAGGATACAGATGGGTGCCAATTGACATTGAATCAGATTAAGCTGTTAGTGGTATTTTTAGTGAATGGGGGAAATTTGGTCAGGACACTGAGGAAATTCCCCTACTCTGTCAGTAAGGGGAACCCTTGCCACAAGATGGCTGCTCCTGCAGATGATAAGCTGAGGATGGACACAGCAGAGTCTGGGGAGATGGCCTCCTCCCCAGACCTAACTACATAAGAGACAACTGAAACAGTGGTACTAGTGGCTGAAATTACAGTAACATGGAGGATGCAGCTCCTATGGAACAGTCCCCACCGGGAATCAGGCTACTCCATCTGTCAGCACGGCTCAGCTGAGGGCTGCTGATGTAGTAGCATTAAAGGAAGCCATCGCGGAACTTGACAAGCGTGTCAAACTCCAGAATCCTGCACCTCAGCTGAAACTGCAAGCTTGAAGCAGCTAGAGACCAAATGCAATCTGAGGAAAAAGCACCTGACTCTTTGGAGAGCCACCAAGCAAGGAACAATCTGACGGGAGCATGAGGAATGGCAAATAGGGGCTGCAAACAACTTTGTCTAAAACAGTACCCCTCCCAATCTACAACTGCAGCAAAAACTCTTCCAGAGATAAAGAAAGCACTGCAGCAGCCAGGTTCCATATAGAAACAACAGGAAAGAGGAGCGCAGCAAGAAACTACATCCTGGTCACCCGAATCTGCTCTATCAAAAGCAGAATGGGTGTTAACTCCTGAGGGAAAGTGGGTCCCTGACCCCACTCATCCTAAAGTGTAAGACTATAATAATTTAAATAATACAGAAAAGGTGGTACCACAACAAAACAGCTGCAAACTGGGGTGCTAGCTGCACACTTCAGCAGACTTAGATAGACCGGATGGTCTGTTTTTGCTGGCACATTCATAAAACACTGAGGCACAACAAAATACTGAGGGTGAAATAAATCCAGTGACAGGGCCCCTGAGGATACAGAGATGTTAAATAATGATATGAATGTTAGGACTGAGAATACAGACAATCCTGAAAGTGCAAATGAGAACTTTAATGACTTGTATGTCACAACTCCACCTGAAAAGGTGGGGGAAGATGCACGCAGCCCCACATGTTTAGGCCCAAAAAATCAGTTTTACAAAATCTAGAAAGAAGAGCTTTGCTACAGCTGCTTTTTAGGTTTCTGAACTTTTTCAGAATAAAGGGGAGCCAGACCCCAGACGAAATACAGTATATCTAATACATAAAGGTGGACTAGAAGAAGCTCCCGACAGACTTTATGCTGTAAACATGTTGCTAAAAGGGTCTGTGAAGTACTTCTTATCTGAAATATTTGCTTTAATGCACATTGGTGATTCAAATTATGACATTAGTTTTAAAAATGTGTCAGGTCTGGATAGATTTTGGGTACAGTATAATTCTTTAAAAAACACGGCTCTATGAATACCATTTCTGGCTGTCTTACTAACTAAGCCTGCTGTAAAAGCGGTTACAGTAGCGTTTAAAATGAAGGCATTAACATAGAAGATATAACGTTTTGGTTAATACAGCATGTGAAATCTTGGGTAGGCCTTCCCCCATCCTTGATAGTGAGCAAATATGGAATGGTGGGTGGAAGATCCAGGTTAAGTTGTATGCCACTGACAAGGGAACAGTGCACCTGCCAAGTAGTTTTTTTTTCTAGGCAGAGACAGGGGTATGCTATTTTACATTGGGCAGCCCAAGATATGCCATAAATGTGGTGCCAGAACACACCTTAGCTCTGCCTGTTACACCCCCAGGGTAACTACAGCATAGAGTATGGACACTTGTCTGCTAACTGTTTAAATTTGCTTAAGTGCAATCTGTGTGAGAGGACAGGCCATTCTTATGGTAAGTGCTCATGGGCATCACACAATAGCGAGGACTGCCGCTCTCACGAAGGTTTAATTAACAAAGTCCAACAAATGTCTGCTAAACATATTTCAGAAAGGAGAGCAGCAGCAGCAGCATTAAGGGAGGAATTGTTGGAGCAGGGTACACAACAAGCTAGAGAAGAAGGCATACAAGTACAGGATGAAGCGACAGGCCCTACTCCAAATGCAGAACAAGACGGGAAAATGCCCAGTACTACTGCTGGAAGCCAAATAAACAATGAAGCAGCTGAAATAATGGAGACAGACGTATTGAAGGTAGAGAATCTGGAGGCAGAGACCCCTGAAACAATGCCCCCTCCCCACCCCCACAATCACAAGAGCCCCTTTCAGATATTTGGGCCAAAAAAAGAACAAAGTCAGGAAACACAAAAGGAGAAAAAAAGAAGCAAAAGAGAAACAAAAAAAAAGAAAACGTAGGCACAGAGAACTTGGACAGAAGGGAACAAATATGCTGCTCTGGTTAAATAAAAACAATGGGGAGATACAGATGGGGAAGGGGAGGGGAGGAATCCAAGGTTTCCTCTGTTTCCTCTTCAACTAGAGGAAATGACACAGAGAGTGATAACAAATGGCCAACACTCAGAAACATCTGCAGTGACAAGTGGGGTCTCTCAGGGGTCAGTGTTGGGCCCCTACACTTTCCAGGTCTTTGTGGCAGATCTAACTGATAACTTAAACAACGATAACATAAAATTTGCAGATGACCTCAAACTGGGGGGTAAATGTGATACACCTGAAAGCATTAACTCACTTCAAAAAGATCTGGATAATATCAACTACTGGACCCAAACTTGGGGCATGAAATTAAACGTTGAAAAGTGTGAAATCATGCACCTAGGTCAAAAAATAACAAGCATCAAGGGAATATATAGTTAAGCAACACAGAAATGGAAAAAGATCTGGGAGTCTTTATTACTAATGACCTAAGCTTCTCTAAACAAATAAATGAGGCTATAGGAAAATCTAACATAATTATATGGAATATAAAAAGAAACATAGCCTCAAGGGATGCAAAGGTACTTCTCCGCCTTTACAGGGCATATGTCAGGCCATATATAGATTATTGCTCACAATTCTAGACACCATATGAAAAAACAGATTTAATATATGGATTCTAAAAATAATAGTGTTGTAATGCAGACAAAAATTTCCTGTTACTACTATTGGTCCTGGAATGATAATACCAGTGTTGACAAGTGATAATACTATCATTCAGGTGCTGCAATACTATTGTTTGGGACCTGAATGATAGTATTATCACCAAAACTAAACAGGCCAAAAGCAAGTCTACCTGCCCACGTCTTGGAAAGCGTACCTTCCGATTGGCTGCTTTTCCGGTGTGGGCAGGCAGAACAAGTCCAAAAACATGGTAGCTCAGTCTCTCGCTTAATGAAAGAAATCTTTAGTGCTACAACCTGCATTTTATCTATACTCCCTGTGCCATTCTCAATTATGCCTATGTAGGGCTCGCCGATCCACCTCACTCTCCCCTGGCTCCTCTTTTCACTACCGTGTGGCAACGAATACTGCTGCCAAGGGATAGTACATTAAAAAAAAGTGGCTTAACAGAGCCCAAACCACTGCTACATCACAGGGACCCTGCTGACTCACACACTGACCTGCCGACTTGACCCACAAAAGGAGGTGAGTCAGTTTACCTCGGATCCGTATATTAAAAAAATAAATACATTAGTGTATATGACAAGGCGGTAACCTTATCTTGTGGTTCTGTGGACAGAAGAACCTCTTGAGCTTCACTCTTGAGGTTCCCTATGTCCCCAGAACATCTCAATGGGATTACTGTCTTGTAATCCACACTAAACTATCTATTATTCTATTTATAGTACACCTAGAATCAGTACAAAGAAGGTTTATGAAACACATTCATAGACTTAAGGACATGGCATACCAGGACCGTCTTGAGACACTACAATTAATGTCGCTGGAGCAAAGGCGATACAGAGGCATGTTGCTATTATGGGATGTCATAAATTATCCCTGTCTGTTTACAGAGATGTTTTTTTCTTATAAACAGGATAAGATGAAAACCAGGGGGCATCGACTCCAATTACTTACTGTAGGTGTAAGTATAACACCAATGACCATAAATACTTCTTTTCACAAAGGGTGATAGGGTCCTGGAATGCCGTTCCACTGGAGATAATCATTGGCAAAAACAAGGTGATTTTTAAAAATAAATTCAATATGTGGCTGCTCAATAGGAGTTCTGCCTACTAATAAGGGACATTAGATAGAAAACATTATGGGCATCTCTTCCTCCAGTTTTTTCTTAAATGACCGCAGTATGAACCTCAGTATGAACCTCAGTTGCAGACATTGTATCCAACATAGAGGAAGGGAAGGAAGAATCTTCGGTAGCCAAGAGGACTAGGTGAGGGAAAAAATCTTGGACTCATAAGTAAAGTATGGATCTCCCCATATTTATTTAGCTTTTGTTGATCGGGTAAGTGCACTAGACAAATCCTGCCTATTTTCAGGCACGACCCGGGGGGAGGGGGATACAGATGAATGGCAACTGACCTTGAACCGGATAAAGCTGTTGGTGGTATTTTTAGTGAATGAGGGAAATTTGGCCAGGACACCAGGGAAATTCCCCTACTCTTTTCGATAAGTGCCATGGGATCTTTAACATCCACCTGAACTACTACCAATCCAGGCAGATGGGACCTCGGTTTAACGTCTCATCCGAAAGACAGCACCTCAGAAATGCAGCACCCCTCTCATGCTGCATTACAGTGTCAGTATTGGGATATTAACCCAAGTGCCAGATGTGGGAACTGAACCCACAGCCCTCTGATCTCCTGGCCTCAGAGGCGAGTGTGCTACCTACTGAGCCACTGACACTGCAAATCCATATAACATGCCAAACGTCCTTAGCCGTATTTACCCTCAATGTAAATGGTATTAAAAGTAATAAGAAAAGAGTAACTATTTTTAATACTCTTCAAGAGGGTCATCATGATATTATCTGTTTACAGCTGGATACATGGTTTAAAACTACATCCGAACTTCAATATGCAACTCAGTTATGGCAAAAGAGGTGTACCTTTTGGTCTATTGTTGAGGACACTTGTGATGGCATGAGTGTTTTATTTTCAAATTCCAACCTTAAAGTTTATAGACTATTAGAAATCCAACTGGGCAGAGCATTATTACTAGATATTGGATATTTTCAAGAGTGAGTACAGTTGATCTCTATATACACCCCTCAGACTAAAGTTTGGAGAGTAGCCTTGTTTAAAGAAATACAACCATACTTACACACATCCAGGGTGATAATCTGGGTTTGGAACTTCATTTGTGGGTTAAAACAGGAGGACAGAGGCTTAAAAACAAACAAATTGCTCTGTGACTCCCCCACCTTACAAGAAATAGTGAAAACAGCAGGTATATTAGATGCATACAAACAAAAGTATAGAGGAAGAGGTAAAACATACTTTAGGAGGACTATATCCATTAGGATAAATGTTATATTTGTGTCTAATTATGTTCAGCTGAAGAATGTGCAAATACAGGACTGAGAATTTTCAGATCACAGGTCCATATGTGTAAAAATACAGTAGGACCAATCTCCCAGATGGAAAAAAAATGAATGGAGACTGAATAGCTCCGCTCTAGAACACATAAATGTACAACAAAAATGGAAACAAGACTGGAAAGCCAGGCTTTCAGTACTTAAAATGTATGCTAATTTATTGGAATGGTGGGAGGACACTAAAGTATCATGAAGAACTCTTTTCCAGAATTATTCAAGAAATAAGGCCACAGGGGAATATGTAGCATATTTACGCCTGAGAAGCCAGTTACAGAAGTTAAGCTTGAAAACAGAAACTGGGAAAAAATAACTATAGTTCCCAGATTATAACAATAAACGAACAGATATTTACGATTCAATATAATAGAGCTAAAACTTTTGCCCAAGAACAGAGGTTTGGCACACAAAGTAGAAGGAGCACCTTTGATCCTTATAAAGCTTGTAATTGTAACCCCCCTGCAAATGGGGGTTCATAAAAGACTTCCAGGAGCTTGCTTGAATGCTCCAAGCCTGAATGGTGTTTGGCATTTAAGCCATTTATCAGTGAGTGTTTTTAGAACCTCTGGTACTGTCTCTTTCAGAGCTGTCTGCTTGCAGACATAATTAGTTTATATGGGGGGACTGTGTGCTTCTCTGAGTACCACTCGAGCTGCTGCCAATTCACTTAATTTTGCAGTCACTAGGAGTGCAAATGGAACCTATCTGAAAGATGTAACTGTTTACCAGAAATTATTTAGAGTAATAATGAAATACAGTTTGTCTAACCTGCTTTCTTTGCAGTCAGAACTGTGTCTGCTAGTTCCCCATTCTAGTTTTGAACTGCTGAACTGGACCAATCAGTGTGGGGAAGCTAGCTCTAAAATGGTGCCTTGGACGAATCAGAACTTGGACTCATAATCTGAGCCAGCCACAAGAGGATTGTATGGGCAGTGACTCTGGGAGATGTAGTTTAGACTTCAGTGCCTTTTGGACCAACAGCAGCAGTCTATTGTGAGTGACAGCCAATCCAGTCAAGAACTGGGAGGAACTCAAAGGAAGAGCCCGGTTTTGTCGGTTGGAGTTTCAGTTGAGCTTTGGCAGTGAAGAAGGAAGGAGCCCTGTGCTTTTCAGTGTGCAGTTTTAGTCAAAAACGTGTGTAAGGCCCAGAGTTCCGGTCTGCAGCTTGTTAGGACTGAATCCGTCCTGTGAAAAGAATCAAAGGATCTCTGAAGAGTAGAAACCAGGCTCACCCTGTAGAAGACTGGAGGAATTGCTAAAAATTGCATTCGGTCTGTCAGGAACTGAATCTGCTGTGTGTTCTCGGGTATTGTGCAGTAATTGCGATCGGGATACAGATGCAGCCTGCCTGGTATAGTGCTTTCTTTTATATGGATGTGTGAAGAGGTTTGTGTACCTCAAGTGAGCCCTGCTGACATTGAAGGACCCTATCTTATTTGGAGGTCGTGAGTACTAATTCAGAGTCGCTCCTGTTGAATTGCCACATTAAATCCAAATGGAATTACTGTACTGCTGACTGTTTAATTCTCCTTTTCTCTGTGTGAAAGGGCCCCTACCAGCTGCACGGTTTGGACTAGCCACTAGGGCTTGGGTACCCAGGGACAGTAACTGATAGGGATAGGCCTGTGCACAGAGCCATAAGTAGATTATTAGAGTGATAAGCTAATTAACCTGATTTCCCCTGTCCTTGTTATATCTCCTAAATAAATCAGAACTGCTTGTTTCAGCAAGAGTTATACTGCCTGAGGTATTTGTCTATGTTAAAGTACTGTACTGTGATTGTTGCACTGTATCTCATTTCACAGGAGGTCCCAGTGCCGGAACCAGACCTGGGGGTAAGTGTATACTGTGAAGGTAATTCTGATATATTGTGTGGGCCACTAGTGGGAAGAAAGGGGGGTTGCAGTGTCCCAGAGGGCTGTGACCAAGTTAGTTTAACTATTACAAACCCTGACCTCTGGGTGGAGGCACCCGCCATTGGATCCAGGCCCCTCAACCTGTTAGTGGCAAATCAGGCAGGGGTAGTAGCCCCTGGGATAGTGCCATCTAGGGGTTACATAATTAAAGAATTGAACATAGGATCATTAGACAGCTTATAACGGAGGATGAACAATTGGAGACAACACCTATAGGGCTATTAGGCATAGTGGAAAAACATGTGGAGGAACAGTTTGGAAGCAAAGACTTAATAGAAGATTTGATGTATTTCAAGAAATTAACACTACCGGGGAGAGGTCACGTGATGGCTGCCTGAACGGTCGCAGATTTCCTTGCTCCCACTCCACGACTTAATTAAAGAAATCTTATAATCCAAACTCAAGCTAGATTGTCAAAAACTGGCTTACTCCATATTCAAGATGCCACAAGGAGTGTCGCGGCAGCGAGTTACCTCCAGGATAGATCAAGAAATGCAAGATAATCCACCTCACCATATGCCACCTACCACACCGATGCAGGACAAAGCAGCTAAGCACTCTAAGGCAACCCCAGTTGGGGCAGTGGAGGAAGCCAACTCCCAGACCACGCTTACAGAAGGGAAGTTTTGGGAAGGAATCGCTCCCCTGAAAGAATCTCTAGAATCTCTAACAACCTCAGTACTGAGCATTACCTCCTCTTTGACCATTCTAATTCAATGTACAACAGAAAATGAAGTAAGAATTTCTTCCCTGGATGACTGGAGGGGGAGAATCGAACCTGAAATGTCAGAAATGCGTCATCGACTTAAGGCGATTGAAAGCAAGGTAGAAGATTTGGAAGGAAGGTCGCGGAGAAATAATCTATTGATATTAGGGCTACCCGAAGGTGAAGAGGGCACATTGCCAGTGTTATTTGTCCAGAAATTATGTTATAAACTGGCAGGCCCATCTCCTAACGGCCCAGAATATGTGATTGAGTGGGCCCACCGATCGCTAAGGCCGACTCCCTCAGTAGGAGCCCCTCCACGTTCTTTAATTTTTAGGCTTCTAAATTTCAGGGATAAGCAGCATATTTTGAGCAAAACTCGGGACATTAGTGAATTGCTCTAGGAAGGCAAGAGAATAAGGTTGACCCAAGATCTTCCAAAATCTGTGAGGCAAAAGAGGAAAGAGTTCCACCCTGTAGTTGTAAAGCTTATTGCTGCTGCAATTCATTTCCAAATGCGATATCCAGCCACGCTGCAAGTTTGCCATGTGGAAGAATGGCACAGCTTTGAATTGCATCTTCAGGTGGAAGAAAGCTGCAGAGACTATACCTCGATCTGTTTAAATGAGACAAGATGTGAAATGCTTAGATGGATACTGAGAATATTAAAGAGCTGTATGCTGCAAAGGCTGTTACTAATCAGGAGGAGCATTACAGTGTATTACCGATTGTACACCTTTGAGTAATGCTTTACTAGTATCATATTGGAATGGGTTAGGTCAATTTGTTAATTTTAGGAGCTTATTGCGGCTGCCAGATAAGTAAAGGGAAAAAGTGACCATATGTTAACAAGCGTAAACGGTCTATTGCAGCCTGATTATTTTCCTTTTTTCTTCCCACAGCCCCTAGTTGGTTAATGTTTTGATAGTACTGTTGGGGGACAATTGACTGAGATGCCGGGCCTTATATGTTAATTATATTGTTGAAACTTAAAACATCTACTGTAAGGAATAGCTCTAATGAGCATTTTTTCTTTCAGCTGATCAGTTTTACTTACATTTTGCCAATGGGGGGAATGGGTAAAATAGAAGATCGAGAAGTAACTAAGCATTTATTGAATACTTTGATGTGCTAAGTAACCAATCTGTTAAAGCAATCTAATCTATAAATGGTCGGAAGGCCTAAAATATTCACTTAGATTCTAGTTAGGTAGCAGGTAATTAATGTTTGGAACTTTTCTAGTTAGCTGAGATAATGTGGGGAGGGCGTGGGGGGTTCTCTGGACATGTTTATGGGAGGGGTACATCACAACCCGAATTTGAATAGTGTTCTGGTGATGAAACCAGAACAATGAAAGGAAAAAGTTTTAGTTTTATTGTTTTGTTAATTTTGGGGTTACAGGAGCTAGATATAGTAATTTCGGGTCTTATTCTATTGTTTGGGGGGGGGTTTGGGAGGATAAGATACCTAATCAAGAGGATAAATGGATAATGCTAGTTAGGGCAGTATGGAGTATGCACTGTAATAGGACAAGATGGCATGAAATATGTTACGTGGAATGTTAAGGGATTGCATTCCCCTACTAAGAGACATCAGGTATTAGCCCATTTACAGGCATTACAATGCCAGATAGCCTTTCTCCAGGAGACCCATCTCTTAACATCAGAGAAACTTTGTCTTAGGAGTCTATGGGTTGAACATAGTTATACAGGGGGAAATTCCACCAGTCAGCGAGGAGTTGCTATT
Source organism: Neoceratodus forsteri (assembly GCA_016271365.2). Classification (NCBI taxonomy): domain Eukaryota; kingdom Metazoa; phylum Chordata; order Ceratodontiformes; family Ceratodontidae; genus Neoceratodus; species Neoceratodus forsteri. Next base: position 948,648,302 of record CM028133.1, on the reverse strand, counting down.
CTCCTTCAAAGGGCATTAAGTTTTCAGCTAAATAAAATAATTGTGGACCCAGAAGGTCAATACCTATTCTTGCATGGGGTTTTGGACCAGACGGAATTACTTTTAGGGTGTGTGTATGGCCCGAATATCCCATCTCCCGACTTTTTTGTGGGACTAGTGAATGTGAATACTTCAGCCCTGGATCCCTCTGAACGAGAGCAAGCTTAGCTAACTAAGCTGAGGCATCGGTACGCTGACCTGCTGAGGGAAAGGTCCGAATATGCCCTATTTAAGACTAGGGCAAGGTGTATAGATCAGGGAGACAAAGCCGGGCATTTGCTGGCTATGTGGCTCAAGGAACAAGAATCCTCCTGTTGGGTCAAGGTTATAAGTTCACAATCTGATGGAACTTTTAAATACTCTCCAGAAGAGGTTGTCCAAGAGTTTGACAGTTTCTACTCCCAATTATACTCTTCTCCCTTGAATCCTCCTTCAAATGAGGAGATCCAAGATTATTTGGATAGAATACCACTCCCACATTTATCCCAGGCTCACCAAACCTCTCTGACATGGCCTATTTCACAGGCTGAAATTTTATCTGCTATTCAGGCATTGTCATCGGATAAGTCACCAGGGCCGGATGGCTTTCCACCTAATTTATACAAGGCCTTGGCAACTGATTTGGCCCCCATTCTTGCTCAGGTCTTCTCATATCTTTGTGATAAGGGCAGGTCGGACTCTTCACTTCTGCAGGCCCTCATAGAGGTATTACCTAAGCCCAATAGACCCCCTGATAAGGTGACTAGTTACCGGCCCATATCGCTTATGAACTGCGATATTAAAATTCTAGCAAAAGTGTTGGCTATTAGAGTTATGCAAGTATAGGAGGAACTCATAGGGCCTGAACAGGTAGGGTTTATGAGGGGAGATCCTCTCTGGATCACTTGAGGAAACTAGAGCATATTTTCTCCGTATCCAGGGAGTCTCGGGATCCAATGGTTCTGATATCCCTGGATGCGGAGAAAGCTTTAGACAGGGTATATTGGGAATTTCTTTTTTTCACTATGGAGAGATTTGGCTTTCCTATTAGGTTTATTGAATGGGTGAAAATTTTATACACTAGACCAAGTGCAAAGGTTTACTGTAATGGGGTCCTGTCACAAGGTTTCTATTTACATTCTGGGACTCGTCAAGGTTGCCCGTTATCCCCATATTTGTTTAATATTTACCTCAAACCCCAAATCAGACCCCGGAACTCAGCACCACAAGTGCATGGTATTGTATTAGGCCCTCTGGAGGTCAAAATCTCAGCATATGCTGACAATCTCTTACTCCATATTTCCCATCCAGCTATCTCATTGCCAGCTGCATTGCAAATTATTTCTCAATTTGGACTGGTCTCAAACTACAAATTAAATCTGGACAAAACCACCTTAATGTCCTTAAATAGTTAGGTAGCCCCAGCAGACTATGCACATTTAGGGCTAAAGAAATCAATCAAAATAGTATATTTGGGGATAATCATCTCGCAGAGTGCAGTCCAAAGGAAGAAATGGAATTTGGAGAATTTGGTGACAACTATTGCAAGGGTTCTTAATAGATGGAGATTGCTCCCGATGTCAATGCAGGCTAGAATTAGTGTGGTTAAAATGAATATTTGTCCCCGCAATTTTTATCCCATACATATGCTTAATTTATCTATTTCTATGGCATGGTTAAAAAAAAACTTCATGCACTAATATCCTATTTCATACAGCAAGGGAAGAGGCCCCATTGTTCCTACATTAAAATGGGGGCCCAAAAATATTTTGGGGGTTTTAAATTACCAAACTTTTACTTATACTACATAGCCAGTCATATTTCTAAGTATACTCGATGGACCATAGATCCAGGGGAAGTGACTCCCTTACAGTATACCCCTATTTGGTTGCAAGTAGAGAAATATCTGATTAGGGCAATGGGAATTTCATTAGAATCCATGTTTTTTACTTCAGTAAATAGATTACTCTTGCAATTAAAGTGCTCTGTCAAAGGGACTTCGCTCAAAGTGCATACTCAACTCTGTAAGTCTATGAAATATGAGACTATAAAAGATATCTCTTAGCCATTAGGTGGGAATCCCAACTTTAAACTTCAGGGAGCATTTATCTGTGGTCCAGAAATGTCAGAGAGATATATTTCAGATGTTTTACAAGAGGGAAGGATAATTGAAAGCCCTAAACTATTATTAGAGCTGGGATTTACAAATACCAAAATCCTTAAGGTCCATCAGATCCGCCATAAGTTACTGGAATGGCTTGGTAACCAAATTTGGGATATCAATCAAAAGGATTTTCTCTCCCACATACAATGTTTTGCCAGATTGCCCCATTCGGTGTCAAAGTTGGTAAACTTTATATTCCCTAATATATACCCCACAATTTTTGAAGTATCCCAGTATTGGGAGACTACACTTTCTGGGCTGTCTAAGGAATGGGATGGCATTTGGGCAGATTTGTATCAATACTCTGCAAATGATAGGCTACATCTTACTCAATTCTATATTCTCCAGAACATATTTTTAACTCCAAGACATTTATTTAAAACAGGTAGAATTCCCTCAGCAACATGTTTGAGATGTTCCTCTGCAGAAGGCTCTTTATTTCACATCCTATGGGAATGTAATAAAGTAGTCTCATTATGGGAAGGAATTAGGGCTACAATTAATCCACCATTAGGCTTAAAGGAGCTTTTTTCTCCTGAAATATGTATTGTAGGGGACTATTCTTCGATCCCTATTAGGGAAAGAAGGTTTCATATCTCCTTAATATCCCTAGTGGTTAAGAGGCTGGTGTTACGTCACTGGTTAGATCAGGAAGAAATTTCTTACCCAGAATGGTTACAGGAAATTCTGTATAACTTAAGGATTGAAAAAACAATTGCTACTCTTAGGGATCGGCCTAACAGATATGTTGAGAGAATGGCCAAACTGGAGACCTTGTTAATAGTGTAATTACTTGTCCTGCCAATGCTGTTAAAGGAATGTACAAGCTATTAATATAAGTGTAATAGAAAGGTTGTGTGATAGTATTTACAAGTTAACTGCATACACATAAGATAAAGCCCCCTCAAATTTTCCTGGCACTGATCTCATTCCTACTTGAGGCTAGGTATCTTAGGGGAGGGAGGGCTATCGGGGAGAGGGTGGGAAGGGATATATGGTTGCTTGTGCAACTAAATGCAGATACAAGATGTTTAACTGTGTATGTAATGTATTGTCTGAAGTATTGTGCAAGTGAATACAATAAAATTTATTAAATTAAAAAAAAAAGAAATTAACACTACCAACTGTATCAGAACATGATTCACAAGCCTTAATATAACAAATGATGGCCACTGAGGTAGAACAAGTTATAAGCACACTAAAAAATAATACTGCACCTGGTACTGATGGGCTAGGGACTCAATTTTACAAAAAAATCTAAATGGAGCTTGCCTCAGTTTTGGCCCACTTGCATAATTACATGTTGGTAACAGCCAAACTATCTGACTTAATATATAAGGCCATTTTATTGCTAATCCACAAGAAGGGGGAAAAAGAAAATTTAAAAAAACTGGAGACCGCTAAACCTTTTAAACAATGGTTTTAAAATATTAAGTAAAATACTTTTACAAAGACTCACAAAAGTGGCTGCCATGCAAATCAGTTCACTTCAAACTTGTGCAGTTCCAAATAGAAAGATGCAGGACAATCTCTTACTACTTCAAGAATTATTTAAGAAAGGCAATAAGGCTGACAGCAATAGGTATGCCCTCAGTCTAGATCAGGAGAAAGCGTTCGATAGACTAGCACACACATTTCTATTTGAAGCACAGAAAGCTTTTGGACTACCCAAGATTTTTGTTACATGGATGTTTGTACAGCAAAGCAATAACAGTTCCAAATGTAAATGGGTGGGTGGGGAAAGAAATGTGGATATTCAGTGGGATAAGGCAGGGATGCCCACTGAGCCTCATGCCATATGTAATAGGACTATGCATTTTTTTTTAAGAACTATACAAGCGGACAACAGCATTAAAGGCCTAATTCCAGTGTCTGGAAATGCGCCAGTTAAAATATTGGCATATGCTGTCGACATGATAGTGACACTTGCACCGGAGGATAGTGAACAAGTATATATAGAGTACACTTCCCCTATAAGTCTACTGTTTAGTACTGCACCTAGTAACAGGGGTACCTGTTTACTGTGGGACTGTAACTAGGAAAAGTGGGTGACCTGATAAGTGGTTGGGGTGTATCTTGGACTAGTGGGGAACCTGGTGGTTCATCCAAGGAAACCTACTTGGAGGCGGATGGGACCACACATCATTAGGGCTGGCATCTTTGGGAGGGTGGTGGGGTGCACAGGGTGTGGGGTGGCCATGATACTGGACTGGGCTTGGAAGTTTGGCAGTTGCCAAGTGTGCTACCAGCTGGCACAGTTTAGGGAGGAGATTGAGGGGATTAGGAGATAGCTGGAGGCAGAGAGGAGGTATGGTTGGGGAATAGGGCAGGGGCTCTCCCACAGGGTTGCACAAAGCACTAGGGGCGGGGGCACAGGGAAAGGAGTGCAGGAGAGTACTCAGGGGTTGCATAGGGACCCTGACAGAGGGGGCCCAAAAGGAGGACACTACCAAGGAAGCAGGAAGGTATCTGGGGACCCTCGCAGAGGGGGGCCAAAGGAAGACATTCTCAGGTAAGTAGGCAAATGGCTGGGGCTAGACAAAAGGAAGCAATGGGAGAAGGTGGATCGGACCTTAAGCTCAGTAACCATTTCAGTTCTCCTCTTCTGCTTGAGGATGAGGGGTGATGTAGCCATGACAGGGCAGTTTGAGATGGAAAGGGAGTGGGGCAGGAGGCAGGGGCTGGATGGCAGGAAGAACGGGGGGAACTTAAAACACGGGAAAATGGGGGGAGCTGGGGATCAGAGCAGGAGGAGGAGGAGGGGGTAAGGGAGAAAAGCGCAAGGAGAAGGACCAGTTGGGAGGAAAGAGCAAGGAGAGGGACCAGAAGTACAAGGAGGATACAGTAAAGGAAGCTGAGGGATTAGACCAGGGGAGCACGATAGGCAAGGAGGGGCTGAATGGAGACAGGAAGGAAGGGAGGACGAACCAGGCAAGTATAGCAGATGGGGGGAAGGACCAGTCACGAGCATTGATGGGGGGGTTGCGGGTACAGAAGGATACTCAGAAGGGGAGGCATAGGATCAGTGGGAGGGGTGGCCAGGGTAAATAAGGAGGGGGCGGCAGGTGGCACCCAGATAGGAGGAGGAGGAGAAAGGAGCCGGCTGAGGGAAGGGTCTGGTAGAAAGGATGAGGGACATGGAAGGGGGGGAATGGAGGAAAAGGGGTGGTCAGAGTGCTCCTGTTGGGTGATTCCATGATCAGGAGTATCAAATGGGATGGGGAAGGGGAAGTCTACCCAGTTAGAACAAAATGCTTCCCTGGACTAATGGTGCACAGGGCCAAGAATGAGGTATATCAGCAGGCAAAGGATTGTAGAGGTTCCCCGGACATACTGGTCCACCTGGGTACCAATGACATTGAGGGAAATAGTGAGCTAGAGCTACAGGCAAGGTTCAGAGAGCTTCCCATGTTCTGCCATGACATAGGATATGCAATTTCCTTCTCGGAAATCCTGCCGGTTCCAAGGGCTAGTGGGGAACACAAGAGAAAGATTAGGGAGATAAACCAGTGGCTCAGGGAGTGGTGTGGGGCCAGAGGGTATGGGTAGATTGGAGATTGAGGGAGACCTGGGAGGATAAGGGGCTATTTGCTAGAGATAGGCTCCATCTCAGTTTGGAAGGGAGGAAAATCCTTAAGTTGGAAATAGAGGGGTTCGTTGGTGAAAGGTGGGGTTTAAACTTGTGAAGGGGGGAGGGATGGGAGAAAAGACTGTTGAGGGGTGTCCGATAAAGGAGAGAATCTGTCTCCACCCCCCTGGAGAGCTGAAGGAATGCGGGAAAAGGCCAACTGGTAAGGTGCTGACCAGGAGAAGATGGAATCCCCATGGGAATGGGAGCAGGGGAAATGGAAGTATATAGAAAGGGTGGAAGGTAGTCATGTTAAATGCCAGGAGCTTGGGCATAAAATGCCTGAGCTCCAGGTGATGCTAACTGAGGGAGAGGTGGATGTGGCAGTGGTCACTGAGACCGGGCCACTGCAGGGCATGACTGGGACCCGAACATGGAGGGTTACACCGTGTTCAGGAAGAACGGGGGGAGAGAAGAGGAGGAGGGGTAGCAATAATAGTCAAAAACTGCATTGGCATAGGAGAAGTGGTGGAGGTGGAGGGAACTGTGGAGGTGATTTGGGTCACCTTGATAACAAGGGGGGGCAAGAGAGTAAAAATAGGAGTGGTGTATAGACCACCTGCGCTGTCAGAGGAGCTGGAGGAGAGTCTGGTGGCATATGCATTGAGACACTGCAGTTTGGGCAGGGGAAGGGTGGTGGTGTTGGGGGACTTAAACATGCCAGGAATGGACTGGGAAACTATAACATCCTTGGTGGCCAGGGAACAGAGGTTGTTGGATGTCTTTCAGGACACGTTCCTAACTCAGCAGGTGGGGGAACTGACCAGGGAGGCATGGATACTGGAAGTGGTCCTAGCAGACAGTGACCAAATTGGGGGCCTGGAGGTAAGGGACCAGCTGGCAAGGAGCGACCATACCACGGTCTGATTCTGCCTGGACCAAGGAGGGGTAGAAGGCTGCACAAAGATGGAGGTAACTGACTTCAGGGGGGTGGATTTCAAGGAAATGGAAAGGATCCTTAAGAAGCATTTGGATGGGATTGGGCCTGATATGGATGCTGACAGTAGGTGGAAATCATCAGGAGGGGGGTGCAGGATGCTACCAGCACCTGTACAAGAGTAAGACAAAAATGCAGTAGGCCCGTAAACCCTGCTGGAGAGCCAGGGAGGTTCAGGAGGTGGTGAGGGGAAAGAAGGTGGCTTATAGGCATTTCAAGTGGTCAAGGGGTGAAAGGGATCGAGGGGGAGTACTAGCTGATGGCCAGAAGGGCCACTAGGATGGTGAGAGTGGCTAAGGCAAGGAAGGAGCAAAACCTGGCTTGGGAAATTAGGAAAGGGAACAAGGGGTTCTTTAGATACACTGGGGAAAAACAGAGGGTGAAGGGTCAGATTAGCAGGATTAAACAGGGGAGGGATGGACACAAGACCCAGGGGAGGAGGCTGAAATACTAAATGAGTACTTCACCTCAGTTTTCACGAAGGAAAATGGAGGGACTGCATCATACATGGGAGGAGATGGTGAAACTGGGGGGGGGACCCTTACCGATCGGTGGGTCTGGGAAGAGGGGGCCATCACTGGCAGGAGGGGGAAGGCAAAGCAGGGGGAATGAGGTAGCGGAGGTGGAAATCATGGCAGAGCAAGTGAAGGAAGCCTTCAGGTCCCTTAAGACAGAGAAAGCACCAGGGCCAGATAAATTACATCCCAGAGTCAATCAATCAATCAATCAATCAAATCTTTATTTATTCAGGCAAACATCATTGAGCACAGCTCATTTGCAAGATGGACCTGATAAGGTCAAGGTTCAATAATTGGTATATACACAGTTATGCTAAGACACATAAATACAGTATTCAAAAACAAGATTGTCTAAACATAACAAGAAAAATAGGTACATATGAATGCACACCAGCTAATCTAAGATATACATATCAACATTAGAATTGTCTTGGTATATATCCTAATTAAAGCAATCAATATTTCAATGTTCAAGTGTAAAATCAGTGGACAAAGGAGACGCAGTGATAGAATGACTGGATGATGGTGATCATAGACTGTGATAGGTGTCTTGGTAGGAAAGTGTAAAAGTAGCCTGAACAGGGGCTGGGGCCTGCACTAGGAAATGGATGGTTGGGATAAGAGCTAAGATATGTGCCAGGAAGTAATAGGAGAAGACTATAGGCAGGATGCGCAGAGTCTGTGGGGTTGAGATTCTTGGGAGGTGTATTGACACCCGGTATTGGCTGCCTGAGGAAGGGAAGGTTAGGAATAGGAATATACTAATACTTGTGGAAGCAATCACATTTTTCTTGGAAGAGACTTAGGTATAGATGTTTAAAGCATGTTAGTGATATAAAATTGTTCAGCTTCAGAGTTTTCTGTAACATATTTCATGGTGTAGCTAGTACATAGCTGATAGCAGATCTCCCATGCCGGGTGTTGAATTTAGGTACTTTGAGCATGATGAAATTATTGCTTCTTAGGGCATATATACTAACTGGCTTGTGTGAAGCAGTCTAAGATATAATTTGGGAACATCTTAGTTAGTGCTCTGTACATCCATACTGCGGCATTTCTGTTTCTTCTGAGATGAAGTGATGTCCATCCGACTGCAGCATAGAGAGAGAGAGTAGTGGTGAGTACTAAGTGGTAGATCTGTTATAAACCTCAAAGCTCTGTGGTAAAGTGTGTCCAATTTGTTTAAATAGAAAATAGGGCAGTGACTGTAAAGGAAATCTGCATAGTCTAACACTGAGAGAAATGTGGCCTTGACCAACCTCTTCTTAGAGTCTCTGGTTAGAAAGTGCCTTATTCTGTAAAAAAGTCCAAGCCTCTGACGAAGTTTTTTTAGAAGTTCTTCAATGTGATCTATGTAGCCAAGTCTGCTGTCTATCCAGGCTCCCAAGTACTTGAATTTTTCTACATATTCAAGGTTTTCACCAAGAATAGTGGATAACTTTGGGTGTAGAAAAACATTGCTTTTGTTTTTTTGTTTTTTTTTGCATTAAGAAGCTTTTTTTCCAATAGTTGATGTTGTAGTATGTGGAATTCCGTTTGTAGATCTTCACAAGCTGTAGCAGGTGAACGGTTGCTGACATATAATACAGTGTCATCTGCAAACAAGAGTACAGTGGCTTTGGTAAGGTTAGTGTCAATGTTATTGATGTAAATGGCAAAGAGGATAAGGCCCAGGATGGATCTTGTGGAACTCCTCTTTGCAGTGGTTTGAGTGGAGATAGGTCTCCTTCAGCTCTCACTTGCTGTGTCCTTCCTGTGAGGTAACATCTAAACCAACTAAGGGAGGAGGGATCTAAACCTATGGAATACAAGGAAGAGAGGAGCAGTTCATGGTCCACCGTGTCAAACACCTTACTTAGGTCTAGGAATACGGCACAAACACTATTTTTTTGACCAGTTCGACTTGCCAGTTGTTTGTTACTTTAGCCAGTGCTGAGATAGTGCTATGCTTTGTTCTAAACCCAGATTGTGCTGGATTTAAGAGATTAGCTTCTTCGAGATATTCTCTTAGCTGAATGCTCACTAATTTTTCTAGCAGCTTGGATAGCACTGGAAGGATACAGATTGGTCTATAGTTGTTGAGATCCATAGGGTCCCCTGCTTTCAATAATAGGATAACTTGGGCTGTTTTCCAGGTTGAGGGAATAGAACCTGATATTAATGAAAGATTAAAAAGGTGTGTTATTGGAACTGCAAGTGCTTGTATTGCAATCTTTAGAAAATAGGGATCAAGGGAGTCTGCACCTGCACTTTTTTTGATATCCATCTGCGAAAGTAGATCCTCCACTTGTTTCAACGGGACTGGTTTGAAGGAGAAGGAAGATTCAGTTATCTGAATTCCAGTGCTCTGAATGCATAGCTGAGTGCGTAGTAGATTAGCCAGAGAGGTGTCGAATGCAAGGTCAGCAGTTGTAAAGTGATTGTTGAATGATTCCAGTATTTCTATTCTATCTGAAGTTGTTCCCTTGTTATGGTGTATTTGAGCTGGAAGTGTAGTACTAGGCTCTTGTCCTGTTATGTCATTTATGGTACTCCAGAATTTGGCAGGGTTGTGGTAGGAGCAGTTGAGTTCTGCCATATAATAAGCAGCCTTTGCATCCCGTACTTTCCTGGTACAGCTATTTCTGGCTTTCTTGAACATCATCCGGTCATTTGGGTTCTTAGTCTTCCCTGCCTTTTTCCATAGCTTATTCCTCTCAAGTAGGGCAGATTTAAGGTCAGTTGTGAACCAGCGGCAAGTTTTGTCTTTGATGCGTACCCTAGTAATTGGTGCATGAATATTAATGGCACCTATAACTATGTCATTTAATATCTCATGTGTTTTTTCCACTGTGTCTGCTAGATAGAACTCTTGCCAGCGTGTAGAATGATTTAGGTCTTGTAGATACGCCTCAATATTTATTTTTTTCTTTGATCTCCTCAGTGTGAACTTAGCCGGGGGGTGTTAGTTTGCCGGCTGATCTTATTCCAGCAATAGGACAGTGGTCACTTATATCACTGAATAGCACTCCAGCATGCGTGAAGAGGTGAGGTTTACTCACCAATATGATGTCTAGTAATGTGCTGTTGCTCAGATTCTTTTTGTTGATTCTGGTTGGTTCACTTATAAGTTGTGTAAGCCCATGTGTATCGCAGAATGAGAGTAAGGGTGCTGCTGTCTTGGATAGCCAGTTTAGGTTTAGGTCACCTAAGATTATAGTTTCTTCTGTACCCTTCTTGATTAGGTTTCCCAGGTGGGCTAGTAGCTTGAGGTCAGCTGAGGGGGACCTATAGCAGCCAATTAGCTGTAGTGCTGCGGTGTTGAAGAGGGCCACTTTGAGGGATAGGCATTCGAATTCTTTGGACATAGATGTTGCATCTAGGCTAGTTACAGATAGACTGGCTTTTGCATATATAGCTATACCCCCGCCCCTTGTTTGGCGATCAGCTCTGAATACTTGGTAATTGGGTAAGTTTATGTCTCTGTCTGCTGTGACAGGTCTGAGCCATGTCTCTGACACTACTAGGATGTCTGGCAAAGTGTGATTAACCCAGGCTTGTATCATTGTGAGCTTTTTTAGCAGGCTGCATGCGTTGATGTGGAGAAAACTTAGTCCTTTGGTCAAGGCTAACTCTGCTGATGTGGTAATGCACTCTGGAGGACCTGGATTAATTTCTATATCTCCAGCGCAAATCAATATAAAGATAAGGAATTTCACAAGAGCTTCAAGAGATAAAATGAGGATTCTGTCTTTGGCCCTCCTTTTATTTTTCAGATGCCTCTGTTTTAATTTATACCAGTCATATAAGGGGTTATGGGTTCTTGCCAGATCACTAAATAGCAGTCTGGTAGACAGGCGTAATGGGGAGCTGTTTACCCAGTAATGAAGCACCGTCCCATATGATAGTAGAACAGCTTGAGTTCCTTCGTGGAAGTTACCCCACTGATTGTGTTGCAACATAGGTAGGTCATATATGAGGATCTGGTCCTTCTTTAATGTTGATGTTATAGACAGAGTAGGATAGTGAATTGCATCTTCCAAGATGACAGTGACAGGGAGGATATCTTTCTCCCTACCCACCATGAGTAACAGAGCAAGATGTATCCAGAAGGGTCCCCCCATTCTGAAAGCACTGCTGATGATAAATGCAAGCTAAAGTACGGCAATGTAGTCAGAGAGAGAGCAGTAAGGGAGGGCTGCTGATCTGACGGCTAAGAGGAGGATACGGGGCAGATTACTGGTCAGCACAGCACTGGGGGTTGGAATTGTATTTCGGTGGGAAGATACCTATAAAAGAAACACACAAGGAGGGGAAGGGTGGGTGGGTATAAATTTTGTGGCTTTCCATTACATTTCTCGCTGTCCCTCCTGGTCTGATGGTCCCTGGGCGGCTTGCGTTTGCCGACTGCCCGCTGGTGGAGCATGGCCCCGGTGCTCAAGAGAGGGCTTCAGGCAGGGATCTTCAACTGGGAAGAGACAGAGGAAGGCACTACAATTAAAACTTTTGCAGAGACAAATGTTTCTGCTGGGCAGGGAGTCTTACGATTAGCACAACAAAAAGCTGTGGGGGCTGGGGCGCCGTAGCGTCTGGCCCAATTCAAAGGATCAGTAAAAGGCTGTAATCACTTTACCACAAATTTCACAAGTCACAATTTCCCAGGACATCTGCCAGTTCCTTCAGCACAGAGTGCTGAAGGAACTGGTGGATGTCTTGGCAAAATCCCTGGTGGAGCTTTTCAGCATCTCTCTGAGGAGAGGGTGGGTGCCCCAAGACTGGAAGGTGGTGCATATAGTGCCTATCCACAAGAGGGGGATCAAGGGAGGTGGCAGGGAACTACAGGCCCGTCAGCCTGACATCGGTGGTGGGCAAGGTGATGGAGGGCATTGTCAGGGAGAGGCTGGGGGGACCTGGAAAAGTCAGGGTGCCTGGATGATAGGCAGCATGGATTCGTCCTGGGAAAATCATGTCAGACAAACCTTGTGGAGTTCTATGACTGGGTGACAAGTGCCTTGGACCTGTGTAGACCGGTAGACGTCCTCTTTCTTGACTTCAGCAAGGTGTTTGATTCTGTTCCTCACAGGGGCCTGTTGGATAAGCTGGGAGAAATGGGGGCGGGGAATCAGATGATCAGATGGATAGGAAATTGGTTCCAGGACTGGACCCAGAGGATTGTGGTTGGTGGGATAGTCTCATCCTCAAGGAGGGTCATTAGTTGGGTCCCTCAGGGATTGGTCCTTAGGCCCCTCCTGTTCAACACATACATCTCTGACACAAGGAAGGGTATCAGGAGTGAGATGAGTCTCTTTGCAGTTGACTCAAAACTGGGGGCGGTGGTGGATGGGGAGGAGGGAAGGGTGGCCCTGTAGGGGGACCTGAAGGCTCTGGAAAGGTGGTCTAGAAAGTGGAAGCTGAGGTTCAACACAAGGAAATGCAAGGTACTGCACCTGGGAGCCAGAAACCCGGGTCAAGTGTACACTGGGGAATGATACAAGTCTCAATGGCTGAGAGGAACCTGGGGGTGGTGGTGGATGTCAAGATGAACAACTCTGAGACTTGTAGGAAGGCAGCTGCCAAGGCCAACCGGATGCTGGGATGCATCGCTAGGGGGATAACCTCCAGAAGGAGGGAAGTGATACTCCCTCTGTATAACTGCTTGGTGAGGCTGCACTTCGAGTATTGCATGCAGTTTTGGAGGCCACACTTAAAGAGGGACATTGAACTCCTGGAGAGGGTCCAGAGGAGGGCAACCAAAATGATCTGGGGCTTGGCTCACAGGACCAATGGGGAGAGGCTTGAAGAGCTAAATATGTACACATTGGAAGAAAGAAGGGACCGGGGGGACATGATAGAGGTCTTCAGGTACATGAAGGGGGTAAATAGGGGAGGAGCAGTCAGAGTTTTCCAGGAAGGGGATAACTAGAAGCATGGGTGGAAGCTGGAGGGGGGAAGTTCAGGGGAGAAAGAAGGAGGTGCTACTTCACTGAGAGGGTGTGGAGCCATGGAATGTGCTGCCCTGGGGGCTAGTGGAGGCAGAGACGGTGGAGGGGTTCAAGAGGGGGTGGGACAGGTACAGTGGAAGGATTCTGGAAACAAAGTCCTGTGCAGCGAGAATATCTGGGACTGGGAAGGGAGAAGCCAAACAGGGCGAGGGGGGCAGCAAGGTCAGCTCCCAGGGTGGGGGCTGACCAAACAAGCAGACACAAAAGACCATTAGGCCTATTCTTCTGGCATTTTAGTATGTTAGTAAGTATTAGGAGCACATTTAGAGAAATTCACCATGATGAATGGCTCCAGGATTAATTATGACAAAAGCTTGGGCACCACTTTGAGTTCCACCCCCATACCCAATAATGAGTAATTTGCCCAGATATCTATTAAAACTGGAGAGACACAAAATTGGGGAATAAACTATGGTCCAGGAGACATCGGAGTAAGGAATTGGGAAATAGGTATATAAACAGCAAACAAAATAATAGCCCCTTGGAAGGGTCAGCAGATATAGAAGAAAAAAAGCATAGTTTTGATAAAAACACTTTTTATTACAGTCTTCCCTTATATAAGTCATGTGTACACCCCCCAACAGCTAGTCATGACACTATTCAACACATTTTTTCAGGCACAGTGGGGAAGCAGACTCAACCCAGTTAAAAGAGAAATAACACACAGGTTTTTACAGGACAGGGGTTTAAATATGGTCAATCCAGTTGCTTTTTACAGCAGTATTTTTACTGCACAGAACATGAGCCATGAACTCAAACCTGGAGGAAAATATGGAAATCACTGGTACTAGAATGGCTAAAACCAGAGTAGAGAAGCCTGGACAAATATGAACACCTGATTAGTGACAAGAAACACTGCTATTCCTGCATACAGTATGTTAAGGAACTTTTGAAAAATGTCATACGATGGAGGATTACCATAACTACAGTGCAACAACTAACAGGAAAATGCTGTATAAAGACATACTCTAAAGTGAGCAAAAGGAAAGCTTTTCTTTCCCACACTGCTCAGAAACTGATATAAAAACAGTGTTGCAACAGCTGAATAACCCCAGAATACCAATTTATGCTTGGGACCTATTGTGAAGTACAGTAGCTATGGAAAACTGGAGAGGGGGTGGTAAAAAATAATAGTAAGCACAAGCAAATATCAGAAAGGTATTGCCCAAGAGATTCCTATATCATGATACTTGAAACCCAAGAGCACTTATTTCTAAAATGTGATAATATTAAAGCCTTTTTGGATTTCATAGCTAAAGAATGGGGAAAAAAAACCCCACTCTATTCTACCCTGACTTATATAGGATTGCTGTATGGGAAATTACCAAGCGCTTGGCAGAAATATACAAAAGATAATTTGCAGGTCATATTTGTGGTTCTGAACTATTACACATGGCAAGCCAGATGTCTGTTTTAACACAAAAAAAGAAAGTTACATACTTGAAAATTTTCAAGAATGTACAGATAGCGCTACAGCAAATACAAGTTACAGATTTGGCTGCATAGCCACAAGATAAAGTAAGAAAGCTATGGGTGAATTGTAAAATATAGTTACGTTGAACACAAGTGAGGCATAACTGTGGAACAGGAATGTAAGGAATGAGGAAATCTACTGTATGTAATGAACTGTTTGATTTGAATGGAAATGTAGATTGTACATATTGTTATATTTTATATTGTTTGAAGTCCCTTTTTTCACAATAAAATTCCCCTACTCTTTTCGAGAAGTGCCATGGGATCTTTAACATTCACCTGAACTACCACCAGAACAGGTAGATTGGACCTTGGTTTAGCGCCTCATCCAAAAGATGGCACTTCAGGAGTGCAGAACCCCCCTCATGCTGCACCACAGTGTCAGTACTGGGACTTAACCCAAGTGAATGGTGTAGGGATAGAACCCCATAGCCTTCTGAACTTCTGGCCTCTGAGGCAAGTGTGCAATCTGCTGAGCCACTGCCACTGCATTTACTGTATACTAAATAGCATGGTATCCAATATTGATCCTGGTGGGACTCCACTTGTCACCTGTCCAATTTCTGACATAAATCCATATATACGTACATGTTGCATTCTGTGCATCAACTAGTTTTCAATTTGGCATATTAATTTTGAGTTCATATTATTACTACAAAACTAAAGAAACTATATTTAATATGTTTTCTGGCAATCCAAACTTTGAAACATTAAAATGAAAGCTTAAAAAATTGATTGAGCAAATTGATAAAAAACTTAGGGTTCAAAATTAAAAAAAGTTGCTCAGAGATTAAAAGGACTACCATAATAATTGAGTTTATAACTGGAAAAAACAACCCAAATCAATCCTTAAAAAAGTGAACATTAATGACCTTGAATTGCAAACAACTAGAAGTGAATTAGATGCTGCCTCATCGGTTTTTATGGAAGACAGTCTAGAAGGGATAGACTCCCCACAAGTAACACCTCCAGCACAATCAACAATAACATTACGACGCAGCCCCAGGGTAGCATTCCAGCATCTAGAAGACACAAACGTACAAGGAAGGGCAGTAGGAATAAATGAAAGGCACTACCAGCTATATCTGGGATGGGGACTTGGTTGGAACCAGAGGCGGCAACAACGAGGACAATATTATCAGACCAGGAGATGAGGGAGGAGGGGGCACTACTAATTGAGACTCCATAAAATGCTATGAGTGAGTTCAGTGTCATAAATCTTTTAGAATATACACTGGCTAACGTGGATAATTCTGTATTGTATAAGGGTCTTAAATTTGTATCAACACATTCAGTCAATGCATTTGATACATTTGTAGACCTTAACAAGTTCATACGTAATTTGAATTAAAAGTGTTTTTTTAGTGATGATAATTCTGGTAATTCGGCACATGACAATGATGTTTCTGATGCCTTTTTTGATACCTCAGTTAGTTCCATTTCTGACACACAAATGATAACTAAGCAGTTTAAGAGTAAATCCACATTCATGCAGCCTCAAAATCCCACTTTACAAGTTTTTTATACAGGTTGTGAGTGGGATATGAAAAAGCTAGCTGAAACAAGGGAAAAGCCCCATTATTACAACACGGACAGAGAGGAACAAGCTGCCCTCAAGCCCTTTGAAAATAATTCACATATCACTATTAACCCTTGCTGTGCTGTGGACTGATATATCAAGACCAGAACTGCTATGCATTCTAATTCTGTCGGCAGTTAGCAAGCGGACAAAGGGAGCAGCGTTGTGGTTTTGAATACAACAGATTATGTATATATTAATATGTAGACTTAAGGATGTCTCTTATGGGATAAGAAGGTTATAATAACTGGTGATCCCTGTTATCAATCCATTTTCGAGAACTGTAAAAAGTCGTATCAACCCACAGGTTGATACGAAAGGTTGATACGACTTTTACAGTCTTGCGCCAAGAAGCCTGCAGCACTCGCATTCCAAAGTAAACAGATTCAAATGCATAGCATAACTTACAGATCCAAATGAGAAAGCGTTGCCATTTTACATTAATTCTTTAGGTTACCCTCTAGTTTACAAATCTGTATGTGTTCAACATGTATTTATTTAGTAAAACCAACATGGAGACCCGCTGCCAAAACGCTCCTACTTCCTTACTAGTAGACACGCCCCCACGCTAGCACGTTATGTGATGTCAGTCTTTGAATAGCGTGGGGGCATGCCTACTAGTAAGGAAGTAGGAACGTTTTCGTCTTGCGTCTCCTCGTAGTGGTAATACTTCTATTGAGTTTGTTTTAGTGCCAGTTATTATAAAAAATAAAACATATGTAGGGGGTAGAAATGAAGTTTTTTCACACACCCTCATTGTGTGATAATACTAAAACCTCTCAAGCTTCACTCTCGAGGTTTACATATTATCACACAACTTGGGTGTGTGAAAAAACTCCATATCAACTCCCTACATATGCATTATTTTCTATATCTCATGCTGTTTTGGGTAAGAGGACTGCAAAGTAAAGCTGAGCAGTTCTGTCAGCCCAAAACAGCACAAGATAAACTTCTTATCCCATAAGAGACATCTCTAAGTCTACGTATTAATATATTATGAAGTAGTAGAACTGCCTTTGCTACAAAACTCTATGCATTTTGTTGTGAATTGTGTTTGTATTTCTGCTTGTTTTTCTGTTGTCCCCCACATTTTGTTATTCTTGTGGTATATTCCATGGGCTGTGTTTTGTGATGGTTGCTGTTTACACACTGTGCAGTCGGCTAATTTTGCTGCAGGCAATCAGTTCAGGGAAAAAAGTTTTTTTTTCAGACTTTGAAATATTTTTTTGGGGAGCAGGGATGGATAGTATGACTTTTTCATGAATTGGGTAGTCATTCTGGAGGCACTGTTGACATGCAGTGCATTCGGGTAGTCTTGCTGCAGGTGCAGAGTTTGGGGAACGCGTTTTTTTTTCCGGCTTTGAAATATTTTTGGGTGACATTATGTATTTTAGTTTTGAGTCAGGTAGTCATGTTGGAGGCACTGACTTCATGAAAAAATTGATTTTTAAGGTATGTCTTTTGTTTTGAATCTGAAATGGGGCATACTAACATACATACTAACATACTAAAATGCCAGCAGAATAGGCCTAATGGTCTTTCGTATCTGCTCGTTTGGTCAGCCCCCACCCTGGGTGCTGACCTTGCTGTCCCCCTCACCTTCTCTAGCTTCTCCCTTCCCAGTTCTGGATATTCTTGCTGCATTGGATTTTGCTTCCAGAACCCTTCCCCTGTAACTGTCCCACCCCCTCTTGAACCCCTCCACTGTCTCTGCCTCCACCAGCCCCCTAGGCAGTGCATTCCATGGCTCCACCACCCTCTCAGTGAAGTAGCACCTCCTCCTTTCTCCCCTGAATCTTCCCCCCTCCAGCTTCCACCCATGCCCTCTAGTGGCCCCCTCCTCCTTCCTTCGAAGCACCCTGACTGTTCCTCCCCTATTTACCCTCTTCATGTACCTGAAGACCTCTATCATGTCCCCCCAGTCCCTTCTCTCTTCCAACATGTACGTATTTAGCTCTTTGAGCCTCTCCTCATAGGTCCTGTCCCCAAGCCCCAAATCATTTTGGTTGCCCTCCTCTGGACCCTCTCCAGGAGGTTAATGTCCCTCTTTAAGTGTGGCCTCCAAAACTGCGCATGATACTCAAGGTGCGGCCTCACCAAGCAGTTATACAGAGGGGTATCACTTCCCTCCTTCTGGAGGTGATCCCCTAGCAATGCATCCCAGCATCCTGTTGGCCTTGGCTGCTGCCCTCCTACAAGTCTCAGAGTTGTTCATCTTGACATCCACCACCACCCCCAGGTCCCTCTCAGCCATCGAGACTTGTAGCATTCCCCACCCCCAGGGTGTACACTTGGCCTGGGTTTCTGACCCCCAGGTGGAGTACCTTGCATTTCCCTGCATTGAACCTCAGCTTCCACTTTCTAGACCATCTTTCCAGAGCCTCCAGGTCCCCCTGTAGGCATCTGTTCTATGTTGGTGGGGAGGTACCCTGGAGTGAATCTTTGCTTTGTTTCGAGCCATGGTTTTATGCCTGGTGAAAAAACAGAATTCCAGGTACTTTTTAGTGCTACGTTTGGGAGTTAATACAGAAGTTTAACATTTTAAAACACACTTTCTTTCTTTGTATATAGAATGCTCTGACAGCAAATCCACCATATCGACTCTGACAGAAAGAGTTTGAGAAGCAGGAGTCACCACAACGTGAATCAGCTGTCCAGAACAGTGCAAGGCAGCAACTGTATGCTTGATAAGAGGTACAGTAATGTTCTGCTCTGACTGGTGGAGGCAGCTTCACTACCTTATAATATCAGAAATGGAACATCAGCTTTCAAATGACAAGTTCTATAAAAAACTGAAAAGTGATCCGACTTGGTCCTTCAAAATGAAAATAGATGGGGTTTTTTTGCAGAACAATTTTGAACATGGGGTAACTGATAAGCATACATTGAATTTCCTCACAGTTAAATTCCCAGTACGTCCTGCAAGTTGTCTGCTCCCTGAGGTCCATAAATTCTTGATAAATCATCTGGGTCACCCCATTGTGGCTGGTATAGGTTCCATTATGGAACCACTCAGCGAATATGTAGGCTATTTTATAAGACCTTTTGTGCCCATGCTTAGGTCACATATTAGAGATACTAAACATGCTTTGAGTATATTTTCTGAACTCCATGTCGAAGAAATGTATTTGTTAGTTACCCTCAATGTGGAGACGTTATATACTAATATACCTCACACCAATGGCTTGCAATCCTTGCAACACTACTTGGACATAAGTAATGTCAATAGTTCAGTCACAGAATTCATTATTGATCTCTCACATTTTGTCCTTGGAAAGCAGACATTTATTCAGGTTTACCCTAATGGCCTGTACTGTTTTCATAGCCACTGGTAGGCAATTATATACTGCAGGTTCACCTTCCTCTGGTAGGAGAAGTGTCTCCTAATGTTACCCTACATTTAGCATCTCTGTGCTTTAGAGAGTGTTCTCACTCCGTAGTGGAGCACACCAGATAACATAGTTCTGTCTGTTCAATCTTTAATTTTCATTTAATGTTTATTCATTTGCTATGCACCCTTCTGTATGCACTCAGAGTGCTAAACATGAAAAAATAAAAGATAAATCGTCACTACAGACAACAATAATGAATGTTCCTAAGGAAACAACACAAATACAGATGCAGCTCCCCCCCCCCACACTAGGGGGATATGACTCAGCTATTACTCCCCACGTAACTCTGTCTTCTAAGGTGTCAGTGTGCAGTAGGTTCTGTGGTGGTGCTTCTGCCTGGCTGCTCTGAATAAAAAAGTTGGATTAACATTCTTTTTAGAAGTAATAGTGGAAGAGTAGAGCGAGTGCAGGAGTGGTGGTATAACAAAGGAAAACAGGCAGGATTGGCATCCAGTTGAGGAGTAGCAGGGGAGTAGAGAAAGTGCTGGTTTAGCAGCAACAGAAGATTGTTCAGGAGAGGAAGAAGAAGACTATGATTAATAGGGTGTTCACCCCCAGTAGATGTTTCCTAGGGGCTCCTCTGGGACTCTGAACAGCTGTTCAATGGCCAAGTATTATAGGTGGAGGGGTGCAGTGTGTCTAATGTGTGTATGTGGTGAGGAGGGTCACCATTTAGTACTGTAAGTGAGGGAGTGCCAGTCAACCGAACTACATCAGCAACAATGGCAGCCTGGGCTGTTTAACATACCTGTGTAAAACACACCTATTCCTCAAGCCAGTCCTTGATGTATATGCTGTATATTGCCACAGTAAGGTACTGTAGCTAGCAAGTGCATGAAACCTTGGTCCTTACTTCCAAACAAGTGCTTTAGTAGTGCAAGGTAGTTGGCAAGCTTCCTCTCTCAGACACTCTCTCAGATACTCTCTCTTCTCTCTCTCTCTCTCTCTCTCTCTTTCTCTCTCACTGAAATACAATAGCTTCATAATAACTCTCCCTTGAAAGTTAAAATAAATACATAACACATTATATTTTCTGTTCTCAGTGTCCCACAATGCAAACAGCTATTAATTGAAGCTGATTTTCTGCTGAGACAAATGGATTGAGTTATTTCTGTAGAAACTGGTAAGAGAATAAACATTGTGGGGCCTATTATCAAAGACTTGAAGAAAGACGCAAGGTACTTCACCCAATTAAAAAATAATGCAGCTGCCAGCTTGTACCAAAAGATGCACCCCAGGCTAATCTCAAAAGTGGCCTGTGACAAATGCAGGCTGCTTGCGGCAAAGGGGGCTTGTGCCATCCTTGCACCAAAAAGTGAGCTGCAGCATGGTGCAAGGGGGTTTGCAGCAGATGCAAGCTGCCACATCACCTAAAGTTGTATTCTCAAACCACCCCCAGAGTACATCCATCAAAGTACATTTATGCCAGCCAGGGGCGGATGTACAGTAAGTGTACCTCAGCATTCTCTGGGGGTTGTGACAATGTGCCACCAGCCCATCCCCCGTAGGACATGCAGCCCACACCCCCAATCCCGATCACCATTAATTAAAATGTTAATAGCTCTGGTGAGCTAGCAGACTCCCCCAGCCCCAATCCCAACATTTTGCTAAAATAATAAATCATTGGTGGACAGTGTATCCCTCGACCCTGATCCCCCTACTTTGCTAAAATAATAAATCAATGGTGGACAGTGTATCCCCCGAGCCTGATCCTCCATGATGCACATACCTTACATAACTGGTGGTCTAGTGGACCCCCCCCACCCAGCAGTGCTGCAGCACTCCACTCCCCCTAACCCTTACCTAGCCAGCAACTAGCACAGTCCACCACTAAACACCACTGCCAGCCACCGGCCAAGCTCTGTATGAGCACGTGCTGTATATAGTACACACTCAGTGAATGACAGCTGCTGTCATTCACTGAGCACATACTATATATAGTACACACTCATACAGAGCTCAGTCGGTGGCTGGCTGTGGTGGTGAGCTGTGTCAATCGCCAGCTGGGTACAGATTGGTACAGGTGTGGTGGTAGGGCACTGCCAGGTGGGGGTTGAGATTCACTAGACCACCAGGTATGTTAGGTATGCGTATCACAGGGGATCAGACTCAGAAGATACACTGTTCACTAAAGATTTATTATTTTAGCAAAATGGAGGGATTGGGCTCGGGGGATACATTGTCCACCAATGATTTATAATTTTAGAAAAATGGAGGATTGGGCTTGGGGGATACACTGCCCACCAATGATTTATTATTTTAGCAAAATGGGGGGATCGGGCTCGGGGGATACACTGTCCACCAATGATTTATTATTTTAGCAATATGGAGGGATCACAGCTGGGGAGGGTCTGCTTGCCCACCAGGGCTATTAGCATTTTAAATAATGATTATGGGGGTTGTGGGGGTCTGCTAGCCCACCAGGTCTAATTACTGTACATGGTCAGGGATAGGGTCTTGGTGGGGTGCTTGCGCCCTTTCATTATGCACTGCCGTAGGCTTGCAGCAACATGTCCCGGTGCGCCGTCTGCTTGGCACACCGCTAGGGTTGCCGCAAGCCACAGAACTGAGCTGCTGGGACCTTACCCAATAGAGAATCAGCTGCAGGGTCCCCAGTGCATCAGCAATTGGTGCAACTTGCCTTCGGTGTGATTTGCACCACACCTTTGAGAATCGATCCCAGTGTTTTTATTTAACATTGCACAGACAGGTTGGTCTAAAATCTGTTCCCTTTTAGTGGAGGTAGATGAAGAGGGAAAGGTAGTGGCAAATGAAAATATTTGTTTTGGTGCTGTATTAATCAATCAATCAATCAGTCAATCAATCAATAAATTGATTGATTGATTGAGATAGAGGCCCAGCGATCTCTGTGCATACTGACTAACAAAACCTCAGTAGGTAACCTTTAGCACATTAAGTCTAGACACACTGCTGTATACCATGGGAAGCACAAAAATCAAAGATTAAGGTGCCACACTCTATACTTAGTGACTAACATAACCCCAGTAGGAGTTAACCTTCAGTGTGTTAAGCCTATAGACACTGGTGCATACTGTTGGGAGCACAAACGTCAGAGAGTGAGGTGCAGCACTCTATATGTACTGACTTGCTTAATCGCAGTAGGGTACTTTTAGTCTGCTAAGTCTGTAGTTGGGAGGGGAGATTGTCAGGCTAAAGGAGGGGAGCAGTGCAGTACAGGAAGATGGGCATAACGCAGATGTGCTGAATGACCACTTCTATTCAATATTCAGTATGGAGAACAGCAGGCCCTTGTCAGGGAGTAATATAAAGGGAGCCAATAGAGGGGTCATGGAAATGAGGCTGCAGAAGTATATTAGTGAAAGAGTCAGAAAAGGGTCAGCAGGTCTGAAGGTAAACAAGGCCCTGGGCCAGATGGGATGCATCTGAGAGTACTTTTGAAATTGGCATTGGTGATAGCCAAACCCCTTGGTGGGGCTATTCAATAGCTCTTTGCAGCAAGAGGTGGATCCCAAAGACTGGTTGATGGTGGCCGTAGTTCTGCTACACAAAGAAGTGGACAAGAAGCGGCTGGAAACTATAATACATCAGCCTTACCTCCATAGTAGGGAAACTGATGGAGATACTAGTTAAAGAGGACCCAGTTGAATACCTGGAGAACAGTGAGCTTCAGGATAGTAAGCAGCATTGCTTTGTGACAGGGAGGTCTTGCTAGACCAACCTGACTGTATTCTTTGACTGTGTAATGATGGTAGTTGATGATGGGCATGCAGCAGACTTACTATACATCGACTTCAGCAAGGCATTCAATTCAGTGCCACACCAAAGGTTGCTGAAGAAAATGGGGGATCTGGGTACAGCTAGATAAATAATAAAGTG
This sequence comes from Neoceratodus forsteri, assembly GCA_016271365.2. Classification (NCBI taxonomy): domain Eukaryota; kingdom Metazoa; phylum Chordata; order Ceratodontiformes; family Ceratodontidae; genus Neoceratodus; species Neoceratodus forsteri. Next base: position 948,624,754 of record CM028133.1, on the reverse strand, counting down.
GCTAGGAAGTTTTTGGGAGGGGATGCAGCAGAGAGTTGTGGTGAATGGGGTCAGATCAGTGAAAAGAGAGGTCACCAGCAGAATACTACAAGGAACTGTCCTGAGCCCATTCCTCTATGATATATTCATCAGTGATGTAGGAAAGGGAATCCATGGCATGTTGTGTATATTCACAGATGACACTAGCTCTGTGGTAGACTTGACAACATGGAGGGAATAAGAGAATTGCAGAGAGACTCACAAAGGCTTGAAAATTAGTCCAAAACCTGCCAACTAAAATTCAATGCCAAGGAGTGCAAAGTGACACACTTTGGGAACAAAAACTCTAGAAAAGGGTATTGGATGGGAGGGGTTCAGCCAGACACAACATCAGAGGAAAACAGACCTAGGAGTCATCATAAATGACTCCCTTAAACAAACTTGCAAGTTTAAAAAGGCCTTCAGCAAGGCTAACAGGATGCTAGGGTGCACTGGGAGAGGGTTCGACAGTAGGAAGCAGGAGGTACTGTTACCTTTGTATAGGTCACTGTTAAGGCCACACCTGGAGTACTGTGCTGTGTTGTGGAGTACCCACCTAAAAAAGAACAGGGGCAGGCTACAGATGGTACAAAACAGGGTGACCAAGTTGATTCAGGGCCAGGAAGGCAGATCCTATGAAGATCAGCTAAAGGAACTGAACATGCATTTACTCGAAACCAGATGAGGTGGGAGGGGTGGATATGACTGAGACCTTTAAGTTGCTGAAAGGAATAAAGGGAAGTGAACTGTAAAGAGCTATTTACATGGAACAGAGAAGCCATGACATGGGATCATGAGTGGAGGTGAATGAGGGAAGCTTTAAAAAGGATGTGAGGAAGTATTATTTTACACAAAGAGTGGTTGAGCCATGGAATGGTCTGCCAGCAGAGGTGGTGGGTGCCTGAAGAATAAACAAAAGGTAATTGTAAATGGAGTTCACTCTGAAGAAAGAGTGGTTACTAGTGTGGTACCGCAGGGTTCAGTACTGGGTCCAGCACTTTTTAATGTCTTTATAAGTGACATTGCAGAGGGACTGGAAGGAAAAGTATGCCTCTTTGCAGATGACACAAAGATCTGCAACAGGGTTGATACACAAGGAGGCGTGGAAATGATGAGAAGGGACTTGGCAAGGTTGGAGGAATGATCAGAAGTATTGCAGCTTGGATTCAATGCAAAGAAGTGCAAAGTAATGTACCTGGGAAACAAAAACCTAAGGGGAAGATTACACAATGGGGGGGAGAGATTGTAACAATAACAACAAGCATTTGTCAATGCCGAACGTTCACTTGCAGGTATTTGCAGTGGTGCTTGGCATGTATGGTGCTTTACCCCAATGCCCTGTGCGATTGCTGGTATTTGCACAATAAATTTTCAGCATGACCTTTTTGTTACCCCCATTGTGCGCTACATAGGGGAAACACATTTGGGCAGGATGTGAAAAATGACAGCTGTACTGCTCATAAGAGGTGTGGTAAAATAGCAATGTTGAAAATCTGGAGTGGAAATATTAAAATTAGCAAACCTACGAGCGTGGGAACTGTGCAATGCACGTCAGAAACAGTGATTGTTAGAATTTTTTCACTGAATTTTTCAACATTGCCATTTTAAAACCTTCAAGTAATGAACAGTGTCACTGTGATTTTCTTACTGTGCCCCATACATTGATTTCAAGACACCGACCGCGCCATTGTGCGCTACATGGGCGGAAACACATTTTGGGCAGGATGTGAAAAATGACAGCTGTACTCTCATGAGGAGGTGTGGTAAAATGGCAATGTTGAAAATCTGGAGTGAAAATATTGAAAATTCGCGAACTTATGAGCCTGCATAGGAACTGCGCATCGCACGCTCATAAAACAGCCATTTTTAGGAATTTTTGCACCAAATTTTCAACATGGGGTTTTTGGGACCGCTTCTCATGAATGATTTCACTGTCATGGTGTTATTCAGGCTCGAAGGGTGATTTTGTGCAGTGACTGCGAAATCACCCTTCGGGCCTGAATAACGCCATGACAGTGACATCATTCATGAGAAGGTGTCCAAAAAACCCCATGTTGAAAATTAGGTGCAAAAATTCCTAAAAATGCCTGAGATATGCACTAAAGTTGAAAATCCCCTATCTAGCCCATTACACAGCTTACCGGCATTTCCTCAGTTCGCGATTGGCTTTGAAGAGTGCAGACATGTTCCCGGTCCAGCAATGATCATCGCGCTGAGCTCCGGAGGTAAGTATGGGGTGAGGGGTGTGTGGGAGGCGAGTGCACAGTGGGTGGGTGCGGGTTGGGGAGGGGCTGGGAGGCTACGTGGGACCGTTTTTGCTTTTCAGGTTGAAAAACAAAAAAAAACACAGCGTGACATTGCCATGCTGGGGTGGGCTCAGCGTGGCACCAAAGCTTGGGGTGTTTGGGGATACATGGAGCTGACGGGGATTGGGCACCCGGCCGGCAGATGACGTGGACGCTTGCCACGCTGGGTGGGCTCAGCATGGCACCAAAGCTTTGGGGGCCTTTGGGGGACATGGAGCTGACGGGGATTGGACACCCCATCGGCAGAGGATCCAGGGACATTTGCCGCGCTGGGGTGGGCCCAGTGTGGCACCAAAGCTTTGGGGTGGGGCCCTGAGGTGGTGGTTTTCTTTGAAGCGAAGACCACCGTTGTCATACACAGCTCCCACACCCATTGGTGCAGGACTGCCATGCCTGCTCAATGGAGCAGTGGATTGAATGGGAGAGCCACACCTCCAAAGTGTGCTACTCTCCCAAAACGTTCATTGCGCATGCGCTCAAGCGAACGTAAAAATGGAAAGGTACCTGGGGGTAATCATATCAGATGACCATAAGGTTGGCAAGCAATGTGAGAAGGCAGTAGGGAGGGCTGGGGGGATACTGGGATGTATAGGAAGAGGTGTCACCAGCAGAAAAGAGGAAGTTGTTATCCCCCTGTACAGACAGTTGGTGAGACCCCATCTGGAGTACTGCGTCCAGTTCTGGAGACCCCATCTTTGCAAGGACATAGACAGAATGGAGGTAGTTCAGAGGAGGGCAACTAAAATGGAGCAGGGTCTGCAAAAGAATCCACACAAGGAGAGGCTAAAGGAGCTTAATATGTATACCCTTGAGGAAAGGAGGGAGAGGGGGGGACATGATAGAAACATTTAAGTACCTCAGTGGAATCAACAAAGTCTAAGACGGTAGCATCTTTCAGAAAAAGAGATGTGCAAGAACAAGGGACACAATTTGAAGACAGAGGGGGCACAGCTCAGGGGCAATGTGAGGAAGTATTTTTTCACAGAGAGGGTGGTGGATGCATGGAACAGCCTTCCTGAGGAGGTTGTGGTGTCTAAAACTGTGGGAGAATTCAAGAATGCATGGGACAGACATAAGGCAATTTTTGTGGGGGCTAGGAAGAAATAGGTTGTTGGTTAAATAGGATCTGCATCTTATCCTCTAGGTAGGGAAATGGGCAGACTAGGTGGGCCAAGCGGTCCTTATCTGCCGTCAAAGTCTATGTTTCTATGTTTCAAACATGGCTGGGAGCTCTCTTTGGGGAGTGGGGATCTGGACAAAAAAAGAAAATACAGCTGGGAAAGAGCTATGTTTATAGTAAATACAAAATCACACATGTGCACACAATGCAAAGCATCATGGGCTGCATATACAAATCAACACAAAATATTATGTTGGTTTAACTTAAGCAGAATTGCATGGTGCCGAAAGGCCTCTCACACAGTTTGCAAAGGGTGCTAACAGATGTGTATAGTAGTTACTCTTAAGGACAAGGTGGGTAGAAACACAGACAACAAAAGGGGGAATAGGGCAAGTGTAGACCCCAGAGAGACAATAGGTTCTGGGGTATGCTAGGGTAATATGAGCAGACAGGATGGACTGTCTGTTTTATTCTGCGGTCATCATCTGTGTTTCTGTACACTGCTTTATAATGTGGGTCTAACAAAGAACAGAGATTGAGGTGCAGTGCTCTGTGTGCATACAGGCTTGCACAGTCTCAGCAGATAATTTTAAGTCCACTAAGCCTATATACATTGGTGTATGTTGTGGGTATCACAAGGAACAGAGACAGAGACTGAGGCGCAGAGCTCTGAGTGCATACTGAGACACAATCTCAGCAGGTAACCTTTAATGCCTTGCCCTATTCACAGGTACATACCAATGGGATCACAAGGAACAGAGGCTGAGGTCCAGCACTCTGTGCGCCCAATACTGAAGGTTACCTGTTAAAATTGTGACTTAAAAACAGCGAATACTAAACAGCGACTTCCATTCTAGTGACCATATAATAAAGGCGAACATGTCAAAATAACAACAGCTCCTGCCATTCATTTGTCAAAAAAGGCAACCACAATTGAAAGCACGTAATTGGGAGCAACCTGGTTCTGTACCTTTTGAGAGGAGCAAAATGTCTGAAACCTTGTTCTGTACTTGTACCTATTTAGAGGATGACTGAAACCTAGTTATTGCTTATTGGTTATTTCCCATGTCAAAATAGTGACTTTTTTATGTAAAAAAAACCTGCCAATTAGCCAAATTCTGAACTCCAAATTAAAAGCAAATCATATTTTATTCAAAACACAAAATCAACAAATGAAGCCAAATCAGAAAACAAACAAAAGCTAAATCAGAAAACAAAAAAGGGTTATCAGGTGAGGTGTTTTTCAGGTGTAGTCAGACTCATACTTAAAATTGAAAATTGTAAGCCGGTCCTCTTAGGAAATCATAACGGCTCCGCATTTCATAAGCTGCCACTATTGTAAGAATCCTTTCATTGCTCTCCTTGTACTTTATTTTTGCAGTAGTACCAAAGGCCCCAGATACCATCTGCTCGAGTTTGATTTCAATCGGCCTTTGCTCCTCCTTCAGGCACTGAATGAGCTTCCACACATTCAGGTGACATGCACCCAGACGGCTATTAAATCTGCGATGCCAGCCTTCTACCACATTATTGGTGTGGGCTAGGCCCCTTGAAGTTGCATCGTGACAGTTCCACTGTTGTGGTGGGAATGCTGATCTCCCGAGGCTAGATCATCCCCTAGGCCTGCCAACCCAAGTTGACTTAAAATAATCTAGAATCCGTAGCATGGCTGGCACAGCCCTCTACTCACCTCCTTGTCCAGTTGCCATCTGACAGTCACATAGAATGATCACAGGTACATAAAGTACTTGCACGCACACTCTGTGACTGCTAGGCGGCAGCCGACTGAAGTAGTGAGCAGAGGGCTGTGCCAACTGCCGATCTGCTGCGGGCTATCAGGTGGGAGTTGACTGGAATGAGAAGGGTGGGGGTCCACAAGGGTGGATCGGTAGGTGTTGAAACTTGATCGGGGGATGGAGTCCACTAGGCACAATGGAATGATGTTAAGGAAATTGACAGGGGCGACTGGGGAAGGGGTCCACTAGACTACCTAGGAATGATGTCAAAGAAACTGACAGAAGCAGTCCGGGGGGGGGGGTAGAAGTCCACTAGTCTACCAGGGAATGATGTAAAAGACACTGACGGGGTGATTGGTGGGGAAGAGATGGTCCATTAGACCACCAGGAACTTCCTGCTGCTCCTGCCATACATTGTTGCTAGGAGGCTTGAGACGGGGTAGGGCCACCTTTTGCTGTCCCTGTTGCTTTCAGGGCCATAGGGGATTTTGTTAGGGGCTTTGGTGGGAGCCAACCCAGGATTTGGCAAGAGATGCCTTTTTGGAGTTGACCTTTAAGAAAACTGTGCAGGGAGACCTGCAAATTTGAAATCTGCCCTTAACTGGATAATTTGGAACAGCTGATAATTGGGACCACGTGCAAACTGATGAGCTAAATATAGGTAATAACACACAGAGTGTGGGTTAGTCTGGGCAAACACATGCCTGGGGGTGCAATGAGGTAGAGGCCATAGGCCAAGTGCCTTACTGCTGCCTAAATATGCATTTATCCAGACTAATCCACATCCTGGAGTGTGTTAAGGTACTTATAAAATGAATATATGTTTTTAAATATGATGCAGTTGAAAAAAATTGGAATTTTTTAAAGATAATTCTAAGTTTCATACTATATAGTCTCTTTGCTTTACACAGTGCTGGCATGTTGCCCAGTTGTCTTTAGGGGTGTTGCACTGTACTAAGCTGCATGTCATTGAGCCACTGGGTCCCTATGCTAGGTCGCTTGCAAGATCATGATTTTGTTTTCATCTTGCCGGCAGCATGCCACCATCTGCAGTAGCATGTTCTCTACAATTCTTGGTGGTCTCATCAGCAGCAGATGGGGAGTGAGAGCGAGACAGTGCTGGTGGGTCTAGTGAAAGCTGAGGGTCAGGAAAACAAGCCACATAGATCTAGCCAATCACTACACAAAGAAAATGATGGTAGTAACAGTTTTTCAAAATTCGATCATGCTCAAGGATATTGCACTGCACAAAGGACACAGGTACTGGCGCTTTTTTATCTGGGGTATAGTCTTAACAAAAGACAGATAGTTTTCAGCCTTAACCAAAAGGATTCAGGATTGTCACTACCCATTTTATAAAAGTATTTTATTTTGGGTTGGAAACTGCAGGGAGGTAGAGGTATACCCTGCAGTACACAGAACTGAAGGGGAGTTCTGAAGAACTTGTGGCTTAATGTATGGGGGTAGATTAACTGTATAGACAGAGACAGACGGAGTTGGGGAAGTTTGCCTGGAGAGCTGCTTGAAAGCAGTGAGAGTTGATGAAAGTTTAGGGAGTGAATTAATTCAGCAATTCAGCTGAATGGGGACCTAGAGTTATTGGCAAAATGCAGAGAGAGAGAGAGAGAGAGAGAGAATCAATTCAGTATAGGCTGAATTGGGGCCCTAGAGTTAGTGGTTAGACAGGATAAGGAAGAGACAGTTTATTCCTGCTGTATAAAAAAGGGAAAGCGCTGATGAGACCATTTCTTTTTTGGAAAATCAGAAAAGAAATAGTTTAATTTTATACTGTTGAAACAAATGTTCAATAACGAGTTTAGGTGTTTGAACTTTAAAAACTGGCTGACCTATCATTTTTAATGTTCCAGAATAGCTTAGGTCACATGGTTACGCTCTACCTGTCGCATGTGGTTGGCTGATGTGGTGGGATTGGTTTACCAATGCCGAATCAACAACACTGTTGTCGATGTTCAGCATAGCGAGATCTAGGGGGGCTGCACTCCATGAACCCTTCATGCAGGGGGCTGCATCCCTGTGCCCACCCTTCTGTAAATCACCAACTCCGAACTGGAGTTGATTTGAAGGGGAGAGGGTGAAACATGGCGAAAGGGCAAAATGTTGCCCTTGTGTCACTCACAGCAACAATCTCGAAACCTATTGAGATTGTTGCTGTGAAGGATTTTGTCATGATGGTTTCAATCTTCAGTTGGCACACCATGGGATTCAGACACCCCTAGCAGTGTTGGTAAAATAGTCAAAGAACATGTTTGGGATTGTCACTGAGGTTAGGGAGTGTAGTTGCTAGATGGGAAGTACTCTACAGTAAGAAGTTTGGCATTATTGCACAGAAGCAGCTGGAGAAGGCAATGTGAGCAGCAGGACCTGGGTTCAAGTGGAAGACCAGAACCTTTGTTTGGCATAAAAACTTCAGGAGCTGGTAAGGGTACGTAGAAGAGGTTGAAACTTGAAAGCTTCTTTGACTGTTGTGCATGCAGTCTCCCTGCATTTGGTGAGAGTACCTGGGCAAGGGAAATTTTTCTTGTGGTTGTGAAAAACAGTCTGTATTATGTGGCTTGCTTTGTATTTTTTTAAATAATATTTTATTGAATCTGTTTTTTTGTTTAATGCCAAACACTGAACAATAAAACACAGGTACGCACAGACTAGGTAGACAGTGGGTAACAATACAGTAACCTGAAAAATCAAAGTTTATAACATGGGATAGTAGGAGTGCATAGGTGATTGGTAGACTCCTGGCACCTGACCATGCATTAATGTATTATATGTTCACAGTTGATGTGAGGAGGTGCCAGGTGAGATCAATGAGCAGAGCCGGGTTTGGTTTTATGCTCTGATGGAGCAAACATGAACAGCAGCCATTTGTGTTTTGCAGCCTTAGTGAGCGCTGCTAAGTGGGTGACAGTGTTCCCCACAGAGAGAGAGAGAGAGAGAGAGAGAGAGAGAGAGAGAGCTGCACACAGAGAGAGCTGCAGCTATTGGCTAGTCCCTATTGTCACCCAAGGCACAGACCCCTGAATGCTGACTTCCAGTCACTGTCACTGTAAATGCCATGTTCCATGGCAGTGACATTTGCAGCATGTTCATGTGGCTGTCAGTAGTTTTCCTTCCCTGCTATGTGCTTACCCACCCTACTGCCCCATGGACCTCCAAGGACCCACTGCATAGTGTATCCTCATAGTAACACCAAGTCATGAAGTCATGTCATGTCTTCAGTGGATGAGACTGAGGTGCCCCTCCCCCCATGGTGCAGCAGCAGAGAGAGAGACAGACAGCTGAAGTTCCTTCCTGGTTCTCCCATGCCCATACATCACTGAGTATGGAGCATCACGGACATCTGCCAATGACAATGTGAGCTGCTTTCTCTCTCTCTCTGTCTGTCTCTTTCTGTATCTCTCAGTTTCTGTGTCAGTAGTATAGTGGCACCCAAACTGCAGTTGGGAGAGGGAGAGAGAGAGAGAGAGAGAGAGAGAGAGAGAGAGAGAGAAAGGCATGTCAGAGAGAGAGAAACAGAGAGAGAGAGAGAGAGAGAGGTGAACCTCCTTGCCGGTTCCCTCCTCTACCATGTCTCGCCACACAGAGCCCTGAGAGAGCGAGACATATGGGTGGCTTGTGCCTCCTGCTTTCTCTACAGTATCCTGCTCTCCCCTCATTCCCAACCCAAAGAGCCACAACCCCATGGCCATACACCATCATGTGCAGTTCTCTCTCTGCCTCTCTCTCTCTCTGTTTCTGTATCTCTCCAGTTCTGTGTTATTAGTGTAGCGGCACCAAGCTGCAGCAGGGAGAGAGACACAGGCACATCAGAGAGAGAGAGAGAGAGAGAGAGAGAAAGAGAGGAGAGGGGTGAAGCTCCTTGTCTGTTTCCTCCTCAGCCATCTCTTGCCATGTGATGCCGTGAGAGATGGGGACATATGGTTGCATGTGCCAACTGCTTTCTCTACTGTGTACCACTCACCCCACGATCTGTAGTCATCACCAGATTCACAGCCACCAGATAAAAATGTTGGTGAGCTCGGGGACAGAGGGACTATGTCTGTTCCGCCTGCTGTTCACTCCTGACCCAGACAACTGGATGTTTATCTCCCTGTGGTCAGCTGCTGGTGAACTCATAGATACATACATAGATACATAGACAGTGTCTGCAGATAAGGGCCTATGGCCCACCTAGTCTGCCCATTTGAGTTTGTAACTTCAGTTTATGTTTTCCTAGAACTCTGTTGCCCCTTACCCCTGACCTCCAAAATTCCTTTATGTCTATCCCATGTATTCTTAAATCCTGTGATTGTTTCAGCCCCCACCACTTCCTCAGGCAGGGTGTTCCACTTGTTCACCACCCGCTCTGTGAAGAAATTCTTCCTCACATTTCCTCTGAATCATCCTCCCTCCAACTTCATCTCATGCCCTCTAGTTCTGGAACATCTTTTTCACTTAAAAATAGTGTATTCTTGCACCCTGTTCCTCCCTGTAAGATACTTGTATGTCTCTATCATGTCCCATCTCTCCCTCCTCTCCTCGAGGGAGTACATATTTAATTCCTTCAACCTGTCCTCATAGGATTTGTGATGCAATCCATGTACCATCGTTATTGCCCTCCTCTGAACCTTCTTTACCCTGTCTATGTCCTTACATAGGTAAGGTCTCCAGAACTGTACACTGTACTCCAGGTGGGGCCTCACTAGTGTCTTGTATAGTGGAATCATAACCTCCCTTTTCCTGCTGGTGATACTCCTGAGGAGATTGCTTCATGGAGTGAAGCCAGACCAACAGGGAACTGTGCACAGAGAGAGTGAAGTGATGAAGTTTGCCATTCCATAATATTTACAAGGCAGGTACTGCAGTGCTGTCAAAAACTGTTGTATTCCTTGCCATTCGTTAATTTTTAGTAGGACCAACAGACCCACCCCCTGTGGTTGCCAGATCTTCTTCCTGACTGTACTTGGTGCCTGTGGATGTGTGGTGTTTGTGTGTGAGTGTGTGTGTGTTTGTGGGGGGGGGGTAAAGGAAAGCTAGTAGACAAGGTAGCAGAGGCTGTGATGGAAAAAGCAAAGAAAGAAATCATCTAATTACTTTAAATGTGACATTTCTATGTCCATAATAGCAATGCAGCATGCATGCTTTGTTAGGAAGTATTTTGCAAGGTGGCAGGATGCAGTACCTTTTTTGCTGTTTAAACAGCAAAAAACACCTTTTTTGAGATTTTTTTGTTGTTTAAACATACCCATGTTATAGTTGTAATAACTCACTCCAGGGTGTGAGGTTATTGGGGATTAATGAACACTCTGGGTGCTGTGAGGGCACTCGGCATGTGGCCCCATGCCTCACAACGCACCCGGGGTGTTCATTAATCCCCAGTAACCACACACCCTGTTGTGGGTTATTGCTTACTTTTAGAAAATAAATTATAACACAACATAGGCTTCAATACTACAGGGCATGACATAAGGATCTGAGCTGTAGTATGCCTTTTAGTCATCCGAGGGGGAAGTGTTCCCTTATGTTTACAATTCCCCAGAAAATAAAAAGAAGAATTAAACACAGCAGAGACAGACATGTACAGTGTTGGTTGTACAGAGTTAATGTAGCTTCCAGGAAAAGCTAGTTCAAGCAAAAATTCATATGCTCTCTTCAAGTATTTAATTTAGAGTAAGTTAGCTATATGTTCCAGTGTTGGGGTACCTTCTATGGCTTCTAAATAATCAAAAAATGGAAGCCAGTAGAATTTGATTTTATCTTTCCAAAATCTTAATTTCATTGTGAGCCACTCCATTTCTAGAAAATATGCTTTGCATCCAACCATCCACTGAAGTGGTATAGAGGCCACAGTAATTAGAATTTGAAAGAGGTATGTGTTTCCTTTGAGTTGCCACCCCCAATGGGTCTTTTATTTATTTTTTTATTTTATTTATTTGGTATTCGGAAAAAAAACCTTTGAGCCAAGGCTCTTTTACAGAGGTTCCATGTCATGTGAACAGAGTATAGACATTCAGTCAAGAAGGGTACAGAGTTTTAAGAACATTTAAGACACTGAACAGCACAACAATCAGGAAAAGGTTACAGAGTTTCTTAGTCATTTAAAACACTATACAGCATATAGACATCAACTTTAGTTGATTACAAGTGCAGGTAATGTGCAGAGGCACTAGAGGTTAGGTTAGGTTGGGCAGAGGGTCAGTAAGGACAGGACTTTGGTAGGGGAGGAGGGGGCCTCTAGTAAAAGTGCTCAAGGAGGCAGGACTGAGGCCAGGGAGGCATAGACACATCCTAGCATGGAGACAGGAGGAGGGGAAGGGGGGGGTACAGGAGCAGCTCCTTAGAGTGATTCAGAGGCATTGTCAAGGAGTGTGTGGGAGGGTGGCTTCTGTCTTGTGCTGAGAATAGTTGCTGTTAGCAGAGCCAGGCCTTGTCATCCAGAGTCTATCAGCTGTTGGAGAAGCCGGTGCACACAGAGGTGGAGGTCAGGTAGTGCTTAAGGTCTGATTTGAAGCCAGACAGGCTAGTGGAGTTCCGAATAGACTCGAGTACTTTGTTAAGCCAGAGAGGGGCTCTGTAAGAGAAGGCACACTGTCCGAGAGCTGTGCATCGGAATGGCACCACGAGGGCCCCCTGCATTCTGTTTCTGGTTATATATTCTAAGCCTGGGAGGGAAATGATGCCTGCTACACATGGGGGGCCTTTCCTAGTAATGCTTTTTGACCTAGGAGGAATGTGAGGATTATAGTCCTGCACCCAAGAAAGAGCAGGTGCGTCTGTTCATACAGGAAACAGGCATGGGACATTCAATTGCCCTTCAGAATGAGCCTGCAGGCCTTGTTTACAGCAACGTGCACCCTCTTGAGCACAGTGTCTGATGCTGCACTGTAGATAACCAGGCCATAGTCAATGATGGAGAGAATGGAGCTTGTGACTGATAGGCTGATGGCTGCCATGGTAAGGTGTTTTCTGTGCCTGTGAAGCACACCAAGCTTGGTGCTGACTGTCTTAACCACCTGGTTGATATGTTGAGGCTAGGATAAGGTGTCATCCAGGGTGACTCCAAGGTATTTGAAGGAGTGTACCTGTTCCAAGGGGCTGAGTACATTGTTGGTGATGTTTATGGTGGGGGAACCTTTTCTTGACCTAGGGGCTAGATAGGAGCATGGTCTTGTTTTTTTTTTGTAATTGAGCAGAAGTTTTTGCTCACAGAACCAGTCTTCTATTTTACTGAAGGAGTGCTGAAGTGCTGCTTAGAGTGGCTCAATTCGAGAGCTGCTGTTGAGGATGACAGCGTCGTCCCTGTATAGGATTATCTTGGCATCACAGGCTTGGGGGAGATTATTTAGGAACAGGCTGAAGAGCAGTGGTCCCAAGATGGATCCCTGGGGAACCCCCAGCATGACATCCCTGGAGTCAGACACTGTCCTATTTTTACCCATTGTGACCTGAGGGACAGGTAGTCTCAGAACCAGAGTGTTGCACTGGCAGCCACCCCCAGGCTTTGAAACTGGGCCAGTAAGAGGGTGTGGTTAATGGTGTTGAAGGTGTTTGTTAAGTCTATGAACACCACCACTACTAGTTTGCCTTCATCCATAGCTTTGTGAGCATAGTTGGTGAACTCTACAAGGGCAGTCATGGTATTATGCACCTGCCTCAACCTGTGCTGGTTGGGGCATTGCAGTTGGTATTTGCTGATGTAGTCTGTTAGTTGATCTGCCACAATCTTCTCAAGGGCCTTGGATAGGGGGGAGAGGATTGAGATCAGCCTGTAATTGGACACATTGGTCCTGTCCCCGCTTTTGTGGACAGGAGTGACCAGCGCTTGCTTCCAGGTGGCCAGGGATTGTGCCAGGATCAGGGATTTGTCAAATAGTTTTGTAATAGGCTTGATGAGCACATCAAGAGTTTTCTACAGTATCCTTGAGTGGTGTGGAGTTTTCACTTTCCCAGTTTATATTGAAATCCCCAGTGATAATTAAATCACTATCCTTGGGTAGGGAGGCCACTGCATCCAGGACCTTGGGCACACTGTCCCATTATTTTTGGGGGGGCAGGTAGGCTGATGCAATGGTCAGTGTCTTACCCAGCTGTCCAACTTGTATTTTCACAATAAGGAGCTTGTGGTCTGCAGACATCTTGGAGATAAGGAGGACAGAGCCGTGGAGGGAGTCTTTTGTGTAGATAAGACAGTCCCCACCCTTCTTGCTATGCCTATCGCTCCTGAATACCTGGTATCCAGGTAGCGCTCTTTCACTGTTTTTTATATTGCCTGTCAGTCAAGTCTCAGTTAGGCATGCTATGTCCAGTTTGTGTTGGGCCATCCAGGCCTGTAATCGTGTAAACTTTGCTGTTAGGCTGCAAATATTCATTGCCGTTATTGTCAGGCCCTTTGTCTCAATACTCGTAGATCTGGTGTAACTCCCATAACATATACTTTATGTGATATAGGCCAGGGATGCCTATATGCACCCAGTCACCTCCCCCATGTCCAGCCAATATAATCCCATCTTGGAGCAACTCCAAAATATGTGTTCCTGGTGTCCTCCTTAGATACATTTTCTTCAGCATCTATCAGTGTGGTTTGTGCTGTAGTGTGCTGTCTTGGTGGCTATCCTGAAATACCTAGCCAGAACATTTCACCTATGATCCCTCTAGTTGTTCAAAGCCGTTACCCTTTTGCTATTGTTCCAGCAGTTTGCCCACTCTTTCTCTGGCAGGCTATCTGTGGCTTCCCTTCCACAACTGGTCTAGCAGGCACTCTGAGCAATGATATCCAGCACTGTGCACATACCATAGAAAAGTAAAATAGCGTGGTGAATATCCTTCCCCACCATAACTGTTCCTGCTAGAGTCTTAAAGGGCCAACCTCATTTTATTTGTGTTTTTAACATTTCCCTTGGCAGACAGTCTGTAATCTGTAAATAACAATAAAAAGCCTGCTGTGGTATCCTGAATTCTTTTATAAATTGCATGAAAGATTTTAATTCCTCATCAAGAAATAATTGCCCAATTCTGGACAGTCCAGCCCCATGCCATTTCTTAAAAGTGGGGTCTATTAGCTTTGGTTGAAAGCCTGGGGCCTCCTTGATGAGAGTAAATTTACACACTCCTGTGTCTTTCTCCCCTACACTTGTAAGGCCCTTCTCCAGGCTTCCAGCAGTACCCTAGTACAGGGGTTGGAGATCAGTTTTATGTCTTTGGGGTCCAAGCTGGCCATAGCCTCTAAGGCATGCTTCCCTTCCCCTTCCAAGGCTACCCGGCTAGAAGGTCCCTCCGGCTTGAGCTTTGTTATTAAGTGTTGTATCTGACATGCTTGGAGACATGCAGGTGGAGTGAGGCCCACCAGGATGAAGCTCAACTCTGAAGAATTCTGCAGTAGAGTTACTGAGGTAAACAATGCAGTTTCAATGGAGGCTAATCACCTTTGTCATGCAGGAAACCTGTGACATTGTGCTTCATCCTGGTGGGCTTCACTGTGGGTTGGGCACTTCCAAGCCTCCCAATTTCTTTCTGTAATATTAGGGTTTTCTAAGCTATCATTGACATGCCTTTTTCCCAAATAAATTTTGACTATGCTTTCCTTACCCATTTCCAAATATGCTTAGGAAGCTGAATTGGGAGAGAAGAGGATAAGAACAGAAAATGGGGTTGTTCATTCTTAAAACTTCCACTTTCCCCACTATGCTTAGGGGTAATTCCGCCCATCTTTTTAGATCTGATTGTATTGTTTGAAGCAGTGAGATATAAGTTATCCCAAATAGCTTTGTTTTGTCTTTGGGTGTTTGAAACCCTAAGTATCTATTGTGGGAGGTCACCCATTTATAGGGTAATTTCACATCCTTTCCTGGGGTAGTTGCCCACTAAGGAGCATTGCTTCAGATCTCTCCATGTTGGTCTTAAAGCACGAAGCTCTGCTGTATTCCTATATTATCCCTCCCAGTAGATGCAAACTGGCATCTGGTTCCTGTACAAACAAGATGTCATCTGGGAACAGAGCAATATGCACCTCCTTTCCTGTCACCCTGATCCCTTGAATGTCCGGGACTGCTGTCATTACTGCCACCATGGACTTTATACTGAGAGCGAACAGTAGAGCAGAGAGGGGGCACCCCTGCCTCATTCCCTGCTCTATACAGTAAGTATTGTTCCAGAGAGGACACCATTCACATTTACCCTGGCAGTGGGACTTCAGTACATCGCTCAGACCCAACTGAAAAACAAATCCCTCATCCCTACCTTTTCTAGAGTTTTAGTGAGAAAAAATCAGTACAAGTGATCAAACGCTTTCTTGGCATCGATTGCCAGTAGCAGACTGGGTGTGTTGCTTCTAGTGTTGTCAGAACTAGTTTGAGAAAGATTCAAACCCTCCTCAAACCCTGGTATTCGAGTTCTAATTTAGAACTCGAACACTGTATTGTTCGCAAAAGGGTTCGAATCATCCATGAATCTTCTCATTTCTGTGTGCTTTTGCTTTGCGTCCCTCCCATTCCCATTGTTCCCAATTTTGGCACCAGCTGAATAATGCAGTTCGGTTCGCTCCCCCTCCCATCAGTGTTATTGTTGGGGAGGCAGCTGTTGTCGGTTTGTCACGCTAGTGTAACTGTACCATCTGACCATCTGCTAAGCAGTCAGGTGGTGGTGGTAGTGCAACTCGAGTCAGTCTTGTGAGTCGAGGGATCCTGCTTAAGTCATCTGCACAGCTGTGGCTCCATTGCCATTCAGTCTTGTAGTGGAGAAGAAGGAGCTACAGCGCCTGTCTGCTCTCAGTTCAGTTGTGCATGTAATGACATGAGCGACTGTTTTTGTTATTAAACCTGGTCCTGTACGAGTGTGTATGTGCCTGAAAATTAAAAAGAAAGTTAATGGTCAGGTGGGGAAATGGAAGGGGGGAGTCGGGAATCTTGGGATCAGGAACTGAGGAAAGAAACTATGGCGGGAACTAAGAAAGGAGCTAAACGGTTGGGACTCAGTACTGTCGGGAGGACTCAGGGTCAGGAATTAGTTAACTTGCAGACTGCTGCCTGGAGACTAGTGCTCAATCACACATACTTCAAGTTTCTTGCTGAATTAAACACATTTTCTTTGCAAATCACAATTGTGACTCGTGGGCTGTGGCACTCTTGGGAGAGCTCCCTGGCTGGGGAAGGGGTGTTTTATTTTGGGAAAAAAGAGGTTAAATTAAAACACTTTACTGATTGTGTGAAATGTAATGTTCTAAGCCCACAAAAAGGACAAAATAATTTGGTCCCAGTCCCACCCAAAAATTGTCTGAAAGACACAGTTCTCTCAGCCAGGACTGTGCTGTGGGGGGGGGGGAGGCTTCAGTAAACTTTCCAAAATCCCCAAAAAATTCTCCATTGCATCTTCTGTGAGGTGGTCAGCAAGTCACCCTGCTGCTGTCTGTGCCATTTGACTGCACTTACCTGGCTATTACCCACTGTGTGCTACCGTGTGAAGCCCAGTGACCAGTTTTGTGGTGGCATCTCTTTCTCCGGTTTGTGTGTATAACTCTCTCTTGTGGTCAGCTCATCACCCTGCTGCTGTGTGCCCCTTGACTGCACTGTACCTTACCCAGTGTCTGTTACCATGTGAAGCCCAGTGGCCAGTTGTGTGGTGGCATTATCCTTAAATACATGACAGAAGTCTAAAAATGTATTTCCCTGTTGGGAGGAGAGATAGAAAAATCTCTTTCCTTGGGTTGTGCAATGCAATTCTGTCTCTTGTGGTCAGCCCATCACCCTGCTGCTGTGTGCCCCTTGACTGCACTGTACCTTACCCAGTGTGTATTACCATGTGAAGCCCAGTGGCCAGTTGTGTGGTGGCATTATCCTTGAATACATGACAGAAGCCTAAAAATATATTTCCCTGTTGGGAGGAGAGACAGAAAAATATTTGTCTTCAGTCAGTGTATGTAACTCTGTCTCATGTGGTCAGCCCATCACCCTGCTGCTGTGCGCCCCTTGACTGCACTGTACCTTACCCAGTGTGTGTTACCATGTGAAGCCCAGTGGCCAGCTGTGTGGTGGCATTATCCTTAAACACGTGACAGAAGCCTAAAAATATATTTCCTTGTTGGGAGGAGAGACAGAAAAATCTCTTTCCTCGGTTTGTGTGTGTAACTCCGTCTCTTGTGGTCAGCCCATCACCCTACTGCTGTGCGCCCCTTGACTGCTATATGTATGCCTATGCCCAGCAGCCCAATCATTCTGTAAGCCTTGAACCTGGGACCCTTTAGTTGCAAACCGTCATATTCTTCAATTACTTTCAGTCCACTGCATCACAGTGTCACACAACCAAAATAAAATTTTGCAGTTGTAGCCAGCGATCACAGATCACATTGCTTTCTTAAACAGGAATTGTGTGGTGTGGGTGTGTTCACTGCAGTATACTGGTACTGTTATGGCTGACACCAACACAGATGAAGCATCTGGTGCTGGTTTTGGAGCAGGTGTTGGTGGTAGTGGTAATCCTGGTCCTAGCAGAAATACCCAAAATGTTTCACATGATAAAAATTCAACAAACAGCAAAACAGCAACAGCAAAATGTGGTAAAGGGGGACCTTTTAAGAAAACCTGTGTAGCTGCTGGGATCACATGGAGAGGCACCATAAGGTATGCCACTCATGCTGTTAAAATCCCAGTGACTAGCAGTAATAATGCAAGTGACAGTGAGTCCCTCTTTGACTCAGACTCAGACAGTAGCTCTTTGTCTCAGTCCGACACTGTTGTGTCTTGCTACGTATCACTACTTCCTCAACAAAGTGAAATGAGCAAGTCTGCTGACAATGAATCAGGTAGTACACTTGCAAATACATCCAGCACTGTTGGCAATGAAAAGGACATATCCATTGAATCCACCACTTCTGTGTCGGCCAGCAATGAAAATCCATCAGAGTCTTCTGCCCACTCTTCTAGCACCAAGGAGCATGTCCCGGGTTCTGTTAGGACAGGTGAAAAGATACAAACAGTCTTTAGCTATCTTCCTAGCACTCAAACAAAATCTGTCACATCTGAGGTGTGGAATTATTTCTCTGTCAGTAAAACTGATCCATGCAGAGAAATTTGTTCCCTGAGTAAGCAGAGTGTAAGCCGTGGTAAAGTTGTGTCATGCCTTGGCACTACAGCTCTTAAACGCCATCTGAAAAAGCATTTTTTTGTTTGATTGTCCAAAACCCATGTCCTCCATCTTCCAGACCGCATGTGAGAAGGGTCAGGAATCTGAAATGGATACTGAATTGTCTGAACTTGATGCAGACAGAACCACTGCCAGTCCTGGGATCACTGTTACCACCAATGCCAGCACCATTAGTACCAGCTGCACATCCAGTGATGGCACTGAATGTAAAGTCCTAGTCCACCATCCCAGTGTCCATCTGCCCATAGAAGCACGGTGTATAATAAACCAGCAGGGACATGTTGTAAATGGCTAACACTGTCTCAGGCATTTGAAAGGAAGAATACCTTTACTAAAAATCATCCAAAGATCCTTTATCTTAATCAGAGAATTGGTGAACTGTTAGCTGGAGCCCTTCTCCCATACTCTTTGGTAGATCATGAGGATTTTAGGGAGCCTTGAAACTAGTACAGCCTCGTTGCAATGTTCCTCATCGAAGGTACTTTTCCTATGTTGAAATACCAAACATTTATCAGGCTTTAAAAGCGACAGTGATGCTTGCACTTAAAACTGCAGAGGGTGGGGTTATTCATGTCAAAACAGATATGTGGCCAGCACTCAAAACATAGATTACATGTCCCTTACCACTCATTGGGTCACGGTTTCTTGTGCTTCTTCAAAAACAAAGACACCCCAGAAGATGGCACTGCTGCATATAAAGAAGTTTGGGCAAAGTCATACAGTTGCAAACATTTTGCAGGAACTACAGTAAATGACCTCCTTGACGAATGGGTTTATTCTCACAGTCTAAAATGTGGCTTCATAGTAAGTGACAATGGAGCCCACATCTTGAAAGCAGTACAGGATGGAGGATTTATGCATGCTTCTTGCTTTGCACATTGCTTACATTTAATTGTCATGGGATTTCTCAGCAATGAAACACAAGTGGATGGTATGATTGCTGTTTGCAAACAAATTGTGACTCACTTTTCACATTCAACCAAGGCTATATAGACATTGTCCAAACTGCAAAAAAAACACAAGCTACCTCAGCAAAAGCTGATTCAAAATGTTTTCACTTGTTGGAACTCAATGCTTTATATGTTACAGTGCCTCTTGGAGCAAAAGCAAGCTGTACATGAGTATTGCTCCAGTTACATTATTGGAGATTGCAGTGGAAATTAATGGAGACAGTGTGCTGCATCCTAGCTCTTTTTGAGACAGCCACAAGAGACATGTCTTCTGAAGGTGCATCTGTGAGTCAGGTTACCCACTCATAATGCTGATTTCACATCATCTTAGTGTCCTAAATCTACAAATAGAAAAAGACAGATCTGAAGCTCAGACAACATGTCGCCTGTATCATGGGCATTTCATAAAGAGAATGAGTGAGTGTTTCAAAACCAATGACAGATTAGTTGCAATGATGAAATCAAAACACTACATCCTTGCAACTCTTTTAGATCTCAGGTTCAAGGCTATACATCTTCCAAAAACAGGTGATATAGAGCAGTACAAATGTCTGTTGCTAGATGAGCTGCAGCACTCACAGGAGTCAAACACAGACACGCACAGTACCCTCAGGTTGTCATCACCACAACATGCAGGTTCATCTTCACAAAGGGATACAGAATTGGAAAAGTCACCAAACATTATCAGTAGTTGTTCCACAACTGCCACTTCTTCAGCCCTTAGTAGCAAGCTAAATCTGTGGCAAAACCTTTCCCAAATTGCTGCCATACCAGCTTATGCTGATTCCTCTTCTGAGCGGTTTCTGTCCATCATGGTAGACAGTTACCTGCAAGAACTGCCTATTCCTATTGATGCATGCCCTTTTGAATAGTGGAGATCAAAAAAGTCGATTTGAACAGTGCTGTATGATGAAGTCTGTAAATATCTTGGTTATTCTGCAACAAGTGTCTCTTCAGAATGCATGTTTAGTACAGCTGGCAATATTGTGACGGACACCAGAAATAGGTTGCTGCCATAAAATGTACACACGTTAACTTTTATTAAAGTTAGTAAGTAAAGATTTTCATATCCCTACAAGAGTATACAAACTGATGCTGAAGTGATTGATGTTGTGGATGTTGATGGTGATGACAACTCAGATGGTGGTGGCTGGTAAATACTGTGTGGGACAGAGTCTCTCTGCACCACAATGGAAACTTTTACAGACTGTGATGACTTTGGTTGTCTCTCTCCTTTCTCGATCTACTGCCTTGGACTATATACCGCACAAAACTTTCACTATTTCATGGCAAACTGCTTTGTAGCTAGGGTCTAAAGTCAACAAGTTTTATATACAGGGCAATTTTAACATCAGAGGGAACAGGCCCAAATTTGGCATACAATGGACACTGTCATGTCAATCATTTCTGTATCATATTATTTATAGTTAAAGTGCAAACATATATTTTTGGATTTACCTTCTGTGACTTTGTGGTGCATCAGTATGGGCTGGGACCGGAGGCAGTCTATTTTTCAATTTTAAAGAGGACAAAACAATGAGTTCTAATTGGTAGCTGCTTATTATTTTTTCAATTACAGAAATGTTAGCCATAAACCAAAATGATCCATATGTAACTTGTCTTAAAATTATGGGGAAAAACTGTATTTTGTATTGTTATGTTTCTGTGGGCAGCATCCTGCTACAATTCTCTTCCGGGAAACAGAGTCATCTGGAGTTTTACCTATGTCATGGTTGAGCACATATTCTGTAAGCATAGGTCTCATACCACAATAGCTCATGTTTAACATTCTGTTGTGCACAGACCATGGCATAATGGCAACAACTCTCAAATTACTGGTTCCATGAAGAGGACTGTACAGAATGTTGTCCATAAGAAGAAAGCAATTGAAAAGATAGTTTTTCACATAAGTGTTGTTTATTAAGGAACAATTAAGTATGGCTCATTTAGAGGCAAGAGTTTCATTTTTCTTGAGTAAACATGTGGTAGTTTTAGCATTTGAGAGGGGGAAGAGGGTAGAATGGGTGCTGGAGGGTGGGAAAGGGTTGGAGTGGATGTTGGTTTTAACATGGATGCAAGAGGGAGAAAGATGGCATGGATACTAGTGCATGGGTGCGGGTTGGGGGTTGGTTTTAACATGGATGCAGGAGGGAGAAACATGGCATAGTTGTTAGTACATGGGTGATGGTTGGGGGAGTGGGTTTTAACATGGGTGAGCGACAGAGAAGGGTGACATAAATGGTAGTTCATGACTAAGTGTAGGGGTAGTTTAAACATTTGGGTGAGGGAGGAGGGTGAAATATGTGCTTGAGGCGGGTGAGGGTTGTGGGTTGGTTTTAACACGTGGGTATAAGGGAGGTATGGGTGCTACTGCATAGATGAGGGTGGTGGAAGTAGAATGGGTGCTGGGGTGAAAAGTGGGTGTTGTTTTAGTCCTTTCGTTTACAGATTCGTGATCGTCTGGGGATGGTGAAGAAAAAGATTATGACAGACCGATGGTATGGGAGGGCTACGCCGATTGCCCACAGTGGAACCTACTAAAGATATAATATATGTATATATATATTTTTGTTCTTATTAAATACATTGCAAACTGTTGCCACCTAGCACAAGTGTCCTGTCCCCTTTAAAAAAAAGAATAAAGGAATCAGAAATAAAAGAAAATCTGCATCAGCAGTTTTCACAGAATGTGACCTATCATAAAGTGTTTTTGCTTTACAAGTAGTGATAATTTGATACATAATGGGGTTGACAGAAACTGTCCCTTAAACATCACATGCCAACGACTGCAGCTACATTAAATGTTCCTTAAGTTAGTATGTGGTGAGGAAAACACTTTTTTTATTTATGCGACTGAAATGCAGATTTTATTGATATATCAGCTGGAAAAATGCATCATCTTAGAAAGTTGTATGTATTACTTCAATTTGCCAACAAGAATGTTGGTATGTGTATGCATTATCTTAGAAAATTGCATGCATTTTTTTGCCAGCAACAATGACTGGCATATTTTTTTATTCAAATGTCTTGACTGACTACGTTATGACATAATATGTTTTGCAACAGTTCCATGTGCTGCGGCTGCAGTACCTTGGCTTGACTTTGTTATAAAAGCTTTCTTTTAAACATAGCAACTTTGATTTACTCATTTAAAACAGAAAACAGCAAATAGATGAAATTATGTAATATCAGTTATTTTTTCTAATAATTCATGACGATGAGTATATATAACTGAGTACATACATGGCTAATGTGCCTCTTTCTTTCACTAAGGAACTATGATGCAGCTGCAGCAGGAAAACTTTTAACATATGGGTGGGTAGGTGGGTGGGCCTGATACGTATTAAGTTGCTGGCTTTAGCAAACAGAAGAAACCATAGATAAACCTAGTTGTATTCCTATCAATGTCACACATGATCATTTCTCTCCCCCTTATATTAAACCGTTTTTCCTTTACATGTATTTCTTTACTATCTTCATTACTGGCAGCACAATTAAAAAATAGGGTTCGAGTTCTAAAAAGTTCTAAAAAAGATTAGAATGCCTAGAACTTTTTCAGAAGTTCTAGACTAGAAATAGAAGCCAGAACTTCAGAGGGTTCTGACAGCCCTAGTTGCTTCCCTCCATGCCTATCACCACATTAAGTAGTTTCCATATATTATCATGTAGGTGTCTATGGGGTATGAATATGGTCTGGTCATTGAGCACTCCTGCTTCTACTACCTGCTGAAGCCTATTGGCCAGCACCTTTGTGAATATATATTTTTTTAAATTTACAGTTTATGCTGCCTTCTTCACGGAGCCAACAGGCGGCTCCTGCTCTCCCTCAGAGGGCTCTTCCTCCGGCTCCGGTCATCCTCTGTTCCACTGACCCCCACAACCCCCCCTGTGGATTTCCCCCCATGGTGGGGCCAGGATGAGGAGCATCAGCTTACTCCTCCCCCTGGAGCACAAATCCAGAAGTCAGGGGCGGCATTGTGGAGGGACGCACTGGGCCATCATGGGCCCTGTTCGCTTCTGGCTTTTCCCCCAATTTTCCTCCCAGCCCATGCACGTTCGATGGGTGGGGCAATTGTCTCTGCCTCTGTGGAGGCAGCCTAAGGTTCTGGATGTGGGCCCACCCCATGCGTGACTGTGCACCTGTGTTGACACCCAGCCACTGCTGGGTGTCAGGCTGCAGCGCACAGTGCTAACCCCCCCCCCGAGGAAGAAGAGCTGTCTATGAATGCTTAATCCTTCCTCACTTTGACTGACCCCCAAGCAACCCGAGTCCATTCCTGAACCCAGGTTGCCAGTGTGGCATGATGTAAGGTGTCCAGCACCTCAACCCTCAGTGCCACCGGGCCAGCACCTTTGCAAATATTTTTGAATACTGGTTAAGGAGAGATATTGGTCTGTATGAGCTACAGCTCAGTAGATCCTTACCAGGTTTCGTGAGTACAGAGATATGTGCCTCCAGCCAGATCTGGAGGTGTCATTATTTTTGAGTTTGTTGCATTTGTAGTTTGGTTAAAGCAGACATTTACAACAGGAGGAACTCTACCCCTACTACTACTATACCCCTAATGTGTACCATGAAGGGGCGTGGGGGAACTAGTCCCCCCCAAGTTCCCCCTCACTTTAGTCACTGTCTTGAGACCAGTACTATGGAACTTAGAAGGTGTGTTACCGCATAGATACATAGATACATAGACAGTGTCGGCAGATAAGGGCCTATGGCCCACCCAGTCTGCCCATTTGAGCTTGTAAGTTCAGTTTGTTTTCCTAGAAGTCTGTTGCCCCTTACCCCTGACCTCCAGAATTCCTTATGTCTATCCCATGCCTTCTTAAATCCCGTGATTGTTTCAGCCCCCACCACTTCCTCTGGCAGGGTGTTCCACTTGTCCACCACCCGTTCTGTGAAGAAATTCTTTCTCATGTTTCCTCTGAATCGTCCTCCCTCCAACTTCATCCCATGCCCTCTAGTCCTGGAACATCTTTTCACTTAAAAATAGTGTTTTCCTGCACCCTGTTCCTCCCTGTAAGATACTTGCATGTCTCTATCATATCCCTCTCCCTCCTCTCCTCCAGGGAGTACATGTTCAGTTCCTTCAACCTGTCTTCATAGGACTTGTGATGCAATCCATGCACCATCTTTGTTGCCCTGCTCTGAACCTTCTCTACCCTGTCTATGTCCTTACGTAAGTATGGTCTCCAGAACTGTACACTGTACTCCAGTTGGGGCCTCACTAGTGTCTTGTATAGCGGAATTATGACCTCCCTTTTCCTGCTGGTGATGCCCCTGCCTATACATCCCAGCATCCTATTTGCTTTACCTGCTGCCTTGTCACACTGTTTCCCTACCGTGAGGTCTTCAGAGATGACAACCCCAAGATCCCTTTCCTGCTTGGTGCATGCTATATCCTCACCCCGCAACTGATATATTGTGCCAGGGTTTTTGTGCCCCATATGCATTATCTTGCACTTCTTTGCATTGAATTTCAACTGCCAAACCCCTGACCATTCTTCAAGTTTCTGCAGGTCGCTTCTCATTCTGTCTACACCCTCTGGTGTGTCTAATCTGTTACAGAGCTTTGTGTCATCAGCGAACAGTGAAATTCTGCCTTCTAGGTCCTGCACAATGTCACTGATGAAGATGTTGAATAGGACCGGTCCCAGCACTGATCCCTGTGGTACCCCACTGGTCACTCTTCCCTCTGTGGAGTGACAGCCATTTAAAACCACCCTCTGTGTCCTGCCACCCAGCCAGTTACCTACCCACCACACTACTGTCCTGCCCACACCCATATTCCCCAGTTTGTATAATAGTCTTCTATGTGGCACAGTGTCAAAGGCCTTGCTGAAGTCCAGATAGGCCATGTCCACTGCCCTCCCCTGATCCACCTCCCTAGTCACCCAGTCAAAAATTCAACAAGGTTGGTCTGACATGACCTCCCCTGGTGAAACCATGCTGCCTTGGGTCCTGTGGTCCATTGACAACTAGATGTTCCACCAATCTCTCCTTCAGTAGTGCTTCCATGATCTTCCCCACTACCGAGGTGAGGCTGACTGGTCTGTAGTTCCCTGCTTCCTCTTTGTTCCCACTTTTCTATAAGGGACTACATCTGCTGTCCTCCAGTCTTTGGGTACCTCCCCTGTTTCCAGTGATCGGCTAAACAGGATAGCCAGAGGTTCAGCCACCACCTCTCTTAGTTCTTTAAGGACCCTGGGGTGCACCCCATCTGGCCCCATTGCTTTATCAACTCTTATTACTTCCAGTTCCTTCAGGACCCTTTCTCGTGTAAAGGGACTTGTGTCCATTTCTGCACCATTCTCACCCCTTGTACTCCCTTCAGACCCATTACCCTCCTCTTCCTCAGTAAAGACTGAGCAGAAATTCCTGTTCAATATGTCAGCTTTACTGTTGTCATCCTCCATGGCCCCCATCCTCCTCCTTCAGTCTCACTATCCTCCCTTTGTCTTTCTTTTCACTTATGTACCTGTAAAGTTTTGTCCCTCTACCCACTGATTTTGCAATGTGTTCTTCTGTCTGAGCTTTGGCTTCCTTACTGACCTCCCTGCCTCCCTTTGCTTCTCCTGGTACTTCTCCCTATCCCTTCTGCCTGTGTCTTTTGTATTGCCTGAATGCAATCTTTTGGCTTTCACTTTCTGTACTACCTCTTTGGAAAACCATAATGGTCTCTCTTCCTTTTCCTCTTGCTAACCTGCTTAATGCATAATTCTGTTGTTCTTGTAATCCCCATTTTAAATACTGCCTACTGTTCCTCAACCCCTGATTCCTGTCCCATTCCCTTAATGCCTCTTCAAGTATCTCCCCATTTTCCCAAAGTCTGCCCCCTAAAATCCAGGATACGTGTTTTGTGTGGTTTGGTTCTGCTCTTTCGGTGATTTCAAACCACAATGACTGGTGGTCACTGTTTCCCAGGTGCTCCCCACTGTTACCCCCATCACACTGTCCCTGTTTGTGAGCACAAGGTCCAGTATTGCCTTCTGCCGAGTTGGTTCCATGACCAGTTGCTTGAGGAAGGCACCCTGAAGGAGTCCAGGATAAATCTGCTCTAGTTGATGCTGCTGCTGGGATGCTCCAGTCACGTCTGGAATATTGAAGTCTCCAACCAGTACTACCTCACCCTTGTCTGCCATCCTTTGGATGGCTATCATCAGCTCCCTATCTGTTTCTTCCTCCTGGGCTGGTGGTCTATAGACCACACCTGTGCGGATGGCTGTCCCCATTTTCCTTTCCAGCTTAACCCACAGTATCTCTCCCCCATTTTGTTCCTCCTGGATCTCTGTGGCCCTTATGTCATTTTTCACATACAGTGCCACTCCTCCTCCCTTCCTACCTGCTCTGTTTCTTCTGAACATGTTGTAGCCAGGTATGGCCATATCCCAGTCATGGTTATCATTACACCAGGTTTCAGTGATGGCCACAATGTCCAGGTCTGACTGTACCATGACAGCCTCCAGATCTTCCATCTTGTTGCTAACGCTCCTGGCATTTGCACACATGGCTTTCCATGATTTGACCTCCCTGGGCTGTTTCACTGTTCTACTCCAGCCCCTTCCTTGGTTGTCATTTATCCCTGGTTCTCCTTGCAGTCTGTCCTTCTGCTGAATTTTGCCCCTTTTCTGCTTATCCACTTCTTGGGCACTAATCTCCATCTTTTGCACACTGCTTTGCAGAGATAGCCACTCCTCTGGTTCACTGGTTCCACTGCTAGCTGTGGGGGTTGAGCAAGTAGGTACCATCCTTGCTGGCCTGCAACCCCCCTTTACTAGTTTAAATGCTTGTCTATGTAGCATTTAAACTTATCATTGAGTGCTTGGATTCCCCTCCAGGACGGATGCAGGCCGTCAGGCTTGAACAAACCTCCATCCTCTCAGGTGGGTCCCCAGTCCCCAATGAATCAAACCCTTCCTCACAGCACCAGTTCTTCAACCATGAGTTAAAGTTCCTGGTGCATGCACTCTATGCTCCCCTTGCCTCTCACAGGTAGTACTTCTGAGAAAGTGACAGAAGTAGCTACTTGCTTGAGACCCTCCCAGTTTCCTAAACTCTTCCTGAACTTCCTTTGGCTCCCCATTTGCCAGGTCATTAGTACCTAGGTGGATAATGACATCCAGCTCACCCTCCGTCTTGCCTTCCCAGTGATCCCCAGGATCTTCCTTCCATCCCTCCATGCCGTGGCACCTGGTAGGCACCTCACCTCCCTGTCCTCCCCCTCCTGTGTTCCTAGCTGGATCCCTCTTATGATGGAGTCCCCCACCAGGATTCGCTTCCTCCTCCTCTGGGGTCCACTGCTTTCTCCGTTGAGGTCACCTCCTTGGCTAACCTCCACATCCTTTTCTTCCACTTCTCTGGGTACCTCTATTTGGTTGTCCTCATTTGCCAGTGTGGCATATGAGTTCTTGAGTGGAATAGGATCTGGGATGTGCCTCTGCCTGACTGCTCTAACCCTCCCTGAGCCCACTGTCATCCAAGTGCTCCTCATTCTCGGCATTCTTTGAGGCAGTTGCATTGGACTGGGTGGTCTCTGGATAGGGGTGATGGTACTCCTGACCCAGTTTACTTCCGCTCTGAGTCTGGCTACCTCATCCCACAGTCCAGAGAGAGGCATGCAGATAGGGCAGCACCTCAGTGTCCAGAAGGTCTGCCTGAATATGGCTGCCCCACAGGCAGCCACTGCATTGCACCACTCCCCACATTATACTGCAATTCCACTACTTGTCTGCTACTGAAGCTCTCCTAGTTCCCTTTTATTAATTTACTGTACTAAAAATCCTGCCACTGATCCTCAGATATTTTTTTTTTTTTAAAGAAAAAAACCAATAAATAAATAAATGAGTCAAAACACTTGTCGTGCTGAGGTGGGCTTCTTCCCCTTATGCCCCTCCTACTTCACACCCTTACTATACCCTGTGTTTAGCTCCTGTCAATCAGATTTTAGCGTATATAATTAGAGTTGGGGAAGGGGAGGGAGGAGGCAAATTTGCAGCAATTAAGACAGCACAGAATTACACCACCACTATGTTTTAAATTTTCAACAGCCCAAAAACAATTATAAGTAAAGACAACAAAGAAAGTATAGTGTCACTAAAAGCCCACAATCTAAGTTTAAAAGAAAAATAGCAATTACCAGTTACTCTAAAGCACTGAATTGAATATGTTTCCTTCCTTCCCCTTCTGGCTTCTTCTGAGAAAATAAAACTCTGCTTGCTAATTTAACTCTGACTAAGCCCCACCTCCAGTTATCATGTAGCTGAAGTCAGAGGCCAGACAATTAACACCCTTCACCCAACTACAGGGCAGTCAGACAGTTGCAACTGCAAAGGGCTCAACAGTCTGCATCAATAACCACACATGGGTTCTGACATCACTCCGGCTGGAACATCTTGTACTTCAAAGTACTGAAGCCGCTCCAATCAAAAAGGGCTTTGGTCCTTTGATGTGCAGGAAGCTGAGTCAGCAAACAGCTAATCGGAGTTGAACTACAGGAGCTGAGCTCTCTCTCCCCCTTCCCACAAACTGTTTTACTGAAGCATGAGGCCACATTCGCAAACATATGATTGATCAGCTTTCAAAACAGTTGCAGCTGCACACCAGGAGTTTGCTACATACCTTAACAATGTGCAGCTGCCATATAAACTCTGTAACAACAAAAAACGTCCATCAGTGTCAGTTGCTGGTGCTCGTGTAACTCTCTCCCCAACAGGACCTCCCTCTTGTGCTGAGCACCACCCCACGCTCCCCCCAATCAATGTAACGCTGACACTGGGGGATGCCCAATCCCCCAGTGTCCACTGCTGGCACCCCTATAACTGTCACTTCCACCCAAACTTCCCACTCAGCAGCCACCTCCCCCAAAACATAACACTGACACCGAGGGTGCTCATTTCCCCAGTTTCACAACCTGAAATAAAGAAAACCTTCCCTCTGCATTTTGTTAAAGTCTGCAACTAAGAAAACCATCCATTGATGTCTACTGTCTACTGTCTACTTGGTACTGCCCCTCCCAACCCCCGCACACACACACACCGTACTCGACAAAGTCCTCTGGAGCTGCTCCGCCCCATCACAGCCCCCCCATTTCACTATCCCCCCACCTCTCGCTCTCTGCGGTTGGTTTCAAACCAATCCCCCTTGTTTCACTGTCACCCAACCTCTCGCCATCTGGGATAGTGCTAAACCCTATGCAGTTACTCTGTCATAGTCTATCAATGGATTTGGAGGTTTCCAGGGGTGTACTACCTAGGGCAACCTATTAGAAATAGCTTAGTATTCAATGACAACTGCTCAATTTTTTTTTCTCCTATTTGTCTAATTGTCATGTCATCGCTCTTTAATGCCTAATGATCAGGCCTCTGTAACCACTGAATATCTGTATTCTTATTGTCCACCCTGACATGGAACCTTTGTAAAAGAGCTCATGCTCAAAGGTCTTTCTGAAATACTA
Organism: Neoceratodus forsteri; assembly: GCA_016271365.2. Classification (NCBI taxonomy): domain Eukaryota; kingdom Metazoa; phylum Chordata; order Ceratodontiformes; family Ceratodontidae; genus Neoceratodus; species Neoceratodus forsteri. The sequence continues at coordinate 948,595,042 of CM028133.1, read as the reverse complement.
ATCAAACAATTAAACAATTACTGCACCACTGTAACTGCACTCCCCCGCTGTTTATCACACTGACACTGGAGGTACCCAATCTCCCATTGTCTTCTGCTGGCATCCCTGTAACTGTCAGCCCCACTTGACCCTCCCACTCATACCCCACAAACATAACACTGACACTGGGGGTGCTCAATCGTCTAGAGTCAAAACCTGGAATAAAGAAAACCTTCCCTCAGTGTTTTTTTTTTAAATATCCTTTAAAAAAGAAAAAGGTCCATTGATGTCTACTGCAGTATATCGCACCCCCCACTGTTTATGACACTGACACTGGGGGTGCCTAATTCCCCAGTGTCCACTGCTGGCACCCCTGTATTGTCCTCCCACCCAACCCTCCCACTCAGCACCCACCCACCCACCCCAAACATAACACTGACACTGGGGTGCCTAGTCCCTAGTGTGCACTGCTGGTGCCCCTGTGATTGTTACCCCACCCAGCCCTCTTACTCAGCACCCACCCACAAACATAATACTGACATTGAGGGTGCCCAATTCCCCACTGTCAAATCCTTAAATAAAGAAAACCTTCCCTCTGTGTTTCTTTTTTTTTTATTCAAAAAAAAAAAAATTAAGCCTGTAAGAAAGAAAATGGTCCATCGATGTCTGCTGCACCATTAGTTCACCCCCCCACCAGACCCTCCCACTCAGAGCCCCCCAAGCCCTTACTTACCCACTGGGGGTCTGATGCTGTAATCTTCTCTGGACCACAGACACATCTTTACTCTTCATTGCCAGACCGCGAACTGAGAAAATCAGGTATGCCATTCAATGTATTTCAATGGGGTTTGAATTTGGGTGCATAACTTGACCATTTTTCAATATTTTTGTCCCAAATTTTCAACATACCTATTTTGGGACACCACCTCATGAAGAATGCAAGTCACATTAGATAAATCTACCCCCAAAAGGTGATTTTGCAGTCGCTGTGTGAAATCACCTTTCAGGCAGGAGTTGAACATTTTCTCTGCACTAGTTCATGAGGTGGGCTTGTAAGAAGACTATAATGAAAATTTGGTGTCAAAATACTAAAAAACAACAAAGTTTTGAGCCAACATTGAAATTTGTGAATGCAGGCTCTTAACTTTGGTAATTTTCAATATTTTGTCCCCAACTTTTCAACATAGCTATTCCTTTATTGCACCTCATGAATGTGACAGCTGTCATTTTTGAAATCCTGGCAACAATGTGTTTTTGGACCCAGAAACGTGATTTTGTAGTTGTTGCGCAAAATCACCTTTTGGGCAGGAGTTGAATATTTTCTCTGTACTTGTTCATGAGGTGGGATCATAAAAATACTATGTTGAAAATTCGGGGTACAGATATTAAAAAGCAACAAAGTTATGAGCCTACATTGAAATTGACGAATGCAGGCTTGTAACTTTGGTAATTTTCAATATTTTGACCCCAAATTTTAAACATAGCCAGTTCTTCACAGCACTTCATGAATGTTGCAGTTTTCATTTTTCAAGTCCTGATGAAAATGTGTTCTTGTGCCTGTGGTGTGCAATGACATTTCAGTGGCGTGGAATGTTATTTTGGCAAGGATTTGAAAATCTTCACCTGCCAGGTCCATTAGGTGGGGTAGAAGGCTGTGCTGAAAATTTGTTGTACAGATATGATAAAATGCCCAGGTTATGAACAAACATTACACTATTTCAATGTTCATTCATAATTTCGCTGATTTTGAATGTTTTAGAAACATAGAAATTAACGGCGGAAAAGGACTGCTAGGTCCATCCAGTTTGCTCATTTTACCTGCCTACTTTAAATGCCACAGACCATTCTTGATCTCTGGCTTTACCTCCTTGTTCCTATTGCTAGGGTTCCCTAGGCCTGTGCCATGCATGCTTGAATTCCCCCACTATGTTTGCTCCCCCACAACCTCTGCTGGGAGTCTATTCCATACATCCACCACCCTTTCCATAAATAAATACTTCCTCAAGCTACCCCTTAGCCTACCCCCTTTCAACCTCATGTCATGCCCCCTCGTTCCTGGACATCTCCTTTTCTGAAAGATGCTGTCCTAAGGTACCCTATTTTTGCCTTTTAGATATTTGTTTGTTTTTATCATATCTCCCCTGTCTCTCCTCCAGTTTTGACTCCAAACTTTCAACATAGCCATTTTTCCACAGAACCTCATAAATGTGACGTGTCATTACTGCATTTGCTGCGCTTATGCAAAAACATTTTGGGATGAGTACATCAGGATTTGGGATGCATGTCACTGCTGAATCCATTGCAGTTGCAACTGCAAGGGGCTTGGCAGTCTAGAGCAATAACCATGCACTATGGTTGTGACTAACCCACAGCTTGGTGGGCTGAAACTTCATGTACTTCAGAGGACTGAAGCTGCTCCAATCAGAGACATCTTTGGTTCTTTGACATGTATGAAGCTGCATCAGCAAACAGCTGATTGACTTTCAAAACAGTTGCAGCTGCACACCAGAAGTTTGCTACAGACCTTACCAGTGTTCAGCTGCTATTTCAAGTCCTATAACAACAAAAACCATCAATTAATGTCTGTTGCTGGTGCCCCTGTAACTCTATGCCCACCGGATCCTCCCTCTCAGCACTCATCTAGCCACACTCACCCAACCAAACATAACACTGACACTGGGGGTGCCCATTCCCCCAGTGCTCATGTCATAGTTTTGTTTTTTTGTTTGCAACTAAGAAAAATGTGCATCAATGTCTATTGCACCACCATAACTGTCCCACCCTGCTGTTTATAACACTAACGCTGGGGTTGCCCAATCCCCCAGTGTCCACTGCTGGTGCTGCTGTAACTGTCATCTCCACCTGACCCTCCCACTCAGCACTCACCCCACACCCTCCCCAAACATAACACTGACAATGGGAGTACCCACTCCCCCAGTGTCGAAGCCCGAAATAAAGAGAACCTTCCCTTGATATGTTTTTTTAAATATCCTGTAAAAAAGAAAATGGTTCATCGATGTCTGTTGCAACTGCCACCATAACTGCAACACCACTTGCCTCCTATTTTACTATGTTTGCTTGTACGTATGTGCACAGTGCATGGGCAAGAAACGTTTTGGGACTGTACGACATTTTAGCGGTGTGTGAGTGTTCTGCCCAATGCAGTTGACACTTTATGGGGCTCATCCCTCAGGCATCAATGAATCGGCGAGCTGTCTATGACAGCAGTTTGAGAGAAGTGGTCTTCATTTGAAAAAAAAGTGCTGCACCAATCAAGGATGGTTACGAGTTGATGCTTTATGGGGTTCGCCCCTCAGGCATCAATTAATCAGTGAGCTGTCTATGACAGCAGTTTGAGAGAGAGGACTACACTTGAAAGAAATCTGCCGCTGCAATGAGGGACAGTTTCCTGACTGCAGTGGCCCCCCCCCTCACAACCAGGCACACAGACATATCTTCTTTCTGTTGGCAGCAGTTGACAAGACTCTGGCCATGTGCATTACAGTGCACAGAAATGTGCATGGCCGGAGTTACAGTTCTTGTCAGCTCCTGCCACCAAGCACTCTGTCCCCCTTGCTCCACAAGCAATTTATTTGTTCTGTGTACCTTTCTTGGTGAGCCATTTCAATAAATAAATGTGCCACAGCACAGCTTTCCACATTGGTTGCTCCTACCACCCACCACACACTCCCTGGAATGCTGACATCGGGTTGCACAATCCTTGTGTTGGCATGTATCCCCCTCCATTAATGCGACACACTAGGAGCCCACCGCAGTGTGCCAAAATGATTTTTTATTTATGTTTCTGACACCAGAATGCCCACTCCCAGTGTCAGATGACTCCTCCACCTGCCCGAATATTTCAAGTGCCAAAATCAGGGTGCCCAATCCCCATGTCAGCATGCCCCCCCCACACACATATTGTAGCATACTGGGAGCCCACCTCAGTGTGCCTAAATATTTTTAGTAACCTGTAAAAGAAAGAAAACCATCCCTGAAGTATTTTTTGTTTCCCTGTAAAAAGAAAATGGTCCCTCATAGTCTCCCATTTCCCTCACCCATCCCCACCCCTGTGGACTCCACCTCCCCTACCCCTTACCCCATACTTACTTCTGGAGGTCGACAGCAGAGATCTTCTATGGTCTGGGACACGTCTGCACTCTTCAAAGTCAACCGGCAAGCTGAAGAAATTATGATAAGCTGTATAATGGGAGTCAATGGGGGGGGGGTTCAACTTTGGTTGATATCACAGTAATTTTAAGGAATTTTGACCCCACGTTTTCAACATGGAGTTCTTGGGATCCCACCTCATGAACACTCACTGTCATTCTGCTGTGCAGAATCACTTTTTGGGACCAGTTAACAAAACAACAGTACCACTGTTCATGAGGTGGGGTCCCCAAAAACCCATGTTGCAAATTTGGTGAAAAAATTCCAAAAAATGACTGTGTTATGAGCATACTTTGCACAGTTTCTATGCGCATTTGTAACTTCACCAATTTTTAATATTGTCACTCTAGATTTTCAACATTGCCATTTTTTTACACTGTCCTTAAGAGCAGTACAGCTGTAATTTTTCACATCCTGCCCAAAATGTGTTTTCACACCTGCGGTGCTGAATGGCATGATCACTGTGGGAAATCAACTTCTGGGACAGATCAATAAAATCACAGTGCCACTGTTCATGAGGGAGGTCCCAAAATGCCCATGATGAAAATTTGGTGAAAAATTTAAAAAAATGATTGCGTTACAGGCATGTGTTGTGCAGTTTCTATGCACGTTTGTAACTTCACCAATATTTCATATTTTCACTCCAGATTTTCAGCATTGCCATTTTTCTACACCTCCTCATAAACACTATAACTGCCATTTTCACATCCTGCCCAAAATGTGTTTTCACACCTGTGGTGCCGAATGGCTCAGTCACTGTGCAAAATCACCTTTCAGGATTGAGTAATGAAATGATAGTGCCACTGTTCATGAGGTGGGATCCCAAAAAGCCTATGTTGAAAATTTGGAGCACAAATACCAGCAAGCACCCGGGGCGTTAGAGTTTCCAACTATAACATCCCGCCCTGTAGAGACTGACAGGTGCTGGGGTGTGACTTGGGGTCATCGACCATAGTGCTTATGCCATTCCATCCCCATCCCCACCATGCAACCAGTGACAGGCATTGAGGTGTGCCTTAGGGTCTTCGGCCTAATGTTCACCCCATTCTCCTCTACTGCACCCATCTCAGCTTATTTCTTATGGAATGGGGTGAGCGTAAGGGCCGAAGATCCCAAGGCACACTGCAACACCTGTCAGTGTTTGCAGGGTGGAGTCAGATGGAATGGCATGAGTGTTATGGCTGATGACCCAAAGGCACACACCCAAATGCCTGTTGGTCTCTGCAGGGTGGGGGTTGACGTTAGTTTAATACTTCACTGCTATTCCTATTATGCACCTTTCTAACTCCTGCACTACCAATGCCAATACCAGCAAGCAAACATTCAGCATTGACAAATGCTTGTTTTTTTTAAATACCATGTAAACAATAAAACAGTCCATTGATGTCTATTGCAGCCCACCATAACTGCATCCCTGCCCCTGCTGTTTAGAAAACTGACACTGGGGGTGCCCAATCCCCAAGTGTCCACTGCTGGTGCCCCTGTAACTGTCACCACCTGACCCTCCCACTCTGCACCCTCCAAACATAACACTGACACTGGGGGTGCCCAATCCCCAAGTGTCCACTGCTGGTGCCCCTGTAACTGTCACCACCCGACCCTCCCACTCTGCACCCCCCAAACATACCACTGACACTGGGGATGCCCAATCCCCCAATGTCAAAACCCAAAATAAAAAAAAGTCCCTCTGCATTTTTTTAAAGCCTATAAATAAGAAAATGGTCCATCAATGTCTGTTGAGCTGTTAATCAATCCCACACCCAACCCTCCCACTGAGCACCCGCCAATCCCCCTCCCGCCCCCAGCCTTTACTTACTCACCGGGGGTCCAACGCTGCAATCTTCTCTGGACCACAGACATGTCTTCATGTTTCAAAGCCATGCCACAAACTGAGGAAATCAGGTATATGGTTCAATGTATTTCAATGGGGGGTTGAACTTAGTGGCATAACTTAGCCATTTTTTGATATTTTTGCCCCAAAATATTAACATACCTTTTTGGGGACACCACCTCAAGAACAATGCAAGTGGTATCAGGTAAATCTGTCCTGAAAGGTGATTTCACAGTTGCTGCCTGAAATACCTTTCAGGAAGGAGCTAAAAATGTTCTCTGCTCTTATTCGTGAGTTTTGATTATAAGAAGGCTATGTTGAAAATTCGGTGTAAAAATATTAAAAAACAACAAAGTTATGAGCCTACATTGAAATTTACAAATGCAGGCTCATAACTTTGGTAATTTTCAAGCCAAATTTTCAACATAGCCATTTCTTTACAGCACCTCATGAATGAAAGCTGGGAGTGTGCAACACTTCAATCAAGATGACAGGCTAAGTTAGAGGTCCCATTTCCTCTCTCATATTTTAATACATTTTGTAATGATTGCGATAGTTTCAAAGTGTTAAAAAGTAATTATTTGACAGCTAGTGAGGTGTAGAATGAATTTCAGAACTGTCACTCACCGCCAAGGAGTTCATTTGAATATTTTCACATCTTAATCGGAGCAGCGCTGAGGAAATGCCGACCGTGGTCGGAAAATTTGTAGATCTGAGGAGGCCATTGACCAGATCTAATGGTCACTACAATTCTAACAATGCAAGTAAGGAAGATATAAATCAAATTAAAGAAATGCTGGCAGATTTAAAAGTGGACATAGTAGACATAAAAACAACAAAAAAAAAACAACCAACCAACTAAGGAACTTAAGGAGGAATACAATTCATTAGGGGCCAGGGTGGAAGAATCAAATTCAAAGATATCTGAACTTGAATTTTCAGTCTCCTAATTGCAAACAGTCACAGAACAACAGAGCAAACAAACTGACTATCTGTTAAACAAAATAGATGACCTGGAAAATAGGGACCACAGGAACAATTTGAGGATTCTAGGAATATCTGAGGACTGGGAGGGCAATAACATTATTACATTTCTTGAGAAATTTCTCCCAGAACTGCTTGGCCGCCAGTGGCTCTGGCCCCTAGAGATAGAGAGGGCTTATATTTCTGTTGGCCCCAGATCCCAAAACAGCAACAAACCTCAACCCATTATTGCCCACTTTCTCAGGTACTCTGTAAAAGATAAAATTCTAAGAATAGCAAGAGAGAGGGGAAAACTCTGTATTACAACGGGGAGAAAATTATACTGTTTCAGGACTTTTTGGGAAGTTAATGGTAGAAAAATGAATGGCCTTCTTTGAGACTAGGCATGAACTTCAAAAGGCAGGCATATAATACTGTTTTAAATATTCTGCAATGCTAGTGATTCGAGAGGGAAGAGAGAGTTGTGTGGCCTGTGATTAAGTAGATGTGTGGGATAATATACATTCACTGAGGAAAACTTCATCATCAAACTACACTCCATCTTATTCCAACGGCTGTCCATATTCAAGTTTTGCATGAGACCAGTGCTCTACAGATCACTCTGACACTAAAGCTCTAAAGGACTCCCCCCATTGCCATCTCTCATGCTGTCCACCACACTGCCTCAGTCAAGTCTCCAGCTGTGCAGGCAAAGCCCATCATTTCTACACTCCATTTTTATTCTGAAGCAACCAGGCATGGGGCTGGCCAAACTACTGATTCTGGTATCCTCAAGGAAAACCAAGTTTCAGTATGGAAACCCTGTTAGCCAAGTAAATAGAAAATTTACCTGCAAGGAATCTACAGAAAAAGAGCAGAAGCAGGGATAGCCAGCATTCTTCATTGAACTCTCACTCTCATCACACCCTGAATCTCAAAGCAGAACAAATGTGTGCCACTGAATCCATGGATTCTGACACAACACTGGCTCCCTACCCTGGTGGAAATATCTTTTACACAGCGCCTGTTTCTGCTATGGCAGTTCAGGCTGCTACTCTTGCCTTAGATTCAGATAGACTTCCGTTATGGAACAACAAGGGTAACGGCACTTAACCACATGTAAAAGGACAGTTTTCTGATTTAATAGCAAATGTGACTGCTGGAATCTATGTGGAATACCCAGGCTATCATCAGGATTGTTCAGGTATTGTGGCTTTCTTTACTCTCATTGGAGTAATTCCTTGCCTTTAAAAACTGCAACTACTATAGATGCGATGTTGTGCACTAAATAATTTTGTCTCACTATATCTCTTGCCTTAATTAACATAGCTAGTGGCTGATTTAACACCTGGCAACAATTAAATAGATAGTGTCTAAATGGTATTGCCAAGAATCTAAGGGAGGGTGAGCAGGTGTAAAGTCCCATGCAGTTAACAAAAGGCATAACATTATTTTATATTCATTCTTTTAAATAATAGAACATCTGGTACTTGAGAGTGACCTGCTCCATTCCCCCCGTGACTGCTCCTGTCTGTGGCTTATATGAGGTACCAATATATACTCTATCTGGTTATAGGAAAGAATTGCAGAGAGACTCAGATGATAGATCACAAGAGCTTAAGTGGAGGTGTTACTCACTTGAGTGTGCTAAGATGTTTGGTGAGGTGACCTGGGTAGTCAGGTCAGATTTCACAGGCACCTACATCTAGAGAGTAGCCACCAACCACAGGCTGATGGAACTTGCCACAGTGATCAAGCTGTATGATGGTCGAGAAAGGGACAGATGCTTCATTCATCAGACAACTCTTGGTACCTCTAGGCTGGCATAGACTGCCACTTATGGTAAGTATGGTTGCAGGCAGCGGGGGGTGTATGTCTCACAGTCTCCTTTTCACTTTCTTCCACCCCATAGACATGTTATTGATGTTTGTTTGATTACTAATACTGAAATGATACTTGGCACTGCTAACTTTCTTGGTATCTCTGTGGCAAGATTTTGTTTTTGTCTCTTGCTTAAATCATATGCCTTTATTGGTATACGCCATAGTACAGTGGTCACCTATTGCTATCTGCTGCTGGACTTACTATATTGATTCACTAGCAATGATCTCTGTGTTATTTCAGGGTTGGAATGGATGTCTATGCTTTGAACCCTAAGTCATTTGATAAGTTCTTGTCTTGGACTTCAAGTCTGGCAGATCTGAACAACTAAAAAGATTGTGAGCACAATTACCAGTAATTAATGTTGTTTCTGTATAATTTTAAAAGGGGGAATCTCTTTTGGCTGTTGGTTAGAGAAGTATACTGTACATTGCACTCATCAATTTTATGGTGGCAATCACTGAGATGTCAAACTTCTTTTGGATATGAATTGCAATCAAAGCAGTTTATTTTCTAGTATCACAGACAACATAGACACATTGACATTTAAAACAATCCTAGGATATTTCAGTAGACTCAGTCTGTTATGTATTTTTTTACCCCTACATCCTTGCAATCTTTGCTTTATAGGTATATGGCTTTTTGTCCCTTGTCTCTGGGTCCTAAGACAATGTTCTCACAATTCTTTAGTACTAATAATCTTTTCTAGCTTTAAAGAAATACCCTATTGCATTTTATCTTTATGCATTTAATATGGAACCATGATTCTTAAAAGACACACGTTAGATAAACACCTTGTAAGTCTCTAAATATACTTAGCCAAGAGTCCTTCCAGCCTTTTCTCCCCTTCATCCAAAGATGGGATCTGGAGGCTGGATAAGCTGTGTCTTTCCTTTTGTTCCTTGTAGTGAAGTTCTTGTTCTTCTTCTGTAACTGAATGTAAAATTAATTTGAGCAGAGGTCTTCTTTCTCTTGGCATTAGCCAAAGTTCTGTGCAGAGTCTTAGAAGAATAACAGTCTTGAAGTCAGAAAGTAAAGTAGAGTTGATTCTCCTTCTAGAGAAGGAATAGTGTAGTAGAGATAGGAAGCAAGTTGGTAATACAAGGGTCAGCCTCTCAGGATCCTTCTTTTATGCAAGACTGTTTCATTGCAGATGAAGTGGTGTCTCCAAGTGGTGTAGCAACAAGTACTTTCCAATCTCTCATTGGCCTAGCCATATCTCCACGCAGATGTCCTTGCCTGATTGGAAGGTCTGGAGCCTACGTGTTGGGGTTTTCCAAACACAAGACCTCAGTCAGGATCTTCATGTCTATTGTACTTTTGACCTAACCACAAGATGAAATTAATAGATTTATAGCTGCAAGGCTTTACACTGTGCATGCTCAAGGATAAAGTGTTCTTCGCCGGCCAAGTGGCATAGAGGACTGAGGTGCTGGTGCCTTACCTCGACCCACGCTGGTGACCTGGGTTTGGGAATGGACTCGGAGCACTGGGGGTCAGCAGGAGAGGACTGAGCATCCAGAGGACTGCTCTCTTCTCCTGGGGTGGGCTGTAGGAGTGTGTTGCTCTGCAGTGACCTCTGGTGGAGGCCGGGGGTAATGCAGACACGTGCAAGAGAGGGAATGCCACCAGAAACACAGAAACTGACTCCACGCACGACCGGATGATGGCCACCTGGCAGTCCGATGCCGTCAATGTCCTGGGAACCATCCATCCCACAGCAGTGCCCCAGGGTTAGTAGTGCGCTTGCCTGCCCCACAGGTGCTTCTCCCCTCGGAGGAGGTGGACCCGCCTGGCAAAGGGTCATGTCTAGGTCACCCTGCGATGACTGCAAATATGAGGGACGGGGGCACAGGAACAGGATGGATTGGAGGTGCCTTGGCACAGCCTGAAGGAGTGGTTGAGAGCGGTAGCATGTAGGGGAAAAAAGATAATAAAAAAAAAAAGAATAAAGTTTTCTGAAGTTATGTTACTTGTGGTTAGGGTGCTATAGTTTGTAGTAGCAGATGGTTTTTGGTAACAGGCAGTTGTGGTCATCTTTGAAGAACCTGGCCGTGAGGTGACTGTCTGAAGAGTCTGTGGTTATTGCAAACTTGTATTGTCGGTCCTGTGACAGGATTAATGTTGAGTTGTGAATTTTAAAATAAATCTTGTCTTGTCAGCTCTCCACAAAGTTCACCAGTTTAGTCACTAAAAATACCACCAACCACTTAATCTGGTTCAAGGTCAGTTGGCATTCATTTGGTGATGGCCACAATGTGGGTCTTTGATGATGGTGGTGTAACGCCAAGGCATATTTCATTACCTAGGAGGCAAGTCTGGAAGGCAAGTCATCCTTTGAGGTGGAGCCAGTTCGAAAGTTTATAAAGATCACAGGTGTGAATTCTGTTATCAGCATCCATGACAACATGGCAGCACTTGTTCAGAGCAATTTTAATTATTTTTAAGCTGGTAGAGGTAGCAGACCAGTAAAAGGTGAGGCCATAGTCAATAACCGACAGGACACAGCGGGTTTTGGCAGCGCACATTGCTTCAGGTGCGAGGCAGCTGTGATGGCGATAGAGTCCCAATTCTGTGTTTATGGTTTTGGCGATGTTATTGATGTGTGAGCAGTAGGAGAGAGAGCTGTCAAGTGTGATACTCAGATATTTGAACTTAGGGACAAGTTTGAGTGGGACGTGGACTTTGTTGAGTATAGTGAGATTGTAGGCTTTATGTCTGTTGTGGGGGGGATGGAACAACATGGCGTTGTTTATTTTGTGGTTCAACAGCAGTTTGTGTTGTTCAAATCAGGTTTTGACAAGGCTAAAGTTGGTCTGGAGGTCCTTTGAGAGGAAGTCAGGGTCAGAGTAGGAGGAGGAGAAAAGGACTGCATCATCAACGTAGAGTATCATGTTGTTGGGACAAGCTGATGGGAGTGTAATGATGAACAGACTGAAGAGCAGAGGCCCAAGGATAGACCCTTGTGGTACCCCTGAATGTACAGAGTGGCTGTCAGATAGGGAGCCACCTATCTTAACTCTTTGGCTCCTGCCTGTCAGGTAGCTTGAAAACCAGGGGGAGACCTCAGTGGAGAAGCCAAGAGCTGGGAGTGAGTTAAGCAGTAGGTGATGATTAACGGTGTCAAATGCCTTGGTCAAGTCCACAAACACTGCACCAAGCATTTGTCCTGAGTCTAAGGCCTTTTGAATGTGGATTGTAAATTCAAGAGTGGTAGTACTGTAGGCCTTCCTAAAGCCATGCTGCTGAGGGCACTGGATACTGTATTTCAGAATGTAATAAGATAGTTGGTCTGCCACAATACGCTCAAGCACCTTTTAGAGTGGTGGGAGGATTGAGATAGGGCAGTAGTTGTTATGGAGGGATCTGTCACCACTTTTGTGCACAGGTGTGACAACAGCAGATTTCCAAATTTGCGGGAACTGCCTGAGGGTAAGCGAGAGGTTTATGAGTTTGGTGAGGGAGGATAGGACAGCTTCTAGTCAGAGGGAGAGGAGTTTTAGTTCCAGGGTGTCACTGATAGTTCCCGATTTTTCTAGCACCTTCCAGAGATAGTTTCTAGATTCGGCCAGTATGACTCTTTTGAAGTACAAGGGAGGTACAGTTTGTGCTGTGGAGAATTAGGTTTGTTGCCAGGCAGGGTGGGGCTAGTGAGGAAGTCAGGGGGCAGAATGTTGTTGAGGTCTGTGAATGAGACATTGAAGGTATCAGTGATTGATTTAGGGTCTTGAATAGTGGTGCCATTGAGGATTTATTTGGTGTACCAGTGAGGTTCTTGATGTTGTCCAAAAATGTTTACTGCTTCCTCAGAAATTCATGAATTCCTGTTTGTAGTAGTCTTGTTTGGCTTTCTGAATAGCACAGGTGCACTTGTTTCGGGCAGCTCTGTATTGTTGCATGTCAGCAATGTGACCTGACGCACTTACGTGGTGCCTGAGGGAGTCCTGATCCTTCAGCATAGAAATTAGGGCAGGGTGATCCAGAGGCTATAGGCACCTTTCTTCTTTGATTTTCTATAGGGTGTGAACTTGTCATAGACGTCATTAAATTGGTCAGTGAAGTAGTTAAGGGCTCAGTCAATGCAGGTCATAGAGTCCAGTGGGGACCAGTCAACATGCATCAGAGAGGCTAGGAATTGTGGAAGCTCCCCTTTTTTAGGACACATTGGTAGGAAGGTTTAGGCTTAAATCTGGGTGCCTTATTGGTCCATTGGCAGATTACTGGGGAATGGTCACTCAAGGAGTCTGGTAAGACTCTGCTATCAGTGATTCTGGAGGGGTGTGTAGTGAGAATCAGGGCCACTAGGGAGCCACAACTGGTTTTGTAATTGATGCAGGTGGGAAAGGGTACCATTTGTGCAATGTCAATTGCAGCAAGAGCATCTTTGTAAGGCTCTGCCTCACGGGCAGTCCAGTTCATGTTAAAATCACCCATTAAAACCATTTCAGTGTGGTGGGGAAGGTTTTCTAGGTAATCTGTAATCATTTGGAAACCAGAAGCGTGGTCACGCGTCGGGGGGGATATATACAGATATTACAGTGAGAGATCTCCCATGTTGGCCTAGAAATACTTTGATTGCAAGCATTTGGGCACTATTTGCTGTGGGGTGGTAGTGGAAGGATCATGTCTTTCAAGGTATCGTTTAAGTAGATGGCTCAGCCTCCACCCCATTTTCCAATACAGTCCAGCTGAAAAAGAACTGTAGAAGCTAAGAAATAAATGTTTTATCACAATGCTCTCCAGTGCACATTTTTTGCTTGTGAAACTGAAGTATATACCTTTTTACATTCTGTTAGAATCCTTCAGCTTATAGGTGAATTGTGCCTACAAGGCTGTCATCCTACGTCCTACTCCCTTAGCTGTTTCACAACATTTGTTTTACTGGATTATCTTTATTATAAGTTTCTTTTCGGGCATAGTTGTGTTTTCCTGATTTTTTTTTGTGTGGAGCATTTATGGGCTTACCCCATTCATTATAGTTTAGTCAGGTTAAACAGCTTAGCAGTAACAACCAGTCTATGCCAGTAGTAACTACTGTACAATTAGTCAACTGTCTTGAGATCAGTGCTCATCACAGAGTTTAATTTCCTTATTATTCATTTACAGAAGCTGTTAAAGAAGAGTGTTCATCTAGCTCAGATCAGGTACTCTTCTCAAGGGGTCAATTTAGAAAGTGCTTATACCATATTTGATTGAAATATATTAGATATTACATTACATTACGCTTCTCACAAAGACAGGATGTTAACTTACAATATCATCAGATGGAATGTAAAGAAGGGTCTGAGCTCTCCAATTAAATGCAAAAAAGTACTGTCATACCTGAATAAGAGAAGGTCAGATAGTGTATTTATACAGGAGACACATTTGATGCAAGCAGAGGCAGAGAAGTTGCAGTGTGTGGGTGGGCCAGGTGGAAAATTGTTGTTAATACATTTTTGCAAACATTTGCACTTGACTAATGAAGAGGGTCGATATCAGATCCTAGTGGTAATGCTGGGTGGGCACAATATTGCTCTCTGTAACACCTACACCCCTAATGAGGGCTAGGAGGTTTCTTCAATTCACTCATGGTCAAGTTGAGCAGTTTCTCTGTCTATGACTTGGTAGTTGCAGGGTTTTGCCAAAATATTAGACCCCATATTGCACAGGTCCTCAACAAAATAAATCCAATTAACCACAACAGCAAGAACTTCTCTTAAAAAAAATGTTGGAAGATTTAGATCTGACAGACACCTGGTAATTTGTCCATCCCCAAGGTATGGACTACTCCTTTTTTTCTAATAGGCACTGCTCTTCTAGCAGGATAGATTATATTTTAACATCCAACAGAGTAGTCTCCTCTACTGTGGCGGCAAAAATTGATAGTATCATAGTCATGGATCATGCTTTGGTGAGGCTCAGTCTACTTTTGTGCAACAGTGTGGAAAAGGTACACTATTGGAGGGTTAATACTAGCCTTCTTAAAGAAAAAGATTTTGTGGACTGGATTTCAGTTCAGTCTGAAGAATTTATTTGAGTTTAATGATAATAGGGAGGTTTCACAAAAGTGCCTCTGGGAAACGTACAAAGCCTACATCAGAGGCAGGATTATAAGGTATTCCTCCAAAAGGGAAAGGGAAAAGAATCTTAAAAACAAAAGGAACTTGAAGCTCTGGAGAAATTTTCCAAGTCCGCAAAAACTCCACAACTTGACTTGCTACACAAAATCTCAGTTCTAAAAGGTGCAATTATTGGTATGCTTTCCAAAAAAGGAGAATATGCTCTTTTTAGGACTCTGCAAAATTCTTGGGAGGCAGGAAAGGCTGGGAAACTTTTGGCACTTAGGTTAAAGAAAATCCAGCAGCAAAGCATAATACCAGGTATTAGAAACACTAAGGGAGAAGTTCTGATGAATAGTAAAGACATAAATATTGAGTTAAAAAAATTCTATACTAACGTATACTCTGAGAAAGAACTAACTGAAGCCAATGTGCTTGATAATTTTTTTAAGAATCTAAATCTTCCCTCACTCTCTTCAACAGATAGAGAGTCTCTTGAAAAGAAAATTACCTTAAGCGAGATCCGACAGGCAATACAAGACCTGCCGTTTGGGAAAATGCCTGGCCCTGATGGTTTCCAAGGGGAGTTTTATGGCAAATTCTTCACCATGTTAGTCCCTCACCTGCATGGCACCTTGCTTGCTGCTTGGAATTCCGGGTCCCTACCACCTACTAGGAATCAAGCATTTCTTACACTTATTACCAAAAAAGATAAAGACTGATTGGATTGTGCCAATTACAGGCCAATATCCCTGATGAATACAGGTTACAACATTTTTAACAAAGATTCTGGCTAAAAGACTTCAGACTGTTATTACTCAATAGGTCAGTTTGGAGCAGGTCGGGTTAATCCAAATCAGATCAAGGGTGGATTGTATACGCAGGCTATTTAATTTACTATGGTGGAGCGATAAAAAAAAATGACCCTTTTATTGCACTCTCTTTAGATATACTCAAAGCTTTTGACTAAATAAACTGGAAATTTATGTTTAGGCTCTCTCTGAATTTGGTTTCAGTAACACTTTTATCTCTTGGGTAGCTATGCTCTATGATAATCCAACCACTCAAGTTATAACCAATGGTATACTGTTGCCTCAAATCAAACAAGCTTGTGGCACAAGACAGAGGTGTTCGCTATCTCCTTATTTATTCATTCTTGCATTCAAACCTCTAATCAGAATGATTAATACCCATCCAGGCATCAAGGGAGTCAAAACGGGCTCATTCGAGCATAAATCGATTCGACTTTGCAGACAACTTAATGTTAACACTCAGCCTGCTGTGCAATCTAGCTCCAAAGCTCAGATAGTTCTCAAAGTGTTTGAAATAGTCTCTGAACTAAGGATTAACTGGAAGAAAACACAAGTACTGCACAGCAACCTATCTAAACCCGCAAGGGATGGTTCGGGAAGTATGTTTGATCCATTATGATTCAGGCTAGTAATTACTTTTTTAGGTTTATAAAGTTCAAGTAATCTAGGAAAATTAGTGGAACTTAACTATGAGCCAGTACTAATGAATATATAGAACTGAACCTGGTTAGGTGGGGGAAACTCAGTTTATCTCTGTGGAGCAAGATTAATGCCATTAAAATGATTTCAGCCCCCAAATATTTTACTTATTTCAGAATCTCCCCTTTATGTCAACCTCTAAAACCTTCAAGCATCTAGAGAATATATTTAAACAATTACTTTGGGGCACAAAACCACCAAGACTTGGAATTGTGAAGTTGAGATGCCCACTAAGCTTGGGAGGATTTGCTCTTCCCTGGAGGGGAAAAATACCAGTTTGTCTTTATCTTTAAACAAGCACTTAAACAATTAACAGAACGTACCAATGCAACACAGCCACAATCATTATGGTTGTCTATGGAATAAGAATTGTTTAAACCACATAGCCTTATGGATTTACTGTTTATCCCAATGCCCCCACAGCTGAAGCACAATCCATGTTTACTGGGCTCCATACAGACTGTTGAAAAGGAGAACAACATCATTAATAAGAAAAACGTAGCTCTCCCCTGTATGCCTATATGGAATAACCCAGTAATCATTAATAGTGGGGGTGGTTTGTCGAAGCCAGTCTGGTCCAATGCTGGCATCAATAACCTAAGTCATTTAATTAATCATGATTCCAAGGTTCTGTTCTCTTTTCAGGAGGTAAGAGAGACATTTGGTTTCCCCAAATCTCACTTCTACTTTTGTCTAGGCCTGAGGGAATTGTTAAAGAAGAATGTTCTGTCAGACAACTATTCTTTGCAGGGTAGTGAGGAATGGGAACAGCTAATTAAATTTGGGTCCCTCAGAAAAGGTGCTAGTCTTATTTATAAAATGCTCACTAATAATTCCTGGTCTTCTTGTCCAACAAACCAGCTAAATCTACCTTGGAAGAAGAACTCTCAATTACACTCTCCATGGAAGAATAGGACTCAACCGGGAGGATGGCCAACAAAGGTCTTAAAGAGCTGCAAGGTAGGCCGATTCAATTTAAAATCCTACATAGATTTTACTTGAGACCTAATAGGTTTTTAGCTATGGGAGCTATTAACAACCCTAGTTGTTGGAAGTGTAAAGGCAGTAAAGCTAACCTCATACATATGCTTTGGGATTGCCCTGGAATAAAGGATCTCTGGTCGGCAGTAATTAAGGTGTGTTCTTCAGTCACTGGTTTCCACATTCCTCCTTCCCCATCGACATTTATATTAGGAATATTCCCAGTCCACCTAGGGTTAGACAGGTTCCAAAAGCATACATCTCAACCTTTTGTTCCCCAAATGTGGAACATTGTATCTCAAAATGTGGAACAAGTGAGCAAAATGTGGAACACTTAATCAAATCTTTACCTAAGAATCTCAGAACACTGTTAACATGTTTGCATTTATGTTCTGAAAGTCAGTTATTAATTGAATAATATATTTGTTGCATCATTTACTAAAGATTTTTGCTTTCAAATGTTGACAATGAATGTGGGGCAAGTCCTCACAATGTGGAACAGGGAGCTTTTGTGAAGTAAAATGAGGAACGTTCCTCACAGTGAGGTACAGTTGAGAGGTAGGTCCAAAAGATTTGGCTTTGCCATGCTTCTCTAAGTGAGAAGTAACTCATTCTAAGATACTGGAAAGACTTGTCCCACTCTCTCTACAGGAATGGTATACACAAATGAAACTTACTTCTAGTAATGATAGGATTCACTGTCTTCTACGGGATAAAGTAGAAATGTTTTAATAGAGGTTGTAGATGGGGTCAGTTCAGCCTCTGGAGATATGGGTGTGGGGTGGGATAGGGGGATAGTTGGGTACAAGAAGGGTGGAGATAATGCTGATTCTGTTATAATATACCACAGTTATACTCATTCATGGTCCTGGATCATGTTGCCCAATCTACTGTGTACCAGTTCCTGTTACACTATGTATATGTACTATTTTCTCATTTTTTGTTGATACTACTTTGTTGTTTCTGTGTATTTAAAGGGTTATAATGCTGGTTTCCCTTGTACCTGCTGAAACTAATAAAGTTAATTAAATCTAAAAAAAAGAAACATTTAATAGTATTTGGTCTGAATCATTCATTCACATATCTGGACTGCCTTGTACGGTATGGGCTGCATGCCCATTGGCTCTTGCTCTGAACCAATAGGCGTGCAGCCCTACCGAGCTGTCAGTCGGCGGGCGGCAGGAGGGTGGGGTGCTGCCGCCCACCGGCTGATGGGGGGGAGCTGGGTGGTGGGGCTCCGTGGGTGGGTGGGGTGGGGGCCACTAGATCACCAGGGATATTGGACTTGCGGGGTGGTTTTGACCTTATGCCTGCAATCGGGCTTCACGGTCCACTGGACCACCAGGGATATTGGTCTTTGGGGGTGATTGAAGTTATGCCCGTAATCGGCTAGTCGAGAGGTTGTATTACGTTTTGCCCCAATTGGGCTACTCGGGGGTGGGGTTTGAAGTTATGCCACGATCGGGCTAGTCGAGGGTTGAATTACTTTATACCCGATTGGGCTGCAAGGAGCATCGGTCCCGGCAGCTGCTGCCTGGCAGGGCACTAGGCGCAGAGTCATCGAGGATCAGCGCACCTGCATGCTAATGGCATGCAAATGGGGCCGTAATTAGATGCAAATGGCCCCTGTGTACCTTGCATAAATTATGGCCCCATTTGCATGTCACCTTTTGAATATTGCAGATTTGTGCATGGCGCAATGGAACTTCGCCACCGCATCCCCTAATCTCCCTCTGACCACTTGCGGTGGTGCAAGTTCCCTCGCCATGCACAGTGGCTGTGGCTGAAGCGATATTCAAAGGAGTTGCTCAATAAGCGCCTTTCGTTGAATATCTGGCCACACCCCTGCGCAACTTTTTTGAGCAGCACAAGGGCTTGCGCCACAGAATGGCGCAGTTTGAATATCCGACCCGTGGTGTATAAATATGGTAAAATGCCCAGGTTATACTATTTCAGCGTTCACTCATAACTTCGCTGATTTTGAATGTTTTGCCTCCAAACTTTCAACATAGCCATTTTTCCACAAAACCTCATAAATGTGATGCGACATTTTTTTAAATTCTAGGTGAGATGTGTTTTTGCACCTCTGATACAAAATGACATTTCAGCCAATATACAATAAATGGTATATGTCATGTCTATAACAGGAATCCTAAAACAAGTATCTTCAAAAGATGAGGTCAAAATTAGAACAAAAAAGAGGAGCATACCACTAGCAAATGTTCAGCATTGACAAATGCTTGTACTGGCTTGTAAGTGGCTGAAATGGATACATTTGGTAGGCTTTCTCCAGTTTTCCCACACTGCTACTAACATCAAACTGCCACAAGTGTGGTACATTTGTGTTTCACAGTGTGTTCTAGCATAGTGGTTCTCAAGCTCTAAATTCCGGTGGCCTGAAAAGGCTATAAAATGCGGTCACCAGAACCTACTAGTTGCCTCACTCCTTATTTTTTACCCCAGACTCCCCCAATTCACACCAAGATTCCTACAATACATTTCTTTTCACACAGCATACATGAAATCAAGTCCCTGGTGTATTTTTACTTGAAGTGTATGCCCCATGTTTATGTAAAGATAAGACATTTTGCATTCCATTTCATTACCTTTGTGACTGGAGCTCTAAAGAGCTCTGTGGCAGTACAGTATTGTATTGGTGGCTGTATGCAGCCATGGTGGCCTCATTTGAGAAACACTGGACCTGATTTTCAGAAGGTGGGGGCAGGCACAAAGGGCTTGCGACAAGGAGAAGTGGCACAAAGGGCTCCTTCTGCCAATCTCAGTTTTGTAAGGGACTGTCTGCCACTGGGGGGACTGCCTGCATCAGCCAGACTTGTGTCATCCTTGAGACAGCAGCACTGGTGTGCCATGGCAGAAGAGGGCTTGCACAGGGGCAGGGCTGCAATATCCTTTACATTGGAATTTTGCAAGCTTCCCCAAGGGGTAGACAGACCCTGCAGTTAGACCAGCCCAGAACTGGTCTAAGATGCCATGCACTACTGCTGCAATCCTTGCTGGTGGGGGTGACCCTGTGCCCCCATGGGCAAGGTGACAAGACAGCCCTTGACTCTGGCCCGACCACTACTGGAGTGGCCGGTGATCTGTGGCAGATGGAAGCCCGCAAGCCCCCCCCCATGGTGGTGCTAGTGCATCCACCATCCCCCATGGACCCACACTGTCCCTGCTGTCCCCCCAGCTGGACCCATCCCATTCCCCCATGAGCTAGGGTATCCTCCAGATGACCCACCAGCCACCAGGGTAACCAGCCAGTGGGTTGCCATCACTAGCCACTGATGCTGCAAGCCCATGCCATAACCTGCAGCACTCCCCTTCTGTGCAATGTTTGGTTGACACACAGGTTGGCTTACTGCAAATTTGGGGACTTTGTTGCTGGGACTCTGTTTTTGTAAAATCTGGTACAGGGACTCCAGCACACCCAAGTTAGCTGCAGGTGATGGTTCACAGCACAATGTGCTGATCTAAACTGGCTTTTAAAATCAAGCCTACTGTTCTAGAATCAGGCCTCTGAAAACATGCTGTAGTTCTAAATACCAGCTTGAGTGGCAGTGCTGAGAATCAAACCTATAGCTACATATGATAGTATCAAAAGCATTAGAGCTTGATACATTAAGTACTTAATGTGCCAAAAACTAAAATTCTGGGTCCTATTTTCAAACACCCAAATTCTGTGCAAGGTGCCTGCACCAAAAGTGTTTGACGCAAGTGGCATCTTGTGCCAAATGTTGTAGCAATTCTGATTTTCGAATACAGGCTGCATCAAAATTGGGATGCCATGCACCACAACCACCCTGCACCACCCTTGTGCCAGAATAGGTGGTGCACCAGGACTTAACGGGGCTTGCACCATTGGGGGGGGTGCAGCATATACTGCAATACCACAGATCCTACTTGATCTCTGGCTTTAACCCTCTCTTTCCTACTGCTAGGGTTGCCTTGTGCCTATCCCATGCATTCTTGAATTCCCGTACCATTTTTGCCTGCACCATCTCCGCTGTGAGGCCGGTCCATGCTTCCACCACCTTTTCTATGAAAAAATACTTCCTCACATTACCCCTGAGTCTACCCCCCAGCCTCACATCATTACCCCTTGTTCTTGAACATCTTTTTTTCTGAAAGATGCTACGCTCCTGTAACTTATTTATGTCCTTGAGGTATTTGAAGGTCTCTATCATATCCCCTTCCCCCCCTCTTCTCTTCTCTTCCAGAGTATACATATTGAGGTCCTCTGGTCTCTCCTTATATAAAACCAAAACAAGTATCTTCAAAATTTAACATCAAAATAAAAAATAAATAAAAACAACAGGTGCATACAAGCAGCAAACTTTCAGCATTGACAGATGCTTGTTTTGTGTGTTACTAAATAGTTCTTAGAGGGTGAGGGCTAGATCTGTGCCAAATACCTTACAAAAATTCCAGGCCATAGCCATCAGGGCCTGGAGACTTATTATTAGGGAGGTCCTTAATGACCTTGAGAATTTCTCCCTCTGAAATTCGCCGGTCCAACATTTACTGTTGTTCTTGGGGTATCTTGGGCAGTTGTGCCTTTTGAAAAATTCCTGGATGTATCGCTTTGTCTCCCATATAGGTGTACATAAAATTCCTCTATAGTCCTAGGTGTAAGCAAACTTTTCTTGGCTCCTCTCTGCTTCTAACATTGTCCATGTATCTATCTGCTCCCTTTTTTCTCAGCCTATAAGACAACAGCTGACCACCCTATTGCCTTATTCAAAATACTTTTGGTTCAAAAATCTTAATTGTGCCTCCACATCCTGGTTAATTTTTTTATCTCCACCCTAGTTTCCTGCACCTGGTTTAAAACCTCCAGGTTGCCTGAGTGTTTATGCTCTAACTCAAGCTAAGTTTCCCAGTAAGTTTTTTTTCTCATTCCCTCCTCCGCCTCTTTTCATGGGAGGCATAGGCTATCATATGTCCCCTGATCACTGCCTTCATTTCATCCCAAACAAATCTGTGTGCTGAAGCTTGTGTGTTATTGAATCAGAAGTAGGTTCTCAGCTCCTCTTTAATTTTGTTTACAGGTATTTCCTCATTTAGTAAATTCAGGTTTGGTCTCCATGTGGCGTCTCTTTCCTCATGGCCTAGGTCAAGCTGCAGTTTAATAGTAGCATGGTCGGAGAGGTGATAGATAAGACTTCTGCCTGCTGTATTACTGGCATCATGATTTTTAAGCTGAGGCCAATTAGGCTGGTGGTCCGCCCACAAAAAAAAAAAAAAATAAATCTGTCTATCCTTGAATAGCTTTGATTGGTGGGGAGAAAAAGGAATAATTTATACCTTATGGGTTCAGCTCCATCCACTTTTTTTGAGAAACTGGCCTGCTGCCCTGCCTATCATCCAGACAACTGATGACCAGTCCAGTGCTGTTAGCTCTACCGTATTCCAATCCCCACCACCACTAATGACCCCAAAGGGAGAGATGTAAGCTGCTGGAACACCTGCCTGTAAAAACACTGGATGGCTGACATAGGACTGTAGACATATACAGTATTTAGGGCTTAATTCCTTGCTTGCAAAGTGACAGAGGCTCACCTGCTAACTGTCAGATCCCCTATTAATGATCTGCCATGCCCCCCCGAATGAAGATGACTACTTCGCCGTTTGTTTCCCCTCGTTGGAGGCAGCAATCACATCTTCCACCCACTTTCTCCTGAGCGTCAAATGTTCTGAGTCAGAAAGTCTGGTTTCTGATAGTAAACCTATGTTCCACCCTTGCTCTCCCAATTCTCAATTCTTTCAGTACCTTCACCTTTTTACAACCAATCCAAACCTTGGCTAAGGGCTATTTCTTTCCCTGTACAAGTGCCTTTCTTGGCTCTCCAAGAGCATGTTTCCCACAGGACCACCTCTCTCAGCAGGTAACTTTGTGAATCTGCCTCCAATTGGGATGGCTAGAGCATATTCAGCCATGGGGTGTGCCCCTCCCTCTTCCAGCTTTTCAAATGTTTTTCATCCTCGTCACCAGATTGCACATAGAAATAAAAAACACATATTTTTATTTTATTTATTTATTTATTGATATCTTGGATTTCAAACACCTTTGAACCAGTGGTTCTTTTACAAAGGTTTCTCATCAAGAAAATACAAACAGTTGGAGTCACGTGATGCAGAGCGCGTAGTGGCTGTGTTCTCCGCGAGCTCCGCTCTCCCGATCGCGATTTACTTTATTTTTCCCCAGCCAGAATCACCGGAACGTTTTTCCTGCACTATAACAGTACGAAATCATCGGGGGATTAGTTTTATGGAGGCAGAAAGGAGAAAAAATGCCTCCCAAACATATGCCCCCGGCGACTCCTGAAAAGGCCGCCAGGCAGTCAAAGGCCTGCTTTGCCTTCAGCCCAGAGCCCCGGGGAGTCTTGCCTGACGGAGAAACCTCTTACTTTGGCCAGGTTCCTGGAGGAATTTCGCCCATTTCAAGGTACGGTGAAGGATATAACTAACGAGATTAAAAGCCTTACATCTGCACTCAAGGATTTAAACCACAAGGCCACTGATAATGCAGTTCGAATTAAATCATTGGAAGGGTGCAGGGAGAAGATGGACTCGGAGCTGGTTATGTTAAATCGTAAAGTTAACAAACTGGAGTTAAAGATCGAGGACTTGGAAGGCAGAAGCCGGTGTAACAATGTGGTAGTCATTGGGCTACCTGAAAAGGCTGAGGCACGACGCTGTAAAATTTACCCAGAAGTTTGTGGAAAAGTGGCTGGCCCACATCATTTGGTCCATCTTATGTTATTGAAAGGGCGATCGAGCCCCACGCCCCCAAAGGGCCACCTAGAACTTTTATATTTCGATTCCTGAATTATCAGGAACATCAGCTTTTCATGGCCAAGGCCAGAGATAACAAGGAGCTGTATTGGGAAGGGTTAAATTCAGAGTGGTGCAGGATTTACCATTTTCTGTGAGGCAGAAAAGATCAGCCTTTCATCCTCTGGTCAAGAAATTGATAGCTGCTGAGATTAAGTTTCGAATGATCTACCCTGCGAAACTTCAGGTCAACATTCGTGACGAATGGAAATCATTTGAATCACTGGACCTGGTGACTGAGGCATTGCAAGCGGCCTTCCCTGCATTGTTCAAGGTTCCTTGAATTTACAGAGGCGATGAAGGACTTTCTGGGATCAACTCCTAGAGACTGTGAACTTATTCTTGGGACCAGATGTTTAATTTCTATTGTAATATACCCTCTATGCATATATGTTTTCTGGAATATTGGTTTTTGAGGGTTACCGCCCTGGATGTTTTCGTTATGCCCTTTTATGGCACTGCAGGCGGATGACAATGCACTTCAACTTTACTCAGGCTGGCTGTCTCTGGATTAGGTTTTGACCCTCTAATCTTTATTTTTAGGTTGGAACATTGGGGTCTTTCATTTAAGGAAGGTACTGGTTATGAGGAGTGCCAGTGTGCTGCATATTACAATTTTTCTGGAAAACAAACTGTCTCTTATTTAATCAGTTCTGGATATTTATAATGAAGGTTGTTTTCTTGGGGGGTCTTTTTCTTATAGGACATGTGTTTTGTTGTTGATCACATATGCTGTTATGCTATAACATTGTTTGAGCCGTAGGGATAACGTTCAGCGTTAAATAACTGCTCCCGACCTTTCTCTTGTTTATTAATACATGTATGGGGTTGAGGGGAATGTTCAAGTTTTGAAATTTGGGGTTGGTGCGGGTAAAGCCAATCTGTTTGTATTGATATATTGTAGCTGTTCCTCAATGTTAGGGGCTGGTTATTTACATCGGGTCGGAGTGGTGGTGGATATAGGGGAATGAGTTGTGTGTCCTGTGATCATGGACCATGAAATGTGAATTGTTTGGGGGTTGGGGTGGGTGGATTTTATGATTTTTGGGGAATTGTTATATAGGACTATGTTATTTGAGGGTTTATGGGGAGGGATTTTATTTTTATTTTTGAGGCACTATGGCACTTGAATACTGGGGTTTGGTCATATTAGCTTTCCGTTCTCAAGGCAAAAGGATTCCGTTCTAGTTCGGTTTTTATAGGTTCAATGGGGACTGATATATTTGTCAATTTTCTGACTTGGAATGTCAAGGGGCACGGCTTAAGGAGAAGCAGTATAAGATATTGAAACATATAGAAGCCGTTAAGGCTAAAATTGCGTTTCTGCAAGAAAGCACCTAATCTGATTGAGGCGGGTGCCATGAGGAGGTTACAAATTGGTGAGGTCTTTGCATCTCAGGGCAACACACACAGAGCCGAGGGGTTATGTTATTAATACATAGGTCAATCCCATTCAGCCCTATACAAGTGGTCCAAGATCATGAAGGCAGATATGTATTAGTAAAAGGAAGTTGCAAAATACTGAAATCCTGTTGGGTTCGGTATATGGCTCCAACGTGGATACTCAGGACTTTTTTGTGGACCTATTAAAGGCTCTTTTGCCTTTTAACCGTCTCCCGATGGTTCTGGGTGGAGACTTCAATTTAATTCTGGATCCCTTGATGGATAGATCTGCTAGGCCACATCTATATTACACTCCAGCCTCCCGAGCAATGAAAGATTTGCTTGATCAATTGGGATTAGCTGATATTTGGAGGGTTCTCCACCCGGAATCTAGGGAGTACACTTTCACTTCCTCCGTTCATGGGACCTCATCTCAGTTAGATTACATATTTCTTTCCCGGTCTCTTCTTGGTGGAGTGCTGGGTTCGAATATTATACCCGGTCCTATTTCCGATCATTCGGCAGTAGCTGCAACTATCTCCTTTCCATCCCTTATAAAGAAAGGGAATAGGTGGAAAGTAAATAATCAGATTCTAAGGATACCTAAATTGACTAAATTTATATCCGAACAGATCGACGAATTTACTTTAAATAATCTGGACGACAATGTCCATCCGGATATTTTTTGGGGAGCACTCAAGGCCTATTTAAGGGGGGTCCTAATTGCTATAGCGGTTAGAAGGAAAAAGGAGAAGGAAAATACAATGACCGAGTTATTAACACGTATTAAAGCATTGGAATCTAACATTTCAGCTTATGCCCTGGACGAGGACATTGAGGAATTAATTAAGGTGAAGAATGCCTATCTTAGGTTATTGGGGGAACAGGCAGAGTTAGCATTAATCAAAACTAGAGCCAACTATGTTGACCAGGGGGAAAAGTCCAGGAAATTATTGGCTAGGCGCATTACACAATTCGAGTCCTCTCGTTTGATTGAAGGGATACTATCAAAAGAGGAGGGTTGTGTCAAGACTGCTCTGGATGAAATGGCTCAGATTTTCCGTCAATATTTCGCGAATTTATATAAAAAGATGGAGACCCCACCTACCAACCTTATGATTTTGTCCTTTCTGGAAGGGCTCGACCTTCCTGTATTGGATGAAACAGGCAGGAATTTTCTCATTGCTGATATAACCCAAGATGAAATAGAACTTGCTATTAGGAAGTTATCCTCAGATAAAACACCGGGTCCTGATGGGTTCTCGTCCAATTTTTATAAGAAGTTTTCTTCCCAGCTAGCTCCTTCTCTTCTCAGGTTATTTCGATACATTCTCTCTGGACAGGAGACAGATGGATTACTTTCGGAGGCACTTATAGTCTTAATTCTTAAACCCAATAGACCTGCCACGGATCCGGCTAGTTATAGGCCTATTTCTTTGTTGAATTGTGATTTAAAAATACTAGCCAAACTACTAGCGGATCGTATTAACAGAATATTACCTAAATTAATAGGTTGTGAGCAGGTGGGGTTCATGAAGGGCAGGTCCTCGGTCGACCATTTCAGGACATTGGCACATGTCTTCTCAGCTTCCGAGGAGATCAATCTCCCTATGGCTTTGGTCTCCTTGGACGCCGAGAAGGCCTTCGATAGGGTTTATTGGGGTTTCCTGTTTGAGACTATGAAAAGGTTTGGTTTCCCGGATAGATTTGTGGAATGGCTTAAGGCTCTATTCTAGTCCGTCCGCCAGGGTCATTTGTAATGGAGCTATCTCCTCTCCGTTTCAGCTTTATGTTGGTACAAGGCAGGGATGTCCTTTATCCCCCTTGTTATTTAATTTATATTTGGAGCCCTTGATCAGGAAAATTGTTCAGGCTAATGAGATAGAGGGATTAAGATATTGGGACTACCAATCAAAGTCACTGCATATGCAGATGACCTTCTGGTATAACGTTTGGAGGCGGCTAGATCTATTCCAGCCTGTTAAACCTAATTAACCATTTTAGTTGGTAGCAAATTATAAGCTTAATCAGGACAAAATGGTGGTTTTCCCTAATAACAGGATATTCAAATGGGAAATAACGGAATTAGGGTTGGAATGGAGTCTGAATGTCTTAAATATTTGGGTCTTCTTTTGTCAAGGAGTTCTATTCGTATGCGCCAGTTAAATTTAGACTCCCTGGTTCATACTATTGACCTAGACCTTAAGAGGTGGGTTAAACTCCCGTTATCTCTTTGGGGGAGGATAAATATAATTAAAATGAACATATTCCCGAGACTCTTTTACCCGTTGAGTAGGTTGGATATTTTCCTTCCTACGTCATGGTTTAAAAAACTCCATGTCATGATTGCTGATTTTGTTTGGAATCATAAAAAGTCCAGAATGGCCTACCATAAACTAGCAGCCCCTAAAACTGTTGGTGGACTAAGACTACCCCATTTTGGTCTCTATTTCTGGTCGGCCCAATTGAGTAAGTATGGAAGGTGCGCTTTAGGTGAGGACTCCTTGTCCACACCGGATTATGTTCCTCTGTGGGTCAAACATGAGATGGCTCTTATTAAGAAATGTGCTATCAATCCTGTAGCCCTTTTATCTGGCGCCCAAAACACTTCCCTCCGTGTTGAAAAGATCCCCTATAGGGCTGGCAGTGAGAGCCCATAATCAGCTTTGTGGTTCCTCAAGTACAAGCATGTCAAAGATTGGGAACAACGCATGGGGAACCCACGGTTTTGATCGATAACAATACCATCAAATCAGGGTGGTTGAAAATACGGAGGACTGCCCCTCAAGGATTTTTTAGTGTGGAAGGTGATTTAATTCGCTCTCACATGATAAATATACTTAATTTAACCTCTAAGGATATTTTCAAGGTCTATCAGCTTAGGCATGTATTGCTTCAGAAATTTGGAGGGAAGGTTGAGCAGTCTTCCCAGATCTTGTTCTTGACTAATATACGCCCACTGATAGGAATCCCTCATACGATCTCCAAGATTTATTCTGTCTTATTTCATTGGGCATACCCAGTAAACTTTGCCCCATGTTCTTATTGGGCTGATGTATTCCCTAATATTGTGCTAGACTGGTCGGGGATATGGCATGCATGCCACAAGTATATTCGACATGATCAATTGAGGCTCATACAATTTAAGGTATTGCACAATATTTATTATTCCCCCCAGAAGCTAAAGGATTTGGAGTTGCTAAGGGATCCCAAATGCTTTAGATGTCTGGGTGATGCTGGGAACCTCTTACATATTTTTTGGGAATGTCCCAAAGTTGCTCCACTATGGCAGGAAATTAAAAATAAATTAGATCCCCTATTAGGTCTGGATGAGATGTTTAGGCCTGAAGTCTGTCTGCTGGAAGAAATGACGGCTTTCCCGATCAGGAATAGGAAATATTATATAGCCTTGATTTCTGTTATAGTCAAAAAGTTGGTCCTTCGCCATTGGAAGGATAAGATGCATCTCTCTTATTCTGAATGGCTGGCAGAGCTTCTGGCTTTTTTGAGAACTGAAAGAATGATAGCTACCCTGCATAATCAATTGC
Organism: Neoceratodus forsteri; assembly: GCA_016271365.2. NCBI lineage: Eukaryota > Metazoa > Chordata > Ceratodontiformes > Ceratodontidae > Neoceratodus > Neoceratodus forsteri. Next base: position 948,565,911 of record CM028133.1, on the reverse strand, counting down.
CCCTTTTTGACAGGATTTGGTCCTTGTTTTATGCTTGTTATCTAGGCTAATGTTGATCTCACCCGGTTTCTTTCTTTATTTTGGTTATACTTTATTTCCTAGTGCCTCGGACGGAGTAGAAAGTTAAAGATGGGGGGGTGAGGGGTGGGATGTTTCTGGGAGTATTGTTTTTTGTTTTGTAGGTGTTTTGGGGGGGGAGTTTTGGCAGAGTAACATTCACCTTGTCTGTAACGAGAACCTTATAATCTGTATGTATGTTAATTTTTCATTTGTTCTCTTTGGATTAATCTCTGCTTAAAATAAATAAAATGTTAATGGAAAAAAAAAGTACAAACAGTTTACAAAATGAGAAGAATAAATTTAACATTACAATATCATGACAAGTATGGTATCATGTAAGGCACACCTAATGAGGTCACAAACAGGTAATATAGCAGTCAGTAAGTGACTGTCAAATTAACTGGTAAAGGGAGAGAGTAGTAAAGAGAAATGTTAGAAAAGAATAGGGGGAGAATAGGAAGATTGCTAGAAAGGGTGATTAGAGGAGGACAGAGGGGGATAAGTGAAGGGTGGGGGAGAAGTAGGGTATCATCTAAGGCACAACTCAAAGGGCACACAAACAGGTAATAAAGTGGTCAGTAAGCGGCTTTGTCAAATTAACTTGTAAAGGGGAGGATAGTTTAGATGGAGGAATGTCAGAAAGTGTGGAAAGGGAAGGAGGACAGAGGGTGATAGGTGTGGGGATGTGGCGGGATGGTGTAAGGGGTGAGAAACTGTAAAATTCAGAGAGAGACGAGGTTAGGGAGAGGTGAGATGGGAGGAAGAGGTGTAGGAAAGGGAGTAGGTGGGAGTTAATACCAAAAATCAAGGACAGAGGTGACTGTAGGATAGCTAGGTAGTGTGTGTGGAATAAGGAGGTTGTAGGGGATGGAGGTAAATAAGGGCCTATGCAATGATAACTTAGGGAGGGCAGTCACTTAGTCACCAGAACACATGACTCCAACATCTAAGCTTCCTGGAGGAACATGGGTCTCAGGTCCCCTATGATTTGCCTTTCCCTGTAGGGTAACATGAACCAAAGGAAAGCAAAAGACAGAGAATTACCAATGAAAAAAACACAACAGGGTTGTCAACAGACCTCTCCCTAACTATTGGGTGAATATCTACTAGAGTAGCCACCAAAGGAATAATAAGAACCAGAGTGAGCTGTGGGAAGGCGCTTGGATCCCACCACCATTTTGAATCCTAAGTCCTCCATGCTCTGTGAGCTGTGTGCTCTGGGAAGAGTCTCATTCCTCTCTATAGGTCAGTTGCTGGTCTGCCACTCCATACCCAGCTGGCTGCTTGGAGCCTCCCAGGTCAAACTCTATGAGATAACAACTGCCTAGTTAGGCAACTGGGTGGACTCAAACCTCCTGCCTTATACAAAAACAGGGTTGATATCAAACATCTAGCAGTGGTCTCTGCCTGCTCTCCCTGGCCGAAGCCAATATGACATATGTGTCATGTCTTTATCCTTCCCAGCATCATATCCTTCTTACAACCTGTGACAGATGGATAAGGTTCCAACCTACAAGGTGGTCAGGTTATTTGTGATCCAGCCTACTTCCCTTCTGTTGTATTATCATCTGGGGGACATTCATATAGTCCTTTATGTTTAACTATGCATGAGACTCATAAAAGGCTTTTCCCTAACTCTGAAGTACAGAAAAATAATTTAGCTCTGTAAGGTGCTTATTAGGTCACCTAATTTGCCTAGTGTCTAGAAACATAGAAACATAGAATTTGATGGCAGATAAGGACCGCATGGCCCACGTAGTCTACCCATTTTCCTACCTAACAGATAAGCTGCAGATCCTAGTTAACCAACAGTTTACTTCCTTCTACCCCCCCCCACTAGGCCTGCAGTCTCTTTCTCCTGAAGTCAAGCTCCAGCTGCTTGTCAGTCCAACTGTACAAAACATGACCTTCCACGCCCCCTCCCTCCCACAACCAGACATGCATACTTGCTCTTGTTTATGGGAGTCACAGTATCATGCTTCCCAGAATAGTGTCTACCTGTGAAAAGGGAAGAGTGGAAGAAACAGAGTCCAACTGTACTTTGTGCAGTGTGGCACTGGTTTCCTGCTCTACATCATCTTCAACCATAGAGGCTGTTCCCACCAAACAACACATGGCAAACTTAAACAGTCACTATAAGGAAAAGGACCCTTTCCTTCTCTCAGTCCCAGCCTTTCAAGACCATGTCTCTTAAGTCTTTACAGCATTGAGGGAGCGGGTTGTGTTTTGTTCTCTGTTATGTCCTTGCTGAACAGAGATGGGTTGTTCATGTTTTTGACCATCGTTCCTTCATTCTCTGGGTCAGCCACCACCACAAACCTCAGTACGCCCTCCACTCTGCCATGCCAATTCAGCAGAACTGCGTTCTCTTTAATCCATGGCCCACGGGTTGGGGAGAGAGGCATTAACTCAAATGTCAAGTCCCAGAGTTACAGACTGTTGCATCATGGGTGGGTTACTGGGGGCCCAGTAGCAAAGAGTGAAAGTACTCACTTTTTTAACTGAAGCCCATAAGTCACTCAAGAACTGACTTTTTTTCTTAGCCTTGTGCAGTTTTATGAGATCCATCCCAAGTGATGGAGGTGGCCCTTTCTTGGTGCCTAGTCCTGCTGGCTGACTTTAAGCCTTGCCCACAGTTGCCCATGCCATCCAGAGAATGTCCCTTTTTTGTATTCTTCCTGTTTCTTGCGTATGGTAACTCCTAGTGCTTCCAGTGATTTACTGGTCTGCAATGGGGAATTGTAAAATTTAAGTCCAGATTCTTCATGGTTATTAGCTTTGCTGAGCAGTGGATCTGTGCCTTTATGATCTTCTCCTTAAAGGAGAACTACACTGAACCCGAAAGTAATTTTTGTCAGTAGGATCTAGTTTGTAAATATTGGTTAAAATGTTATTGTTCCATCTACACAGGCCTTTTAGTAACCTCAGTGGCTGTTTCTGCTTTGCAGTCTGGTGGTAAGTGCCATTCTAGAACTGCATAAGGTAGTTTACATCCCAAACGACCACAGAGTTCTGAAATAGATCATAGGTGCTTTGTGCTAATAACAGATGAGTAGAACACAGGGACATTGAACTACATCTCCCCACCTCACTAGGGGCTCTGAATCTCAATTACTGCAAATTCCAAGATGCCGGACCTCACATGGACAAAGATCCTTTGCCTAGAGAGCTATCAGCTGGCTAAATGGTCTCACCAGGGTCATCTCCTCCCTACCTAAGCTAGGCCCATTCAAATCTAACCTCTGCCTATTCATCTCTGCCTGTAGCACATTGGACTACCTTCTCTAACCTGCTGTTCCTTTTTCGGCACCTGTCCCTTCTCATCCACCCCCCTACTCTCCCCCTCTACCTTCCCCCCTCCTCTTACTTGCACTTTCCACTTGTACTTCCTGTGAGTTTTGACAGTTGCCTCTGGCAGGATCTTCTTCTTGTGTCTTACCAAGTTCTCCTTATCAAATATTATCCCTGTTCTGTGCATGCCCCTATTACCGCCTAATCGGTATGTACTCATGTGATGATAAACAACTGTAACCTGTAATCCTGTAATAATTAATGTCCTGCTTGTTTGTTCTCATCCTGACATGGAACCTTTGTAAAAGAGCCTTGGCTCAAAGGTAATTGTAATCCTAGACTCTAATAAATAAAAAATAATAAGATACATCATACAGTTCTAAAATGGTTCTTACCAGCAGTACAGAAATCAGAGACAACCGGTAGGGTAACTAAAAAGCCTGTACTGTTCGAAAAATAAAATAATTTGAATCAGTATTTAAAAAGCAGTCTCTACTGTGAAAAATGACTTGCACAGTACAGTAGATTCAGCACTGTTTTCATTTCAGTTGTTTAGGAATTGCCAGTGCCTGCTTCCTTTTCCACATCATATCTCGTGGAAAATCTTGGTCCACATAAATGCACTTCATGTTAAAGTTTAGTTTTGTTTCGCCGAGTCTTTTCTCATAATTAGTACTGCTGGTGCTTCCCTGGCCAGCATACCCTGCTATCCTATCCCTGACAACCTTTCTGTTTCCTCTCCCTCTGCTTATTCCAGTTTACACCAGCTCCCTATTTAGGGTCCGTTGATGTCTCCTTAGCACTGTGCTAGTTTCCCTGCATAGTTGGATCCTGGCTGCCTTCTACTTCCTCTCTCTCTGCCTATACCAGTCTGCTCCAACTCCTGATATAGGGTCCCCTGACCTTTCAAATCACTACATTACTTTCCCAGCTGCCTTTCTGTGTTCCTCTCCCCCTGCTTCTGCACCAACTCCCTATATAGGGTCCCCTTATCTATTTCACTGTGGTACTATTCCCAGAATAGCTCCCTACCCCTGCCTGCTTCACTGCTGCTACTTCTTGCCTCCCCATTCCTCCTCTCTGACTAGCACTCCTCCCTCCTCCCTCACTCCTTCCCCCTGTCTATCTTAGACCTCCAGGCTTCCTGTCTCAGCAACATGCTCCTAATCTCCCTATCTCTCCATCCCCTCATCTTTACCCTTGCTTCCTTCCCTCCCACTGACCTTCCCTCTCTCCCCTCCTCATTCTCCATTCCCACCCACTTTCATTTCCTCCTGCCTTCTCTCTCTCTCTCTCTCTCCTATTCCTCCTGGCTTCCTTCCTGCTCTCTTCTCCCATCATCCAGCCTCCATCTTGCTACTCTTAGATCCTTGCTTCCCTCATCCCCCTCTTCCCCAACCCCTCTCCCCCCCAACAGCCACACTAACGCTCCTCTGTTCCCATTAAACTCCTTATCTATCTGCTGCTATTAGTTGAATGTGATATATATATATATATATATATATATATATATATAGCTCAATCCTGGCCCTGCCCTTTCTCCAACTGCCTACATCCCCAAAGGGCTCAGTGTGGCGCATGTCAATGTCCATAGCCTCCTCCCCAAAATTGACCTGCTACAACCTCTCATGATCAACCTTCAATCAGTCATGTTGATTAACTCAGAATCCTGGCTTTCCCACAATATTCCAGATAGTGTGATTGCCATCACCAGGTACTCACTTACATGGTAAGATAATGCAATGAGGGGTGGCGGTCTTGCCATTTACTTCTCTTATGCTATCCAGTTCATCCCTATTCTCTCTGTCTCCCCCCCTCTGCTTGTGAACTCCTACTCCTCAAACTCTCTCTCTCATTCTCTGTCCCCAACTTTGTGGTTGGTGTTTATTGCTGCCCTGACCTGCCCTCCTGCACTATTGCTGACCTCTTCATCATTATCTCATTTCATGCCTCATCCAGTGAACTACTCATCTTGGTGACTTTAATAAAAATTGTCTCTCTCCCTCTCTATCCAAATTCTGCCATAACATCAAATCCCTTAATCTAATTCAACTAGTCTCTGATCCCACCTGACTCAACCACAAGTCCATCAATCACACCTTATTGGCCTGGGCTCTTGCCTCCCACCCACACCATATAATTACTACTGCCACCCTCTCAGATGCCCTCAGTGACCGCCACATGGTCTAATGTGTATGCAAAATACACTGATCCAAAGCCCCGCACAAACTCCTCCTGATCCGATCCTTCCAGTGATTGGACTTGTCCTGCCTCTGTGAGGACTTAGCAGCTACGGACTAGTCACCTATTTCCTCTGCTAGCACCAGTGATTCTGCCCTCAATTATTTCAAATCCAATTTACTTCCTATCTTTGATCAACACGCTCCCCTCAGGAAAAACAAGGTCTGAGGTTCCCACCTCCCCTTAGTCTCAGCTGAACTGCTGGCCTGCCTGTGTACATGGGATCTTGCACGGAAGGCTTACAAGTCTTCAGGATTCCTTGCTGATTTACTCAAATACTGATCCATTTGAAATGCCCATGTAAGCCCCCCTCATCAGGTGGGCTTACTAGCCATCCTGTATTCTCTGCCCCTCCCCCGGTGAAGCCTCTTAGTCTGGGAGTGCCCCCCCAGCCTTTTCTTTTCTATGCTGCCACCACGGGACAGCAGCAAGGGTGGTATAAAAGCCCTAGATTTTGCTCAGGAAAGGAGAGAGTTCAGGAGTCAGTGGTGAGTTGCAGGGACAGTGCCCCGAAGGGGAGGCCCCCCCCTTCGATGTAGGCAGCTGGCAGCAGCATCAGTTTGTTGAGGGGTTGGTACTCCAATTGGGAGGGCAAGAAAAGGTAGCTGCAGTTGTGTGGATCATGGGGGATGCCCCCCCATTTTAGGCATCAGCTGGGGAGAAAAGAATGTTCAGGAGGTGACAGGAGATATGTCTAGAAGCAGGTTTAACCCCACAGAGAACAAGGGGGTCCTGGACTGGTGCCAAGGTTAAGATAAAGGGTACCCAGTTAGTGGGGCTGTTTCAATGATGGCAGTACTGTAGCAGGGCATCCCGGACGTGGCAGCTCTGGGGTGCTGTACGTATGTGGCTTGCTATCTTGGAGGATCAGTATTACGGGTCGGGATGTCTCTGGCCTGGGATTCACAATAGGGCCTACCATGCCCGTATCTGGGGCAGGCTCTGGGACCTACCATGCCCATGTCTGGGATAGGTCCATCAGATCCACTAAGGGCCAGGGGTTCCTTTTGGAGCAATAACTTTGAGTAAGGAAAGATGCCACTGTTTGCTGTCATTTTCAGCCTAGTGCTGGTGTTGGAGTGCCCACCTGTAATCTGTGCGATTGGCTCAGGGAAATGTTGTCTTGAAGGTCCACTGGGAGCAGCCACAGAGGCTTAGGCTGCTAATTTGCCCAGAGGCCTAAATGGCTCGGCTGGCACAGGTAGGAGTAAGTCACTCCCCCATCAGGAGGTTTAAGGATTTGGAACTAGGAGTAAAGGATTAGGAATAAAGAGAAAAAGAGTTTATGTGGAAGAAGTCAGAATTTAAGAAGCCGCGATGATCTAATTATTTTAGATCTGGTAAACACAATCTTGCTGAACACTTGTTTAGAAAATCAAATTGACAGAATACGTGAACCCACTGTTGGTGTACTTCCAGCTCTCTCAGCCCCATGGAGCTGCTCTATTTAACTTTTTGATTGAATCAGTCTGGGTCCAATTATTTTCGGGTCCAGAATAAAGTTCTTGGTTTCAAAATCCTGTGGTGCTGGTGATTTCCTATTAATTCCAATAAGGTGACTGCTATTTTTACATTGCTCCATTTGCTCCTTTGTTTGGGGAGAAGATAGTTTCTGCCCCCATTGTGGCTGGGAGCCATAGCAGCTGATGCCATTCCATTTCTGACACTGTTCCACATTTCCATCGCCACTGGGCCAGAAGAGAGGAAGAAAATGCTGGCCGGGAATGAGGTAGGACATTGCCATTCTTGACATCATACCACCTCTTTTATTACTGTTATGCTGCTGTAAGAAGTGTAATGGAGTGTTTCTGGTCTATAGTTCTGTCCTTCCCACACCTGGTATCCCTAGGCATAGAGGGAGGGAGGGGGGCTACAGATGTGGGGGCTTGTCTGGGATCTATTTCTGCATAACCTCAGCACCTGGTGGCACTATTACTGAGTGGAGTCATAAGGGGCCCAGCTGGCCCAGGCCTCTGTCCATGTGGCGCAGTTGTGGTAGGATGTAGGCCTGTTTGGTAGCTCTGTGTAGGCTGTGTCTCTCTCTCTCTGTCTCTCATTGGTGCCTCCATGGCTGGAATGGGTCACGCAGTGAAAAGGGGAACTGTGATTGGCCAGTTTGAGAAAGGTGCTGAAGTGAAGCTGTGTCTGAGGTGCCATTTTCCACTGGACATTGAGAGAGAGAGAGAGAGAGACTTCAAGGTGTCAGCAGCAGTTGATGAGAAATTTTGCAGAAGTTTGAGCATATTACTGATAAAGATCATGGCTGAAGGCTGTATCCACAAAGAGGAGCACCACACAACCGTTCCCACTGCCCTGTTTTCTTGACTATTGGATTTAGGAGGGAGGGGCAGGCCGGGGAAAGGTGTAGATATACAGGTGGAGGGGTCATCAAGCTGTCTATTTGTGCTCTCTGCTCCAGTACTGTTCCTGGAGGAAATTTTTTTTTTAATTGATTATTTATCCTCCTTGGCCACCTCTTTGCAGTCCTGTTATTTTTCCTCACATCCTGCCAGGGATCCAGCCACCATCCGTCATGACTGGGACTGCCCGGCACCCTGAAACTCCTTTACCCCCTGCAGTGGGGTGGCAGGTTGCCCCCTAACTCCCCACCCTTCATGGATCCAGCTTGGGTGCCAGTGCCTGACAAACACTCGCAGATGGCCATCAAGCCACACGAGAGGTGCCAGTTTTCTACTGTTCATGTCCCCCCCCCCGAGTCAGTGGGTGTGCAATGATGCCAACAGCCAGGAGCACGCACACGTCCTCATGCACTCCCATCCTGGCATCTGCCCCCAACTCCACCTCAGTGTATGGTGTGCATCCCTGATCCCCAGCCTCCGCCAAGGGGAAGTCGAGTGTCGACCATCTTGAACCCCCCTCCCCGGAGAGGGGGAGCAGTCCATCGAATGCTCAATCTCGCTCCTCCCCTGCCAGCTCCCAGTGACCCGTGTTCGCTCCTGAAACCTGGGTCGCAGGTGTGGTGTGAGGTGTGGCAACCAGCTCCTCTGCCCTCAGCGCCACCGGGCCGGCTTGGAGGAATTTTTGAGGGACTGCCTATGGAAGATCCCTGGTGCTATCCAGCCAGTATTTCAGCAGGTTCATTGTCCTTGTTGTCCCGTGGAAGTCTGGACCTAGCACAGAAGCCAGGTTGGAGGTGCAGGAGAGAGGTGATTTTGTGGTTGGGGTAAAGAAAGGGTCCCCGGACATGAAGACAGAGGCCATGGAAGAGACTCTTGAGGGTGGTGTGGGGGAGCACAGCTGTCTGCCCAGCTCCACCCCACTGGCTATTGACTATCCCCATGGCAGAAGGAGGGGCAAGGGTCTGTAGTTGGAATCCCTGCCCATCGACAGCATACCTGGTCTGTCATCCGAAGGTGAAATCCCTCCTCCTTATAGTGTTCACCCAGTGATAAAGGTGGGGCTCACTAAGGTGGAGGTACAGTAGTTCAGGTGGAACTTTGGAAAGAGCCAGCTCTAGTGGTTACTGGAGGACCCCCCAAGCCCTACTAGTTCTCCAACCATGAGATCTAGTGAATGATCCCCAAGCCTTTCCATAGACTGCCATCACTTTGCCAGACAACACCCCATGCCTGGTGGTGCAGAGTAAAGCCCTGAGAGCTCGCATGGATGGCCTTTTGCGGCATGACCCAACTAACATGGTATATAGGAATGGCATGTGGTTGGAATCAGAGGAGGTTAGAAGAACCAGTGACAGAGAGTTGCTTGAGTGGTCCCAAGCTGAACGGAGGATCAGAAGCAAAATGTGTGTTGAATACCCTGTCGCTGAATACCTTTAAATTTCTGAACGCCTCTGAGATGTGATAGAGGAGAAGAGGTCAGATTGGGTTTTTTAGAGTGCCTTACCATGTTACAGTCCAGGCCTGCAGCAACTAGTCACTCCTCTCAGCAACTTATCCAGAAGGCTCAGTCCATGTGTTGTTCCGGCCCCTGGACTGGCCTGGCCTCACTCTATTCAACTACTTCACCCTGGTGCAGGGTCAAGTATTACATCATATCAAAAGGTTCTTTTTGCAGACAAAACCACCAAGTCTGACCCGGACTAGTATTTTCCCCAGGGCGGTGGTCCCCGTATTTAAAGCCCAGTAGACAACTGGAGTCCCAAAATGAAGCCAGGATTGTCTTAGTTGATTGACTTATGCTGAGAGAATTTAAAATGACTAATTTCCACTGTGGCGTTTCTTCAGGGAAAGGAAAGTATTCAAGATAACTTGTGCCCAGGGAAAACTTTTGTTGCCATCCATTGGACAAGCATTTGATCATTACTATTTCTCCCTGACACTGTGCCTGGACATTTGAATTGTTCTAGGGTGTTTGAAAAAAAAAATCTATGTTTCTTCAGGAGGTCTATACAATTCTACCTCAGTGTGAGTGGAGAGTGAGTGAGAATGTGCTTGAAGTGTGGGTGCTGTGGGAATGGTGAAAAAAGCGGGGGGAATATTGTACATAAGGAGGAGTCAGAGAGGCAGGGAACGGTGGCAGAGGTAAGAAATGCTGACGGGGAAATTACAACAGGGTCAGGGGAATATTGTACAGGAGGAAGAGTCAGAGACATGGGAGGGTGGTAGAAAAACAGACAGATGGAAGTAAGGGGAGAATCTTAATATTAGGTGATTCAATACTAAGAGGTGTCAGGTGGGGTAGCACGGGGGGAAAGCATAGTCGCATTTGGGTGGAGGCCATGCCAGGAATGACAGTTGAATGGGTAGGGCAATCAGTCCGGAAGTATGCTAGAATGTGAAGAGAGAAGTCCCATCTAATTCTACATCTGTGGACAAACTATATATATCTGTATATCTGTACTATATTCTGTACTGTACTGTACTGTGCTATGGGCTGAAGTGTGTAAGAAAGGAGGGAGGGCAACACCTAATCCTTATGGTTGCTAATCCAGAATTCCAAGAATAGGACTCTCCAGATAGGAGTGATATACAGACCAACCTCCCAGATGGAGGAGTTGGACAGGGAAATAGTAGAACAGATTAGGGGGCATGCGAGAAGGGGAATGTGGTGATTGTAGGGGACTTCAACCTACCAGGAGTAGATTGAGGTACCCCAGCCACAAGTAATATATGGGAACAGGTACTACTGGATGCTTTCCAGGACAACTTCCTTGAACAGATGGTCAGCAAACCAACCGGGGGGGGAGAGCACCCTGGATCTTGTGCTGACTAATGGGGATTATGTGAGGGATCTGAGGGTGGATGACCCACTGGTGGGGAGTGACCACCATTCAGTATGGTTCACGTTGAAGATGGGTAAAGCGGGAGTAGTATCCAACACAAAGGTACTGGACTTCAGGAGGGCCGACTTCACTAGGATGGAGGAAGTAGTAGGAAGGTACCTGGCCAGAGTCCTGTCCTGTATGGACACTAACCAGAGAAGGGAGCTCATAAAGAAGGGGATAATAAAGGCTACCAATTTCTGCAGCAAGGCTCAGAGTATGAAGTCTAGGGTGAAAGGGCAAAGCTGGATGAGCAGGGATGTTATGGAACAGGTCAGGAGGAAAATGAAGGCTTTTAGGAGATGCAAGAAAACAGGAAGGGGGGAGGACAGGGAGGAGTACCTGAAAGTAGCAAGGGAGGTGACAAGGGCAGTAAGAGAAGCAAAGGTGGCAAAGGAGCTCATGCTGGTGCAAGGTATTAAAGAAGGAGAGAAGGACTTCTTCAAGTACATCAGGGAGAAAATGAACTGCAATGATCAGATAGTGAGGATTAGGATGGAAGGGAGATGCGTGGAAAAGGGGGGAGCAAAGGCAGAAGCACTTAATCAATACTTCTGCTCTGTATTTACTAAGGAGCAGGGGGGAGATACCCAAGGGGGGGAAGGGCAGGAACGGGGGGAGAGTGGTGACATACAGGGTTATCACAGAGAGTAGGGTGCTGGCGGGATTAAGGGCACTGAGTGTGGACAAGGCACCAGGGCCAGATGGCATCCACCCCAGGGTACTGACAGAACTAGCAGAGGTCCTTTCAGGCTCCTTGGTGGACCTGTTCAGTGTCTCATTGGATGTGGGGTATGCACCTCAGGATTGAAGGATGTCTCACATGGTGCCCCTCCAAAAGAGTGGCCCCAAGGATGAACCAGGGAACTATAGGCCTGTGAGCCTCACATCTATCATGGGGAAGCTGATGGAGACAATTCTGAAGGAGAGGTTGGTGGATTTTCTAGAGGCCAATGAGATGCAGGACAGCAGACAACATGGCTTTGTCACAGGCAGATCCTGTCAGACCAACCTGATAGAATACTACAATTGGGTAATTAGACAGTTGGACGGGGGCCATGCAGTGGATGTCCTGTATCTGGACTTCAGCAAGGCATTTGATTCAGTGCCACATGGGAGGCTAGGAAGTAAACCGGAAGGCACAGGGGTGGGTGCCAAGTTGGTGGGATGGGTAAGGAACTGGCTAAGCGGAAGGCAATAGAGGGTGGTGGTGGGTGGGGAGCTCTCATCCTCATGGAAGGTGACCAGTGGTGTTCCACAGGGCTCGGTGCTGGGACCAGTGCTATTTGGGATGTTCATTGCTGACAATTCAGTGAGCATCAATAGCAAGATCAGTCTGTTTGCTGATGACACCAAGATGGGAGTGGTGGTGGATAACCAAAAGGGATGGCAGAGGTTGCAGGAGGATCTGACAAAACTTATTAATCATCTTTATTGTTTTCCGCAACAACATCTCCTCACATACAATAACTGAGATGAACCAATAAGAGCGCGGACAAGAAGAAAAGAAAAGGGAAGGGCATAACAAAGCTTATAATCATCTCGCCCACGTATATGAAAAGATGTACTTAATCCCCACTCCCACCCCTCCCAAGGCTACACAAATACGTGATCCAGCCAGATCATTTCTAAGAAAAAAAAAAAAAAAAATTGGAATCAGGCCTCCACGTCATGAGAAGCGTGTCTAAGGAACTCCACAGTGACATATATTTGTCCCGTGTACCTTGCATATCAAGAACATGCTTTTCTAAGTGTAGAGCCAGGATGCACTCACAAAACCATTCCATCAGGGTAGGGGGATGGTCATCCATCCAATGTCTCAAGATTATCAACTTCGCTACAGCTGTAACAAGTGACAGATGGGCCATGGTAGTCTTAGACATGTCAACCGGGAACAGATTCAAGATGCATACCTCAGGGGAGAACACGTCTGAAGAGCCAAGGATAGGGTTTAAAAAGTTTTGGATAACACGCCAAAAGCCCTGTATTAGAGGGCACGACCACACTATATGGTATAAAGTACCATCTTCTATTCCGCACTTCCGCATGTGGGTGTATGTTTTGCTTTATATCTAAACATTCGAGATGAGGATAGGTATAAGTGATGCATTATATTAAACTGTACCATCCTCAATCGATCTTGTTTTATGTACTTATACATATTACGCCATAATTTCTCCCAGTAACTAGGTATTTCAGGCAGGCCCAACTCCCTCGACCAATAATAACAAACTCCTGAAGGTAGTTTGGAATCCCATTCCTGCAGTACTTTATATACTTTAGAAACCGGCCTCGATTGAGAAGCAGTAACAAATAGCGTATCAATGTCCTTGCCCCCATAATCCATTGACTCTGTTTGGGCAAATGTGACAGCAATGGCCTTACTAACCTGCAACCATTTAAATAAGTCCCGACTTGCGACTCCAAAAGACCTCACTAAACTATCAAAGGGTATCGGCCTACCGTTCACCCAGAATTCCGAAACTCTAAGGCCACTTATCTGGGGCCAAAAATCCGTGGGCAGGGCTGCACCCCCAACCTTAATACGAGGATTTTCCAAAATGGGCTGGTTAGGTGATAGGTACCATTTGACTGTAAAGTAATTCTGTAACTGCCAAAAAACCTTCAATGACCATCCCATAGGGTTATTTTTTAAAGATTTAGGAACAGCTGCAGGAGGGGCGTACAACAAGGCCCAGAGGGAACAGTTCACCCTCTTCGCCAGTCCTCGCTCAATATCGACCCACAAGGGTGAATAGGCCCTTTGCTCAGGCTCATCACACCAATGTCCCAGCTTGCTAATATGCTGCGCAATATAGTATAAGAAGAGCGAGGGAGCAGCTAGTCTGGATCTGACAAAACTTGAGACCTGATAGGACACCTGGCAACTGGGGTTCTGAGGGAAGGGAGGGACACTCGAGGCCATGCTATGAGGTTGGAGGGTGGTTAGGTTCAGGAGAGGGTGGTGGCCAGATGGAACGCATTGCAGACGGAAGTTGCATCCAAAAGGACAGTGAGCTGCTTCAAAAGGGGCTGGGACAGGGTAAGGGTAAGGGTTAACGGTGGGGGGGAATGGAGAGGGGGCAGCCGCTGAGTAGGGAAGCTTGATGCAAAATAGAGCAGACTTGATAGACCTTCGGGACTTTATCTGCTGGCAAATTTCATATGTTCACGTGTTTGTATTTTTGTTCTAGCTTGCATGTTTAGCAGACAGTCTGGATACTAATTTTCTGTTTAAGATCTAAATGTTTTAATGTTTTTTAGAATTATTCTAGTATCAGATTGACTACTCTTGGTTCTTAGGGTAAGGCTAGGAGGGGTTTTTCAGTTTGGGGGTTGGCATTCTTGGTGATCTTGGGGACTATGTGGAGAGTGTGCATACCCATTTGGTTTCCCATGGATGTCAATGGCCTTTGTATGCCCAATTTCTAGGAGGAAATGGTTTTAGGAAGGAGAAGAGTGCAAGCCTCCCCTCATCGGGTGGGTTTACTAGCTGTCTGGTATTCTCTGTCCCCCCCCCCCCCGTGAAGCCTCTTAGTCTGGTAGAGTGCCCCCTGGCCTTGTCTTTTCTATGCTGCTACCAGGGGGCAGCAGCATGGTCAAAATATCAGAAACAGAAGCTTCTCACCTTCTCCAGCATTACAAATCTCTTCATAACAAATGTAAATCCACTGTCTGGTCTGCCAAAATCAACTACCTCGCTGAGAAGCAGCAGTGCTCCTCGGGCAACCCAAAGCATACATGGAACATCCTTAATGACCTCATCAGTAGAGGGCACTCATATGAGAAGATCAGCCTATCCTCCAGTGGAGTCATGGTTACTGATCCTATGAAAGTTGCCACCATTTTCAACAACTACTTCAGTGATCTTGATAAATACAAGCCTAACCACACTCCCTTCCCTAGTCCTTCTTCCTTACCCCTCCCTAACTCGCACACCAGTCTCTTTTTTCATTACCTCTCCCCCACTGAAGTGGTAAAAACTATCAAGGCATATAACCCCAGACCCTCATTAGGGCCCGACAACATTGACTACTGGGTACTCACATTGGTCTGTGATTCCATTGCCTTCCCTATCACTAATATTTTCAACTACTCCCTCTGCACTGGGTCCTTTCCGCTCAAATGGAAATGTGCCATTATCAAACCCTCTACAAAACAGGTTTCAAAAATGATGTCTGTAACTATAGGCCCATCTCCCTGCTGGCCCTTCTTTCCAAGATTCTGGAAAAAATCATGCACAAGCAAACCTCCGAATTTCTCAAGGCATATAATCTGCAGACTGAATCACAACATGGTTTCAGGGCCTGCCACCACACCAAGACCGCTCTTATTAAAGTCATCATCTTTGTCAATAAAACAAATGATGAGGGTCTCTACACTGGCTTGGTTATTGTGGACCTCGCAAAAGTCTTTGACCTTGTCGACCACAATGTCCTACTCTCCACACTATCTGATCTGTACTTTTCATCCAAAGTCTGTAACTGGTTTCAAAACTACCTAAGCTCAAGGCCCCAATAAACTATCATCAACAGGGTACTGTCCTACCCCTGCCCCATAAAGTACAGAGTACCCCAAGGGTCCATACTGGGTCCCCTACTCTTCTCCCTTGTTGTTAATTCCCTTCCAGAAATCAGTGTGAACACCGAACTCACCCTATATGCTGACGATGCTATCCTTTGCAAGGACAAAGACCCCCACCTCCCTACTCAGCAAGTTACAGAGTGATTTCCGTAGCCTCCACTCCTGGTTCGTCTTTAAATGGCTAGTGCTAAATGCGGGAAAAAAAAAACACAAGGCCATAGTTTTCACCAACCCGTGGAAACCACTTACCTTTGATTTTTCACTTCATGACAACGATGACAACATTATTGAAAGAGTGAATTCAAACACCTTAGTTTGCTCCTCGACAGCCACCTTAACTTTGACTCACACATAAATCAACTAATTAAAAAAGCTCACCAACAACTTGGTATGCTTTACAGAGTGAAGCCTCTTCTAACCAAAGATTCCAAAACCCTGCTTGCTACCAGTTTCCTAATTCCTTTATTCGACTATGGCGCCTCAGTTTATTTCCTCCCTCTCACCCAGAGTACTGTAACTTTCACAAACTCCGGTCAACTTATCATAGCATTCTCAGATATGTTGCCGGTCTCCCCAGACTTACCCACCACTGTTACCTCTACAGAATCTCCACCTGGACCTCCCTTGAGGACAGACTCAATGGCAAACTACTCACCTTCTTTTACAATTTACCCTTAGGCCTCCTCTCTGACAGCATTTCTTCCCTCTTCCCCAAGTCCTCTGGCTCTCAGACCACTAGAAGTTCTTCCACCCTCTCCTTCTCCATCCCATTCTGTCGCACCACCCGAGGCCAAAACACTCTCTCCTACAAGGGTACTAAACTCATCAACAGTCTTCCTCCTGCCCTCATCGACTGCCCTCCATGGCTTCTTTTAAATACAACTTAAAGTTGCAATTTCCTCAGGCTGCCATCTGCAAGTGTCCCATTTCATAATATTCCTTTCCAGGTGCTCATTTGTCTCCACTTAATAAGAGTTATTTTGTCCCTTTCTCTCACAGAGGCAGGACACCAGGTCTGAGAATTTCCAAGCACTTTTGCAATGCACTTATGTTTGTTTCTCTGTAGTACTGGTGTCATATCTGTACTTAAACTCTTTTGGTACATAGTTTATTCTGTATTTCCAATATTGTCATCCTTTGACTGTTTTGCCTATTGTGTGACCTTATGTTGTACTTGTCCATTACTGGATGCTTGTGAAAATGGGCAAATTTTGCTCTCATGCCTATCCAGTATAAATAATAAAAACTGAAACTGGAAAACCCTGTTTTTTTGCCTGGGAAAGGAGAGATCAGGAATCAGCGGTGGGTTATAGGGACAGTGTCCTAAAAGGGGAGCCCCCCTCCACCTAGGCAAGTCAGCAGGCAGCAGCACTGGTTCATTGAGGGGTTGGTACTCCAATTAGGAGGGTGAGAAAAGGAGGTTGCGGTCTTGAGGGTCCTGGAAGGGATGGCCCCCTCTCCCCATTTTAGACATCGGCTGTGGAGCAAAGAAGGTTCAGGAGGTGTCAGGAGATATATCTGGAAGCAGGTTCAACCCCACAGAGAACGAGGAGATCTGGTGCCACAGTTAAGGTAAAGGGTATCAGGTAGTGGGGCTGCTTCAGTGGTGGCAGTACTGTAGCAGGGCATCCTGGAGGTGGCAACTCTGGGGTGCTGCACCCATGTGGCACGCTATCTGGGAGGATCAGAATTGAGGGTCAGGGTGCTTCTGGCCTGAATTTGCCATAGGGCCTACCGTGCCCATGTCAAAGGCAGGCCCTGGGACTTACCATGCCCATGTCTGGGGTAGGTCCATCAGACCCACTAAGGGCCAGGGGTTCTTTTTGGGACCAGTAACTTTGAGTAAGGAAAGGTGCCACCTTTTGTTGCCATTTTCAGCCTGGTGCAGATGTGGGATTGCCCCTTTGTAATCTGCATGATTGGCTCAGGAAAATGTTGACTTGAAGGTCATTAGGAGCAGCCATGGAGGCTTAGGCTGCTAATTCGCCCAGAGGCCTAAATGGCTTTGCTGGCACGGATAGGAATAAGTCATTCCCCATCAGGAGGTTTAAGGATTTGCAACTAGGAGTAACAGATTGGGAATAAAGAGAAAAAAGGTTCTGTGGAAGAAGCTATCAGAATTTAAGAAGCCACGGTGGTCTAATTATTTTAGATCTGGTAAACACAATCTTGCTGAATGCTTGTTTAGAAAATCAAATTGACAGAATACATGAACCTGCTGTTGGTGTACTTTCAGCTCTCTCAGCCCCATGGAGCTTCTCCATTTAATTTCTTGATTGAATCAATCTGGTTCTATTATGTTCGGGTCCAGAATAAAGTTGTTGGTTTCAGAATCCTGTGGTACTGGTGATTTTTCTATTAATTCCAATAATGTGACTATTAATGAATTCTATTTTGCTAATCTGGGCTGATTCCTGTAGTATACGTTCTTTGTAGTTTGTCCTCTTTCTGTTGTCCCTCTCAGCCTGTGTCAACCTTTTCCTTGTCACTCTCTCATCCTCCTTTTTTCTTTCCTTGAGCTTCCTAGTTCTCAGTTTATATAGTGTTATTTATTTTTGTCATTGCCCTGAAACTTTTTTGCTTAAATGCTTCCATTGTTGTCAACATTATCTCTCAGCTTAACCGTAAGATGTTGTTTAGATTTTTACTGTGTGACTCTGATGTGGAACCTACGTAATGAGCCTGTTCTCAAAGGTTTAATCTGAGATCTTTAATAAATATAATAAATTCAATGTCTGTGGAATAGCAGTGAGGAGAGATGAGGTATATATGCTTGTGTAACTTTGTGGTACTTTTTGTGGCTTTACTCTATTCCCATCCTTGAGTAGTAGTAGGTAGGTCGGTAGTAATTTGTAGGGAATAGAAAGCCCAGGAGCAAGGGTGAGAAGAGCACCGGAGAAGGAGGAGGAGGGGATGGTAGAGGATGAAAGACACTCCCTAAGCAAGGGAGGTGTGTCAGCAGAGGGCTTCTGTAGAGGTTGTGGGAGGAGCTGTTCCCCACATTGAACCTCTGGCAAGCCCTCCCATTCAATGTTTTTGTAATAGCAATGAGGAGAGATGAGGTATACTGTATATGCTTGTGTAACTTTGTGGTGCTTTTTGTGGCTTTACTCTATTCTCACCCTTGAGTAGTAGCAGGTAGGTAGGTAGGTAAGTAGAAATTTGTAGGGAATAGAAGGCCCAAAAAGAAACCTCCTCCAACTTACAGAGAGTATGACCCTACCCCTGGCACTCAGGAGAGAAAAACCCCCCAGGTGGAGGAAACCTCTGAGGACCCATGGCCAGAAGTCTGCCCATCCTTCTGGGCATACTAAATGGAGAAAAATCTAGGTTCTAGTAACCATAGCTAATTCAAGGTTGGTGAGTTGCTTGGAGAGATGATGATCCATCTTTTATCCATGGATGATGCTGACCGCATGATGGTCCTGAGATTGAAGAGGAGATCCGTTCTGAATGAGCAATGGAATCCTGAGTATGAAGTAAATCCAAGTGAAGGAGGATGAAGGGAGTCCTAGTATCTGAGATGATGAATGATGCTTGTCATCATGAGGGAATCGATAGATACTAAACTGGAAATGGTAGACCTGCAATGGTAGAAGAAGTCATTAGTGAATAATCCAATTTGTGAGACTAGAATGTAAGGGTATAGTCTGGAGGCTAGGAATTCTGTATTGAACAAGGAGTCGCTAAGGAAACATCCATAGAGTATAATCTGTAGAAGAGTCTTTGAGTTCCATGGTGATGATGGTGTGTTCTTGATTTGAGGATGATGCAGCTTGAATGATGATCCAGAAGATGAAGGGCACATCTTTCGACAGGGATGGTAAAATCCTATGCATAAAGCAGATTGGTAGAAGGCTATGAAGCTGAATTAAGCAAAAGCACTGAGGCCCGGAAAGCATGCCATGATGGGAGGGCGACCAATGTCAGAAGGAAGCTCTAATATACAGAGCAAGGTACTTACTGTGGAGGAATTATGGAGTGGGTCGCTATTGCACCGCTGAGTCCTGTCTGCGATGAGGGGAGTAGGAGGGAGGAGCGAGCATGTCTGAAGTAGAAGGGAAGGTAGTTAGACTGGAGAGGGAGCCACATGGAAGAGAGAGTGGAAGGGACATGTGGGGAGAAGCAGAAGCAGTCAGAAGCGGTGGTGGTGGAAAGCCCAAAAGGAACCCCAGGATGAGCCAGAAGGAGGGAAAGGAAAAGGGGTCCAGGAGGCAGCCTGTGCGGCTGAAGGCAACACAGGACAACAGTAGGTAAAGACGAGGGGAAGGGATGTGAGGGAAGACAAGAAGGCAGAGAAAAGGGGGACAAACCAAGTAGCAGAAGCATAAGGGAGTACAGCCACACGAGCCACACAGGAAGCTCAAGGGAAAAACACTCCCTAAGCAAGGGAGGTGTGTCAGCAGAAAGCTTGTGTAGAGGTTGTGGGAGGAGCTATTCCCCACAGTGAACCTCTGGCAAGCCCTCCCATAAAAAAAATTTGCATTGTTCCATTTGTTCCTTTGTTTGGGGAGAAGATAGTTTCTGACCCTTCCCCCATTGTGGCTGGGGATGTAGCAGCTGGTGCTATTCTATTTCTGGTGCTGTTCCACATTTCCATCACCACTGGACCAGAAGAGAGGAGAAAATCCAGGTTGGGGGTGAGGTAGCTCTTTGCCATTCTTGAAGACGTCATAAGGTAGTCCACCTATTTTGTTACTGTTATTCTGCTGCCAGAAGTATCATGGAGTGTTTCTGGTGTGTAGTTATGCCCTCCCCACAACACTCAGTACCTCTAGATGTGGAGGGAGGGGGGCTACACCTGCACTTGAGCCACCAGACTTGCTAAGGCTGAATACTTTCCCTCCACCTTCCAAAACAATATTAACAACCCCTCCAAGTTTTGGAAGGTCATCCACAATATTTTCTCTCCCTCAACTCAGTCTTCCACCCTGATCCTCAAGGTGAGAGACACCACCATTTCTGACCCTCCTCTGTTGCTTCTTAATTCAATGCTTTCTTCACCTCCTGCACCTCATTCCCTCTCTCCTTCTTCCACCCCTTCCCTTCTCTCCCTCTCTCCTCCTTTCCCCTTCTGTTCTATCTTACCAGCAGACACCCTCAAGGCCCTGTTAACTCTTAACCCTCTCAAGGGCAGGAGCCCTGATAGGCTTGACCCTAAACTCCTCCATCTCTCTGCCCCTGCCATCATTCTACCAATCACCTCCCTTCTAAACCTATCCTTCTCCCTTGCCTCTGTCCCCCATGCTTGGAAACATGCCACAGTCATACCTCTTCCCAAAGGTGGTGATGACTTCATTCTTGAAAACTACCACCCTATCTCCCTACTTCCTACCCTTGCTAAACTTCAAGACCACTTAGTGCTTTCTCAGCTATCTCCCTTCCTTGATTTGTCCTCTTTCTTCACCCCTTTCAAGTCTGGTTTCCATAAATCTGACTCCGCCTCCTCCTCCCTCCTTTGGCTTACTGGGTCAGGGCCAGATCACCTCCACCATCTTTGTTGACTTGGACAAAGCCTTCAACACCATAGACCACCCCCTTCTCTTTGTTAAGCTTGCAGTTGCAGGGCTTTCCACTCCTATCTAGGACTTAATCGGTTAGAACTGGAGATTACCTGTCCCCCCTTTCCTATCAGCAGTGGTGTCCCCCCAAGGATCCATCCTTGCCCCATATACTATTTTTGATCTGCCTAAATGACCTTTCTGCTGCCTGTAGCTCTGCGTCCATCTATATGTATGCAGACTATACAATTCTATTTGATTCTGGCTCCGCCCTCCCCAATCTGATGACCAGACTCCAGCTGGACTTTGACAACATTTAGCACTAGTTCCAGTCAAATCAGCTATCCCTCAGTGCCCCCAAAAATATGGTCTCCATGACCTTTGGTACTAGCCAAAAGCACTCCAAGCTTACCGCCCTTCCCTCCTTTCACACCCTAGATGGTTCCTCCATCGAGGACGTTCCCTCTTTTCAGGCACCCAAGGATTTGGCTTGACCATCACCTTGACTTTTCTGAGCATGTGGACACCATCCACAAAAAACTGAACCAAAAACTGGGTGCATCATACAGAAATCGTGGGTGCATCCCCCTGCTGGCTCAGAGCCATTCTCCAGAAAATGATTCTCCCTATTTTTGACTATGGAGACATTGTTTACAGTGCTGCTCCTAAGTCCACTCTAGCCATACTGGATCCCTTCTTTCACTCCTTCTGCTGCTTTGCCCTAGACTGTCCACCCCACACACACACCATTGCTCCCTTTACACCTCCCTCTCTCTTCCCATCCTCCTTGAAGTCAGGTGCCTTGCTCATTGCTCCTCCTTTATTACTAAGCACTTGCTAGGATCTCTCCCCTCTTACCTCTCCTCTCCTCTCCACTTCCCCCACACCCTTTGCAATTCTGGCTTTCACCCCTAGCACTCCCTTCCAGGCCATCCTCAGATGGCCAGGCTTCCTTCTCCTACTGCTTCCCTAAACTATGGAATTATTTCCCCAATCCATCTGCTCTGCCTCTTCATTTCACTCTCTCTCTCCTCTGTTCTCTGTGACTTCATCTCTCCTTCCTGCAAATGCGCCTGATCTCCACCTCTGCTCCTCCACTCAACTACTCCCCTCACCACCATCTTTCCCCTTGTCTCCTTCCCTCTTCCATAACACTAGCTAGCCAACCCCATCTTCCCAACCCAGAAACTTAATGTATTGCTTCCACTGCCTCCACCTATATAGTTCCATGATGCACTTAAATGGTATCCTTTGCTATATCCAGGTCTAACTTATGTATGTTAAAGTTGCCAATCATTGGTTGTTCTCGATGCAAAGTTTGTTTATCTTCCTGCATTGTAAATATTGTTTTGATTTGTTATGGAAACGAGCTGCTGCTTAGCTCAGTATGTCTTTCCTGGTGAAATCTTTGAAAATAAATAAATAATCTCCTTCACGGGGTATTTTAGGAATTTAACTATTATTGACCAGGGGCAAGCATCAAGTTTGGGCTTCAGCCCCAGGGCGAAGTGTACTCTTTCAATTTCAGTTCTGCTGTCTGTTGGGAGCTGTAATTCTTGTTGTAGCCAGGTCTTGAGGAAAGTGTTGATATCTAGGTGCTCTGCATCTTTGGGGAAACAAAGAGTCTAAGATTCTTCCTCCTCCTTCTCATCTGGCCTCTACATCCTTTGCCATTTCTGTCAACTCACGCTCTCTTCTGCACAAGTATAGCACTGCTTTGCTGTGGCAGTCCCTTTCCTCATGAAGCTCTGCAATGGCCTTCTCTTTTGCCTCTATGCAGTGCTCCAGCTTTTTGAGGTCCCCCTTTATATCCAATACATTAGAGTCTATATGTTGGAGTGTTTTTAGAATCGTGACCATGCTGTCCTGGCTGTTAGTAGAACTTGTATTCAATAAAAGATCTTCCTTCTCCCCTCTGGATCCCATCATGGCATCTAAGGCCTGAGAGGGAGAGTTACAAGGGCTGCACCTTCTGATCATAGATCTCCTCGTCATGCTAGTGGCTTGGCCCAGTTTTAATGATTTATTGCTAGTCTCATGTATTTTAATTGCTCTAGCTGAGTTTTTGTAGTTTTAAGCATCTGAAGTAGGATTTTTGAAGATTAATTCAGCTGAGGTTGAGGAGCTGTCTTTCAAGCCACCATCTTCCTTGGGGGCAGAGCCAGAGGTTGTCCTTTGTTTTCTTTTTAGAGTGGCTCTCCTGACCTGAGGGTGTAAAGCCATACCCTGAAGATGAAGAAGCTTGTAGCCCATTTGGAAGATGAGAGGAGGGAGTAGTTGGGGTAGTCCAGAGCAGAGAAGGAAGAATGGCTTAAGTCCACCACCCAGAAAGAACTGAACTAACCACCCACCAGTGCTGTTAGCTGCAGTGTACTGTAATCCAAGGCCTGGTACTGAGATTGGTCCAAGACGAGAAGCCACTAAAGGAAGTGTTGAAGGGACAATGATTTGGGGGTGGGGTGGGGTAACCAAACTGTTGTGAATATGTTGTCTACATGTGTGGAAACTGTTAAAACTGTTTTGTTTCCAGTGAGGGAAATCAGAGTGCATCCACAGTCTTAGTCTCATTCAAAACAATGACTATGCAGAATGCAGCACTGTCACCTACAAAACTGGATCCCAGGTTATTAACCAAAAAAATGTCCCTAATGTTTCCAAATGGGAGAACAGTATCAAAAATGAAGTTAATGCATGTAAGAGGGAGAAAACAGATGGACATATTTCCCTGGTACTTCCAGGCATGGAAGGGAGAACAGAAATGTGAGGGATATACCTTGGTATGTAAGTGGTAAAAGCAGCCTTGAGGTAGATGAGTACACAGAAAGATGTTATGTAAAGAAGGCTGATACCGAAGGGTATATCCTAAATAGAAACATAGTTTCTAGTGTAGACTACAGCAATAATAGCCAACTGCTGGTTGGAGATCAAACAGTTGGGACCTGGCTAGATTTGGGGGATGGGCAGACTTTGGTGAAAGAATCACTAATTACACGGGTATGTTTAGGGGAAACTGAAACAAGGGATTCATGTATTCAGGGGGACCCTAATGATTACTTTACTGTCCCTTCAGTGAAAATGTATGAGGAATGGGGAAAAGTGATAGGAAACGTTTCACTGTCTGGTTGCCTTGAGAGTTGTGAACTGCCAGACCTGTGGGTAGATGGGTTTAACAAAATGATAACTGGTAATCGGGGGGGCATATTATGGTGGGAAGTGCCTTTTAGTAGGGATGGATTCCAAAAATTAAAACTTACTAGTGAGGGTATACGCAGACATACATGGAGTGACCCAGATGTTGAGAATGAACCGAGACCCAGGAGAAGTCAATTAAATGAAGGGTTCCCCCAAGGTAAAGATATTCCCAGAAACCAAAGTATCCCTAGAGAGAGAGGGAATGACTTTAAAATGTCTGAAAAATCCTTTCAGGAGGCTTGTACTGAAGAGAAGGGACTTGAAAAAATGTTCCCAAATTTGACCCTGAAATGTTTGGTACTGAGCGTAAGCCACAGAAATCTTGTAAGCAGAAGAGCCCCACTCTCTGAGATAATATATGTTGGGGATCTTAAGGATCTGGGTTCAAGTACCAGCTGTATTGTTTCAATACAGACATCCAGACAGATAGAAGCTTATATGGTGGGGTTTGCAACAGTCATCGATATACTCAGGTTAGTTAAGAAGAACTAAGTGAGGAACTGCTATAAAAATAAGAAGAGTTAAAAGACATTTAGATGTCGTGTTTTAGGGTACTGGAAAAACAGAAAAGGGGAAAGCTGTGTTGGCAATTCCCAAATGGAAGATGCTGCAAGTGGAACACAAAATGCTCAGGGTTTCTGTAGATGTGCTATGCGAGAAAGTGCAACAAAAACGAGAAGAGGTAGCTGAATTAACAAGCATTTGTCAATGCCGAATGTTGCTTGCTTCTATATGCTGTTTAGGTATTTGGAAGTCATTGGAGTGCAAATATTGAAAATTTGCAAACTTACGAGCGTGCGTAGGAACTGCGCAATGCACGCTCGTAAAACAGTCATTTTTAGGAATTTTTTCACCAAATTTTCAACATAGCCATTTAAGACCTCTGCTCATGAACAGTGTCACTGTGATTTTGTTAATGTGTCCCATACATTGAGTTTGCACACCGACTGCGCCATTGTGGCTACATGGTGGAAACACATTTTGGGCAGGATGTGAAAAATGACAGCTGTACTGCTCATAAGGAGGTGTGGTAAAATGGCAATGTTGAAAATCTGGAGGAAAATATTGAAATTGCAAACTTACGAGCGCGCGAGGGAACAGAAAGTAACGACACTCATGAAACAGTCATTTTTAGGAATTTTTCACCAAATTTCAACACAAGCATTTTAAGACCTCTGCTCATGATCAGTGTCACTGTGATTTTCTTAATTTGTCCATACATTGATTTTACACACCGATCACGACATTCTGTGCTACATAGGGAAACACATTTTGGGTGAGATGTGAAAATGACAGCTGTACTACTCATAAGAAGGTGTGGTAAAATGGCAATGTTGAAAATCTGGAGTGAAAATATTGAAAATTCGCAAACTTACGAGCCTGTGTAGGAACTGCGCAGCCACACTAAGTAAAACAGTCATTTTTTGGAATTTTGGCACCAAATTTTCAACATGGGGTTTTTGGGAGCCCTTCTCATGAATGATGTCACTGTCATGGTGGTATTCAGGCCCAAAGGGTGATTTCACAGTCACTGCACAGTCACTGCGCGAAATCACCCTTCGGGCCTGAATAACGCCATGACAGTGACATCCTTCATAAGAAGGGGTCCCAAAAACCCCATGTTGAAAATTTGGTGTAAAAATTCCCAAAAATGCCTGAGATATGCAATAAAGTTGAAACCCCTATCTAGCCCATTATACAGCTTACCGGCATTTCCTCAGTTCGCGGTCGGCTTTGAAGAGTGCAGACGTGTTCCCAGTCCACCAAAGATCGTCATGCCGGAGTCCGGAGGTAAGTATGGGGTGAAGTGGGGGTGTGGGGAGGCTGGGTGCGCAGTGGGTGGGTGCTGGTTGTGGGGGGCTGGGAGACACACTGCGGGACCGTTTTCGTTACAGGTTTCAAAACAAAAAGAAAGGCGTCGTGGGATGTTTGCCATGCTGGGGTGGGCTCCCAGCATGGCACAAGACGGATGGGGCTTTCAGCCGACGAGGATTGGGCACCCCCAATATAGGATCAAGCTTGCCACGCTTGGGGTGGGCCCCCAGCGTGGCACCCAATACTGGTGGGGATTTGAGTCAGCCGACGGGATTGGGCACCCGCCGGGCTATACAGTGTGCGGGGCACGACGCTGGTGGGGGAGCTGCGCCAGTGAGCAGCCTCTTATCGGTGCAAGCTCACTGCCGTGGCCCTCAATCAGATGCCACTGCATTTTGGAGTGTATCATAGACAGCTCCAAAATGCATTGGCTTACAGGGGCCGCGCCTGCCAGCACACTGACTGAATTGGAGGAGGAGGTGACACACCTCCGAAATCTCCGATGATGGCACTATGTTTCTTGCACATGCGTGCAAGCAACATAAAAATGAATAGACCCTTGCACAACTCCATTAAATCTCAACTTCGTCAACTCCCCTTCCCCACCTGTAACTGCAACTAGTCTGCCTTTAGCCAAATAAACATGGTTTAAACTTCAAAACTGCTGTACTGTATATTATTGTATTCATGCAACTGACTGTAAATAACTGTACATATGCAACTGAATGTAAATAACTCCTTTGTACATAATTACATGATTGTATGTAATATTCTCATGTATCTATTCTATGTATGTGTAATGTTGTAACTCTTTCCCCCTCACCCCCGAGTCGTATCTGGAAATGAGCCTCAACTCAATGTACTTTTCCCGGTTATCAAATGTTTAAATAAATAAAATAGAATAAAAAACTATTCCAGGGCAATACAGAAAGCGCTGCTGTTAGCTTGGTAACTTCTCTGTCAGATGTAAAAATGGTTTAGATAAAAGTTGAGTCTCACCAGGACACAGGGGAAAGGTTAGAAAATGTAGCAGTGGTGATACAGCCAGTGCAGAATACCAAAGTGAGGCAGATTGACAAAATACTGAGCATGCATAGGGTTCTGGAAAGACAAGAGGTCTTAAAACCAGTGCAAAGGTCAGTCCAGACCTTGTTAGGAAGCATACTGAGCACAGTGCCACAAATGAGGAGATAGATTTCACCTCTACAGAAGGCATTGCCACAAATGTTAAAAAAAGAGTTCATCTCTCCAGAAGGTCAAGCAACCTCCCCAGAGGTCAGAGCAGGTGGGTTTAAAAACCCAGCTGTTAAATGAAAAACTGGCAAACCATTAAAGGGGGTATCATAGCAAGTACCAATAGCAGGGAATTAGGTGATGAACAATCCACAGACAAAATGGTTGACCAAGAGTTGAACCAAAAGGGGTATCCTGTTTAGAGAGGTATGTGGAACCCAGACATGGGTTTTACAGTGCCAAGCAGTGGTCTCTGGATTAGTGCAACTTGAAGTGTTAAAGCTGTCTTCTGTACTTCCTGGTAGAGTCTTTGGAAAGGAAGGAAATACTAGAACAAATACCCACTCAAGGTTATGGGCCAGGACTAGTAAATGAGGTAGCTAACTACTATGACTCTTGTGAATGCGTGTGAGCAGCCTAAAGAATGAGAAATAGGCTCCCTTGTGTGCAGAGGACCAAA
The DNA here is from genome assembly GCA_016271365.2 of Neoceratodus forsteri. Taxonomy (NCBI): domain Eukaryota; kingdom Metazoa; phylum Chordata; order Ceratodontiformes; family Ceratodontidae; genus Neoceratodus; species Neoceratodus forsteri. The sequence continues at coordinate 948,538,292 of CM028133.1, read as the reverse complement.
TGGCTACTTCAGACCTTATAAGAAGGACTTCATTAAAAAGGTATGCTGAAAAACCCTCTCCATTGGAAGAGTTGAGACTGAGTATGGCAGAGGTGCCCAAAGAAACTGTGATTGATAGGAACATGGAGGTTAAGAAGGAAATGTGTGCCTTTATAAACTGTAAAACTGATGGTTTAGTGAAACAATGTCCAAAACATGTAAAGAGCAAACTGTGCAAATTTATGATGACAGATGTGAATATTTGGGACAACATAATACTGTACTGGATGGGGATAATGTGGGAGGTGCCTCCAACATCCGGGGGGTCTCACCATACAATGAAGACAGAAGTGATATGGGAAAGAGGTAATCTCAATGATCTGGAGCCAAGGGGTTCCGTCACAGAAATTACAGAAAGGAGGACTTCAGAGAGAAATCACGCTTGTAAAAAGAAGAAGGGTAGAACATGGAAGGGAATGGTAACTAATGCCAGAAGTCTGGCTAACAAAATCCCCAACCTCTCGGCCACTATAGCAGAGGATGGACTAGACTTAGTGGCTGTGATGGAAACTTGGTTCACAGGAAGCCATGGATGGGACATGGCCATTCCTGGATTCAACATATATAGAAGGGACAGAAAGGAGAAAAAGGGAGAGAGGGGTAGCATTGTACATCTGGGAGGAAATCAGAACCATAGAAATCCAAGAGACCCTAGGGGGACACTGAGGCACTGTGGGTAATAGCTGAGATGGGGGGAAGCCATTAGGTTAGGAGTTATCTACAGATCCCTTCACAGGGGGAAAGATGGGGACAAAGAAACACTGGAGATGATACACAAAATGGCGGACAAGTATGAGGCAATTATAGTAGGGGACTTTAACTTACCAGACATTAACTGGGGTTCTCAGACAGCATTGACAACAAGAGGCATGGAATTTGTACTGGCCCTATGGGGGTAGAGCTGAAGCAACTCATTGATTCACCAACCAGAGGTGGAGCTGTCTTGGACTAGGTTCTGACCAACAGTGACAGGGTAGAAAGGGTTGAGGCAGGGTGCCATCTTGTTAACAGTGACCATTGTATAGTCAGTTTCCAAATCAACACACTTATGGATACCAGCCATTCCAAGATTAGCGTTTTGGACTTCAGAAAGACAGACTTTTCTAAACTGAGAACCAGCTAACAATGAAACTCAGGCACCTGGTTGGGGGCGGGGGGGGGGGAGAACTTTAAGGGAGTTATCAAGGAGGTAACCGAGTACTGTTCTAGGAGGATCAGCAAGGCAAGTAAGAGGAAAAAACCCTCTGGTTCTTCAAGGAGGTGGCTACTATAGTAAGGGAGAAAAGAAAGGCCTACAAGGCACATAAGGCATCAAACAAGGATGAAGACAGGTAAAGTTACATAGTTGCACAGAGGGAAGTGGGTAAAGTAATAAGAAAAGCTAAAGCTCACACCAAGCTCACACCAAACTAAGGATAGCACAAAATGTTAGAGTGGGAGACAAAACCTTTTTTAGGTACATAAGAGAATGGAGAAAGACTAAAGAGGAATAATAAGGTTTGCAGTTTCAGAAGGGGGACTAGTAGAGAAGAACAGAGAGAAGGCAGAAGTCCTAAATACATTTTTCTGTTCCATGTTCACTAGACAGAATGCAGGGGATGACCCTAACCTGCAAAGCAGTTGCATCCAGGGACCAGGGGTAGACTTGAGCCCCTTCACAGAGGGACAAGTTTTGGAAGCCCTAAATAAATTAATGGTGGACAATGCCATGGGGTCAGATGAGATTTATCCAAGAGTTCTCAAGGAACTGGGGAGTATGATAGCAGTGACCCTGGTGGAGCTCTTCACCAAATCACTGGAAAGTGGGACAGTGCCTGAAGACTGGAAGAGTGCAACAGTGATCCCACTTCACAAATCAGGGAGTAGGGAGGAGGCTGGAAATTACCATCCAGTGAGTCTCACATCAGTGGTAGGAAAACTGATGGAGACACTGCTCAAGCAAAGAATAGTAGCACACCTGGAATTCAGAGGGCAAAAGGACCCAAAACAGCATGGTTTCAAGGCTAGAAGGTCGTGCCAGACAAACCTAGTCAACTTTTTTGACTGAGTAACAAAGGTAGTGGATCAAGGGGCAACAGTGGATATGCTCTATCTGGACTTTAGTAAGGCCTTTGACTTGATTCCACACAGAAGCTTGGTAAAGAAACTGGACCACATCTGTGTAGGTAAAGAACTGGTAGTTTGGGTGAGCAACTGGCTGAAGGGAAGAACACAATGGGTGCAGGTAAATGGAGTGGTATCGACGGAGAGGGAAGTGACTTGTGGAGTGCCTCAGGGGTCAGTAATGGGGCCCCTACTTTTCAATGTGTTCGTAGCCGACATTGATAATGGACTGGAAGGGAAGGTGTGTCTGTTTGCAGATGACACCAAAATCTGCAACACAGTGGACACCCCAGAAGGAGTCAAGAGCATGGAATCAGACCTGAGGAAACTTAAGAAGTGGTCAGATGCCTGGCAGTTGAAGTTCAATGCCAAAAAGTGCAAGGTCATGCACTTAGGCAAGGGAAACCCCAAGGTGGGATCATACCTTGGAGCGGAGCAACTGACATGCAACAGCCAGGAGTGAGACCAAGAAGTCTTTATATCAGATTACTTGAAGGTGTGGAGGCAGTGTGAAAAGACAGTGCTATAGGCTAGTGGTATGTTGGGCTACATGGGGGGGGGAATCATGAGTCATAGAAGAGAGGTGGTGCTGCCACTTTACAGGGCACTGGTGAGCCCACACCTGGAGTACTTCATATAGTTCTGGAGGCTGCACCTTAGGAAAGACACTGATAGGACTGAGACGGTGCAGAAGAGAGCCACAAAAAATGATTCAGGGTCTGCATCAAATGGCATATGAGGATAGGTTGAGGGAGCTCAACATGTACTCCCTGGAGCAGAGGAGGGAGAGGGGGGACAGGATTAAGACATGCAAGTATATCAAGGGTATAACTAAGGTAGGGATAAGGAGTTCCTTCAGGAGGAGAAAGAAAAGCATCAGAACTAGAGGACACAATATGAGGCTCAAGGTTGGGCGATTCAGGAGCAATGTTGGGAAGTTCTTCTTCACTGAGAGTGTGGTTGACCCATGGAATTGCCTGCCTCTGGAAGTGGTGGAGGCCAAAACAGTACAAAACAGTAAATGGGTTCAAAAATGTCTGGGACAGGCACAGAGGAATAATTTTTACAGAAAGGATGAGGGGGGGAGGTAGTTACTAATATTGCTCTTTATTATCCTGGATCTTGCAGTCCCCTTTTGCTGTCAATTTCTATGTTTCAAAGATATTGTACAGGTGACTATTCCATAGGATGGTAAACCTCATAATGGACAGAGTACAGATGCATAGGCCATGTAAGATGCTGCACTCTGTTTTGAAAAGGAGAGAAAAGATGGACACAGTTGACAGAGTTGCCAAAATAAATTGGACAAATGCACAGCACACTGAGGTGGTTCTGTATACCCAAGGTGTTAGGGTCAGAAACCTGAGTCAGAAGACTTCAGTACAGTACCCCTTGATGCTGACAGAGTACAGAACAAGGCCTCTTTTTCTTCCCAGGAGGGGATGGTGCTGTGGTCATTCCTTAGTCCTCCACGGCCATGGCTCTGAGGGAATGGGCATGTGGCAGGGTGGGTCTACCCTTTGCCCTCCCCTGCCACTTTCTGGACCAGAGAGTGTTTGTCAGGGGCTCTAGTGGAAGGCAAAGCAGGATTTGGTAACAGATGCTTTTTTTGAGTTGGCCTTTAAGAATACTGTGCAGGGAGGCCTGCACACTTGCAGTCAGCCCTTACTTGGATAACTGGGAGCAGCTGATAATCAGGAGCACCTGCAGACCGAGAAGCTAAATAAAAAGAACATACCTCAGTGTGAAATGGTTTATATTTTGGGATGGACTCTGTAGGGAGGTAGAGGTATACCCTGCTGAACACAGCTGAAGCAGAGCTCTGAAGAACTTGTGGATGAATGTATAGGGGGAAGTTAACCCTTACTGTGCCGTGGACTGATATATCAGTCCAGAATTCCTATATGTCCTAATTCTGTCAGCAGCCTATGGGTTAACCCTACAAGCCAGAGACAGGCAGAACTGGGGAAGTCTGCCTGGAGGCCTGCTTGAAAGCAATGAGAGCCAATGAAAGTTGAGAGTTACTCAATTCAGCAATTGGGGCCCTAGAGTTAGTGGCCAAAAAAAGAAACCTAAGGAAAACCCTGAGGGAGAGGAAATTGCTGAAAAAGGATTTTTTTTGAAAACTGGAAATCATTTAATTGTGACTGTTCAAAAAATGTAAAATAAAGAGTTTAGGTGTTCGAACTTTGAAACCTGCCTGACCTATAATTTTGAATGTTCCCTAATAACCTATGCCACAGGGTTGCAAGTTACCTTTCACAGGGCTGCAGTACCCATGCAAATGAGCCTATAATGGGCCTGTAAGTGGACCCTTAGTACCGTGCATGCCCAATGGATTCATTTGCATGCTGGGGCTGATTATGGCCAACAGAAGCCCTGGTGCTATCCTTGTCTGGTATCTCCTGTGGGCCAAATGCAGCCTTGGGCCTTGTTAGGGCAGCCCATATCCACTTAGTACTGCACTGGCATGGCCCTATATACAGTCAATATGCTTTGTTAGTGTGCATTAACTGGCTGAATGTAACTCAGAGTGAGTCAAGTGCTATTTCTGGTGCAGTGCTATAGGCTGCGCTGCACTGTAGGCTGGCTCTGAATATTAGGGCTTGTATGTACTACCTAGCAGAATACATTTAGTGAATTAAGTCCATACTCATTGTTGCATTCTGTGGGTAACATAAAGACCAGAGATTTTTGCGAAGTAGATATGAGATTCAGATGGAGTACTTTATACACACTGGCTATGACAGTCTCGGTGAATACCCTTTAGTGCATTCAGCCTAAACAGACTGGTGTATACTGCAACGAGAACAAGGATCAGAAACTGAAGTGCAGCAATCTGTATACACTGGCCAGCACAACCTCGGTAAGCAACTTTTGCTGCAGTGTCTGCACATACCGGTGCACACCATGCTGAGCAAAAGGATCAGAGACTGACGAGCAGCACTCTGTACATACTGACTAGCATAACTTCAGCACGTAGCCTTTAGTGCATTAAGTCGATACACACTGCTGCATTCTGTGGGGATCACAAGGAATGGACATTTACAGTACACAGGGTGAGACAGTGTGGTCTAGTGGTTAGAGCACCAGCTTGAGAACCTGTAGTTCACAGGCTGAAACTCAACCAGAGTCAAATACAGTGTGACCTTAAGCAAATCACACAGCCTCTCAATGCTCCACACCAGTCAGCAGCAGAAATGGGTAGAATCAGAAGTTGCATTTCAGCTATCCATGTAAACTAAAGAGTGAAAGATATTTGGAATACTTGTGGCCCCCTCCAAAAATTGGGAGCTTATCTAGCTTTCATAATGATATAGGCATATTTTGAGTTGATTATTACTGCCTTTTTATTTTTAATTGTGAGGTCATTAATAATAAATGTATGTAAGCTGTGAAATATTGAAAATAAAAAATGAAAAGTGAAAAAAAATATAAAATACACATTGTATACTGGGAGATATAGGGCAGTGCGAATACCTTTTCCCAAATATTTAACACAGAACATAGAAACTTACACAATGCTGGCAGGAAAAAAACAATGGTCCATTCAGTCTGCCTGAGTGCCCTGTTTAGCTCTGGAACCTACTGTCTCTCCAGGGTCCTAGCCCTCCTTGTCCTCCCCCCATTCACCTCCCAGTTTCTGCCACCTCAGTCAACCACTATAACCTTCATTCTGTCTCAAACATGCTTGAAACCACCCAAGGGTGTAGGCAGGCATACTCACTGTACACAGTTGAGTACAGTTTCGTTGAGTGCCTGTCACAAACCATATGCCTTTCTGTTAACATTTTCATTCTAATCTGTAGTATTTGGGTTAGTTTAGGCCTCTGAGGAGTGTCTCTGTTCAAACGTCTGTTGTTTAGGAGACAGATACATGTATAACCTCTTTAGAGATCAGAAGAATCATCTGACAACAATTTGACTTGTTTGGAAGGGGGTACCATTTGGAGAGGATGTGTACATTTTTTAATGGGGGGGGGTGCAACTGTTGGAGACTGTGTACAAAACGGAACTTTCTGGCTACACCCCTGAAACCACCAATGGTTTAAGCACCCGCCACCTCAGCTGGCAGCCTGTTCTACAGCTCCACCACCCTTTCTATAAAATAATACTCATGTCCCTTCTGAACCTCCCTCCTGTCAGTTTCCATTCATGTCCACGTGACTGTGAGATAGTATTCAAACTAAAAAGTTCCCTGCAGTTGACCTTATTAATTCCCTTTAGGAACTTAAAGGTCTCTGTCATATTTCCCCTCTCCCTTTTGGTCTCCAGGAGTGCATGTTCAGTGCACTGAGGCCCTCCTCCCAGAACCTGCCCTGCTGGCCTAGAATTATTTTTATTACCATGCGCTGCACTGTTTCTAGCCTATCCCTGTCTTCCCTATGGTGAGGACTCCAGAACAAGGTGCAGTACTCCAGGTGTGGCCTCACCAAGGATCTGTACAGGGGAAGTATTACCTCTTCCCTTCTGCTATCAATATCTCCCCTATACACCCCCAGCATCCTACTCACTTTGCTGTATGCCTTATTGCATTGACTTGATTGTTTAAGGGAGTCATTAATGATAACTCCAAGGTCTGGCTTCTCTGCCATGGTGCTAAGTCCCACCCCACCCATCCAGCACTCTGCCCAGGCATTCTTGTTCCCTAGCTGCTGAATTACAGTACCTCACTCTTTTTCACATTGAATTTCATCTGCCAAACCTAAAACCACTCCTCTAGCTTTTGTAAGACTCCCTGCATCTCCCTGATTCTCTCATTGCTATCTACCTTCCCACAGAGTTTAGTGTCATCTGTGAAGAGACACAACCAGCCCAAGATTTCCTCACCAATGACGCTGATAAACATATTGAGAACTGGACCCAAGACAGATCCCTGGGGTACACCTCTCATGACCACCCTGTCTTCTGATTGGACCCTACTGACCACAACCCTCTGCTGCCTCCTCTTCAGCCAGTTACCTACCCAGTTTACTATGACCTTAGCTGCACCCAGATCCTCCATCTTCTTCAGCAAGCATCTGTGACACACTGAGCCGAAATCCTTGATGAAGTCGAAGCAGAGCAAATCCTTAGCATGGCCCCTATCCAGTTCACTTACCACACAGTTGAAGAAAACTATCAGGTTTGTCTGACAAGACCTCCCTGCCATGCATCCATGCTCTTTACTATCCTGGAGACCATTGCTCTCCAGACACTCCATAAGGTCCTTTTTGACCAGTGACTCCATCAGCTTCTTTACAATAGAGGTAAGACTGACAATTCTGTAGGTCTTTAGTTCCCTGCCTGCTCCTTATCCCCCCACCCTTATGGAACGGAACTATGTCTGCCACCCTCCAATCTTTAGAACAACCCCCATCCTTAGTGAGCTGTTGAAGAGACCTTTCAAGGGTTCCATCAGTTCTGCTGGCAGTTCCCTGAGTAATCTTGAATGTGAGCCATCTTGTCCTGGGCCTTATCAATCTTTAAGACTGGTCAAATATTCAGTATTTGGAAGCCTTATATTAATATATTCTATATTTGGATATTCTGGAACTGCTTTAAAAAAAAGAGTAAATCCCTCAACCTTTGCTTAGCTCAAGGTCCCACCCATCCATTAAATATTTACCCCATCTCCCTACCCCTTGTTTTTACTCAATCCCACCCTCTCTCCCCAGCACCAACTCAAAATGTATATGCAATTTTTCATCCCACTGTGGACAAGCAGCATAACCCGCCCACCTCAAAGGCTGGTTGTCATGTTGTGCAACTGAAAGGGTTTGTTTGCACTATATAGACATACTCCCCAAGTCTTCCCTGTCCTCCCACTCTAGCAGCATCCTTATACCACTCTCGGCCCCCCCAGCACTCAAGTAGCAGTGCTTCAAAATGGCAGTCAGCACAACCTGTCCTCCTCCATTGCCACCCGCCTTGTAATGAATGAATGTGCTTACTTTGCTCTATAAAAACCCAGCTGATCCAATGTGGCAGCCAGCTGTGGAGGTTGGCGGGTTGTGACGGTCGTCCATTGTGGGATGAAAAATTACACTATGCATGTTGTGTAGGTGCTGAAGGGGTGGGATAAAAGGTGGGATCATGTGCAAATAACAGATAGGGGCAGAGTGGTAAATGTTTAATGACTATGTGAGACAGTGAGCTAAGAAAGGGCAGGTGAAGGATGTTTTTTTAGGTTTTTCTTGTTATTATTTTCAATTGTGAATGAACAATGGTTCCCAAATATGAATAGCCCCCTACTTGCAAAAGGCTCCTGAATATTTGGGAGCTCTAATATTCATGGAATTCAGGAAATACTATTCAGTCCCTACACAGCCCTGGTGGTAAGCACAGGGTTTAGAGATTCAGGTGCAGTATTCAGCATTTACTGGCTTGCAGAACCTTAGCAGGTAACCTCCTCAGGGAGGGTGAGGGTGGTGGAAAAGAAGTGCATCCCTCCAGTTGTACCTCTCCACAATTTCTATGCCATTCTAGAAAAGTGTGGTTCCTCTATGGAAGCACCCACAGTGGAGACCAAGGAGGATGCTGAGAACCTCCACAAAGGAGACCCACAGGAGGGTGGCACGGGACCCCACAGGGGAAGAAAACAACTCCCGGTGGTGAACTCCATTTTTAGGAAGGTAGAACTGGGGGAGGAAGGGGAGAGGGAGGTAAGGTGCCTGCCTGGTGCCATGGCTTGGAGGAACAGGGAGTGAATCCTCAGGATCGCAGGAGCAGCTACACAGTGGAGGGAGCTGGATGTCATTGTCCACCTAGGGACAAATGACCTGGCTAAGAAAGGGATCAGAGCAGTACAAGAAGCATTTGTGGAGATGGGGAGGGGCCTTAGATAAATAGCATGCACGGTAACCTTCTTGGAGGTGCTGCCTGTCTATGGCATGGGTTAGACTAGGGTGCTCCACACCATGGGATTCAATCAGTGGTTGAAAAACTGGTGCAGAGCTCAAGGATTTGACTTCATTGGGGACTGGGGGTCCACCTGGAGGGATGCAGGCCTATACTAGTGTGATGGTCTGCATCTGTTCATGAGGGGAACCAGGATCCTAGGTGATAGGTTTAAGTGCTTCATTGGCAGGCATTTAAACTAGGCAAGGAGGGAGGCACTGGAGAGGAGCAGAGAAATCCTAGCCCCCCAAAAAATCAGGGTACTAAGTGAGGTAGACACCAACATAGAGATGTCGATAGGGAGAAGCGAAGGGGTAAATGGAGAATGTGACAAACGCAATAAGGACAGGGATGGGGTAATAGTGGGTAAGGCCATCAAGAAATGGAGGGTAATGAGTACTAATGCCCGTAGTCTGGGCAACAAGCTCCCTGAACTGGTGGCCTTGATGGAAGAGGGATGCCTGGATATCATAGCAATCACAGAAACATGGTACACAGAGAACCATGACTGGGATGTTAACATACCAGGGTACACAACCTACAAGACAGACATGGAGGGGAGAAGAGGGGGTGGAGTAGCTCTTTATGTAAGGGAAGGGATAAAAGCAACTGAACAAAAGAGTAAGCAGGGAGGAGAGGAGGCACTGTGGGTCACTTTAGAGACTGGAAATGGCACCACAATCTGCACAGGGTTTGTATACAGACCCCCATGCCAGGGGAAGGGAATGGACAAGGATATGATAGAAGGCATACTTAGGATGGCAGAGAAAGGGGAGATACTGTTGATGGAGGACCTTAATATGCCAGATGTTAACTGGAGCACCTTTGCTGCAACTACATCCAAAAGCAGGGCCATTCTTAATGCCATTCAGGTGGCATGCCTCAAACAGCTAGTTTTGGAACCTACTTGTGAGGGAGCAATCTTAGACCTTGTACTCTCAAATGGGGACAGTGAGAGGATCTCAGATTTAGGAGTGGGTAGCCATTTGGGAACAAGTAACCACCAAACAGTGTGGTTCACGATAAACTCAGCTACAGAGTCAAGCCATACAAAGTGAGGGTTCTGGACTTCAGAAGGGCTGACTTTGGCAAGATGGGGAGAGTGCCTTAGAAAAGCACTAGCAAACAGGCAAGAAGGAGGGGTGGAGCAACAATGGGGAAATATCAAAACTGCCTTCACAGAGGCAACAAGCCTTTGTGTGAAGCAAATAAACAAATCAAAAAGAAAGAAAATGCCACTATGGTTCTTAAAAGAGATGGCGGTGAAGGTTAGACAGAAAAAGATAGCATTTAGGAAGTATAAGGAAACACAGAAGGAGCAAGATGGAGACCTGTACCAGTTAAGGCAGAAGGAAGCAGGGGTAGTCAGAATAGCAAAGGCCCAAACTGAGGAAAAGATAGCCAACTCAGTTAAGAAGGGGGATAAAACCTTTTTATGGGTATATCAAGGAGTGTAGAAAGACAAAGGGAGGGACAGTGAGGCTGAATAGAATGGACGGTGGGTGGGCAGAGAGGGACAGTGAAAAAGCAGGGATACTGAATGAATGCTTCTGTTCAGTATTCACAAAAGAGGAGGTGGGGGAGGTGCCTAATCCAATTAACAGAAGCACTCTGGAGAGGGGGGTTGATCCCAGTCCTTTCACAGAAGAAAACTGAAGGTGGACAAAGCAATGGGGCCAGATGGAATTCACCCCAGAATTCTAAAAGAATTAAGTAGGAAACTAGTAACACCACTGACTACCCTTTTTAATAAATCATGGGAGGATGGTGTGGTACCTGAGGACCGGAGGAAGGCAGATGTGATTCCCCTTCACAAAAGTGGGACCAAGACAGAGGCAGGAAACTACAGACCTGTCAGTTTGACCTCTGTGGTAGGGAAAGTGATGGAATCACTTCTGAAGGAAAGAATTGTTGAGTACCTAGAGGCCAGTGGGGCACAGGACCCAAGGCAGCATGGGTTTACAGCGGGAAGGTCATGTCAGACGAATCTAATTGATTTCTTTAACTGGGTGACCAAAGTAGTAGACCAGGGAGGGGCTGTGGACATGGCCTACCTAGACATTAGTAAGACATTTGACACAGTCCCACACAAAAGATTAATAGTCAAATTAACCAGCCTGGGAGTGGGTCCCAGGGTGGTAGCCAGGTTAAAACATTGTCTGGACAACAGGACACAGAAGGTAATTGTAAATGGAGTCCACTCTGAAGAAAGAGGGGTTACTAGTGGGGTACCTCAGGGTTCAGTACTTGGTCCAGTCCTTTTTAATATCTTTATAAGTGACATTGCAGAGGGACTGGAAGAAAAAGTATGCCTCTTTGCAGATGACACAAAGATCTGCAACAGGGTTCATACTCAAGGAGGCATGGAAAGGATGAGAAGGGATTAGCAAGGTTGGAGGAATGGTCAGAAGTATGGCAGCTTGGATTCAATGCAAAGAAGTGCAAAATAATGCACCTGGGAAACAAAAACCCAGGGGAACATTACACAGTGGGGGGGGGGAGATAGTAACAACAACAAAAATGGAAAGGGACCTGGGGGTAATCATATCAGATGACCTTAAGGTTGACAAGCAATGTAAGAAGGCGGTAGGGAGGGCTGGGGGATACTGGGATATATAGGGAGAGGCATCACCAGCAGAAAACAGGAAGTTGTTATCCCACTGTACAGACAGTTGGTGAGACCCCATCTGGAGTACTGCGTCCAGTTCTGGAGACCCCATCTCCGCTAGGACATATACAGGATAGAGGCAGTTCAGAGGAGGGCAACTAAAATGGTGCAGGGTCTACAAGAGATGCCATACGAGGAGACGCCAAAGGAGCTTAATATGTATACCCTTGAGGAAAGGAGAGAGAGGGGGGACATGATAGAAATGTTTAAGTACCTCAGTGGAATTAACAAAGTCCAAGAGGGTAGCATCTTTCAGAAAAAGAGATGTGCAAGAACAAGGGGACACAATTTCGAGGGGGGGATAGCTCAGGGGCAATGTGAGGAAGTATTTTTTCAGAGGGAGGGTGGTGGACACATGGAACAACCTTCCTGAGGAAGTTGTGGGGTGTAAAACTGTGGGAGAATTCAAGAATGCATGGGACAGACATAAGGCCATTTTTGTGGAGAGTAGGAAGAAATAGGCTGTTGGTTAAATAGGATCTGCAGCTTATCCTCTAGGTAGGGAAATGGGCAGACTAGGTGGGCCAAGCGGTCCTTATCTGCAACCAAAGTCTATGTTTCTATGTTTAGTGTAATAAGTCTATATTTTATTTTATTTTATTCTTTTGGTAACCGGGTAAGGCCCACTAGGCACAGGTGCCTGTTTTCAGGGATGACCCGGGAATACAGAGGAGGTTAAGTGACTTGCTTAGAGTCACACAGTATGCAAGTGGAGGCTGTGGGAATCAAACTCAGGGCTATACACTGGCGTACAGTGTGGACAGCACAAGGATCAAAGATTGAAATGCAGCACTCTCTGCATACAAGCTAGCATAACTTAGAGAGGTATTGTTTAGGGTGTTAGGCTTATATACACTAGGAACGCACAAGGATCGGAAATTTAGATGAACTACTCTGTACATACTAGCTAGCACAACCTGATAGCAGATAAACTTTGGTGCACTAAGTCTATACAAGCTAGTATATTCTCTGAGGAGCATGAGGATCGGAGATACAGAGGCAGCACTGTATATGCTGAATAGTATAATTTCAGAAGGTACCCTTTAGTTTGGTAGGTCAATATAAACTGGTGCCTATTGTGGGGGGCAGAAGGATCAAGGACTGAGGAGCTGGCTTCTGTACATACTGGGTAACCCAGCTTCAGCTGCAAAACTTTAGTACACTGCCTATACACACTGGGGCATAGCATGGAGGGCAGAAAGATTAGCTATTCAGGTACATTATGCAGCATATATTCTGACTTGTACAAACATAACATAACTTTTAGTGTGTTACAGTAAGTTTATATACAGGTGTGACAGGAGGGCACAAGGCTCATAGATTAAGAGGTCATATTCTGTACATACTGGCTTGCACAACCTCAGCAGGTAACCTTTAGTGTTTTAATTCTATATATACTGGTGCATACTATAGGGAACACAAGGATCAGGGATTCAGGTGCCACGCTCCTTGCATACTAGCTAACATAACCTCAGCAGGTAATAGTAACCTTTAGTATGTTAAGTCTGTACATACTAGTGCATACTGTGAGCATCTAATGGTTAACATAACTTCAGCAGATAACTTTTAGCGTAAGTCTGTACATACTTGTGCATGCCATGGGGCATACTAGGATCAAAGATTTAGATGCAGCGCTCTGTACGTTCTGGCTAAAATAACTTCAGCAGTTAACCTTTAGTGCATTAAGTCTGACAGCATTATTTATGCATACATGAAAGCCCAGTTGCTATTTTAATCATACTTGGTATTGGACAACAACATTCAACACCTACTGTATGTAGCTTCTAAAGACTTCTTTTTTTGAACTGAAGGGTATGACATTATATGTTGCATATTTAATTTAATGCCTTATATTATTGAGAGTCTTTAATGAAGAAGTTTACAAAAACAACAAAGAATGAAAATTCCTCTTCCCCCTTGGAGACAAGGGGTTAATTTATTTCTCCCTGGATCAGAACAATGGTTGTATCTGCAGTTTCTGCTCTTGAGAGACTTTTTATAAGACGAAGATAGGGAGGGAAAAATAGAAACAGACAGGAGCTCTCTGCAATGTAAATTTCCCAAGGTGTTCTGCTCCTGTAATCCAACAAAGCTGCTGCAGTCCTGGCTCTGCATTGCAGGTTCCCGGACCTTCTGTTATGATGTATTGTAGCTGCTGCTGCTGTCCCATCTCAGTATTGTAAGTTCCTGGATGCTCTGCTATAATGTGCCATGGCTAATGTCTCTGTACCGTAGTGCAGGTTCCCTGGTTGTTCTGCTGTTGCATAGCAAGGCTAAGGTTGTCCTGTTTCAGTATTTCTGGGCCTCTTGTATATTGTCTTTGTGGTCTGCAGAGTGATAGCACATCTGAGATAACAGGGACAACATTCAAAAAATAAGTACACAAAGTTCCACTTATATTTCATATACTCAACTTTCTCTTATACTTTATAACTTATGAAATATTCATTTAAACAGGATTGTTGCCACTTGGTCATCTGCTCTTATTTTTGTCTACAAAGAGAAATCATAATCTTTACCTGGGACATCACAACTGCTTGCTATAGAAATGATTATGCTGCCATTTGTAGACCAGGAGCCAAGGCAGGTGAAAAACATGTGACAGAGGTGCTTTGTTTTTATAAATCCATCATTTCTTCCCCCTCACACAGGTGCTGGCTCCCACCAGAACCCTTCAGCACCATCCTCTGGCTCCCACCTACCTTACCTCTGCCAGCCCCCCGTAGTCTTGGTTTACTCCCAGGCGGGGTACAGGGTGGGAGATGTACCCCTGAGCATGCCCAGTGTCAGGTGATGAGTATCATTCCGGATGTATAGTGGTCCCAGGAAGCCACTTGGGACATTTTTTCTGGTTCTGGTGTGCATTCCTTCTGTTCCCTGGCAGACATTGCCACACAAGGGGGACCAATGCATGTGTACATGCATTGATTGCACAGTGCTTGTCCCCGGACAATGTCTTCCCCACTTCCACTCAATGCCCTTAGCTGCACAGCCACCTGTGGTCCCCGCTCTGGTATTCATAATCATCCTTTCCCAGCTGCTCCCCTATGACCTAGATTCATTCTGAAATACAGGTTGCCAACATCACAAATAGTAGACCTCCTGAAGTGATGACATGCCAGCCAAGTGACAGAGATTCTGTCTGCATGCCAACATCTAAAACACAGCAAATATCTGAATTACAAGCTGAATTCTGGCTAAAGGTTTCCCTATCATATTGTAGGTTCTTTATAAACCCATTCCCTCCTGCAGTTAGGGGAGGCTCTAGACCTAAGGACCTGGGGGGGACTTAGTTTATTAAATTAATTACTGGCCAAGTTATTGGTCAAGAATGAAGCCCCAATTTGATGAGAAAATGGAACTGTATGGGGCTTCAGCCCCCATGATCTCCCTTGGAGTTGCCCTTGCCTGGAGCACATATGCAAATTGAAATGTCCCATGCTTAGCATTATTCAAAATGGTCGCTGCAAGCTGAATCAGTGCTACTTTGTACAGTACATTCCCTGCATGTTCTGTTAAATCCAACAGGTCTTACGCTGTACTGTCTTTGTGTTACAGTGTTCTGGGATGCTCTACTAAAGCTAGCAGAAACAATTCTATCTGGTAACTCTGCCTGGCCACTGTACTAAAGATATCTCTGTATGTTCTGTTGTAATCTGGCATGCGTAATACTAGCCAGTCTCTGTACTGTAAAATCTGTATATATTCTGCTGGAATTAAGCAGGGCTAATGCTGACCTCAGCCTGTAGTGCAGTAATTCCCTGGATTTTCCATTACAATTCAGCAGAGCTACTGCGATACTGCCACAACTTAGTACCAAAGGTTATCTGCAGTTTCTGTAGTAATGTAATTGGGTTTTTGAGACGAGAACAATAGTCCTCTAGGATGCAGGCTGAGACCACAACAGCTCCTTTTACATACTGTAGTCCACAAAACAGCCAAGAGATGCTAATGAGCTTTGACTACTTATCATGGATCTAAGTAAGTGGTTTGGAGGTGAAAGGTTCTGTAACTCATTACCAAACCACTAAGGCATCCCATCCTTGACTTGCAACAATGTAGAAGAGCTAACACTGTTTTATATCAGCACTACAGGCTACATGGATCTTCTGCTGAAACCCAGCAGGGCTATTTCTGATCTGTTGGTCTTCTATAGGTTCTCAAACTGTTTCTCTATAATGTGCCACTCTTTCACTAGCCTGTCTACTGTAGATTCCTTGGATTTTTTAAATTGTAGACAACCCCTGGACATCACGTACTATGGGCCTTCCTCCATACTGTAGGATGAGGTCAGCCAAGGATTGTTTCTGTGTTCTGTTACGGGACCCTGGGCACCTGAGGCAGAACAGGGGCACCTTCAGTTATTTAACCAGACACATTAACATTATTGTCCACACCAGGTCTTCAGGTCAACTTGTTGGGGGGGGGGGATATAAAATGAGCTCACAACTTCTATCTTCTTTCTTGGCTGCTTCCTTTAGGAGAGACAATGCAGCATGTTCCAGTTTACTCTGAGGCAGAAGGTACACATGCAGTTCCATCACTGATCCTTTTTTACTGTACACTATCCTTATTGCCAGCTCCCCCGGCAGACAAACTTTTGTGACAGTCCCTGAGCAAGAAAAACAGTCTCTATCAGTGGCACTTGTTACCCATGGGTGACCCTTACTAGTATACTTATACTCTAGAAATACAAAATCACACATACTCCCATAATGCAAAGCATCATGTGCTGTATATGCAAATCACCTCAGAATATTATGCTGGTTCAGCTTTAAGCAAAAATGCATGGTGCCAAAAGGTCTCTCACACAGTCTACAAAGGGTGCAAACAGAAGACACATGCACGTGTTTTTTCCTACCAGGACTCATCAGTGTGCCTCGTCTGTGTGACACCCCAATGGAATGAACCAGCTACCCTAAGATGGTCTATCTGGGTTACGTTGTGGTGAGCCCAGTAAAAACAAAAAACAAGCTAACTTATACACTAGCCAGCTGGAGGATTTCTCCTGGACTCCCTCTCTGCACTGTTAAACTGATCCTGTAGGGCAACAGCCTCCATTCTCTCTGGACCAGGTTTAAAACTCATGAACCTTTAGCATGTTCCTTTAGCTTTTCTCACATTCAGAAAGATCCATTAGGAAGTCCACAGCAATTAATTTACAGATCCTTTCCTTTTTGCTATTATCTCTCTCTCTCATTGTATTTGGGAAGATATATATGGGGATACTCTGAATTTAATTCTGAACTCCTTTCCTTTTCTATTTCTAGCTTTCTCTCTTTCTCTATCAAGTCAGATCTCTTTCTTTCTCTCTCTCTCTCACTCTCTCTGACCCTCTTTGCAGAGTGCACTTCTTTCTTTACCTCTAGTCATTTCTCTCTGGAGCTCAATTGCAGTCCCATACTTTGCCTCCTAAAAGACTTCAGGACCCATCATCTAGTGATCAACACAGCCAGTCCTGTACCTTAGTCACGTTGATCAGTGGGCCTGTATGCAGTACTGACCAACACCCTGGGTATCTCTCTGCCACAGCAAAACTGCCATACTCCATACCTTTAGTGGCAATATGACCATGCTTACTGGACACCTGACTATCCCAGGCATGCAGGTGCAGGAATACCAGGGCCTATTGGGATGTATAATGTATCCTGTTCTATTCGCCATGCCAGCACACATTACATATGTACTTTCCAAGTCTCTTAAGCCCACTTTAAATCCTAGCAGCAGTTGTTCTCTTAATACTCTATTGCATTTCTTTTACACCTTATTCACATGTCCTGCTTTAATAAGGTAGGGATGCACACCGGTGCTGGTTCCTTGGCAATCTGTACCAAAAAAAAAAAAAAAAAGCACATAAAACCTCAGTACTCTATACACTTTATTCTGCTGTGTTTGGTGGACAAGACTTCAATGTCTTCAATACCTGTAGATAAAAACAAACAAGGAAAACTCATTAATGCTTCTTGATTGACAGTGAGGACCTTATGGACCATATATGGACAATAGGTCCCAGGGTTTGATAGGAGCTATGGGCAGACAACCAGAAGTAGCAGACACGGTAACTTTTGCAAAAGGTGCTCTTTAATATAAAAGCATTTTATAGTCATTGTAGCCTGGTGTAGGCCAGGCATGGCTTTAGGCAGAAATATGGGCAAAATAGATAGGCCATTGTTTTTCTGTCTGCTGCCAAATTCTGTGTATTGATAGTATGTAACTATTTAAGGCAATATATGTAACAAATTAAAGTCTCACTACTTTAAACGTTACTTAAAAATCTTGAAAAGTAGTACATGTTCCTGCTGCCACAACAGACAGGGAAAGTCACCAGTTCTAAAGTGGTAAAGACAGTCTTCCTTCTCCTGCTGGCCAACACCAAAACAGCTGGGAACTTCTTTGTCACCCTGCTGAACCTGGGGATCTCATGCAGCAGGCTCAGAACACCATGGACTCTTGGCTGAATCAACGTCTATTAGGCAAGCAAAATGGATAACATCATACATAACTGATCTCACATGCTAGGGGGTGCTGTCATAAGGCTTACCGCTAATGCTACTTGGCATTGCAATAAACTGATCCCCTGTTCTTGAGGGCATTGCAGTAAAACTGATCACCCATGCTAGAGGGTGCTGCAATAAAACTGAGCTGTGATCTGACGAACATAGATCATCTGCAGTGTGCTTCTCCTGGGTGTCTGCTCAATACCAGAGGAAGAATTATACTCCTTGATGCCAGACAGTGACTGTCTTCCAAAGCACAGGCATTATAATTACAAGGATTTTTTTTTTTACAAGTAGGCCTAGTACCCTGGTTAAAAAAAAAAACTCTTCTGAACCACATTACAATCTGTTACTAACAACCAAAACATGGGATGTTTCCCCCCACGTGCCACTCGTTGACCATCTAGTGCACTATGACATTTGCTCACTATAACTGTGGAAAAGTTCAGGTGCCCTTTGATAACTTGATGAATGGCAGCCTCTGTTAGCAAGGTCTCTCTTTTCTCCTCCACTATAGTATGTCCAATAGCACTTGAGAAAGTAGGGCCACTTCTAGGGCTAGTGATTTTCCACATACCTTTTCAGGATCCTCACAGCCTTGTTAGCATCAGGCAAGGACCTTGTGGTGGTACTTGGCAGGGGCCAAAGAACTTACTCCCACTCATCCCACTTCTTTTCCAACTCATTGGCATACCTATGGAAGGTAGGAACTATGTGACCTACATTCGAGTACTTTACCTGCTCCGCGAGGTATTGGGTTCTTGCTGCTTGGGCTCGGCCATGCCAGGATCATCATTCTTGATCTCCTGTCTAGAAGCATTGGTGGCCTTGTCAGGCTCCTTCTCCTTACTGGAAGGGAACACGGGGAAAGCTCAGGTGCAACAGCTTCAAAGGTTGCAGGTGGCAGCAATGAGAGGGCAGCTACCTCCTTGTGGAGCAGACACAGGTCTTCTGCACAGTGCACTCCCAGAAGCCCCTAAACTTTCATACACAGCTGAGGTGACCCCTGAGGAGATGGCAGACCCAGGCCCAACCTTGGCTATAGGCGCCAAATAGTAGGTGGGTCATGCTAATTTTCATTCAGTCTTCTCCTCTGGAGCAGTACCTGGGGGCATCAACCATTGTTTGAGGTCTTCCCTCACCACCATTACTAGACTTGAACTCTGTGACAGCTATTGGGGTGTTGGCTGTAACTGGGCTGAAAACCACTGTAGTACAAGTGATCTTCCTTGACAGTGGCCACAGGCCAGACTACCCTAGGTGTCTGCCTCTACTTCCATGGTAAACCTGCAGGGGCCCACATGTATACTGGCATGACACCCATTCCTCAATGCTTGCAGAAACTGCATGCTTCATTACATCCCCCTCTCTCATTTGGGATGGGCTTATTTAGTTCTTTCTTCCACTGGGCCTGCTAAGCTCATTGAGCCTCACACTTCCTTTCGCACTTTCCGTTAAATTTCTGATCCTCCTCCTCTATCCACTTTGAAAGGCTACTGGGCCCCTCCCCATCACTCACCTACCTCACCCTCTGCCATCTTGGACCAACTCATAGATTTAAAAGTTTTAATCATTACCTTTTTGGGGGCGCAGACAGACTGACTCCCTTTTGTGTCAGACACTTTAGTGGTGCTTCCGTGATGCTTCTGTGAGAAGGGCAGCAGAAGACATAACTTTAGGGACTGTGATTAAAAACATTAAAGTGTACAGGGAGATTCTATTAGGGCCTTAAGTCTCAGGTTTTAGGAGATAGTCTATTTCTCTGTTCAATGCCAAAAAAGTTCAATTTCTGTTGTGGGGCAGTAGCTAACTGTAACACATTTTTTTTCAGTCTCTCCTTCTCACAGCAAAACTAGACTGTGGCATCCATGGAGAAGAGCAGGCTTCAGACGGTAAATAGACACTATCCCAACTGTTTAGTGGTTGCTGGGCCACAATTTAATGGCTTTCCAACTGCATAGGTATGTCCTCTCTCCTCAGGAGTCACACTTCATAAGCAGCACAAGTTTACTCAGCAGAGCTCCACCTCCTTTCACTTGATCTTCATTTTTAGGCTGATTCTCCACCATCTCTATTAGCCAGCCAAACTCCAAGGATGCAAATAACTTTTCAGGGGCTTCCCACACCTTGCTGCACATGTGCAGGGGCCATTTTCTTGGCGACAAAGGAAATAGTTACTACACCACTACCCTGCTGCTATCCACGTCTTACATCTAAAACAAAGACCATTTTGTTTGCTTTTCTTTGTTTCCTACTCTTAACAACCTCCAAACCCATGTCCCTGTTTGGGCACCATTCATAACCTACTCCAGACATTGAAATATTGGGTCCTAGGAGGGGGCTGGCCAGGGTTAGTTTTTGATGTCTGTTATGGGACTCTGGGGCTAAATAGGGCACCTTTTGCAATCTAGCCTAACATATTAATGTCATTGTACACTAGGCCTTCAATCCAAGCAGCTGGAGTTGATTAAAGAAGCTCACAACTTCTTATTCATTTATCAGATGCTCCTCTTAGAGTAGACAGTACAGGACAGGACAGCTTTTACGCTATACAGTACGAGGCACATGCCCTATAAAAACATTGACAACACACTCCTGGAGAATCCATGTGGTGCAGGCCATGGAGGTGAGTGTTGGGCTGTGCTGGTCACTGAATGTGTCCCCTGGCACCAGATCATCAAGTAAGGGGGGGTTGGCAGGGTGGGTAGCTGACACCCATGATGGGGGGGCTGGTAGATACCAGGAAAGAGTGCTACCAGGAGGAAGATCAGTGGGTGGGGGTACTTTAGACACCAGGGATTATGCATGGGTTTCAACACTGTGTTTATGTTGTGCAGACTTTAGGGATCACCTTCTGTTATCTGTACTGCTGTCATAAGAGGGTGGCATCTTTCAGAAAAAGAGATGTACACGTACAAGGGGGCACGATTTGAAGATAGAGAAGGATGGCTCACGTGTAACATGAGGAGGTATTTTTTCATGGAGATTGTGGTGGATGCTTGGAACAGCCTTCCCTGAAGATGTTGTGAGGTCCAAAAATGGTGGGGACCGCTGACCCGCGGCTGGTGGTTAGTTTCCGCTTGCGGCGCCAGTGACCCGGGTTGGGAGCGAGCCGGGGAGCTGGAGAGGCGACGGGAGGAGAGGACTGAGCGTCCCAGGGACTGCTCTGTCCTCTCCGGGAGGGAGGGGTTACTTGAGCTCGGTGCTTGTCTGTCCCCAGGTGGAGACCTGAGGTACAGCAAGCCCGATGCTCCAAACACATGAGGGGGTGACGTACCAGACATCGGCACTTCGGTGCCTTGACGTCACTGGACATGGCACGTCATGGAACACCAGGAAAAAACCCTTGCAGCCACCTAGTAGATGGAGCACCAGGACCCCGACCTTCAATGCCCCTACCTGTCCAGGACAGCATGCCGACGAAGACTAGAAGGATGTCGGGGTGGCTGGGGGAACCACCCCGTACCCGCCTAGGGGGTACAGCCACGGCTCAATGGGGCATGGACTGCACTGGCTCCAGGTAGGTGAGCGAAGGCTGATAAGGCCATAAGGTGTCTCCTGAAGAAGAGGTGGTTGCGAGGAGGGAGAAGGATAAAGAGAAAATATAAAAAAAAAAAATGGTGAGGGGATTCAAGAGTGCATGGAACAGACATAAGGCAATTCTGGTGGGGGGTAGGAGGAAGTAGGCTGTTGGCTAACTAGGATCTGAAGCTTATCCAATAGGTAAGGAAATGGGCAGACTGGGTGGGCCAGGCCATCCTTATCTGCTGTCAAAGTCTATGTTTCTATAAGGTCCGGTGATGGGAGAGTGTGGGGGCACAGTGGACACCATGGACTATTGGTTTTGCCGAAGGGATGGGGATCAGGGACACAGTACTACTGGCACCAAGGGGTATGTGGTTTCTTATGGGGTCAGTGATCATACACTGGGGGTCCATGGACCATGAGGGGGTGGTATTTCCATACGGGATGGCAATCAGACACCGGGGGGGGGCACGGATCACCAGAATGTCTGTAGTTGGTATCAGGCCAGTGACTGGGGGGAGGAGGGACCACTAGGCATCAGGGAATCCTCTATTTTGTCCGGGAGCAAGCACTCAGGGTAGGGGTGACCCAGCATAAACCTGTCGCTGCTTACCCATGTAAATGAGCCCATAGCACTTTGCACGTCTAATGGGGTCATTTACATGGGTTCCTCTGAATACTGTACCTTGCGTTCTGGTGCTATCGGGTCTGATGGTGGTATTCCCTCTGTGTTGGGGCAGCACTTCTTGCCTTAGCACTGCGACGACATGCCCCTATATTCAGTCAGATAGCGCAGGCATGCTATCTGACTGAATATAGCATCCTTGGACTCCTGGGAAAGGGAAAAGCACAGCACAAAACGTTGTGCTCTGCTTTGCTTATTTTTAAATATTGAGATCACGAAGTTCTATCACTGATTCTTTTTACAGTACCCTAAACTTTCTTGGAAATCCCTGGGCAACAGTAACAGTCTCAGTCAACAAAGCTCAGCACACATGTAAGACCTCTACTGTATACTTGTACACCAGGCAGCTACAGCATTTCTTCCGGACTGCACCAATGCACTGTCAAACCATCCCATAGGACACCAACCCCCATCTTCCATGGCTTAGGGTTAAACTCCATAGTAACATCATAATTTATGGTTGGAAGGGGCTCTCATTCATCATGTTCATTCCCCTGAAAGTATTCCATGCAAATGGTACTAATTACAGTATTTGTGATGAGCTGCTAATGTGCTCCTTAGTAGGGCTGTTCAAACCTCTAAAAGTTTCACAGTGAGAACTTTCTAGGTCAAACGTGAAAACTTTCTACCAAATTCTGCTTTGTTCTACCAGGTAGAACCAGTAGCCCAGATTCTACCTGACTTAAGCCAACCAGTACAACATGCAAAAGTTCAATCAAGTTCTACCAGGTTCTACCTGCTTCAAACCACACACTGGAACATTAATAACCCTCCTTCCTTCTCTTTTAATAAACTCCAACCCCACCCTATCCCCCCATCTTCCCATGACTGGCCTTTACCAGCAGCATTGTTTGCCCACATCTTCTGCCACTCCTTCTCTGTGTCCTGGGGGAGGGAGGCATTCAACCAGTATGTGCCTGTGATGGGTTCCTTCCTGTTATTACCTTCTGGTTCCCAGAGTGACTGATGGGAAAAAATCCATCTGCCCAATCTTCAGGGGATACAGCTGCAACTAGAAAAAGTACGCACATCTACAAATATTGTACACCTTTTTCTGCTTTATTGTTTGTTTCTGTTTATTTATAATGTGGCCACTCGTAAGAACAGAATTCTGAAAACCTCCTTTCCTGGTCAATTTCACATCTGGTGGACTCATTAAAGTTTAAACCAGGGCTGGGCACAGATTGTCCTTGCTTTGTTCTGGTTACGCACATGTGAGAAATTCATACCACATATTAACTACTGGCAAGAAATGTGGACTGTGGACCATAGATCCCCCTCTCTCAGTCATAGGTCTGTCACTAACTTATTCGTGTTAAGTGTCATGGAGAGCTGGAGGATGAACATGTTGCCTGTTATAGTAATCTGTCCCGCTGCTGCTCTCTGAGTCTGCTCCGATCCTTTTTTCTCTCACTGTGTGTCTCTCTCTCTCTCTCTCTCTCTCTCTCTCTGTCTCCCAACAATGAGAGATAGACACATGCAACCCACCAAACCAACATTATCATCATCCTACCCCTTCCAGCCAAATCGCATGATCAAGCACTGCAGCCTGCTAGCACTTATACTTTATTGGCTGCGGTACTGACAACATCCTCACTGCTTGGCTAAGGTGCAGGAACAACTTGTTCTCCCCAGCTATCCACCTACAGTGACTCCTCTTCTTTTCTCTCCCCTTTCCAGTCGGGCTGCACCATCTCCTCCATCCTCCAGTTTACAGACTTTGCGCTGAAAGGTATGGCCAGAACTTGTTCACTGTGGCCATTTTTACAGACCTCAAATAGGCCTTTGATACAGTGGCATACCCCTTTCTCTTAGTTAATAAGTCAGGTTCTGTGGGTTTATGCAACCTGTCAGTCAGGTTCTTCCACTCCAACCTCTCAGATTGGCTACAGTCTGTCCAAGTTAGTCATTGCCCAGCCACCCTTGCCCATCAAGTCTGGTGTGCTCCAGGGCTCCATCGTTGGCACAATCCTCTTCTGCATCTTGTTAAATGATCTTCCCTCCACCTGAGTATCTTCCCACATATACATGTATGCAGATAATACAGTTCTATTTGCTTTAGATGTCTTGGTCCCTGAAATGGAGTCCCCACTCCAGCATGACTTTAAGAATGTCCAGTGTTGGTTCCATGCAAACCACCTGTCTCTAAGTGCCCAAAAAATCTATCTCTGTTACATTTGACACTAGACAGAGATTAGCAATGCTTAAAATTACACCTGTCTTAACTCTTGATGGCAACTTGCTTGAACAGTTACCACATTTCAAGTACTTAAGAGTGGGCTGGATCAGAATATCAGCTTTTCCACCCATATTGGCACCATGAACAAGAACTTTCACCCTAAGCATAGGGTGCTGTACTTAAACAAATCATGCCTTTCTTTGCTGGTCCATCTTCAGATCATCCTTAAGATGATCTTGCCTGTGTTTGGCTATGCAGATGTAGTCTACAGTGCAGCCCCAAAGTCTACATTTACCAGGCTTGAACCCCTTTTTCATTCCTTTTGTCAGTTTACCCTTAGTATTCTCTCACCCATCACTGCTCCCTATATGCTAATCTCTCTTTCTCCTCCCTTGAAGCCCAGCATCTCTCACATTAGTCCTACTTCATGGTCATATACTGGCTTGCCACTATTTCCACTGACTGTACCTCTCCACTGATTTGCCCTGTCATCCCCTCCTCCTAGTTCCTCCATTTATCTGCTGCTCGTTCCTTTCATATCATTCACAGTAAATCTGTAGCAGGCCAGTCTGCTTTCTCTCTCCGATTTCCCACACTTTGGAACAGCCTCCCTCTCCCCATATATCTCTCTTCCTCCCTCCACTCTCTCAAACCATTCTTACTGATACACTTAATTAAAGAATGTACGTGGAGATAGACTTCTTCCTCCCTTATATTACACATGTGTCCTATCCACCTCCCCTCTGCTGATTTGCCTGTTTTACCCATTTTTGCCTGCTCAGTTGGATAGCTTACAGCTCAGTGTACTCTGTAATCTGAATTGTGGGCCTCACTTATTCTGTGCATATGTGCTCAAGAGTGGCAGCATGGTCCTTTAGCTTTCAACCTAGCTACCCCATAACCAACATATATGTATTCTCCCTTCACCTTTCTCTGAAATTCATTACTTGTGCTGTAATTTTTTATACATGTTCATGCACCTGTTGCTGTCACTGTCCTATTGCTGTTTCACTCCCTGTTGTGTTCCCTCACACCTGAAAATGAGCCCTGGCTCAGTGTGCTTATACCAGGCACCACATTTTAAATAAATCAATAAACAAAACATGGCCTTCATGAGGCATGTACTGTAGTGCACAGTACTAACAAAATGGGGCTTTGGTTCTAGTCTGGCAGTGCTGACTCCCACATCACTTATCCGTTCTCAGCCATCACATGTCTTTCAGGGATGAGTCAGGTTGGGATGGGTGACTTAGAGACTGGCCACCAACCCAGAAGAGAGTCACAGAAAGAAGGCACAGCACAGCAAAGGAGGGGGCAGAGGAAAGTGGGCTTGTGGCCAACATCATGCACAGGCACAAGTGCTTGTCTCTCCTAACCCCCCCCCCACTCCCCGCATCACAAAACATCCTCTAGTCACTCAGTGGAAATTATAAAAAGAGCCACTGAATAAAGGGACATGAACTGAGCAAACCAAAATTTGTTCAAAATAACAGGAAGTCTGTAGAGTTCACGCCATGAACTTCTGGGTTCGACCTTTTTGGAGTTAATGTCAAACCGAACATTAGGTGCTACTCCTTAGATTCTCACATTTGTAAGATCCATTAGGGGGTCCTCAGCCATTCATTTATAGCTCCATTCCTTTTGATTTTACTTGCTTTAGCCCTGTCTTTGTATTTGGAAGATCCATGTAGGAGTCCTCTGTACTTAATTCACAACTCCATCCATTTTCTAGTATATACTTTCTCTTTTTTTTGGCAAAATCTGGTCTCACCTGTACCATCTTAACCAAGAGCTTGCATTTCTTTTCTCTCTGGAGCTTAGTTACACTCTCTTACTTGACCTCCTATACCTGTGCGGTCACACTTAGATGCCAGAACTAACAAAGCCATTCCCGTACCTCAGTTCTCTGGGCATTTATTTGCTCTACTTCTTTGCTTGTAGGGTCTTATTCCTTGTTGCCTTGTTTCTGTTTTTTCTTTGGAGACTGAACCCAACAGAACAACTGTGCCATACTGTGACCTGAAGCCCTGATACCACTCCTGGATCCTGGCTTAGAAGATATCCTGTATTCAGTTCTCTAGAGGCTGGGACACAGTTCAAAAAGTGGGACACCTGCTATCAGCTGTACTCTCCTGATATTCCCAACTAGCACCTATTTCCCTCAGAGAATTCTTGTTTTTCTGTATCTACTTTTTCATCCCTCCCAGTTTCCTGGGCTGATCCCAGTGAGGATAGCATGTTTGATTCACCCATGGTTCAGTCATAGGTTGACCATTGTCAAAAAACAGGTCCAACCATGCTTTTGATCATGCTTGGTTATGGTTAACCATGGTTATGAAATGGCACCACAGGCAACCATGGTCATTTATGTCCAGAACATGCCACTGGCAAAGACCATGGTCAATCATTGTCAACAACAGTAAAAAACAAGACCTCAAAGGGTTACAACTATTGTAAGCCATGGTCACCAATAGTCCATTCAAGTCCTTACAGGGCTGAATAACCATGGTCATATGTGGTTGCTAGATTCAGATGCTTCCTGCAGAATAAAACAAATTTCTACATAGCTCAGGTTATTTCATTTTTCTTGTCAACAACCTTAAAGGAGAACTGCACTGAACCTGAAGGTAATTTTTCCCCGTAGAAGCCTTTTTTTAGCAACTGGTTCAAATTCTGTTATTGTTCCATCTATATTTGCCTATTAGTGACCTTGGTAGTTGTTTCTGATTGACAGTCTAGGGTTGAGTGCCATTTTAGAATTTTATGATGTAGTTTACGTCCCTCTCCAACCACGGAGTTCAAAGGTAGAACATGAATGCATTGTTTCAACAATGGAAGAGAGCAAGGGACATAAACTATATCATACAGTACTTAAATGACACTTACTAACTGTGTGTAAATCAGAAACACCCAATAGGATAACTAAAAAGCCTGTAAAGATGTAACAGTAATAAAGTTTGAACTAGTGCTTAAAAATCAACTTCTACCAGGAAAAAGGACTTATAGATTAAGTGCTGTTCTCCTTTAACATTCAACAATGAATATATATTATTCACAGATACTTTTGAAATAGTTTTTATTTACGTACCCATTGCTGCTGTTAGTCCTCTTTTAAATGGAATCTCTCCTTATTTATGACTGCTAAAATGGCTTACTCACACCCTTTTAAGATGTGGTGAGTGCTCGCAATAATTTCTTTATGCTCAAATAATTAATTTTTTTGTATAAACTTTTTTCTTTATAAATTGCAAACAAACTTAAGAATTTGATTGCTTATATGAGTTTAAAGTGTCATTCGGCATTCTAGTATGTTGATAAATCATGCAAATGTGGTTGCTAACCCATGCTGTTATGAGCATGGACAAACCATTGTCAAACATGCATGAACCATGGTTAACCATGGTGGATCATGGTGTGTCCAGAACATTCAGAAAACATAGTGCAAAAGGTCATTATTATGTAGATGAAATAAACATATCAGAAATGTATAGGCTATATATACTGTGCCATAAACTATTAGGGTTTTTAACAGTCTGTCATCTGTAGATTCCTTTAATGTTCTTTCATAGTCTAGCAGGGCTGTCGATGGTCCAGTATCTGTAAGCATCCCGAATGTGCTGCTACAGTTTTACACAGTCCTACCTCTGCTGAACAAGTTAAGCTCCCATTGTACTGTTGCTGTTTTTGAGGTCCCAGGATTTCCTGCTTTTATCTTGCAACACTAAAGCTCTCTTGTCCTTACTCAGAAGAGTTTTAGGAGGTCACATGATATATCTCTCTAATCAGTAAGTCTGCTTCAGTTTGTTTATTGTAGTATTTGTCAGTCAGTGGAGGAGATGGGAGCCTGACAAGTTAAGCAACTTGTTTGATATATACAAATCCACTACTGACATTATTTATTTTTAATTATTACTCTTTATCTGGTGGTCCAGCAGCTGCTTTCCAGCCACTGGCTGCCACAACCCTGACCCACATCTTTAAACTGAGACTTACCTTCAAATGGGAGTACAGCATGGCCTGATTATTCAATGAGGTGCAGGGCTACCAGGCCACCGAGGTCAGCAGTGGCTCGGACCTCCATCATTTTCTGCAGTTTTCTCCAAAGAGGGGTGACATGCAGTGCTACCCAAACATCCCATGTATGCTTCTCTACATGGTGCATTTGCAGCTGCCATTCTCCCCTCATGCCATCATCCCCAGCTTCCTTCACCACCCCAGCTGATGCTAGTGACCAGGTGAGTGTCAGGCACTGAAACCTTCCCTAAGCACAGAAGCAATCTCAGCTCCACTTCAAAGCTATGAACCATGCATCGTCTGCAAGTTTGTCTGGCAGTTCCTGCTTTGTGCATTGAGCTTTTTGTAAATAGTAAAAGCTTTTTTGGTCTTTTAAACCGAGTGGTCTGGTGCTGATTTTTGATTGTGCATTGAAACTCTCCCTCCCTTCCTCCCTCCCAAGGGGAGGGAGAGCAATCCCAGTTTTTGTTATTCTTTTTCATTCTGATTTCATTCTTTGTTTTCTTAGGAGTAATTTAGTTTTTGCCTCTTCTATATTTTGCCTATATTTCTTTAGTTATAACATTTCATTGCATTGCTCTATTTTCCCTTTTTTTATGTTGGTTTGCTGTGTAGGCACAAGCCAGCATCTTGTGGTAGTAGCAAATTTCGGAGGTGTGTCAGTGTGGGCAAATGCAGGGCACGCTTTAGTAAGTGTGCCCCTCATTCCCCAATAAACCAGCATGCAGTCAAAGACCCAAGAAATACGTAAATTGGACAAAACTTGTAAGGAAAGTGCCACTGCAATCAGAGACAAGCTCATCATGCAGCGGCACAATAACATCTCCCGATGTGCCTGCTTTCCTGGTGAAGCATTGCAATAAACATGGCGGCAGTGTCTGCCATCTTTTACGTGATCCCTGTAAAGCCAACTTTGGGGATGCCCAATCCCTCTGTTGGCATGTTAAATACCCCCCAAAGATTGTGTGGCACACTGGGAAACCAACCCAATGTGTTTCAGTTGTACAAAAGCCAACCACCATCGGTATGTTCCTGCCCCCCCGCCCCACTCGCATTGTGTGCCACACTGGTCCAACATCAGCTCCCACCCCAAGTAACCCAGTGTGACCAACATTTTTCTCATACATAAAAAAAGAAAATGGTCTGTGATGTTTTTATTTATTTATTTTTCAATCTGAAAGAAAGAAAATGGTCCCTTGTTGTGCTTGGTGCCCTTTCCTCAACCCACACCCACCCTCTGTGCACTTGACTCCCCACCCCCACCTATACTTAACCTCCAGAGGTTGATGCTGTGATCTCGGTGGACGGAACATGTTTGCACTCTTCAAAGCCGACCACGAACTGAAGAAATGCCGGTAGGCTGTATAATGGCATAAATGGGGGGTTTTCAACTAAAGTGGATATCTTCAGCCACTTTTGGAATTTATCCTACAAAGTTTCAACAAGGGGTGCTTGGAACCCCTCCTCATGAACACATGTGCTGTCATCTCATTATTCTGCCCTGAAAGGTCATTTCATGGTCACTGCTCAAAATAACCTTTCAGGACTGATTAACGAAATGACAATGCCACTGTTCGTGAGGTGGGGTCCCAAAAACCCTATCTTGCAAATTTGGTGTACAAATTCCAAAAACTGACTGTGTTATGAGCGTGCATTGTGCAGTTTCAACGCATGCTCGTAACTTTGACAATTTTTAATATTTTCACTCCAGATTTTCAACATTGTCATTTTTCACTCCTTGTAAACAGTATAGCTCTCCTTTTTCACATCCTGCCTTAAATGTGTTTTCACATATGTGGCGCACAATGACACGCTCACTGTGTGAAATCGATGTTCAGGACAAATTAACTAAATCACAGTGACACTGTTCATGAGTGGAGGTCCCAAAATACCTATGTTGAAAATTTGGTAAAAAAATCTCCAAAATAATTGCGTTACGGGTGTGTGTTGTGCAATTTCTAAACACACTCATGACATCACCAATTTTTCATATTTTCACTCCAGATTTACAGCATTTTCATTTTTGTACACCTTCTTATAAACAGTATAGCTGTCATTTTTCACATCCTGACCGAAACTTGTTTTTGCACGTGTCACCCAATGGCGTGGTTGCTGTGGGAAATCAATGTTTGGAACAGATTAACAAACTCACAGTGACACTGTTCATGAATGGAGTTCCCAAAATGCCTATGTTGAAAATTTGGTTAAAATAATCCCTAAAATAATTGCGTTACGGGCGTGTGTTGCTCAGTTTCTATGGATGCTCGTGATGTCACCAATTTTTCTTATTTTCACTCCAGATTTTCAACAGTGCCATTTTTTTACACCTCCTCGTGACCAGTGCAGCTGTCATTTTTCACATCCTGCCTGAAATGTGTTTTCACACCAGTGGTGCCAAAATGCACAGTCGCTGTACATAATCACCTTTCGGCAAACAAACTCATAGTGCCACGGTTCATGAGGTGACATCACAAATGTAATGCTCCTGCCATTCCACAACCACCCTGCAGTCAGTGACAGGCATCGAGATGTGCCCTGGACTCTTTTGCCCCAGAGTTCACCTCATTCTCCTATACTGCATTAATATCAGCATATTTCTTTATGAAATGGTGTGAATGTAAGGCCTGAAGACCTCAAGGCATACCACGGCACTTGTCAAAGTCTACCGGGTAGGGTGAGGTGAAATGGTGTGAGCATTATGGCCAATGACCCAAAGGCACACCCCAGTGCTTGTTACTCTCTGCAGGGTGTGGCTGGGGTCAGCGTCAGTTCACTACTTTACTGCCAATCCTATTGTGCATCTCTCTAACTCCTGCACTACCAATGCCAGTACCAGTAAGTCAACATTCGGCATTGACAAATGCGTGTTCCTTTTGTTTCTATTTGACTTTTCTCTTCTCTCTCTCTCTCCCTTACTCACTCTTTTGTTTATATTGTGATAGAGTTTAGGTCAGGTAAATGTTCAGATTTGTGGTGAAATGTGCATCAGACAGTGCCAGGTCCAATCACAGGAGGTAGACACAGCAGGAGGAATGATCCAGCAGCCACCCACAGCACCACAGCAGCAACTCCCAGCTGCACAGCATTCCCCAGTTGCCCAGCTGTGCAGCACCAGCTTCCAGTGCAACAGTAGCCTGAACCATCTGTGCCCCCTCCAGGCTACTACCACTACCACCAGTTGATCCCCCTGGGGAGCCATGTGCCAGTTCCTCATCTTCTAGATCCTCAGTGCCACATGCAAGGAAGCAGCCCAGGTCTTCCCTCATTTAGGAATTTTTTTACCAGGGACTCTACAATGACAGTGTTTTGAAATGCAATCTATGCAATGGACCTGTTAGTCATGAGAAAACGGTCCACCATCTAAGCATTAGTGGGCATCATAACCACATGAAAATCCACAACATGTGCCAGAGGGAGGCTACAAAACAGGAGCTGGCAAGTGGTGGTGGTGGCAGTGGTCCTTCTGTGCCACTGAGGGGGCAGTGCATATTTTGTTCTTGACAACGACCATGATGTGATCACTGGGGCCTGGGAACAGCAGCCATTGCAAGGGGTATGAGACACCACCTGCATCGCCAATGCCAACAACCACCAGAGAGGAGCTGGCACAACTGTGAGCAGAGCCTGCGGACCTCTGCTGCAGACTTTATTCCATGGAAGAAACTCTAAAGAAGCTGCTCAAAAGAAGCAAGTGCTTCTTAAAGAGATAAATGAGCTCCATGGCAGTGGTGTGGGTGCTCTTCTATATGGGCCTTGAAAACCTTTCATAAATCATACTTTAAATCCTTTCTTCTCGAGTCCTTCTCACTGATCCTTATACTTTTTCACACCATCCTTCGCTCTATATTATCAGATACTCCCTCTTGTCTCCTCTTAGTCTTTTTTCATACCTCATTTTTTAAGAAAAAAGTTTTAAAAATAGAAAAAAACATTTTAACTCTTTTCCTATATTTCCTTCTTACTGTTTGACTGCATTCTTTCTCATCTTTAGTTCTGTCTCAGTACTGTTGTTCTTTAAAAAAAAATCTACTTTCTATTTATATTTTCTTTAGTTGTATGCACCATAACATTCTCTTCTCTTTTCTCTTACTACTGTTGTTGTAAAGCACTGTTGTTTACACAGATATATAGTGCAAATGACAATGTACCATGTCTTCTGTATTGTAATTTTTTTCTTCTGTATTGTAATCTCCCGGGTTTCACCTGAAAATAGGCACTTGTAGTCTAGTGTGCTTACCTGGTTAACAAAAACAAATAATAAATAATAATTTCCAAAGCACTATTTTAAAAATTGTCTGGTCACTGAAAACATTTTAATTGACACAGATGCACAAGCACAATATAGAAATTTATCATTTATTGAAAATGTTCCTGAAATAAGTAATTGTTAATTGGTGTTAACTTATTACTGCTGCTACTGCTACACTGCACTGTGTGTCAATCCCACCACCACAATTCTTGTAATGGACTTTATGGGAAATGGTGCCAGAAGCACAATATACATAAATTCTGTGTTCTCAGAATTTTTTTCAACTACCAGAATAAATACATCAAATGCCTTTATCCTGCTACAAGGTGTTGTGCTTTCTGTCAGTTCCCCAGCCACAGTTCTTGTAACACAGTTTACGGACATGTGAGGAAAGCATGGCATACATAAATTCTTTGCTCCCAGAATTCTCAACTACCAAAATAAACATGTCAGGTTGCTGCATGCTGCTACAATGTGCTGGGTTGTGTGTCAGTCCCCCTGCCACAATTCTTGCAATGCACATTAGTGGAAATTGTAAAAAAAAGCACATAGATTAGCATGCATGACACCATTTATAAAGTTCATGACTGGCATATGTGGAGAAGTAAGTTCTTGAGGGAATCTACATTTGGGACAGTCACATGCCATCAAACATCAAAATCCCATGTTCAACACAAAAGAGAATGGCAATAGATCAAGTGCCAGCATTTCAACTGTCACTGTATTCATTCACATGCAATAGCATCACTGGATGGGTACTTGGCATGATGTTCAAAAATGCTATGCAGTGTAGGCTGCACCTTTCTGAGTGTTGGGCTACCAAACAACTGGACTCAGCATGACTGGTAGGGAAGTATTTGACTCCTGAGGATTCGCAGGTGCTGCTTGAATGAAAGCAGTGGTTTGGGGTGTTTTCCGCACTGGCGTTGCTGTGCTTTGGCATCTCTGCATGCTAGTACTTAACTCAAGACTGCTGTTATGACCACTACTAGGCAGTCTCAGAGACTTCTACTGAACTCGGTAGTAGTCCTCCTTGGTCAGCTCTCTCTCCACTGTGACTATTTCCCTACTGTTTCTGGATGCCTTGGCAAATGCAGATGATAAGGGAGAGGAACCCCATGCACTGGCTTCCTTTAGGTATGTGTGCTAGTTACCACTGTCTAGGTGGCTGCCCTTTTTTCACAGAATACCTTGCGCTTACTATAGCTGACAGATGGGAACTAGTTCATCATTTGGACCCAGTAAATAACAAAGTCTGGTCAGATCCACCACCGCTGCATAATGAAGTTAGTGAATGTGTGTGAAATTGTTAAGGAGGCATGGAGAAACAACACGATGATTTGTAAGTAGTAAGATTTGTTTTAGTTTCTGTTCTAAGGAAGGCATACACATTATTCACTAAAAATACCACCAACAGCTTAATCTGATTCAAGGTCAGTTGGCATTCATTTGTATCCCCTTCCCCCGGGTCATGCCTGAAAATAGGCAGGATTTCTCTAGCGCACTTACCCAGTCAACAAAAACTAAATAAAATAAAATAAATAAAATAAAATTATTAAGAAAATATATGGAGGTGTACATTTTAAAGGAAGGAATTGGAAGCTTACAAAAGAACTCCAGAGCAAATGTCACTGATGTATGGGTTATCCCAGATGATATTGGCCAGACAGATACATTTTAAAGAAAACACAATTGCACATATCCCAATAATGCAAAGCATCAAGGAAAACAAATGCAAATCCCCATGATGGTACAGAAGGTGGCAGTACATGAAAAAGTAATGGCTGGAATATATTCAGCCTTGGGATTATTTGCACAATT
Organism: Neoceratodus forsteri; assembly: GCA_016271365.2. Taxonomy (NCBI): domain Eukaryota; kingdom Metazoa; phylum Chordata; order Ceratodontiformes; family Ceratodontidae; genus Neoceratodus; species Neoceratodus forsteri. The sequence goes on along the minus strand of CM028133.1, from coordinate 948,503,633 downwards.
TTTTTTTTTTTTTAAAAAGAAACAGGGTTTTTGTCCATGAGGTGATGTAAGTTATATTTAAGGAATTTGTTGATGTCAGGAAGTCAGGTGTAATGATGATGGACTGCTAGAGAAAATGTGATATTAACTTTCAGAGGGGACACTTTTGATAAGGTCAAGGTAGTTATGCGTGTGATAATGGGAATATTAGGAAAGTATGAGGTCTACGTAGAAGTGAAGAACAAATATGCACAGTTTCATAAGTATGTGCTCAGAGTGCAGGCAAATGTGATATGCAGGTTTGTTTTAGAAATAGGTAAAAATAGCAATACATACAATTAATAGAACGATAGATAATTATATACACATATAGACAGAGAGCGAGAGTGAGAGACACAGACAGACAGGCAGAACAGCAATGGTAGTGAAGCATTGAAGTGACACCAACCCCACCCCCACCCCGCAGACATAGACAGGCATTGGGTGTGCCTTTGGGTCATTGGCCATAACACTCACGCCATTTCACCTCACCCTACCCTGCAGACACAGATAAGAGTCGAGATGTGCCTTGGGGTTTTCAGACTTTACACTCACCCCATTCCATACAGAAATATGCTGAAATGGGTACAGTGTAGGAGAATGGAGTTAACTTTGGAGCTGAAGAGTCAAAGGCACACCTCGATACCTGTCACTGGCTGCAAGGTGGGGGTGGGGGTGGAAAGGCATGAGCATTACTGTTGACAATCCCAGGTCACACCTTGATGCCTATCAGTCCCTACAGTGCAGGGTGTTATGGTCAGAAACCCTAATGCCCTGGGTGTTTCTTGGTATTTTCACTCCAAGTTTTCAGCATGGGCTTTTTGTGACCCCACCACATGAACAGTGACACTATCAATTCATTAGCTGAAAGGGGATTTTGCACAGTGACTGTGCCATTTGGCACCACAGGTGCAAAAACACATTTTGAACAGGATGCAAAAAATTACAGCTATACATTTCTTGCTTCAGTAACTACTCAGCACATCTGTTGCATGACCTGCTTATTGACATTTTATATCTGCTATGCAATGTACTGCTGCTATGGCTGTATGGCTGAGAGGGACCTGGGGGTGGCGGTGGATGAAAAGATGAACAACTCAGAGACTTGCAGGAGGGCAGTGGCTAAGGCCACAATGCTGGGATGCATCACTAGGGGAATCACTCCAGAGGGAGGGAAGTGATACTCCCTCTGTAAACTGCTTGGTCAGGCCACACCTTGAGTACTGCATGCAGTTTTGAAGGGCACACTTAAAGAGGGACATTGAATTCATGGAGACGGTCCAAAGAAAGGCAACCAAAATTATCTGGGGCTTGGGGGAAAGGACTAAAGGGGAAAGGCTCGAAGAGCTGAATATATACATGTTGGAAGAGAGAAGGGACGAGGGGACATGACAGAGGTCTTCAAGTACATGAAGGGGGTAAACAGGGGTTGACGAAGTCATGGTGCTCCGAAGGAAGGAGGTGGGGCTAATAGAGTGCATGGGTGGAAGCTGGATGGGGAATACTCAGAGGAGAAAGGAGGAGATGCTACTTCAGTGAGAGGGTGGTCGAACCATGGAATGTGCTGCCCAGGGGACTGGTGGAGGCAGAGACTGTGGAGGGGTTCAAGAGGGGGTGGGACAGGTACAGGGGAAGGGTTGTGGAAGCAAAATCCAATGAAGTGGGAATACCCTGGACTGGGAGTGGAGAAGCCCGAGAGGGCAGGGGGGGTGCAGCAAGGTCAGCTCCCAGGGTGGGGACTGACCAAATGAGCAGACACGAAAGCCCACTAGGCCTAGTCTGCTGGCATTTTTGTATGTTAGTATGTTGGTATGCTTACTACACCAACATCATGAACCATAAAATAGATAACTGCCAAAACTAGGGAGTCAGTATAGTACAGTGGTTTAAGGCTCTTAATTAGAGATCTGGGTTTGAATCCCACCCCCGCACAAAAAAAAAAGAACATTTTCTTACAGAGCTAATCAGCACTAAATGGTCTTAGAATGCTGATACCTACATGTACAGCTTAGCAAATACTTGAAATCTAACTGAGTGGGTTTTCTGTAAGAAAACAGCTAGAGTTTGTATTAATTATAGCATTGATGATCTGGGCAGTTTCTGTGCTTTTATGGTTGTGTGTAGTTTGATAAAATATAAAGTTTTAAAATTGAAACACTCCTGCTAGCTAGACCTGACACACATAGAAAATAACAATAGTGAATTACAGTTATTTAGTAGCTGTTGTCTTACAGAAACCCCAGTTAGCTAGCTCTCCACTGGACTGGGAAGTGAGAAGCCCAAGAGGGAGGGGGGGGGGCAGCAAGGTCAGCTCACAGGGTGGGGACTGACCAAAGGAACAGACATGAAAGCCCACTAGGCCTATTCTGCTGGCATTTTTGTATGTTGACATGCTTACTACACCAACATCATGAACAATAAAACAGATGACTACCATAACTAGGGAGTCAGTATAGCACAGTGGCTTAAGGCTCTTCACTACAAGTCTGGAGATCTAAGTTTGAAACCCATAGGCCCACACAAATGTAGAATACCTTTTTAAGAAAGTGTAAAATACGTATTTGTGAGTTATTTAATCTGGAGAATATTTGTTTAATTATTTGAAAAAGTGTGATACTCTGGATGTGTAGTGCAGTGAACCATTGTAATATGGAATCAAATGTCTAGCTGAAATAAGTGTGTGACTGTTGCCATTTATGCTCACTGGACAAGAACAGTTGCACAGCTCTGCTGTTGTGAAATGATTTTAAAGCAGTGCACATGCTAAATCCTACTGCCACATTCAAAACACCATACCCTACCTACTTACTTACCACATATAAACTCAACTATATCAAAAAAATAATTCTAGGCACTTTTTTTTTTTACCAGGAGAGACATACTAAGCTGAAAACTTGTTTATAGGTGTGACCTAGAAGCTCAAGGAAGTTAAGTGATTTACACAGGGTCACATAGTATGCAAGTGGGGGCTGTGGGAGTCAAACCTAGGTTTTCAGGTTTGTAGCTCAGAGTCATAAACCACTGTGTTATACTGCATTCTTAGTCTACCTGCCTACTTAACCATTTACAACATGGTTACACTTATATATAATAAATACTTATCAAACTTGAAAGAAAAAATACACTTTATTATCAAAGTTTGTATTTATCAAGTACTGCGACCATGTTTAAAATAATTTGAACCCCTCAAAATGTGCCCTGACATGAAACTGCATATTTATCTGCAAAGACAATTAAAAATTGTATTTCTAAATGTATTACTAACACCAATGCTTCATGATTAAAACAATTTCGACCCTCCCCCAAATGTGCCCTGACAAACTGCATTCTGGGAAGATTGCCTTGGACAAGATGCAATAAAAACCTGAAAAACATGTTTAATGGAGTAAATGCTGACATCCTGTTTCTAGTGTCCTTGATAAAATAAAAAATAGTTAAGATTTTTTTAATGTCAGCTCTGATCAGAATAGCTTTTAAAATCACAAATTGTTTTCTTGTTCAATGTTTTCTAATACATCTCAAACCTAAAAGAAAAAACACACTTTATCATCAAAGTGTGTGTTCACCTAGTACTGAGCTCATGATTAAAATAATTTGAACCCCCTCCCCACAAACATGTGCCCTGACATGAAACTGCATGTTTAACTGTAAAGACAACTAGTATGTTGGTATACTTACTACACCAACATCATGAACTATAAAACAGATGACTGCCATAACTAGGGAAGTAGTATAGTACAGTGGTTTAAGGCTCTTAATTACAAATCGGGAGATCTGAGTTTGAATCCCATAGCCCCACAAAAAAATGAAAATTTTCTTACAGAGCTAATCAGCACTAACTGCTCATAGAATGCTGATACTTACATTTATAGCTTAGCAAATTCTTGAAATCTAACTGAGTGGGGTTTCTGTATAAAAACAGCTAGCGTTTGTATTAATTATAGCATTGATTATCTGGGCAGTTTCTGTGCTCTTATGGTTGTGTATAGTTTGATAAAATTAAAAGTTTTAAAATTGAAATACTCCTGCTAGCTAGACCTGACACACATAGAAAATAAAAATAGTTAATTAGAGCTATTTAGTAGCTGTTGTCTTACAGAAACCCCAGTTAGCTAGCTCTCCCCTGGACAGGGAAGGGAGAAGCCAGAGAGGGTGAGGGGGCAACAAGGTCAGCTCCCAGGGTGGGGACTGACCAAAGGAGCAGACATGAAAGCCCGCTAGGCCTATTCTTCAGGCATTTTTGCATGTTGGTATGCTTACTATACCAACATCATGAATCATAAAACAGATGACTGCCATAACTAGGGAGGCAGTATGGCACAGTGGTTTAAGGCTCTTCACTGCAAATCGGAGATCTAAGTTTGAATCCCACACAAATGTGGAGTATCTTTTTAAGAACATATAAAATACTTATGTGTAAGTTATTTAGTCTGGAGAAAATTTGTTTCATTATTTGAAAAAGTGTGATACACTAAATGTGTAGTGCAGTGAACCATTGTAATATGGAATCAAATGTGTAGCTGAAACAAGTGTGCGATCATTGCCATTTATGCTCACTGGACAAGAACAGTTGCACAGCTCTGCTGTTGTGAAATGATTTTAAAGCAGTGCACATGCTAAATCCTACTGCCACATTCAAAACACCATACCCTACCTACTTACCACATATAAACTCAACTATATTAAAAAAATAATTCTAGGCACTTTTATTTTAACTAGAAGAGACACACTAAGCTGAAAGCTTATTTACAGATGTGACCTAGGAGCACAAGGAAGTTAAGTGATTTGTGCAGGGTCACACAGTATGCAATTAGAGGCTGTAGGAGTCAAACCGAGGTCTCCAGATTTGTAGCTCAGAGCCTTAAACCACTGTGTTTTACTGCATCCCTAACCTACCTTCCTACTTAACCATTTACAACACGGTTACACATATATATAATACATACTTCTCATACTTGAAAGAAAAAATACAGTTTTTCATCAAAGTTTGCATTTACCAAATACTGTGCCCATGTTTAAAATAATTTGACTCCCCCAAAGTGTGCCCTGACATGAAACTGCATGTTTAACTGTAAAGACAAATAAAAATTATATTTCTAAATGTATTACTAGCACTAATGCTTCACGATTAAAACAATTTCAACCCCCTCCCCCCAAAAATGTGCCCTGACAAACTGTATTCTGGGAAGATTGCCTTGGACAAGATGCAATAAAAAAACCTGGAAAACAGGTTTGATGGAGTAAATGCTGACATCCTGTTTCTAGTGTCCATGATAAAATAAAAAATAGTTAAGATTTTTTTAATGTCAGCTCTGATCAGAATAGCTTTTAAAATCACCAATTGTTTTCTTGTTCAGTGTTTTCTAATACATCCCAAACTTAAAAGAAAAAACACACTTTATCATCAAAGTCTATGTTTGCCTAGTACTGAGCCCATGATTAAAATAATTTGAACCCCTTCCCCCAAAAATGTGCCCTGACATGAAACTGCATGTTTAACTGTAAAGACAATTAAACAATTTGTTTCTAAATGCATTACTAATACTAATGCTTTCAATGTTTTGAAACTACTAAAGACAAATTATATATAAACTATACATATATAAAATATTTAAGAAAAACATGTGGCTGTTACTGTAAATTAGAGTGTGTGTCTAAGTCTCTTTCTGACGCCCCAGGTAGCTCTGATAATCATTTGTTAAGTCATTTTGAAGGCATTAAATACCTTCTATTCTCCTAGTCCTTAATAAAGGCATTAAACATCTTTTGTTCTCCATTGCACAGGCTTGTTCTGTTGGTCGATACAGGTCCCAAACTAGTGTATCTTGTTACAGCATGATAGAGCTATCTCATACCCCTCCCACATGAATCAGAAAAAAGTTTGGGGTGGATCTTTAGGAACTTCTCGGGTGGAGGCTGGGGTGGATCTTACTCCCCCAAAAAATCCTAATGCTGCCTCCCACTATTTAGGTTCCACCCATTTAAGAAAGAAAATAGTACCCTGCAACCATTGACTAACATGTAAGTGTATTTATTTGAGGGTGGAAAACATTGCTTGTTGGAGGGAAAGGTGGAAGAGACTATTTACACCTTCAGTCAGTTCCATGGACAGAAAACATGACATCACTACTTTTGTACATGCAAAATATTGGCAAGCTCTGCCCACTGCAGCCGTAAAAATCACAAAACTAAGGATTTTTTACACCTTCATTTTTACATGGTAGTGGGAGTGGGACGGGAGGGGTGGGAATCTGTGTTTTTTGGGATGGTTTATGTACATCATCAACAGTGGGTGACTTGCGGTGCAATGGGATCAACACTGAAAGAGGAACAACTGTTGTAGTATTGGGGGGGACTTTGTTAGTTCTATGACATACTGATGTGCAAAGCCCCATATGCTTGGCAGCATCACACTTCCACTTGTTCTTTTCTGGTTTCCATAAGGGATCCAAATCATCATATTCACCACTGCTTTATACTTATGCTCCTGAGCTCTGCCTCCTCATCTTCCCTTTCTTCAGGCTCTCTCTCCCTCTCTTTTTTAGTCAGAAACACATTTTCAATTTAGTCTTTTCTTTTCAGAACTAAATAAATGTTATCAATTTTTTGACAAGAAAACAACAACAGCAGAGAGATACATGACAGTGTGGCTTGGTTTTCCCTTCAATATTCAGGGAGGCACAGGTTGCCTGACTCAGATACACTAAAGGAGTTAGCACTGACCTGTTCAAGGCTTACTGGTCCAGATGTAATGATTTAAAGGTGTAGCCAGTGCAAGAATATTCAATTTTCCCCTTTCCAGTATATTCACAGTAAACATAGCTACCATTACCCTTCTAATGGTAATAAAGTATGTAGCATCTGCTGCAAATTACAGTATGTTTTGTGGGCATTTCTCATGAGGGCCACTGTCTTCTCCATTTTTAAAACCTCTAATATTGGCATGTGCCATTCTTTTGTATGTTGTCACGGTATCATCTGGCTAGCATTTTAGAATTATCCTTTTGGCTGTGGATGCCATTAACATTATGTGTTACCTTCTAGGTTTCAAAAGTTGGTCCAGCTCATCCCCCAACAGGCCAAAGTGTGGTGTGAAGGCTGACTCTAGCCCGAGGGGGGGCCCATTTTATTTTGTATCCCAGCCCAGTGGAGTGTCACTTTAGGGCATTTCCAAAACACATGTTTGAGAGTGCCTGCTTGCAGTTGGCATCTAGTACATTTATCTGAATCCAAATGTCTCATGTGGAAGAGTTTGGAGGGCACATAGTACAGGTTGTGTGCTATTTTGTATTGCAATAATTTCAGTCCATCAAACTTGATGTATCTTGGAGGTTTTTCCACATAAGTGCCTTGGTTTCCAGATATGCCAATTCTGGAAATTCCCCTTTCCAATACCTACAGGAGTCAACACTCAAGAGGGCTATGTGGTTCAGCTTCTTGTATAAAAAGAGATGTTGTGTGCCTTTGCCCTGCAAAGATGTGTAATTCATCCAGGCTGACAAGTTCAGAATGGGGCCTGGGGCCCAGAGATGCTGCCAGCATGTGTTGTAGTTGTAAAACTGAAATACTACCTTGTTGCATAGACCTGAGCACCTGTTAAGTGTTTTAAATGAAATGAGGGTGTTTCTGTCCAACATTTGGCCTAGTGTTCTCAGACCTGCTTCTTGTAGGAAGGTGGGAGAGAGGGTGCAATGCTGAATTTTAAAATTAGGTGTAAGCAGGGAGATCACTTGATGCGTCTGGCTGGCTAGCCGCTGCTCCCTTGAGTGCCCGCTCTCTTTATAATCTCTCTTAATCGACAGTTTCGGAATTAATTACATGGAGCCTGCCTACCTGACTCTAGTGTTCAGTCTTAGTGGAAGCAGTCTGGAAGGATTTTTGTGTTTGCTGACGAGAACAACAGACTGGAATGGAGACCGAGATGAGAGCGGCCCTTCCTAGACATACACCACCGGTCTCACCTGACAAGCAGGCCAAGAAAGCGAGGCCTCAACAACAAGTATCTTCGGCCAAACAGTTAGGTGCCCTCTACGCCCCGTTGCCACTAACCGAGGAGCGCTTTCTACAGGAATTGCAGCCATTTAAAGAGACACTATTAGATATCGCGGCTGATCTTAAAAATCTCCACAGTGAGATGGCAGATTTTAAAATCCAGACAACGGACAACAAAGCACGTACCCACTCCCTGGAAATATGGCATGACAAGGCTGACCCCAAACTGACAAAACTAAGGCAACAAATCTCTAAATTGCAGCTGAAAACGGAGGACCTAGAGGGTCGTAGCAGGCGGAACAACATTTTAATTTTTGGCCTACCAGAAGGGGCTGAAGGCTCCTCTCCCATTGCTTTTATACAGTTGCTCCTCACAAAGATTGTAGGGCCCTCACAACATAACCCTACCTATTTAATTGAATGGGCACACAGGTCACTACGTCGAAAGCCAGAGGTCTCAGCCCCACCCAGACCAATGATCATCCGCCTGCTTAATTACCTTGAAAGACAACATATCCTCTTAAAAGTCAGAGAATTACAAGCCATTAATTGGGAGGAGAAAAAGCTGTGCATTACTCAGGATTTGCCACTTGAAACTTGCCAGCGAAGAGCTACATTTCATCCTGTGGTCAGTAAACTGATAGCAGCCAGCATCAAATTCAGAATGGCCTACCCTGCACATCTTCAGGTCTCGATAGAGGGCAAGTGGCAATCATACGAATCAGTTACTCAAGCCCAGGCTGAACTAGCAAAGAAGTTGCCCTCCCTGTTTAAGGCCCCATGAAGCAAGCTATATAAATATACGGATGAGACTCTGGCTGCTTTCACATTCCTCTTGTTTCCTTTTTCTTTCCATTGTGCAGTCTATGCTTTGTTTCTCCTTTTTTTTAGGCCTGTGCTGCTTACCTGGACTTTATTTGGATTGGTGTGGTCCCCATGGGATGTGCGATTGTTCCTAGTGGCGAGTCAACAGGATCGGAGCCCGGCAAGAACTGAGGGAGCCCTGCATAATGGAGACCTGCGCATCATCGTGTTGACCTAAAGGAGGACTCTTTTTTAGGCAGTGTTTGTTGCCAGGGGCCTTGTTTATCTTCGTGCTAACATGGCGTCAGTCCATTGTTATTTCGTTTCCACAGGGAAACAACTTGCTCCTTGTGGGTCGAGCCAACCTTTTAACCCTGCTGACGCCAAGCTGTCCTTTACTTGTTCTGCTCTCTTGCTGTTGTTTGGGTAATTTAAAGTCTTTTGTTTTGTTTTCCTTTCTTTTTCCTTTTGTTTTTCTCCTACTCTCCCATGGATGGTCTCGAGTAAATACTCATCAGCTTGGCAAGATGTATGCCTCCTAGTTTGTCTTCTGCCGTTTTATTCTTCACTATTACATCCTCTGAGTTTTTTTTGTTTTTTTTTCTCACTTTGTTTTACAGGCTGATGTCAAGGGTGGGCTCTGGGGGGGGGAGGGGATGGCATTGGGTTAGACATGGCCAACCACACGTACTGGTGTATGGGGAACCTAGTCTCTCTCCTGAATGCCGGTATAATTATCGCCATGTTGGGTTTTGTTGTGTGGCCTTCAGAGAGGACTGTTATGCTTGTTATTTCAAGGGTTGAGAAATATAACAATTTTGGATTGGTTAATACCTCCAGGTTACTCCCGAATGGGACTATGAGGGGTGTATCTACTAGGGTACCAAGGGGATCTCTACTGAGTAAAAGTGCTATGAATAGTCTATGTTACTGGTCCTTAGGTAGAGTGATTGTTGTAAATAGTTTTCAGTGGGTAAGATATTGGGGCGGGTCTAGTTATGAATAAGGGTGTTCTAATGCTCGTTACCGTTAATTTTGTATGGTGTTCACACGTTATGCTACATGTTTATTGTTTCAAGAAATTGTTAGGTGTTTATGGGAGGGTGTGGAGCTTCATATTTACCCTATTGAGGGGTTATGGGTACAGGGAGGGAGCTGTGGTGTACTTTTTTTATTTAGTAAAGGGGCTGTACAGGAGACACTGGAAAGTGTATGGCCAATGGTATTAAAAAAATTGTAACATGGAATGTCAGAGGGCCTTGTGTACCTAACAAAAGAATTCAAATACTTATACACTTAGCTCTGCTACAGGCTAACATTTCTTTTATTCAAGAGACCCACCCCCTACCTGGAGAAGCTATTAGCTTGCGCAGACGGGAGGTTGGACAAGTTTATGCTTCTGGCATATCGACAGCGACTGGAGGAACAGCTATTTTAATCCACTGTTCAGTTGCTTTTCAGGCCAAGGCAACCATCACGGATCCATTTGGGAGATACGTATTGGTCCATGGCCTTTTAGATCATACTGAGGTGGTCCTGGGGAGTGTATATGGTCCTGTCGGAGGGAACCCTGATTTCTTTCTGGATTTATCAGACAAGCTGCAGACATTTGCATCTCCATCACTGATACTTGGTGGAGACTGGAACCTATCCCCCACCCATGACTTGGATAGATCCAATCATTCACTTAAACCGCTCTGTATTGCTCAGAAGGCGCTTTCTGATTTTTTAGACTCTGCTGGGCTATGTGACCCATGGAGGCTACAGAATCCTATGACTTGTCTTTTCACCTTCCAATCCATGGTTCACTCCTCATGGTCCCGGTTGGACTACATATTACTTAGTCACTCACTACTGCAGGGTCTAAGTGATTCTGCTATAGAACCAATTGTTATATCAGACCTTGCAGCAGCTTGGGTGACCATTGTGTTAGACCAAGATTTCCATAGAGATCCGGTCTGGCGGTTAAATACACAACTTTTGAAAGAAGATTATGTTATTACCAGAGTTTCAGACTTGATTCAGATATTCCTTAGCCACAACCAGGGATCTGTTGCAAGGGTGGACCATGAGTGGTGCGCATTAAAATGTTATTTGAGAGGGGAATTTATCAGGCTCGCCTCCACTCATAAACGGAAAAGAGAGGTTGCAGCTGCGTCACTTCTAGCTCAAATTAGGGCACTCGAACACTCTTCCTCTTCCCTTCCCTCGCCGGACACTCTGAAAACGCTTCTACATTTAAGGAATCAATATTACCTGCTGCTAGAGGAGAAGGCCGAATTTGCCATATTAAGAACTCGGGCAAAATATATTGAACAGGGAGAAAGGGCGAGTCATCTCTTAGCTTTACGGCTGAGGAAATTAGAAGCTTCCAGGTTAATCGCCTCTATTGAAGACCCTGGTGGAGTTGTTAAAACTCACCCTAAGGACATCGCCTCAGTCTTTAAACACTATTTCTCCTCCTTATACAGCAATTGTGCCCTTTCCCCATCTCAAAATGAGACGTTAGATTACTTGTCCACATCTTCCTTACTGTCTCTTTCTCCTGTGCAGCAATCCCTTTTAATCGCCCCTATCTCCCTCCGAGAAATTTTGTCTGCTATCAGTGACCTGGCACCAATTAAGGCCCCAGGCCCTGATGGCTTACCGTCAAATTTTTATAGATTGTTTGCTAAAGATCTAGCACCTAGCTTGCTCCATCTATACCAATATATGCTTTCAGGACAAATACAAGATCCAACCTTATTGGAAGCTTCAATTATTCTCCTTCTCAAACCTGATAAACCGCCACACTCCCCAGCGAGCTATCGCTCAATTTCCTTGTTAAATTGTGATGTTAAAATCCTTGCCAAGATACTCGCTAAGAGGAGAGAACTAGTCTGGACCTCCCTACTTAGCCCCGAACAAATTGGCTTTGTGGCCGGTATAACCCCAGCAGATCATCACCGTAAACTTCAATATATTATCCGAGCGGCGAAGCTGTCCCCCGTTCCAATGGCACTAATTTCATTAGACGCAGAAAAAGCGTTTGATAAAGTTGATTGGAACTTCTTGTGGACCACACTGCAAGTCATGGGTTTTCCTAATGAATTTATTAGATGGATTCAAGCCTTATACTTCTGTCCCAGGGCTAGAATACACTGTAACAGAGTAATATTCAAGGCTTTTCCCCTTTCTTCAGGCACGCGGCAGGGATGCCCACTCTCTCCCTTCCTATTTAATTTGTATTTAGAGCCTCTCATCAGGCGTTTGAACTCCTCCTCTCTAATGGCCGGTATCCCCATAGGTAATAGTGCCCCCAGGCTTTCAGTTTATGCTGATGACATACTCCTTCACCTCTCAAATCCGGTTTTCTCCCTAAAAGAAGCCTTGGTTATTATTGATAACTTCGGCAAATACTTGAACTATAAACTCAACATTGGTAAAACCGAAATTTTTCCTCTTAACCATGTAACTTAAAGTTCGGCCTTCAGTCAATTTGGTATGAAGTGGGCAACACATTCCATCAAATATTTAGGGATTTATATTACCTCGAATCTAACTTTGTCGCGGAAGCTTAATTTGGAGGACCTATGGTACAGCATTCAGCAAGGTCTAACAAGGTGGAAAAACCTTCCACTCTCATTCTGGGGCAGAATTAACACTATTAAGATGAATGTTTTACCCAGATTATTTTACCCCTTAAACATGCTAGACATATGGCTACCGATATCTTTCTTTCAACTTATTCACTTAGTGATTAACTCATTTATATGGTGTGATAAGACAGCCAGAAGATCTTATCTTAAATTGTCCCAGTCTAAGGATCTCGGAGGGCTTTGCCTTCCCAACTTCCTATTTTATTACTGGGCCTCCCATTTATACAAATGTGGGAAATGGTTATCTCTACCCGATTCCCTTACTCACCACGGCTATACTCCATTATGGTTGCAAATTGAATCAGATTTGTTGGTGTCTCATAAAATAGCTCCAGTATCTCTTTTCTACACACTAAAGAAAAATATACCCAAAGCTTTTCAGTCTCTCCTGATTGGTACTTCTTTAAGAGTTCTTTCTCAGCTCTTTAGTTATCTCAAGGTATCCCCAACCTTAGACTTTTCCCAACCTATATGTGCCAACCCGAATCTCAAAATAGGCAATGCTCCTATAACTGGCAGGTGGTTGCCAATTTCCCATGAGCATACTGTTGCTGACTTTTATTCACAGGAACATATTTTAACTATGGAAGAGATTTTGCTTAAGTTTGGCTGGCCGTCATCGGCAGCTTTTAAAATTCTTCAGCTTAAACATCTCTTAATCAAAACATTTGGGTATAAAACTAAAACCTCTCAGTTTGTTGATTTTTTTCAACAAATCTCTGCTTCTGTTAATAAACCACATGGTATATCTAAGTTGTATGGCCTACTTTATACTTTTTCACAAATCCCATCAGCTGCCGGTTCCAAAATCTGGCAAAGGCTTCTCCCGAATAAAGATATTAATTGGCAACGAATATGGAGGGATTTATATACATATCACACTCAAGACTGATACAGGATAACGCAATACTGTATTATGCATAACCTCTATTACACCCCCATTAAACTGGCTTAAATGAAGCGCATATCTGCTACCATATGCTCCAGGTGTAATAAAGATGAAGGTTCATTGTTGCATATTTATGGTCATGCAACAAAGTATCCCCTTTATGGAAGCAAATAGAATCAACTTTGGATCCTGCGTTGGGGCTACAGGGTCTTTCTCCCCTGCGATTTGTGTTTTTGGTGATTACTCTGAGATCCAGGTGAGAGAGAAAAGATTCCACATGGCCCTAATCTCAATGGTTAAAAAACTGGTACTCAGACATTGGATGGACCAAGCCCCTGTTTCATACACAGAGTGGCTGCATGAAATGTCTTTTGCACTTCGTGTTGAGCATTTAATAGCACAGGTGAATCACCGCCAATCCTCCTTTAATAGTAAATGGGGAAAACTATATGCCCTCTACCTGAATTGATAAGGTACGTGAGCTGGGTCACTAGCCTCTCTCCCTGGCTATTTCCTCTCTTTCTGTCTCTTCATGTCCTTTCGAAAGACCTGTATATCCCCCACCGGGCCACCTCTTTTCTTATGTGTTACTTCTCACTTTCTTCCTTTTATATGTTAATATGGCCTTGTAAGATGGTATCTGTGTACACCACAGCATAGGAGTGGGGGGAGGGGGATGTTTAAATTGTTCAAATTATTTATTTTGGGATTTATATTTTTTGGATTGTTGGTCTCTCTGCTTTCATTTCTTCCCTTTTCTTTATTAGCTCCTGTGTTATCCCGTTTTGTTGTTTATATTCTGTTTGGCTATATTGTATTATGGTGTTATAAGCAATAAAGTACGTCAAATTAAAAAAAAAATTAGGTGTAAGCACCCTCTGGAAGCTTACAGGTTAAATTTGGTAGCTAGGCAGTGAGAGAGAGAGAAAGAGCAGTGGTCTCGGTATGTCTTGGATGTTGGGCCTGCTTGCTGCCGGCAGGGGGCCCCATCTCAAGGAGTATAAAAAGAGGGGTTTTGGCACCATTGGGAGATTGAGACATCAGGAGGGGGGCTTACAATGTGGGGGCTCATCTGGGATCTGAAGAAGTGTTGGGGAGCATGTTTTGTGCCTGGACTAATGTTTGGGAGCTGCAGTGGGAACTGCTAAATCAAATGGCAGGTTTATAAAGTTCAAATGGGCGAAAGAGTGCCGCCATTTTCTAAATTGTTGTCTCGCTCCATGGGGTGGTTGCACAGAGAGAGCAGTAATAGATACTCAGTGCTGGCTAGCCTAGAGAGCAAGGAGCAAGGGGGATCAGAGATAGGATAGGAGTAGTGGGGGAGAGACTAGACAGTGAGACCACTAGTGTGAAAGAAGGGATGGCAATGGGGAGGGAGAAGAAGCAGCAGAGCAGATGCTGAGGTAGTCGGAAGGGGGAGAGTGACAAGAAAGCAAGGGGAGATACAGGAGAGTGGGGGGAGGATGGAGGAGAGGAGTGATTCTCACAGCGGTGTAGGGAGGGTGGGAAAACATGCAGATGAAGGGCTGGGAGGAACAGATGAGCCCAACTAGTGTGTACAGAAGGAGGAAAGGAGTGCATAAGGAAAAGGGCAGAGCAGAAGAAAACACAGACATGGGTAGTGAGGTTAGTGAGGGGGTAGGGGACCAGGACATTGAAAAGCATGGGGGGCATGAAGGTAGAGGTAGGGTCATAGTTATGGGGGACTGAATTCTTAGAGGGGTGAGATGGGAGGGCATGGGTACCAGAAAGAGCTGCATATAGGAGGAGTGCCTGCCAGGCGTGCCAGCAGGAGAGGTGGGGCAGTTTCTTTTGAAGTGTACAAAAACGGAAAGAGAGAAATCGCACATAGTGGTGCACCTAGAAACAAATGACCTGGCAGGGAACACAGTCAGGGAGGTGCAAGAGAGGTTCAGGGAACTGGGAAAACAATGTGAGGTGGTAGAGCACTCAGTCACTTTCTCAGATGTTCTCCCAACACCCAAGGCAAGCATGGCCAGGAAACAGTGGATAGAGGAGTTCAATGCATGGTTGGGGGAATGGTGCCAGTCCAGGGGGTATGGGCTGGTAGGGGACTGACACACTACATGGGGGAACAAGAACATGTATGCCCCTGACAGGATACATTTGAATAAGGAGGGTAGTGGAACCCTGAAGCAGAGGCTGAGGGAGTATATAGCTTCCAAGGTTCTGTTAATCTAGGAGGGGGAGTGGCAGAAGGTTGGAGGACAGGGAGGCCAGTAGGGACCCCCAAGCCAGCAGAGGAAGAAAAAGGGGGAGTTCAATCACAGGGAGAGGGGGAGTAAGAGTGTGCTAGAGAAGGGCACAAAAGGGAGAGGGGTAAACTGGAGGATGGTCTCCTTGAATGCAAGGAGCCGGGAAAACAAGGCCACTGAATTGCAGGCAATGATGGCAAAAGGAGGGGTGAACATAGCAGCCATCATTGAAATGTGGGCCACCCAGTACCATTACTGGGATCTGGTGGTCCCAGGGTACAAATTGTACCATAAGGATAGGATAAGGAGGAGAAGTGGCATTATATGTAAAGAAGGAAATATCTTGTAGCAGGGATGAGAGAGAGGAGGTCAGAACAGAGGCCTTATGGGTACAAATACAGGACCCGAAAGGAAAGAAGGTGAGGATGGGGGTGATGTATAGACCACTGAATCAAAGTGAAGATATTGACAGGGAGCTGGGGGAGCATATAAGGAGGGTATGTGCAGAGGGTCACAGTGTGATAACTGGGGACTTGAATCTGCCAGGGGTAGAGTGGAATACCCCTGCTACCTCAAATGACAGGGAACAGGTCCTTCTGGAAACTTTCCAGGACAGCTTCCTGGTGCAATTGGTAAGGGAACCAACCAGGGAAGGAAATATACTAGACCTTGTGTTGACAATGGGAAGAACATACAGGCGTTGGAGGTGAGGGATCCCCTAGCAGGGAGCGATCACAACACAGTGTGGTTTTCACTTGGTATGAGTAAGGAGGCAACCAATACAAGGACAAGTATTAGACTTCAGACGTGCTGACTTTGGAAGAATTAGGAGCATTTTGAAGGGACATATCACCAGAATCCAATCACATATGGATGCCAGTCAGGAATGGAATGGGGGATTATCAAAACTGGGTTAGAAGAGGCCACAAACTTGTGTTCTACGATCCAAAGCTGGTTAAGCAGGGAAATACTAGCAAGTGCTAAAGAAAAGAGGGTAGCCTTCAGGAAATACATGAGATCCAAAAAAGAATACAGGGAGGATTACATGAAGAAATCAAGAGAGGTAAGCAGAATGGTTAGGGCAGCCAAGGCAGCAAGGAAGCTGAGGCTGGCAAAAGGGATAGGTGAGGGCAGGAAAGATTTCTTCAGATACAGTAAATAAGGGAGAAAAGAAGCTGTAAGGATCAAATAGTTAGGATTAAAGTGGCCAGTGGATAGGCTGAGAACAGGGTGGAGCAAGCAGAAGCACTCAATGACTACTTCTGCTCTGTATTTACCAGGGAAAAGCAGGGGCCAATGCCACAGGGGAAGGGGACAGTGCATATGGGGGGGGGGGCGCTGAACCAACAGAGATGGAAATACCAGAAAGCAGAGTGCTAGAGGGTCTTAGAGCACTGGGGGTGGATAAAGCACCAGGTCCAGATGGCATACACCCCAGGGTGCTGAGGGAGATGGAAGAGGTCCTAGCAGGACTGCCGGCAGACTTGTTCACATAGCCTCCCTGAGGACTGGATGAGTGCCCCAGCACTGGAGGGTGGCACATGTGGTGCCCATCCATAAAGGTGGGCCCAAGGACAAGCCAGGGAATTATAGGCCGGTCAGCCTCACCTCCATCATGGGGAAGTTCATGGAAACTAGCCTCAAAGAGTTGCTTATGACCTTTTAGGAGGTGAATGGTCTCCAGTACAGCAGGCAGCATGGGTTTGTCACTGGTAGATCCTGCCAGACAAACCTGGTAGACTTCTATGACTGGGTAACAAGGGCTATTGATAGGGGCCATGCAGTGGATGTCCTATATTTCAACTTCAACAAGGCATTTGATTCAGTGCCACATGGGCGGCAGGTTAGCAAATTGGGTCATCTGGGGGTAGGGGAGAGAATGGTGGAGTGGGTCAAAAACTGGCAGCTGGATAGGCAGCAGAGGGTTGTCTCAAAGGAGGTACTCTTATCCCCAAGGGCTGTAACAAGTGGGGTCCCACATGGAACAGTGCTGGGTCCAGTGCTATTTGGTGTTTTCATTGCTGACATCGCAGATGTAGTTAGTAACAAGAACAGCCTGTTTGCAGATGACACAAAGAACGGAGTAGTGGTGGACAGCACAGAGGGGTGGCTAGGACTGCAGAAGGACTTGCATAAACTAGAATGCTGGTCAGACACATGGCAACTAGGTTTCAATGCAAAGAAGTGCAAGGTTTTGCACATAGGATCCAGAAACCGCATGTTTTTCTACAAACTGTGGGGTAGAGTTATCCAACACAGAGGAGGAGAAGGATCTAGGGGTGATAATCACAGGGAAAATGAACCAATCAGCACATTGCAGGAAGGCAGCAGCTAAGGCCAACTGGATGCTGGGACGTATTGCCAGAAGCATCACCTCACAGAGGATGGAGGTCATCCTGCCACTGTACAGATCACTGGTCAGACCAAACATAGAGTGCTGCATGCAGTTCTGGTGGCCTACTTTAAGAAAGATGTCAGGTTACTGGAGGGGGTCCAGCGCAGAGCCACCAGGATGATCACAGTAATGGAGGACAAACCCTATGAGGACAGACTGAGGGAGCTCAGTATGTACTCCCTGGAGGAGAGGAGGGATAGAGGGGATATGATCAAAACCTTCAAATATATGCAGGGCATAAACAAGGTTAGTACAGAGGGAATTTTTAGACTAAAGTGAGAGAGAAACACTATGGGGCACAGTCTGAAATTAGAGGGGGACAGTTCAAGAGGGAAAAGAGAAGTCACTACTTCATGGAAAGGGTGGTGGATGGGTGGAATACACTCCCAGATGAGGGGGGTAACATTAAAGTCAGTGGCCAGTTTTAAGAAGGGTGGGACAGAATCAAGTAAAAGGTCACAGGAAAGGTCACTACCGGACGGGGTGGGGTGGGTGGGCAGCTGCAGAATAACACACTGCTAGCTGCACAATAGAGCAGACTCGATAAACCTTGAGGCCTGTATCTGCTGGCATTTTTCGTATGTTCGTATAGACATGCAGGTGACTACATGCCATGGATATGCAAATGCTCTACTTTGATTGGCTGATTGTGACTGGTATACTGGTGCATGAGATTTTCCAGCAAGAAGCAGGCACCATTTGGAGAAGGGCTCTTGGAAGAGTGTTTGACGTGTGTGTTCTAGTCGCAAAAGATTTGTACCATGCAAGGGACACCTAAGGAGTGTAGTGTGACCATCATACTGTGTGACTCTGAGCAAGTCACTTAACTGCCCAGTGCTCCCAGGTCACCCATGAAAACAGGTACTTTTGCCTAGTGGGTCTTACCCAGTTACCAAAGACTAAAAAAAAATAAAAATGCTGGTATTCCTGTTAGCCTGGACTTGTGGAATGATACAGAAAATTCCACAATGGACTGCTGTGTAGTGTACCATACCATTGAAGAGCATCTAGTTTGGCTGCCAGTGTGTATTGGATGTTCCAACAGCACGGTGCCTTACCCAAGTGAATCCCTTATTCCCTACATGGAGAGTTGGAGCTGGCATGGTGCTGCTACTTGTGTGGATAGCACCAAGATATTATCTAGTGCAGAGGCCTGGGGGAAGATGAGGCAAGCTCAGGGTGGTGGGGGGGGGGGGGAACTGCTGGTGAAACTGTGGGGGAAGGCACTAGACATCTGCTCAGCCTTTTCCCACAAGGTGATTCCACCACTCCCAGTGGCAGTGGGACAGGCATTGGAGAGGAGCAGTTACTGGTAAGTCCAGGGTTTACTCACACTGGCAGCCCCTCCTCTGCAGTGGAGTCAAAGGTTATGGATCTGGAGGCATCCATGAGTACTAACTCACCCCAGGACCCTCCTTAGGTGAAGGCGGCAGATTCATTGAAGGTGTGCATTTCTGGTTTGGATGAGGGAGCTGTGGACTCTGCCCAGGAATCCAGCCCCAAGGTGATGGACTTTGCTGATCCCTGTATCGAGGGGGACATCCCAAAGCCATACTACCTACTGCCTGGTAGCTTGGCAGTGGCCCCTTTGCCTCTATCTGAACTTTGTAAAATTAAATGGCGCAAGATGGTGGCATTAGACCCCTCGGATCTGAGGGTGGTACCCTTTGCCTTGGGTAGCTGGCTGCAGAAAGATACTGCTGCAGAAGCCAACATGTCCAACCTGTTTAAATGGTCTAGTGCAGAAAGTTGAATGAGGAGCACATTCAGAAGGAGTACCCTGGCTCCCAGTACCCATGTCTGTTAGAGCAGCTCTAGGACATTATCGAGGAGAATTGGGAAGCTTGGATTTTCATGGAACTTTGGATCATATTATGGCCCACATGTATGTCAATTATGATATCCCATCAGCTGTGCACAAGAGAGCTATTCAGCAAGCGAGGAGGATGTGTGATTTTTCGATTAGACTGGAGTCACCCCTTTCAAGACTTTTGCCCTGCTGCAGGAAGAGGATGGATGGCGGATCAAGTACTACAGCATTTCCAAAGACTCTGCTGGTGAGGAGATCATCAAGCCAGACCCTAAATTTTACTAGCCCAAGATGATTCCCAGAGCTCCAATATGCCCTAGACTGTAATCCTCTATGCTGCAAGCTGGCCTGTCTTCCTTAGGGCGAGACTGATGTCACAAACTCCCACTGCTGGATGCTGGATGAGATCAACCCCTTTGTTACTGTTATAATGTTTTGAATTACCAGGAGTTGACTCTCCAGTAAGTTAGATAAATGTTCTTTTCCTGCATAACTTTTTGATGACTGCTGTTTATATGTTCCTTCTCAAGTTGTACTGCTGTGTTAAGGTGTGTATGGTTGGTGTGGCTGGAGTGCAAGGTGTTAGTGGGATTCTGTGTGAGACTCAGTGAACGACTGGGTGTGAATGGTTAGCAGTTTTGAGTTTATTACAATGTTGTCCTTTGCTCTGTTTGAGAAGAGTAACTACATGGTGTTGTGCAGTTCAATGATACAGTGCTTCATTTATGTATTTAAAACTGGGGGAAATGTCTTTTATTGTCCTATTCCTGGCAGCAGCACTCATCTTATTAAGCCAGAATCTAAGTTTTGCAGAGTGAGATTATAATGTTAGTGGGGGGAGGGACACTCCTGCTGCAGTATCTGACAATCCAACTGTGGGAACCAGTGGATGAGTAACCAGTAAGTCCTGTAGAGGCAGTATAGTGCAGTGGTTTAAGGCTCTGAGCTGCAAACCTTGGAGACCTGGGTTTGAATCACATAGCCCCCACTTGAGTACTGTGTGACCCTGAGCAAGTCACTTAACTTCCTTGTGCTCCCAGGTCACACCTGTAAACAAGTTTTCAGCTTAGTCTGTCTCTCCTGGTTAAACAAACAAACAAAAAAAAAGTGTAAGCTAGGTAAGGTTTCAGTAAAGAGTTGTCTACATTTCCACCATTTCAACTGTGTTACCAGTAGTGCCCTGACCATTGGGGGAGGGAGAGATGGCCATATCTCTCCTCTGGGGGGCTGGGGGACTGGTGGTGTGGCCTGGTCAGCATTCACCAGGAGATGAACATTTTGTGTGTGGGAGGGAATGTAAGCACCCTTTGGGAGCTTATAAGTTAAACTGAGTAGCTAGGCAGAGAAAGCAGTGGTACTGGTAGGTCTAGGATGTTGGGCCTGCTTGCAGCCGGCATGGGGCCCATCCCAAGGAGTATAAAAGGGGGGGGAGTTGGCACCATTGGGAGATCAAGACATCAGCAGGAGGGGCTTACATGGGGTTGCCCCTTAAAGAACAGCTGACATCTTTAGAAAAACATCAGAAAACATAATATTTAGACACAATTTAGCTTGTAATTTGTCCATCTTCTATAGGTTTCTCAACTCCATTGTTTATTACTAAAGAAATTCCCATAAAATCTTTAGCCCTTAGAGTCTTACTGCCTTTATAGCTTATACCCAACTTGATGTCATAATGCTCTGTTGTGCCATCACAGTTTGTTGCTATGGGAATTACTGTGATGTCACAAGCAGAGTATTATGACATTAAGTTGGGAAGAAGCATAGGAGATAGTGAACTTTCAAGAAATAACTATCTTATTTTCATGCATATGACCTCAGTAATAAATAATGGAGATAAGAACTATGGAGCTAATGAAAAATAAAAGCTGCTTTGTGTCCAAATATTATATTTTTAAAAGTTCTTCTGAAGGCATCAATGGCTCTTTAAGGGTTGAGCTGGGTTGAAAAGTGGCTTTGTCTTGAGAAATATGTGTTGTTGCTGACATATTTGCACCAAGCTCCCAATAGATATGCCTTTAAGACTGTTAGGGAGTTTACTGTATGGGAAGCAGAGAAGAGCTCCAGGGCTGATCTGGGAATCTGAACAAAGGTGAAGTTCTATCACTTTCCACTGCAGAGTGTAGGGGGTTATTGGTGATGAGCTGTGTTTCCCCCTCTCCACCACAGCAACTTTCTGGATCAATTTGCCAGACAGCAGGCCTTCATATCAGGGAGATAAAAATCCCCCCCTGTAATTTTTTTGGTGTCAGCTTATTGTAGGCTCTTCTTGGAGCCTTCCCATTCCATAGAAATTTTGTAGGCAGGGGCAGCAAGTGACAAAACCATTTAAATGGGTTAGGTTGGCTAAACATACTTAAGGGATACAGTACACAAGGCAGCACATTTCATTTTAATTACACTGATTCTAGCTGATAGAGAGAGAATGGTCGTGCTGTCCACCTTTGCAGATCTTGATTCAGCCATGTCACATGGCAAACTAGATTCTTGGAGAACATGACCTTGTTGCTTCTTGCCATGATGATCCCCTGGTATTCTATTCCATCAAGTAACCATGTGCACCTCATACATAATGGTAGCTTTGTGTGTGAGATGGTTGGGAGGCATTATCTTCATTTTGGCCTGATTTCATTTGTAATCTGCCAATCTGCTAAAATCTTAGTGTGCCCAGTACTGTAGAGATGGACTATTCTGGCTTCTCCAAATGCAGCAGGATGTCATCAGTGTAGGTAGATATTGTGTATCTTTTGGTGGCAATTTGTACTCCCCAATACAGTCCTTTGCCAAATGTGTCCTCGTCAATGGTTCAAGGTATAAGTCAAATAGGTAGGGTGAAAAGGGACATACAATCCTGGTGCCCTTGTCTAGGGAAAAGGCTTTAGTGTGGACACCATTAAAAATAATTTTGGCAGGGGGATGTGAGTAAAAGAGCCTAAACCATTGAAGGAAGCTGTCTCTGAATCCAAATTCTTTAAGGGTATGTAACAGAAAGTCCCAAGACACCCTATTGAAAGCTTTTTCGGCATAGGGGCATCAGAACTGCTGGTGACTTTAGGAAATGGAAAGAATGTGAGCCTCTTCCTTGAGGTGGTCAGTGGACACCCTGCCCTGCATATAACCCATTTGTTCTGGGCCTATTTAGGTGCACCATACTCTGCCCACTCGAGCTGCTGACACCTTTGCCAGAATCTTGATGCCAACATTTAGTAGGGAAATGGGCCAGTAGTTAGAAGGGTATTCTGGGTCCCTTCCAGGTTTAGGGATAAGGGTGATATGTGTCTCTTGCAGAGTTGGGACAGAATCCCCTCTGCTGGTGGTTTCATTGAAAAGGGAGGTCAAATGTGGTGCCACTTCTTCTTGTAGTGCCGTGTACAAGTTTGGGGAAAAGCCATCTGGGCCAGTGGCTTTATCTGGTGTCAGGTTATTGATGGCTTGGAGGATCACAGCCACTGTGATGTCTCATTCTAGTGCAGTTAGTTGTTCAGGGGTGAGCTGTTAGAGTTTAACCTGTTTCAGGAAGTGCTGTATGGTTCCTTTGTGAGTTTGGCTCAGGTACATACAGCTCTTTATGAAATGCTTCAAAGGCATTAGCTATTTCTCTGGGTTTCAAGATCAGAGGACCCTGTGTTGTTGTCCTTATTCCCTTAATTACTCTTGAAATCTCTTGCTGCCTGAGTCTCACTGCAAAGTGCCTCCTTGCTGTATCTCACTGGTCGATGTATTTCATTTTGGCTCTAAAGATAGCATGTTCAGCCTGTTCCCTAAGAATCTCCCCATATTTAGCTAGTTTGGTGTTAAGTGTAACATAGAAACATAGAAGTTGATGGCAGATAAGGACCGCAAGGCCCATCCAGTCTGCCCATTTCTTTTTCTACCTTATGAATGTGCCATAGGCCTTTGCTCTGTCAATGGCCTATCTATTCATACTCATCTGTATTGCTCCCTTATGCCTCTCCCATGTCTGTCTGAAGCCCTGCACTGTATTCATATCCACCACTTCTTGAGGGAGGCCATTCCATGCATCCACCACCCTTTATGTGAAAAAGAACTTCCTCACATTACCCCTTAATCGGCCTCCCTCTAATCTCATGCTGTGTCCTCTTTTCCTGCTATTTTTCTTGTATTGAAACAAGTTAGACTCTTTCACCTTGTTAATGCCCTTAAAGTGTTTGAATGTTTCAATTATATCACCTCTCTCCCTCCTTTGCTCTAGGGTATACATATTGAGTTCAGTTAATCTGTCCTCATATGTTTTCTGATAGCAGCCCTGCACCATTTGGTTGCCCTTCTCTGGACTGCCTCAATTTGGTTAATGTCCTTGTGAAGGTGTGGCCTCCAGTACTGCACGCAGTACTCCAGATGGGGCCTAACCAGTGTCTCGTAAAGAGGGATTATTACCTCCCTCTTCTGACTTGTGATACCCCAACTAATACATCCCAACATCCCTCTAGCCTTACCTATTGCTTTAGAGGTCTGCATGGATGATTTCAGTTCATTGGTGATGATGACGCCTGAGTCTCTTTCTTCCTTTGTGACTGCTAGCATCTCCCCTCCCAGCCTATAGGTGGCTTCAAGGTTTCTCTTCCCTATGTGCATGATCTTGCACTTCTTTGCGTTAAACCCCAGCTGCCGCTCTTCCGACCATTTTGCCAGTTTATCCAGATCTCTTCTCATTCTGCCCACCCCATCTGGATCATCTACTCTGTTGCAGATCTTGGCGCTATCTGCAAACAGACAAATCTTACCCTCCAGTCCATCTGCAATGTCACTGATGAAGATATTGAAAAGGACTGGCCCCAGGACTGATCCCTGAGGTACCCCACTTGTGACTTGCGTCTCTTCTGACTATACTGTTTACCACCACTCTCTGTTTTCTGCCCGTCAACTAGTATGCCACCCAGCTGACCAACGTCTGACCCACCCCAAGCCTACCCAACTTATTAATCAAACTTCTATGTGGAACAATATCTAAAACTTTGCTGAAGTCAAGGTAGGCAACATCAACTGCTCCCCCTTGGTCCACCACTCTGATTACCCAGTCAGAGATATCTATGAGATTAGTTTGACAGGACCTTCCTTTTGTAAACCCATGCTGTCTTGGATCCTGTGCTCCTATGGATTCCAGGTGTTGCACTATCCTTTCCTTAAGGAGTGTCTCCATAATCTTGCCCACTACTGAGGTAGGACTGACTGGTCTGTAGTTCCCTGCCTCCTCCCTGCTGCCACTCTTGGGGAGCGGGATCACATGAGCCCTTCTCCAGTCTTCTGGGACCTCTCCTGTGCTCAGAGACTCACTAAACAGTTCTGATAATTGCACTGCTAGTTCCACCCTTAGCTTCTTTAGTAATCTGGGATGTATGCCATCAGGTCCCATTGCCTTGTCCACCCTGAGCTTATTGAGCTCTTGTAGGACCCTTTCTTTTGTGAAGGGACTAGTGCACACCTCCCTCCCTGCTGTGGCCATGGTGCAGAGCTGTGAGCCCTGCCCTACCTTCACTTCAGTAAATAATGAGCAGAAGTATCTATTTAGGATAGATGCTTTTACATGGTCCTCCTCCTCACATGCTCCCTTATCCCTTTTGATCTTAGCAATACCCTCTCTGGACTTTCTCCTTTCACTAATGTATCTATAGAAAGTCTTGTCACCTTCTTTTACTGTTCGTGTTAGTGTTTCCTCGGTTTGGGCCCTTGCCTGCCTTACTGCCTTCCCTACTTCCCTTAGGGAAGTTTGGTATGCCTCCCTATCTTCATCCTGTTATGTTCCCTTATATTTCCTGAAGGCCAGCCTTTTGGCTCTGACCTTTTCTGCTACTGTGTTTGAGAACCAAAATGGTTTCCTTCTTTTTTTGCACTTCCTTTTCTCACTAACACAATGGAATGTTGCTTCAAGTATTACATTTTTAATGCTTGCCACATGTAAGCCACTTCTCTTCTGATGGAGAGGCAGATAAGTTTTTATTTTAGGTTCCTTATTTCTGTTTTTTTGTGTGTAATTTCTGCTTTTATGCCCCCATCACTCCGGCCCCTCAAAGTTTCTCAGGGCCTGCAAGCCACTCCCCAACCTCCCCAATCATGGTCACCCACCTCCGTGGAGCTCTGCTTCACTTCTCAGGCAGGGTCAGGGTTTGGGGTTCCCTTGATCATGCACATTTTGTCAGGTTGGCACTGCAAACCGGAGAGAGGTAGAGGCACTGGGAGCTCCTGTGGGCCATCACCGTGGAGATGCTGGGCCATTTGTTTGATGGATTTCCCCCCATCCCAGGAGACATCTAATACAAGGATGCAAGGTGACACTGCCCATACCATGTGTGTGTCTGAGTGCCAGTATAAACCACGTCTCCTCCCTCCCTCTGCCTGTTTCTGTCTGCACAGCCAACTGTGGTCACCCAGGTGGCAGTATTATAGCGGAAAACAGCACCATCCCACCCCTTGAGGAGGAGGAGAGCATCCTCTGAGACTCTTAGTCTTCATCTCCCCAGCCAGCCCCTGACAAGAGTCCATTCTTGAACCTTGGGTCACTGGTGTCACAGATGGTAGTGCTAAAGCTATGCCTGTGGGCCGGCATAGGTTCCTTATTTCTGATAACAGCCTGGTGCACTCTGCCTCCCTTATTCTTTTCCTTGTTATAGCCTACCAAATTAACTCCCCTCACAATGTACACTTAAAAGTTCCCCAAAAGTGTGCTTGATTGGTTCTATGTCATAACGGTGATCACAGAATAGCGATCGCTGTTTGGGCTAGTGTACATCGCGGAAAATGAATTACAGCGATGTACACTTGCGGCAAACTGCAAGGTGATGACTGATTTTAGATGCCCTGCACTCCCTACGTAAGGATTCTCAACTCCAGGGGGGTGCATGTTGGGGGTCAGGGGGACATTCTTAAAAATATTACAAGCTGCCTGCTGGGGAAAAAAATGCACCACAGCTCTCCGGACCTGAACCCTGCACCTTGCATCCTGCACACTCCAACCAACCTCTCTCCCCACTATGCTAGCTGACCAGCTCAGCAGCTGCCCCCCACACTCCCTCCCACATACTACTCCCCCCTTCCACTCCCCCCTGCATGTGTGTGCACACGTACACATGCTTACGTTTCCCATTGCCCTACCTCACCCACCCAGGTATCTGGTCACTACCCTGCCAGGTAGCTCTGAACACAAGCACCGTAACTGAGTCGCAGTTTTTGTAAGCGCTCAATTGCAGTCACCTTGTTCACTGGATACCGTGCTGGATTAGTGACTGAATTCATATTTTCTTTAAAAAATACTGTGGTACATTTTCTAATCTTTTCCAGTGATTTAGGGTCCTTAAACAAATGTTTGTTCACCTTCCAAGCTTTATCTCTATCTATGTTATCTTCAACTTGTATATTTAGCTGGGCAGGGGAGTGATCTGAATCACTATAGAGAGAATTTCACAGCTTATAACACTGCTAAGTAGTTCAGAGCTTATGAGGTGGACTTGGAGCCTGGATGAAGACCTGTGGACTGGAGAATTAAAGGCATACTTCCTAATGCCTGGGTGCCATAGTCTCCAGGGCTCTACAAGTCCAAACATGTCTTGTAGTTCTAAGCAGGCTCTTTGGCTACATGAGGAACCTGTTCAAATGGTGCCTGACCTATCCAAGTTGAAGACCTGGACAAGATTCCAATCCCCTGCTATGACCATAGGGGTATTTATGTACCTGGTTAACTCCTTTACTAGGTCTACGTAGAAGAGGCATCTTCTTTGCTCAGCTCATATATCTGGGTGACTATCAGTTTTCTTCTGCCTAATAGCCCTTTAATTACATTTCCCATCTGGCTCTAAGGATTGCTCCAGCACTTGGAAAGGGGTATTTCTGTGGATCAGTATGGGTGTCCTTACTCCTTTAGTGCTCTTCCCAGCTGCAAAGACCTGGGCCACCCACTCACTCCTCCAGAGATTTTTTTTGGTCAGATTTGGTGTGAGTCTCTTGGAGAAAGGCCACTCTGGTTCCCAAGGCTTTAAGATGTCCCAGTATCTGGTGCCTTTTTTGTCTTGGTTTGGCCCCCTTTAATATTCCATGTAATACGGTTGTATATGTTTTTGGTCATTCTTGGGAGTCACTATAATTGTGTCTGTCTGGGGGGTGAGATCTCTGGATGGGATTCTTGTGGTGAACCATTTTCTAGATAAATGCTGGACATAGCCTTAAAGGGTAGTTTTGCTTGCTCATTGAAGCTAGCAATGGCGTTTATTTCTGTGAGGAGAGGTGGTGTTCGGTGTATCATTAGTGTTAAACTCTGGTGTCTAATGACAAGACAGATAACAGTAAGCATTATTATAACCAACTGTAAACTTAACTCAATGACATTTAACAACTGGGTTGACAAATGCCCACTACTGCTCCAGTAGGGAGAGCAGGTTAGAAGGCAGGCACAGGTCAGGTCCTTGAGATGCTAGTCCATGAGGGTCCATATGAAGGTGACTCTCTTGGCTCTGTAGACCAAATGCTTTGTGGCCCCTTGTTTGGGTTTGTCTGAGTACTGATCTTCCCCCATCCTCACTCCCCCATCTGCGTATGTATTTTTCCCATTCCCTAAATGGTGAGATACTAAGATCTTAAGTAGCTTGACAGCATGGGGGTATGGCGGGAGCACCTCAGAACTTACTGGTGTCTAAAATACCTATCCTGGAGCGATTGTGAGCAAATCTGCCTGAGAAGTGGCAAAAACTAAAGTGAGTACCTCACAGAATTAAATCCAACAGTACTCAGGTATTGAGACCAAAGTTCATTCTGCTTCAAAAATTTCACCCTTAGTCACTACGAGGATCTAAGTCTTGGAGGTGTTGAGGGAGCAGCCTGGACTGTTCCATAGTAGTGGCCTATTTCTGTGTCCCTTGAAGATCTAGGCCATTAGGTGCGTCCATACTTGTCATCCAGAGGGGGTGAGTGAGGCTCTGCAGTGTTCTTGGGGCCCTTGATGCCTCTCTGATTGACACAGTCTTACCTGTGCCTGCTCCAGTGCTGAGAATTCAGCTTCACAAATGTGTGCACAGTTCATAGGTTCATAGGTTTATAGATGATTATGAATTCGAGGGACTAGACTATTATGAATTTGCCACCCCTAACCTGGGTGGAATTTGTATTTGAGATCACCCATGTATAGATCTATATTCTGTTTAAATTTCAGCAAATTAGCACTATGCACCACTTCCTGTGGCATGGAATTCCAGTTGCAAGGGGAAAGTTTACATCAGAGAAGAGTCCTGCATCATCGGATGAGAGCCAGTTATTGAGAAGGAGTTGTATCCCGGGCATATCTACAACATCTGGTGAGCTGTCATTGATCTTGACAGGCAGATTCAACTGTCAGAGCTGCAGCTGAGTGTTGTAGACTGCCTTTAGGTGGGAAAAAGGGGGAGCTTGGTGTTGTTCTGAGGGGAAGAAGAAGCCATGGCTGACTGAATATGGCAGCATCACCATCTTGAAATAGCCACGCATTCAACAGTCCCTTTGTTAGCATTGTGCTCCTTGGTACACTCTGGGCAGATGGCCTATGTATTCCAAAACACTGAGTGTTTGGTTGGGTGTTAAAAAAACATATCCAATTTATTACATAGCTGGAAGGTGGTGGTAAAACAGGCACTTAGCCTTTGACAGAAAAAATCCAGATAAAATGCAGAAGTAGTCTATTTTTTCACACTCGCCCATAATTAATCATTATTTAGATGTGTGTTTATTAGATGTTGAGGAAAAATTGCTGGCAGTATTTTGAGGAGCTCTTTTTGTGCTATATCAGTGCTGGCATACTCGTGGATGCCTTGAGCTGTGATGATTACCAGATAGGCAGGGTGGAGCATTTGAAATTTGATCTGGGCTGCATGCAGGGCTTTCTTAATATTTATATAGGCCAGTTACGTGTCTCTTACCACCTGTTTGACATCACTAAAAATGTGGAATTTGTGCCCTTCCCAGGACAGGGACTGCCATTTCCATGCCTGGGCTTGGATGTAGACCTTATTCTGGAAGTTGAGACACGGTAGTATTATGGCTCTGGGTTTCCCCCTGGTGGTAGTTGTGGCCTCAAGGAACAGTGTGCCTGTTCAGTCATGTTCTCCATCCCAGATTTGGGTGGCCCTACTGTCTCCTGAAATAATTTCTGCACAAACCGTAGTATATTAGTGCCTTCTGCTTTCTCCAGAATTCTGACAAGGGCCATGATATTCCTTCTGCTCCATCCTCCTGGTCCTTGATCCTATCCTCCAGATTGTGCACATTTTTCTTCAGTTCTCTTATGATTTTATTGTCTCTCTCCTGTTTATCCTCAATAGTGCTGATTCTTGCCTCAGCATGCAAGACTATCCTAGTCAGCTATTCCAAGGCTGACATAAATGCTTTAAAGTCACTCACCATTTCCACCAAGGTGACTTTAACAAAGGCAAGGTCATTAAACACAAATCTATCAGGGGAGCTTCTGGGAGTGCAAGATGTCTGCATGTGTGTTGTAGAGCTCCACTGTTCAAATACTGCATTCGGAGCATCTGTTAAGCTCTATGGCTGCCCTTAACGAAGCTTTTAAAAGAAGCTGCTGAAAGCAAATCTGTCTCTGTAAAGAAGTTTCTTTCCCCTCAATCTGGGAAAGTGACTCCAACACAGGGGGCCATTTGGACTCCCTGTTTGGAAGGAGGAATGACTTCCCAGATTATCTGACACCCAGAGCTGGGCACCAAACTGAAGCAATCAGCTAAACCTTCTTTGCAGTCAATCCAGTCTATGCTTATGGAGTTTCAAGAAGAGGTATGGACATCATTGGATAAAATACATGTTTTGATGGGAGACACAGCAAATCGCTGCCAGCAAATTGAAAAGAAAATTACTACAATGGAGGAAAGGTTGAACTCCGCTGAAAAAGCTACTGAAAAACTCTTGGCCCGGGTCCTGACTGTTGTCGGTGCAGTAAATACCTCCCTGCATTAATAACTTTCTACAGTGTCTGAACTTGAAAAGACTGAAAATACCCTCTTGCTCAGAAACTTGTGACTCATTAGGCTGCCAGCAGACACAAATCCTGCAGGCTTAAAATGGTACATTGAAAAGTTCATTACTAGTTAATTACCACAGTTCTTTCACTGTAGAATCCATTGGTTTTGGAATCCACCTTCAGACTGCAATCTAGAGCAGACCCCGGGGATTTCCATGGGGCAAGTACAGGTGTGAGATATGTGATCTGTACCTTTTCTTCAATTCCTGAAAGAAATAAAATATTAAATCTTGTAAGACAAAGAAAAGGGTTCGCTTATGAAAGTAACAGGTTGCATTTGTACCCTGATTTTTCTATGATTATTCAATGTTGAAGAAAATGTTTTCTCACTATTTAAAGTGAATTCATTGAAGCTGGAATACCTGCAGTATTACAAGCTCCCACTATGTTAAAAATAACTTTTCAAGGAAGAGATCATTACTTTTTGGATGTAGATGAAGCACAAGAATTAAAAAAAAAAAAAAATGTAACACTTCCAGCAGACATTGACGCAGACATTGAAGAAGAAGAGGGGGCAGATGAAACTCAATACATGCCAGTGACTACCTAACGCTCCCTGATGAACCGAATTTTTGTTTAAAAAAAAGTTGCATGTCTTATTTGGATTTAGTGATTTAGATAATGATGTTGGTGCTTTAACAAAAATATTATCTTCTGAGTAATGACTTGTAGATGGGAGTAAAAGCTTGGCGCATACAACAATATTTACAATACTTTAAATAAATATGTTGATAAATCTATAACTATAGTTTATTACGTTACCCCCCAAAAATAAGAAAAATGATTTATACATTTTCTTGTTTTATTTTTTTTCTTTCTTCTCCTTCTTGAGATTGATGACTGTATTCGTTTCTTGTTTTTTTTTTTTACTGGTTATATCTCTCTGAATAAAAATAAAGTATAAAAAAGGATGCTGCAATACGAAAAAAAATCTATCAATCTTGTCCGAGGTGATTTCTTATTCCGTAGCCTGAGGGGGCAAGTCAAGTGGTGAGGTGGGCTTGTGCCACTTGAGGGCTTGTGATTGTGGGGGAATCGGTAGAGCCCCTGGTCCAATTGCTACCTCCATTTACTCAAACTCTGATTCAGTGATCATCACTGAAGTTGTTGTAGAGGAGCACACAGTGATATGTTTTGTTATTCACTGCTTTGTGGATGGATAAGAAAGCAAAAAACTGTTTCAAATGTCACATTTTGTACTGGTCTCCGGATCCAAAAGGGAAGGTGTGTCTCATGTTGAGCACATCCCATGGCTCACAAATACAGTGCAACAGTCAGATCTCTCCCACCTTAGGCTCTGATTCACGGTCAAGCTCCACTCTGTCATTTAGGATATTTTTTATTTTTATTTATTTAGTTTTTGTTGACCGGGAAAGGTGGACTAGACAAATTCTGCCTATTTTTAGCCTTGCCCAGGGAAAGGGATACAGGTAGATACAAAATCACACATGCCCCCACAATGCAAAGCATCATGGGCTGCATATGCAAATCACCACAGAATGTTATGCTGGTCCAACTTTAAGCAGAATTGCATGGTGCCTAAAGGCCTCTCACACAGTTTGCAAAGGGTCTTCTTAAACTTTTACAGGTAGATGCCAACTGACATTGAACCAGATTAAGCTGTTGGTGGTATTTTTAGTGAATGAGGGAAATTTGGCCAGGACATTGGAGAAATTCCCCTACTCTTTACGTCGATGAGTCGATATTGGGAATGGTGAGAAATCAGAGGGAGGATAAGGTAAAAATAGTGGCTTATGTGGATGATTTGTGTGTATTCCCAAAGGCAAAGGAGGAAGGGAAGAACCTGTTGCAAGAAGTATTAGAGCTCTCTAAAGTGTCAGGGGCTAAATTGAATCTGAAAAAGAGCAGAGGTCTACACTTGAGGAAGCCTACTGGAGAAATTAGGGAGGTATGTAATATCAAAATTAAGGAAGAGGCTACTAAAATATTGGGAATATATTATGGTCCTGGGGATATGGTGGCATATAATTGGGGAAAGACATTGCAGGTGGGTGAAGCTAAATTAAGCAAATGGAAAAGTTGGAAGATGTCTAAATTGAAGAGGGGTTTTATCATAAAACGGTTTCTATTGTCATGTTTTTAGTACGTAGGGGTGGTATTTCCCCTACCGGGTAGTTTGGAAACAAGATTTTTAGGCTTGTTTTTTCAACTCTTATGGGATAGTTGCCTGAACCCTGTTCAAAGAGAAGTAACGTATTTAGAATTTAAAAAAGGGGGTTTTAATATGATAAACCCGGTGGGTTTTTTTTTTCATACTTTATTTTGGCAAAATAATTTGAGTATCCTTTTCCTGTCACGAGAATCTTTGGCTGTAAAATGGGGAAGGGACATTTTGCAGGAGGTTATGAGGAGGTGGGTGACTGATGCACCAAGGGTCACTAAAGGTTTAGCATTACCAGAAGTTTATAAATGGACTTTTCAGAAACTAAATAAATGGAAAATCACGAAGCAAAATTTAATGCACAATAATAGGAAAGTCTGGTATAGGTGGATACTGTATACTACAGGTCCAAGTGAGCCGGAATTTAAAATGTGCACTCCAGGGATTAATATACGAGTGCATCAAATGTTAACAAACAAGAGAATTCTTAAGAAAATATGGGATGTGTCATGGTTAATGGCTCATGGTAGATTAGGAGTATGGGGGAATAAAAAAACATAGGGCCATTGAGAAAAAGAACTGTTTGTACCCTCAATGTGGGGCACCAATAGAGTCTCAGAAACATTTTCTTTTCCAGTGTGTATACACTGTTGGACTATGTCCTTTTCTGGCTAAGCAATGGAAAATGCCCTGATTGGCACATCTAACATATGGGAATTTGGTAGTAGGAAATTTCCCTGTGTTATTAAGGGAATACCACAGGAGCACACTGATTGTTTTTTTTGGTTTTTTTTTGCTTGTCTTAAGTTTTATTTATGGCAAAGTCATTGTCAGTTTTTGTTGTAACAGCATGAAATGTCATATACTGCTTTTAGTAAAATATGTATGGGAGTAATGCAGGAAAGTTTTAGGAAAGAGTCTAGACTGCAACCAAAATCAAAACTGAATATGTTGTGGAAAAGGCTGGTGTTTTTTCAGAAATATGCTTTAAGATTGATGTATAGTTTATTATGGTAGGATTAAGTCATAAAGAAAAATAAAGGAATGTGTTTTGGAGTTTGGATGGGGAGATATGGGGTAATGCTTGCGTTGGGTAGAATCATTTTCAAGATATATGTAATGCCTATTGTAAATGAGTTTACCATTTGTGCTTTAAAACTACATTGTAACATTTGTCTTTGGTCTGTGCTAATAAAAACTCCACTGCTCTTTGAGGCAGGGGGTGCTGCTGACTTCTTGTTGGCTGGTCGGTTGGAGAATACAGTGCTATGGTGTCCCAGGAGGAGGAAACTTCTTCCCTCCCCACCCAGTTTACTGAGGAAGTCCAGCAAGTGATTTTAGAAAACGTTGAGAAGAGTGATGCTTTGCCAGTCGACCCTGTACAGCCGCAAGGTTTTGCAGTAGCCCTACAATGGAAGTCTTGACTTCGGGGACAATGGACATAACAGGGCAATGCAAAGAAGAAGAGCTGACCTGTTGGCTCTTCTCGAAGAAGAAGAACACAGATTTGGAGAGGAGCAGGTAGAGGGAGCAACTCCCCAGGGAGATCCAGAGAAGGTGCGCATGCCGTCACAGACAACTACCAATTTGGAAACCCTCAAAGAAGAAGCTGTAGGTACCACATTTCCTTCATCTGAAAGTGTGCTAAATGTAATGAATTGTGATGAAGTACTACAGGAGAGAGATAACAATGCAGAGGGAATGGGTCTTATTGGGGGTAAACTGGTACAAAGTAAAACGTTTAATGCGCAAAATACAGCTGACGCTGACACAATTCCTCAGAATGCACCTGAAGCTGGATTGGAGGTAGCTAACAAGGGAGGTTTCGAATTTCACATGTGAAAGGAAGTGTTGTGCAAAGTGACTTAAACAATATTGAATTGCATATAAATGAAAGGCCAGACTTTAATGATAATGTGTCAGTCACTGGACTTACTGCGGGGGAAGTATTAAGACAGACCAGGTGGGTGAGACCTAACAAAGCACAGCCGTGGGTTTCACCTGAAAGTCATGCTTCTATACAGAATGACCCTGAGCTGCATGATCCCCTGCAGATACCATCTTCTCTTGACTCTGAGCTGACTAATACCCCTATATTACAAATGCCAGTTTGAATAAATAATTCTGATTCCCAGGAGCACCCTCCTGGTCTTCCTGAGGAGCATATGGAATGTGAGCCTTCTAGTTCAGCCCCAAGCCATCAGAGGGAAACAGAGACAGTGGCGTCTCCCCCTCCCCCAGCAACACATTCCCCTGTTATTGCACCTAGGCAAGAATCTGTGAATAACGCTAATAGGAGACCAGAATTTCAAATCAAAATACAAGAACTTTTGCAGGTATTTTCCACACACCTCCTGAGTCAGCAAAGTGGCGAAATGCAGTTAGAATAAAGTATAGAGGTGGCCTGGAGACATATCCAGATTGGATATATGTTGGATGGACATTGCTAAAAGACAGTATGGGGTTTTCTGCCTAGGACATTTATGCCTTCATCCACAGTTCAGGCAACCCGAATTTTGATGCCAGTTTTAAAGCATCTGCAGGCCTCGAGTTGTTTTTGGTAATTATGTCTGACCATATGCTGTGAGACACTATAGTGTGAGATAGATTTGGCAGAGAGGAACCTGCATGTATGCAAACTATACTACGCTGCTATAACAGACTGTGGGGGATTTATTTTAATTACTTGTGTGTGCCTCCATACATTGGCTTTACAGCCTGAGCTATGGAATGCGTCTCTTTTTTTAGTGCTGTGTGTTAGCGAATAACCCTTGCCTGAACAGCTGATTGTATCAGCGTGTAACCTCCAGCTCGATACATATAGCTTAACCTAGCTCGCTTTACAATTTGGGAAATATTACGTTTTGTAAAGGGATCAGGTGACCACCCTCTTACTTCAAGGTTCCTGGGGATTTAAGCTAGCTCCATGCGAATAGCTGGTTTCATTATCTCTGACCATATGCTGTGAGACACTATGGTGTGAGACAGATTTGTCAGAGAGGAACCTGCATGTATGCAAACTATACTGTGCTGCTATAACAGATTGTGGGGGATTTATTTTAATTACTTGTGTGTGCCTCTATACATTGGCTTTGCTGCCTAAGTCATGGAGTGTGTCTTTTTATAGCGCTGTGTGTTAGTGAATAACCCTCGCCTGAACAACTGAGTGTATCAGAGTGTAACCTCCAGCTCGATACATATAGCTTAACCTAGCTCGCTTTACAATTGGGGAGATATTACGTTTTGTAAAGGGATCAGGTGACCATCCTCTTACTTCTGGATTCCTGGGATTTTAGGTGTGGGCGAGCATGTGAAGACACGCGCAAAGACATGTGCGTCCTCGTGAGTATTACGTGTGTTAAGCAGTGTAAGCAGAGAAAGCTAGTAGTTTTAGGTAGAGTACTCTTACTGTTTATTTGTATATCTCTTGTGATAACAGAACACTTAGGGAAGTCCACGTTGCACTGTGTGTACTTGTTTTACACTATGGTCCACAATGGTAAATGCTATTAAAACCTTGTAGGGGGATATTGGGCTTAAATGCTCAAGTTGCCTGATGTATAGCCTAATGTTAATACCTTTGCCACAGTCACCTTATAAATGTGCCAAATGCACTGAGTATGAGATAGATCCTACTCAAAGAGCAAGCCAGCTTTTATAATAGATCCAGGTGCCTGGAATTTACATCGCAGACCCCTGCTTTTAGAGATGCAAGTAACTATATATCTATCTCTAAAGGACCTTTAAATAATAGTACAGTTGTGGAACTCTTGAACAAACTGATACCCCATCTTCTACGGTAATGACTCAAAACACTGAAAACATACCTAATGTATGTAATGAAAGCAATGTCAGCATTACTGTTTCCACCATACCTTGTCAGTCTTCCATTCAAATAGGTGAAGGCAGTAAGAGAAAGAGAACATGTGACGATGATTCTTGTCACTCGAATGATGAGGGGTGGTATGAAATTCAGAGTAAAAGAGTGACAAAGAAAGGAAGGAAAGCTAAACATTTTGTATTACCCTTCTTAAATAGTTTTGATCCCCTCAGTTTACAGGATCTAGATATGGAAATTAATAATGGTGTACTGGACCAGCCAAATATTAATAATGACCATCAGCTGGCTCCCTCAGTTGCACATGAGGAAAATTGCATTGGCATAAGTAACACAGACAAAGAGGCTCATTGCTCCCTTGCTGTAAATAATTTAATCAATGACCAAATAGTTAAAGTAGATAGACCAGGTATGGGACAACAAAAATCCATTAACTTGACCTATTCTCACAATTGTATGGCATCTACAGAGTTTGAGGTCTCAAATCACCTTGTGAGTGATGTTAATAAACAACATTACATCTTGGGAGACTCAATTATACATTACACAGATTGCTTTTCTACTAGTGGAAATAAATTAAATGTCACTAGTTGTAGCTATAGGGGTGCCTCAATCAAAGATATCTCTAATATGTTGCTTGGTATTTTGAGTAAAACTGAAGATCATATTACTGTGTTACTACATGCTGGTACAAATAACATAAACAACTCTAGTATGCAGGATATGATAAACGAGATGACTGAAGCTGTGTCTACCATAAAGGGACTAGATGCTGAATTTATTGTTTCTGAGATCTTGCCAGTTCCACGAGCATCTAATACAAAAATGAAAAAAATTAAAGCCTTCAATAACTGGCTCCGTAGGTGGTGCTTGGAAAACAACATAAAATGTCTAAAGACTTGGGAAATCTTCTCTTCTAATGAGCATCTGTTTTGCCCTGATGGCCTCCATTTGACCAAACAAGGTTCTAAACTACTGGGGAGCATTTTCTATCAAACAATCAATAGCTCAAATGGAGTACCAAAAAATTGGTAGCCGAGGTGTGAAGAAGGGTAGGTAATTATTCAGAAATTAAGTCTGCTCTACCTATGAAACATGATGAAAATATTATTAAATGTAAAAAAAAGAAGTTAAAAGTGTTGCTTACAAATGCAAGAAGCCTCCATTATATAAAAAAAAGACGGCGATCACGTGATGCTGAGGTCCGAGTAGCTGCTTCTCGGTTCCACTCCCATCGCTCAGCGCTATTTTCGGGGTTATTTTGTTGGTTCTTGCACGGGGCTGTACCCCACAAAGACTCCTGTCACCACAGAGAACCTCTGGGCAACAGATTGGGTGGAAATGAAAGCTGAAATGTGTACTGCCATGCCAAAGCATACCCCTCCCATCACGCCGGAAAAAGGCAGCAAGAGATCCCGGGCCCTACCTGCAACTGGTACTAGGCCCACTACGGGGGCAGTCGCTGTTAATCCCTCTATGGATGTGACTCCTCTTACCCTCAAAATATTCTTACAAGAGCTGAAGCCTTTCCGTGAGGATCTTAAAGCAGTGGTTAACGAAGTAAAGCAGATTACCACAGTGCTAGAGGACCACTCCACTAGGATGACGGATAGCGAGTCTCGCCTGGTCTCTTTGGAGAAAAAAGCTGACCGCACTAGCACTGAAGTGGTGGATAACTGCCAAATGATAAAGAAGCTTGAGCAGAAAATAGAGGATCTTGAAGGGAGGAGTTGCAGAAATAATATTGTCATAATTGGGATTCCAGAGAAAGAAGAAGGGTTGAATGCTATCTTATTTATTCAGAAACTTTTCTCGAAGCTGGCTGGACCTTCCCCTTTTGGTTCTACTTACACCATAGAGCGGGCCCATAGAGCCCTTAGGCCAATGCCTGCGCCTGGTGCACACCTCGACCCATTATATTAAAATTCTTGAATTTCCAAGAAAAGCATTATTTTATGGGCAAGATTAAAGAGCTGCAGGACGTGTCATGAGATGGAAAAAAAAAATTGCATCACCCAAGATCTACCCACCACTGTGAGGCAGTGGAGAACCCAATTCCACCCTGTAGTGTCCAAGTTAATTGCTGCAGAAGTGAAATTTCGCATGAGGTACCCTGCACGATTGCAAGTTCTAAAATCTGGTGCTTGGTTGACTTTTGAGGACTTGGAAAGTGCTAAATCTGCCCTGCACAAGGCCTTCCCAGATTTTTTTCCCACTCGTTTAATAATTAAGTGGGATCTGAAGGGAAGATATTGGCTCACTACGTCTCCACCCTGAACTTTCTCGAGGCGTTGGTTTCTTGTCTAGTGACAATTCATTACCCGGGGACTTTTTTACATGAGGGAACCCTCAGTGTTTATTTGAAAAGTTGACGAATTTGCTGCATGTTATCAATAATTCTCCCTATGATGAAACTTATTTCCTGTTTCCCTGTGTAATATAGGGCTTTACGGATAGCATGCTCTACAGGATGGACTTCTTTTTACTATAGTTTATTGTTACTGTTTCTGGTTTAATTTCACTGCGAATTCTGGTTTTGTTTTCTCTATCACCAGGGGGTAATGTCCCGGTTGTTAGCTCTAGCAGGTTGTTAGTTATACAGGTTAGGTGTAACCCGCTGAGTTTCGCTTATGTTCTAGAAAAGTTTGTAACTAGTTGCGGGGTGTAGATCTCTTATTGGGACTGAACATGCCTTCAGATGGCACAAGAGGGCATTTTCGCTTCACTTTGACCGCTACTTTCCTTTCAGGCTGCGATTGTTGTGGCATTCCCCCAATTGTAATTTTAAGCTGTTGGGGATGCCCAATCTCTCACTTTTCTGGAGTATTGGGGTTCACTGAAGTCTTTACAGCATAAGTGGCTATGTAAAAGCCCTAGGCCTTTCCCAGATTATTTACTCAGTCTGCCTACCTTTTATTCTTGTTTCTAACTGGAGGTTTATTTAATAATGTAGAGCCATGATTTTATCAGGTCTGTATTTTGTCTTGCTATGCTCACATAATTCCCTAATCTCTGATTAGAAGTGCTATTCTCATAAGGTTTTCTGGTAGGCAGACTAGTGGTTTCCATCATGATCTGGGGGACTGGGAGTTGGATGGGAATGGAGAGCTCAGGATACCATGCATAACGGATTCCAGATAGTGCGTGGGTTGAGTGGGGGTTTTGGTAAGGGCAGGTGGAAATTGTGCAAGTTTTGCTTATTATTTTTTGGGGGGGTGGAGGTGGGCTTTAGTATTGAGCACAAACTTCCTTAGAGCTTACAGAGAGTGGCTAAGTTATAAAGTTACAGATCTTTCTGGATGGGAAAGATGGCTAACTGTATCACCATAGCCTCTTGGAATGTAAAAGGGGCCTGGAAAAGAACTAAGCGGGGCCAAATACTCAAACATTTAAAACTTCTGAACATTGATATTGCATATATCCAAGAGTCACATCTGCTAGACCCTAAGGCAATACAGTTACGTAGCAACAATTTTCCCAATGCTTCACTGCGGGTGGGACAACTCAAAGTGCAGGGGTGGTGATCCTTATATATATAAGAGAATACCATTCAGGACGATTAAGGAGGTCAAAGATCCCTTAGGAAGATATTTACTAGTGCACGGTCTCCTCTTCAATAAGGAGGTCCTTCTGGCTAGTATTTATGGCTCGAACCAGGACACACCTACTTTTTTCACGCAGTTAACGCAAGTGTTATTACCTTTTGTTGCTTTACCCCTGATTATTGGAGGAGACTTTATTTTAGCTTTTGACCCTGAGGTAGACAAATCTGTTCACCAGAGAAAGGGCTTATCTCCTGCTCAGAGGGCACTTAGAGAGCTAACGGATCAGAAGGGACTCTGTGATATCTGGAGGGTATTACACCCACGTGACAGGATGTACACCTACATGTCCCCAGTCCTCCAATCCTCCTCCAGAATTAATTACATCTTTCAATCCCACTCCTTATTACCGGAGGTGATAGAAGCTGAGATATTACCGGGTCCCCTATCTGATCATTAGTTGGTCTCTTGTCAATTGTCATTGCTCTCACTACCCAATAGGGGGTCCAGGTGAAAGTTAAATGCTCTATTGCTCAGAGAACTGGATTCAGTTAGTCATATTCAAGAGCATATCCTAAGATACTATGAATATAACTTCGATCCCACGGGGAGACCAGCTATGCTATGGCTGGCTTTCAAAGCCTACATGAGGGGCATCTTAATTAGTATGGCCACCCACAGGAAGAAAATGGCAACGCTAAAGCTGTCCCAGTTATTGACTAGAATGAGGAAGCTAGAGAAGAACCTTTCCCCACAATATCCTGAGTGTGTTAGACAGGAATTAACCAAAGTAAGAGCTGTGTATAATGAAATTTGAGGGATAAAGTTGAATATGCTATGTTAAAAACCCGGGCATCTTACACTGATCAAGGGGAGAAGGCAGGACGTCTTTTAGCACTAAGGATTAAGCAAATTAAGTCTTCCCGTTATATATCCTCGATAACTTCCAGGGTAGATGGTACCCCCAAACCCACATCCTGCAGACATTTTAAAAGAATTCACCTGGTACTATAGAGATTTATACGGTCCCATGTCATCCCCCCCTTCCTGAACAGACCATACGAAACTATCTGCAGGGTGCCAGTTTACCTCAAATGTCCGAGGACCAACGGAGTTATTTGATAACCCCTATTTCTGCTAATTAAATTTCTGAGGTGCTGGATAACCTACCAGTGAATAAAGTCCCGGAGGTAGATGTTTTTTCCACCTGCTTCTATAAGAAGTTCAAGACCCATTTAATCCCGACGCTTCTTCCCTTATTTCAACAGATTATCTCTGGGAATAAGGTTGATACCTCTCTATTTGAGGCTCTTATAGTTTTAATACCGAAACCAGAGAAGGCCCCCGATCAGGTCACTAATTATAGACCCATTTCCCTTATGAATATAGACATAAAAATCTTAACTAAGATCATGGCAAAGCGCCTTAATACTGTAATTGGTACCCTGATTGGCCCTGAGCAGGTCGGCTTCATGCCGGGAAGGTTGTCCTCCAACCACTTGCGTACCCTGTCGCATATCTTCTCAGTGTGTAGGGATGCTCCATATCCAGCTGTGTTGGTTTTGCTGGATGCTGAGAAGGCATTCGACAGGGTTAACTGGCAGTACTTGTTTCTTACTCTCCAGGCTTTTGGCTTCCCTGCAGAGTTTATCGTGTGGGTCAAGGCTTTATACCATTCCCCCTCTGCTCGTGTGGCTTGTAACGGTGTGCTTTCTGAAGTGTTTATGTTGCACTCTGGCACCAGACAGGGATGTCCCCTGTCCCCATTGTTGTTCAGCATCTATCTGGAACCACTAATTCATAAATTAATAGCTTGTCCGGAGGTACAGGGGATCCCTATCCATCCGTGTGAGGTGAAAGTGTTAGCTTATGTGGACGACCTCCTCCTGCAGGTGGCAAATTCCCAAGACTCCCTACCCCCCAATGCTAGAGATCATTGAGGAATTCAGCACTATTTCGAATTACAGATTGAACGTGGGTAAAACCACAGTTTTTCCCTTAAATCATAAAGTTTTTAAGGCGGATATTCTGGCCTTGGGGTTAAGTTGGAAGTACGAATCATTGAGATACCTGAGTATTGAATTAGACAGGAGCCCTGCTCATATTGTCAGGTTAAACCTTGATCACCTAGTTCACATGATTTCCTTAGATCTCAACAGATGGTCTTCCCTTCCTCTGTCCCTGTGGGGCAGAATAAACTTAATCAAAATTAATGTTTTTCCCCAGATTTTTTATCCCCTCTCAATGCTTAATATCTGGCTCCCAATGTCATGGTTTACTAAAACTCAGTCTCTCATTACAAAATTTATCTGGCACAATAAACCCCCACGGATTGCTTACTATAAATTGACTACCCCCAAGGTAAAAGGGGGACTTCGTCTTCC
This sequence comes from Neoceratodus forsteri, assembly GCA_016271365.2. NCBI lineage: Eukaryota > Metazoa > Chordata > Ceratodontiformes > Ceratodontidae > Neoceratodus > Neoceratodus forsteri. The sequence goes on along the minus strand of CM028133.1, from coordinate 948,460,977 downwards.
CTTCCTTCCTTTGTATTTTTGGGCCAATCACATTACAAAATGTTTAAGATGGCTAACGAGGGACGATTTACACTTTGTCCCTGCCTGGCTTAAAATTGAGTGTACGCTATTCCACGCATATGGTATGAAACCAGAGGGATTGTTATTTGCTGGGCCAGGACTTCTTCCTTTAAAAGCCATGAACCCCACTATTATAACTTCACTTAGGGTCCACGCTCAGACCTGCCGGTATCTTAGGTATGAACCTGGCAGAGACCCTAATCAACCCATATTGGGAAACCCCAATTTTCTAATAGATGGTAAACTAATTCTTCCTAAATGGATACCCGGTCTACAAAATATGCAAGTTTCTAACTTTATTATGGACAATGGAGAATGGTTCCCACCCAAAAACATAATCACTCATTTGGGAATTCCCAATAAATATTATTTTCGTATCCTGCAATTACGTCATTCTTTAATGAAAGCCCTGGGTAACCCCCCCCCCCCGTGGTGCAAGGTATCCTTTTTGTTCTGAACTTTTAAAATTGTGTGGTGGCCCGGGTGCAGTCTCAGCAATTTATAGTACTCTTCATGACTGGAAATTCCCTGACCTTTCCGGGCCCACTGAGGTATGGGCCTCTTTATTTCCTAACCATAACATAGAATGGCCAAAACTGTGGCATAACTGTCACAAATTTGTGATTCAAGATAGGCTTAGAGTAATGCAAATGTATATCCTGCACAATGCATATTATTCCCCTTCACGGTTATTTAAACTGGGCTTAAAGCCCATCCCAACTTGCTCCAGGTGCTTGTAGGAAGAAGGTACAATTCCCCATGTATTCTGGTTTTGTTCCAAAGTGTCTCCCCTCTGGGCCACTATCAAGCAGTCAGTGGATCCCTTATTAGGGCTTAAAGAATTGTTTATGTCCATAATAAGTGTTATGGGAGATCTATCCGAGGTCCAAGTCCGAGTTCATAAGTACCATATAACCTTAATAGCTATGTCTGTGAAAAAGCTTGTATTAAGACACTGGACCGACCAGAGCGAGATCCCCAATAATGAATGGCTATCCGAGCTTCTGGCAAATCTTAGTACAGAAAGGGCCATTGCCAGTCTTAATAATAGAATGGAGCAATTCAGGAAAATCTGGGACCCCTTATATACCTTATACTCTCTGCAATAAGGCCTACCCAGCTATCAGGTTCTCTTATGTCCAACTCACCAAGCCAGCACTTGTATTGTGTCAATAGATTTCTCTGATGGATTATTTGTGCTCAATATGTGTAGGGTGTGAGGGTGAGAGTGGGGGGGTAATTGGGTGGGCTGACTCAGGTTATCACTTGTCTAATGCATCATGCTCATGATTTGGTATGTCCACCATTGTATGTTGTGGTGTAAAATTTTAAAACTTTTTCAATAAACTTTAAATAAAAAAAAAAAGACGAACTTGAGCTAATGCTAGTCAAAAATAATATAGACATTGCCGCAATTTCTGAAACTTGGGGGGATGAGACTTCTTCGTGGAATATTTCTATCCCTGGCTATCATCTTGTTCATAAAGATAGAGATAATAGAAGGGGGATGGGGTGGCGATTTACCTTAACAAAAACATAGCCTTTAGACAACTAACTCACACCCCTAATGAGTTTAATGAAACCCTATGGGTCGAAATAGAGACTAGAAATAATAAGAATCCCTTGTTAGGAATGTGTTATAGGCCACCAGATATCATCCAGTTGTACCATTCATCCTTATTAAAATACATTTCTAATAAATTAAACCATAAGGGTATTTTGTTTCTTGGAGACTTTAATGCTCCTGGGATTAATTGGACTGATTACACTGTGTCTACCTCCCAAGAAAATGAATTGTTGGAGCTCTGTATTACTAATGGACTCCAACAAGTAGTTGATAAACCTACAAGGGGTAGAAATATATTGGATCTGGTTCTCACTAATATTCCTGAAAAAATTGCTGATTTGGACATTTGTGATCCCTTGTTTAATAGTGATCATAAAATCATTGTTTTCTCTATTAACAATGAATATATTAAACAAACTGGTATCACAAAAGTTATGGATTTTAGTAAAGCTAACTTCAGTGCCATTAATGAAGAACTACAAAATTGTACTTGGAGTGATAATACCATCTCTGTAAATGACTGATGGAACATCTTAAAAACTAAGATACATGAGCTGACTGACAAGTATATCCCAAATCTACATTATATAACAAAAAAGGGAAGTTACCTATGTGGTACACAAACAAAGAACATAAACTAATACTAGTAAAAAAGAGAGCTTATAGGGTCCTGAAAAGAGAAAATAATGATTTTAATAAATATAAATACAAGGAGGCTTTAAGATCTTGTAAAAATACTATAAACAATGAAAAGCATAATATTGAACTTAGATTAGCATATATAAAGGATGGTGGGAAATCTTTCTATTCCTATGCAAGTAACAAAAAAACTGATTCTAATAGAGCTGGTCTAATTAAAGTCTCTAATAACATTAGTAATCCATCTGATATGGTAAATGAATTTAATCAGTTTTTTCATTCGGTATATTCACATAAGGACAACAATTGCATGCTGGAACTTATTGGTACACCTTCTGAAGAATTAAATATAACCAGGAAGTATATACTCTGTAAATTAAATCAAATAAAAGTAAATACTTCCCCTGGGCCAGATCTGCTCCATCCACAGGTTTTAAGGGCTATTGGATGGTGGCTGGTGGAACCTTTATACATCCTTTATAACAAATCTTTATTCACCGGGGAGGTACCGGATGAATGGAAACAAGCACTAGTGATCCCTATTTACAAAAAGAGAGACCATAGTAGCATGACAAATTATCCACCGATTAGCTTGACTTGCATTTTGGGCAAAATTATGGAGTCTATTATAAAGGAAAAGCTTACATCAGATTTAAAAACAAAAGGTTTTATTGATGACACACAACATGGCTTTAAGCCCCATAGATCCTGTCTGACTGCAAATCTCTGTTTTTATGCAACAGTTAGTAAACTATTGGAGGATAGGAAAGCTGTTGATATAATATATTTTGACCTCTGTAAAGCCTTTGATAAGGTTCCTTATGCAACCCTTATTAAAAAAATAAGAAAACTAGGGATAAATAGTTTTATGACTAGATGGGTACATGAATGGTTGATGAACAGAGAACAAGTTGTTAGAAGCAGAGGCGTTACTTCTGTTGGGGAGTAAGGTGACTAGTGGGGTACCCAAGGGGTCAGTGTTGGGTCCCTCACTATTTTCTGTTTTTGTGTCTGATCTTGATAGGGATATAAAGGGATATTCAATTAAATGTGCTGATGATACAAAAATTGTAATGGATATTAGTAAAAAGGATGGATACTCTGACCTTTGCTGTGACCTTTTGTCAATGGAATTCTGGGCAGATATAAATGGCATGACATTTAATTTAGACAAGAGTGTAGTTGTGCATTTGGGTAATAATAATCCATGCTACAACTATACTCTAATTGGAAAGTTGCTACAGTCTGTGGACAATGAAAAGGATCTGGGGGCATTGATATCAAAGGATTTTAAATTCAGTAATCAGTGTACGGAACTTACTAAGAAGGCTAATAGACTAACTGGCTGCAGTAGATGCTCTGTTACACCTAGAAATAGAGATTGCTTAATTCCTTTGTATAGGGCCTATGTAAGACCTATTTTGGACTATTGTTTCCTGTTGTGAAGTCCCTTCTTACATAGGGATGTGAAGAAAATAGAGGGGGTTCAGAGAAGAATTGCAAAAATGGTTTATGGGCTTCATAGGGCTGACTATGGCTCTAGATTGCATTCTTTAAACCTCTATTCTTTGGAGTTAAGGAGAAAAAGAGGTGACCTTCTTTTAATGTTTAAAATCATAAGGGATCCTACACTTTTTGCTGAATTGGGTTTCATCCAACTCCAAAGAGACTTTTCATTAAGAAGCCATAGTTATCAATTAAGACTAACCTATCCGAAATCTCAGTTAAGGAGAAATTTTTTTACACAACGTGTTATCCCTATGTGGAATAATTTACAAAGGGATATTGTGGAAGTTGACTTCTATGACTCTTTTAAATTGAAACTGGTCAGATTTTTATTGAATGTGGGTAAAGGGGACTGATTCCTGTTATGGCAGGAGATGTACATTTATGGGCTTTTAGCCTTTTGTAAATCTACACTTCCTAGTATGACTCCTAGTATATCAAGGCACTAAACACACTCTAGATTGGGCTCCTTTCATGGCTATTCCTCTTACCAAGCCAGCCTTCCATATAATGACGCTTTTCAAATATGGAGGAATGTCAACTACTGATATTTTGCATTGGTTGAGGTCTAGATGTACTGCCTCGGGGCTACCAGACCTAATCATGGACACAGAACAAATCTGGATAGGGGGCTGACAAATTCAGGTATGTCTGCCACAAGTGACTGGAACAATTCAACACCTTCCTAGCTGTTTTTACCTTTGGAGTGACCAAGGATTCACATTCTATGCTGGCCAACCTAAGTCGTGTTTTAGATGTGGGGCATATACACATCTGAACAACTCATGTGATCAGTTGAATGTTCTCTCTGCAGAGGGATTGGACACTCAGCAATAAGTTGCCCAACACCTATTACAGTAACCTTTGTCAGGAAATACACACATGCAAAAATTGCCACTGGGCTTCTCATAATAACCCAACTACAGAGGAGGAGGATCAGGAAGAACTTTTTTCAAGGGCAAGGCAAGCTGCTACATCTGCCTCAGCTACACAACAAAGCAGGCAACATCACTATATGGACACAATGGAGGATGCAACATCAGTGGCACCAGTTGTGACTGGCCAGCAACAATCAGGAGGCCTCATCCAACCTTCTGTATCAGCCTCAGAATCTCTTATCTCATCGGAAGGAGACACACTGGTGGAAGCAGAGGACAATCCTTCAGCAGTCTCTCAGCAGGATGAAATAAGCAGTAACAGGACTGATATTATGCTCCCTCAAGCTTTACCTTCAACTTCTGCTCTAGGAACATCAGACATGCCTCTACCCCTCACAGAAAAATAGGAGCATCAAAAGTCACAGAGGCTCGCTTGCAGTAGTGCACTCCGCAAAGGTGCAATTCCTAAACCTCAGCAAAATCTTGAAGTTCATACATAAAAACAGGGTTTTACTTCTGGCCAAGGGAAAGCAATGGACAGAAGATGATGATGATTCAGATGTCTCATCAGTGGCATCCTCACAACCAGACCCTGAGACTGTCACTGAGATGACTTCAGGTGAATCTAGGTCGTCTAAGAAAAAGAAGAAAACAAAAAGAACTACCGGTAGTTCAAAGTCCTCTGTAGAAGATGAAAGTGGAGGAACTAACCAAAATATAACATAAATAATGCACATGGATCTTTCTTGTGGGTTTGTGAATGTCAACAGTATAAAGAACCCCAAGAGAAGACACACCACATTTTCAATACTTCGAGATTTAAGTCTGGATGTGTATTTTCTGCAAGAAAGGGAGCAACAAATAGCCTCCAAAGAGTGGTTTAGCTGACCTTCTTTCTGGTCCTTTGGTGAAGAACCCTATGCAGGACTTGGCATTTTCTTTAATAAACCAGGTTTCAAGGTTTCTATGTTAACAGATCTGGCCCCTGGCTGGCTGTTAATTTTGGATGTAAATTACCAAAATCAGGATTTCAGGTTTATTAATATTTATAATCCCCAAATGAAATTTCAAAGGACTGATTTATTAAAAAAGGTCCAGCCTTATTTATTTACAAGCAAAACAATCTTGAGGGGGATTGTAATTGTATTTTGTCATTAGAAGATAAAACAGGCAGTACAGAGAAATTAAATATTGATACCAATGGTGTACCAACTGAAAAGCAAAACCACATTGGTGAAATCCCCCACAGCGACATTTTTGACAAGTTTCAAAAATGTCGCTGTGGGGGACCCACAGGCGAAATTTTGCCTTTTCACTGAGTCCTCCCCTTGCAAGCTAATTCACAACTCTGAGTTAATCTATAGAAGGGGATGAGGGCACTGCTCTACATGGGGGTTGGGGGCAATTGTTATTGCATCGGCATAGGTAAACCGATACTAACTTCTTGAATAGAATGTACAAACCAGCCTGGCTCAAACATTGTGCCTTAGGAAAAGGTCTTATTTCAGATCACACATTTTTAAGGGTAGATTATCCACATGGATAGACTTCTTTTTTGTATCTCAGTGGATGCCTGTTAACTCATACACTGTAATCCCTGTAGAAACCTCTGACCACAGGCTGATACAGGTATGTTTTGGAAAGCCTCCAAATAAGCCTTTATCAAATTCACTGTGGAGATTAAATCTGTCTGCCCTGGAAGATTAGGAGTCATGGGAAGGGTTTCAAGATCAGGTGAGAGCTAGATTATCAGTATTTGAGTTATATGACAACTTTTTGTTTTGGTGGCAAGATTCCAAAAATGACATATAGTCATATTGCAGTCCATCAGTGAAAAAAGCATCTGTAAAAAATATTTGAATTATTTAAAGCTTAGAAAACATCTACAGATTTTAAAATCCCAGGTAGTAGAAACTAGGGTGGACCTTTCTGCACAAATAAATTCACTCAAAAATGAAATGAGCACTTACCAATATGATAGGGCTCAGTCTCTATTTATGGAACAAAAGTTTGGCACTCAAAGGAAGGGCACAACAAATAAACCCCTATGATAGCTGCAACCAAATTGTGGAATCAAAATATGTGACTGAATTGCAATTAAGGAAAGGAGGAAAGGCAAATTAAGTTCAAGAAATGGTGCAAGAAGTAGATGCTCATGTTAAAAAACTGTTTGGACAATCTGCCCCTAGTCATGACAGTTTGGAAGATTTTCTTAAGAAAATACAAGTTCCAGGGGCCCTGAATGACATTAACAAACAGATACTAGCTCCCATCACTAAAGCTGAACTACAATTAGCTGTCTCAGGGTTAAAAAATGGGTCTGCACTTGGTCCAGACAGTATATCTAGTGAATTTTATAAAAGGGCACTGGATACGTTGGCTGGCTATCTACTTATAGTGTTTAATGACATTTTAGTGGGCTTGGTACCTTTTCCTGCTTCCTTGGCAGATAGTCTCCTAATTTTTCTACATAAAAAATGGGATAAGTCTATTAAATAATTGGAGGCCGATACATCTTATTAATGTGGACTGGAAATTATTGTCCAAAATATTATGTTCTAGATTGGTTAAGATGGCACAGTATGTTATTTCGCCTGCCCAGGCTTGTGCCATCCTGCAACATACTATGTTAGACAATTTAAAAGTGGTCAGAGAGTTTTTGATTGCCCTTCAGGTTTTCTAATTACTTTAGACCAGTCTAAGGCCTTTGATGCTGTACCTCACAGCTATTTATTTGAAGTATTGAAATAGTATGGGATTCCAGATCTGCTTATATCCTGGATTCAAATTCTATATAAAAATGCATCTATAACCCTGGGTGTAAATGGAAGGGTGGGGAGGCATGTTCCAATTTTGAAGGGTGTAAGGCAGGGCTGTCCCCTAAGCTTCTTGCTCTATGTTTTTGCCATAAACCCTTTACTTAGGAAATTGAATTTGGAAGTCAAAATTAAACACATTAAAGGACCAAGCCAGTCAGATTTTCCAGTGGCTCTAGCTTATGCAGATGATGTCAACATAATGGTAGCAGACCAAGTATCAGGGGACAGGGCCATAGGGGCGGTCACCAAATTCTCTGGGTCTACTATCAATAAACAAATATGTGGTGGAATAACAATTCATAGTCCAGAAAGTGGACCAGTCACTCACATTGCTGGAATACAGATATCCGCTTTGCCACTTCTGGTTTTGGGAGTTACGTTTGGCACTCCTGACCCAACAACTTTAAATTGGGAATAGGCTTTACAAAAAGCAGTGGAAAAAATACATAGATGGAAAACACCCAATGACAAAGAAGAAGAGGGTCTTTATGTTTAAAACCTTCAGAGTGCCATTATTTCTAATGATAAGCTATATTTTTCCGTTACCAGTAAAACTAGAAGTAAAAGTAATATAACATTGCATTTAGACTGTTATGGGGCAGCAGGATGAATCTTGTAAAAAGAACAGTTATGTACTGGCCAATCAAAAATGGGGGGGGGGATGTTAGGCTTGCTAAATCTGGTGGTTTCCTTTTTTACCATTTTTGTCTATTCAAATTTATTACTTATGATTCAAGGTAAACAACTGGTCTGGGTGCCATTCTGGAAGGCAATGTGAAACATACAAAGAAACACAGAATTTGATGGCAGATAAAGACTGCTTGGCCCACCTAGTCTGCTCATTTCCCTGCCTAATGGATAAGCTGCTGATCCTAGTTAATCAACAGCCTACTTCCTCCTACCCTCCCCCACTAGAACTGCCTTATTTCTGTCCCATGCATTCTTGAATTCCACCACTGTTTTTGACCCCATGACCTCCTCAGGAAGGCTGTTCCATGCATCCACAACCCTCTCCATGAAAAAATACTTCCTCACATTACCTCTGAGCTGTCCCCCCTCTATCTTCAAATTGTGCCCTCTTGTTCTCACACATCTCTTTTTCTGAAAGATGCTACTCTATTGGACTTTGTTGATTCCCTTGAGGTACTTGAAAGTTTCTATTATGTCCCCCCTCTCCCTCTTTTCTCAAGGGTACACATATTACTGTGTTGTTGGACTCCCAATTGTTGTAACATAGTGTATACTGTTGACTGTTCTTATATATGTGAATGCCCAGGCTCATCTTGTAAATGAGTTCTTCTAAACGATGCTCACCTGGTTAAATAAAGATTGATTGATTGATTTATTGATATTAAGCTGCTTTAGTCTCTCTTTGTATGTCTTCTGGGGCAGACTCTGCACCATTTTGGTTGCCCTCCTCTGGACAGCCTCCACCCTGTCTATGTTTTTGCTGAGATGGGGTCTCCAGAACTGCATGCAGTACTCCAGGTAGGGTCCTCACCAACTGTCTGTACAGAGGGATAGCAACTTCCCGTTTTCTACTGGTGTTGCCTCTACCTATGCATCCCAGTATCCCCCAACTCTCCTTACTGCCTTCTCACATTGCTTGCCCACCTTTAGATCATCTGATATAACTACCCCCAGGTCCCTTTCCATTTTTGTTGTTGTCAGTATCTATCCCCCCATTGTGTACTCTTCCCCTGGGTTTTTGTTTCCCAGGTGCATTACTTTGTACTTCTTTTCATTGAATCTAAGTTTCAAAAATTTGACCATTCCTCCAACATTGCCAAGTCCCTTCTCATCCTTTCTACCCCACCTTGTGCATCAACCCTGTTGCAGATCTTTGTGTCATCTGCAAAGAGACATACTTTCCTTCCAGTCCCTCTGCAATGTCACTTATAAAGACATTAAAAAGGATCAGCCCCAGTACTGAACCCTGCGGTACCCCATTAGTAACCCCCATTTCTTCACTGTGGACTCCGTTTACCCTCTGCATCCTGTTGTCCAGCAAATGTTTTGCACAGGCTACCACACTGGGACCCATTCCCAGTCTGGCTAATTTGTTTATTAATCTTTTGTGTGGGACTGTGTCAAATGCCTTGTTAAAGTCTAGGTAGGCCATGTCCACAGCCCCTCCCTGGTCTACTACTTTGGTCACCCAGTCAAAGAAATTGATTAGATTCATCTCACATGACCTTTCCACTGTGAATCCATACTGCCTTGGGTCCTGTGCCCCACTGGCCTCTAGGTACTCAACAATTCTTTCCTTCAGAAGTGATTCCATCATTTTCCCTACCACTGAGGTGAAACTGACAGGTCTGTAGTTTTCTGCCTCTGTCTTGCTCCCACTTTTGTGAAGGGGAATAGCATCCACCCTCCTCCAGTACTCAGGTACCACACCATCCTCCCATGATTTGTTAAAAAGGGTAGTCAATGGTGTTACTAGTTCTCCCCTTAGTTATTTTAGAATTCTGGGGTGAATCCCATCAGGCCCCATTTCTTTGTCCACCTTCAGATTTAGGAGTTTTTTCAGAACCCTTTCTTCTGTGAAAGGACTAATAATGACCCCCCTATCCAGAGTGCCTCTATTGACTAGATTAGGTACCTCCCCCGCTTCTTCCTTTGTGAATGCTGAGCAGAAGAATTCATTCAGTATCCCTGCTTGTTCACTGTCCCTCTCTGCTCACCCACCCTCCTCTTTATTCAGCCTCAGTATCCCTCCCTTTGTCTTTCTTCACTCCCTAATGTACTTATAAAATGTTTTATCCCTCTTCTTAACTGAGTTGGCTACCTTTTCCTCGGTTTGGGCCTTTGCTATTCTGACTGCCTTCCCCGCTTCCTTCTGCATTAACTAGTACGGTTCTCTGTCCTGCTCCTTCTGTGTTTCCTTATGTTTCCTGAATGCTATCTTTTTCTCCTTAACCTTCCCTGCCACCTCTTTTGAGAACCATAGTCTTTTTTTCTTTCATTTTGATTTGTTTATTTGCTTCATTCAAAGGCTTGTTGCCTCTGTGATGGTAGTTTTGATGTTTCCCCATTGTTGCTCCATCCCTTCTTCTTGCCTGTTAGCTAATGCTTTTCTGAGACACTCTCCCATTTTGACAAAATCAGTCCTCCTAAAATCCAGTACCTTCACTTTTGTATGGCTTGACTCTATAGCTGAGTTTATCATGAATCACACTGTTTGGTGGTCACTTGTCCCCAGATGGCTACCCACTTCTAGATCTGAGATCCTCTCTCTCTCTCTCTCTCTCTCTCCGCCCCCATTTGAGAGTACCAGGTCTAAGATTGCTCCCTCCCGAGTGGGTTCCAACACTAGCTGTCTGAGGCATGCCCTCTGTAGGGCATCGAGAAAGGCCCTGCTCTTGGATGTGGCTACAGCAAAAGTTCTCCAGTTAACATCTGGAATATTCAGGTCACCCATCAGCATTATCTCCCCTTTCTCTGCCATCCTAAGGATGCCTTCTATCATTTCCTTGTCCATTTCCTCCACCTGAGACAGGGGTCTGCATACAACCCCTGTGCAGATTGTAGTGTCATTTCCAGTCTCCAGGGTGACCCACAGTGCCTCCTCTCCTTGCTGTCTACCCTTTAGTTCCATTGGTTTGATCCCTTCCCTTACATAGAGAGCTACTCCTCCTCCTTCTCCTCTTCTACCCTCCCTGTCCCTCCTGTAGATTGTGTACCCTGGTATATTGACATCCCAGTCATGATTATCTGTGTACCATGTTTCTGTGACTGCCACAATATCTAGGCATCCCTATTCCATCAAGGCCACCAGTTCAGGGAGCTTGTTACCTAGACTATGAGCATTGGTACTCATTAACCTACATTTTTTGATGGCCTTACCCCTTTTTGCCCCATCTCTGTTCTTATTACCTTTGTCTTTTTCTCATTTACCCCTATCCTTCTCCCTATCGACTTCTCTATCTTGGTGTTTACCTCACTAAGTACCCTGATTTTTTGGTGGGGATAGGATTTCGCTTCTCCTTTTCAGTGCCTCCTCCCTTGGCTAGTTTAAATGCTTGCCAATGAAGCATTTAAACCTGTCACCTAGGATCCTGGTTCCCCTCCTGGACAGATACAGACCATCATGCCAATATAGGCCTGCATCCCTCCAGGTGGACCCCCAGTCCCCAATGAAGCCAACCCTGAGTTCTGCACCAATTTATCAACCACTGATTGAATCACATGGTGCAGAACACCCTAGCCTCACCCATAACATAGACAGGCAGCTCCTACAAGAAGGTTACCATGTGTGCTGCTTGTCTAAGGCCTCTCCCCAACTCCACAAACTCCTCCTGCACTGGTCTGATCCATTTCCCAGCCAGGTTATTTTTCCTTAGGTGGACAGTGATATCCAGCTCCCTCCCCATGCAGCTGCTCATGCAATCCTGAGGATTCGCTCCCTGTTCCTACAAGCCATAGTGCCAGGCAGGCACTTTACCTCTCTCTCCCCTCCTTCCCCCAGTTCTAATCTCCTAACAATGGAGTCCCCCACCAGGAGTTGTTTTATTCCCCTATGGGGTCCCATGCCACACTCCTGTCAGTCTCCTTTGTGGAGGTTGCCAGCATCCTCCTTGATCTCCATTGCGGGTGCCCCATAGAGGAACCACACTCTGCCAGAATGGCATATGAATTGTGGAGAGGTACAACTGGAGGGATATGCTTCTGTTCTACCACCCTCACCCTCCATGAGTTCACTGTGGTCCAACCGCTTCTCTTTCTTGGCAACCTCTGAGGCAGCTGTTGTGGCCCTGGTGGTCCCTGGGTGGGAAAGCAGGTCCCCAGAATCCTAACCAACTCAGCCTGAAGATGAGCAACCTCCTCCCTCAACCCAGAGAGGTGTCTGTAGATGGTACAACACTGCATCCTCCAGAACGTCTCCCAGAAGATGGCTGCACCACTCTAATCACGTCATATTTGTGCCCCTTAACTGTAGCTTTGTATACTTACTCTTTCCTCTCTCTCTTTATTTTATTTTATTTTTTTATAAAAATTTGTTTTCCTCCCTACTTTCCTACTGCCTCCATGCCTTTAAAGCTCCTGATCTTCCTGTTCTGGGATAGTAAGTTCCTACATTCCTCAGTAGTCTCCTTCTTACTAGCTCAGAGTCAGACCTCCAGCAGCTAGGGCGGATGGAGAGCTACTCTTTTCCTTCTAGGATGGTGAGTCTTTTGTGCCTCTGTGAACACTCCCTTCCTGCTCCCAAACAGGAAGTTCCTGTTGTCAGCCAAATCCTGTACCTATAAAAGTAGAACTGGCTAAGAGTGTGGGGGGAGTGTGTGTGGAGGGATGGAGGGCAATATAGTCCCAGTAATGTTCTAACAGCAGCTCCTTCCTCTTGCTGTTATCTGCCACAAGCTATCTAGCTTTCTAGGTGCACTTATTTCTTACAAAATTGGGAGACCCAAATTTGGGAAACCTTCAGGGCTATTTCGACCCACACCATATTTAACGGAACTGTTTGAAAATTTAAAAACATGTAAGGTGAGTCCAAGTGCTATTCTGCATACAGCTAGGAAAAAAGCATACAAAAAAATGTTACAGTCGGAGTTTCTTACTTCTTGTTTTTCCCTTCCTGGAAATGTTAAGATTGAAGAGATTACTGCCCAATTAGTTGAGGCAAGAATTTCACAAAAAATGTGGGACATCTTGTGGCTGTGTTGCCACGATCATCTGAATGTACGAGGAAATCACCATCATAAGGGCATGCAAGAAAGAACATGCTTGAGAGACACTTGTGCAGAACAGGTAGAAACAATGCCTAATTTATTTTTTGAGTGCTCCTATATGGCAAACGTCTGGAATATATTAGCTCGGGAATGGGAAATTCCTTGTTTTAAAATGATAAAATATGATGCATTGATTTACCATCATTTTGGGAAAGAATGGGGAAAATTTTGTCTGGGTACACTTAGAGTGGTGATGGTGATGATCAAGGCCACTGGTTTACGGTGATTAAAACAACTAAATTCCATTTTCAAGACTTAAGATTCCGGAATTTCACTGGTGATTGTTACTCTAATTTCCGGATTTTACCGGGATTCTGTTATCATTCTTTTAGTATGTACATAAATAATCAGAATTAAAGAAGACTTAATATACAGAGCATTAAATAAAGCAAACTAAAAACAGTACAGGAAGGAATTAAGAGAAAAACAGACTTTTTTGTAGATTTACTGATCTGATAGAAAATGCCAGATTCCATGAAATCTTCGTTTTTACCGGTTTTCAGGCAGCCCTAATTCCGGAATTTTACCGGATTTTCCGTTAAAAACCGAAAAACAGTGGCTTTGGTGATGATTAAGTGGGTGATCTGGCAGGTGAGATGCCAGTTTGTATTTCAGCAAAAAAATATAAATATATTGGGTCTCATTGGAAGAATTACAAAGGAAGTAAATATGATAGTTTCTAAAGAAAAACGATCTTTACCTCAGCCAGTATGTGCAGACTGGTGGAGGCACTTACAGAGGGCAGTATTTTCAGGTTAAAAATACCAGAAGGGAGGCCAGGGTTAAGTAAAAGTTTAGAAGAATTGGAACATAGTAAATGACCCCCAGGGGATCTATGTGATAATGGAGACTGCCATTAGGGCAAATGGAAATCACCCAAAAAATATTTTAGCGATGCAGTCCCCGGCGCACAGCAAAATGGCACCAGGGACTTAGATTTTACATGTAAATGTGAGGGGCTGCACACCCAACCCCCTACTTAAGGATTCTCAACTCCAGAGGGGTGCATGTCGGGGGTTGCAACCCCCCAAAATGTTTTGAGCTAGGAGCAACAAAAGGCACCAGCACCCAGACCCAATCCCAGCACCATTCACGCCACAGCCCCAAACCCACCCACCATGCCATGGGAGCAGCTTGGCAGCTCACTGCAGCACCACTCCTCACAATCCCTCCCTCCTTCATCTTTTATTTTATTATTTTGGGACTTCAGTCAATATATGCTGACCTGGCTGGCTCACGCTAGATGAGGCACTTTGTCTTAATCAGACACTCAGTTGGGTGGCATCCTGTCCTTTGTCTTCTTTTCACCACATTGAGTACCCAGTTATGTTAATTGCTCCATCTTGTGGCACATCCAACTTCTTTTTATTTTGTTTTTGCAGCCCACAACAAAAGAGCTGAATTGGACCACTCACCGCTGATTGCTGAGCCTGTTTATATTATTTATTATATTATATCTACTTAAAGTTGAACCAGCATAATATTCTGTGGTGATTTGCATATGCAGCCCATGATGCTTTGCATTGTGGGGGCATGTGTGACTTTGTATTTCTGTTTATATTACCTGATTTCATCATTAAAGAATAAGAAGTTAAGTGCCCCTGGTGCCCCACAATCATGATGTCTCTATTGTCCCTCATTCACACCTCCATAAAAAGTTATTTAACTTGTTTTCAGTTTAATCACATTATCGGAGGTGAGAGTGAGTGTGTCCTGTGATGATGATGTCCCTGACATGTGTCCTTAGTTACACAGACAGAAAGCAATAGGGTAGTAAAGGTATAGTATGGTAGTACTGTACTTACTTAAATTTTCTGGCTCACTCCTTGCTTGCTCAGTCAGATTCCATGGTCATCACTCACATGTACAGCGGATGTCTCTCTGAGTGACTGAATGAAACAAGTAACCTCATGGCAGCCAGCCCTGCCAGTCTTGCTCCGTCTTCTGATCTGAGTGACCTCTGTGGTGATCACTGATCAGGTCAGGAGTCATCAGCAGTAGGGACTGTGGTTGTCTTGTGTGGACTGTCTGATAAATAATTTATAGCCTATAACAATAAATGCCAAGGACAATTAATTTACCTATTCATAGTTCAAAAGAGCATAGCAGTCTTACATTTGATTTACCTTGAACATTATAAGGACATATAATAAATGTTTTAATCTTGTATTATCATATAGCAGCTGCCAAAGGTAATTTTTTTCCTTTTTGCTAATTTGCTGCATATCAAGTCTGACCGAAATTATTTATCAGACATTCCAGACCTCCCACTCCCTCCCTCTGCATGCTGTCTGCCCTGTTCCCTCTGTTCCCCATCCTGGCAGCACAATAAACCCTCCCGCTCCCTCCCTCTGCATTCAATCCACTCCACTCCCTCTGTTCCCTGTCCTGTATTGACATTGGGGTGCCTAATCCCCATGTTGGCATTATCTATCCACTCTGACACTGGAGAGCCCACTCCCTGTGTCCCAAAATAAACGTGTTTTATGCCCTGTAAAAAAAAAAAAGAAAACTGTCCCCAATGTATTTTTTTGTAAGCCTGTAAAAATAAAACATTCCCTCATCATCTTCATCATCCCCCTCCCCCATCCAAGCCCTCCAGCTGTGCACCCTCCTCCCCACACACACCCCTTTCCCCATACTTATCTCTGGAGGTCGGCAGCTGCGATCTTCTCTGGACCGGGACACATCTGCGCTCTTCGAAGCCAAACTGCAAACTGAGGAATCAAAGTAAGCTTGTATAATGGCTGTCAATGGAGTCTTCAACATATGTTGATATCGCAGCCATTTTTAGGAATTTTAACCCCAAATTTTCAACATGGAGTTCTTGGGACTCCACCTCATGAACACTGGCGCTGTCATAGCATTACTTGGTCTAGAAAGGTGATTTTGTGGTCACTGAGTGGAATCACCTTTTGGGACCAATCAACAAAATGACAGTGCAAGTGTTCATGAGGAGAGGTCCCAAAAAGTCCGTGTTGAAAAATTGGTGTAAAAAATCCCAAATATGACTTCATTACAAGCGTGTGTTGTGCAGTTTCTATGCACGTTTGTAACTTCACCAATTTTTCATATTTTCACTCCAGATTTTCAACATTGCCTTTTTTTTCACACCTCCTCATGAACAGTCTAGCTGTCATTTTTCACATCCTGCCCAAAATGTGTTTTCACACCTGTGGCGCAAAATGGCATGGTCGCTGTGTGAAATCACCTTTCAGGACCAATGAATTAAATGACAGTGGCACTTTTCATGAGGTAGGGTTCCAAAAAGGCCATGTTGAAAATTTGGTGAAAAAAATCCAAAACGTAGCTGAGTTACTGTACACATGGTCCTTCAAAATCTTGTACGCATGCATGTAACTTTGGTCATTTTCAATATTTTCACTCCAAATTTTCAATATAGCCATTTTATCACACCACTTCATGAACAGTACATCTGTCATTTTTCACATCCTGCCCAAAATGTGTTTTTGCACCTGTGGTGCCGAATGCCGTTTTCCCACAGATTTGAAAATTTTCACTTACGGGTTTCATGAGGTAGGGGTGATAAGACTGTTCAACATTTGGAGTCAAAATACAAACAAATTACAAAGTTATGCCCATTCATTGCAATTTTGGAACGCATGTTCAAAACTGCAAATATTTTAAATATTTGCACACAACATTTTCAACATAGCCTTCTCATTACCCAAGCTTCCGTATTCAAATGTTGTCCAAAATATGACAGTTTGTCAAAACATAGTTCAGGCAGGCTTTTTCTCCCAACAGAAGTCTAACTAACACAGTACACCCCTGCCACATAAATCATGCAAGGAAACAATTGGCATTGACAAATGTTTGTTTGTTTAATTATATGTCATGTATGTGACCTACACTACTTTATTTTCCTTTACAGTATTTTAGTTTTATATCATATTTCATTATGTGTACTCTGTTTAAAGCACCAGTGTTTTCTTTGTTATATCTGACAATAAAAAATGCTCCTACTCTTTTTGAGAAGTGCCATAGGATCTTTAACATCCACCTGAAGTACCACCAGAACAGGCAGTTTAACGTCTCATTCAAAATATGGCACCTCGGGAGTGCAGCATCCCCCTTATGCTGCACCACACTGTTAGTATTGGGATTTAACACAAGTGCCTGGTGTGGAGATATGAATATGAAACTACCATCAAGATCAGGCTGAGTGCCGCCACTCCCTAGAGTCACAAGTGACACCAACAACTTGCTCCTCAGCCACTGTGCCTGAGCCAGACATTTTGCTACCTCTTGGATTGCTCCACTTGTTACTGCCTCCCCCATTCCCCACCAGCATGGATGCCACAGATGTGGTAGAAAAAATGTGGCCACACTAATGCCACCACCACTGCTGCCAGCTACTCCTTTACTATCACTACCAGCTGGTCCCCTCAAGCCACTTCGACAGAAATTCTGTCGAAAGCCTTGACAGTGACAGCACTATGTTGACTGTGATTGCGATCAGCATCATGCCGTCAGGTAAAGTGTTTTGTTTTTTCAGGGGGCTGTGCCCCCCAAACCCCACAGGATTAAATATAATCAACTCCAGGTCACAGTTGTTTTGGAGAGGCGGGTGCAAGACCCAAAGAGACCATGCTGGGGCAACCATTACAGCGTGTACCATCAGATTTGTCGCTGTAATGGTCATTGTGGTATATGTTTCATTGTCCTAGCAGTATACCCTACGAGCCCAGGAGCCTATAGATGATGCTGCTGCAGACATATTTTTTTTTTCAGCTGCAGCACCCTTTCACCCCACAGAATTTACGTCACTTGTTTGCCACCCCTGGCACCTTCCCCTTTAGTTGCATTTCTATTCCCAGTGATTTTATGTATTTTGATTTATAATATTATGAGGAAAAAATTGAAAGAAAATCTGCAGTACAACTAAATAGCAACAGAAGCAGCAGACAACACCTCCCCAAGGGATTTGCTGTATATCTGAACAGAACTGTTTACTTAGCTAATATAGCTACAGTAAAACCACCCAGAAAATGTATTTATTATTATTTTTTAACACTATGAGGATTAATAAGACACACATGAGAGGGGTGATTACCAAGTTACTGTAAGTGACAAAGCATCATTACTTTAAGAACTAAATAACAACAACTAATATTGAAAGAGATAAACACAATGCTTCACTTAACCACACCAAACTATAATACAGAAATAAAATGAGAAATTGCAGACCACAGCCAAAAATAATGAACAAAAAATACTAAGGAAAACAAATATTTGTTATCTGTTGCACACAAACTAGTGCTCACAGTAAACAATCATTTGTCAATACCGAACGTTCACTTGCAGGCATTTGCAGTGGTGTTGGGTACTGGTACTGGCTTCAGAGGAGAGAGGAGGCTGCAGTGAGGGCAGCAGGTGCCTCATGGTGGAAGCTGCACCATAAATAGTCCCAAGAATGATCCCTGAGGTACCCTGATGGTCACCCCCCTCCCTGGATTGGATCCCATTACCAGCACCCTTTGCCTCCTGTCTGTCAGCTAGTTTCTGACCCAGTTTATCTGCTTGTGCCCCATGACCAGACTACCCATCTTGCTAATCAGCCTTCTGTGTTGGACATTGTCAAAGGCTTTGCTGAAATCAATGTAGGTGATGTCAACCATCCCTCCCTGATTTACTTCCTTAATGAGGCATTAGGGCTTCCAACCATTATGCCCCATCCCCACACCCACCCTGCAGAGACTGACAGGTGTTGGGAGTGTGCCTCTGGGTCATTGGCTGTAATGCTCATGCCATTCCACCCCCTTCCCCACCCTGCAGACACTGACAGGCATTGCAGTGGGCCTTGGGGTCTTTGGCCCTAATGCTTACCCCATTTCATAAGGAAATAAACTGAGCTGGGTGCAGTATAGGAGAATAGGGTGAACGCTAGTGCTGAAGACCCCAGGCACACCCCCGATGCCTTTTACTGGCTGCAGGGTGGGGGTGCGGTGGAATGGCATGAGCATTACAGCTGACAACCCCAAGGCACACCCCCGATGCCTGTCAGTCCCTACTGGGTGGGGGTGGGGGGATAGGGCATTATGGTTGGAAACCCTAATGCCCCGGGTGTTTGTTGGTATTTTCACTCCAGATTTTCAACATGGGCTTTTTGGGATCCCACATCATGAACAGTGACACTATCATTTCATTACTCAATCTTGAAAGGTGATTTCACTCAGCGACTGTGCCATTTGGCGCCACAGGTGCAAATACTCATTTCAGGCAAGATGCAAAAAATGACAGCTATTCTGTTCATGAGGTGGTGTGAAAAACTGGAAATGTTGAATATTTGGAATAAAAAATTTAAAATGTTCCCAAAGTTATGTGCATGCATAGTGAAATTTTATCGACCGCATGTAACTCGGATGTTATGGTGTATTTTTGTACTAAATTTTCAACATAGCCTTTTTGGAACCCCATCTCATGAACAGGGACACTGTGATTTCATTAATCCATCCCAAAAGTTGATTTCACACAGCAACCACTCCATTCTGTGCCACAGGTGTGAAAACACATTTTGGGCAGTATGTGAAAAATGACAGCTGTACTGTTCATGAGGAGGTGTAAAAAATGGTAATGTGGAAAATCTTGAGTGAAAATAGGAAAAATTGGCGAACTTATGAACATGCATGACAACTAGGCCATGCACACTCATAATGCAATCATTTTTCAGGATTTTGTTCACAAAACTTTCAACATGGGCTTTTTGGGACCTCCCCTCGTGAACACTGGCGCTGTCACTTCATTAATCGGTCCCAAAAGGTGATTCCGCACAGTGACCAAGAAATCATCTTTCGGGACAGAGAAGTGAAATGACAGTGTGTGTGTTCACAAGGTGGATTCCCAAAAAGGCTATGTTGAAAATTTACAGCAAACATTCCTAAAAATGGGTGAAATATCAACATAAGTTGAAATCCCCATCGATAGCCATTATACGGTGCTTACCTTGATTCTTCAGTTCATGGTTTGGCTTTGAAGAGTTCAGATGTGTCACGGTCCAGAGAAGATCGCAGATGTCAACCTCTGGAGGTAAGTATGGGGTAAGGGGAGGTGGGTGCACAGTGGGAGGGCTGGGATGGGAAGGGGGATAGGGAGACAATGAGGGACCGTTTTCTATTTTTAGGTATAAAAAAAATGCCAAGGCACCTTTTTCTTTTTTACAGGGAAACATAAACATAGACTTTGACAGCAGGTAAGGACCACTTGGCCCACCCAGTCTGGTAATTTCTAAAAAGGGGTATAGATATGGGGATACTGGGAGTGGGCTCCACAGTATCCCGCAATATTGGGTGGGTACAGATATGGGGAGACTGGAAGTTGGCTTCCTTGTGTCCCTCAGTGTTGGTGCTGTTTTTTTTTTTTATTGCCAACATGGGGACTGGGCACTCCAATGTTGGCTTTAACAGAAAGCCACACCACAGCTGATGTTGAGGCCGGGGGGGCACTGGGGAAGGGGAGAGAAAGCCACACTATGGCTAGTGTTGAGGCGGGGGGATCAAGAAGCAAGGACTGTGAGAGAATGCTGCACCAGGGCTAATGTTGAAGCCTTTGGGGGGGTCAGAGGAGTGACGACAGGGAGAGAGAAGTGGACTCTAATGTGCATGGCTGGAGGTTGGGCTACAGAAAGAAATGAAGCGCTCCCACTGGAGCAGTTCATTTCTTGCAAGTCCAGCACGGTCCACGTCAGCAAAGCTGAACTGCTGTCATGACCAGAGTGCCTAGTCATTGGTGTACACTGTCAAACCCATTGCAGTTTCAGCTGTAATTTGCTGGGTAGTGACACGCCTCTCATTTGCTGTATAGTCCCAAGTCATTCCTTGAGCAAGCACAAGCGAATGCAAAAATGGTCAAAGTCATTTATCTTTCTGGGCTGCCTTGCTAGCTGAAACACCTCCCCTCCCCACAGACCAATGATTCACTAGACAAAACAAAACCACTGCTATAAACTAAATAAATATTCAAAAACAGAAATAAGCAACACTAATCTAGCTACATAAGGCCCTTTACATTCTTTGTGAGTGATTTTATATAAAAATATTTAGCTTTCGGATTGATTTTAAAGTTTTATTTTTTAATTTTTGCTCAGGGAAGCAGGGGTAGACTTCTGCCAGCTCTCTCATCAACAGACTGTAGTCATAAGGAGGCAGTATAGCGCAGTGGTTTAAGGCTCTGAGCTGCAAATCTGGTGACATCCAGCAGACCAGACCTGGATTTGAATCCCACAGCTTCCACTTACATACTGTGTGACCCTGAGCAAGTCACTTAACTTCCCTGTGCTCCCAGGTCGCTCCTGTAAAAAAGCTTTCAGCTTAGTGTGCTACTCCTGGTTAAACAAATAAACAAACATACAGCCTCTGCATGGCATACAGCTCATTTCAGTACCATGTAATCTCCAGTCCCATAGTGAACGTCTCCTGTGTGCCTTATTTCACTAACTTAATTATCAAATTCTTAATTTGGGAAGTTATTCTTTTGGCACTTCCCAAGGCAGATTAACTATGCAATTGCAGCAATTCACAAATTGATTCACAAAGCAAATTTTTCCAACATCGCATACTGAGCCATGGGCATATCTTAGATTTCTTTGAGCTTTTGTTCTCCTTCTGCCATCAGATTCTATGTTAGGAACAGTGGGCTGCAGCAGACAATCCTTAACGGCTTAGGACATAGACAATTTTGTGTCCTTTTTTGTAATATACGTATCAATCACAAAAGTATTCACTTTAAAGGGAATGGCTTAAATTATAGCCAGCATTCAGCATTTAGAGATACTACCAGACAGCTGTAGCAGTTTGTAGCATGGTTTTAGATTTGCCTGCTTACATAATATCTTTTTATTTTGTCTGATCAGAGGGTGTACTGTTCATTTTTACCTATAATGCACTGTACTTGCCATTGTCCCACAAAACTTATATCAAAGTATATTGCTGCATAGAGTGTTATAAAAGGAGTGGGGCAAAATCTGGTTAAAGTGACTGAAAGATTTAAGTCCAATATGACAGGTTAGGAATGGGCACACACCTGCTGTGTTCTGCCTCCACACATGTACAGCCATGACTGGCATAGTGCACACTTTTTGTTACCTAATTCAGTACTATGTCAACAGACTGTACCGTGACATCATTGATGTAGCATGATTGTGGGTTGAATATTAGATTATGGGTAACAATTGTACATCACATTGTCTGATCAGAGTGTCTGCAAAAAAATAAACACCAAGTAAACTAGGCACCAAACTTTTTGGAACCATTCCAGAAACTGCAGGTTGGTAGTTAACTTGTGTGGGTGCTAAAAGCTGCAGATGGGAGACCTTCCCTTTAAAATGCTCTTCCCCAACAATAACTGTATTTTATTAACACTGCTGCTGGGGCTTTTGTTAGGTCACCATCTTGACCTGCCACAAAACTGTAGCTTTTAATGAGATATTACATCTGGCAATCTGAAACTCTGAGGAATATTAGCATGAGGGCTGGAACCTCATTTAGAACAGTTATGGAAGACTTGCACTAGTCAAGATGGACAAGTAGAGGGTTAGCTTCAATGGTCCTGGGCAGTTTGCACTTTTTCCCAGACTATTAAAACTATATTAAGGTAGACCCCTGGTATGCGTTAGGCTTTAAATTGAAATTTTAGTGGAAGCTAATGTGGTGACAAACTTACCTCTCTGCCATTTTGTCTTACTGCCGGTGCCATTGTTCCAGTTTTAGTGATCCCAGTGGTAGCTATTCCTAGTTGTGCCAGCTTTTATTGGTGGTGGCTGCTATACCCACTGTCTGTTTGCAAGAAATTGGTTCATTGTTTCATGAACTGAATAACAAAGTGAGGTGCCTGCCTTCTGTTCTTGGTGAAAGGAAGCTGTGGATTGACTCCCCTGAATCATGAGCCAGCAAGTGCGACCAGGTGGAGAGCTGCACTATTCCCTCTGTGCTTACATGGCAGCTGCAGCTGGTACCATAGTCCTGATGGCAACTCCATGGAGTTGTGCTCCTGCCTGCAGTCAGTGGCAGTATTTTGGTTACAGAAATGGGGTACAGTGCGAGAGGGCTCACGGTTTGAGGAATCCATCTTTGTGTCAGGAGACGGGGCAACTCCTGTTTTAGCACTGACGAGAACCATCAGTTGCTGACAGCCAAGGTACTGTGTGCTTTGTGCAAAATTTATTTTTTATCAAGTTTTGATACATTTAATTTTTTGTACAAATCAACATACTAGTCACCTACAGTATAAAATATTAAAACTTCAGACAATTTCAACTTTTTTGTTTTGACCTTCTCAGACACCTGCTTTGGTCTCAGTGAATTGTCATTTTCAGGAATACTTTGCTAGATAAGACTAATCGACTGACATAACTTGGTGACTTTAAACTGTGAGGTTCTACAATAAAAAGCACTTCTGTGTATTAACAGGTGTCTGTATTTGAAGGTCACAATTCAAGCACTCAAAGTTTATAGTTAGGCTGATGCTCTTTGGATGCCAGGGAACACACTCTGAAACTAATTTGTCATTGTTTATTGTTATTAGTCTTACTGGTGTGTGTGTGTGTGTTTGTTTTATTGTATGTTATTTTGGGGTGTTGGGTAGGGAGTTTTTTAGGTGTCAGAAACAAGACTTACTTTGGGTGTAAGTGAGGGAATGAAGTAGGGTGTTTGGACAGGTTTTAGGCCATAGTGAGGAGCGTAATTTATATGTCTGCTTGGCAGACCAATTTTGCCAGTTGTGCCCATTCCAGGGTCTCTTTCTACCAAATGTAGTGTTTTAGTGCTGCAGAAACCTGGGGATTGTGAGGAGGCATGGCAGAATCGGAAGTTTTGGTCTGGGAGTAGGTTTCGGTAGGGTTGAATTGGGAGGGTGGAAGGCAGAAGACACTCTTGGAGGGCTTGCAAAATGGACAGGGGTGACCCATGTCAGGTGCTCATCCCTAGGAAGTCCCTACCTAAGAGTAGGGGCATAGCAAAAATAACAGTTGGCCTCACTCCCCCCCTTTAGGCAATTATTTGCAATGCCAGGTCGATGAAGAATGAAATTGCAATGATTGTAGATTTTTTTCTTGGACTCTTTGGCTCATCAGGTGCTTATCATTGAACTCTAGCTTGGGAACACTCTGGATCTATGTTAGAGGCTATGATCCAAGCCCAGTTTTCTGTGGTGCAATGTCTGAGGTGGGAGGGCAGGTGGATGGGTGGCCACCTGTTTTAAATCTGTCGTGGGGTTTTCTGCATTCCCAGTGAAGGAAGCCAGATCATATGAATGTGTAGCTCTTCTGGATGTTACAGGTATGGAGTGCAGGATTCTTCTCATCTATCAGCCTCTGAGGGATGATAGTGATTTCAAACAAGAATTTGCAGATGTTGTCAGCAGCCTACTATTAGAGGTTCCCAGGCTGTTGGTACTAGGGGACTTCAATGCATGGCTAGATGATGAATTTTTGCAGTTTGCTTGTAAGATCCTCCAGTCAATATAATAACTGGACTTCATGCAAGTCATTTCCACTGCCACTCATGAACATGGTCACACCTTGAACCTGGGTTTCTCACTGAGGCATTACATCTGTGATGTCGGTGTTGATGTGATAGCTTCATAGACATCATCACACAGTGCAATTCCAGTGCAGGACCCTTAGGTTATTCCACCTCTGGCAGCAGTGGTTTGATATCATTCCATTCGTAACCTCAAACCAGGAAAGCACAAGTCAACACAAGACATCTCAGGCATTAAGGCTGCCAGATATAAGGGTGTGGACACTGCTGTGGAGAGTTGTAATATGAGCCTTGTGGCTGAAGTCATCACCCTTGAGCCATTCGGTGCCTGTTCTCAGACCTCCCTCAGAAGCTTGCCATGGAATAATGACAAGCTAAGGATGATAAAGTCACAAGGGTCAGGACTGGAGTGTGCCTGGTTGAAGTCATGATAGTAGGACCATCTGAGTCTGAGTACCCATTATGGGGTATATCAAAGGATAATTACCTTGAAAAAGGCAGAGTTCCTGTCATGAGCAATTGCAATGGGGAGGAACTGACCAGCTTAACTCTTACAGATTCCTAGCTTTTACATTCTACCTGTCTGCAGTGTGGGGGAGTAGTTCGAAAAGTATGAAAAGTTAGTTTTTTTCTGACTTTAAAGGATGTTCCCCACTTGGGCAACTTGGCAAGTATCTCCCAGAGTGGTCAGAATATGACCCATGGTAGTCCATGTGGGGTGCTGAAAAGTGCTCCCATGCTTTTAACTGAGTTCAAGCCAGTCTCAGTTGATCAGGTGTCACAGGTAATGGCCAAGAGGTGATCCACTGATTGTATCTTGGACCCTGGACCAGCCCAACTGTCGGTTGACTTCCAGGATGTCATATGTCTAGTAATGGTAATGGTAATGGTAATGTCTGGTTCCTTGGAGGTGGGATACTTTGTCGCCACCATGAAAATGGTGCTGATAAAGCCTCTCCTGAAGAAATCACATTTGAACCAAGAAATACAAGCTAATTACAGACCTGTCTCAATCCTTTTCTTTCTAGAGAAGGTAGTTGAGAAGGTGGTGGCACTGGAGCTGGAGGCACACTTGGAAAGGTATGACACACTGTATATGAGCCAATGAAGTCAGGTTTCAGACCATCACACAGCATGGAGACTGCTCTAGAGAAGGTGCTCAGTGATCTCCTCCTAGCATGGGATTGAGGGGGTTGCTGTTTAGTTATCCTTCTCAATTTTTCCTCAGCATTTGATGATGTGGACCATCAGGTTTTGAAATATCCCCTGAGGCTATCTGTGGGACTCACTAGAAATGTTCTGCAATAGTTCGAGTTGTTCTTCTCTATCAGAAAACAATGGGTGGTGATGGGGAATTGTTCCTCTAAGCAGAACACAGTTGGCTGCAGAGTGTCTCGAGGTTGATACTGTCCTAGATTCTGTTCCCAGTGTATATGCTACTGCTAGGGCAGAGCATTAAATGGTATAGCATGATTTCATTGCTATGCAGATACTCAGTTGAAACTCTCATTTGTTCAAACTCAGGTACACTCCATATTACTAATTGCCTGATGTGTGTCTGAAGTCAATAACTGGAGGGCCACCAGCTGGCTGAGTCTCAACCCCAGCAAAACAGAATTGTTGCTGATAGAACTAAGCTCTCATAGGTTGGTGATACTAAGAGGCTATGTCAATTTATTGTCTTTAAATGGCTTTACTCTTCAAGCTGCGGGTAGGACTAAAAACCTGGGAGTCATGTGGACAATAATCTGTCACGTAAGCAGCATGTGGCTCTGGTTGTCTGCTTTGACTTTCTTTTTTACCTTCATATCACCTTGTTAAATCCCTCTCTGGGGGATAGGGACCCAGTTGCTTTGGTGCATGCCTTGCGACCTCCTGCCTTGACTATTGTAACTGTCTTTATCAAGGAAATTCTTGGGGCCCGGTGTGTCATCTCCAGCTGGTGCAGAGTTCAGCAGCCAAGCTGGTATATGGTATTTGCACTTTTAATCATATCACACCTGTGCTGTGCAATCTGCACTGACTACTGGCAAGATGGCACAAGATTTGCTCAGTAGTTTACCAGGCCCTGCAATAGGATGGCTCCTTGTTATATTAAAGATCTCTTGAGCCCTTGTGCTCCTAAGCATCCTGTCTTCTCCACTGGGGACAATCTGTTATGAGTGCCACACTCTCGCTGAAAAACTGTTGGGGGGGGGGGCACTTACCCTATGAAACTCCCCCATGCTGTCTCTGACATTTCCCCTCGGTGGAGAAATTTCAGTTTAAAAGTGCTCTTAAAACACATCTGTTCACTTAAGCCTTTTCTGACTGGGAGATACATGAGGCAGATTAATTCCACAAACTTTGATTGTGATTCTGTACTGCTGTCACCTATTTTTATTTGCACTGTACAGGACCCTGAGCCCACAGAATAGGGCCTTACAAAAATAAAAGTTGTCTTGCCTCACCAAGTAAACTGTAGTCATGCCATCTCTGTATGATAGGTCCCCAGTTGTTCTACTTTAAGCTAACACAAGTGTTATCCCATCTTTGTAGATACCTACATGATCTGTTTTATTTATACTCTAAAAGGAGCCGACACTATTCTGTCTCATTATAGTTCTCTGGGTGTTGTCTTGCTGATGTTAGCAATCATTCATTCCCCTGGCTCAATTAAGGTTTTTGGTTGGGGTCTTCCAGCTGGGATGGAGCTAAACAAACTGCATAATCACTTGAGTAGACATGTCTTTTAGACAGGTACCACACTGGCTACTTCTGCCACCAATAATTCTCATTTATATCAAGAGGAGAAGCTTACATTTTTTGAATGTTTTTATTGAAACGACTACAAATCTGAGACAAAAACGCCATAGTAAGAGAATTTCATGATTTTATTTTAATTTGTAATTTGTTGATCAGGAAAGGTACATTGATTTCCAGTTGTTACTTGGGGTGGAGGAGGGTTAAGAGAGATGGAAGAAGAGCAGAGCAGTCACATAAGGAATACTGTACATAATATTGCATGGATAGGAACAAAATATAATGTACAGGCAAATTCAGTTGCAAAGTGACAATACAGTAAAACAGGCACTTAATCAGCAAACAGAAAATAGTAACCAAAATACAGTAGAAGTAGGATTACACAGGTCAAATGATACAAGTTATAACTACAGTTAATAATAATATGTTTATTTATAGTTATAAGATATGTGACAATGATACAATGATAATGAAACAAAGTATCACATACATCAGCAATAAAACACAACATGGTGTGCATTAGACACTTATAGTGCACAGCCAGGTGTGTAGTAAAGCACAAGACCACAGGCTAAGTGCCTTCAGCCCCTGGCTGTGTGTTAGAAGTGTCTAATGAACACCCCATCGTTTCTTATTAAGGACTTATAAAATAGGAATCAATATTGAGCCTGGTTTAAAAACATCAAGTTACAGGTAAAAATTGTAAAAAAACAAACAAACAAACAAAAAAACCCTAAGACTGTAAATGTATTTTAATGCTAAATAGTTCTTCCTCCTGCATTAGATTTCCAATTTATTTCTTTGAGCCGAGGTATTTTGGCCACTATGGCCACCATAGGTGTTGCTATGCCTCCTCCTCCTCCTCCTCCTCCCATCTCCTCCCACACACACACTAATTATATTGCAGAAATTATATAGTGTGCTGCAAGAATATTTTATTAATAATGTTACAAACAGTCAGTCTCTGACACACAACAGCTTCTGAGAGGCAGAAGAGTGAGTGAGAGTGCCTGTGCATCTAACTCTACTAGTAGCATGCACTGTCATCGGTGGGCTCACTTTCTGCGTGGTATGGAAGAAATAAAGTACATAACAGATAAGAGGCCATTGCTATAAAATAAAAAAAAACCTTTGTTTTTCAAATCTACACTCTGAGTTTAACTGAGCGCTGTGGTTAGGAGTGAGTGAGTGAGTGAGTGAGAAACCACCAGTCAGCTGGCAAGTGGCTGTGCGGGTGGCAGGGAATCAGATCGCTACAACTAAAGAAAAAAAAAGGAAGAAGAATCAGTGTTTGGCTTTCCTGTGTCTGTGTAGTATGTTGGGTCAGAGATAGAAAGAAGCAGCAGTGTTATGAGTGTGCGTTGCCCAGTTCCCACGCACTCTGGTAACTTCGAGGATTTTTAATATTTTTACTCCAGATTTTCAACATTGCCATTTTTCCACACCTCCTTATAAATAGTATAGCTGTCATTTTTCACATCTGGCCCAAAATGTGTTTTCACACATATGGCACAAAGTGGCATGGTTGCTGTGCGAAATCAATGTCCGGGACAGATTAAGAAAATCACAGTGACAGTGTTCATAAGGAGAGGTCCCAAAAAGCCCATGTTGCAAATTTGGTGAAAAAATTCCCAAAAATGACTGCGTTACCAGCGTGCATTGCACAGTTTCTTCTCACGGTCGTAACTTCATCAATTTTTCATATTTTTACTCCAGATTTTCAACATTGTCATTTTTGCACACCGCCTGATGAACAGTACAGCTGTCATTTTTCACATCCTTCCCAAAACCTGTTTTCGCACCTGTGGCACACAACGGGCACGGTCGCTATGCCACTGTTCATGAGCGGAGATCCCAAAATGCCTATGTTGAAAATCTGGTGTAAAAATCCCCAAAATAATTGCATTATGGGTGTGCATTATGCAGTTTCTATGCACACTCATGACTTCATAAATTTTGTTATATTTTTACTCCAGATTTTCAACATTAACATTTTTTTACACCTCCTCATGAACAGTACAGCTGTCATTTTTCACATCTGGATCGAAATGTGTTTTCACACCTGTGGCACCAAATGACACAGTCGCTGTGCAAAATCACCTTTTGGCTAACAAACTGTTATTGTCACTGTTCATGCGGTGGGGTCACAAAAAGCCCATGTTGAAAACCTGCAGTGAAAATACCAAGAAACGCCCAGGGCGTTAGGGTTTCCGACCACAATGCCCTACCCTGTAGGGACTGACAGGTGTCAGTGGTGTGATTTGAGATTGTTGACAGTAATGCTCATGCCATTCCACCCCCACCCCTACCCTGCAGCCAGTGACAGGCATTGAGGTCTGCCTTGGATTCTTTAGCCCCAAAGTTTACCCCATTCTCCTATACCACACCCATTTCAACATATTTCCTTATGGAATTGGGTGAGTGTAAAGCCCGAACACCCCAAGGCACACCTCAACACTTGTCGGTGTCTGCAGGGTAGGGTAAGGTGAAATGGCATGAGCGTTATGGGTGAAGACCAAAAGGCATACCCCAATGCCTGTCCATCTCTGCAGGGTGGGGTTGGGGCTGGCGTCACTTCAATACTTCACTGCCATTCTTATTCTGCATCTCTCTAACTCCTGCACTTCCTATGCTAATGCCAGCAAGCAAACATTCAGCATTGACAAATGCTTGTTAATACAGATACTGATAATTTTGAATCTGTCTGTGTTGCTTTAAATCTGCTTACTTATTAAGTATTGAAATATTAGCCATTTAAGCACTAAAAACTAGTTCAGATTTACCTCCTTGATATTATTTCAGATCTAGAAGCTGGAATTCTTAAAGAGTCAGTGTAGCTTTAGAAAACAGAACATATGGAAAAGCTGTCAGGTGCTTTCTATTTCTGAAGTCCATGTTTGACCAGTTACAGTAGTAGATGTTCTTCAGACTCTACAAGATGTGATATCTAGAACAGCACTAGAATGGGAAGTTGATTTATCTAACAGTCTGCTAGGGCTAAGTGGAACATGGCAGACCATGTCTGTAGGGGGCCACTAACTTGGGTTGGACCCAAGAGAAGTCTTACATTTTGCCCACTAGGGTGTGGCACTGCTTCAACCCTTCACCTAAATGTAAAAAGAATGTACTGATATTATGGTGTTTGATCACATTTGTAATTTGTAAACTTACTTCACTTTATTGAGAAAAATGCAAGGTAACAGCTCATTAACACAAACACAGTACATACAAGGAAAAACAAATGAAATAAGACAGTATAAACAGGGTACTAAATTATATCCACAGTATAAATCAACAACATGATTCCTAACCAAGTAACTACAGGTAAAATGGCAGTACAAGAATAAGCAGGTAATGAGGAAAAATGAAATTGCTCTCTAATATAATACATCTATAGATGAATAACATCTAACCATAAAACTGTCCAGTAGAGCACCCTAGTACTGAGTTTGTAGTATATATCATGAAATTAAAAGAAGAGTGTAGAGCTTATCCCATTGAAGTTGGTATGTTTTAGAGAATGTCACTGACTAGCAGTAGATTTTTCCATCTGGAGAATAGATAACATTTCCACATGCCACTCCCTATGGGGGGGGTGACACTCTCACCAATGGTGTAGAATGACCAGCTTGGCCACCACAGCAATGAGAGTCATATGATACCTTTGGGGACCTAATAATTGCTCGATACCAATGCCAAAAAGGCATAGTTCTGGAGAGAAAGCTTCATGCAAGCCCAGTAAGGGGTTGAGGTGTGAGTGGATGTGAGACCAAAGAGATTGGGAAATCCCATAAAATATAATGGAGAGGGCCTCCTGGGCATTACACCTACTGCATAGGGGGCTAGACACCCATCCAAACTTGAACAACGTTAGCGGAGTGAGATATGAGTTATGTAAAATTTTATACTGCATAAGTCATAATTTGTCTAGTTAGACATAGCGGTACTTGTAGTCCCAAGTAGATGACATCATAAGCCCAAGAGGGAAAATCTTTTTCCCTATAGGTACATTTCAATTATAACTGTTCACCCACCCAATCTCTCAAAGCTTTGTATAAAGCTGAAATAACATGGTCCCTGGTCACTAAGCTGGCCAGCTTACAGTAAGCAGTGCCATCCGAGAAGTGCCAGGGACGGGGGCCCAAAGTGGTTTGTAAAAGGTGGGTGAATCATAAAAATGAAAAAAAAACTACAGATTGAAGAAAGTTGTTAGCATTCCGGAACTTCTTAAAGGTAAAGAGGCAGTCACCCTAAAAAAGACAGTGCACATGGTCTAAGTTGGCTTGAGGAAGATAAGACAAGGGAGTGGGTTTATGGGCAAGTTTAAAATTGGGGTTTCCGTGGAGCGGTTGATTGAGGTCTTTCTGTGGTATACATTTCAGTACCCGGCATAATTGTAAATTGATCCAGACTGCTCAACCTACAGTATAGGATTGTGCTGCAAAGAAGGAGGGAGCTTCGACCAAGATATATGCGGCAGTGCCTGAGAAGAAATATTAATTTTACACAGGTGTGATTCAAAGTCTTTCCAACAAGGGCTAGGATGGTAAGGTACAGTCCCCATGTCAGGTAGACTCCATTCCAAACATTTACTGGCTTGAGCCACAAGATAATGTTAATACAGATTTGGGAGTTGAAGGCCCCCATGTTGTTTTGCTAATGTTAATTTAAAGAGGGAAATGCGAGGCTGTTTACCTTTCCATAAGAATTCTGAAAATAGCCATTCAAATTGGGAAAACCATGACTGAGGAAGGGGGACACCAATCATACTGAGAGGGTACAGCACACAGGGTAAAACATTCATGCAGAAAAAGGAGATCTGGCCCCAAAAGGAGAAAGGAAGAGTTTGCCAACAGAACAAATCAGCCTTTATGGTGTGAAATAATCATGTGAGGTTCTGATTGATCAAAGATTGGGCACCAAATGCCAGTCTGATGTCTAAATAAGTAAGATCTGTAGGAGACCAGCAGCTCCGCAGATCAGGGGGAAGGTCATGTTTATGGGTCAAATGATTAAGAGACATGATTACAGTTTTTGAGAGGTTTAGTTTGTAGCCCGACAAGGACCTGAAATCTGCTCAGGCTTTGTAAGACAGCTGGCAGAGACTGGGCTGGATAAGTTAAGTGAAGTAAAATATTGCTAGCATAGGTAGATAGTTTAAATGAGTAAGGACCTATGGACATGCCAGAAATCTGTGGGTGCCGTAAAATGTGCCTGATGAGGGGCTCTAAGTACAGATTATACAAATAAGGGAATAAAGGGCACCCTTGACGCACACCTCTTTGTAGTCTAAAAGGATCTGAAAAGACACCATTACAAGAAATATGCACTGAGAGAGAGGAATAAAGTAGCCTGACCCATTTGATGAACTCATCTGGGAGCCCAAAGGCCAACAGAGTGTGAAAAAGAAAGGACCAGGAAACCTGGTCAAAAGCTTTCTCAGCGTACAGGGAGACCAGCACCAAGGGGGTGCCAGACTCCCTAGACACTGACAGCAAATTAAAGATTTTCTGCATATGGTCCAAAACCAACTGGACTTGAATAAAGCCTGTTTTTTCATGGGCAATCAAAGATTGCTAACCTTCACTCAGACAGCGAGCCAAAATATGGGACAGAATTTTAATAACAATGTTGAAAAGAGAAATCAGTATTAGTTACTAACCTTAGAATGATCCTTTCCAGGTTTGGGTATTAGAGTAATAAAGGCCTCAAGAAATGAAAGGGGAAGGTGTATGACTGATAACAGTAGTTATAAAACTTAACAAGGTGAGGTGTCAATTCCAACTTAAGGGCAATACAGAAGTTGGGAGGAAAACCCATCCGGTCCCGAAGATTTATCTAAGGTGAGGGTGGAAATGGCCTGTTCAGCATCCAGGATAGTAACTGGGGCTATGAGTGTCTGTGCCACAGAGGGATCCAAATGATCAATCAATTAATCAAAATCAATCAATCAATAGTTTGTTGGTCAGCAAATGTCATTACAAAAGGCAAATACATACATTCAAATACATCATCTGGTATATGCAATTGACATTATGCAATCATGCAGACCTTTAACAGTTAAAACTTTAGGGCACAGATTAAGACACATCATTAATTGTATACCTTCTAAAATCAGACAGCGTTTACTTCTTATAATATTGATATGTATGTTATATTATAATTATATTGCACATAGTCCTAGTATTAATTAATAGCAATCTATTCCTTACATTTATATACACACACCATTCTGTTAAGATTAGACTCTCTCATGAAAGAGTGGCTGAGGAACTACAGTAAACCAGCACATCCTACCTTTAAAACATTTCCATAGTTGACAGGTATACATACTATAGGTTTCCCAGCTTACTGATTAGAAGGGAAGAACCTTTTAAACATGTGTAACCTCAGATGTCCATGTATGGTTTCAGCATGTTGACTTTTTATTCTGAATTTCACTCATTTCTGTTGGGTATATTACCACATTTTTTTAGTATCTCTTCATTTTTGGCATTAAATAGTAAATCCAACATGTATCTTGAAGGAATATTCATATATCAAATATAATTTCCTAGGTATTTTACTCTCTGGGTGTTGCACCATGGGCATCTTAGTGCTACATGCTTAAGGTTCTCCTCTTCTTGCAAAGTGCAAAACACAGATTTGAAATATTTTCCTTTTTATTAAATTTTGCCTCTAATGTATTACTTAGGAAAGTTTCAAATCTAAATTTAATTAGCATAGCTCTGTATTCCATTGTTTTCACTATGTTTAAATATGGTTTAAGCGTATGTTCCTTTGTATTTGCCACTGATCATTTTGCTGTTTTAATTTTTTTTATCTCTGTTAAATCAATTTGTTTGGACTTTTCATATAATCTCTTTGTTATGAACCCATTGTATGCATTATTTATGTAGATGTTGTGCTTTACCCAGCTTCTTATACTGCTATTTTCCTCCATTAACTTTTTAATTGTGTTTAGCCAGTTATGTTTATTATATTCCAGTAGTTTTTCCTTCTCCTTCACGCATAGCCTTAACAAGGGGTCCGTATTTTCAACTATTGCCTTAACCCAAAAGTTAATCATCCTCACTTCAAACATATATCTGTAGCTGGGTTGACCCAACTGAGATCTGACCAGGTTCTTTGGTGTGCTAAGTGGTAGTCTAAGAAGCTTTTTATATGCAATATTTATAGTTGTTTCCAGCTTGTCATATTTGCCTACACCCCAGACCTCCACTGCATATAATGACTGACTGATTGCTTTTGCATTAATAGTTCTTATCACTAGTACTACTTTCTGTACTCCATAAAGACAGTTGAATCTATTTAATGCTTTCATTGTAGTTTGGACTTTTTTAACAGTATTGTTTACATGTTTGTTCCAACTTAGGTTACTTGAATGCCACACCCCTAGGTATGGGAATTATTTTACATAGTTCAATTTATTACCTGCTAACATGAGTTCCTACATCCCTTACAGCTCCCAAATACAATGTTTGTTGTTTTTTAATACTTGGTTTGAGGTTATGTTTATCACATAAATTGCTCATTGTCTGTAGGGTTTTTGCAGGCCTAGCTTGCTAGTTGAAATTATTGCCAGGTCATTGGCATAAGCTAAAGCTGGGACCTGTTTATTACCAATTTTTGAAGAGTGATAGGATAGATTGTTCATAGAATTTATGATCTCATTAATATATATGTTGAACAATGTTGGAGCAAGCACACACCCCTGATGCACTCCCATATTCATATTAATCTTACTTGTGAGATTTCCTGTTTTTTAGTATTTTATTCTAATCTAAGTATTATTATACAGTATTTTTATCAGAATCAGAAGATTACTGTCAGTTACAAACAACTACATTTGTTTCCATAAAAGAGGTCTCAAGATAGTATCAAATGCAGAAGAGAAGTCTACAAGTGCTACGAATAATGGTTGTTTTCTGATTTTACAGTACTTTTCAATGAGATGATTCAATATGAAAATGTGGGTTATAGTTCCTTTGTTTTTAGTAAACCCTACTTGGAGGTTGGAAAGTATTTGATTTTGATCCAGCCATGTTATTAATCTTTTAAGAAGAACTTTGGCAAATAGTTAAGACAAATTATCTAATAGGCTGATGGGCCAATAGTTAGTAGGGTCCATATGAGAGCCCTGTTTATGTAGGGGGATAATGTGGCTCCCTCATCAAGTGTGTGGAATATATGCATGCATTATACATTTCTTAAATAATTCTGTTAATATATTAGACCAACATTCTATATTTAATTTAAAAATATCTATTGGGAGATTTTCAGGCCCTGGTGACTTATTGTTCTTAAAACATTTAATTGCTGTTTGTAGTTCTTCAACTGTAAACCATTTAAAATTCCTATCTATTTCCATACTGTCTGTGTTTACATAGGTATTCTCATTAAAGAACATCTTTGTAAAGTGTTTAGCCCATTTACTTGGGTTTATGTATGAATCCACCTGGGTTTTATATGTATTTGTACCTCTAGCTACAAGAGTCCAGAACTTTTTATCATCCCTCTTTCTTATTGCATTATACACAGAGTCCTAAAGTTCATCTTAATGTTCTTTTTTTTAGTATACACATGCTCACTATATATTTTTCCTATCTTTATTTAAATTTGTCAGGTTAATTCTTGAAGGTTCTTTCTTTGTTTTTCTTATTTGTTGTGCCAGTTTCTTCTTTTACTTCTGTGAGCGGGCGCAGGTCTCTTTGTGGACTAATTGGTAGCGTGACACAGTTTCAGTTGTAAATGAATGACATTTATTCACTTCTAGCTCAAAATTTCTTCATAGCAGGACAAATATAACATCAGCGGACTGGTACGACAACAAAATAAAATAATCAGAATGGCAAATAAACTTCATCCCATGACTTTTACATGGCTTGAAAGGTGTTCTTCTCCTAACACCTGCTGGAGCAATTCACAGAGCTCCATGGAGTTTACCTCCAGACCCAGGAGCACAATCTAAACTAACAAGCCCAAATGACAGTCCTTTTATACAGGGACATGATCATGTGTTCTCCCAACTCCACCCACATCATTAATTCTAAAGTAAAACTTTATTTAAACATAATTATTTTGTTTTAACTATCTAACTAAACAGTTTATAATTCACATACATATATACACATATGCAGTCTATTTTATTTCAATTCCTGGCTCTTTACAAACAGCTCTGACCATCAGGCACCGCCCCAACAAGAGACAGCATAAAACAAAGGAACAAAGGGCTGGGCAGCACTATAGCTGTCCTGGGAGGAGTGGTGCAAGAAGAGTCAGAAGCAGAAGCTGAAAATCCAAAGACACACAAACAGGTGCCCTTTCTGTAAGTGAGAACTGTACCACACATATATAGTTTTCTCTGAGGTGTACAATCCTATATAGTTTCATAACCTGCTTACTTAAACACAACTGCTAGGCTGTTACCAGCATGTGCTTTAACTGGTTGTTTCAAACAAACAGGGAGCTTTGAGCAGGAAGTAATTCAAACTAACCAGCCTTTTACAAATGGTTTTACAGCCCACTACAAGTACTTTTGTCCCTAGTCTTTATTTTATCAAAAGATAGGAGAGCACATGTGTATGAATTAACATTGCATTGACCTTCTGCCAGGGGAAGTTAAATGTGCAATTAGCACATGTTGCATTTCAATACTTTTGCTACTGCTAATATTTACAACCACTGAAGAAGGAATGACTTCCAAATAAAACAGTCCCTTAAAGACTGAAACTTAAACAGAACAGTAACTTAAATGACTATTTTATTTCCCCTCACTTGCAGCCCATTCTTCTTCTTAGTCAAGCAGCGCCTGTATTCTGGTGTGCTACCAAACACCTCTAAAAAGAAGGACTAAAGTGTTCTTTCAACCCAAGTATAAACAGATTGCTGGTGCTGCTCATTTAAGCTCCAAATTAACTCAATTACCATGTAAAGAATCCCAACTACCTTTACACAAGGGATTCAGTCTCTCTCTCTTTAACTGAATTACCTGGGGGTTACTAAATGACTCACTCTTACTTCTGTCCTCCCCTTTGCTTTATTTTTTTCTACCTTGCTAGTCTCCACTACACTATCTTTTAACTTAGCCTTAACTTTTAAAGCTTAGCTTACATTTAATTTCTGATTTTACATAGTTATAGTATCAAAAGGCTTTAAGTAAAGCACCAAGCCCAAAAGTTCCAGGGCCCCTAATCCATCACAGAGTCACTCTGTGACATTCCTCCCCACCTAAGAGGGCAACCAATTCTTGGTTGTCCAAGCCCTATACAGACAAAAGGGGGGCTGTCAAAACTCTGGCCCACCCACAGAATTCCACCCTAGGGTCCCTTCTGAAATAGAAATACAGCATAAGCATTCCTTTTAAAGACATGCTATCTCATTAATCACCCTGGGCATATACACTATTCTGATTAGCATCTTTCACGATAACAATTACAATTGAAGTAGGTAGTAATATCTGACATCACCA
This sequence comes from Neoceratodus forsteri, assembly GCA_016271365.2. Taxonomy (NCBI): domain Eukaryota; kingdom Metazoa; phylum Chordata; order Ceratodontiformes; family Ceratodontidae; genus Neoceratodus; species Neoceratodus forsteri. Next base: position 948,423,062 of record CM028133.1, on the reverse strand, counting down.
TCATCATAGACTGCTAACATTGTTAATAATAGTAATAATATATAAACAAAACCAAGCTAGAATAGATTAGAGGAATCGGCTGAAGGCGCCAACTCTTCAGTCGAAGGAGAATTTTAAATTCAGAATAGCACAAAATAATCTACCTCAGTAAGACAGAAGACAGAAAAGAAAATATAACAATGTTTCAGCGTATTTCAATGGAACACTAATAGATCTCTGAGATCACTAAATAAGGCATATACAGACCTTTCAAAATGCAATATAAGCTCACTTTATATATCATTGTACTGTTAGTATTAGTTGCACTGAACAATGCTAACACCCACAAATAGTCTATATCTTGTCATCTCACTCCCTTTCTTTTCCTCCTGGAAAGGGGGGGGGGGTTGAGCTGAGAACTTCTCATATCTGAAGCCCAATACAGGGATCTCTTAGGTAGCATAACCCATGCAACCCTAATTCATTCTGATATGGAAACACATTGGGGTTCTTCTATTTACCAAAAAAATTACATGTTATCAAGGTATACCTCTGTCCTATAACCATGTCTCAAATAACGTTTTGGATAGAAAGGTTTAATAGCTATCCCTTCTTCTATAACTTTTCAGGGCACCTACCATTTGCAACCCGTTTCTCTACGTGGAAGCCTCCCCTGCTTTCTAAAGTGCCACTTACGCGGACCTTCTATCCATCGAGCACCACCTACCCTATACCTTTTGGTTCTTCCCTTACTGTACCTAGTACTATCCCTCAGGTAGTCCACCACCTGTCTATACAACCCAGGCCAAAAATAATAGGGGATTAGTTGAGATAAAACCTCTTCCTGGCTTAAAGACTTTTTGGACTGCCACTTACCATGTCCAGTATCCTTTCCCTAAGGATTACAGGCACCACAACCGGCATCCACTTTCTTTGTCAGGGTTAGCCTCATGTGGTAGAGCACTCCTTGTCTCTTTTCATACCACCATAACCTATTTCCAACCCCACCATTAACTGGTCTCCCATCCTGAACCTTAATAGATTTCTTTAAACGGGTAACTTCGGGTCCTCCTGTAACTGTTCCCAGTCAGGTTCACAAAAACATTCAGAATTTATGATAGGTGTTTTACAACATAACAAAGTCCCTTCAGCCTTAATGGCCTCTTCCTTGTTGCTTGGAGTCTTCACCCCAGAATATTCATGGACAGTCTCAGTCTTACCTGGGGACTTTGTGTCTTGTGGATCCTCCTCCTCCAGGTAACAACCGGGAAAAATTGGTAATAAGGGCAACAGGGTTTCCATCCAGGGTTCCTCCTCTACTAGGTCCGATTGCTCCGGGCTCTCTGCTGCCTCCACCAGTTCCTTTGAATGGGACATTTCCAGCAGCACCTGGCAACGGTGCTCAGCCTCCCTCCGGGCGCTGGTCTGCTTCCAACCATTTTCCACTGAGCCAATTTACCAGCTTTATCAGCTCAGCCACCTGGTCCTCGGACCCCTCCTGCTTCCATGGTACCTCGCCCAGGTCACCACCTCCAGTCATCCACATCCTTGGCTCTGCTGGAATCATCTCCACTAGTCATTATACACGTACTTCAGCATCCAAGGGATTATGTAGCAACCCCAAGGATTCCGCTGTACTGTCCTGCAATACTGACCATCCACCAGGCCTTATACAGACCAATTGAGATCCCACCTGGGATATCAGGATCCCACCGCTGCCACCATATGTGAGCGGGCGCAGGTCTCTTTGTGGACTAATTGGTAGCGTGACACAGTTTCAGTTGTAAATGAATGACATTTATTCACTTCTAGCTCAAAATTTCTTCATAGCAGGACAAATATAACATCAGCGGACTGGTACGACAACAAAATAAAATAATCAGAATGGCAAATAAACTTCATCCCATGACTTTTACATGGCTTGAAAGGTGTTCTTCTCCTAACACCTGCTGGAGCAATTCACAGAGCTCCATGGAGTTTACCTCCAGACCCAGGAGCACAATCTAAACTAACAAGCCCAAATGACAGTCCTTTTATACAGGGACATGATCATGTGTTCTCCCCAACTCCACCCACATCATTAATTCTAAAGTAAAACTTCTTATTTAAACATAATTATTTTGTTTTAACTATCTAACTAAACAGTTTATAATTCACATACATATATACACATATGCAGTCTATTTTATTTCAATTCCTGGCTCTTTTACAAACAGCTCTGACCATCAGGCACCGCCCCCAACAAGAGACAGCATAAAACAAAGGAACAAAGGGCTGGGCAGCACTATAGCTGTCCTGGGAGGGAGTGGTGCAAGAAGAGTCAGAAGCAGAAGCTGAAAATCCAAAGACACACAAACAGGTGCCCTTTCTGTAAGTGAGAACTGTACCACACAATTTATATAGTTTTTCTCTGAGGTGTACAATCCCCCATATAGTTTCATAACCTGCTTACTTAAACACAACTGCCAGGCTGTTACCAGCATGTGCTTTAACTGGTTGTTTCAAACAAACAGGGAGCTTTGAGCAGGAAGTAATTCAAACTAACCAGCCTTTTACAAATGGTTTTACAGCCCACTACAAGTACCTTGTCCCTAGTCTTTATTTTATCAAAAGATAGGAGAGCACATGTGTATGAATTAACATTGCATTGACCTTCTGCCAGGGGAAGTTAAATGTGCAATTAGCACATGTTGCATTTCAATACTTTTGCTACTGCTAATATTTACAACCACTGAAGAAGGAATGACTTCCAAATAAAACAGTCCCTTAAAGACTGAAACTTAAACAGAACAGTAACTTAAATGACTATTTTATTTCCCCTCACTTGCAGCCCATTCTTCTTCTTAGTCAAGCAGCGCCTGTATTCTGGTGTGCTACCAAACACCTCTAAAAAGAAGGACTAAAAGTGTTCTTTCAACCCAAGTATAAACAGATTGCTGGTGCTGCTCATTTAAGCTCCAAATTAACTCAATTACCATGTAAAGAATCCTAACTACTTTACACAAGGGATTCAGTTCTCTCTCTCTTTAACTGAATTACCTGGGGGTTACTAAATGACTCACTCTTACTTGTCCTCCCTTTGCTTTTTTTTTTTTCTACCTTGCTAGTCTCCACTACACTATCTTTTAACTTAGCCTTAACTTTTAAAGCTTAGCTTACATTTAATTTCTGATTTTACATAGTTATAGTATCAAAAGGCTTTAAGTAAAGCACCAAGCCCAAAAGTTCCAGGGCCCCTAATCCATCACAGAGTCACTCTGTGACAACTTCTAGCATTTTTTTGAAGAACCAGTTCTGATATCTGTAGTTCTTATTTACAGTTCTCACTTTTTTGTTATATGTCTGTATGCATTGCTAATATTGTTGTAATATTTTGTTATATATTTTCTCAGGATCAAACTCTTTCTCTAACACTATCTTAATCTCTTTAATAAAATTATCACTCAATTTGTCTGCATTATCAGCTGGTATCTTAACCCATTAAATACCAGTTTTTTTGGGGGGGGGTTGCTTTTTTTTTTGCTTTTCTATATAGCAGTATGGGGCAGTGGTCACTTTCTACTTTTTGTAATATTTTAAGATTGATATATTTATCAAATTCATACAATGAACTGAGAATATAATTTATGGTAGTGGAAGCTTTTGCATTTATGCATGTGTTTTTTTCCTTCACTGTTTGCTTGTAACCAACCATTTAAAATTATTAGTTGCAGAGCATTCAACAATTTTTCCATTTGTTTATGTTTGTCATTGCTCTTCTTACCCGGAGATTTACTGAATGGGATGTTTAGACTCTCTAGTATTCTTTTTTGGTTATTATTTTGTATATTATAACCAGTTCTAATATTAAAATCTTTCATTATTAGCATTTCTGTACATGTAGTTCTTGCTGTTAACTTTTTTGCATCTTGTGTAATTTTTCTGGTCAGCTTTTTAACGTAAGAAACAGAATTAGGAGGAGGATTATAAATATTTCCCAGTAAAATCAGTTCTTCTAAAATTGTTAGTAGAATAAGAAGGTAATTTTGTTGTATAGTTATTTTGATTACTGTACTTTTAAATAGTCTGTTATTTTGATATATGTTATTAATCCACCCATATACCTGCTCATTTCTTTGATTTTTTTATCCCAGGCAGTGTATGTCAATTTAAACATTTAGTTTTATTCTATCTTCAGAGTTTGGTCCATGCCAGGTTTCCTGCATAGAAATGATGTATATTCTATTAAGAAATGCAATGAACTCTGAATCCAGAAATCTTGCAGAGAGACCATCAATATTCCATGTAAGGGTTCCCAAATTTTCAGCACTGTTGTTTAAATAAGTATTTATAGAATTATTTAGAGATTCATTTAGGGATTTAAATGGGGGTGATGAGCTTGCTGGAGGTATTCAGTGATTAAGTAATCCTGGGTCTGTGAGGACATCTCTTCACTGTATAAATGTTCATAGTAAAGTTTAAATTCCACTGCTACCTCCTTGGGGGAGGTTAAAGAGCTATTGTTTTGGCTAGACCACATTACTTTAATCAGGTGGTATATTTCCTGTTGCTTAATTTGCATAGCCAAGAATCGACTAGTCTTTTCATCGTACATCTCATAATTTAACTTAGTTTGGAAAATAGCATGATCTACTTGTTCTCTACTGAGTTCCACATACTTAGCCATTCCTGATTGAGTCATAACTAGTCTTGATCCAAGGAGTTAGGATTAATGTATTTTTCTAACTGGCAGATAGGCAATACGACGTCATGCAATTGTTGTTCCCTATGTTTCTTCTTAAGGGTGGCCAAACGGATAAGTTCTCCTTGTATAACACATTTGTATGTGCACCAACAAATAGCAGCTGATTGGGTAGGAGACTAATTTAAAGTAAAGTAATCACCTGTCATGTTCTTCATAGAAACATAGACTTTGACGGCAGATAAGGACTTCTTGGCCCACCTAGTCTGCCCATTTCCCTGCCTATTGGATAAGCTGTAGATCCTAGTTAACCAACAGCCTACTTCTTCCTACCCCCACATGAATTGCCTTATGTCTGTCTCAAACATTTTTGAATTCCCCCACTGTTTTTGACCCCATGCCTCCTCAGGAAGGCTGTTCCATGCATCCACTCCCCTCTTTGTGAAAAAATACTTCCTCACATTGCCCCTGAGCCGTCCCCCTCTATCTTAAAATTGTGTCCCCTTGTTCTTGCACATCTCTTTTTCTGAAATAGGCCACCCTCTTGCACTTTGTTGAGTCCCTTGAGGTACTTGAAAGTGTCTATCATTCCCCCCCCCTTTCCTCAAGGGTATACATATTAAGCTCCTTTAGACTCTCTTCATATAGCTTCTGTTGCAGACCCTGCATCATTTTATTTGCCTTCTTCTGGACTGTCTATGTCCTGTCTATGTCCTTGTGGAGATGGGGTCTCCAGAACTGCATGCAGTACTCTAGATGGGGTCTCACCAACTGTCTGTACAGAGGGATAACAACTTCTTGTTTTCTACTGGTGATGCTTCTCCCTAGTTATTTATTTATTTGCTTTTATTAACCAGGTAACCACTCTAGACAACCAAGTGCCTATTTTAAGGTGTGACCCGTGAGTGTTACAGAGTAATCGGGAAACATAATACAGAGTCGAGGTAACATACAGGAGCCACAGGCTCTGATAAGTGGGTGGTACAGCTTATGTAACAACAGGCTTTAAAATGGTCAGGTAAGCAGTCTAGCAACAAGTTACATAACAGCATTGAGAGGTAGAATAACATCAAATAACAACATGAAAGAGAATAACATCCAAATTATTGAACGTACAAGTATGTAATTGCATGACATGAGTGCCTAAAATGAGAAAGAATGAGAAAAAAAAATGCAGAAAAGAGGCAGGTACTGATATGACAAGGTCGCCTCTCCAACAGGAGGATGGTAAGTGCCTTATGCTGGTTATCAGCAGAGATTTAACAGCAGCCGATGAAACTGCTCACAGGACAGCTCCCTCAGAGAATCGGGGGGAGGGAGAGAATACACTGTGTCTATATGGTACATAGACAGGCTGAGGCAGTTTTGAGGAATCTCCATACATCCCAGTATCCCCCCAGCCATCCCTACTGCCTTCTCACATTGCTTACTAACCTTTAGGTCATCTGATATGACTACCCCCAGGTCCCTTTCCATTTTTGTTGCTGTTACTACCCCCCCCCCATTGTGTACTCTTTCCCTTGGTTTTTGTTTCCCAGGCACATTACTTTGCACTTCTTTAAATTGAATCTAAGCTGTCATACTTCTGACCATTCCTCCAACCTTGCCAAGTCCCTTCTCATCCTTTCCACCCCCTTGTGTATCAACCCTGTTGCAGATCTTTGTGTCATCTGCAAAAAGGCATACTTTTCCTTCCAGTCCCTCTGCAATGTTGCTTATAAAGACATTAAAAAGGACCAGACCCAGTACTGAACCCTGCAGTACACCACTAGTAACTCCCCTTTCTTCAGAGTGGACTCCATTTACTATTATCCTCTGTGTCCTGTTGTCCAACCAAAGTTTTATCAAGGCTACTACCCTAGAACCCACTCCCAGGCTGGCTAATTTGTTTATTAATCTTTTTATGTGGGACTGTGTCCAATGCCTTGCTAAAGTCTAGGTAGGCCATGTCCACAGCCCCTCCCTGGTCTACTACTTTGGTCACCCAGTCAAATAAATTGATTAGATTTGTCTGACATGACCTTCCCACTGTGAATCCATGCTGCCTTGGGTCCCGTGCCCCACTGTCCTCTAGGTACTCAATAATTCTTTCCTTCAGAAGTGATTCCATCCTTTTCCCTACCACTCAGGTCATACTGACAAGTCTGTAGTTTCCTGCCTCTGTCTTGTTCCCACTTTTGTGAAGGGGAATCACATCCACTCTCCTCCAATCCTCAGGTACCACACCATCCTCCCATGATTTGTTAAAAAAGGTAGTCAGTGGTGTCACTAGTTCTCCCCTTAGTTCTTTTAGAATTCTGGGGTGAATCCCATCAGGCCTCATTGATTTGTCCACCTTTAGTTTTAGGAGTTCTTTCAGAACCCTTTCTTCTGTGAAAGGACTGATATCGATCCCCCTATCCAGAGTGGTTCTATTAATTGGATTAGGTACCTCCACCTCCTCTTCTTTTGTGAATACTGAGCAGAAGTATTCATTCAGTCTCCCTGCTTTTTCACTGTCCCTCTCTGCCCACCCACCTCCCCTTTATTAAGCCTCACTATCCTTTTCTTTTTTTTTTTTGCTCCCTAGTGTATTTATAAAAGGTTTTATCCCCCTTCTTAACTGAGTTGGCTATCTTTTCCTCAGTTTGGGCCTTTGCTATTCAGACTGCCTTCCCCACTTCCTTCTGCTTTAACTGGTACTGTTCTCTGTCCTGCTTCTTCTGTATTTCCTTATACTTCCTGAATGCTATCTTTTTTCTCTCTAACCTTCCCCACTACCTCTTTTGAGAACCATAGTGTTTTTTTCCTTTCATTTTGATTTGTTTATTTGCTTCGCACAAAGGCTTGTTGCCTATGTGATGGCACTTTTGATGTTTCCCCATTGTTGCTCCACCCCTCCTTCTTGCCTGTTTGCTAGTGCTTTTCTGAGGCACTCTCTCATTTTGACAAAGTTAGCCCTCCTAAAGTCCAATAACCTCACTTTTGTATGGCTTGACTCTGCAGCTGAGTTTATCATGAACCACACTGTTTGGTGGTCACTTGCTTCTGGATGGCCACCCACTTTTAGATCTGAGAACCTCTCTCCATCCCCATTTGAGAGTATGAGGTCTAAGATTGCTCCCTCCTGAGTGGGTTCCAGCACTAGCTGTCTGAAACATGCCCCCTATAGGGCATCGAGAATGACTGCTCTTGGATGTAGCTGTAGCAAAGGTGCTCCAGTTAGCATCTAACATATTCAGGTCCCCCATCAACAATATCTCCCCTTTCTTTGCCATCCTAAGGATGCCTTCTATCATTTCCTTTTCCATTTCCTCTCCCTGAGACAGGGATCTGTATGCAACCCCTGTATAAATTGTGGTGCCATTTCCAGTCTCCAGGGTGACCCACAGTGCCTTCTCTCCTCCCTGTTTACCATTTTGTTCCATTGCTTTGATCCCTTCCCTTACACAGAGAGCTACTCTTCAATTTGGTAAGGCACCAGTCATCTTTGAGAAGATGGTTGTTCAACCTTCAGCATTTGTCTAGCTCTGTAGAAGGAAGTAGGCAAAGAGAGGGAGACTGGGGCATGATAAGAGAGAGAACCCAACTGTGGATCTCACAATAATGGCCAGTAGAAATAAAAGTGGGGCTAATCAGGACACAATCTATTCAGGACTGAGTATTATGGACAAGTGATGAAAAAGTGTAGTCCTGCTCTAAAGAATGAATGACCCACCAAATATCTACAAGATCACAATGATCAAGAAGGTCTTGAAGGGCTCTTTGGGCTGGGGAGAGGCCTTTACGGAGATAGACTGATCTGTCCACTGTCTCATAAATGGTGATGTTCCAGTCCCCCATAAGTAGTTTAAGGAGGGAATTATGGTCCAAAATAATGTTCATAAGATGAGTAAAAAAGAATGGGGTACCTACGTTCGGATCATAGATACACCCCAGCAGCATTTCCTGCAGCCCCACAAATGCTCAAAAAAAGAGAACGTGTCCCTCAATGTCAACACAGTCTTGGGGTATCTGGAAAGGAAGGTACCTCTGGACCAGTATGAGGACCCCGGCTCACTGAGTGCTATTACCAGCCCCATATGTGTGACCAAACCAAAGCCAACGAAACATGTGGGCATCCTTTGTGGGAGTGTGGGTTTCCTGGAGCATAGCTAAATCAACCTCGACAGTGGAAAGATGTTTGAGGATTTGGGTATGTTTTACTTTGGAATCACTCCCCCTCTTAATGTTCCAAGTTACACAGGTTAACTGAGTGATCATCATGGGGGGTGGCATGGCATAGGAAATGTGTGGTATATGTCCAAAGTACAAAGTGAGAGATGTACAGAAGTATGCACACTCTTCCATATAAAACAGGTTCAATTACTAAGAAAGCCCCATACAAATAGCAGTCAGGTAGCAACCCTCTGAAAAAAAAAAAAACAGTTAGACATGTGCAAAAACCAACAACCATCTTAAAATAAGTTTAATAACAAGTCAGATTCCAACCTTATCAGGACAAACAACAATATAAAGGACCAACAAACAACAAAAATAGAAATCCCCTGTTTACCCCTACCAAGACATGTAGGGGCAGGTAGGAGAAACACTCCAGGAGGTGGTATAATGCAACTGATCACTAGAAGGACCATGGTGTCTTGGTGAACATGTATACACCCCAGCAACCATGTCTCAGCTAAGTGAAGCTATTAAATGAGAATAGTGAACAGCCACTTAAAGGCAAGGAATTAGAGTAAGGTATCCATTCAAAAAAAAAACATGGGGGTGGGAGAGGAAGGTAGAGCATTAAGAACGCAAAACAAAAGTTAAAATAGGGCAAGAAAAAGGGAGAATATGAAACAAAAAAGGAAGAATAATAAAAAAGGGGAGAGAAAAGAAAATCATCACCCTGCACCCATAAAGGGTTGTTTCTGTGATCCCACAATGGCAGGTAAAAATCTGCGTGACTTCTGTAAACCACCGAGACAAGATAGCAAGTCCACAAACATGGTGGGGAATAAATATTGTCTTTTACAGTGCTGCTAGAAGGCAGCTAATGATTTTAATTTGCCTGTTTGTTGATGGGATTAGGGCAGCAGAAATCTTGACTGGGAGCTCTGTGTACGGGTAGTTCATTAGTGATACTGTGTGCCTGTGAGGCGTTCCTGACCCCCACTCCTCAAAGGTACTTGGGCGGGCACTGTTTCATGTGCTGAGGGCTGTTCAAGCCTTTCTTGTAGTTAGCTAGGCTGCCTTTTTAAAGGCAGCCTATATACATTGCCTCAGCCCTGTAGAGAGGTAAAACAGGGTGTGAGTATCACCATAGCAACCTGGTGATGTCACCACCAGGCGCTCTGGTTAAGTCACGGCTCTAGCGAGCAGGGACAAGTGCAGAGCAGAGGTGATGTGGGCAGAGACCAGCGGTATCTGTTGGTGCCAGTTGTGGAAGGTGAGGAAGGGAGCCAGAATACTGAAGTGTTGCACTAAGGTAGTTTGTTAAACATTTGTCAAGGTATAATAACCCCTCTGATTATTGTACTCTCTAGACATAACTTGCAGGGCAAAATGGATTCTAATGTGGTGACACTAGCAAGTGGTGAAATTGGTATTAAATGCCACACATGTCACAAATTTAGTTTAGAAGAATCTCTAACATTTGATCAGTATTTTTGTACTCAGTGCAAAGAATTAAAGGAGTTAAAAACCAGACTAGCTGGCCTGGAATTAGAACTAAAATGTGTAAAAAGTCTACCATGTACCAAGACTAAAAGTTTGCAAAACAAGGATGGGAACACTAGCCCAGTAACCCACTCTGAAGTAGTGGGAAACAGACAACATGATTCAGAGGAAGATGACCACAGTGCACAAACCTGTCAGAACAATAAGAGCAAAAAAGGTAAAAGGGCCATGGAATTCTCTGTCCCAACTAAAAATTATTATGCCTCTTTAAGCTCATTAACAGACAGAATTGATAGCCATATCAATGATATGATGTAGATGGTAACTGATATAGAATCAAGTACACAATCAGAAACTCATATACAGATAGAACATGATGTTACAGAGACAAATACACAATCAGAAACTCATATACAGATAGAACATGATGTTACAGAGACAAATACACAATCAGAAACTCATATACAGATAGAACATGATGTTACAGAGACAAATACACAATCAGAAACTCATAAATAGATAGAACATGATGTTACAGAGACAAATACACAATCAGAAACTCATATACAGATAGAACATGATGTTTCAGAGAGCCAAGAGGCGGCTCAGGAAGGTGCTAGTAAGGTTAATTCGGGAGTGCCCAAACATGGCAAACTCAAAAGAAAAGTTTATATTCTTGGAGACTCCATAATATGTTACACTGATCATTACACTACAAAACTGGATAAAGAACAAATAATTAGTAGTTGCTTCCCAGATGCTGGGGTTAGAGACATCTTGACCTATTAGATTTATTTCCCAGTGTTCCACAAAATTTCTTGTTCTTAATTCACATAGGAACCAATGTCATCAGACATCATTCAGAAGGGAATATAATTAATGCCTTAACAGAAATTTATGTATTAGTTAAGAAGGCAAGTTGAACTCTTTTCTGAAATTTTACCCACTATGACCTCGGTTACTCATCTTGGTTGTGGGCAAGCTGATGGAGAGTCTCATAAAGGAGAGGCTGGTGAGGTACCTAGAGCAGGAGGGTCTGATTGATGATAACCATCATGGGTTCACAGGTGGCGGATCTTGCCAGACCAACCTGATCAAATTCTTTGGGGGGGGTTATGGAGGTATAAGATCGGGGGGGGGTGGATGTGACCTATCTGGATTTCCGGAAGGTGTTTGACTCCATCCCACGTTGAAGATTGGCAAGCAAATTGAGCAGTCTGGTGGTGGGTGCTAGGCTCGCAAAGTGGGTGGAAAATTAGCTGGATGGGAAGACCCAGAGAGTGGTGGTCAATGGGAAGCACTCTGGGAACTAAGGGTGATGAGTGGGGTGCCACAGGGGTTGGTGTTGGGGCCCATACTATTTAATGTGTGGGGGGACTTAGTGGAGGGGTGAATGGAAAGGCATGTTTATTTGCAAATGACACAAAGCTATATAACAGGGTGGACTCTCTGGGGGGTTGGGGAGGATGAAGCAGGATCTAGCCAGGCTGGAGGAGTAGGTAGAAAAGTGGCAACTGCAGTTTAATGCAGAGAAGTGCAAAATAATTCATATAGATCAAAATAACTCAAAAGCCACTTAGTACCTGGGGGAAGAGGGTATCACTGCAAGCCATACAGCAGGAAAAGGACCTAGGGATATGGATCTTGGACACATTAAAGGCTAGGAGGCAGTGTGAACAGGCAGCTGGGAAAGCAATGAGGGTGCTGGCATGCATCAGGAGGGGCTTCACTACTAGGAGAAGGGAGGTGATCATGCCATTAAATAAAACACTGGTCTAGCTGCAGCTGGAGTATGGAGTTCAATTCTGGAGGCTCCACCTGCAAGGGGACAAGGATAGGCTGGAGAGACTACAGAGAAGGGTGACCAAGATGATACAGGAGATGCAGGGAGGAACATATGGGGAAAGGCTGGAAGAACTCGGTCTTTATACACTGGAAATGAGATAGGAGAGGGGGGACATGGTGGAAACCTTTAAATATATGAAGGGGATACACAAGGTTAGAGGGGATAGCATCTTCAGGCTGCTGAAAACAAAACCACCAGAGGGCATGCTTATAAGCTGGAGGGGGGCAGATTTAAGGGGAATGTGAGGGGGAGTTATTTCTCAGAGAGGGTTGTACAACCATGGAACAGGTTGCCAGAGTGGGTGATGGAGGTTGACACAGTGGAGAAATTCAAAAGAGTATGGGACAACTATAAGGGGCTGGAGAGAGGAGGGGAGAGAGGGCAGAGGGGTGGGAAGTAAGAAGGAGGTGGGGGGCTATCTTGGGCAGACAAGATGTGCCGAATGGTCTTTTTCTGCTGGCACAGTTCTATGATTCTATGATTTTATGAGAGTAAATACAGTAACTGAAAGGAAACCAATTAAACTAATCAATTGGTTAAGGCATTGTTGTCTTGTTAAAAAGTTAACTTGTATTAGAACATGGGAAAAGTTTGTTGGTAAAAAAGAGTATTACAGCAGAGATAGATTACATCTTAGCAGAATTGGCAGCAGTTTATTAGGTAACCTTTTTTTGATAGTATATTGAGGGTTTAAAACTAGATAATGGGGGGAAAGGACAACTTTGGGTACACTTAGCGACAGGAATGCTCATTTTCTAAACACTGAAGCAACTTTACCAGATACTACTAAGAGTCATCCTAGACCAAATGGAAAACTAAGAATGTTATTAGTTAATTGAAGAAGCCTTAGAAATAAATTAGCTAATCTTCATAGTGAAATTAACACCAGGAATATTGATATTTGTTTAGTCACTGAAACTTAGTACAAAGATGACGACTGGGGTAAGAACATCCCTGGATATATGTTATATGAAAAAAAACAGAACAATAAAACTTGGTGGGGGAATAGCAATGTATATTAAAAAAAAACATCTTTGCACATAAAGTCTCATTCAGCTGTAGTAACATAGAGGATGTAGAACTATTATGCATGAATCTGCAATTACTTAATGAAACTATAACTGTAGGAGTCGGAAATAGCTCTCCTAATCTCAGTCATGAAGAAAATGTTAATTTTTCAACTGTCCTAGAGCAGTTTGATATGGATGGGGAATATCTTCTACTCTGCGACTTTAATTTTCCAATATAAATTGGAGTCCTCTGAAAGGTACCACCACCATTGAAAATAGATTTATTGATATCACCATTCAAAAGAACCTGGAACAATTAGTAACTGGAGCCACAAGGGTTAACAATACCTTGGATCTGGTATTAGCATCTTCTCCAGAGAATACAAGTGACCTAGAGGTAATTGAACCTCTATCAAATAGTGATCACAATATGATCACCTTTAACATCCCCAGCCCTCAGAGTGTCCACCCTGTTATATAGCTTTGTGTCGTTTGCAAATAAACACGCCTTTCCATTCACCCCCTCCACTAAGTCCTCCACATACACATTAAATAGTATGGGCCCCAACACCAACCCCTGTAGCACCCCACTCATCACCCTTAGTTCCTGGAGTACTTCCCATTGACCACCACTCTCTGGGTCCTTTAGTTGGAGGTACAGTAATACAGAACTCAAATGTTATAATAGGGCTAATTATGTATCTATGAAAAGATACCTAAAAGAATGGGATTGGGAAAATGAACTCAGGGAAGCCAAAACAAATGAAATCTGGCATGCTATAGGACAACACATTGATCACAGTATCAATTTATGCATTCCAGTTGTAAACAAATATAAAAAAACATGGCAGAAGCCCCATTTGATTTGGATATACTATCAAAAGGAGTATCAAAAAACCAAAAACCTCTACAGAAGGTTTACAAAAAATAAAACTAACAAAAACTGGCTGCATTATAAAAAACAAACCGATATATGTAAGAAATTGATCTCCAAAGCTAAACGCCATATGGAATTAAAGCTGGCTTCAAACATTAAGGATAACAAAAAAAAATGTTTTAACTATGTTGGTTCACTAAGGGGTAACCAACATAAGTTTGGACCTTTACACTCCAGTAACAGGATAATCATAGATACTTGTGAAACTGCCATTGAGTTCAATAACTATTTTCTCAGCACCTTTCAAAAAAAAGAGCAAAAGGGTATATCAATAGATAACATCGACTCTATTCCTCCAACTGCTGACCCAATTTTCATAATCAGGAATATGGTGCGGGATAAAAGTAATAAGTTCAAATCAAAAACATCAGCCGGTCCTGACGGTACGCATCCCAGAATGTTGATTGAGCTAAGAGAAGCTTGCTGGGCCTCTGGCCTTACTCTTTACAGCATCTAATTATGAGAGGAATGTTCCAGAAGAATGGAAAACAGCAACCATCACACCAATACATAAAAATGGGGATAGAAAGAATGTTAAAAATTATCATCCAATTAGCTTGACTTCACAAATCTGTTAGATGACAGAGGGTATCCTTCAAGACTTGATAAATGATCACATACTTGAACAGGGTTTAGTCAATATAAGCCAGCATGGCTTTACTAGGGGATGATCATGTCTTACAGTGCAGTTGCAGTTCTATGAAAATGTTGGTCAGGTACTAGATAAAGGATTTTCTGTAGATATTATATATTTAGATTCCTCAAAAGCATTTGACTAGGTGTGTCATTACACTTTGATTGGATTGAGGAAAGAAATCCATCTTAATTACAATATTATTAAATGGATAGAGGCATGGTTGAGTGATAGGAAACAGAGCGTGAGTGTCCTGGGCCATTATTCAGATTGGGGAGGGGTGACTAGTGGGATCCCACAGGGATCTGTTCTGGGGCCCACACTTTTTAACATACTCATATCTGCCATGAAGACATCAAACTGCTCATGGTTAGACAAGTACACAGATGATAGTATTGGGTGCTAGAGTGAATAATGAAGTCTCAGCACAGCAGTTGCAAAGAGACATAACACTGCTCACACATTGGGTTGAAGAGCATAAATTAAGATTTAATAAGTCTAAGTGTAAGGTAATGTACCTTGGGAAAAATAACTCTAAAAATACATATACCTTAAAAAATACTGTACTGGTGGAGACAACACATGAAACTGACTTAGGAAAATGTATCACAAATGATTTTTATGTTGATTGCGTGCATGCGCAAGAAACATGTTGCGGCAGCTTTCTACACAAGCAGGTTGTGAAGGCAAGGCACTGTTGTGCCCAATGCCCCCACAGCCTGCAAAGGCTTGTCCCCCATCCCCCAATGCTGTGGCATGCTGCTGCTGATGTAGTTCAGCTAGCGTGCCACAACCTTCTAAAAAATCAGCCACTGCAATCAGGGGCTGCCTCATTATTGCAGCATCAGCCATCCGCTGCAATGAGGGAGCGACCCGTCATTGCAGGGCGGGATGTAGGATCCCTGATATTGTTTGTGAACATGGCGGCGACTTGCCGCCATATTCACAAACAATATTTACCCCCCCCACCATGTTTATTTGCCAACGGGGGAGCCCACTCCCCGTCAGCGCAATGTAACCCCACCTCGGTTTTATTGTCTGCCTATGGGGTGCCCAATCCCCGTCAGCAGAAAGGAATCCCCCCTTTTGTTGTTCCATGGCGATGGGTTGACCAATCCCCGCCAGCAGAAAGGATTCCCTGCCCTTTGTTGTTTGCTGACAGGGTGCCAATCCCCATCAGCTACAGCTGCCCCCCAAAGCAAGACTCTGGTGGCATGCTGGGAGCCCACCCAGTGTGCCACATGCCCCTGTAAAGTTAAAACGGTCCTGTGACTTTTTTACCGAAAAAAGGAAACGGTCCTCGTAGTCTCCCTTTCCCTCCCACAACCCTCACTCACCCACTGCGATCCTGCCTACCCCCACTCCCCATACTTACCTCCGAACTCGCAGCAATGATCTTGTGGACCTGGAACATGTCTGCACTCTTCAAAGCCGACTGCAAACTAAGGAAATGCCGGTAAGTTGTATAATGTAATAAATAGGTTTTTTTTTTCAACTTTAGTGCATATCTTGGGCATTTTGGGGAATTTTTTCACCAAATTTTCAACATGGAGTTTTTGGGACCCCTCCTCATGAATTCTTGAACTGTCATGGCATTAATCGGCCCCAAGAGGTGGTTTCACGGTCACTGTCAGTGTTCATGAGGTGGGCTCTCAAAAAGCCTGTGGTGCAAATTTGGCGGAAAAAATCCAAAAAATTACTGCTTTACAAGTGTGCATTGTGCAGTTGCTACACACGCTCATGACTTCGCAAATTTGAAATATTTTCATGCCAGATTTTCAACACTGGCATTTTGTCACACCTCCTTGTGAGCAGTACAGCTGTCATTGTTCTCATCCTGGCCAAAATGTGTTTTTGCATTTCCGGCGCAGAATAGAGCGGTGGCTGTGGGAAATCACTGTTCGGGACAGATTAAGAAAATGACAGTGATACTGTTCATGAGCAGAGGTCCTAAAATGCCTATGTTGAAAATTTGGTGATGATAGCCCATCAATTGACTGTGTTACAAGTGTGCATTGTGCACTTTTCATACACCCTTGTAACTTCGCAGATTTGTAATAGTGTCACACCAGATTTTCAACAGTGGCATTTTTTCACACCTCCTTATAAGCAGTACAGCTGTCATTTTTCACATCCTGACCAAAATGTGTTTTCACAGTTCCGGTGCAGAATAACGTGGTCACTGTGGGAAATCAGTGATCAGGACAGATTAAGAAAATGACAGTGGCACTATTCATGAACAGAGGTCCTAAAATCCCTACATTGAAAATTTGGTGACGAAACTCCATAACATGACTGTGTTACAATCATGCATTGAACTGTTTCCACATACCCTTGTAACTTTGCAAATTTGTAATAGTCACGCCACATTTTCAACGGTGGCATTTTTTCACAACTCCTTATGAACACTACAGCTGTCATTTTTCACATTCTGGCTAAAATATGTTTTTGCACTCCTGCCAGAGAACAGCAAGGTCACTCTGGGAAATCAATGTTTGGGACAGATTAAGATCGACTGAGTGAGAGGGGGGAGTGACCGAGCTCAACTCAGCTCTGTTGAGACTGCTGCGGATTTGTTTGTGGGCAGACAAAGGCCTCAACACAAGAGCCCAGTACAAAAGGGCAGCCTGCAGCACTGGGAGAAGCAGAATGAGAGAGCGAATGAGGGAGAGGGAGTGAGCAAACTCACCAAAGCACTGCTAGGACTGCTCATGGATTTCCTGTGGGCAGAAAGAGGCGTCAATGCAGGCAGAGGCCCAGCACAGTGCGGCCAGCTCATGGGCAGTGGGAGAAATAGCATGAGTGAATGAGACAGGGGACTTAGTGATCTCAATGGAGCTCTATCAGGACTGCTGCAGATTTCTTTGTGGGCAGAAAATGTGGCAACACAGGCAGGAGCCCAGTACAAAAGGCCAGCTTGCAGCGCCAGCAGAAATGGAATGCATGAGTGAGAGAGGGGGGAGTGAGTAAGTGAGCTCAATGGGGCTGTGTTGGGACTGCTTCAGATTTCTTTCTGGCCAGAAAAAGCTGCCAATGCCGGCAGAAGCCCAGTACAAAAGAGCAGCCTGCAGCGCTAGGAGACACAGAAAGAGTGACTGAGGGAGGGGGAGTCAGTGAGCTCAACGGAGCTCTGTTGGGACTGCTGCAGATTTGTTTGTGGGCAGAAAAAGGCAGCAATGCACACAGAGGCCCAGTACAAAAGAGCAGCCTGCAATTGGCTGGAAAACCAGAAGAAGCAAGTGAGTGAGCTCAACGGAGCTGTATTGTAACTGCTGCAAATTCCTTTGTGGGCATAAGAAGGCAGCAACACAGGCAGGAGCCCAGTAGAAAAGGGCAGCCTGCAGCTCTGGTGAAATGGAATGAGTGAGTGAGAGAAGGGGAGTGAACGAGCTCAACAGAGCTTTGTCGGAACTGCTGCAGATTTCTTTGTGGGCAGAAAAAGGCACCAACAGAGGCAGGAGCCCAGTACAAAAGGACAGCCTGTAGCACCAGGAGAATCACAATGAGTGAGGGAGACAGGGGGAGTGAGCGACCTCAACGGAGCTCTGTTGGGACAGTTGTGGATTTCTTTGTGGGCAGAAAAAGCCACCAACACAGGCAGGAGCCCAGTACAAAAGGCAGCCTGCAGCGCCAGGAGAAACAGAATGAGTGAGTGAAGGAGGGGGAGTGAGCCACCTCAATGGAGTTCTGTTGGGACAGCTGCGGATTTCTTCCTCGGCAGAACAAGGTGCCAATGCAGGCAGCAGCCCAGTGCAAAAGAGCAGCCTGCAGCACTGGGACAAACAGACTGAGCCAGTGACAGAGGGCCACTGAGCGAGCTCAACAGACCAACGCAATCGACATTCGGCATTGACAAAAGCTTGTTGTTTTATGACACACACTAGGAAATAAGTCAAAAAGTGTAACAGAATATGCAGTTGCATACTTAAGAATATTAAATGTAGAAGCTCTAAAGTGATGGATCCCCTATATACTGCTTTGGTCAGACCTCACTTGGAGTATTGCTTTGCTTTCTGTGCACCCCAAAGCATATCGGGGAAAAAATTGATAGAAGGTGTCCAGAGGAAGGTTATTAAGAAAATTTCTTCAGTGAAAGATAAATCTTATGAGCACAGACTGAGTGATTTGGGCCTGTACTCTATGCACTGCAGACGTCCCAGAGAGGATTTGTGTCAAGTTTATAGCATTTTCAATGAGTCATCATTTATGGAAAGCATATGCTCAGCCAAAGAAACTTGCACAAGACCAACAAGAACACATCCACTGCAACTGAGGGGAGAACTGGTAAAGACAACCAAAAGTGCACAAGGTTTATCAATAGGGTGGTGTCAGTATGGAACTCCCTTCCTGAGTATTTGGTCTCCTGTCAATCAATGGATAGTTTAAAAAAAGCTTTAGACAGGTATATGGGTCCAAACACATATAGGTATTTTCACTAATTTAATAGTGAGTCACAATAGGTCTACATAGACCTCATGACTTGTAACACACCTATGAACCTATATTAATTAACAAGCAGCTGGAGAAAGTCCAACCCTGGGTGATATCATCAATGAGTGCTGCATGTGGAGGAAGCTCCCAAGAATGTGCCAACATCCACAAAGCTGGTATAATTCACTGCCACTAAGCCTTCCAGGAGAGCAATTGAGGTCCTGAAGGTGGCACCAGTTCCCAAAAAGAGGAAAAAGTCCACAGCCAAAATATGGAGCCCAGGAGAAAACACGGGGCACAATCCAGTTTAGTATCCACTTAACAAAGTCCTATTCCTAAGTCCAAGGCAACCAGCAAAAAACAGTTAATGAAAAGTACCAAAGTCTAGTTAAGTGCTCTTATTCAAAGACTATTGTAACAGAGCATTAAAGTCCACCAAGAAATTAACTAGTGGGAATTAATTGATTATTATTGTGCTGTGTTGTATTTGTTTGATTGTTGTACAGCACCCAGAGCCTCTGGGATGGACGTCTTTTTAAATAAAATGTGGCTTGCCTTTGCCTTGCCTTGCCAATTAGAATAAAAAAGATATGGAAAATACTTGGGTGGCTCCATCCAGACAGGTTTGCTCTGCTGTGCAGAATTCCATTGTGCCAGTAGCTGTATGGACAAATAGTCAAGCAGGGTATCTCAATTAAAACTAACCCCTGCCTTATACAGCACCTGTTTAAAGTCCTTGTATGCAAGCTGGTGTTCTCAGACCAGAGGGGCAGTGTCACTGAAGATCTGAAATGCCATCTGTTCCAAAGGAGAGACCATTTAGCATGAGCTTTCAGCTGAATAAGCATGTTATCCTGGTAATTTAAGCAGTGGAGAATAATGGCCCAGGGTTTGCCATTTGGGGGTGGCTGAGGCCGTAGTGAATGATGAACCCATTGAATAGGCAAGGAAGGGCCATGAGGGGGTGGTCCTGCAATGTCTTGCAATAAACCTTGAATAAGCGCAGCATTTCAGAACCCAGCACTTGCTGAGGAATGCCCACCAAGACTAGATTATTGGTGTGAGGTTTCAAATCATCTGTCTTGGCTTCCAATCTAGAGATCCGCTTTCTAAGCTTCTGCAGCTTTTTTCCCTCATGGGCTTGTGAATCTTCCAGGGAGCTCATATGAACCTCAGCATCCCCCAGACATTGAAGAAATGCTTCCAGTGTGGGCTTAAAAAGCTGAAAGTCCTTGACCACCTCTACCACATCTGCCAGCAGGAGGTCTAGTTTGTCTGGTGCCGGGGCGGCCTTGGGAGAATCCCATGTGGGACTTTTTCATGGAGGCTGCAGCCTGGTTCGTTGCACAGTAGCTTCAATAGGCCCTGCAAGTTCGGGAGTAACCTCCGGTTCTACAGGTACAGGCTGATAATTGGTGCATGTCATAATGATGAGAAAATGCCAGAATCAAGGAAGAGTTAAGGTAGGGCTGTTAACTGTTAAAAAAGTGAAAGTTTTAATGCTGGGAACATGGAGCCATAGAGGATGCATCCAATCAGCCCGAGAACAGCATGTGACTCCTCACATTTTGAATTTTTAATTACATTTCTTACTACACATCCCCTGTGTGAATTTAAATAGATCAGCTTCACAATGTTCCATGCTGTCCAAGTTGGAAAGAGGGGATCATAAATTGGGCTGAAGAGACAGCCAGCAGATCACATCCACTTATTGGTGTGCTGGCCCAACCCAGCATTCGGACATTTTGTGATGTCTAACCAGAGAGAGTGTGGTGGTGTGCTCAATTGAAGTCTATGGGGCTATTTTGGCATGTTAGTTTATATGTATGTTTCCTAGGTTCCTTTTTGCTGCAGAATTGATTATGTATTATCTTGTCTCATATGCTGCGTGCTCTCCTAAATGTGACACAGGGGGTTGTTCCCACTGCCCCTGCCACTGTAGTGTCCCCTAGAACTATGGGCCAATTTTTCCAAATTATGTTACCAATAGATCCAGCCACACTGTGGAATTCTGTGGAAAAAGTGACAGGACCCCAGTCCCTTGATCTCAGTGTGTTCTTTTTATTTTCTACTAAGTCCCTTTGGTTTTTGCCACATTGGCAAATTCTGCTCTTTCATATCTTAAGACACCCAGCATACAAGGTAAGATAATACATAGCCAATTCCTCAGCAAAGAGGAACCTAGACAACATACATGGCTCCCCATTAGACCATCTGGTAACTATGAATGCTCCAGATGCAATATTTACCAGTATGTCAATGCAGACAGGGACCTAGGAGCATTCAAGGACAACACAGGTATAGAAAATTAGATACCTAATCACCTGCAATTCTATCTTTTTTAGTGTATCTTGTATGGTGCACGTGCAGGTTAGGATATGTAGGGAGAACAATGAGATCATTAAAAGAACACATTCAAGAACATATCCTCTACATTATTAATGGAAGATTGGACAAATCTGTGGGTAGGCACTATGTAGAGAAACATAACTGTAATCCAAACGGTTTTAAATATATGCGGATTGTGAAAGTAAATTTGTGCTCCCAGGTCGCTCCTGTAAAAAAGCTTTCAGCTTAGTGTGCTATACCTGGTTAAACAACTAAAATAAATAAAAAAAAAAAATGAGGGAACAGAGATGGTGATTGGCTAAATCTGTTTCTAAAGCAAGAAAGCTACTGGATTTATAGAATGAATATAATGAATCCAAATTGACTACATGAAATGTGGGATCTAAAACCTTATTCAAAAAAATGATTTTATAAACCAATAATTGCTCATGAAATCGAGCCTAATGTTAAATAAGAATCCTTAGACCAACACTCCCAATAGACCAGACCTTTTATATGCACCATCAGCAGATGTCTCACTCCATTCTTTCTCCCCATAAGCACATAAAAAAGTTTCCAACCCCCCCAGCATTGCTGTCACATAAACCAGTTCTTCTCTCTAGCAAAAATTAATGTTGCAATCCTGATATCTGTATCATCCATATGTGACCCCTTCATCCATTTTTTGCTTCACCCTCCACCCCTTTTTTCATCTTTAGCACAATTGACTTAGACAGAGGGGAATATACCCATAGAAGTTTGCTCTAGCAAATACCTATCTCAGAGTGTATAGGTGTTTCTACAATTGTTTGAAATGTCTTATGTCAAATTGTAGTTTCATCTCAAATTGCATATTCATTTTATAAAATAAAACACACACATGAATTTATGCCTTAGTAACATAAATGCTTTGTTTTTCTTTTTGATCGCTCTCCAGGACCAAGTGGCTTCTCTATGTTTATAAAGTGGTAGAAAACCATGAATTCCTGTGCTGTCATGATGTGTTGGTGGATCCCCAGGATTTGCTCTAGAAAAGTAATGGGTGATCACAAGACACAGATAAATTTTGGAATCACTGCATCTGCATAAAATGTTTGTTTTGACATGACTACTTAATTTTATATTCTTTTGTTCATTTATTAATTATGTAAAAGTTTAATTATGAGTTGCCTGAAAACTGATAGGTATTACAGGTTCAATCAAGATGTAATAAAATTTCACTGTCTCACTAGTTTTGACCTTTTGTAACTGTCAGCAAGTTTGTGATGTAATAAGTGATGTCATCAGTGGGGCTATAAAATTGTGGAACTATCTCCATTAACCCCCGCCCGCCCCGATGAAGCCTTGTTTTATAGATGAAGCACCGGGTAAGGTGTTCATGTTGTGACTGCCAGAGGCCCAATTTAAAATCGCAAAATAAATCTTTATTTTTTCTGCAAAGCAGTCTGGCCTCCGTTTTCTCAGTTGGAGTGCACACACTGTGGCTCTTGTACTAGTCCACAGTCTCTTTTCAGTCTCTTTGCACAGTGGGCATCATCTCCAGGGGAGGAAACAGGTTAACTCGAGGCAACAAACTGGAATAGTCCACAGACCCCCAGCAGTCACTTCACTGATGTAATAAGTAGTAGCTGGGATTCGGTTTGGTGGTCTCCTGGTCAAACAAGTCAATGCCCTTCACATAGTGCTTGGTGCATCTCCCATTCAGATCCTGCACCAGCACGAAAGTCTTAAAGAGGGTCAGGCCCTCGTAGGCATGGCGAGCACAGATTGCCTTGGCAATTCACTGAATCTCTTGCATGACCATGGAGGAGCTTTCTGGACCCAACTTGGCTTTTTGTAGAGTTTGTCCAAGGTGCCCCAGTATACCCAATCTGTGCAGTTCTCTTCTGTGATGTCCTAAAGTCTTTAAGGCTGATAGAGGTATACATATTGTGGGTAATCCTGCTGGATCTTGTGCCTTATGATTCTTGCAGCCTGACTCCATTGAGGCAGACTGCGTTTTGATAGCCTTGTGGCCTGACCATCCTGGAGCCATACACTCTCTCTGTAGCATCACACATTGGAGTCGCCATTGTAAACACTCTTGTACATCTTCCACTTTTTGTGGCTCTTAGCTGATAGGGTAAGGCACTCTTTCCAGGGGGTCAGATATACAGATTCATAATCAGATGGGATATATCTCTCGAGGTCATCATCACTGAGCTCTGCCACTCCTTCCACAATTGAGGCAGCTGCTCCTGTTTCTCTCATTTTACTTCCTGGCTGTCCTTACAAGGGATGACTAATCACTGTATCCCTGGACAACTTTGGTGACTCTGGAACAGTGGTGTTCACTGACTTAGTGGACACTCACACATCTGTTTTCTCTTGCTCTCCAGTAGTTAACATCTTTGTTTGCACTCCAAAACCCCATCCTCAGGCTATGGGTATGTCAAGCTGGGCGGCCCCCGGGGAGCGGAAGATTCCTGGGAGCTAGCCTTCAGAGTGGGGCTAACCTTCTCAGTTTTTGATACTGAAGCCACACTCAACTGGCCAGGCCCCTCAAATTGGCACAGGGCACACTTGGTGGCTGTAGATTTTTTGATGATGTCCCATATCTACCTAAACATTTTATTTATTTATTTATTGAAATGTTTCACAGGATGGCACACTGAACAACAAGTTGCTCATCTCACAGTGCGACCTGGGGGGAGGGGTTACATAGGGTTGTGAAGGATGATCATTTACAATAGTATGTGGGTGGTACAAACAATACAACAGATTGTGCAACAGTTGAAAGACACAGTATTGTACAATAAACAGTAGTGGAACATTGGATAAATTACAATACATGTCCAAAATCATACAAAAGAACATATAAATGTACAAAACAGTAATAATGCGATAGAACCATTTATAGTGCATGAGTGTACCAGGAGCAGGCTCACGGTAGTATGCAAGTGCTGTTGGAGTAAAAAGGATGGGGTTAGGTTGTGCACACTGGTGACCCAGAAGGGCAGGTGGAGAAGAGAGGGGGAGAGGCAAGAAACTGAATATCAGGAGAAGAGGTAGCCATTTTCTGACATAGCAGAGGGGACCATCACTTCTGAAGTCTCCAGGGTTTTCACAATGGCTGACATTGTTTTTGTTTTCCTACTCCGATTTTCTCACACAACACCAACAATTTCTCCAAAATTACTGCTGCTGTTCCAACAGCTTCTCATGTTCTCCTCTCTCTGGCACCAGCCTTGCCCAGAGATGCTTACACTCCACTCCCACAAGTCTCTTTTATCCAATCAACAGGCTGGCACAGGGCATTAGCGTATCTCTCACATGTTCCTAGTTGTTGCACCACAGTTCCAGATCCACCGGTGCCATGAGCTCTGCTTCCAAAGGCGCACAATTTCTTGCTACTGCGCCACATTTTTCTGTTCCAATCCAGGCCAGAAATGGAGTCTATAGTGTCCATTTGTGCCCAAAACCCATTTTAGTCCACTCCAAATGTCTCTGCCCCAAAATACCATCCTGGATGGCCCCCACTTTGTAAGCTCCCCTCCTCAGTGTCTAGGGCTATGCCAAGTGGCAATTGGGGGGAGGGGGATACTCACAGCAGAAACCACAGTTATTCCATACTGGGATGGCTGGTTTTATTTATTTTTGTGTGATGCTCTTTTTCCCCCTGCCAGCCCAGACATCCACTCCTTCGGGCAGCCATGCCCCTTACTGTCACTTCACTCTATCCTGATCGCCCTCTGATGCCCCTCATCACACTTCCCCCAACCAACCCAATGTATCCCTTCATCGGGGGGCCCCCTCCCGTGATTATGACTGGGAGGGGAGACTGTCGCATGCCCGAAGTTGCACACACTTTACTGTCCTCTCCAGGGGTGGTGAGGGTGAGCTTGGGGCTATCCTGGGCTTTGCGGTGACAGAGAGGTAAGCCACCATCTTCCAGGCTGCATAGACAGCCATCTTTTTTCATTTTCTCAACCCTCCCACCTCCCAAGTTGAGCCTATCACGGAAGCCCTGGGGTGGAGATGTACTGTGGTGCATCGAGGTAGCACACCACCTAGTACATCTTCAATCCACCACCAGATGCTAAGGGTCAGCCCACCCCTCCTGGGAGGGAAGCATCCAATGGACACTCTTCACTCCCTCCCTGTCAGTCTCCACTCCTGGTAATGGCTGGTTTTAAATGGAGTTCCTTGGTGCAGGAGTGCAGGCTTCTTCTGGTGCTGGGCTGCAATAAACTTTGATTAGTAGCCAAAAACAGTTCAATAAAATGATGAATGTCTACACAGAAGTAAAATAACAGAGGTTTCCATGTAATTGATAACAAAGCACTCCATGGAGGTAACACACTTTAATGTTTGATTTGCAGTTCTGACTGCAGGGGTCATGAAGGGAAGGGGAAATTGTTGCATGCCCAAAGGCACGCACACTTTACTGTCCTCTCCAGGGGTGGTGAGAGTGAGCTTGGGGCTATCCTGGGCTTTGCGGCGACAGAGAGGTAAGCTCCCATCTTCCGGGCAGCATAGATGGCCATTTTATTCCATTTTCTCAGCCCTCCCACCTCCCAAGTTGAGCCTATCATGGAAGCCCTGGCGTGGAGATGTACTGTGGTGCATCGAGGTAGCACGCCACCTAGTACATCTTCAATCCACCACCAGATGCTAAGGGTCTACCCACCCCTCCTGGGAGGGAAGCATCCAATGGATGCTCTTCACTCCCTCCCTGTCGGTCTCCACTCCTGGTAATGGCTGGTTTTAAATGGAGTTCCTTGGTGCAGGAGTGCAGGCTTCTTCTGGTGCTGGGCTGCAATAAACTATGATTAGTAGTCGAACACAGTTTAATAAAATGATGAGCATCCACACAGAAGTAAAATAATAGAGGGTTCCATGTAACTGATAGCAAAGCACTCCATGGAGGTAACACACTTACATGTTTGATTTGCAGTCCTTACTGCAGGGGTCATGAAGGTTGCTAGTGTCCATTGTGGCCACTATGGCCCCACTAACTATGGGTGGCTTTTCTTGGGTTGATATAGCCACATAATGCAGGCAGCTTCAAATCAGGGCTGTTATGGCCTTTACAGGTTTAGGCAGCATAAAGAACTTAATTCTCTCTCTCTATCTCAGCTCCATTGCTCATTTCTATGCTGATCCAAACTTGAACTCCCAGTAGCAAGCTCATTAAAACAGGGCTACCACTCTTTCCCGCAAACTTCAATTCAAGAGATAGGCTTGGCAGGTGACTCCCCACCATGACATCAGGGCAAATGTACCCACTGCAGCTGCCACAACCAGGTTGGCATCCAGACTTCAGGGCTGACTCTCCCTGTCTCTCTCTCTAAATGCTTCTTCATGCTTAACTTTGGGATCTGGCAAGTGGCTTCACCTGCCACTCACAGCAAACATCCCCACTGAGGCTGCCACAATCGGGTTGACATTTAGACACTGAAGCTATGGATACCCACCCCAGTTTCCTTGGTACCATCTCTCTTTCTGGCTCCTACAAGTCATCCCTGCAGGCATATAGGCACAGCTGTAGCCCACTGGGCCATAGGCAAGTTTCCACTGGTCTCTTTCTTCTTGCTCAAGGAAAGGCAACACACAGGCTGCACCATACTTTTAGGGCTCCCACATCTCTACTCCCCACACCTCCTTCCTTCCAGCCATGGATCTACTACATCGCCAAAGGGCATTTTGGAGGACCCATGCTGCAGACCACTAAACAGCCGCTGCAACGTCACTCGCCAAACTCAAGGTCACCAGTCCCATGGGAAAAAAACTCAGGACATCCAGAGAGTAGGCAACTGGCTCTGCTCTCTCGATGTTCTCTCCCAAACACCTTTTCACTACTGGGTTCTCTCCTTTCTCATGCCAAAAAACCCCAACTTATACCCCCATGCACCAATAGTGACCGCTGACCTGCAGAGCTGCCACCAGTGTGGCAGAGGGAAATTAACCATTTAATTACAGAACAAAAAGGACCTAAAGTGTACAAAATATGTACACAACCCCATGGGGGTGTGGCTACAGTTCTATTTCCAATAGGGAAACCGACCTTAAACAATCCAACTGGTGCCCAGGTTTGGTTTGCACAGACATGCTGAGGTGTCTGGTCAGGTTAGCGATTGGCTCAGGAAATCCAGGTCCTGCTAGTCCTGCTGGTAGCATGATTTCTCAGTCATCAATGACAAGCAGCAGCATTTGATGTGAGGCTAAAGCAGTGTCTACAGTGATGGAGAAGGCATCGAAGAAAGTCCTGCAGCTCCACATATGATCTATCACCACAACATGAAAGTCCTTGGGGGTCACACTCTCCCCTGGCTTTGGAGTGCCTATCCTCAACTATTAGCTGCAAAAAATCCAACAGTCCAAGCATAACATACTCAACAATATATACAGTAGGGTTAGTCTAGGTAACTGGTTTCTAGTCTAAGCATATTGTCAACAATGTTGACTAGACAAATAATTGCTAACACCATTAGTCATTGATTTCCCCAACACATAGCAATGTACCTGTCATTCCAAGGCAGCTGTGAACACAATTCTGGGGAGAAACCTTGGGGTAATGTAGATCCCCTTGAGTACATACAGTGTGAGATCAGTGGAGGTACCCGGGGCATCATAAGTGAGCTTGTTTACTAGCTTCAAAGGCCTTGTAGAGTTCTGGACAGGAGCAACCACTTCCTCCTCCATATCCAAGGTCTCTCCCTCAGTTGACTTGGTCTCCACTGATTCTAGTCCATTCTTCAAATCCTTGAACTCTTCTCTGTCCTCCTCAATTTCATATGGCTCCCCTTCATTCTTTGAATTATGAGATTCTGCCTCATCTTTTCAATTGTGGGTAGAGTGTCCTCAGGCACAAATGGTTCAGCATTTGAACCCAAAGCATCCCAACTGGATGGGTATCTTTTCCAGGAGCATCAGATGGTAGCCTGCATAGTCCACAGTTAAACAGTACTGTATCAAACCAGTGTCCTCATCCATGGACTCACTGTCTGCTTTCTTTTGGCTGGGTTATGGCACCTCGACATACTGTTTCCTATGGGTAACAGCTTAGGTGGCCAGCTGTTTGGGCAGCTCAGCCTCAACAGCCTCAGGGAGATGTCCAGTTGCACCATCTGCAACAGGTAGTTCATGTGAATTATCTGACTTGTTTGGGTCCCCTTCTGTCTGGATTCTGTAGACCTACAGATTGTGAATACATTGCACAACGACATGGGTGTATTTCTCCTGTTGGTTAGCAAGTTTGTGCTCTCCAGATAAGACCAATTTTTTCACCAGCACCTGGTCCAAAGACAGAAGTTCATGGGCTTTAACTTTCTGGTCATACCTGGCCTTGCTGGCCAAATTTCTCCTCCTAGCCATTTCAGATGCCAGATGGCAAGCAGTGTCCAGCTGGTCTTTGAGCCAATGCACTTACTGTAGGTATGTCTCTAGAAAAGCTCATTCAGAGAGACCCCCAAACACAAGTCAATAAGCAACCTAGCCTCTCTGCTGAACATTACGTAGAGTGGTGAAAATCCAGTGGTGTCACTTTTGGTACAGTTGTAAGCATGTACTGTACAAGAGCACTGATTTGCTTTGCTCTTCTGATTCAAATTGCCCAGCATGTACAGAGTGCAATTCAAATCCTATGGCTACAGATCACCTTGAGGGTGATAAGGAAGTGTGTGTGACCTCCAAATAACCCACAAAATGTAACCAATTGAGTTTTGAAGTCACACCTTGATCCAAGTTACTTCCTTGAAACAACTGACTTTTAATGTTGTGCCCTTGATCCAAGTGGACATGTTTAGGAGGTCCTTTGTGAACCATAAACTTGTTTATCAGTATGCGGGCAACAATAACGGCTTATTGATCCTTTGTTGCATAGAGCTGCATGCACTTGAAAAATGGTCAGGTTATTTATTTGTTTTTTGTTGACAGGGAAAAGATACATAGATACATAGACAGTGTCGGCAGATAAGGGCCTATGGCCCACCCAGTCTGCCCATTTGAGCTTGTAAGTTCAGTTTATGTTTTCCTAGAAGTCTGTTGCCCCTTACCCCTGACCTCCAGAATTCCTTTATGTCTATCCCATGCATTCTTAAATCCTGTGATTGTTTCAGCCCCCACCACTTCCTCTGGCAGGGTGTTCCACTTGTCCACCACCCGTTCTGTGAAGAAATTCTTCCTCACGTTTCCTCTGAATCGTCCTCCCTCCAACTTCATCCCATGCCCTCTAGTCCTGGAACATCTTTTTCACTTAAAAATAGTGTATTCCTGCACCCTGTTCCTCCCTGTAAGATATTTGTATGAAGAGGGCTAGCAAATTCTACTTATTTTCAGCCTTGTTTCGTGGGGAGGGGGAGATGCAGATGCAAAATGACATATTGAATCAGGTTAAGCTGTTGGTGGTATTTTTTTTGTGAATGGGGGAAATTTGGGCAGGACATCAGGGAGATTCCCCTACTCTTTTTTAGAAATGGCATGGATCTTTAATGTTCACCAGAACAGGCAGACAGGAACGCTGTTCAATGTCTCATCAGAAAGATGGCACTTCAGGAGTGCAGCAGCCCTGTCATGCTGCACCACAGTGTCAGTATTGGAATTTATCCCAAATTCCCAGTGCGGGCCTAGAAACCATAACCTTCCACTCTTCCACTCTTCTGGCCTCAGAGGCAAATGTGCAACCTGCTAAGCCACTGACACCAATTAATTACCACAAGCCCTGAACAAATAATCTTATATGCTGATGATGCCGTAATTCTATCCTCTCACAAAGACCCGAAACCCTTACTCCACAGCCTTCAACTTGCTTTTACCAAAGTTGAAAAGTGGTTCCTTGATCACAAACTGGTTCTAAACCACAAAAAAACAAAATCCATGCTCTTCTCCAGCCCACAAAACAAGAAGAGGCAACTACCACTCACTATTAATGCATATCTGGGAAGTACTCTCGAACAAGTGACTACCTTTAAATATCTTGGAATCACCTTTGGTCAAAGCCTAACCTTTGCAACCCACATCGATAAGACAGCGAAAGTGGCAAATCAGCGTATTGGTATCTTGTTCCGGAACTGGCAGTTCCTCACCCAACCTGCATTAAGGATTGCTATTCAAAGCTCTGTCATCTCAATCATTGACTATGGCTTAATTATATATGGGTCTGCCTCAACCACCTCTCTTAAGCGCATTACAACCTCCCTCAACAAGGCCTGTCGACTGCTCACTGGTGCTCATAGATGCACTCACATGTGAGCTCTACACTGAAACTGGTTGGTTGCAACTATCAAACCACTTAAAGTACCTTACCTGCTTGATGGTGAAAAACAACCATGGGTCTACCCTCCATGTATCCAAGACCTGCACGCCTGAATCCCTGCATCCGCCCCACCAGAGGATCGAATCATCAACCTCCTCCAGGTTCCCTGATGCCGACTACTCAGGGTCAACGATCATTTGCTTACTGTGCACCCAGCTGGCTAAATGCCATCAATACTCTCATCTCCCTCCACCCCCTAGGAGTCTTCAAATCTCAGCTCCACTCACCTCGCTGCCCAGCTCCTGTGACTGCCTTGATTAAATTACTTCTTTCTTTTTTTTCTCTCTTCCTTACTACATTTCTTGACAAAGGCATATGTGAGGCTCTTTTCTCACTATTGTCTGCTTCCCTTACCTCCTCTTACTCTCTCGATAGTACATTTTCTCCTGAGTCTTTTCCCCATAATCTTTTTTGTTTTTGTATATGAAAAAGTATTTTGTTTCCCTTGTCTTATACTAAGTTTGTCAATTTTAAGGTTATGTGTCATACTGGCAATTTTGTCATAACTTAACTTATTTTGCCTTTCTTTGTAACTACACTTGTTTTGTACTCAATTGACATGGAACCTTTGTAAAAGAGCCTTTGGCTCAAAGGTATTAATTCCTAGAACAATAAACTAAACTAAACTAAACTAAACTAATGTTCTTGCAAACAGATTCCAAAGAGTGGAAATTTATGCAGATGAACTCCATGGGGGCACTTGTCTCAATGCTGACCAAAGGGGCAGCCCTCTATGTCAAGATTTTGCATTGCAAACAGCAATTGTATTGTTTGCAATAGTTCTCCACCTCGCTTCTCATTTGTGACCAATAGAACCAAGTGTGAGCAAGGCCTAATGTCAGTTCAGTTCCAGAATGTTCTGTTTCATCATGTACTGTCCATTAAAATCTGGTGGGCAACAGAAATTGTTTTTGTAAACTTTATTTAACTTTTGGCAGATAGAGCAAGGTACAATGCATTAAAATAAATATGCCATCAATGTACATTTACCCTTTATACATTTCATGCAGATCCAGGGGTACATGGCTTAACTGCATACCATTGATTTCCTCTGCATTTCATCTATGTCAGACAGTGTGATGTCAGCTTACAGTATCCTCCCTGAATTGAGCATCCTTCAGTGGTGATTAGTCTAGTCATTGTATAGTGGGATGGGAAATGCCACCTTCTGGTGAAACAGCATTTTGGTGGATTAATCCACATAAATACCATTATGTACATGAATTGAATTCAGTGCGGTTTTCCATATGGCCCCAAGCAGGAAAACCTTTTTATTTAGCCCCTTTATGGTGCCTACCAGTCTTGCTCATTTCTTGATTTGTCTGTTTGGGTATCCGGTGAACAAGACGACCGAAATTAGGCACCTAAAAAAATGGCTACTTGAGTACGGTGCCTGTGTTCACGGTTACCTAGCAGTGGGGTGACTGGATTCTGGGGTGGGCGAAATACCGTGATGGGAAGTAGCAGACATACACGCGGGGGCAGGGGTGGGATGGTATGTGGGAGGGGATGTGGAGGCAGCTGCCGAGCTGGTCTGCTACTGTGGTGGGGAGGGTGGTCGGCTGGGAGGTGTAGGGTGCAGGTTCAGGTTACGGCACTGGGTTTTTATTGCGGCAGGTGGCTTTACATTTATTTAAGTTTTTCACCCTCCCAACATGCACCCCCTGGAGTTGAAAATCCATAAGAAAAGCGGAGCAAAGCTCCCCACATTAAAAATAAGACCTGTAGGTCTCGGGTGCTGTTTTTGTCCAGGCTGCGAGTGTACATCATCTTCATTTTCGGTGATGTACACTTGCCATAACGGTCAATCGCTATTCCACAATCACCGTTATGACATGGAACCATCTGCAAGTAATGTTTCCCTTTCAGCAGTAGGGGTAGGTGGATGGCTAATCACATGGTCATGGCTTTCACCTGTCTGCGTTATCTAAGGTTACATGTCACCCATTTCTAAGGCCCGGGTGTCCGTATTTTCTTAAATTTGCCTCCCAACCCATTAGCTTTTAATTGGGCATGCTCCAACTTCATACACTCTAGTTGGTTTGCTACCTAGTGTGCTAGAGGGGGAGGGTCTACCTGGCCCTATTGCTGGGCCAAAGTTTTCCTGATGCTTAGCAATGTTATCTGCTAGAGTGGACCCCCTCTGTCTCTTCCCTGTTCTGTCTCTGTCCCCAGCAACAGTTCTACAGGGGAGGATGGAAGTTGTACTCCCAGCATTTTTTCCATTATTCTATGAACTTCTCCCCAGTAGGGTTTGAATATTTGGATGGTCCCATACCATATGACTCTATGCCCATTTCCCTGTTTCACTTCAGGCATGTGTTACTCACTTCAGGCTTCATTTTATGAAGCCTGACTTGGGGAAGGTACATTTTAAAAATGAAATTGTGCCGCATCTGCCTAAGCTTGTTAAACCCTGCACACCCCACCACAAGGCCAACAGTGGTTCCACGTCAAAACCACAGAAAGCAAAAACAGCAACTCCAAAACAATGACAAGTATAATGGCACATTGCAACACAATGTTGAACAAGAATAGTGGAACCCCCATTCTAAGTCCCCCACACTCCGCCCATCATGGGGCTTCACCCACCGAAGCCCCCAACTAAATATAACCATCTCCAAAACACAGAAATTGACCACAACAGCAATACTGACGACAGTGCTAAACTTATCGTGCGCTGTAAATACCACATCGTTCAAATGACAAACGTATTTGCCTTGCTGTTTAGGATGCACTGTATTTAACTCACTATTTTGACGGGATGCTTCCGACAGCCTTCTCCCAAATCTCTTGGCTGATGGTTATCCCTAGATCCTTCCCCCGTGCAGTCCTGTAATCTTCCATTTGAGGAGGTTTTGCCCCACAGATTAATTTATAGTATGCATATAGAGGCTTTATTAGCTGGTTATGGCAAGAAGAGGATGTGTTCCATGGGGATTCCTCTATCTTGTGAGTTGTTCCCTCCCACCCCCCATGAGCCCATATATGCCTATATGCACAAAATAAGATCTGTGGGATAGATTTAATTTTTTTTCTTCAGATCAATGAACTGAAACAGTGTTCCCCTCTCAAGCAAGGCTTACATCATGCTCAGCCCTTTCTTTCCAAGTAATCCTTGGTGTATAATTACTGTATACTAACATACTAACATACTAGATGCCAGCAGAGTAGGCCTATTGGTCTATCAAGTCTGTTCGTGCTTCAGCACCCTGACTGGGTACTGTAGCCCTCTATCTGTCTCCTTCCACTGCTACTCCATCCCCCAGTCCTGGCCCCCCCAGGAAAACTAGCCTCTGCTTCACCTCTTGCCTATACCTGTCCCACCCTCTCTTGAATCCCTCCACCGTAGCTGCCTGTACCAGCTCCCCAGGCAGTGCATTCTTTGGTTCCACCACTGTCTCAGTGAAGTACCTCCTCCTCCTCCTTTTCCCCCTAATCCTACCATACTCAATCTTCCAACTGTGTCCTCTGGTGATTCCACCCTCCTATCTCGGCTTACCTTATTTACCCCCCGAGGTACTTGAAGACCTCAATCATGTCCCCCCGGTCCCTCCTCTCCTCCAGTGAGAACAGGTTGAGCTCCCCTAGTCATTCCTCATATGTCATATCCCTCAAGCCCTGGATCATTCTGGTTGCTCTCCTCTGAACCCTCTCCAGGAGTTGGATGTCCCTTCTTAGGTGCGGCCTCCAGAACTGCACACAGTACTCCAGATGTGGTCTAACCAGGCTGTTGTACAGTGGCAAAATCACTTCCCTGTTCCTTGAGGTAATCCCCCTAGTGATGCTTCCCAGCATCCTTTTTGCCCTGACCGCAGCCCTTCTGTACTGCTCTGAATTATTCATGTTAACATCCACCAAGATTCCTAGGTCTCTTTCCCCTGCCATGGCCTGCAACTCATCTCCCCCCTCCCCCGGTGTACACATAGTTGGGGTTTTCCCACCCTAGGTATAGCACTTTGCACTTGGAGGAGTTAAATTTCAGTTTCCAGGTGCAGAACCACCTATCCAGAGTATCCAGGTCCTCTTGCAGGGCCAATCTCCCCTCCTCCCCCTCCACCACCGCCCCCAGCTTAGAGTCATCCGCAAGGAAACTCATTTCACACTCAATACCTTCCCTGATATCGGAGATGTAGGCGTTAAACAGGAGTAGCCCCAGGATTGATCCGTAAGGGACCCCACTTATGACCTCCCTAGGAGATGAGACCTCCCCTCCGACCACTACCCACTGAGTGTGACCTGAAAGCCAATTTCCAATCCACCTAACCATCAATGGGCCTACACCAATCCCCCCAGCTTCTCCCTTAGGCCAATGTGAGGGACCGAATCAAATGCCTTGCTGAAGTGCAGGAACATATTAGAGTCCCATATTACAGGCCACTATTCCAGCTGGGTACTCGGTGTTACATTGCCAGAGGTTGGACAGCGGGGGGGGGGGGTTGCGGTCTGTTTTAAGACCGAACTGGGCCTCACGAGTGTACCAGTTGAGGAGGCTGTGTCATTCAAGTGTACTGTAGTGGCAGGTGTGGGTTGTAGGATCGCCCTCATCTACTGTCCACCAGGTGATGAGAAGCATTTCCTGCAGGAAGTAGCAGACTTTGTGATCGACATGGCGTTTGAGTTGCCCAGGCTGATGGTCCCGGGTGACTTCAGTGTCTGGGTCAATGACGAACTCTCGCAGTATGGACAATACTGCCTCCAACTGATGACATCCTTGGACCTTACACAAGTTGTTACTTCTGCCACTCATAAAGGTGGTTACTCCTTTGACTTAGTCTTCCCTGAAGGGGATCGAAGCCTTCAATTTGGGGGTGGAACCTGTCAGATGGTCCAATCACTACACCGTGGGGTTTAGTTTTTGTGCCCCCCTTCGTAGGCCTATCCCCGTGGAGATGGCCGGGTACCGCCCTTTATGAGATGTAAACTCTGAGGGCCTGGCAGCAGTGCTTGACCTATCGGAGCTTTCTGGAGTGAGCAATGACCCAGGTGCCTTGGTCTTGGCCTATAACAAAAGTCATCTCCTCAGCTCTGGATATCATTGCTCCTGTTCATGTTCGTCCTCTCCCCCTTCACCCTCAGTCTTACGGTTTGATGGGACCTTGAGGGAGATGCGGTGACAAGGATGAAGATTAGAGCATTGCTGGCCGAGATCTGCCCTTGATGCTGACCATCTCAGATTGATGGAACATTATTAAGTCTATCATTCCGCAATCTCCCATAAGAAGGCAGAGTTCCTGTCTGGGGAGATTGCGGCTACTCAGAACCGACCAGCTCAGTGCTTTCAAACTGTAGACAGACTGTGCAACCCAGCCTGCCTGCAGGTTCAAAGAACCTTTTCACAAGTAGAGTGTGACGAGCTTGCTTGCTTCTTTGTGGCTAAGGTGGCTGACATCAGGGCGGCACTCCAACTTGCATCCTCTATGGAGAAGCTACGGATCAGCACCCGGCCACTGTCCCTAGGCTCTCCTGGAGTTGCTTTGACCAGCTGGAGTTCATTGATGTCATGTGGATTGTACAGGGTATGCACCCTACATGCTGTAGTTTGGATCCTGGCCCAACTTCCCTGATAAAGAGTTGTTGTGATACTATCAGCCCGGTCCTAGAATGGATTGTCTGGTGCTCCTTGGAAACAGGTGAGTTTCCTAGCTCCCTGAAGGAGGCGGTGGCAATGACCCTCCTGAAGAAAGCTTCTTAGGACCCAGACTATCATGCTAACTACATACCGATCTCTAACCTTCCCTTTGTGGGGAAGGTGATTGAGAAAGTAGTGGCCATACAGCTGGAGAACCATTTGACCATCCATGACATTTATGAACCATTCCAGTCTGGTTTTTGAAAGAGGCATAGTACCGAGACTGCGCTGGTTCAGGTGCTCAATGATCTCTTGATGGCAAGAGATCAAAAGAGCTGTTCCATCTTGGTTCTTCTCGATCACTCTTCAATGTTTGACACTGTGGATCATGGGATACTTCTCAAACACCTGAGGTTCATCTGCGGCCTGTCTTGTACAGTCCTTAGGTGGTTTAGATCTTTCCTCACTGGCAGAACACAGAGGCTGGTGTCAGGGATTAATTCCTCTGGCCCAGTCTCTCTGTCATATGGTGTCCCTCAGGGTTCGGTGTTGTCCTCAATGTTGTTCGCAGTATACAGTACATGCTGCCCCTTGGAGACATTGTAAGAAGGTATGGGCTGAGGTTTCACTGCTATGCTGATGATACCCATCTCTACCTAATGTTTGCACCCAACCAGGATAGAGCTCTCATGATATTTAACAACTGTCTCATTGAAATCCAGAACTGGATGATTTCGAGCTGGCTGAGGTTGAACTCGAAGAAGATGGAGGTGATGGTTGTGGAGCCGGGTCGCCGGATAGAGGGGATGAGAGCTGGTTTGCCTTCAGGACTTGTTCTGAGTGTCTCCTAGCTCCCTACCTCTGAATGGGTGTGGAACCTGGGGGTGATTTGTGACGACGGGCTGACACTGCGGTCACAGGTGTTGGTAGTCGTCAAATCATCCTTTTACCATCTGAGGAACATCTCCAGGATTAAGCACCTAGTTCTGTCCGGTGATCTGCCTACATTGGTCCAAGCCTTTGTGACCTTGTGCCTTGATTAGTGCAGCTCCCTGTATCTAGGGCTACCAGGGGTTGATATCTGCTGCTTGCAGCTCGTGCAGAATGCTGCAGCCCAGTTATTGACGGGTACTCCTCATACCTGTCATATTTCTCCTGTGCTGCACAAATTGCACTGGCTGCTAATACAGTGGCAGATCACCTTTAAAGTTGGTCTTCTGACTTATAAAGCCCTACATGGACTGGGCCCGGACTACTTGAAAGAGCTTCTGGTACCTTACTGCTCTAGGCAATCGCTCCGCTCGGCTGATGAGGAGTTGCTAAAGATTCCAAGGGTTCTTCTAAAATCTTCGGGGGCCCGTGCTTTTATGTATGCGGCCCCAACCCTTTGGAATTTTCTACCCCATCCACTTCGAGAGTGCACGTCCATGGAGGAATTCAAACAGGCTTTAAAGACCCACTTATGGCATCAGGCATATGCCAGCTGATATTTTATTGAAGTTTATGAACTCAGTATTTACTGTATCTGTGATTTCTATTGTTTTTATATGAAGCTTGCTGTTAAGACGTCTTGGTTTTAGAAAGGCACAGTAAAAATAAACAATATTATTATTATTGTTATTAACAGTACATCCACTGGTCTCCTCCTGTGGTGTGCTGATGTCACCCACTCATAAAAATCTACAAAGTTTGTTTGACACAATCTACTTGGCATAAACCCATGCTGCTGGTCTTCCAGGTAACCCAACTCCTCCAAGAAACCTCCCAGCCTTTCCTTAAATATGCTCTCCATTACCTTCCCCACCACCAACGTCAAACTGATGGGTCTATAGTTTTCTCTCTCTCCTCTCGATCCCCCTTTAAGGATGGGCACAACATGCGCCTGCTTCCAATCCCTTGGCACCCTCCCTGTCTGGAGCGACAAGTTAAAGAGATCTGCCAATGGCACAGCCAAAACATCCGCCGACTCCCTCAGTACTCTGGGATGAATAGCATCAGGTCCCTGAGATCTATTCTTTTTTAGGTACTAGAGGTCTTCCCACACCCGACCGATAGGAATATCAGCATCTGCACCCTTCCCCCCCAGTCAGCAGAACCAGATTGATATCTCAGTCCTGGACTACTTCTCCCAGCGGCTTGTTCTTCAGCAGGTACCCCAATAGTCAGGTCTGCTGCACCTTCTGTGTCCTTCAACCCATTTTTTGAAAGTTCCCCAGCCTCCTCCTTAGTGAACATTGAGGCAAAGTACTCATTCAGTACCTCCACCTGCTCTCCAGCCCCTTCCACCCACCCCCAGCTGTTCTCAACCTACTGAACTGGCCCTTGATCTTCCTCCACTCACCAATATACCTAAAGAACCCCTTTTACCCACTCGGTATCCCCTGCACCAGCCTCTGCTCTTTCCAGGCCTTTGCTCCTCCTCACCACTTTGGTGACTTTCCTGGTTGCAAGGTGATAGTTCTCTCTATCCCTCTCTCCTCTCATTTTTTTTTTACCTACTGTAGGCAGCCTTCTTCTCCCTTACCACCTCCTGAACCTCCTTGGTCCACCAGCATGGTTTACGAGACCTGCCACCCTTGCCTTTCACTCTTGCACAGGTCCTGGTGGCCTCCTGTAGCCCCTGCTTTATGATCTCCCAACTACCTTTCACTTCTAAATCTGGTTTTATCTCCCGCAAATGCCCCATGAGGATTTCCCCCATGTTCTGAAAGTCCACCCCCCCAAAATCAACTATAATTGTCCTTGAATGATCCCCCTCCATTCCCAGTTTAAGTCAAAACCAGACTGTGTTGTGGTTGCTCCCATCCAGGGGTTCTTCCACAATCAGATCTCGTACAAGATTCCCATCCGCTAAAACCACATCCAGAATATGACCCTCCCTCATTGGGTCCATCACCTGCTGATTGACGAATGCATCCAGGAAGCCATCCAGCAGCTTCTGCTCCCTGGTTACAGTGGACATCATAGTACCCCAATCAGTAGCTGGCATATTAAGGTCCCCCATCAACACCACTCTTTCCCCTTCCAGTCCACACTGACCCTTAATTTTAGCCAACAGGAAATCATCCAGGTCCTCTGCTAGTCCTTAGGGCCTATATACCACCCCCAACTTGATCTTCACTCACACAGGGGTTCGCAAGGTGACCCATAGAGCCTCCACATTGCCCTCTGCTTCCTCCACTCTCATAATCTCGATGTTATCCCTAATAATGATTGCTAATCCTCTCCCTCTGCCCAACTTTCTGTCCTTCCTTAGCACAAAGTACCCACTCAGATTAAGGTCCCAGTCATGGCTAGGGGTGGCCCAAGTTACAGTGGCCACTGCTACATCCACCCCCCCCCACACCCTTAAACAGTGTGGCCTGGAACTCAGGCATTTTATTCCCCAGGCTCCTGGCATTTGTTAAAGCCACCCTCCAACCCTTGTCCCTACCCTTCTTTACCATATCCTCCCCAGATCTTTCATACATCTGTCCACACTCCTCCCCTAGGGTACTATCTGTCCCCCCTCTATGGGGTTGCAGGCCAGTCCTACCGATGGTATGGATGGCCAGATCAGCCCGGCAGTGCCCCCTTCACAAGTTTAAACCCCATCTAGCCTGAATGAAATCCATCATCCCCTGTTTGAGAACTTCCTTCCCTACCAGATTTAGGTGAAGCCTATCCCAGGCATACAGTCCCTAGTTTTCCCAAACTCCCCCCCCAGTCTCCCAACACTCCAATCCCCTGTGCTTCACCCCACTGCCCGAGCCAGTCATTAATCTCCTTGATCTTCTGTTTGTTCTCCACAGTGACCCTTGGCACTGGCAGGATTTCTGAGGAGACTGTGCATCCATTGCCATGACAGACCATGGCCAGTTCTCTGAACCTTGCCTGAATTTCTAGCACACTATTCCCCTCAATATAATTTGTTCCCAGATGCATCAGGAAGTCCGGTGATCCTCCACAGTCACTCACCAGCTCATACACCATGAACTTCGCCCTATGCACAGTCAGACCAGAAATACCCACTACCTTAACTGGACTGGATTTTCCCTCACCCTGGCCCGCCCAATGAATACCCCTGATCATGGGGTCCCCCAGCAGGAGAACCTTGGTGGCCCCCTTGATCTTTTCTGCACTCCTTTTCAGACTCCCCAGCCCCCATCACCCTCCTCGAGATCATTTCCTGACTTCTTTCGCGACCTCTACAAGAGAACCCCTAGCCACCCATCCCTCTTGTTGCACCTTTATAACTGGATTCCCTGGCTCCCCCAGTTTAGCCTCCACCCAACCTGCTACTCCCAGTCGAGCCTTTTCTCTGACCTCCTCCCCTTCAAGCTCCTACCTCTCCAGTCCCCCCCAAACACAGCATTCCCATTACCATCACCCCCTCATACCTCCTCCCCTTTCCTCTTGCTCCCTTCCATGCCCACCTGCAGAATCCCCTTACCTTCGGGCCTTTTTCTGGTACGATCCTTCCACCTCAAAGGACGCCCCTCCCTCATCTCAATCTCTCCTCTTTTCTCACTAAGTTGACTCGCAGCCTCCACACCTTCCTTCTGCTGGTTCCCCCCTCCCCTTCTTTGACCATTTGATTTGCCCCCTCCCTTGCTAGCATACTTATTTGAATTACTGATGCCCACCCTCGTCCGTTTCACCGTATCCCTCTCTCCTCCACCATCCTTTTTCTCCTCTCCCCCCCTCACCATGTTCTCTCCAACCGACTTACTCAATGGCTTAAATTTATTATAGCACTCAAAGCCAACCGCCTTTTTTTGTCCTGATTTCCCGCTATCCACTCCTCCAGTAGGCCCCCTGTCAGTCCCAACCCACCTGTTTCCACCCTGCCTCCTATGATTTAGAATGTTTCCTCTACCAGTTACCTCCCAGGTAGCTACCCCCTTTGCTACTAGCCCACACCCCATAGGGTCTCCACTCCTGCCTGATGAAACAGATCCAGGTTGCACTCTATCATTGCCCTCCTGCTCCCCAAAGGCCCTCCCAGACATGTTTATTCCCCCGCCAACAACTCCAATTTCCTCTGTACCCAGTCAAGCTCCCCCCCCCCCGATATGCAATAACTGCTTACAGACTGGCAACCTCCTCCTTCCAGGCCCAGTTTAGGACCATGGCTGCCCCATAGCCAGTACACCCTACAATCCTGCCAAAGATGCCTGCCCTGGTGACTGGGGGCCACCTCCAGAGGCCATCTCCAAACATTCTTGGATGTTCACTCTTGACCAGGTCCCCACCCCCAGGTAGATCTACCCGCAACCCTCTACAGCCAGCCATATGGGGCAATGTAGTCCGTGAAATTATAAACACAGCTCTTGGACCAAGCTACTAAGCAAAATGAAAGAGCATGAACAGAGTTACATCACCTAACAATTCCAAGAATAGTCAGAGTCACAACTGGAGAAAACCCCAGTATAGCCACCCAACCAATCAGTGACCTACCTCCACCTGGCCCCTCCTCCTCCGAGCATTTACTAGAGGTCAGGGCTGGGGTGGGGTGGCAAACTAGCGACCCAAGAGTGGCTAGGCTTTCCCATAAAGGCCCAGCCATGAATCCCAAAACCGGCACCCTGGCTTTCTATTGGCCACTCCAACTCAGATTACTGAACTCCTAGCCACCAATGTGGCCATCCACAGCTTCAAATTTGCTCCTGATACAGCTCCTACAACAGCTCTTTCACCGCTAATGTGGCATGCACTTTCTCTCAGGACCTCTGGACCCCCAAGAAGCAGCCCACCAATGCGGCCTGTGCAGTCTCCCTGCTCCTCTGAGAGTAAGTCCCAAGTATCCCAAGAGCAGCTGGGCTTATCCCTTAAAATGCCCCACCACGAGTCCTGAAAATGGTGCCCTGGCTTTCTACTGGGCTCTCCGACTCAGATGACTGAACTTCTCCTAGCCATTGATGTGGCTGCACCGGGTTCCAAATTTGCTCCTGATACAGCTCCTGCAACAGCTCTTTCACTGCCGATGTGGCCTGTGCCATCCCACAGGACCACTGGACCCCGAGAAGCAGCCCACCGATGCAGCCTGCACAGGCCCCCTGCATCTCTGTGAGTAAGTTCCAAGTATCCCAAGAGCGGCTGGGCCTGTCCCTTAAAAGGCCCAGCCACGAGTCCAAAAAATGGTCCCCTGGTTTCCTATTGGGCACTGCGACTCAGATCACTGAACTCCTCCTAGCCACCAATGTGGCCTGCGTAGTCGCCCTGCTCCTCTTCAAGTAAGTCCCAAGTATGTAATATAATAATCTTGTCCATCAGGAGACAAATGATGAAAAATAATCAGATCCACAGGAAATGGTGAACTACTGGGGACCAGTAAACTGCTGTTACTGTAGATTAAAGACCCACCCCTGACTTCCTTTAAACACTTCAATTATGGCCACCCTAGGTGAAAATGATGACTGGTGGTTAATGTACTGACGCACTTCGTCCCAGACACTCTCAGTGACTTGAGTAAAAAGGTTTTTGATAGCTCTTCTGTATCCACCTCTTAGGCTTGGACTAAGCACAGAATACTTAAAAGATTCCACTCCCAGCTCCTGCTCCTCCAACCTCATCCAAGGGAGTCTGTTACCTTTTTCTTCCTTTCCCAGAAATGTAGCTGGGCAGCCGAGTAGTACTGTTGCACATCGGGCAGTGCCACCTCTCCTTCTTTGATTGCCCCCTGAAGGGCTGACATCCTAATCCTAGCTGGCTTCCCCTTCACAGGAATTAATGCAGTGCACTGCAGTGACTGTTCAAAAGAAATCCTGAGGCATTCTTAAGGGATCCCCTGTAACAGGTGCAATAGTTTAGGGAACACTATCATTTTGATAGTATTAACCCTACCTATGAGTGTTAGTGGAAGGGATGCCCACTTTTATAGAACCTCTTTGATTTTCTTAAGTAAAGGGGAAAATTGCATTCACAGATTTTTGCAATATTCGCTGGAACATTAATCCCCAAATATTTTAATTTATCTATTAGTTTGATCTCCAGTCTGCCAGTCTGAGGGTTATGCCCTTTCCTCTGTCCCACATACAACATTTCACTCTTACCACAGTTTACTCTGTATCCTGAAAGGATACCATAGGCTATCAGGACATCACAGGGATCACTACCTCTGGTCTCCTAACATGTAATCACAAGTCATCTGCAAAGAGGGAGACCTTATTTTCCTCACCCCCCCCCCCCACACATCTCTCTGTCTCCTCCTGTGCTGTAAGTGTAGCACAGCCAAGGGCTTCAGAGTCATTAGATACAATAGAGGTTGGAGGGGGCACCCCTGTCTGGTGCCCCTCTGGAGGTAGATTGGCTGTGTGAGACCACATTGACCATTACTTGTGCTCTGGGCTGAGAGTACAATGTCCTGACCCAGGTCCTGAATTGCTCTCCTAGAGAGAGAAATGAAATGGTATTAGGAGCACTACATGGGATCTTTCCACGGCTTGGGCAAGACCACTATCATGGATGACTGCATGGAGGAGAGAAGTCTAGCAGCCCCAGGCTTTCC
Organism: Neoceratodus forsteri; assembly: GCA_016271365.2. Lineage (NCBI taxonomy): Eukaryota > Metazoa > Chordata > Ceratodontiformes > Ceratodontidae > Neoceratodus > Neoceratodus forsteri. The sequence continues at coordinate 948,379,220 of CM028133.1, read as the reverse complement.
CTAAACATTCCCATCAGAGGCTGCTTCAACTCCTGTCTGAACATTTTATTAAAATCAATGGAGAGGCCAGCTGACAACAGCACCTTCCCCTCGCCAGGTCCCTGATGGCCCTCTTCACTTTCTTCCGTGCTATTGGTTCATCCAACACCTTTTTTTGCTCCTGTGTGACCTTCCCCACTGAGGCTTTCTTAAGGAAGTCCTCCATTTCCCCCTCCACTGGACTGCATTCAGAAGTGTAGAGTTCTTATTTTATTTTTGAGGTTTCACTTTCCCGTTTGGTTTTTAGTTCCGATACAAAGGCCATCCTCCTCCTGGCCTTCAGCTGCGAGGCTTACCATTGCCTGGTCTGTCTCCCTCATAATTTACTCCTGCCCTGGCCATTAAAATGCTTCTTTCTATTCTTCTTGTGACCAGAATGTTATAGTCCATTTTTATTTTTTGTAGTTCATGGTAAAGATCTGGTCTGGGGTCCTTCTTGCTTTCCCGTTCCATCTCCACTACTTGGGTGTCTAATGCTCTGGTTTTCCCCTGTGTTTCCTTATTTTTGTGATGTACATTGGAGATCACCTCTCCCCTTATATACGATTGAGTGCTTTCCATTTAGTCCACTCCTGCATTTCACTCTCCTTATTGTGCACCAGATTCTCCCTTATTCCCTTTACTATGCATTGCCTAAATTATTCTTCCTTAAGAAGGATGGGATTCAGTTTCCATGTTTTATCCCTACATCCTTCATCTCCTCCCCTTCCAGACCCTCAAGGTATACCAACGGTTGGTCTTACACCCCATAATACAATGCTGCAATCTTTCTCTGCCTTGCAACAAACCCTGTGTGGCAAGTATTAGATCAATCCTCATGTAGGATTTGTGGACATGGGAATGGAATGTGTAGTCATTCTCCTTTGGGTTATTTAGTTTCCAAATGTTCACCATACTGTGTGCCTTCATTAGGTCCAAAAGTGCACCTGCACACTTGGTGGGTCTGTGGGGGTGTTGGATGATCTGTCAAATGCCCCATCTAATGTGCAGTTTGCATCCCACCCAGTAGACAGCTGCCAGGGAAACTAGCCATCTTCATGTCCATGGACAGTTTTGTATAAAATTCCATGGTGTCATAGTTCAGGCAATAAAATAAGTCTAAAAACAACAGGTTACCTGACTGCAGTTTTAGGTGCATCAGAGAGTAAAGGCCCCCTGGACCATACATGGCCTTAACCATGTGGACTTGCATGTGAGGTCTTCCAAATTGTGGTACCCTTAGTCCTGGAGTTAAAGTGTGCTCCATTCCAAATTGCCCCACAGTTTTTAACTATGTGCTGTAGCTCCTTCTGGGTGGCATGCATTTTCTGCAGGCACACCATGTCCAGATTCATCTTTTGTATTAATCCCAAGATTCTTTTCCTCTTCACCACTGATTTTAGACCATTGACATTCCACAACAGTATGTTTATTTGTTCAGCCATATGTGCTGACATAGACAAATAACATTCATACATTACCATAAATAGTAATAGGAGAGCTTGTCCGCCTAGTGAACTTCTGTTTGCCAAGCACTCTGCCTTTTATGTTTGTTTGCATTAACTGCTCTAATATCCACTGCGCTCACTCTTTGAGGAGCCTTTTCCTCCTGCCCCCCCTCTGCTCCTCTTCCTCCCCCACAAGGGTCCACCCTCAACTTGACCCTCTAACATCCCCCATTTATGGTGGATAAGCATTATGGCTCTCTCCCTCATGAACTGGACAATACCCCAGTCCCAGCATCTTCTCTGTCTCTTCTCTAACTTTCCCCTGCTGCATTTGAAGTAAGCAAGAACACGCGACAGGGTGTGCATGGAACAGATTTCACTGCATGGCCAGGGGTGTAATAGGACACTAGGCCTTGACTGAGTGACTTTAGCCCCTGGCATGCGGTAAAATCTGTTCCATGCACACACCTAGGGTGTCTTATTGCACTTATAAAATGGGATCCTAGCTTTATTTTACTTTTTGCAGTTAGAAAAAGCATGCCTGTATATAGAAAAAATATTTTATGTTCCTAAGTCATGATAAAATAGTTCTTCCTGCGGCATTGTTTAAATATTCAAGAGCTTATCTGCAGCTGCTGCTGTCTCTCTCTTGCTCTCTGTCCACATTGCCACGGAGCTCTGAATGTATGCCAGCTGTCTCTCGCTGACATCAGGCTGTGGCAAAAACAAAAACTGAGATGAGAGACTGAGGAGACTAGACTGTGTGTTGCTGCTGCTGTGTCTCTGTTTCTCTCCCAGTCGCAAACTGCTGCCGATGACAGACAGAGCAAACTGACTGTTGCTGCCATTTTGTCACTCTCTTTCCCAGTTGCAAACTGCTGGACCAAAATGAAACGAAAAGAATATTCCCTTAAACTTTTTCATTTTTACTGGTGTGGTGAGGTGTGAGCGCAGTTACTAGCTGAAACAGCATTTCTGTTTATCTACTGCGGCAAGGTGTGAGTGCGGTTCGGGAAAGAGTAAGCAGCGTTAGTAAGAGTAAAAAATGGCGGCATTTAATAAACCAACATTCTAATGGCACACTGATTATGTGATGCAGTCCTGCTTTTCAGTACTAGTTATTACCCATGCATGAAACAGATTTCATGCATGGGTAGCTAGTATTCTGATTGGCTGATATAACCCATCCATTTTATAACATGAAAGAGCCATCAAGCCCCAAGTTCTTAGGTGCACAAAAAAAAAAGAACAGCTGCAAATATCATTAGAGTCCTTTTAACAACAGTTCATAAAGGTTGCATTTGCCACAGCTTACTAGCCTGGCATTCCAGTTCAGCCATCTGGCACCATTCGTCGCACATAGTCTTCTGCCACATGTGTCCTGGGGTACCTGTCTGCTGGAATCATGGCTGCAGCCATTGCCACTGCTTCAACAGGAAACTACCCCATTACTGGCTGCATTTGTGCTTTAGTTCCCAAAGTCTGAATGAATTCAGACCCATTCCATAGGTCTTTAACAGAATAAACCATTCAACCATTAAAACCAAATGAGCAAGCAGAGGAACAAACTGATGGTCTTCTCTGATGCCCCCCACCATAGCTGCCAGGCTACTCCCCCCCCCCAATCACAAACAAACCCCCAACAATTAGTGCATTCAGAAAAGCTCAATCACTCCAGATTTTGTTACAAAATATATTTATTAGCAAAAATGTCTATCCATGGCACGGATACAATTACCAGGGCTCAGGCTAGAACCCCCCCCCCCATCAGCCTTCCCACATCACATCCTCAGATGTACTGGGTGTGATTTTAAAACATCTCTGGAGCATCGCCTCCTATGTCTTGCAGAAGTCCTTTTATGCCAGCTTTAGCATGAGTCCTACAGTGTTCTGTTCCATGGGGAGTCCTGCCATGTGGCACCTCTCAATGATCTCTCTCCCCCTGCACTGGGTTGACTGCATGGTGCTGTATTCCCCAGGAAATGTCCACCCTTTGAGGCCATTAACCATGCTGACCAGGAGTAGGGGAGGGGAAGGGGCCCAAGGGGCTCTGAAACATGGCAAAACTTAGTGATAAATTGAAAAAGGAGAGATTCCATCATACTTATCATAATTTCCTTTTCTGTTAGCTCCAGCATTGTCAATGGGTAATTAGTACATATGGGTAATGTGCACCCCTACTAGGGGTAGTGGCACTGCCCAAAGCTGTGAATCAGCATAGAACACTGGGCACATGAATATTCCAACTAGCTGAGCACCTCCAGTTACAATTGCCCTCGCAGTATCCATATAGTCATTTGTAAACCAAAAATATGTGAAAAGCCCAATGAATCTGATTCGCCCATGCAGAGTACCAACAAAGCAAACATGTAAAGAACTGATACCAGCCAAACAGTAAGTTTATGTCTTACCTCACTCTGAAGAGCTAGATGACTGCTGGCATCGACCTTTCTAACTTTCTACGTTGGCATGGCAATCGAATTCTGAGAGTTCTGGTACACTGCTTATAATATTAATAACACAGAAAAGGTATAACAGTAATAGCAGTAATTACATTAATCACAACCTTCAAAAAAAACAGTATAAACAGTAACAGAAGGTACTACTCACATTCAAGCAACAGTCAACCTTGACAGCCCAAATGGACTTGTAATTTAAACGATGGCGACAGCTTGGACTTAGATTTATTCACCAATTTTTAAATTTGAAAATGATGGTTCCATTTACATAGAAATATAGAACTTGATGGCAGATCCAGTCTGCCCATTTTTTCTACCCAATGAATGTGCCATAAGCCTGTACTCTGTCAATGGCCTATCTATTCATACTCATCTGTATTGCTCCCGTATGCCTGTCCCATGCCTGTTTAAAGCCCTGCACTGTGTTAATATCCACCACTTCCTGAGGTAGGCCATTCCATGCATCCACCATGCTTTCTGTGAAAAAGAACTTGCTCACATTACCCCTTAATCAGTCTCCCTCTAATCTCATGCTGTGTCCTCTTTTTCTGCTATTTTTCTTATAATATTGAAACATGTTAGACCCTTTCACTTTGTTAATGCCCTTAAGATGTTTGAATGTTTCAATCATATCACCTCTCTCCCTCCTTTGCTCTGTGGTATACATATTAACCTCCATTAATCTGTCCTCATATGTTTTCTGATGCAGTCCTTGCACTATTTTGGTTGCCCTTCTCTGGACTGCCTCCATTTTGTTAATGTCCTTGTGCAGGTGCAGCCTCCAGTACTGCACGCAGCACTCCATATGGGACCTAACCAGTGTCTTGTAAAGAGGAATTATTACCTCCCTTTTATGACTTGTGATACCCCTACTAATACACCCCAGCATCCCTCTAGCCTTACCTACTGCTTTAGTGGTCTGCTTGGATGATTTCAAGTCATCTGTGATGATGATGATGCTTAAGTCTCTTTCTTCCCTTGTAATTGCCAGCAACTCCCCTCCCAACCCATAGGTGGCGTCTCGGTTTTTCTTCCCTATGTGCATGATCTTGCACTTCTTTGCGTTAAGCCCCAGTTGCCACTCTTCCGACCATTTTGCCAGTTTATCCAGATCTCTTCTCATTCTGCCCACCCCATCTGGATCATCTACTCTGTTGCAGATCTTGGTGTCATCTGCAAACAGACAAACCTTACCCTCCAGTCCATCTGCAGTATCACTGATGAAGATATTGAAGAGGACAGGTCCCAGGATTGATCCCTGAGGTACCCCAATTGTGACTTGCATCTCTTCTGACTGTATACCATTTACCACCACTCTCTGTTTTCTGCCCGCCAACTAATTTGCTACCCAGTTGACCAACTTTTGACCCAGCCTGAGCCTACCTAGCTTATTAATTAATCTTCTATGTGGAACAGTATCGAAAGCTTTGCTGAAGTCAAGGAAGACGACATCAACTGCTCTCCCTTGGTCCACCACTCTGGTTACCCAGTCAAAAAAATCTATGAGATTACTTTGACAGGACCTTCCTGTTGTAAACCCATGATGTCTCGGATCCTGTGCTCCTATGGATTCCAGGTGTTCCACTATCTTTTCCTTAAGGAGTGCTTCCATAATCTTGCCCACTACTGAGGTAAGACTGACTGGTCTGTAGTTCCCTGCCTCCTCCCTGCTACCACTTTTGTGGAGCGGGATCACATGACCCCTTCTCCAGTCTTCTGGGTCCTCTCCTGTGCTCAGAGACTCACTAAACAGTTCTGATAATGGCTCTGCTAGTTTCACCTTTAGCTCCTTTAGTATCCTGGGATGTATGCCATCAGGTCCATTGCCTTGTCCACCCTGAGCTTAGTGAGCTCTTGTAGGACCCTTTCTTTTGTGAAGGGACTAGTGCACACCTCCCTCCAACCCTGTGTCCATGGAGCTGAGCTGTGGGCCCTGCCCTACCTTTTCCTCAATAAATACCAAGCAGAAGTATCTATTTAGGATAGATGTTTTTCCTTGGTCCTCCTCCTCACACTCACCCTTATCCCCTTTGATCTTAGCAATACCCCCTCTGGAATTTCTCCTTTCACTAATGTGTCTATAGAAAGTCTTGTCACCTTCTTTTACTGTTTGTGCTAGTGTTTCCTCAGTTTGGGCCTTTGCCTGCCTTACTGTTTATCCTGCTTTCCTTAGGGAAGTTTGGTATGCCTCCCTATCTTCATGCCGCTACATTTCCTTATATTTCCTGAAGGCCAGCCTTTTGGCTGTAACCTTTTCTGCTACCGTTCTTGAGAACCAAAGTGATTTCCTTCTTCTTTTGCTCTTGCTTTTCTCTCTAACACAGTGGGATGTTGCTTCAAGTATTGCATCCTTAATGCTTGCCCACTTTTCCTGTACCCCCCTCACTTGTATGTCTTCTTGCCAGGGCTAGCTTAACTCTGTTGGCCATCTTATTAAAGTCAGCTCCTCTGAAGTCTCATATTTTTGCCTTGGAATGGGATGAATTAGTTCTAGTGGCCAAATTGAACCATACCATGTGATGGTCACTGGCCCCAAGTTGACCTTCTACCTGGAGATCTGTGATCCTTTCCCCATTAGTCAGCACCAGATCTAGGATAGCCCTGTCTCTTGTGGGTTGTTGTGCCAGTCGTTTGAGGCCCTCCCCCTGCAGGGAATTCACTATGTGTCTAGTTCTGGAAGATGTTCCTGCTGGTATTTGACCAATCTGTATCTGGCATGTTAAAGTCTACCATTATCAGAACCTCCCTCTTTAGCAGTCATGTTTTGTATATCTTCTATCAGTAATGAGTCTATGTCCTCCTCTTGGTCTGGAGGCCTGTAGACAACCCCAGTTTGTTTGGCAGTCCCATTTCCTGTTTCCATGGTGACCCACAGTTCTCCTGGCTCCTTATGTGAATTCTGAATTTCTGTAGCTTTGATATATTTGATGAGTTACAAACAGTGTATGGCCTTACTGGCCAAAAACACTACCGATACTTCCAGGTTCAAACCTATATTTTACATAAATAGAAACAGTACACTAAGCTTCCCGAACCTAATCCTCTTCTACTAGACATACTGGGCTACCTGAACTTCCTCCTGGAGCATGGAGCACACAACACGCGGGCGCTAGGAGCCTGCCTACTTCTTACCTAGCTCCAGACCAGCAGCAGGAATCTCCCCCTACCTGAACTCCCTCTCGGAGTGCGGCACACACAACAACATGAGCGCTAGGGCCTGTCTACCGCTTACCTAGCCCCAGACCAGCAGCAGGAATCTCTCCCTACCTGAACTCCCTTCTGGAGCATGGAGCACACAACACGCGGGTGCTAGGAGGTAATAAGCTACCTCCCAATTGCAGCACCCTTGTGAAGGGGGATGTTTGTGTAATTCTTGCTCTACAGCTGTGTATGGAGGCTTATTTGTATTCTCTCCCTCTAATTTGTTCTAATTCGTGCTTGCTACATGTCACTTTCAGCTCTGCTTGTGTATATGTTTAAACGTGTTTGGGGGGGTACTAGCTCAAACAACACCGGACTTTTTGCTTGTGTGGACACTGTTGGTATTAAGTGCCTTTGTATTGTTTTAGACAGCTTACCTGCCTGAATTCCTGTGTTTGGAATGTTTCTCCTTCTGTCTGTGCCTGGTTGAAACTAGGAGTACTTCCTGCGCTGTGCAGAGGTTGGTCTGTTGGTTTCCCGCTGCATAGTAATTGCCTCTTTTGTTTTGTTTCTTATAGCCTGCCTACCGCTTACCTAGCCCCAGACCAGCAGCAGGAATCTCCCCCTACCTGAACTCCCTCCCGGAGTGCGGAGCACACAACACGCGGGTGCTAGGAGGTAATAAGCTACCTCCCAATTGCAGCACCCTTGTGAAGGGGGATAGCCCGTCGAAGTGCTGCACGCGTCGACTGCCCCACCCACCCTGGCTCTGGCATTTCCTTTATAGGCCCTTTCTAGTGACATCACTTCCTGTCACTCATTTAACAAAGTCCCCATTTCTCCATTAGCAGGTTATACCTACTTGCCACTAGAGGGACCCTCTGTTCTTCGCTCCTATACCCCCTCTACTGGTGTTACCCCCCACTTCTGTTTACCTTTCTACCTGCCTAGGCCACTTCTCTCCCTTCACTAATCCCCTGCCTCTGCCCACATCCCTCCCTTGCCCAGCCATCTGGCTAACTCTATACACCACCTCGTCCTTTGACTCCCTCCTGTCACAGCCCGCCACTTACCCCAGTGACCACTAGGAGTCGCTATTTCAACCCCTATTTGCGGCCCACTCCTAGCCCACTGCAAGCCACCTGGCACCAGTATCCCTGTGCTTAGCTAAGCCCAAGCACTACTGCCCTACCAGAGTCCTGGACCCTGCACCCTGTCCACCTGAGTCCGTGACAGTACCACTACTCAAAAGTGGTATCTACACTATCTGAAGGGCATTTAAGACACTTGTAACTCCCTACCCTGCATTTACAGGGTATTTTGTTTGGTCACCTCTTCCTGAAACCTGGCATAATGTCACATTCTATAACCCTGGTATTACTGCTCTCCCCCATTTTACTATCCCTCCCGACATCTACCCCCCCACAGTGTCCCTACCCTTCGCCACCTCCCTCACCATCCTCCCTGTCACTCCCTTCTTTTGCCCCATATAAGTCCACTGCTTCCCTCCCAGATATCTCCTGGTCCCATTACCCCACTCCCCTTTCCTCCTTGGCCTATTCCTTTGGTTGCCTCCTTGCCTTTCTCTCCCACTCTGGCACCTGCTCCCCTCATCCACCCCCCTCTACTAGTGCCCCCTCCCGCCTCATGACCAAATCCCGGCTACATGCTATGCTGCCACCTTACCATTGCACTACTCCTTCTGGCGGCAGGGGATATACTAACCCTTGGCCAACCCATACTCCAGGCCCTGCCACCCCATATCAAACCCCTCAGCCAGAGCTAACTCCATCTCCACCCTCACTCACTCCCCTCGGGGCCTCGCCTTCTCCACCTAAATATTCAGAGCTTAGCCCCAAAGCTCGATCAGCTCCAGGTCCTAGCCACGCTCCACACCCCGGATATAATCATCCTTTCCGAGACCTGGCTAAAACCTAGCCTACCTGATAATAACTTTGCTATTCCAGGGTTCAACAGCATATGGCAAGACCGGCCATCCAGAGGTGGAGGGGTGGCTATCTACATCAAATCTGCCCTTCACTTCACTAGCTCCATTACAAAAACTGTACCCAAAGCATACGAGCTTCTGATGGTAAAACTGTCCCTCCCCTCCTCACTACCCATCTTTGTGGCTGGCATTTACTGCTGCCCAGGCACGCCAATCACAATAGTCACTGACCTTCTGGGCCAGCTCTCTTCCCTTGCCCAGTCGGGCGAATTATACGCTATGGGTGATTTTAACCATAATTGGCTAGCACCCACATTTAACAAATCCCAAACTGAGTTAACTGCTCTTAACCTCATCCAAACCATGACTGAACCCACTCGCTCTAACCCTAAGTCTGGTAATCACTCACTCCTCGACTGGGCGCTTACCTCCCACCCACACTGTGTTGTCAGCTCAGGACTTCTCCCTGATTCCATTAGCGACCACCACCTAATCTACTTAAAAACACAGAATTAAATCCTCCCACAAACTTATATTCCAGTGTTCTTACAAATCCCTCAACCTCTCTCCCCTCTTGGACGATCTTCATCACTCTAACTGGGTCCAAAATGCAAGCCGCTCCAATATGGATTCGGCCCTTATGCACTTTCGCAACACCTTCCTCTCCGCCTGGGACAAACACGCCCCCCCCTACACCGGACTAGAGTCCGTGGTTCCCACCTACTCTGGATCGCCCCTGAACTGATTGCTTGCCAACAAGCCCGTGATAAGGCCTGGCGAATCTACAAATCCTCTTTCCTCCCAGGTGACCATACCTCCCATCGCGTGCTCCGCAACAGGTGCACTATGGCCATCCGCCTAGCTAAGTCTGAATATTTTAATAACACACTTAATGCAAACCTTGGAAGACCTTCCAACTTCTGGAAAGTCATTAACTCCTTTTTCTCCCCCCAAATAGCCAACCCTCCTCCTCTTCTCCTTGCCCATGGGACTCTCCTTTCTGATCCCCTGGAAGTCGCCTCCGAGTTTAATTCCTGTTTCACTACCTGTGCCCAGGCCCTCCTTGAAGCCCTCCCACCTGCTATCACTCCATCTCCTCAGCCCCCTAACTCCCAACCATCTGGTTTTAACTCCTTCTTCTTTAGACACATTTCCCCCACTGATACCTTAGATGCCCTTAGTGCCCTAAACCCCTCCAAAGGCAAATCCTCTGATGGTCTTGACAACAAACTCCTCTTCCTATCTGCTCCCGCCATCGCTACCCCCCTCGCAACCCTACTAAACCTTTCCTTCAGTACCGAGTCACTCCCCTCTGAATGGAAGCATGCCACTGTTCTACCCCTCCCTAAAGGCAGCGACACTACCTCCACATCCAACTACCGCCCCATATCCCTCCTTCCCACCCTCGCAAAACTCCAGGAACACCTTGTGCTGTCCCAACTCTCCCATTTCCTTGCTGAAACTACCTTCTTCACCCCCTTCCAGTCCGGGTTCAGAAAACACCACTCCACTACCTCCTCCCTGCTCAGACTCACAGACCACATCCTCACTGGGATGGACAAAGGGCTTATCACTGCTGCTATCTTCATTGACCTCCCAAAAGCATTCGAGACTGTATCCCATTCTCTCCTACTATCCTGCCTTTCGGGGCTGGCTTAGCTGAATCCCCATATAAACTGGTTCAGTGCCTGCCTGCTAAATGGGAACCCAATCAACTAAAATATCTGACCACATCTCCCCCATCACCACTGGTGTACCCCAAGCTCAGTGCTCAGCCCCATCCTCTTCTCCATCCTACTAAATGACCTGCCAAACTCCTGCTCCTCCTCCGCCATCCACATGTATGCAGACGACACAGTCCTCTTCACCTCCGGCCGGACCCCTGAAGAAGTCACCTCCAAACTTCAAACCGACTTCTGCAAAATCCAACACTGGTTCAATAGCAACCAACTCTCCCTAAATGCTAAGAAAACCAACTCTATGACTTTTGGCACCAGACAGCGCCTATCCAAACTCTCCTCCCCTCTGAGATTCCACACCCTAAATAACACCGTCCTCGAAGAAGTTCCCTCCTTCAGGTATCTCAGGGTTTGGCTTGACTGCCACCTCTCCTTTACCACTCACGTCGATGCCATCATTTCCAAATTACGCCCCAAACTTGGTGCCCTCTATAGAAACCGCACTAGTCTCCCACCTCCTGTCAGACGTGAAATTGTTCAGAAAATGATTCTACCTTCCTTCGATTACTGTGATGTAGTTTACAGCTCCGCCACACAGACCACCCTAGCCAGACTAGACCCCCTCTTCAATGCTTTCTGCTGCTTTGCCCTCGATGCCTCCCCCATGATCACATCACTGCTTGCTTTATCGTTCCCTGTCCCTACCTTCTCTGAGTAACCGCCGCCTAATTCATATCGCAAAATTCACTTCTAACTTCTGGCTCGGCTCCCTCCCGCCCTATCTCGCATCTGCCCTATCCCCCCCACCTACCTCCTCACACGTCTCAGGTCCGCTGACCCCAGATTACTGTTCATCCCTCACTGTAGGACCACCACTGGCCAATCTGCATTCTCTTACCTCTTCCCTAAACTCTGGAATGGCCTGCCCACCCAGATCCGTCACTCTTCATCCAAACTCTCCCTTTCCTGTGCCCTCGCTTACTTCCTTGCACCTAATTGCTACTGCCCTTGACCACCCTCCCATTAGCTCCTCCTCCCCTGCCCCCCTCCGTGCCTGACCAGGGGCCCGGCCTTTGCCTAATTGTCTGGCTTATATACTACCCTACGAATTATTCCCTCTCTATTACCTACTCTTCCCACTCCCAATTTCTCCCTCTCCCCTCTACCTAAGCTCCCCAGCCCCCCTCCCTCCTCACCTAACCCTCCCCTATACATCTACATTTCCTCCCTCTCCTACTCTCCCCTCTTGCTCTCCAAATCCTTCCTTCCTACTTGATTGCTTCTCCATGTAGCTCAACTTCCACCACTGGCTCAAGTTCTGCTACTACTACCTCTGTTCTATAAACTGCCACTTATGTATTTCTTGTGTTGCCTCAATGTGTACCCATGCTTTGTATACTATGCCCTACGATCATGTTCTGTACTGCACTTACCCTGCCGGGTAACCACGATTTGTACAACCTGTATTTGCTGTGCTGTACTGCTTTGCCATGTATCATATTCAAATGTAATCCTTCCCATCTATGTGCATTATCCATATTGTGCTACTGTAAGTTCAACTACTGTATGTATATCTGTTCCCTCTGTAACCCCCCTTCCCCCAGGTCACACCGTGAGACGAGCATCTTTTTGCTCAGTGTGCCTTTCCTGGTGAAACATTTTTAATAAATAAATAAATAAATATACTACTGGATACCCAAGATAACAAACCTTGGAGACATCTAATAGACCATTTATATTCCATTCTACGAGACACCTTGGGTGACTCCACCTAATCTGCTCTGGATAGTGGGAATAGGTGCCTGGGCCTTACTGTTTCTTTTGACTCCTGAATGAAATGTGCAATACCTGTGGTGAAAATAACATCTTCCAGCTCCTGGAGAGAATACACTTGGTAGTGAAAGTATAGGTATTTCCGCACTCCAGTGGTCTTAATGAAATGCATGTAACAACCTTATGGTGACTGTTGGCGGGGTTGTGGATATAACACGGCAGACTAAGGTCATATTTTTTGGTTTTGTCCATATATAATCCCCTTTTGGCAAGCCATTTTGAAGGAACTGGAGGACTGCCTGGGAAAACCAATAGATTTAATGGCAGAACTGATTTTGCTTTCGATTCTTCCTAGGCATAGCCCTTCTTCTATACATTTTGACTGCCAAGAAGGCAATAACAAGGCAATGAATGTCACCCAGGATACCCATGGTTGCAGAGTGGTGTAAGATAGTAGTGATCATTTATCAAATGGAAAACTTAACCACAGTGATACATGTTAGACTTAACCAATTTAACATAAAATGGCAAACTGGCTGTGGTATATGGCTTTGGTGGAGCCAGAATTTGTACCTTGAGAATGTTAAAATAGGTGGTGATGGGGTGCTGCTGCCGTGGGGAGAGGGGTTACCTCCATCTTACCCACGCACAATGATTCCACTAGCGGGAATAGGTTCTGTGAATATAACTCTAATTTCAAATTGATTCCTTATTCCTCCCTATACTAACTCACTACTTTGAATTTAAGTTTAACTGCATGATTTATGTACTGAGGCAGTTTTAAAAAGGATAAGACAACTTACTGTACAGCCTGTATCATTTGTTCACATATTGTATAGAATGTGCATCTCTTGATAAAAACCTAATTTAAAAAAAAAAGAGTCAATCTGTCAAACCATGTGCCGATAATCCAAGAAACTATTATCTGTTTCTTTACATTAGCAAAATATTCTGTATAGGATGTGGACCAAGGGTGGGATATTCAAAGCGGTTGCGCATGGCGCAAGTGAGATGTGCCAGCACAATAGCAGACATGCACCAATGAGCGATATTCAGCAGGTGACATTGCGCAGCGCATATTGCAGAGCGTCAATGTGCAACCCTAATGAATGCATGCACAAGTGCAGGGGGCGTAGCCATGAATAAGTTGCACAGTGTGATATTCAACAGCAAGCCGATGGTGCAAGCGCGGAGCAACAGGGACATGTGCAGAGTAAAGTTGAGCCTATAAAAGAATGGAGCAAGCAGGGGACAGAGGCTTGCGCCCAGGGGAGCAGGGGTGAGAGACAGAGAGAGAGAGAGAGAGAGAGACAGAGACAGAGAGAGGGCTAGTGGCCAGGCAGGACAGTGGCAGGGGTGCAGAACAGGCACAGAGGCAGGAGGTGCAACAGGCTGTGGGACAGGGAGTACGACACTGTCTGTGCCTGTGAGCATGAGCTGACCAGAGTGTATGTGTGTGTGTGTGTGTGGGTCCCCAATACAGGAGTGCACCCAGTGCAGGGGCCCAGGCAGCAGCACACAGCCAGAGTAGCCCAGGGAGTCAGCCATGGGGGGGAGGGCAGGACAGGCCAGGCCATGGCCAGTGCAATATTCCAGATGGAGGCGGTAATGAGGGGTGTGAAGAGGCAGGAGGTTGAGTGCCGTGGCCGTGGAAGGGCCCCACGGCGGTATGCCCAGAACAGGTGGTACCGTGCCCGCATTACCTTCAAACAGTACAGTGACACCAAGATTGTGGGCTGGTACCACCTGAACCGGGCAATTCTGAGGCAGCTCTGTGAGCTGTGCAGTGATGAGATGCAGGCACCCACAAGACAGAGCCACACCCTGTCGGTGGAGACAAAGGTCACGGCTGTAATGTGCCTGCTCACCACGGGCACCTTCCAGAGACCAACAGGGACACCACAGGCATAACCCAGTCAGCCATGTCATGGCTCCTCACACAATTTCTCAACGCACTGCTGCCACATGCTGCGGAACACATCCACTTCCCCAGCACACAGGCGGAGTGTACAGCAAACATGCAGGAGTTTCATAGGGTTGCATGTATGCCTGACATGCTAGGGGCCATTGACTGCACCCACGTAGGCATCCACACACCTGTGTCCTACATCAACAGGAAAGGCTACCCTAGTGTCAACTGCTAGGTGGTGTGCGATGCCAAGGGGCTCATAAGCAATGTCTGTGCCACGCACCCTGGTGGAGCACATGATGCCTTCATCTGGCACCAGTCTGCACTGTGCCACAGGTTTGAGAGTGGGGACAACCCCATCGACCACCTAGTAGGTGAGTATGCAGATGGGATGGGCAGCCCTGCACAACAGGGCAGGGTGTGGGGGGGAGATGCTATGCTGGGGGCGTAGAAGGTATGGCTGTGTAGGCGGGGGGGCAGCCACACAGACCAAAGTGCTAACCCATCATGTTCCCACACAGGTGACAGTGGATACCCACTCTGGCCCTGGCTGCTCACCCTGTACTGGCACACATGGACCCCAACACAGGAGAGATTCAATGAGGCACATGCCAGCACACAGAACATCCTCGAGCACAGAACATCATCGAGCATGTATTTGAACTGCTGAATGCATGGTTCCACTGCCTGCACAGGTCTGGCGGTGCCTTACAGTACAGCCCCTCGAAGGCTTGTGGTATATTCCTGGGCTGCTGTTTGCTACACAACATGGCCACTGACTGTGAGATAGCAGTCGAGGTCAAAGAGGGGAACAGCAGTGGGGATGATGTGGACTCTGGGCCATACGGTGGTGGGCTGCCCCCCCAGACGATGGGACCCCCAGCTGCACAGGATGGCCCGGCAGCACTGGGACACCATTTCAGAGGAAAACTATGGTGCATGCAGGTAGGTGTACATGACCACACACATGTCCCAGAGACCGGGGCATAGTATACAGGCATGCCTGGCTAGGTCCCACAACAGACATGGCTGGATGGCAGCATTGAAGGACATGGGACAGGACACCAGGTGGAGCACCCCTTACGGCACTGTGGACCCCACACACACAAGCACAGTCACACGGGCACCCACACAAACACACCGAAGCCGCCAACGGGTGTGTGTCAGATGCTGAACACCAGTGTACAGTGGCAGCCGGTTATGTGATAGCATCATCATGCACATGCCACAGTGGCCAGCGGCCAGGTGGGTGTGCACAAGGCGGGCATGTTGTGTGGTCCATGGACCACATGGCCCTGGTACACACACACACACCACACCACTGTGCATACAGGGCTGTGGCAAGCAGCGGACAGGGAAGGTGGCAGATCATGACCTCAGTGCAGTTGCATGGCCACCATGGACACGTGGATGGCCCCGCAGAGACTGCCCAGCAGATGCAGGCTGTGCAATGGCCACAGGGGGTGTCACAGATGGTTCCTCAGGTGTGCTGCTGCGGGAACGTGACCAGTCCCTCGCAGGCATCTGCAGGCCCCCAAACAGGCCCGCTCCAGGCGTGCCTGGAATGCCCACAGCAGATCCTGGCAACGACAATGCTGGGGTCGCACAATGCCAGGACTGAGGGGTGGGGAATGCACTCCACAGTGACTGCTGTGGATGGTCCTGTACCAGTGTGGCCAGTGGTGCTAGGCCAGCTGTGACTGCCGCAGTGAGCCGATCCAGGCCTGCAGTCGTGTCCTCCTGCATGCATGTGACCTCGGCCAGGAGCTGCTCAAAGTCCCAGTCACACCACCCTGCGGACTGGCGCAGCTCAGTGCAGAGTTCACACACCCCTGCCATGACCTGCATCTGTTGCTCCACGGATGCTCAGAGCAGATGGGTGTGCTCGGTCAGAGGGTCAGTGCCCTGGGGGGGCTTGGGCATTGCGCTGACCCGTGGGAGTTGCATGGCCCCGTGGCACAGCCCCCCGTGCAGGTGGGGGCTGCACAGCAGGGCCCCCTTGGGCCTGTACTGTCTGCGGTGCAATGGCAGTGGCCACTGCACCCGCACTTCCCTTGGCACTGTCCTGCTGCCACTGCTGCCCCTCCAGCCACTGTGCATGTGGCGGCACCAGGGCAGTTGCACCACCACCACCACACAGTATGGTCTGCACCACAGGTACATCATCCACCGCCTCACCAGGCAGTGTGGCTGGAGGGTTGATCAGCACCACCTGGGCACCATCAGCGCTGCCATGTCTGGTACTTGGTAGGGGTGCCTCCCCCCAGTCACCATCACCACTGTCCAGGATAGTGGTCATTTCATCATCAAACCTGGGCCATGCCCTGATCAGTGTCTCAGCATACTGGATACCAAAGCTGGCATCCCACTGAAACACTTCCTGGGCCTCGTCTGTGCCCACGCCACAGGCATCTGGGTGGACAGTGGGGAAGGGCCAGCAGCAGTCCAGACCCCAGACTCCAGTGGAGGTGGATGGGTGCTCCTCCAAGTCCACCACAGCCCCCAAGGTGGGCACCACCACCCCTGCAGCTGCACGCAAGTGCTCAGGATCTGTAAGGGAACACATACACGTTAGTGCCACCACCACGCACCCCTGCTCCCTTGCACCCATCACCCCCATCCCCATGCACCGCTGTAATTACCATGCAGTGATGGGCTTCCCCCCATCTGGAATCCACCGCTGGGAACACCCTCAACGGTGCTGTGCCACATGGTCGCTGCCACCAGTTCCTCCTGTGCTGTCAGCTGTGGCACCTCAGGCTGTCCACTGCCCATGGTGGCATGTGCAGCCCAGATGGCAGCCACCTTCTCCTTTACCCACCTTTTTATTGCACTCCTGTGCTGACCTCTGATGGCTGTCCTGCAAGTTCACATCCCTGGCCACTCCCTCCCATGCCTCCGCCCTGGCCTGCGGGGTGCTGTGGAGCCACTCAGAAGGGGCTCCTGGTCCAGGTATGTGCCATAAAGGGCATCACACTCTGCCCTTGTGAAATTGGGCCTGAACCTCCTTGCAGGCCCCTGCTCCTCAACCTCCTCGTGCTCTGACATGCTCATTCCTGTGGGTGAGGACATGTGGTTAGTGCTGGCTACCACACACGAGGCACCCCCCAATCCTCTGTTCCGACATGCACAATGCCTGGCGTCTTGCCTGTGAAGGATGCAATACTGGTCTGGTGCCTGTGCAATCCCATGGCGCCTTTATAGTGCATCACATGCAAATGAGGGAATGTGCAACTGTAATGAGATGCAAATGCCTCTGATGCCTGTGGATATGCTGATCAGCTCATCTGCATGTGCCAGCTAAATATCATGGAATTGCGCATGGTGGATTGGAGATGTGCATGCTCAAGCCATGGAGCAACTGTATGACATGCGCAGTCCACCTGGCACAGCGCATGTGCGCACTGACATCATGTACGTTGGTAGCACTTCCCACGCGACAGTGTGCGCTATATGCGTACAGAGCTCTGCCGCCATTGAGCATGTGGTGCACATGCGCTGTACACCCTGCACCATTGGCACATGGCCCATGGGGCACACTGGACCCTATAGCGCACCATGTCTTCTGTGCCTTGTCGCGCTGTCGTGCACGGTGTGTGTGCTGACCTTTGACCCCTACGTGTGTCCCCTGACCCCCAGGTGCCTGCAGCATGTGCCCAGCTGTATCGCGCAGCGATGAGGCATGGGTGATTGGGGATGGCAGTGCATCACCAGGCAAGTCGAGCACCCATCGCACATGCATCTCCTGCGCTCCTGGGTGCCATTTTGTCTCAGCGGTGCAGATTGCAGCATGCCTCACAGAAGCACAGCAAGGGTACCCAATTGGTGCCAGGTCAAGCTGGTCAACCTGGTGGCACTAGTGGAGTCCCATGTTGGCACCCTCTATGGGCAGATGCCCCTGGACAGGCCATGCACCGAGGTGTGGCAGGGGGTGGCCGAGGGGTTAGAGGAGGCCACTGGGTCATGGTGTAGCGGGGAGCAGTGCTGCCATGGGTATGGAGACCTGTGGCAGAGGGATCCAGACTGGTTGAGAACACTGCAGGCACGAGTCTAGAGGCGCGCCGTGCCACGGCCAGGTGAGTGCACATTTCCACGACTGTGCCTTGTCGGTGTTCTGTGGGGTACCAGCAGGTCTCACGCCATGCTGCTGGGGTTGGGGGACTGTAGCTGGGAATGATGCTGGCAGTGGCAGCCCACCATAGGTGTGCTATGCCACGGCAACACCACTGAGCAGGGACGTGGGGTATACCATGCTGGAGGGGGGTGGGGCATGTGGGTTGCTGCCCAGTGCTGATGTCTGCCTCTCACTGTCTCCCTACTAGGCCCTGAAGATCGGTGCAGAGCAAGGATGGCAGGAGCCACTGCCGGATGGCAGCAGGCCAACAGTGGCTCATGGGCGAGGGATGCTGGCCATGCGGGAGGTGCTGGTGGACAGGTGCCAGTCATGCTGCAGCATACAGGTAGGTACTCTGTCAGTGTACATTGTTGTGTGCAGTTGGGTTGGGCCACAGCCCCCCATGCATATAGCCATCACAGCCGTGCATCATCGGCGTGGTCCATTGCACCATGCTGCACCTTATGCATGTGTATGTGGCTGCTGTGGGTGGGCTGTGGGTGCATCCGGGTCCCAGTCAGGCCACTGCCATCCCCCCACAATGGCCATTTGCCTGGCAGCCATGGTTGTGTCATGCTGCACATGGCTGGTGGTGGTGTGCAGTGCAGTGCATGGCTGTGGATGGTCAGGATGGCTACTCATGTGGGCATGCATGCTGCGGATGGCTGTGTGCCTACTACAGGGCACATGTCACCGCTGTCTGCTGCACATGGTGGATGGGCTACAGTCATATGGGTGTGCAATCATCCTTGTCCCCTCCTTTGTCCTAGGTGTCCTTCATGTGGATGTCCACACCAGGCTGCTGGAGAGGATCCTGAGGGTTGCCACGGCCACCCTTGCAGTGGCCCACGTCATAAGGCAGGCCCTATTCAGGCCACAGAGGCAACGATGGACAAGGCACCGGTAGGGCGTGAACATCATGTGGGGCCCATTGGCCTGCATCACCATCCCTTCCCCTGACCCCCCTCCCATTCCTCCATTGTATCCTGTGTAACCATTTCCCCTGTCCCCCCACCTCCCTTCCCCAGCCTACCTTCTTGATTGTGGCCTCCCCGCTCCCTGTCCCCTATCCCTGTTCTTCTGTATATAGTTTCTGTTGTTTGTTACTCTTAATACACTTCTATTTTGGCAGCCATCTGTGTCTGTGTCTGCTTTGCAGCTGGTGTATGGAGCCATGCTGCAGTGGTGTGCATGGTGGCTGTGTGGTATGTCTGGGATCGACTAGGGCTTGTGTCAGGTGGTCTGTGCCCAGTGGCCGGTGTGTGTGCCTTGAGGCATACATGTGAACCCTGCTGGGCTGTGTGGCCTGCGTGTTGTGTGCTATCAGCATGTGTGTTGTCAGCTAGGGTCCCTGGTGGCATGTCCCATGCCATCCTGTGGGTGTTGCCCATGGCTGCCTGCCAGTGGTCATTGGTGTCATGCCACCTCCATGCACTGCTGTGGTTCATGTGCTCAGGGCCTGTGGCTGTGTGCCTGCCTTGCCTCCCTCCTGACATCCCTTGCACCCTGGTGGCAGTGTGTCCTGCTCTTGTGGCCTGCTCCACACTGTGCCAGGTGTCACGTGCCATGGCCCATGTGCCTCTGTCCCTTGCCCGGCCAGTGTTGTGCTCTTGTGCTTCCTGTCTTGCTCCATTGCAATATATTCAGCCGTCTTGCGCTGTCACTTGCTGTTGTGCTCAGCCTTTGAATATCGCATTGGGTATGCACTGGCGCAGTGTACATGCACTGCCCAGCTGTTGCACTTGCCTCTGGTGCATTTCTGAATATCCCACCCCAAATTTAAAAAAACTTACTTTCTGAAGAAATAACATCCTTAGAAAATATATTGGACAATATTCTCCAAAAGAGCCAAAGTTCCTGGGAGAGGCCCTATTGACAATGTTGGAGCTCCACATTGTCAATGGGTAATTATACAATGGCAAGAAAGAATCCTGGATTCTGATTGGTCAGTTGGCTGTCACAGCAGGGATGTTATCCTGGCATAACATCCCTGCTGATTGTTTGGATGATATGGCACATGATGAGCTCCTCTTTCTCTTAAGAAACAAAAATATGTTTACACACTAACAAAAACATTCTTTAAAATTATTTTTTTATTATAAAACAACAAGCTATTGTATAATAGAATAATGCCCTCCAGGGTGGGAGTTATGCTGGGATAACATCCACCTCGGGTGTTGGCGCCCTCGGTGGCCTCGGGCCCAACCACCCGAGGTGGGATGTTATCCCAGCATAACTCCCACCCTGTCAGGCATTATTCCTGTATTAATACATATGGGGGTGGGGGAGAATATTGCCCATACAAGCAAAAAATAATTACCTGCTAACTACCACTTGCAGAACTCTGTGATCAAGAGCTGCATCAGTGAAACTTTGAACATCCATTCTGTAGCACTTATTGACTGCGTGGATGAGGGACCGCGTTGCTGCCTTGCACAGTTCTAAGTAGGGATGGGCTACCTGTCAGGTAGTTGGAGTGAGTACATCGGGTATCAGTGGTTTTTGGTTTGGTAGGGTAGTTTGGGTAATTTACTACCCTACCTGACATAAAAGCGCACTTTATGGGTCAGGTACTGTGGCCACGGGTAATGGGTCAGGTAGCAGGCAATTAAAAAAAATGCATTTTTTTCGGACAGCCTGTGGGATCCTTCTATCTTTTATGACATACAGCCAGACATTACAAGCAGCCTGTGGGATCTCACGGCAGACAGGAGCACATAACACCAGCCTGACAATCTGATTGGTCAGTGTTGGTATCTGAGCTCCCTGTCTGCTGTGTGAGCACACAGAGTACATCCAGAGCTTGGAGGAAGAGGGAGAAAGCAATCAGCACTCGTTCAGCCTCAATCATGGCAAAAAATGTAAAATAAAACAAAACACCTAGCACAATAGTCCTACAATGAAGGAGGCTAGGAGTGAGGGAACTTGGGGATGAAAGGGGAAAATTAGGGGATTGTATGACTCAGTGCTCGGGAGAGAAGGAGAAGGGGGGAGGCGCTCATTACTGGTAGCAGCTGTGAAAACCATTCAGACTGTATACACTGTGTGTTGTTTGGTCCCTCAAGCCCTGTCTGTGACGTAGCTACTCTGTGTGTTTGAGCAGTACAGTGAAAGCAATTCAGGCTATATTACACATAGTGTTTGTCAGGGGTCCTGAGCCCTGTCTGTGACATACAGCTACTCTGTGCATCTCTGCAGCATAGTGAAAGTCATTTAGGCTGCATTGCACAGTGTCTGTTAGGTGCCCCGAGCCCTTTCAGTTACATAGCTACTCTGTGTGTCTATGTACAATATAGTAAAAGCCATTTAGGCTGTATTACACACTGTCTGCTAGGTGCCCCAAGCTCTGTCTATGACATATAGCTACTCTGTCTGTATCTCTGCAGTATAGTGAAGCCATTTAGGTTGTATTACACACTGTCTGTTACGTGCCCCAAGCCCTGTCTGAGACATAGCTACTCTGTGTCTCTGAGGTATAGTGAAAGCCATTTAGGCTGTATAAATACACATTGACTGTTAGGTACCCCAAGCCCTCTCTGTGTCATATAGCTGTTCTGTGTCTCTCTATAAAGCCATTTAGGTTGCATTACACAGTGTCTGTTAGGTGCCCTGAGCCCTGTGTGTGACATATAGCTAGTCTGTGTCTCTGCATAAAGCCATTTTGGTTGTATTGCACACTGTTAGGTGCCCTGAGCCCTGTCTGTGACATATAGCTATTCTGTGTCTCTGCATAAATCCGTTTCAGCTGTATTACACAGTGTCTGCTAGGTGCTCCAAGCCCTATCTGTGACATATAGCTACTCTGTGTCTCTGCATAGAGCCATTTTGATTATATTACATACCGTCTGTTAGGTGCCCCAAACCCTGTCTGTGACATAGGTACTTTGTGTGTCTCTGCAGTATGGTGAAAGCTATTTCAGCTGTATTACACAGTGTTTGTTAGGTGCCCCAAGCCTAGTGTGTGACATATAGCTACTCTGTGTCTCTGCATAAAGCCATTTTGACTGTATTACACATTGTTTGTTAGCTGCCCTGAGCCTTGTCTGTGACATAGCTACTGTGTGTCTCTGCAGTATAGTGAAAGCCATTTAGGCTGTATTACACAGTGTCTGCTAGGTGCCCCCTGAAGAAAATTTGCTAGAGTTTAAGTGCTGGGGCAGTGTGAGTGGCAGTAAGCTGTAAACCTGTTGGTGGTCAGTGGACTATTTATAATTAAAGGAAGTAAAAATCCAGAATTTGCCTGTATCCCATGTGGCTAAGTGAGTGCAGCACTGACTTCTTGCTAGTGTCATGTTTTGTTTGGGGTAGGCAACTCCTGAGGAGCTGCACTGATCCTGTAAACTATGCGGGTCACAGACCACATCTGTTTGGAATTATCTGTGACATATAACTACTCTGTATCTTTACATAAAGCCATTTAGGCTATATTACACAGTGTCTGTTTGGTGCCCCGAGCCTTGTTATAGGTACACTGTGTGTGATGTCTCTCTGTAGTATAGTGAAAGCCACGGATGTGTCTACTATGTCTCATATTTCCCAGTATAAGTCTACTAAAAGGAAGCACAGTGCTGCTGCAATGCAACTGGAAAGGATGTGGATAATATGAATCTTAACACTAATGAAGAAAATAGTCACAGTAATAACATCACCAGGACTGGCACTAACCATCCTCCTGAACCAAAAGAGTATGTTAGCAATGAAATGATAGTAGAATTTTGGAAAGAATTGACGGAAGTAATTCATAGAGGTGCTGAACATTTTGCCACATGTGCCAGGATTCTTCCAGCTGAGCAGCATGCAAGGACAAGGAGGCATCCTCCTCAAATATAAGCACAGATGCTGAGGCAATGAATGCTGATAAAGATGGTGGTGATAGTGGGGCATGTGAATGGGATAGCCCAGGCTATGTCCCACATGATGATGATGGCACTTCCACTTCTTCTGAATCTTGTGGCGATGAGGTCTGTACTAGTTTTGATGATGGGGTAGGAGAGGATGCTGCTGTAGGGCAGGAAAGGCAAGTGCAGAGAAAAAATCATGCTAAAAGTAAGAATACGGTGAGCATGAATGAGAACAATTCATGTAACCAAGGAAATTACAGAGTAACGTTTCCTCCAGGTCCCTTGATTGTACAAAAATTACTGCAAGGCACCATAGTACAAACCACAAAGGGTACATCTTTAGTGTGAAATGTTTTTGATATTGACCCTGCTGACAATTCTCAAGCTGCATGCAATCTATGCAAAAAGCATGTAAGTAGTGGTGGAAAAGCAGGACATTTTGGAATGTCAGTAATAATACAGCATGCAAAGGCAAAACACCCAATTGAGTGGGGCAGGGCAAGGGACAGTATGGTTGGTATGGGCGGTAGTGGAGGTGGTGGTGGCGGTGACCATAGTGACAATGAACTGGAAGCAGGAACTGACATTTTAATCACTTGATGTGTCCTTGCAGTCTTCCTGGATAAACATAGATTGTTTTATTCTGATACCATCAAGCACTGCAAAATCCCACAGTACTAGTACTCCATATGAAAAGGCATAAAAAGTGCAGTCCCCCAAAATTTAAAATATCTCCTCATTCTCGTCAACTAACATTAAAAGAAAGTGTTGTGAGAACATCAAAATTTACCTGCAGGGATCCAATGGCCAGCTGTTAAATGGAGCCATTGCAGAGCTATTGCTCAATTGTCAACTCCCTTTTGCTTTTGTTTCCAAAAAAAGGTTTCCTTAAGTTCATGAACTGGATTGAACCATGGTATACTGTTCCTTGTCGAACATATTTCTCAAAAAAGGCTGTGCCATAGTTGTATGACTTGGTTTGTAGTGCAGTCACTTAACAGTTGAAACTCTCTGAGGTGAAGCAGATTCACATAACCACGGATATATGGACCAGAAACCAAACAATTGACTACATGACTGTTGCAGCTCATTGGACAAGTTTGCAGTTAGAAAGTAATAATCACAGCTCTACTTTAAGTAATAGGAAGCATACTGTATTATGTGTCACCACTTTTGAGGAAAACCATACTGCTGTGAATGTTTTGCAGGAGCTGCAAAATCAATTGCAGAAATGGCTAACTGTATTCCTTATCTCCAGGGTTCATAGTATCAGATAATGCTGCCAACATAGTCAAGGCTGTTAGAGATGGCAACTTTCAACACGTCCATTGGTTTGCACATTGTTTAAATATTCTCATCCATAGTTTCTTAAATGGAAACAGAACTGTTGAAAACCTGTTAGGTCTTGCTAGGAAAATATGTAGGCATTTCAGCCACTCTGTGAAAGCACAAAAAATCCTGAAGGGTCTGCAGAGGTCTAACGACTTAACCTTGCATATATTAAGTTGGAAAAGGCTTCTTGAACAGAAAAAAGCTGTACATGACTACACCATACAGAATCAAATAGGTAAAGTGGTCATCGTGTTCAGTTCCTGTAGCTGGACTCTACCGGAATCTGGTCAGGTTATTGGAGCCATTTGAGGCTGCCACACATGATGTCAGTGTGGACAGTGCAACTCTCAGTCAAATTCTTCCTCAGATCAGATTTCTTTACCTTTTCCTTGATGACACAAAGAAATACTTTTATTTAAAAGATAACAACACCACTGTTATGCTGGCAGATTACTTGAGTCTCAGACTGTTGACTGATCAGACACTAAATTCCATGTTCAAGAATGACACCCATGTGTTGGCTACATTGCTAGATCCCCACTTTAAGTGGAACATTGAAGCCATCCTTCCTGCAGGGGAAGCCACTGAGAATTGTAAAGATGTTCTGCTAACCAAATGTGGCATTGCCTACAAACACCATTAACTGATGTATAGCAGTCAAATCCTGCTGAACCATCACAGTATGCTTCTGCCATAGACAATAGCACATCTATCAATTCTTCACAGTCAACAGTGTCATCAGCAAGGGAAAGAACATCTACATCTACTTCTCAAGGCATCCTGTATTCAGGGTCAGAAAGGTAATTCACTTCTGAGTCACCTGAAACAACATGAACTGGTATCCTGTAAAGAAAGTGCAGATGCTTCATCTGCCAGAATTGTACCCATCTCACACAGCACAATGATCCTGGAGTACTTTGCAGACCATACTGTGATTGGCCCCGATCAAGATCCATTATTGTATTGGAAACAAAAGAGAATAATGTGGCCAGATCTAGTAAATCTTGCAATAATGTACCTCAGTTGTCCACCTTTAAGCGTATGTTCAGAACACATTTTTAGAGCAGCTGGAGGAATATTCGCTGACCACAAAACATTGCTAAGTCCTACAAAGGTGGAGCAACTTACATTTCTCAAAATGAATGCTGATAATTTCCCAGTTTTCACAAACACTGAATTATGCAAGACTGACCCTGAACATGAACAACAGCCTGAAAACAGTGATACTGAATAAGTGAATATGATGACTATGTTGTGTACCAAATGAATGGAACTATCACCACTGCCACTATGCCAGCCACATGTGCCATACTAGTGCTACTCTTAATTTTCTTTTGTCAGTCATTTGATCAATGCCCACCATGGGTATAATTTTTGGAAACAGCAGTAGCCTCACTCAGAGCAGCCTCACCTCTCGTGCCTAACTCAGCAATGTCCTCCGTGAGTATAATTTTTTAAAACACCAGCAGGTTCAGTCACAGCAGCTGTACCTCTCATACCTGCCTCAGCAATGCCTGCCATGGGTATAACTTTTTGACACAGCAGCAGGCTCGCTAAGAGCAGCTGCACCTCTCATACCTACCTCAGCAATGCCTGCTATTGGTATAATTTTTGGACACAGCAGCAGGCTGACTAAAAGCAGCTGTTTTGTAACACATTTGGTGAGCAATTTAATGGGAGGTCAGATAGCAGTACAATTTCTTAAGAAAGAATGAGCACTTTAAACTATGCACAGTATCCAGAATTTTATTTTTTCTCTTCATTTTCTCATATCCGGTTATAGTCAGTGCCAAAAGTGCCCAAAAATCACAAGACCCATAAACTGCATCAAAAACTGGCTACCATTATAAAAATTTAATCAGACCTACCCTAGTCCAGTGTGCCAGCCCCCACTAAATGCAGCGATAGAACACAGAACATAGAAACATAGAATTTGATGGAAGATACGGCCCGCTTGGCCCACTTAGTCTGCCCATTTTCCTACCTAACAGATAAGCTGCAGATCCTAGTTAACCAACAGCTTACTTCCTCCTACCTCCCACTAGGATTGCCTTATGTCTGACCCATGCATTCTTGAATTCCCCCACTGTTCTTGACTGCATGACCTCCTCAGGGAGGCTGTTCCATGCATCCACAACTCTCTCTGTGAAAAAATACTTCCTCACATTACATCTGAGCTGTACCCTCTCTATATTTAAATAGTCCCCCCTTGTTCTTGCACATATCTTTTTCTGAAAGATGCTACCCTCTTGTACTTTGTTGATTCCCATGAGGTACTTGAAAGTTTCTATCATGTCCCCTCTCCCTTCTTTCCTCAAGGGTATATTAAGCTCCTTTAGTCTTTCTTCATATGTCTTCTGGTGCAGACCCTGCACCATTTTGGTTACACTCCTCTGGACAGCCTCCACTCGGTCTATGTCTTTGCGGAGATGGGGTCTCCAGAACTGCACACAGTACTCCAGATGGGGTCTCACCAACTGTCTGTACTGAAGGATAACAACTTCATGTTTTCTACTATTGATGCCTCTCCCTATGCATCCCAGAATCCCCCCAGCCTTCCTTACTGCCTTCTCACATTGCTTGCTCACCTTTAGGTCATCTGATATAATTACCCCCAGGTCCCTTTCCAATTTTACTGTTGTCAGTATCTCACTCCCCATTGTGTACTCTTTCCCTGGGTTTTTGTTTCCCAGATGCATTACCTTGCACTTCTTTGCATTGAATCTGAGCTGCCATACATTTGACCATTCCTCCAACCTTGCCAAGTCCCTTCTCATCCTTTCCACTCCATCTTGTGTATCAACCCTGTTGCAGATCTTTGTGTCGTCTGCAAAGAGACATACTTTTCCTTCTAGTTTATCTGAAATATCACTTATAAAGACATTAAAAAGGACCGGTCCCAGTACTGTCACCCTGCAGTACCCCACTAGTAACCCTCTTTTCTTTACTGTGGACTCCATTTACTACTACCCTCTGCGTCCTGTTGTCTAGCCAGTTTTCATCCAGGCTACCACCTTGGGATCCACTCCCAGGCTGGCTAACTTGTGTATTAATCTTTTGTGTGGGACTGTATCAAATGCCTTGCTAAAATCTAGGTAGGCCATGTCCACAGCCCCTCCCTAGTCTATTACTTTGGTCACCCAGTCAAAGAAATCTATTAGATTTGTCTGACACGACCTTCCCATCGTGAATCCATGCGGCCTTGGGTCTTGTGCCACACTGGCCTCTAGGTACTCAACAATTCTTTCCTTCAGAAGTGATTCCATCATTTTTCCTACCATTGAGGTCAAACTAACTGGTCTGTAGTTTCCTGCCTCTGTTCTGCTCCCACTTTTGTGAAAAGGAATCACATCTGCTGTCCTCCAGTCCTCAGGTACCACCCCATCCTCCTATGATTTGTTAAAGAGAGTAGTCAGCGGTGTCACTAGTTCTACCCTTAGTTCTTTTAGAATTCTTGGGTGAATCCCATCAGGCCCCATTGCTTTGTCCACCTTCAATTTTATTAGTTATTTCAGAACCCTTTCTTCTGTGGATGGACTGGTATCGACCCCCATCTTCAGAGTGTCTCTCTTGTTTGGTTTAGGTACCTCCCCCTCCTCTTCATTTGTGAATACTGAGCAGAAATATTCGTTCAGTATCCCTGCTTTTTCACTATCACCCTCTACCCACATTCCCTCCCTTTTATTAAGCCTCAGTATCCCTCCTTTAGTCTTTCCTTACTCCCTAATGTACCTATAAAAGGTCTTATCTCCCTTCTTAACAGAGTTGGCTATCCTTTCCTCGGTTTGGGCCTTTGTTATTCTGACTGCCTTCCCTGCCTATTTCTGCTTTAATTGATAAAGTTCTCTGTCATGCTCCTTCTGTGTTTCCTTATAGTTCCTGAATGCTATCCTTTTCTCCTTAACCTTCCCTGCCACCTCTTTTGAGAACCATAGCAGTTTTTTCCTTCATTGTGTTTTGTTGATTTGCTTTACACAAAGGCTTGCTGCCTCTGTGATGGCTGTTTTGATTACTCCCTATTGTTCCTCCGCCCCTCCATCTTACCTGTTTGCTAGTGCTTTTCTGAAGTACTCTCTCATTTTCCCAAAGTCAGCCCTCCTAAAGTCCAATACTCTTGCTTTTGTATGGCTTGATTGTATGGCTGTGTTTATCGTGAACCACACTGTTTGGTGGTCGCTTGTTCCCAGATGGCTACCCACTTCTAAATCTGAGATTCTTTCTCCATCCCCATTTGAGAGTACCAGGTCTAAGATTGCTCCCTCCCTAGTGGGTTCCAATATTATCTGTCTGAGGCATGCCCCCTGTAGGGCATCAAGAATGGCCCTGCTCTTGGATGTGCCTGCAGCAAAGGTGCTCCAGTTAACATCTGACATATTCAGGTCCCCCATCAACAATATCTCCCCTTTTTCTGCCATTCTAAGGATGCCTTCTATAATTTCCTTGTCCATTCCCTCCCCCTGAGATGAGGGTCTGTATACAACCTCCATGTGGATTGTAGTGCCATTTCCTGTCTCCAGGGTGACCCAGAGTGCCTCATCTGCTCCCTGTTTACTCTTTATTTCTGTTGCTTTGATCACTTCCTTTACATAGAGAGCTACTCCTCCTCCTATTTTACCCTCTCTGTCCCTCCTGTAGATTGTGTATCCTGGTATGTTGACATCCCAGTCATGGTTCTCTGTGTACCATGTTTCTGTGACTGCCACAATATCCAGGCAACCCTCTTCCATCAAGGCCACTAGTTCAGGGAGCTTGTTACACACACTACGGGCATTGGTACTCATCACCCTCCACTTTTTGATGGCCTTACCCCTTTTAGCCCCATTCCTGTACTCACTGCCTTTGCCTTTTTTTACATTTGCCTCTGTCCTGCTCCTTAACGACTTCTCTACCTTGGTGTTTACCTCACTAATTACCATGTTTAGTGGGGGGAGGCTGGGATTTCCCTGCTTCTTTTCAGTGTCTCCCCCCTTGGCTAGTTTATTTAAACCTCTCACCTAGGATCCTGGTTTCCCCACCGGGCAGATGCAGACCATCGCGCCAGTATAGGTCTGCATCCCTCCAGGTAGCTTCCCAGTCCCCAATGAAGCCAAAACCCTGAGCTCCACACCAGTTTTTCAACTATTCATTGAATTCGCTGGTGAGGAGTACCCTAGCATCACCCTTGCCATAGACAGGCAGCACCTCCGAGAAGGTTGCCATGTGCGCTACTTGTCTAAGGCCCCTTCCCAACTCTACAAACTCCTCTTGCACTGCTCTGATCCCATTCCTAGCCAGGTCATTTGTCCCTAGGTGGACAATGACATCCAGCTCCCTCCTTCATGCAGCTGCTCCCACGATCCTGAGGATTCACTTCCTGTCCCTCCAAGCCGTGGTGCCAGGCAGGCACCTTACCTCCCTCTCCCCTTCCTCCCCCATTTCTACCCCCTAATGATTGAGTCCCCCACCAGGAGTTGTATCCTTCCCCGTGGGGTCCTGTGCCACCCTCCTGTCGGTCTCCTTTGTGAGGGTTCCCAGCATCCTCCTTGGTCTCCATTGCAGGTGCCTCCATAGAGGAACCACTATCCACCAGAAGAGTGAATGAATTGTGGAGAGGTACAGCTGGAGGGATGCAACTCTGTTTCACCACCCTATCCTCCCTGAGCCCACCCTGGTCCAGCCTCTCCTCTTTCTTGGCAACCTCTGAGGTAGTGGCATTGGCACTGGTGGTCCCTGGGTGGGAGAGGAGGTTTCTCGAATCCTAGCCAGGTCAGCCTGGAGATAGGCAACCTCCTCTCTCAGACCAGAGAGGTGCCTGCTAGTAGGAAGCATCACAGCCTCCAGAATGTCTCCCGAAACACTGCCACCCCACAGCCATTGCACTGCACCACTCCTATCATGTCTTATTCTGTGTCCCCTCTCCTGTTTCTCTGTATGCTTACTCTCTCCTCTCCTCACAACTCTCACCCTTCCTGTTCTTGGGCAGCAACTTCCTATATTTTTCAGTAGCCTCCTTCCTCCTTGCTCAGTGTCAGACCACCATTAGCTAGGGGGGAAGAGCAAGCTACTTTTTTCCTTTAGGGTTGACAAAACCAATGTTTCTCTATGATCCTTCCCTCCCTACTGCCAAACAGGAAGTTTCCATTGTCGGTCAAATCCAGTGGCTATAACAGTAGAACTGGCTTAGGGTGGGTGGGATGGAGGGCAATTAGTAAGAAAAAAGGCTAGCAACAGAAAGTTGTAATCTGAGTCACAAAGTAAGTTGATACAGTACCCTTCCCAGCACAGAACACACATTGACTTTCTTTTCTTTCTTTTTTTAACCCTAAATAAGATCCCTTTAACTTCTAATAAAGTATCTGTCTGCTTAATCTCAACAGACACTGACTCCTGCTGTGATATAAGTGTTAAATTAATAAGAAAATGTAGCTTCTTTTAGTTAGCTGCTTTCTGCTCTACAAGCAAGGATAGCAACAGCATGCCTCTTATACCTGCCTCAGCAATGCGTGCAGTGGGTACAGTTTTTGGAAACAGCAGCCTCACTAAGTGCAGCTGCACTTCTCATACCTGCCTCAACAATACCCGCCATGGATATAATTTTTGGAGGCAGCAGCAGCAGGCTTGCAAATAGCAGCTGCGCTTTTCATACCTGCCTCAGCAATGCTTCCCCCATGGGTGTAATGGCTTGGGGCACCTAACAAACAGTCTAGCAGCCCATAAAAAACAGTCTTTCACATGACTTGATATGGCCAGGGTCAGGTAATCAGGCAGCAAATTGGTCAGGTAGTAACTACCTGACCCAACCTGACTACTCGTTTTTCATCCGGGTAATTTTAGGGTACTTTTGGGGTACCCACAGGTAGTCTTGGGGGTTCAGATATTTTAGTAGCTGCCCATCCATAATTCTAAGACAGACACCTTCCTTCTTTCTGCCCAGAAAATCACCAAGGACCTGGTGGAGCGCTCCCTGATGAGGACTGCAGGAACCTTTCTCTTTTCTTGGTGATACAAGACCTCACCCACCCAGCCAAGGTGTCCATGGAAGTCATTTTTCTTTTAATTGCTGCTTCAAAAAGAATGAATAGACCTTCAGAATTTCTGAATTCCACAGTTTGCTGGAGGCATGTCCTTACTGCCCTGTCTAAATCTAACTTGCACAACTCAAGCTTCTTAGCCTGATCTGGCTTTGGCCAAAGGACAGCAGACAGATTTTCAGATTTAGATCAGATGCCGTAGACTTTTTGGCACAAAAAAATAGAACTACCCCGAGAACCACCTTTTCGTTATGGATAAGGTAAGATCCACTGTGTGACAAATGCCTGAAGTTCACCAATCCTTCTGGCTGAACAGATTACATTTAAGAAAACAAAGCTTGTAGGACAGAAAGTCCAATGGAACTGATGAAAGAGGTTCGAAGGATGCTCTACAAGAAGCATTCATCACCAGACTCAGATCCCACAGAGGTACCAGGGATCAGAAGACTAGTCTGCTTCTGCTAATCACTCTTAGAAATTGACTGATTCCCTGGTTTTCCCCAGGAAAAAAAAACCTGGAGGTCCCAAGAGCCGCTTCTATGGTTGACACCTGACCTGTCAACGTGCACAGGCCAAGCCCTCCATCTACCCCCACCTGCAAAAAACCCTGAATCTATGGGACCATACCCTATGGAGTCCTGATATCTCATTCTGCACCAGTCCAAACTGAGAAGGTTTTCAACACTTAATTCTAAACTGCGGATGCAGGACATTCCTTGCAGCAATCAGGGTATCCACTACCTTCCTGGTAAAACCCTGTTTTAGGGGGGCGTGGCTAGCAAGCAAGCATGGAGGACACTTGCTGAATAAGCTCCCTGGGTGGTGGCTTTAAAAATATCTTAAAATAGCTGTGCATCAAAGTTTGGGCTTTGCTACAAGGACATATCTGAAGTTTGGTCAAATGGCTTCCTCCAAAACTAAAAACTGACAGGCAAAGATTCAGTTTCAGTCTAGGAACTTGATCAGTAAAGATGAGGCTCGCTCGCAGGAAACTGGACCTACTTCACCAAGTGCCAGAGCTGCAAGTATGCATGTGGACTCTGCCGAGATGGACATCACTAAGGTGCTCACTGGAGTACCTGACACATTGGCACAGCTGCAAAGGGACATGAAGGCCGAGTTCCACAACCTTAATTCACAATTCACCTATTTGCAATCTGTGGTGACAACACTGACTAGTACCACTGTCATGCACACCTCACAAATTTGCGAGCTCAAATGGCGGATCAGTGACTTGGAGGACACATATGTGGGGGCCTCTGCTGAAAGAAATGGGCTACTTTCCACAATCTCTGAACCTTGTGAGTTGTTGGATGACCAAGAAAATCGAGCTAGGTGCACAAATATTCGCATTATTGGGATGCCAGAGGATCTAGAGGGATGTAACCCCATCGTGGGGATCCACACTTTGCTGATTCAGCAGTTGGACTTAACAGGTGAAGCTGCAGGCTATGAAATTGAGTGGGCGCACTGAGTGGGTCCCCACCTAAAGCAGGGGAGTGCTCATGACACTGTCTTATCAAATATTTAAGAATCCAAGATAGGGAATTAATATTTCAGAAGGCTAGATCGATGGGACCCTCAAGATGGATAACGCGAGAGTGTATATGTACCAAGACTACAGCAGGGAGCTTCAGCTGAGGAGAGAAAAGTTCAATCCCGTGAAAAGTAAGCTGTACAAGATGGGTTGGAAATTCTCTCTGGTGTACCCGGCCCATCTTAGAGTGGATAAACCTGGCCAGAACCCTTGTTTCTTCAATTGCCATAAGCTTGCTGAGAGATGGCTCGAGGAGGAGGAGGAGAATAGGGGTGAATGAGCAAGGCCCAACGATGAGTGACCACAGCACCAAGTAGGAGTTCAGTAGTACTGATGTCTATGCATGGTAGGCCTGCACTTTTTTACTTTGGTATTTTGTGTCCCTAAGGCACTCATTTCCTCCACGAACTGTATGTGAAGATTGATGGCATCAGTTCAGGCCACTGGGGTCTCCCTAACCCCCGACCGAGTCTAGGGATTCAGGTTCCAGTGGGGAGGGGGAAGAGGAAGTATATGTACTCTTACAGAAACATAGAAACATAGAATGTAATGGTAGATAAGGACCACTTGGCCCACCCAGTCTGCCCATTTCCCTACCTAATGGATAACCTGCATAGCCTAGTTAACCAGCAGCCTACTTCTTTCTACCCCCACCCTCTAGAATTGCCTTATGACTGTCCCATGCATGCTTGAATTCAACCACTGTTTTTGACTCCACAACCTCCTCCGGAAGGCCGTTCCATGCATCCACAACCCTCTCTGTGAAAAAATACTTCCTTATAGAAACATAGAATTTACTCTTGGTCGACTTGAGGAGAAAAGGAACTGGATGCTCCACTATATAATTTAGAGATTGTTTTATAAGATGGAAGTATTATTCCCGACCATGCTAAGGGGGCATGGGTATCAGCGGTATTTGTATTTTCTTTTTGAAACTGTGCTGTACGACTCTATGATATAATGCAGGCGGAAGTCCGGATAAGTGGGCCATGACTATTAATGTGGCACTACTGGAGCTAAAGTACTAATTGGGAGCACTTCGGTACTGACAATAAGTTAATCAGTGCTGATATGGGCTGAATTATAGAATGCAAACTTGTTTAGTGCATACTTATGTTTAAATAACACAGCTATTTGTTTTACAGTTGCATGTTAACTTACCGCCACCCTCCCTATTTGCAGTTGCATGGTTATAAGGCAGAGCAGGGTTGGGGTTCCTTGCTTATTGTTTGTAATGGGAATGCTGGCGGGACTTATTCCACAAGGGGGGAAGCCTCAGTCACTTTTGTTTTGAGGCTGGGGCAGTTGGAGTATGTTGTGGGACTGAGAGGGAGGCAAATTTTGATTAAAGATGGGAGGGGGATACTCAATGCCTTAAATGGCTGTCCTTTTTGCCTGTGAGGGGGGGAGGCTTTTACTTCGGAGGCTCCAACACATGCTGACACTGGAGCAAGAAGATGTGGGAACCTCTTTAAGGGAGTCATCGGTGGCTTGTGGACCTGAGTTTAACACAGGAGGGAAACGAGAATGGTACGGGAGGATTGGGTGGAGGGAAGAGGTTGGGGTTCTCGGGGAAAAGAGTGTGAAGGCACTGCTGATCAGAAGAATATACAACTGCAGATTGATTTTAACAATGGGGGCTGAAGTAAGTTGTATTTCCTGGAATGTAAATGGGCTTAAATTTATTGTGAAATGGAAGAGGGTTATGGCAGAAATCCGTAGACGAAGGGGGGCATTGGTTCTGTTACAGAAGACTCACTTTTCAGCTGATGAGTCTCATAAAACTGCTGCATTTATGGGTGGTACATGGATTTCTTCAAACTTCTCATCTAAAGTACAAGGCACTTCAGTTTGGCTCCCCTGTGGCTCTAGCTTGCAGATAATGGAAACACTGGTGGATACATCTGGCCAGTATGCCTTGGTGAGGTTGGATGTCCCGAGTAAAAGAAACCTACTGGTGGGTTTTATTTATGCACCAGACATTGAAAACCCAGGGTTCTTCCAGAAGCTTGCATTGGATATGTCCCGATGGGAGGGTCCTTGGCTATTGGGCGGTGATTACAACTATGTACTGGACACAGTGTTGGATCGCTCTAACCCCACCCCTGTCCCAAAGTTCCAGAATGCAACGGCAATGGAGGCGCTGCAAACTGATTTTGATTTACCTTACATCTGGAGCCACATGCATCCCACAGACCGGGAATATAGTTTCTATTCACATGCCCATAATTCCTATGCTCGCATTGACAGGATGTTACTATCTAGTGAACTGGTCACCTCGGTGGGAGAGGTGGCATATGCACCTATTTTAATATAGTACCATGCTCTTCACGTTGTTAAAATAATGTGGATGGGGGATCCCAGAAAGACCTAGGGCATGGAAGCTGGACCCATTGCTATTGCAGAGGCAGGAATATGTTTCATATATGGGAGAAGCTATACAGGAGTTTTTAAATTTCAGTCATAAAGGGGATACTTCACATGCTACGTGTTGGGAAGCACTAAAGGCCCTCATACGTGGGCAGACTATTGCTTACGCTGTTCGCATGAAGTGGACTTCCACTAGAGAGTTAGAAATGCTTAGAACTAAGATAGCCTCATGTGAGAGGGCACATATGCTTAATCCCACACCCATCCTTTACAATGTAATGCAGAAATTAAAATGGAAATTTAACTCTTTATCCAGTGCTCAACTGGAAAGATCCCTTCTGCTGGCAAATGCGGGACAGTATTTTGATGGGGATAGGGCTGGTAAGTGTTTGGTATGGCAGCTTAGGTGGAAAGAATCTGCTAAGAGCATAGCACAAATTCTGGATGCACAAGGGAACATGGTAAGGGATGGTAAGGATATAGGGGATGCATTTGACACCTACTATAAAGCATTATATACCTCAGAATGCAGCCCTCAAAGAGAGGAGTATGATCAATTTTTTAATGGGGTCCAACTTGGTAAGATTAGTGAGAGGGATGCTGTGATTTTGGACTCCCTGCTTACTAAACAAGAGATACAGGAGGCACTGAGAACCTTAAAGAAAGGGAAGGCACTGGGGCCGGACGGACTGCCGATTGATGTTTATAAAGTTTTTGAAGGATATTTACTAGTACCCTTGTTCGATGCTCTGGAGGAAGGGCTGCAGAAGGGCATACTACCCCCTCTCCACATGATCTGCTGTAATAACAGTGCTACCCGAATTGAGGAAGGCTCCAACTTTATGCTCCTCATATCGACCAATTTCGCTGCTAACTGCAGACTATAAGATCTTAGCAAAAGCTATGGCGAGCAGATTGGAGTGTATTATCCCATCAATAGTGCACCTGGACCAATTTGGCTTTGTGAAGGGTCGAATGGGTAAACATAACATAAGACGTACCCTGACTATTATATTCAGATGGGCACATACTAGGAGACAGCATGGAGCTGCAGTGGTTGCACTGGATGCAGAAAAAACTTTTGATCGTGTGGAGTGGGGGTATTTATTCTATACGATGGACAGACTGGGAGTGGAACCTGTCTTCAGGGAATGGGTTAGGGCACGTTATGGGCATCCCCTGGCTCAGGTCAATGCAGGGGGAGTTGTGTCTGGGTCATTTCAGCTTGGGCGAGGTACAAGGCAGGGTTGCCCTTTATCTCCACTGTTCTATGTCCTCGCGCTGGAACCTCTTGGGGCAGCGCTGAGAGTGCATGAAGGGATAAGGGGATTTTGGGGAGGGAATCGGGAACATAAGATTGCCATGTATGCAGATGATCAATTGTTGTACCTCCAGAATCCTGATTTGGATCTACTGATAGTACATAAATTAATGCGCTCATTTGGCGCAATCTCGGAGCATAAAGCCAACTGGATTAAAAGTGAAATCTTGCCAGTGAGGAATTTGCATAGAGCACAGTTGATCGAGTGATTGGAGGGTCTTCAACTGGTCCATTCATTACAATACCTGGGGTACAGATATCTGCAAGAGTAGGGAACTTTACAAACTAAACTTGAAACCCCTTATGAATGAGATTTCAGAGCAATGTTTGAGGTGGACAGCCCTCCCTTTATTAATACTTGGTACAGTGAGGGCTATTAAAATGTTGATTCTGCCAAGGCTGCTGTGCATGTATCAGACTCTCCCCATTAGGGTCCCTAAAACACACTTTAAACAATTAGACGCAATCCTCCATAAGTTTATATGGCAGAATGGACGGGCCAAAGTATCTAGGACTCTCCTCCAGAGGAAACCTGGGGATGGTGGAGTAGGCCTACCGCATTTTAAATTATATTATTGGGCAGCCCAGGTAGCATTTATTCCTGTAGGACAGATATGGGACGACTGTGCCTGGATGGGACTGGAGGAAGGCATGATAGTGGGTAACTACAGGAGTGATCTGTTGGTTGGGAATCTGGGAGAAAAGACCTGCGTGCAGGTGGTGAATCCATTCACTGCTGTCACTCTGTCTGTATGGACTCAGGCCCATAAACAAATTGGATATGGAGGGGGCAATTCCCCTAACCACAGCATACTAAATTACATGTGATGGAGTGATAGATATACTGCAGGGATGGTGCAAAAGACTATGTGCCTGGAGGAAGAAGGGACTTGGGACAATAGAGCAGTTATATGAAGGAGGGCTAATTAAAAACTTTGCACAAATTTGTTCACAATGGAATATACCCTCAGGAGACTTCTTTTTATATTTGAGTCTCAGACATGCTTGTGGAGATAATTTAGATATGGCAGGTAAATGGCATGCACCCTCCCCATTTGAGGAAGAAATGTTCCTCCCACAGCCAAAGGGGAGCCCTCTATCACTATTTTATCAATTGCTTATCAATTCTAGACCTCAGATGCTACACCCTAGTGGTGTGAGATGGGGTGAAGATCTTTCTCTCTCTTTATCAATAGACCAAAAAGCATGGTCCATGGCATGTAAGCATTATGCTGAGTGCTCTCGCAACAACAAACTACGGCAGGTCCAACTTTGCATTTTACACAGAGCATGTATACACCCCAAGAAATTACATAGTATTGATGCAGCGCACTCACCTACTTGCCCTAAGTGCCAGATGGACGAGGCTGACTTCCTTCACTTGGCCCTTACTTGCTCAAAGGTGGCTCCATTTTGGCATTACATTCACCAGATCATGGTGCAGGTGATGGGGTATGTTCCTTCTAAATCCCCTATGGAACTGCTGCTGGGGGCAGACCTGAATCACCCAAACAAAATCTTTTCAATCCATTGTGGTCCATCGCTTTAATAAATGCTAGAAGAATTATTGCACAGGGCTGGATGTCTGCCGGTGCACCCATGGTTGCACGATGGGTGCAGAACGTTAAATCCTGTCTGGTACTGGAACGGGCTCAGTTGGGAGCACTAGGTAGGTCTGATATGTTTAATGAGATCTGGGACCCTTGGCTTTCAGCAGTGGAGCAAGGTATAATCCCAGAGTAGGGATACTGGTTTATAGAACTTTGAAAAATCTTGCTTGGTAGAATAAGTAGATCTACCAGCGGGCAGGATTGAATATGGTCTGAATACTAATACTCTCTGATCAATGCATAACCCTTATTTAGTGAGACTGTAGATGTTAAGGCACTCATCTATATATTTATATACTTGCACACCTGTATACTTGTATTATATGTTCTGTATAATGCCTTCCTTTCTTTTATTGACAATATGTTGCTCAGAATGTAGTTATTTGGATACAATGTAAGCTGTATCACACTCATAATAAAAATATTTTTCAAAAAAAAAACAACCTGTTTTAATGGCCTACTCCATTCAGGAGCAAGGCCACCAGCAGCATCACCTCCAGATTTGGAGTCTGAGTGGATCCTTATGAGAGTAGATCTACCCGAACTGCGAGCCATAATGGAGCTTGCATGAACAAGATTCGCTAGATCTGAGAACCACAGCCTTCTGAGACACTCTGGTGCTAACAGAGGATAATCTTCTTTCTAGTGCCTCATTTTGAGAATGATCATGGGAAGCAGCTGTAGAGGAGGAAAACAAATATGCCCTCAAGGCATCCCATGTCCTGGACCGAACACCCACTATCTCCTCCTGTGGGCACCGGAACCGGCTGATGAACCTTGGTACCCAAGCATTTTGACCTGAGGGGAATAGGTCGATCTGAAGGTCTACCGAACTTTCTGCACAGCAGTTCATACACTTCCAGTTTTACCATCCAATCCCCCAGAAGAAACAATCCATCTGTCGACTCAGCCAATTCAGTCTGAATGCTCAGTTCTCCTGCCAGGTGAACTGCCGAGAGAGATAGCAGGTTCCCCTCTGCCCACAGTAGCACTCTGATTGCTTCTGCTAGAATCTCCCTTCTTATGTGCCTTAACTGTTTAGGTATGCCTCTGGGGTGGTGCTGTCCTACCTACTTTATTGGATGATGATTGAAGTAGACTGTGAAAAAGAAGAAAGACAAGTTGTACTGCCTTCATCTCCAAAACATCTATCTGTAGCTGTTGTTCCTGAGCAGTCCAGACACCCTGAACCATGATTTGGGCCATGGCAGCACCTCAGCCTCACAGGCTGACATCAGTTTGGAGAATCAGCACTGGTGGGGCCTCTAATGGAGACCGCTTGCTTAGCTTTTTTGAATTCTCCCACCAATTTAGCAATTGTCGGAGTGACAGAGATGATGAAATCAGGGCTTGGGAGTCTACTTAGTCAGGGTTCCAGGTTGCTAGCACCCTGTTCTAAAGGGCTGCATGTGTGAGTAGCCCACAGTAGTAGCTCTATTGCTGCAGATATCAGCCCCAAAATCTAAAGGATCCTGTGAGCAGAGACCAACGACTGTCTTTTCAATCACTGAACCGCTTGTCTCAGGGTCTTCTTCCTGGCTGCAGAGAGGAATACCTTCCCTTTGTCTGTCTCGAATACTATGCCCAGGATTTCCAGAGCTTTGTGACAGGAGGAGAGAGCCCTTATCCCAACTGACTACCCAACCATGTGGCTCTAATATCTCCAGGGTCCTGGACATGGACTTCCTTACCATTACGGCTGATGATGCTTGGGTGAGTAACATAGAAACATAGTAATATAGAAACTGATGGCAGATAAGGACCTCTTGGCCCACCTAGTTTGTCCATTTTCCCTACCTACAGTACCTCTGCAGACTCCACTTGATCTCCAGCTTTATCCCCCTTTCCTAACCACTAAGGTTCCCTTATGCCTATCCCATGCATTTTTGAATTCCGTTACCATTTTTACCCCCACTACCTCTGATGGGAGGCTGTTCCATACATCCACCGCCCTTTCAGTGAACAAATACTTTCTCACATTTCCCCTGAGTCTACCCCCCCTTCAGCTTCATAGCGTGACCCCTTGTTCTTGAACACCTTTTTCTCTGAAAAATGCTTCCTTCCTGTACCTTATTTATACCCTTGAATTATTTGAAAGTCTCTATCATATCCCCCCTTTCCATCTTTTTCTCCAGGGTGTACATATTGAGGTTCTTTAGTCTCTCCTCATAGGGCTTTTGGTGCAGCCCCAGCACCATTTTAGTTGCCCTCCTCTGGACTGCCTCCACTGTGTCTATGTCCTTCCGGAAATGTGGCCCCCAGAACTGGACACAGTACTCTAGATGAGGTATCACCAATGATTTGTACAGTGGTATCACCACCTCTTTCTTTCTGCTGCTGATACCCCTCCCTATGCACTACAACATCCCATTGGCTGTCCCCACTGCTTTGTCACAATGTTTGGCAACTTTTAGGTTATCAGATATGATTACCCCCAGGTCCCTTTCCTCTTTGGTGGCCATTAGTACCATGCCACCCCATCATGTTCTCTTGCACTCGGTTTCTGCGCCCCAAGTGAATGACTGTGCACTTGTTCACATGGAACCTTACCTTGACCACTCTTCAAGCTTACTTAGATCCCTCCTCATTTCTTCCACCCCTCCTGAGTGTCAATCCTGTTGCAGATCTTTGTCTCATCTGCAAAAAGGCATACCTTTCCTTCTATCCCCTCTGCAATGTTGTTTATAAAGACATTAAAGAGGACAGGCCCCAGTTCTGATCCCTGTGGCACCCCACTGGTCACCCTCTCCTCCCCAGAATGAAGTCCATTTACCACCACTCTCTGATGCCTATCTCTCAACCAATTTCCTACCCACTTTGCCACCTTAGGACCCATTCCCAGGCTGCCCAGTTTGTGTACAAGTCTCTTATGTGGAATGGTGTCGAAGGCCTTACTGAACTCTAGGTAGGCCACATCCACTGCTCCACACAGATCTAATTCCCTGGTCATCCAGTCAAAGAAGTCTATCAGATTTGTTTGACATGACCTCCCCCTAGTTAATCCATGCTGCCTTGAATCCTGTAAGTCACCAGATTCAAGATATTCCACAATCCTTTCCTTCACCAGTGATTCTAATAATTTCCCCACCACCAAAGTCAGACTGACTGGCCTGTAGTTACCAGCCTCCTCATTGCTCCCACTGTTAGAAACATAGAAACATAGACTTTGACGGCAGATAAGGACCGCTAGGCCCATCTAGTCTGCCAATTTCCCTACCTACAGGATAGGCCGCAGATCCTAGTTAACAACAGCCTATATCTTCCTGCCCCCCACAAGAATTGCCTTATGTCTGTCCCATGCATTCTTGAATTCTCCCACAGTTTTAGACCCCACAACTTCCTCAGGAAGGCTGTTCCATGCATCCACTACCTCTCTGTGAAATAATACTTCCTCACATTGCCCTGAACGCCCCTCCTTCTATCTTTAAATTGTGTCCCCTTGTTCTTGCAAGTCTCTTTTCTGAAAGATGCTACCCTCTTGGACTTTGTTGATTCCTTGAGGTGCTTGAAAGTTTCTATCATGTCCCCCTCTCCCTTCTTTCCTCAGGGTATACATATTAAGCTCCTTTAGTCTCTCCTCATCGGCTTCTCTTGCAGACCCTGCACCATTTTAGTTGCCCTCCTCTGGACTGCCTCTATCCTGTCTATGTCCTTGCAGAGATGGGGTCTCAGAACTGGACACAGTATTCAGATGGGGTCTCACCAACTGTCTGTACAGAGGGATAACAACTTCCTGTTTTCTGCTGCTGATGCCTCTCCCTATACATCCCAG
Organism: Neoceratodus forsteri; assembly: GCA_016271365.2. Taxonomy (NCBI): domain Eukaryota; kingdom Metazoa; phylum Chordata; order Ceratodontiformes; family Ceratodontidae; genus Neoceratodus; species Neoceratodus forsteri. The sequence goes on along the minus strand of CM028133.1, from coordinate 948,336,938 downwards.
TATACCCCGGCCCTCCCTACTGCCTTCTCACATTGCTTGCTAACCTTAAGGTCATCTGATATGATTGCCCCGGTCCCTTTCCTGTTTTGTTGTTGTTACTACCTCCCACCCATTGTGTATTCTTCCCCTGGGTTCTCGTTTCCCAGGTGCATTATTTGCACTTTTGCATTGAATCTAAGCTGCCATCGTCTGACCATTCCTCCAACTTTGACAAGTCCTTTTCATCCTTTCCACGCCTCCTTGTGTATCAACGTGTTGCAGATCTTTGTGTCATCTGCAAAAGACATACTTTTCCTTCAGTCCCTCTGTAATGTCACTGATGAAGACATTAAAAGGACTGGACCCAATCTGAACCCTGCGGTGCCCCCACTAGTAACCGCACTTTCTTTCAAGTGGACTCCATTTACAATTACCTTCTGTGTCCTGTTGTCCAGCCAATGTTTTACCAGGCTACCACCCTGGGACCCACTCCCAGGCTGGTTAATTTGACTAATAATCTTTTGTGTGGGACTGTGTCAAATGCCTTGCTAAAGTCTAGGTAGGCCATGTCACAGCCCCTCCTGGTCTACTACTTTGGTCACCCAGTCAAAGAAATCTATTAGATTCATCTGACATGACCTTCCGCTGTGAACCCATGCTGCCTTGGATCCTGTGCTCCACTGATCTCTAGGTACTCAACTATTCTTTCCTTCAGAAGTGACTCCATCACTTTCCCTACCACAGAGGTCAGACTGACAGGTCTGTAGTTTCCTGCCTCTGTCTTGGTCCCACTTTTGAGAAGGGGAATCACATCCGCCTTCCTCCAGTCCTCAGGTACCACACCATCCTCCCACGATTTATTAAAAAGAGTAGCCAGTGGTTTCACTAGTTCCTTCCTTAATTCTTTTAGAATTCTGGGGTGAATTCCATCAGGACCCATTGCTTTGTCCACCTTCAGTTTTAGGAGTTCTTGCAGAACCCTTTCTTCTGAGAAAGGACTGGGATCGACCCCCTATCAAAGTGCTTCTGTTAATTGGATTAGGCACTTCCCCTCCTCTTTTGAGATACTGAGCAGAAATATTCGTTCAGTGTTCCTGCTTTCTACTGTCCCCCTCTGCCCACCACGTTGATTCTATTCAGCCTCACTATCCCTCCCTTTGTCTTTCTACACTCGCTGATGTACCTATAAAGGTTTTATCCCCTTCTTAACTGAGTTGGCTATCTTTTCCTCAGTTTGGGCCTTTGCTATTCTGACTTCCCTCCCTGCTTCTTTCTGCCTTAACTGGTACAGCTCTCTGTCCTGCTCCTTCTGTGTTTCCTTATACTTCCGGAATGCATATCTTTTTCTTCCTGACTTTCACAGCCACCTCTTTTGAGAACCATAGTGGCTTTTTCTTTCATTTGATTTGTCTATTTGCTTCACACAAAGGCTTGTTGCCTCTGTGATGGCAGTTTGATAAATCCCCATTGTTGCTCCACACCTCCTTCTAGCCTGTTTGCTACTGCTTTTCTGAGGCACTCTCCCATCTTGCCAAAGTCAGCCTCCTAAAGTCCAGTACCCTCACTTTTGTATGGCTTGACTCTGTAGCTGAGTTTAACGTGAACCACACTGTTTGATGGTCACTTGTCCCCAGATGGCAACCCACTTCTAGATCTGAGATCCTCTCACTGCCCCGTTTGAGAGTATGAGGTCTAAGATTGCTCCCTCATGAGTGGGTTCCAAAACTAGCTGTCTAATGCCTGCCACCTGTAGGGCATCAAGAATGGCCCTGCTCTTGGATGTGGCTGCAGCAAATGTGCTCAGTTAACATCTGGCATATTCAGGTCTCCCATCAACAGTATCTCCTTTCTCTGCCATTCTAAGAATGCCTTCCATCATATCCTTGTCCATTCCTTCCCTGACATGGGGGTCTGCACAACCCTGTGCGGTTGTGGTGCCCTTCCAGTCTCCAAGGTGACCCACAGTGCTCCTCTCCTCCCTGCTCACTCTTTTGTTCAGTTGCTTTTATCCTTCCTTTACATAGAGAGCTACTCCTTCCCTCTTCCCCTGCCTGTCTCTCCTGTAGGTTATGTACCTGGTATGTTAACATCCAGTCATGGCTCTCTGTGTACCATGTTTCTGTGACTGCTACAATGTCCAGGCATCCCTCTTCCATTAAGGCCACCAGCTCAGGGCTTGTTGCCCAGACTACAGGCATTGGCACTCATTACCTCCATTTCCTGATGGCCTTACCCCTTTTGCCCCATCCCTGTCCTTCTTGCCTTTGTCACTTCTCCAGTTACCCCTGCCCTTCTCCCTATCGACACCTCCATGTTGGTGTTTGCCACACTTACTACCGTGATTGTTTGGGGCTAGGATTTTCCTGCTCCTTTCCAGTGTCTCCCCCCTTGGCTAGTTTAAAAGCTTGCCAATGAAGCATTTAAACCTATCACCTAGGATCCTGGTTTCCCTCCCAGACAGATGCAGCCCATCATGCCAGTATAGGCTTGCATCACTCCAGGTGGAACCCCAGTCCCCAATGAAGCCAAATCCCTGAGCTCCACACCAGTTTTTCAACCACTGATTGTATCCCATGGTATGGAACACCCTAGCCTCTCCTATGCCATAGATGGGTAGCACCTCCGAGAATGTTACCGTGTGTGCTACTTGACTAAGGCCCCTCCCCAATTCCACAAACTCTTCCTGCACTTCTCTAATCCCTTTCTTAGCCAGGTCATTTGTCCCTAGGTGGACAATGACATCCAGCTCCCTCCCCTGTGCAGCTGCTCTGGCAATCCTGAGGATTCGCTCCCTGTCCCTCCAAGCCACAGCGCCAGGCAGGCACCTTACCTCCCTCTCCCCTTCCTTGCCCAGTTCTACCTTCCTAACAATGGAGTCCCCCACCAGGAGTTGTTTCCTTCCCCTGCAGGGTCCCCTGCCACCCTCCTGTGGGTCTCCGTTGTGGAGGTTCCCAGCATCCTCCTTGGTCTCCACTGTAGGTGCCTCCATAGAGGAACCACACTTTGCCAGAATGGCATAGGAATTGTGGAGAGGTACAACTGGAGGGATGTGCCTCTGTTCCACCACCCTCACCCTCCCTGAGCCCACTGTGGTCCAACCGCTCCTCTTTCTTGGCAACCTCTGAGGCAACGGCAGTGGCACTGGTGGTCCCTGGATGGAAGAGAAGGACCCACAAATCCTGGCCAACTCAGCCTGGAGATGAGCAACCTCCTCCCTCAGCCCAGAGAGGTGCCTGCAGATGGGACAACACCGCATCCTCCAGAACATCTCCCAGAAGACTGCTGCTCCACAGCCACTGCACTGCACCACTCCAATCATGTCTTATTTCTGGCCCCTTAACTGTTTGCAATCCTTACTCTTTCATCTGTTTTTTTCTCTGTCTCCTTACTTTCTGCCTGTGTGCCCTTTAAGCTCCTGATTGTCCTGTTCTGAGACAAGAATATCCTATATTTCTCAGTAGACCACTTACTTGTTCAGAGGCAGACCTCCAGCAGCTAGAGGGGTCTGGAGAGCTACTTTTGTCCTTCTAGGATGGTGGGTCCTTGGTGGTTCTGTGATCACTCACTTCCTGCCCCTAAACAGGAAGTTCCTGTTGTCAGTCAAATCCTGTGCCTATAAAAATAGAACTAGCTTTGGGTGGGGGACAATATAGTCCCAGTAGAGAAGTTCAGTCACACAGCAGTCCTTTGTCCTGGTGTCTTCTGCCAAGTTGTGAAGTGGGACTACATCTGCCCTCCTCCAGTCCTCTGGAACCACTCCCATTCCAGTGAGTGGTTGAACAGGACTGTCAGTGGTGCTGCCTGTACCTCTCTAAACTCCTTCAATATCCTTGGATGTATCCTTTCCGGTCCCATTGCCTTGTCCACTTTCAGTTTTGCACGTTTCTTCAGGACTCTGTCCTCCATAAATGGATTGGTGTCCACCTCCCTTCCATTGATGCTCCTGTTGCTTCTCTGTGGTCCCTCTCCTTCCCCTTCTTCTGTGAATACTGAGCAAAAATATTTGCTTAGGATATCTGCTTTGTCCTGGTCTCCCTCCATGCACTCCCCTCCTTCTCTACTTAGTCTTACAATCCCTCCCTTGGTCTTTCTCCTTTCACTTACGTAACTGAAAAATGCATTGTCCCCTTTCTTTACTGCCTGGGCTGTTTTCTCCTCCATTTGAACCTTTGCACATCTGACTGCTTTCCCTGTGTCCCTCTGCTTCACTTGATATACTTCCCTGTCCTCCTCCCTCTGAGTCTCCTTATACCTCCTGAATGCTAATGTTTTTGTCCTATCCTCCCCGGTAACCTCCTATGAGATCCAAATCAGTCTTTTTTCCTCTTGCTTTTATTTACTTGCCTAATGCAGAGGTTTGTTGCCTTCACTGTAGCTCCTTTTTGTTTCTCCCACTGTTCCTCTACTCCCCCCAAGTCCCCCCTCAACCAGGGCATCCCTGAGGCATTCCTCCTTCTTTGCAAAGTCAGCCCTCCTAAAGTCCAGGACTCTCACCTTCATGTGGTTCGACTCTGTCACTGTTCTTATATTGAACTACTCCATTCAGTGATCAATGGTCACGAGGTGGCTACCCACTGTGACGTCTGCAACACTGTCCCCGTTGGTGAATACTAGGTCCAATATTGCTCCCTCATGAGTGGGCTCTTTTACTAATTTCCTGAGGAATGCTTCCTGCAGGGATTCCAGGATATCCCTGCTTCTAGATGAAGCTGCAGCCGAAATGGTCCAGTCCACATCTGGCAGACTGAAGTCTCCCACCAGCAGCGCCTCCTTAGTTGCCATCTTATGGATAGCTTCCACTAGAACTCTGTCCATCTCCTCCCCCTGTGCTGGAGGTCTGTAGATCACCCCAATATGAATAGCAGCTACACTTCCTGCTTCTAAGGTGATCCATAGTGCTTCTGCCCCTCCCTCTATTCCCTGTTTTTCAGTTGCTTTTATGGCTTTCCTTTATGTAAAGAGCCACTCCTCTCCCCTTCTTACCAACTATGTAAACAGAGTATAGCCTGGTATGGCTATATCCCAGTCATGGTTCTCATTGCACCATGACTTAGTAATCGGAACAATGTCCAGGTCAGCCTCTGCCATTATGGTCACTAGGTCTGGGATTTTATTTCCCAGACTATGAGCATTTGCACACATGGCCTTCCAAATTCTGCTGCCACCCCTCCTATTAGACCCCCTTTCTCTCCTCTTGACTACTCTCCTTACCCTCTCTTTCTACATTACTATCCCTCTTTTTTCTTCCATTCTGTCCAGGTAGGTATAGTAAGTTGTCCAGGTAGGTATATACATGATGTTCCTTCTCTCATATGTGCCACAAGGGCTATAAGGACATTCAAGAACACCATTGCCCTCATGTCAGACTGAAGGTGAGTGCCCTGGACTGGAAGTGCTGTCCTTGAATTGTGGCCTGAGAAAACTTCTGGTGCAATTGGTGAATGGGAATGTGAAATATGCATCCCTCAGGTCTATGGGTCATAGCCAATTCCACTGGCTAGACAACTCTTATGATTGACCATTGGGACTCCATTTTGAAGACCATGTGGTGGACAAACTTGTTTAGGTACCTTAGATTCAGTATTGGTCTGAAATAAATCCCCTGATCTAATGGGAACCACACAAAATCAAGTAGACTCCCCAACCTTCCTTGATGGGGAGTACCAGAACAAATGCCCCAGTCCATCTGAGGTGGTGCAAGGTTTGAGACACTGCCTGTCTCTTCACTGGGTCTTCTGTCACAGGGGTTGCAGAAAATGCTCCTTGTGTATGGTGACAAATTCTATTGTGCCAGAATGTCTACTACCCATGCGTCTGATGTCATTCAGGGCAATCTTGAATAAAAAAGTTCTGAAGACTTCCACCAAGAGAAGGGAGGCAGAAATGAACCCGTGTACCTACATTGTGAGTTACCTCCTTTTCGTCTTGCAGCCTCATTATTCTTATGGTAAAGGACCCTCTGTTGCTGTTTCCCTTCAATCTGGAATAAAATCCCCTATTTCTTTGGTTTCTGAAAATCTGAAAAGGATGAGAACAACCACAGGGCCTGTAGTTGGCAGCTGTCCCTCAGCTTCTTAGCACTGAATTTGTTTTCTATTGCTGCTTGACAATGTAAAGTCTGTCTTCATATCTTGGAAAACCTTCAAAACGTCATCCAAGCCAGAGCTGAATGACAGTCCCTCAAAGGATGAAGTTAAAAGCTTGGCCTTCAATGCCTGGTCTGCGACCCAGTGCCTGAGCCATACACCTCACATGGCTGACACAATGTGATAATCGGAGTGTGCTGGCATTAATACACTGTAAATTGTGGCATTCCCAGAAAGTCGGAGGCCATAGATGCCAGTTGTTAAAAAGATCCCCCCCCCCAAGAGTCTGGGGGAATGAAGCTCCCAGAGCCATAAACCATGAACCTAGGAATCAGAAAAACAATAAAGGATGCATAAGATGTGCGAAGATGTACTCCATTTGAGGAAAAAACTCTTTAGCACATGGCATCCACTCGCATATCACGTGAATCGGTTAAAGCCAGAGAGCCTTCAATTGGATTAGTTGAGTGCTTAACAGAATTATGCACATCTTTATCTGCCAGAGAAGTAGTTTACCACTTCTGGGAGCTCTCTTCAGCTCCATAAACAGATAACATCTCACCTGTGGCTCAGGGAGATGTTTTCAATTGGGCTGTTCCTGCCCATTACTGTTCAATAATCTAGTCACAGTGCTCAAAGTCTGGAAAACACTTTGGTGTGGAGGAGGATATGGACAAAATGGGAGTCATGAGTAATGCCTTCATGGCTTACACCTCCTTCAGCTATAATTTCCTTCCTGACTCAGTTATGAGAATGGACAGAGATTTTGTATCAAACAGGGGAAGGAGCAGAATATTTCTCCTAGCTCCATCCACTCACCCTCCTCCTCCATCTCATCAAAAAGTACATTCCAGTCCGAATTCTCCACATGGTCCCCTGTGTCTTCATCTTGAACCTCTACATAGTCAAGGTTGGGCCCTGCCTGCAGATACAGGCGAGCAGCCCAGCCTGCTCTGGTACACCTGGACGTTCCTCATGGCCCCCGACTCGAGGGACCCACTTTGGTTGGGTGTGGTGGTGGGTATGTCCTGCAGAACATCAGAGGTCAGCAGCTCATAAAAAGAAACAGCAAGAATTTGCGCCACTCAGCTTTGCTACTGTCAATCGGTGTCCCAGGTGCACCCTCCCCCCACCAGCTTGGGAGTTCCAAATAGACATATTAGATTACGCTACATAGTTAGGGCAAAAAGAGCATAATGAAGAAGGTCTCTTCACCCTCCTGCAGCACTTACATCACTAGATTATTACATGGGTTGTTGTATGTCCTTTTCCCCAAAAGCAGGGGTTTATTATCCTGTCTTCTCCTTATCCACCTATCTATGCCTATCAATGAGGGTAAAAATATAAAAAAAAGTCTTAGTCCTGGGACAATCAAATGCACTCTGAGGTCTGAAAATAGAAGAAAACAATGATCCCCTTGATCACCAGTGAGTCACCAGGCCAAAAACACCCCAAAAGACTTGTTGACAAAAAAATCTTACAAGTTTTACCGGCCAGCGAAGCTTGCGATCTGGCAGACTGTTGAATGAGAAATCTTGACACAAGTAAAGTCCGCCGATTCGCGCAACATTCCTATGTCAGCAGGCATGCCGTCAGCACTTGGCATGAAAAACTATTAAGAGAAAGCCAATGGGAGCATGCCCACAGCCAAGATGGTGCAAACTGTTGTTGGTAAATGGCCTGAAACAGCGGACCGATCTCACGGCTCTTCTGAGCCGAAACAACAAACGCACTAGAAGCATGATGCATAACACAGCAATGAAAGCACCAAATAACGTTAAAATCAGCACAACCACAGAAGATTAGTTGGGCTGAGCTCATAACCCTTGGAAAAGAAACAATGTCAGTCAGACTGACTTCACAGACGGTCCCGACGGCTGTCTGAGAGGGCACACTGAAGACCAATGAAAATTAAATATTCTCATTTAAGAGACAGACTCCCCCCAGACTACGAGGGTTTTCCCCACTGGCAGAAAAAAAGCAAAACAGTTTAAACGGAGGAGGAAGGAAGGGACCGACACTGAACAGAAATGTTGGGAAGGGAGCCAGGGAAGAACTGGTTAGTGTCTACCTAACAGTATCCCCCCACCAAATAAGGATAAGTCACTTACCTGAGGCACCAGCAAACTCGGAGACCTGAACAACATCCTATTTTAAGGCAGGGCCCAAGGTCTCCAATTCATGAAAGGAAGGCAGTGGAAAATGGGGATAAATCAGCAGGTTAGTCAATTTGAAAGCCGCAACTTAACAGGCATGAGTTTTAAATTTGGGGTGCTCCCTGTTATCAGGTACCTCAACCTGCGCCACAGTTGTGCCTTTTAAAGAAAACAATAACATTTACTCGGAGGAATATTCTATGCTGTTTGCCCTTGAGTGACACAGCAAAGACTGGGGATTCCCAGTAAGTCACAATGTTCATGTGCCCAGTGTTCTATGCTGATTCACAGCTTTGGACTGTGCCACTACCCCTAGTAAGGGTGCACATTATCCATATGTATTAATTACCCATTGACAATATGGTGGATTACAAAAATGGCCACCTGCGGGATGCAGCTTTGCACACTGCCCACATTACAAGAGGGACGGGCTGCCGATGCCTTTAGGCAAAGGAGGCAACTCAGAACCAGGTAGCCCAATCAGGTGCAGAAGCAGCTGAAGGGGCTGGCCCAGGCCTCTCCAGTAGGGAGGGGCTTGAGCAGATGTAGAGTGCTCCTTCAGAGAGGGATCGCCCTCTTTGATTCACCTTTGCATGGCAATTTACCCCACTCCTGGTGACTCCTGCTGCCCTTCTGGCACTCAGAGCATTATGGCACCAGGCAATCAGGGCACCAAATGCATGATGTGTCCCCCCTACCCAATGTCCACCTACCCCTAGAGTTGGAAAATATAAGTGGGGGGATGGGGGCACAGCCCCCTACAAGGGGAGGTGTGGGGGTGCAGCACCCCCCAAAAAACATGATCAGTGACATTGCCAATAGGTGCCCTAATTGCCTGGTGCTGGATCGCAGATGCATTTCAGTGGTGGAACCTTCCTGCTGCTGGCTCTTTATCCTGCTCTTAGCGCCTCATCATCCTATCAAGCCTGGTAAGTTTTGAATACTCAGGCTCAGGCTCCACTGAGGCATCATTTTTCCTCCCCCTCCGTGTCACACCACCTTTACTTGCTGCCAGCATCTCCTGCTGTTCTCCCATGCACCAATGTTTGCTGTTGCCTCCGCTCCCCTTCCCCAGTCCCCAGCTTGTGGCGCCGCCTCTCCCTGGTGTTACCAGGGTCATCTCTGGGCCAGCAGTCCTCTCTCTTTAGGCTCCATTTTAAGTGCACCAGTGGTTGTGTGCCACTCCACCCCCATTTCCGCCTTTTATTCCATTCCCCCTGGCCCTTCACTTCACCCCACCTGCTTGCAGAACCCCTGAAAAAAGAACATATATCTAAACAGTATATATATTTATATGTATTCCAACAGAAGCTTCCCAATGCTGTCTCCTCTCATGCCTCACCCCCTTGGCATTCCCCCTCACCCACCAGCTGGCTCTGTACTTCAGAGAACCTTTAGTTTTGTTCCAGTTTGGTCTGGGTTATGTGGGGGTTTGTGGCTGGCATTCCCAGCAGCGGTTTTATCTCTGCAGCAGCTTCAGTTCTTTTGTACAGGATAACGTTCTGCCTGGGGTTTGTTTTTTGGTCCTGCCTGGCTTGGTATCTATGGATCCCCTGCCCCCCTCCCCACTGTTCGCCGTTTCCCACCTGGCATTCCCCCCTCAGGTTAGAGCCCTGCTGTATCATGCCACATGTGTATAACTCAATTTTCAGAGCCAAGCGGTGTGTGTGTGTGTATATATATATATATATATATATATATATATATAGAGGCAAAAAACTCCATTTAATGCATTATTTAGGGTTGTTCCACAGCGACAAAAGTGAGGAAATTAGCTGTTAGGGTTGAAAACCCCCTTGGACCCACCCGCCCCACCCCCAACCGGCATTGGGTGCGCATTGGGATCGTCAGCCTAACTCTCACCCCATGACATGTGTAAAGCAGCAAGTATAGGAGAATGGGGTGAGAGTTAGGACCCGATCCCAATGCACACCCAATGCCAGTTGGGGGTGGGCGGGAGTCCAAGGGGTTTTCAACCTAACAGCGAATTTCCTCACTTTTGTCGCTGTGGAACAACCTAAATAATGCATTAAACGGAGTTTTTGCCTCTAATTTCCTTCTTTGAGAATGATAACGAGAAATAGTGAATGCAATGCAGCGGTGGCCCCGCTCCCGCTGCATAACAAGTGCTAAGGGGCCCCGCGCTCCCTGCCACATGATGTGTTGTGGCATACTAACAGGGACAGCAATGCAAACAGAAATGCTAACAGTGGCGCACATGGTAACACAAGCCGAATGAGAACAGAAAGACTTGCACATGGTGGCGAGCGGGAATGGTCTGCCACGTCATGTGTTGTCACATAGTAACATGGTGCCTGCAAACAGAAATGTCAATGGGCATGGTGATGTAAAGTGAAACAGTAAGATAAACAGTACTGTAGACAGAAATGGCAAAAATAACAGAAACGAAGTGCAAATGAAAGCGCAAAGGATAACGCACATGGTGGCGCAGGACGTCAATGGTAAGTGAACGGCAATGGATTCAAGAAGCGGAAAGGGCAACAGTAATAGTAATGTAAGCGCACAGGCTGGTTTTCCCCAAAACCTGCATTGAGAAAGACAGTGAGTACAAATAATGTATGCAAAATAATGAGTATCGGCGCAGAAAATGAGATCTTGGAATACTAAATACATTATATCTCAGGAACCGTACGACGTAGAAAAAAAATTTAAAAGTCATATTATTTACAACTGTCCTGGCTAATTTAAATCTTAGCCCCATTAGGGGCTAAGAAGTTTTCCGACGAAAAGTCCGTATCTCGCACCGTTTCCGAGATACGGGCCCTGAAAGGTGCAGCGAACGCCGTAATGTTATCCTATGGGAAAAAAAGAAAAGTTCGAGCACCATAACTTTGTCTCCCGATGTTTTTCACCAAACTACTGAAAGGCACATCTGTGGGCTGTTGGCTGTCTTCCTCCAAATTTCAGGAAAAAAGACCAAGCGTTATTTTGCAGCAGGGCTCCAAATGATTTCTGTTAAGTCGGGCCGTAATGTTATCCTATGGGAAAAACGTCAATTTTGGAGTGCCGTAACTTTGCTGCCATGTGATATTTTTTCACCAAACTACTGAAAGGCACATCTGTGTACTGTTGGCTGTCTTCCCTCCAAATGCAGGAAAAAAGACCAAACCGTTATTTTGCAGCAGGGTGCCAAAGGATTCCTGTAATGCTTCGGGCGCCGTAATGTTATCCTATGGGAAAAACTGTCAACTTGGTAGTGCCATAACTTTGCCGCCGTGTAATATTTTTTCAATACAACACTGAAAGGCACATCTGTGAGATGTCGGCTGCGTTCCCTCCAAATTTCAGCCCAAAACTCCCAGCAGTTATTTTGCAGTGCAGTGCCAAAGAATTGCTGTCATTTTCCCACAGACTAGAAAATTACTGTCGCAATTTTCGAAAGCTTTCGCAAAAATTTGCGACACTTTTGTGAGCACGAAAGTAATTTGAGAAAATACTTTTTCCAGAAATTTGAAAAACATATTTCTGGGGTGTTTTACCACAAAATAAAGACATGGCAAGCATCCTCAGGGCCCGACTAGGTGAATACAAAAAAAAATTAGGTTGCTAGAGGGTCCCAAATTTAAATGCCAACCATTTTTCTGATCACCAACTGAAAACAAAATGGCTGATTTGCGAAAGTAACACGCCCATTTGCGAAAGTAAAAATGCATTTGCGAAAGTGTTGAACTTTTTGTTAACTTTTCCCATTGACTTATAATGGGAAACTGTTTTTTGAATAACTTTTGAACCGTTTGATATTTTTTCATGAAATCTTTGAAAGACACATCGGGGACCCTGGCTGCATGTTCCCTGAAGATTTTGGTCCGGTCATGCAAACCGTACGACCTGTAGGCGCACCACAGAATTCCAGAAAAGCGTAAACGCGCACAGATCACACTTAATAACTCCACAGCCGTATATCTGACCAGTACAAAACTTGGCAGATCCCAAGGCCTATGGTTCTTGATCATAAATTCCAAATTTCAGGCAAATCTGTCATATGGTTGCAAAGTTATTAAGGTGCAAAGTTTTGGGGTTTAACATAGAAATGGCTCCTCAACCCTAACTATGGTAGCACTACCGTGCTACCATAATATATATATATATATATATATATACACATATACATACATATCTTATAGTGGCAAGGTCACACCACTGTAATTAGAGTTAATTAGGCAGTTTAATGTTAAACTCCCATTTCTGAACTTTAATAACTTAACTATTTAATGGATTTGCATGAAACTTTGCAAGGCCGGTCTCGTGGGATAGACCTCTTGATGTTCCAAGTTTCGTTACAGTCAGCTGTGTGTATTCCGAGACCCGGATAGTGAAAAAAGTTAATTTTTCAGAGTCTTTTTGCTGTCTTTTTTGTCAGCCCCTAGCACCCAGACAGTTTGAAATTTCAGTCTGAAATTTTCAGGGTAGAAATTGCCTGGCCTACAGTGGTGTCTTTCACTAGTCTGGTGAAGAAATATTACTCTGTTACTAAGTTATTAATTTTTAGAATTTTGGTTCTGAGCATGCTCAGAAAGCATTTCAAGATAGCTGCATGAAATGAAAAAAGAATCCTTTTTCATATGGCACCGATTCTTTTTTATGAGGAAAAAATACTTTTTTCATTTGCTGCCATCTTGTTTCTGTTTTTGTAAAAAACTCAAAGCCCACAAAAGTGACATCCTGCAGAGAGAGACCAAAATCTCTGTCTTGCTCATCAAGACTCCATTAGGTGGATTCTGCATATAACTGATGGAAAAATGACCCCAAAATGTTTTTTTTTTACATTTTAAATCCTTCTTCACGACTTGTTTCCACTTTTTCCATATGTCCTTTTCCATTTAAAACGAAACAAGAAACAACAAAAAACATTGTCTAGTGGCACCCCCACCCTCTGATTGCCCTCCCAGTATTTTGCCACTGTTTCTCTGGTTTCTAGTGGCACCCCTACCCCTCTGATTGCCGATACTGTAATTTTGAAAGTTTTCCTGGTGTCTAGTGGAACCCCCAACCCCGATCCCTGTCCCTGTCTGAAATAAAGGAAATCATCCCTCAGTGTTTTCTTTTTTAAAGATTTAAAAAAGAAAACAGTCCCTTCTCAATCAACCCTCCACCCCAACCTCCCACTGAGCACCCACTATCCCAGACTCCCCACACACCCTCATTCACCTGAACAGGTCCCTGGGCAAAGATCCACTCTCCAATCAAAGACACATCTTGCTGCTGGAACAGCTGACTGCAATATGAGAAACTAAGGTAAATGTAGTTCAATGTATTTCAATGGGGTTTTGAAGTTTGGCAATACAAGAGTGGGGCACTCACGAACTCCAAAAAATGTCCACGCTCATACTTTTAACATTTATAAAGCTTTAATCATACAACAATAAAATTCAGCCAGTGACAACGCATACACCTCTCCCATGAACAGTCAACATTTTCATGCTACAAGCTCTTTCTCAAGACTGATGAACATAGGCACCCAGCATTCTTATATGTGTTAATCAATTAAGACATTTTCAGGTGCAACTCAAACTGGTGCTTATGTAATTTTACCTTCACCATCAACAGTGCATGTAATAGACAAGCATTTGTCAATGCCAAGTGTTGCTTGCTGTCATTACAGCAGGCCTGGTCATTAGCAATGGAAGTGCAGGAGTTAGACAGATGCAGTATAGGAATGGCAGTGAAGTACTGAACTAATACAACTCCACCCCCACCTGGCAGAGATGGACAGGCATTGGGGTGTGCCTTTGGGTCGTCGCCCATAACGTTCACAACATTTCACCTCACCCTACCCTGCAGATACTTACAAGTGTCGAGGTGTGCTTTGGAGTGTTTGGACTTCACACTCACCTTATTAAAACACACTGAAATGGGTGTAGTATAGGAGAATGGGGTGAACTCTGGGGTCAAAGGGTCCAAGGTGCACCTCGATGCCTGCCACTGGCAGCAGGGTGGGGTGGAATGGCATGAGCATTACTGTCGACAATACCAAATCACACCCCTGACGCTTGTCAGTCCCTACAGGGTTGGGCGTTATGGGCAAAAACCCTAACACACTGGGTGTTTCTTAGTATTTTTACTCCAAGTTTTCAACATGGGCTTTTTGTGACCCTGCTGCATGAACAGTGACACTATCAGTTTGCTAGCTGAAAGGTGATTTTGCACAGCAACTGCGCCACTTGGCATCACAGGTGCAAAAACACATTTCAAACAGGATGTGAAAAATACATTTTATTTATTAGGTCTAAGACTACAATACCTTTGAGCTAGGGCTCTTTTACAAAGGTTCCATGTCAGGTTACAATTCAAAACATAAAACATGTAAGTCAGAATACAAATTCAATACATAGGACAAGGTTACAAAATGTAAGCTAAACAGAGTTACAAAGCATCTGAGAGACAAAACAAGTTTTGGAGGCTAGGTTACAAGGAAATAGTGAATGAGGTGCAGAGGACAAGAGAGAGGAAGAGTAAAGGGGGGCGGAGAGCTATAGAGGAGGAGCACAGCCAGAGGCATTGTTGTAGACATAACATGGGGAAGTGCTTGCTAAGGAGTAACCAAGTGTTAATAGGAGAGAGACCTGCATAAGGTTAGGGAAATATTCATGGGGTCAGCTAGTGGAGGCAGTCACAGGAGCTAGAGGCAGTGAGAGAGAGGCATAGCCTTGATTTAAATGTACCAAGGATAGGAGTGGAGGAGATGTAACTGTTTAAGCCATTTAGCCAGCTGGGTACCCTGTAGGCAAAAGATCTTTGATCTTGTGAGGTACAACGACATGGAACCTGCAGGAGCTGTGATTCAGACCCCCTGGTTGAGCAGGGGTTATTGCTAGGGTGCAGGAGTGCACACACTCCAGGAGGCACAAGGTCCATAGTTATTTTCTTCGCCATGGTGCAGGTTAGGTACTTTATCTGATTGGTAAGTTGCAGCCATCCAGTTTGTGCATAAAGGTCGCACATATGTGTGAGGTAGTGGGATCCATTGAGAAGTCAGCAAGCCTTATTGAGGAAGGTGGATATGCATCTAAGAGCGGTAGCTGGGGCAGAGTCATAGGTGATAAGCCCTAGTCAATAATGGAGACAACAGAGATCTGAACGGCTTCTGGGGTAAGATGTTGCCTATGTTGGAAGAGAAGACCAAGGTGAGTGTTTGCTGCTTTTGGCTACAGACTCAATGTGGGCACTGTAAGTTAGATGAGGGTCTAGAGTGATTCCAAGGTACTTAAAGGCTTGAACCTGTTCCATGGTGACTCCATGACTGGTTTTGATGGATAGGGGGTGCAGCTTGTGCTTGTTATGAGAGCTGCTGAACATCGTAGACTTTGTTTTCTTATTATTGAGGACCAGATTGTGATTTGTGAACCAATTTTCAACAGATGTGAAGCCAAGCTGAAGGTTGTCTTGTAGAGGCTTAGGATCCTCATGTGAGGCAAGAATTACAGCATCATCTGCATAGAGGATGATTGTTTCAGAGCAAGAATTTGGAAGGAAGTTCAGGAACAAGCTGAATAGTAGGGGACCCAGAATGGATTCTTGGGGGACACCTGAGCGAACCGGCCTGGTATCAGAGAGGACATCTGAAATTTTTACTCTTTGAGACCGGTTCTCCAAATAGCTTTTTAACCAGGCAGTGGAGTCGAGGGAGAGAGAGCCCTGCTTTCAGAAGTTGCACAAGCAGTAGGCGGTGATGGACAGTGTCGAATGCCTTAATCAGATTAATAAAGATGGACCCAATTAACTGATCATTGTCCAGTGAGCTGTGAAGAATGCCAGAGATTTCCAATAGGGCAGATGAGGTGCTATGTCTTATCCTGAAGCCATGTTGTTGTGAGCACAGGATATTGTATTTGTCCAGGAAATCTGTGAGCTGATCTGCCGCAATACATTCAATCACCTTGGAGAGAGATGGCAATATAGAGATCGGACGGTAGCTTCCATAAGTGGCCCTGTAACCACTTTTATGGACAGGGGTAACAGTGGTGGATTTCTATTTGTCAGAGAACTGGCTGAGCCTAAGTGAGAGGTTGAAAATATATGTCAGTCGCTGTAACACCTCATCAAGGGTGAGGGACAGCAGTTTAAAGTCAAGTGTATCACTGCTGGATCTGGATTTGGTGATGGCTTTGGTAATGTATTTGTGGGCATCATGCATCTTGACTGCTTTGAAATAAAAAGGCGGGTGGCTAGAGGAGGAGGAGGCATTGGGGAGAGGAGAAGGAGAGTCATAGTCCTTGAAAAAGTCAGAAGGGAGAACACTGCTGAAATCGGTGAATGCAGTGTTGAAGGTAGTTGCTATGATTTTAGGGTCAAGCGTAGTAGACCCATTTATGTTGAGCAAGGTAGGGGAGGGTTTTTGGCTGCTTCCCAGTGACTTCATTAATATTGTTCCAAAATGCCCTCCTGTTACCCCAGGTATCTGTGAGCACGTTCTTGAAGAAGGTAGATATCTTTTGCCGGATAATTTGGTACAGTCATTCTATGCACGTTTATAGTTTTGGATGCCAGTTTCTTTACCAGTGGTTCTGGCCAGATCCCAGAGGCGATCTCTAGATTTTAGTTGACGTAAGAAATCAGCCGAGAGCCAGGGATTGCAAAGGACTTTGACTCTGCACATGTTAAAAGGAGTGTAGGAGTCACAGGCTGCATTGAAAGTGTTGATGAAGTAATCTAGTGCAGTATTTACATCTGTTGCTTTGTAGATGGGGGACCAGTCTTGGAGGTTAAGGCATGTTTTGAGGTGTGGCAACTGCTCATGTGGTAGGACTCTACTAGTGATGCTATTAGGAGGGGGCTTGTGGAATTTGTTTGACCATTCACAGATGACAGGGGAATGGTTGCTAAGCGAGTCAGGGAGGACTGAGGTATTTGTGATACGAGTTGGGTGACACCTGTACTGTTCATGAAGAGGTGTAAAAAATGGCAATGTTGAAAATCCGGAGTGAAAATATAAAAAAACTGATGAAGTCACGAGTGTGCATAGAAACTGTGCAACACACACCCGTAATGTAATTAGTTTGGGGATATTTTACAGCAGATTTTCAACATAGGCATTTTGGGACCTCCGCTCATGAACAGTGTCACTGTGATTTTCTTAATCTGTCCCAAACACCGATTTCCCACAGCAACCACGCTATTCTGCGCCGGAAGTGTGAAACACAGTTTGGCCAGGGTGTGAAAAGTGACAGCTGTACTGTTCTTAAGGCACTGTGGAAAAATGCCAATGTTGAAAATCTGCACTGAAAATATTATAAATTTGTGAATTTACAAGGGTGCATGGAAATTGCACAATGCACGCTCGTAACACAGTTGTTTTATGGATGTTTGTCACCAAATTTTCAACATAGCCAGTTTAAGACATCTGCTCATGAACAGTGTCACTGTGATTTTCTTAATCTGTCCTAAACATTGATTTTCCACGTCGACCACACCACTGTGCGCTACATGTGTGAAAACACATTTTGGGCAAGATGTGAAAAATTATAGCCATACTGTTCATAAGGAGGTGTGGTGAAATGGCAATGTTGAAAATCTGGAGTGAAAATATAAAAAATGCTTGAAGTTATGTGCGTGTGTAGGAACTGCGCAACGCACTCTCATAAAACAGTTATTTTGGGGAATTTTTTCACCAAATTTTCAACATCGGGTTTTTAGGGGCCTAGCTCATGAATGGTGTCATTGTGATTTTCTTAATCTGTCCCAAACATTGATTTCGCACACTAACTGCGCCATTAATTTAACACTTGTATCTTAGCAGGAGTCAGCGTCTGTTGAGACTAAGCAAACAAATACTTTATTAGAAGTAGAAGGGGTCTCATTTAGGGTTTAAAAAGAAAGAAAAGAAAGAAAGTCAGTGTGTGTTCTGTGCTGGGAAGGGTTCTGTATCAGTTTACTTTGCTAAACCAGTAGGAGAAGAGAGAGAGAGAGAGAGAGCTTAATTGGGGGTGTGGCTTAGACACTATAAAAGTAGGTGACTCAAATTACAACTTCTCATTGCTAGCCTTGCTTGTACAGCAGAAAGCAGCTAACTAAAAGAAGCTACATTTTCTTATTAATTTAACACTTGTAACTTAGCAGGAGTCAGTGTCTGTTGAGATTAAGCAAACAGATACTTTATTAGAAGTAGAATGGGTCTTATTTAGGGTTTAAAAAAAAGAAAGAAAAGAAAGAAAGTCAGTGTGTGTTCTGTGCTGGGAAGGGTTCTGTATCAGTTTACTTTGCTAAACCAGTAGGAGAAGAGAGAGAGAGCTTAATTTGGGGTGTGGCTTAGACACTATAAAAGCAGGTGACTCAAATTACAACTTCCTGTTGCTAGCCTTTTTTCTTACTAATTGCCCTCCATCCCACCCACCCTAAGCCAGTTCTAAATTTATAGCCACTGGATTTGACTGTCAACAGGAACTTCTTGTTTGGCAGTAGGAAGGGAAGGATCATAGAGAAACTTTGGTTTTGTCAACCCTAAAGGAAAAAAGTAGCTCACTCCCCCCCCCCCCAGCTGCTGGTGGTCTGACACTGAGCAAGGAAGAAGGAAGCTACTGAAGAATATAGGAAGTTACTGTCCCAGAACAGGAAGGGTGAGAGTTGTAAGGAGAGGAGAGAGTAAGCATACAGAGAAACAGGAGAGGGACACAAAATAAGACATGATAGGAGGGTGCAGTGCAATGGCTGTGGAGCAGCAGTGTTCCGGAGACATTCTGGAGGCTGCGATGCTGCCCATTTGCAGCACCTCTCTGGTCTGAGGAGGAGGTTGCCCGTCTCCAGGCTGACCTGGCTAGGATTAGTGAAACCTCCTCCCCCACCCAGGGACCACCAGGGCCAATGCCACTACTTCAGACGTTGCCAAGAAAGAGGAGAGGCTGGACCAGGGTGGGCTCAGGGAGGGAGGGAGAGGGTGGTGGAACAGAGTTGCATCCCTCCAGCTGTACCCCTCCATAATTCATTCGCTCTTCTGGTGGATAGTAGTTCTTCTACGGAGGCACCTGCAGTGGAGACCAAGGAGGATGCTGGGAACCTTAACAAAGGAGACCCACAGGAGGGTGGCATGAGACCCCACAGGGGAAGGAAATAACTCCTAGTGGGGGACTCAAACATTAGGGAGTAGAAATGGAGGAGGAAGGGGAGAGGGAGGTAAGGTGCCTGCCTGGAGCCACGGCTTGGAGGGACAGGAAGCAAATCCTCAGGATTGTGGGAGCAGCTGCACGAGGGAGGGAGCTGGATGTCATTGTCCACCTAAGGACAAATGACCTGGCTAGGAATGGGATCAGAGCAGTGCAAGAGGAGTTTGTAGAGTTGGGGAGGGGCCTTAGACAAGTAGCGCATACAGTAACCTTCTCAGAGGTGCTGCCTGTCTATGGCAAGGGTGATGCTAGGGTACTCCTCACCAGGGAATTCAATGAATGGTTGAAAAACTGGTGTAGAGCTCAGGGTTTGGGCTTCATTGGGGACTGGGGAGCCACCTGGAGGGATGCAGACCTATAGTGGTGCGATGGTCTGCATCTGTCCGGGGGGAACCAGGATCCTAGGTGAGAGGTTTAAATGCTTCATTGGCAAGCATTTAAACTAGCCAAGAGGGGAGGCACTGAAAAGGAGCAGGGAAATCCCAGCCTCCCCCAACAAACAACAGTAATTAGTGAGATAAACAACAAGGTAGAGAAGTCATTAGAGAGCAGGACAGAAGTAAATGTAAAAAAAGGCAAAGGCAGTAAGGACAGGAATGGGGCTAAAAGGGGTAAGGCCATCAAAAAGTGAAGTGTGATGAGTACCAATGCCCGTAGTGTGTGTAACAAGCTCCCTGAACTAGTGGCCTTGATGGAAGAGGGTTGCCTGGATATTGTGGCAGTCACAGAAACATGGTACACAGAGAACCATGACTGGGATGTCAACATACCATGATTCACAATCTACAGGAGGGACAGGGAGGGTAAAAGAGGAGGAGGAGTAGCTCTTTATGTAAATTAATGGATCAAAGCAACAGAACTAAAGAGTACACAGGGAGCAGATGAGACACTCTGGGTCACCCTGGAGACAGGAAATGGTATCACAATCCGCATGGGGGTTATATACAGACCCCCATCTCAGGGGGAGGGAATGGACAAGGAAATGATAGAAGGCTTCCTTAGAATGGCAGCAAAAGGGGAGATATTGTTGATGGGGGACCTGAATATGCCAGATGTTAACTGGAACACCTTCGCTGCAGGCACATCCAAGAGCAGGGTCATTCTTGATGCCCTACAGGGGGCATGCCTCAGACAGCTAGTATTGGAACCCACTCAGGAAGGAGCAATCTTAGACCTGGTACTCTCAAATGGGGATGGAGAAAGAATCTCAGATTTAGAAGTGGGTAGCCATCTGAGAACAAGTGACCACCAAACAGTGTGGTTCACGATAAACACAGCCATACAATCAAGCCATACAAAAGCAAGAGTATTGGACTTCAGGAGGGCTGACTTTGGGAAAATGAGAGAGTGCCTCAGAAAAGCACTAGCAAACAGGCAAGAAGGAGGGGTGGAGGAACAATGGGGAGTAATCAAAACAGCCATCACAGAGGCAACAAGCCTTTGTGTAAAGCAAATCAACAGAACACAACAAAGGAAAAAAACGCTATGGTTCTCAAAAGAGGTGGCAGGGAAGGTTAAGGAGAAAAGGATAGCATTCAGGAAATATAAGGAAACACAGAAGAAGAAGGACAGAGAACTTTATCAGTTAAAGCAGAAAGAGGCTAGGAAGGCAGTCAGAATAGCAAAGGCCCAAACCGAGGAAAAGATAGCCAACTCTGTTAAGAAGGGGGATAAGACCTTTTATAGGTATATTAGGGAGTGAAGAAAGACCAAAGGAGGGATACTGAGGCTTAATAAAGGGAAGGGAATGTGGGTAGAGCGTGACAGTGAAAAAGCAGGGATACTGAACGAATATTTCTGCTCAGTATTCACAAAGGAAGAGGAGGAGGAGGTACCTAAACCAAACAAGAGAAACACTCTGAAGACAGGGGTTGATACCAGTCCATTTACAGAAGAAAGGGTTCTGAAAGAACTAATAAAATTGAAGGTGGACAAAGCAATGGGGCCTGATGGGATTCACCCAAGAATTCTAAAAGAACTAAGGGTAGAACTAATGACACTGCTGACTACTCTCTTTAACAAATCATGGGAGGATGGGGTGGTATCTGAGGACTGGAGGAGGACAGATGTGATTCCTCTTCACAAAAGTGGGAGCAGGACAGAGGCAGGAAACTACAGACCTGTTAGTTTGACTTCAGTGGTAGGTAAATGATGGAATCACTTCTGAAGGAAAGAATTGTTCAGTACCTAGAGGCCAGTGGGGCACAGAACCCAAGGCAGCATGGATTCATGATGGGAAGGTCATGTCAGATGAATCTAATATATTTCTTTGACTGGATGACCAAAGTAGTAGACCAGGGAGGGGCTGTGGACATGGCTTACCTAGATTTTAGCAAGGCATTTGATACAGTCCCAGACAAAAGATTAATACACAAGTTAGCCAGCCTTGGAGTGGGTCCCAAGGTGGTAGCCTGGATAAAAAATTGGCTAGGCAACAGGACGCAAAGGGTAGTGGTAAATGGAGTCCACAGTGAAGAAAGGAGGGTTACTAGCAGGGTACCACAGGGTTCGTACTGGGACCGGTCCTTTTTAATGTCTTTATAAATGACATTGCAGAGGAACTGGAAGGAAAAGTATGTCTCTTTGCAGATGACACAAAGATCTGCAACAGGGTTGATACACCAGATGGAGTGGAAAGGATGAGAAGGGACTTGGCAAGGTTGGAGGAATGGTCAAATGTATGGCAGCTCAGATTCAATGTAAAGAAGTGCAAGGTAATGCACCTGGGAAACAAAAACCCAGGGGAAGAGTACACAATAGGGGTGAGATACTGACAACAGTAAAAATGGAAAGGGACCTGGGGGTAATTATATCAGATGACCTAAAGGTGGGCAAGCAATGTGAGAAGGCAGTAAGGAAGGCTGGGGGGATACTGGGATGCATAGGGAGAGGCATCAATAGTAGAAAACAGAAAGTTGTAATCCCTCTGTATAGACAGTTGGTGAGACCCCATCTGGAGTACTGTGTGCAGTTCTGGGGACCCCATCTCCGCAAAGACATAGACAGAGGGGAGGCTCTCCAGAGGAGGGCAACCAAAAATGGTGCATGGTCTGCACCAGAAGACATACGAAGAAAGACTAAAGGAGCTTAATATGTATACCCTTGAGGAAAGAAGGGAGAGAGGGGACATGATAGAAACTTTCAAGTACCTCAAGGGAATCAACAAAGTCCAAGAAGGGTGGTATCTTTCAGAAAAGATATGTGCAAGAACAAGGGGCACAATTTGAAGATAGAGGGGACGGCTCAGAGGAATGTGAGGAAGTATTTTTTCACAGAGAGGGTTGTGGATACATGGAACAGCCTCCCTGAGGAGGTCATGGAGTCAAGAACAGTGGGGGAATTCAAGAATGCATGGGACAGACATAAGGCAGTCCTAGTGGGGGGTAAGAGGAAGTAAGCTGTTGGTTAATTAAGATCTGCAGCTTATCTGTTAGGTAGGAAAATGGGCAGACTAGATGGGTCAAGCGGTCTTTATCTGCTGTCAGATCCTATGTTTCTATGTTTCTATCGTGCGCTACAGGTGCGGAAACACATTTCTGGGGAGATATGAAAAATGACAGCTGTACTGTTCATAAGGAGGTGTGGTAAAATGGCAATGTTGAAAATCTGGAGTGAAAATATTAAAAATACTCAAAGTTACGAGCATGCATAGGAACTGCGCAATGCACGCTTGTACAACAGTCATTTTTGGGAATTACTTCACCAAATTTTCAACATAGGGTTTTTGGGGGACTACCTCATAAACTGTGACACTGTCGTTTTATTAATCGGTCCCAAAAGGTGGTTCCATGCAGTGACCGCGAAATCACCTTTCAGGACAGAATAACAAAATGACAGTGACTGAGTTCATGTGATGGGGTCCCAAAAACCCCATGTTGAAAATTTGGTGAAAACATTCCCAAAAATGGCCAAGATATGCAACAAAGTTGAAACAAACCCTATTTATGCCATTATACAGCTTATAGGTATTTCTTCAGTTCACGGTCGGCTTTGAAGAGTGCAGATGTGTTCCGGTCCACTGAAGATCATCTCACCAGGCTCTGAAGGTAAGTATGGGGTGAGGTGGGGTGTGGGAGGTGGCGTCACATAAAGGGTGGGTGCGGTTGGGACGGGGGCAAGAGAATTTAATTGAGGGGCCTTATTTTTCTAGTTTTTTTAAAGACTCAGGGACTTTTGCCACACTGGAATGGGATCCCAGTGTGGCACCAGGAAGTTTATTTAGAGGGGAGGCAGTGGAGCTGATGGAGGATTGGGCATACCCCCATGGGCCAAGGAGACTTTTGCCACGCTGGGGTGGGCTCCCAGCATTGCACATGGAGGTTTGTTGGTGGGGCAGTGGAGTTGACAGGGGATTGGGCACCCCCGTCAGCCATACAGTGTGCTGGGGGGGCACATGAGCTGAGGGGGGGATTGGGCACCCCCCCCTTGGTAAACAACAAATGGGGGAAGGTGCATTATGCTGACAAGGATTGGGCTACCCTGTCGGCAAATGAACTGGGGAGGGGGTCATGCTGACAGGGGGATTGGGCATCCTGTCAGTTTTTTTAATTATTTATTTTATTTATTGAAATGTTTCACCAGGAAGGCACACTGAACGGTGGGCGGTGGCTTTCCGTTGGCTTCCTGGGGACTGTGAGAGGCTGACATAGAAGCTGTCGCTATGGGGAAAAATGCAATCAGCTGTTTTGGTAACTTGTAATGTACCAAAACAGCTGATTGTGTGGTGCTGTGGTCGAATTTCATTACGCATTGTGGCACGCTCCTTAACTGCTGATGCAATGTGTTTCTTGCACATGCGTGTAAGCAACACAAAAAAGAACCAGTATTAAAAGGATTGAAAGAAGAGGTGGAGGGGAGAGAGTTGTTAGCAGAACCAGCACATAAGCAAATAAATGTGCACTCTTACATAGCTATAAATGATTGTATCTATACCAATAAATAATTTCTAAAAATAAGGGCACCACAGAAAAAAATGAAAATCAACGATGGGGGCAGAATTTGAACAGACATGACATGGAGGAACTCAGTCAGCATAAACACATATGCTTATTATACATATGTACAAACTTTAACCGATATTTATGGATTTTCATGTGTATAACCATAATTTTGGAGTCTCTAAAAAGATAGTGAGCACTCACTAATGGGACTGAAGTACACAACACAGGAAGGGGGGAGAAGAGAGAAAGGACCACTCAGCGGCACGCTGCATAAAAGTATACCTAATTGTTCTCAATGTATGCTTTAAATCGTGTACAAATAGCATATTCATATGTCTAATACCAACTGAAACTCAGTAGCATGAATTGCCATAACAAAAGGGACATCAGAAGAGGAGGGGTGGGGGCAGAAATGGGAGGGGAAAGGAATAAAGGCTGAAACACAGAGACACACGAAAATCTGCACAAGCTTATGTCATAACTTATTATAGTTATTGTGCAAAGCAACCCACCATACTAATGTATAAACTCTTGTCAATATGCATAATACATTTATCCCAGTAGCACACTTTAAGCTAATATATAAACTCTAAAAACAGGGCATGCAGACTTAGTGAGCTAGGAAAAAACATATATACAGCATGAGTACAACAGCAGGAAAGACAAGTTGTTATAGAGATAAAACTGAGCTACAACATTTTCTAAGGAATGAGAAAGAGGCCCTTGTCAATAGCCACTGCCCTTTTTCACAGTTGCTAACTTTATACAACACCTGTAGTGACACAGTCTGATAAATTTGTTAATTTCACTGTCTTACCTCCAGATAAACATTTATCTGGAGGTTAGATATGTCACAATGACTATCCTTAACCTAAGGACCAATCAGAGAGCAGTTTTCACAATGCTAATGACATCACAATAGCCTTACCCTGCTCTGGAGCTAGCTGCTAAATTCAAAGAGCAACAGTTGACTCTACACAAACAGCTGATTTAAATGGTATAACTTATAGACTGATGTTGTATAAATCACATAAACAATGGTCTTACTCAGAATATAGAACTTATCTCCATTTGTAAGGGAGCAGGACTGTCATAACATAGCTCTGCCACTCGTGAGTTATGGTCCTGCCCTCTCACTCACGAAGACAAATTGCATATTTTGAGTAAGGCCATTGTGTATCCCCTATAAAGCTAAGAGGGAAGCTATAATAAACAAGGCATAATATTTATTAACTGGGAAAAACATTGCACATCAAAAATGTTAAGAAGTTACTGATAGTCGCCTCTCCCACATTGCTAAGTTCACTTACTGACTGTCGCCTCTCCCACATTGCTAAGTTTGCTTCCAAATTCTGGTTCTACTCCTTCCCCTCCTACTTCTCTTCCACACTTTCCATCCCTTCACCCCCCATACACTCACTTAGAACCACTGACACCAGGACCCTGGCTATCCCCCGCAGACTCACCTCTGCTGGCCAGTCCCCTTTCTCCCACTATTTCCCCAAACTCTGGAACGCGTTACCACCACAAATCAGACACTCATCATCTCCCCAGTCTACCTCATCTGCCCTCTCAAATTTCTACTCCTCAGATTGCTCTTGCACCTGATGTGTGCTATCAATTCCCTGCACTGCTCTGCTGCCCAACCTTGGCTGCAACTGTGCCACACGTTTATTGCTGACTTTAGCACTTGTATCCAACCTGGATCTTATTACCATTTTAATTTTTTATTGCATTGCTCCTATCCTTTTACTACCAATTTTGACTGTATTCTTGCATATTGTATCTTAACTTGTATGTAAAACTTAACTTGTATGTGTAACACACTGTGGCCCAGATATTCAAACTGCGCCAGGCTGTGGCACAAGCTTGGGTGCAGCTCAACTTGGCTGCGCAGGGGTGTGGCCTGGGTGATATTCAACGGAGCTACGCCATGGCTCAGCAGCTTTGAATATCGCACCCTGGCCACCCCCAGTGTGCATGGCACAGTGGCACTGCGCCAGCGCAAGTGGCCAGAGTGGAGCATGGAGATGCGCTAGCATAAGTGCCATTGTGCCATTCACAACACCAGCGATATTCAAAAAAGGTGACATGCAAATGGGGCCATAATTTATGCAAGGTGCACATGGGGCCATTTGCATGTCATTATGGCCCCATTTGCATGCATGGTGCTCCGATCCCCGACGACTTGCGCCTGGTGCCCTGCCAGTCAGCAGCCATCTGGGACCGATGCCCCCTACAGCCCGATCGCGGGCATCTGTGTAATAATAGAAAAGCTTCCGTCCTCTATCCCTGGTGGTCCAGTGGACTGCTATGTGCCCAATTGTGGGCATTTGTACAGAAAACAAAAGGTCCAATATCATGGTGGTCTGGGGTACCCCTCCCACCCGCCCTGAGCCCACCGCCCGCCCCAGTCAGCCGGCGGGTGGCAGCACCCACCGCCTGCTGCCCGCCCGACTGACACCTCGATGAGGGCTGCATGCCCATTGGTTCTGGCGTGAGCCAATGGGCATGCACGTACCACATGCCAGATATGTGAATGACTGGGGGCAGCGGGCGGTGGGGGCTCAGTGAGCAGGTGGGCCTAGACCACCGGATACCATGCTCTGTGCAAATGCCCGTGATCAGGCACATAGCGGTCCACTGGATCACAAGGGATATAGGACGGGATCTTTTCTATTATCACACAGATGCTCACGATCGGGCACATAGCAGTCCACTGGACCACCAGGGATATAGGATGGGAGCATTTCTATTATTACACAGATGCCTGCGATCGGGCACATAGCAGTCCACTGGACCACCAGGGATATAGGACAGGATCTTTTCTATTATTACACAGATGCTCACGATCGGGCACATAGCAGTCCACTGGACCACCAGGGATATAGGATGGGATCTTTTCTATTATTACACAGATGTCCGCGATCGGGCACATAGTGGTCCACTGGACCACCAGGGACATAGGAACTTCTATCTTTTTCATACACAGATGCTCGTGATTGGGCATGGGTAGTGCCGCCAGGTGCGGCGGGAACTCGGGTGGCCACCCATAGGTGGCAGCTGCCGTGTTGCGCCCTGCAATGCGGCAGCTCACCTGTGGGTGGCCATCAGTTGTTCCTTTTTGGGGGGCTTAACTTTGTGCTGGCACAGGTAGGGGTTGCGCATGCATGGCTCTGCACATCCGGGCTGAATATCGGGCTGTGGAGGTTATGCATGGGCACACCCCTACCTGTGCCTGCATACATTACTGATGTGCCCAGCCATCGGGATTTGTGCCGCGGCACTTTCTTTTTGAATATCGCTACCGGGCCAAGATCAGCGGCTGCGTGATGGCGCAACACTGTTGCGCCATGCGCAACCCATTTTGAATATCTGGTCTGTATGTTTTGATTATGTTCAGTCTCTAAATGTAATTGTATGATGATCATTTTAGACACATTGGCCCAGATATTCAAACTGCGCCCAAAAAGTGCGCAATAGCAGGAGCAAGCGTAAGTCTATTGCACCCATGCGCAAGAGACGCGATATTCAAAAACAGAGCAGGCCAAACTGCGCCTACAGCCGACAACTGAATATCGCACCACCTGCACCGTAGCGCAACTAGGGATGGAAAGCTGAGCAGATCTGATGCACCAAAGCGCAACAAGGGATGTTCAACTGAGCAGTCCAGAGGCGCCATAGCGCAACCAGGGATGCCCCCCAGCAGCAGAGCAATGTAACTGCACAACCAGGGAGGTAGGGGCCCACCACCCATGCCACAGATGGGCAAAGAAACACACAGCAGAACAGACATCGTCCCCCCCACACCCCATGCACTGCACAACTGGGGGAGGGCTGGAATAACCACTGACCCATGGAGACAAGCAAACAACCCGCAGCCGGGCCATGGTGCCCCATCACACCTACTGGCAAGCTGTGACTGGCACACAAGGAGGGCCAACCACCCCGTGCCACACCATCCCCCAATGCAGAGCACACCCTGCATCGTGACCCCAGACACCCCCATGAGCAGTGACCACTACTGAGGAAACCCCATGCATGCCACCACCCCACTGTGACACTGCAACCCTGTGCACCACAGAACCAAGCAAGCCAGCCCCACCACGAGCACCCATCAATGGGTGGCAGCACACAGCAATGCAACAATGGCAGACACAGTGCCACCACACACAGTCCCCCTGAGGTACTGCTGAGAGACCAACCATGCATTGGCACATGAGGTATCCCACACGGGACAGGGCATGCCCTGGACACCACCACCAGTGGTACAGCACCCTGCACAGTAGTCCAATGACACACCCCGAACCAGCACTGGCCACAACAGCCAGCACAGACACCCACAGTGGTGCGTGGAAGCAAGCACCACACCGGATGCCACACAGTGTATGGACAGACACCCACCCATACCCAAGGGCACAACAACACAGGGACGTAGTGGTGGGGCAACCAAGCCCCCAGTGTGGGCCCATGTAAACTGTACACACAACCTGCAGTCCTCCATGGCACTGGAGTGCCAGCCACCCTGCGCAGGCACTGTGGACCCATACACCACCATCCTTCGCCCGGAGCACAAGTCACAGACAGTGGTGCAAATCCCCTGCAACACACACAAGGCACAGCATGGAGGTGGGACAACAACTGTGGTGCCCACAGTGCCACCCAAGGCAGACATGCACCACACCAGTGACAGGAGGAAACCCAGCAATGTGATGGGTACAGTGGCTGCCCTGCAGGGACTGCCACCACTGACATGCCAGCGGACCGTGCAGGTCACAGACATGCATGTGTGTCAGCTGCACAGGCCATGGACAGGCCGATGGGTGTGCCATGGACACAGAGCACACACCATGGACCACTGCACACAGTAATCCAGTGCACAGGGCACAACAAACACACCACAGACATTGACTGATAGCTACACCCACACCATAGTCACCTCCACATGGACACACACACATACCCATGACCACACCACCCATGACGCCATACATACCACTGCAGCTGAGCACCTACAGCCTGCTGCAAATCAGAGACCACAACAGTATTCATATCAAAATTAAATGTATTGAACAAATATGTAAAATTCAACTATATACAATATTAAAGAAACTATATACAAGGTTGGGGCCACAAACAAGGTGGGGTGGGTAGAGGGCAGGGTGGACAAATGGGATGGGAAAGGAGGGGTGTTAGGGTGGGTCCAGGGGTAGGGGAATAGTGGGATCGATGTATCTCTAGCAGGCGCCTCTCCGCTCTGACTCCTCCGGGCTCTGTGCCTCCTCAGGACCCCGGTGTCATCAATGCATCTGAGGATGTCCAGCGATGCCTTTGCCACCAGTAATATCTCCCGCAGCACCTCCCTGATTTCATGTAGCTGGCGGGTACCTAGGACAAGGGAGCACAGTCAATAGGAGTGAATGCACAATCCCATACAACCCGCCCACTATGCATGGCATACGGCCATGGGACATACCTCTGTGATGGTGTGTGACCACCCGCAGTGATCACATCCACATGACCTGCCCACCCAGGCACATACAGCCATGTGGAATGCTGCACACACCCACCGGCCAAGTCACACAGAGCACCACCATGGCTGTTTAGTGACATGGCTATGTGGTGCAAAGGCAGTGGCACAACCATGTACCTGGTGCACGCATGGACCACCATTGACGCACTCCCAGACATGCATTGCCACTGGACAGTGTTGACTGTAACAAGTCTCGTGCATGGCAGTGGTGTCGATGGATGGTGGCCAAGCCCCACTGCCCACCCTGTCACACAGCATGCAATAGTAATCATGGATGTATGGCACTCACCTTCATCGGGCCGGTCAAGTGGGTGGTGAGGGCCCTCGCCCCACCTGGCTGCACCATGCTCTTCCCGCCGCCGCTCTTCATGTCTTGGCGGCATTCCTCGGGCCTGTGGGGCAAGCATGGAGAGGAACATCAGTACAGTCCTGTAGCAAAGTCCCCTGCCCCCAGGTGTGTGTTCTCCCACCCAGCCAGACCCACCCACCCCACCCTGTGAACACCACCACAGCCAACCCCGGATGGTCCCTCCCCCATGTGCTGGACACATACAACACTGTTACCTATATGGAAGATAAAAGTGTGTTGATGTAACCCCTACCTGGTGGTGGCACCATGCCCCTCCTTGCACATGCCCGCAGGCATGCCAGTAGCTCCAGCTCCCTCCGCCGCAGGTCCCCGTATCTGTGCCTGCACTGCTTGGCGCTCCTCCCCATCCGGTGGCCTCCTCAAGGGCAGTGGCAACCTCCTGCCACACCTGGGTCCTGGCCCTGTCCGGGGGTGCCTCCCTGAACAGAGGCCCGTGGTGTGGCTCCACAATGGCCACTAGGTTGGCCAGTTCGATAGCAGACCACTGGGCTGCCCTTCTGCGTGCCATTCTCGGTTCTGTATTTGGCAATATTGTACTCGGCGCGGCTCCCCACATGCAGATGCTGCGCAGTACAGCGCTGCCATTCCCTATCACGCTGTCACTGAACAGTGCGATAGAGGTGCACCCATGCCTGATGCATGGCACCTAGGGGGCAAAGGTCAGGCACAGGGTCAAGGGTCTCTGGCGCATGGACACGCACAGTGCCATTGGAACACAATGCGTGTAGCGCGACTGGCTGCCTGTGTGCCAGCACCATAGCGGCCTACCGTGCAATTGGCCCAGTGCGCCTATGATGGGCCAGTGCCACAGCACCATGTAGTGACCATCACTATAGCGCCACTGGCACAATGGTGGCCATGCCCTGCATTGCCTACCATGCACAGCACATCATCAGCATGGCAGAAGCCTGCGTCAGCAACCCGGGCATGCGCAGTGAGGTGTGTACTACGCATGTCACAGAACTGCGCCATTGGCTCAGCATGTTCAACACAATTGCGCAAAGCACAACAGCACGATATTCAGCTGTCATATTCAAATTATCTAATCAGTCATTCAATGGCGCAGCACTGCAATTTGCATCTACTTAAAGCTGCGCCTCGCCTCATTTGCATGGGTTGTGCTATAAAACTGCGACATTTGGCTGTAGTGGCCATAGTCAGTTACTGCAGTCTATTGGTGAGTTGCATGCTGTTTGGGAGTGTGGACTGTGGATTTAGGGACATGCATGGGACTGCACAGTCACAGGTAACAACTGTCATTCTTACAGGCTACATAATGACCGAGCAAGTTGTTGGAGAAGAGGAACACAGTGGTGGGAGGAGGAGGAGGCCTAACTTTACCAAGGCCGAAACCAAAGCCCTGTTTGAGGCCTACCTGGATCAGGAGCCACTTCTCTGTGGATGGCGGGGAACACCTCAAGCCCATGCTGCTGCATGGGAGGAGGTGGCACGTGCTGTGAACCTGCATGGTAGCCACCAGTGCTCCATGCAGGAGTGTAAGAAAAAGATGGGCACGGACAGGAGGAGGATAAAGGAGAAGGTGGCTGCCATCAGGGCAGCACATGCTGCAACAGGTGGGGGACAGCCGGAGGTGGTACAGCTGACCCCACAGGAGGAGATGCTTGCTGGAAGCATGCAGTGCAGTGCCATTGAGGGTGTTCCGTGTGGTGGCTTTCAGACGGGTGGTGGCCCGTCACTGCATGGTAAGTCATGATCTGTCTATGGGGGGACGGGGTAGGTCACATGCAGTAACGCAACTGTGCTTTCCCTTACAGATCCTGAGCATCTGCATGGGTCAGTGGTGGTGGGCCTGTCCACTGAGGACAGTCAGATGGAGATGGAGGAGGGCCCATCCACATCCACAGGTATACATGGATCATTGCGATAGTGGGGCCACATGGCTGTCCACACTGATGTCATTGTAACAGGTGTGGAGGAAGCCCTGCCTGTGTCCCAGCATGCCGGCGTCCACGGATGCCAGCATGCTGTGACTGGGGCCAGTGCAGAGTCCGTCACCGGTGATGATGATGCTAACATCATGGGCAGTGGCACGTGTGTGCCATGGGATGGCCACACAGCAGGGCAGCTCATGCCCATGGCTGTGGGTGGTGCTGCCCTGGGGGCCTGCGTGTCAGCACAGTCCCAGCCTGTGCCTGTCAGCACCAGCGGGGCAGCACTGGTGTCTGTTCAGGATAGTGGGACTGTTGCGGCCAGTACAGTGGCACCACTGAGCCCTGGGGAGCGGCAGCTGGAGGGGCAGCATCAGCAGTCAGCCAATGGGCTTGGGGGTACAGGGTTCAGCAGCAGCATCTGTGCACGGCCTGTGGACATACCCAGACCTAGTCCTGGTGCGCAGCACCCACCCTCAAGGGGTTCTGATCATCAGGGCCGTGCATATCCTGAGGGACAGGATGCCGAGGAGGTAGATGACCTCTTGGACGAGCACATCCACCTACTGCAAGCATCAGTCCAGCAGCAGATGCGGCTTGCGATGTCCGTGGATGCACTGCATGTGGTTCTGGAGCAGGCAGAGCAGTGTCGCAGCAGGGACACCGCTCTGATCCTGGCAGGGATGGACTGTTTGCGGGAGGATGTGACCGCTGCCATTGACAGGCATGCACAGGCATTCAGTGCTGTCATAGCCACAATGGGCACACAGTCAGGTGCCCATGCATCGCGGACACCACGCAGTGCACTGCCCACCCCCGTTCCCAGCGTCATGCGACTCCCACCCTGTCGACACCGGGTTCGGCTGTGGGCATCCCGAGCACTCCTGGCACAGGCATGTTTGGTGTGCTGCAGACCCCTGCGAGAGCACGGTCGTGTTCACACAGTGGAACCTCTGGGGGACCATCAGTGCCACCCCATGAGGCCAGTGGTCAGCCTGTCAGTGATGGCAGGTCTCAGTGGGGCCGCCCATGCATCTGCGGTGGCCGGGGCACTGTGTCGCGTGACTGACCTGTCTCCCAGCGTGGCTACTGTGTTTCAGTGTGCAGTGCACGGGTGGGTACCTGGCCCTGCACGCGGACACACAGTCCACTTACACACCCTCCCGGCTGCTGTCTGCAGTTGCGTGTGCATGATGATGCCTGCATTGTGCTGTACACCAATGTGCAATGGTGTTCAGCATCTAACACATGAATGTGAATTCATTCACATATCTGGACTGACTAGTACGGTATGGGCTTTACACCCATTGGCTCATGCTCTGAACCAATGGGCATGCAGCCATACCGAGCTGTCAGTCGGTGGTTGGCGGGGCGGCAGGCGGGTGGGGTGCTGCCGCCCGATGGCTGATGGGGGGGAGCGGGGTGGTGGGGCTCAGTGGGCAGGTGGGGTGGGGAGTCCACTAGATCACCAGGGATTCCATACTTGGGAGGGTGAGGAATGCCACCAGTGATTGGGCTCTGTTCGGTCCACTGGACCACCAGGGATATTGGGCTTTGGGAAGGGGGAATCTGATGCCTGATCGGGCTAATGAAGTGAGGTTAAGTTATGCCTGCCATTGGGCTACTGAAGTGGGTTAAGATTATGCATAATCCGGACTACTGAGAGGATATACTGTTATGCCTGCGATCGGGCTAATGGGGGGGAAATGCTGTTATGCCCACGATTGGGCTAATCGCGGTCCACTGGACCACCAGGGATAGGGGACATTCATCGTCCCTTAGGGGATGTCCCATGATCGGGCTGCGGGGGGCATCGGTCCCCGCCGGCCGCTGCCTGGCAGGGCTCCAGGCACTAGTCATCGGGGATCGGCGCACCTGCATGCTAATGGCATGCAAATGGGGCCGTAATCAGATGCAAATGGACCCCATGTGCCTTGCATAAATTATGGCCCCATTCGCATGTCACCCGTTGAATATCGCAGGTGCTGTGAATGGCGCAATGGAACTTGCCCCACCGCATCTCAATGCTCCATTCTGACCACTTGCACTGGTGCAGTTCCACTGTGCCATGCACAGTGGGGGTGGCCAGGGGGCGATATTCAAAGTAGTTGCACCATAGCTCAACTCCATTGAATATCGCCCTGGCCACACCCCTGTGCAACTATTTTGAGCGGCGCTGGGGATTGCGCCACAAAATGGCACAGTTTGAATATCTGGGCTGCTGAGTATACTCGCTGTAGCTTTCATGTATTTTAATAATAGTGTGTCATTCCTGCTTTAGCATTTTTGATGTGCAATTTTTTTCTTAGTTAATAAATGCCATGCTCTGTTTCCTGCTATTGTACTCATGAGCCCAGATATTCAGAATTGCACCCAGGGGATGTGCAATGGAATGCGCAGTGCAATGCAGATGTGCAAGGGGACAATGGATGCCATATTCAGACAATGCAGCACTGACATGTACTAGCGCAAAGCACACTGAATATAGCAGTGTTGCACCACCAGACAAGCAGACATGCGCTGGCACAACCAGGAAAGTGCAGGAGCAAGCAAGCTGAGGAAGCGCAACAGGCAATAGGGAAGCAAAGGCAGGGCTGCACAGGAGTACAGTGCCAAACCAGCTCTGCCAGACCCAAACAACAAGGGCACACCATCCAGAATGCACCACATGGGCACTGGGGGATGGCCCAAACTGGATGTCAGGCCACCAACAGCAACACAAGCCACAAGGCCCACCAACCCACCCACCCCAAAGGCATGCCCACTGGCAGGCCAACACCAGAGCACCCGCAACACAACCCTGACAGGCGGCGATGCGGTGGACAGTGGCACAGCCATGGTGTCCGGACACCACACAAGCACAGAGGAACATGGGAGAAGGAGGCACAGGGGACCCAGGGGCACATGGCCCGCAAATCAGCTAGGACAAGGGCACAGCACCACAGGGCACACCAGTGGGGGCAGCACACCATGTAGATGGAAGGGAAGCACAGACAGAGAAGGGCACATGGCACGGGACTGCACACAGGGTAGTGTGACACCCACCTCCCATGGGCATGCAAGATACAGGGACATGGCACACAGGCCCAGCACTCACAAGAGCAACGCCCAGAGAACACAGCAGTGGGACAGCAGGGGACACTCCCATGTATAGAAACAGACACCTGCAGCACGGTGCAACACACCACCTGCAAAGGAAACACAGACACAGATGTTGTTGAAAAATAGAACTTTACTCAGCAAAACAATAACAAATGCATGCCAACAGGGCATCCAGGAATTGCAACTGGGGAAACACAGGGTGAGGCAACAGTGGAAGTAGGAGTCAGGGACTGGGGTAGGTATAGAGGGGAGGAAGTATGGCCCAGCAAACTGAGGGTGGGCAGGGGACAACCAGTCAGCAGTAGGGCTGCGTGCATGGAACATCAGCGCCAGTTCTGCAATGATGCCCACAGCCACTGCACATCAAGCCTCAGTGAGTCCATGGCCACCAGTTGGCATCACCCCACCCGCAGCAGCATGGCTGTCAGAGCATTATTCCAGTGTAGCAGTCTGTGCAGGATGACAAAAGCCCCCACCACTCGGAATGTACATTGTCATTGCCTAATTCCCGGCCTGTCCTAGGTGAAGGGACAGAATAAGTGATAAGAGACATGCCAGAAGGAGCCCTGGCCCACCCAAATGTGTGCACCGGACAGCGGTTGCACCCACTGGTGGATGGACCCAAAAAGGGCCCAAGCATGGAGGGCAGTGACAGCCGGCCAAACAGTAGCCCACAGCAGGATGGCCAGGCCTCCTCTGGTGACAGGCACACACTGCAATGCAGTGTATGCTGGCGTGCAGGTGCACGCCACACGAGTCGGCCCACAAACACCCTGTGGCCATCACACACCATGGGGTCTGTGCACAACACCCCACCACAACAGAGGCAGCACTGGGGCACCACCAAACAGAGGACATGTACACGGTGACTTCACATGCAGTGCAGCATGGCAAAGGCCGCTGAGGCAGGTACCCACCCATGCAGTGTCCAAGCATATCAGCATAGCCCAAGGCTGGACCCCAGTGCCCTACAGAGCCCCACCGATGCACAGTACAACATACTGCATGAGCATACCTGGCCAGCCCTGTGCCAATGCGCCAGTGGCGGCACCATCACACTGCTGCCCATCCACAGCCGTTGCTGCCCTGGCCTTCCTGTGGTCCTCTGGACCTGTGGATGGAATAGAGAGACATACACAGACATGAGTGAAATGCCATGCACCCCCCCACTACCCCATGCACACAGCTGGCACAACACGGGATGGTACGTCGCCCGCCTGTGGGCTTTGGCATCTGGACAACAGCACCATGCACAACAGAGGTGCGCGTGGCAGTCACGTAGGATACACAACACCCACCAGCACTGTGCCCCCCCCAGCAGCTGCACACACAGTGCATCTGGTAGCACAGTACGAGAACACTATGGGCATGCACGATGTGCGTGGATACCTACCTGGCTGCGGCACAGCACCTCACTGTGCCCTCGCCTGGAGCCTGTGTAGGTGGGTCGAATCCCTCCACTGAAGGTCCCTGTACCGGTGCCGGCACTGTTCACCCATGCTCGGCATGCCAGTGTGGTGCTCAAGGCCCACCGCTACCCTGTCCCACACCTGAGACCACGGCACCTGCAGGTCTGCATTACCAAACAGCTGGGGTGCATAGGGCTCCACCAGTGCAACTAGGTTGCACATTTCAACCTCTGACCAATTAAGTGCCCACTGTGCACTACTCCTGGAGCCTGCCATGTTGCCCTGTAGCCACATTAGGTGATGCGAGTGCTGCAGTCTACACTTCATGCATGTGGTAAAGCTTAGTTATGTTGTACAATAGCGGCCTAATGTACATGACCGCACAGAACGTGGATGTGTGATTGACATGTGCAGTGGAGGCGTATCATGCAGCACTGCGAATGCGCACCAAGGCATGGCCTGGTAGGGACACAGGGTCATGTCCATGACCCTGTAGGCACAAGGTGTGACCCTGCACAACTTCATGCAGTCCCCTGCCGTGTGCTGTAGGTGGCATAGCACATCTGGTGCTGCTGTGTCATGGGCCATGGTGGAGCAATGCACCTGGATGCGCGGTAGGCACCTGGCACCCCAGGCACAATTGTGGACCATCGCGCAACACACAAGGCTGAACAATAGGCCACTGGACATAGTGCCGCTGATGGCACACATGCACACCTCATGGCCGCGCACTGCGCATGCTCAGGACATGCGCCGTATGGTTGCTTTGGTGCAATCATATTGAGCAAGGTGCAAATTCACAAGATTAATTTGGCATATGCAAATTGTCTCATGAGGCTATGCATGGCGCAGTCGGGCTCATTTGCATCATATTACGGTTGCACCACTGATCATTTGCATGCGTTGAGCCATAAAAGTGCCATGCCATAGCACAGACCCCTGACAGGTATTGCAGCCAGTGTGGTAAGGGGATGCACATGCTGAGATTGGGATGCCCATGCTGACAGAGCAACACAGATCCTGTGTGGTTTTGCATGTTGCTGACAGCCCTGTCTGTCACTGTCCACAGGTAGCATCATGTCTGAGGTTGAGAGAGTGGAGAAGCAGGGGCCTGCATGGAAGTGCATGTCCAATTTCATAAAGGAGGAGCAGCAGGCATTGTTTGAGGCCTACCTCGACAGGGAGGACCTACTAAGTGGTGCCAGGGGCACCTCGCAGGACAGGTCAGCTGGCTGGGATGCAGTGGTCACCTATGTCAATGCCCACGGAAGGCATTAGAGGAGTGCACAGG
Organism: Neoceratodus forsteri; assembly: GCA_016271365.2. Taxonomy (NCBI): domain Eukaryota; kingdom Metazoa; phylum Chordata; order Ceratodontiformes; family Ceratodontidae; genus Neoceratodus; species Neoceratodus forsteri. The sequence continues at coordinate 948,299,066 of CM028133.1, read as the reverse complement.
AGTGCAAAAAGAAGGTGGAGATGGACAGACGGCGTATAAAGGAGAAGGTGTTGGCCATCAGGGTGTCCCACAGCAGGACGAGCAGGAAGTCCCGCCACTGCCCCAGCACTGACTGTGACTGAGGAGATGGTGGCAGCAACCATCACCCATGCTGCCATTGAGGGCATCCCTGGTGGAGGATTCCAGACAGGTGGCAGCCCCTCACAGCACTGTGAGTCACTGCAGGACACCCATGGGTGGGGGTGCAGGCTGGCCCGTACAGGCATTCCAGCTGCTGTGCTGAGTGGCCCATGTGAGTGTGGCATGTGGCAGTGCACGGTGCACATGGGTATTCTGGACATGGCATTGTGCACCCTGGGACAGTGGGACAGCTGCACAGGCACCATACTGTGGCCAAGACACATGCACCAGGGTGTGTGGCATGGCTACCCAGCCACAGGGTGCTGCATGCCCAGTGTGCCAGTGCACCTGCAGCATGGCGCAGCCCACCAGGTCAACATCTGCTGCACGCCACCCCACCACTGGTGGCACTGTGTGTGGTGCCCCCATGCTGGCCATGTCCTGTGCTCGTGCCATGCTCCACTGCATGCCAGCATGGCAGACCCCTAGTGGGTGCCATTGCTGTCATGTCCACCCTGCCGTATGCTGCAGCCCAGGCATACACCGCTGCATGCTGGCACAGGTAGGGTGCACAGTCACTGCCACTGGGACATGAGCCCAGCCTTCATGGTGCCATCGCCACCACTGATTATGGTTTTCTGTCTTTCAGCGCCATCACACCACCATGGTACAACACAGGATGCCACCGCCAACTGGAGGAGTTGCCATCCACATCCACAGGCATCCGGAACAGGGACCGTCCACATCAGGACAGTGCTGGGCTGCTAGACCTACTAGGCCTAGATGATGATGACACGCTGTCAGAGCTACTGCTCAGCGAGGGCCTGCCCGTGCTTGTCATGGGCATGCAGCTGGGTGGTGCATCTGACTCAGATGATGACATGACACTGATCCTGGATGGTGCAGGCCAGGTGGTGCTGCCCAAGGTACAGGGCTAGACACAGGCGCCAGTGGACACCAGTGGCATGATGGCATATGCACAGCCGTACCCTGACCATGGCCACACAGTGGCATATAGTGCAGCCACTGTGCCTGGTGAGGGAGGGCACTGCCATGGATGCTGTTGCCCCAGAGTCAGCCCAGCAGCCAGCTAGGCAGCAGCAGTAGGATGCAGTGACCACCAGGCAGGACACCACAGGGGCTACCTCTGGTGTGCCCACACATGCACCACCCTCTACATGGTCCCCTGTGAAGTGTCCACAGGAGAGAAGCATTGACTAGCATGCCGCAACACCCCCAGTGGGGCAGTGACCACATCAGGCTGTGCAGGATGCTGACTGTCTGGATGAGCATACCATGCTGCTGTGGACATCTGTGGACAACCAGGCAAGGCTCGGGCTGAGATCTGTGCACTGTGGGTTGAGGTGTATCATTTGGCTGAGTGGCAAGACAGTGGATGTGCACAGCTCATTGGTGAGCTCCGGCAGCTGTGGGAGGCCAAGGCCACATCGCTGGACTACATAACTGGTACTATTGCCACTGGATTTGCATCGCTGGCATCCACTGGGCATGGCCATACATGTAGGACTCCCCGCAGTGGCACATCCACACCATGGACACGGCATCTGGCAACCCCTGCGTGGCTGACTCCGGGCTCTGCCATAGCCATCCCCAACACCCCAGCTCTGCTCTGTTTGTTGGGCTCTACACCCTAGCAAGGCCCCGGTCACATTCTCAGGCTTACACCCCCATGAGTGGGTTGGACTCACCCCTGGTGGCTGTTGCGTGGCCAGTGACTGCCACACAGCCTGGTCGTGGCCACCCACATGGCTGTGGCAGCTGTGGCACTGCATGGTAGGCCTGCTAGATGTGCTGTCCTATCCTGCTGACCACTTCAGCTGTCTAGTGCACACATGTGTGGTGACATCCTGTGCGTTTGGTGGTATGCATGTGTGGCATGAGGCACATCCTCAATGTGTGCTTGCTGTGCTGCTGGGCTTTGTGGCATGGGTGTGATGATGGTAACACTGTGCCAGCCCTACTTGTGTGCCGGTGTCATGACTCTGATCCATGCCAAGTCCTGCTGATCATGTGTATGTGTGCACGCACCCACGCCTCTGCACTGTGCTGTGGGCATGTGACTGTATAGTTGTGCAGTCACTGTGCATGCTGTGTGTGTGTTCCTGTGTTGGTGCATGCATCCCTGTGTGCCCATATGCCCCTGTGGGTGGGTGGGGTGGTTGTCTGTGCATGCACGGCAGACATGTCTTTTCACTTACCAGTCCCCGAAGTGCTCCTGTGTGATGGTGGCTCGGTGCCTCCTAGCAAGTTCCATCAGCCTGGGGTCCCTCCTTCCATGGGTGGCTGTGCACCCTCTTCTGGCCTGTCATCACCATCATCTTTTCTGCTGTCACCCTCATCCACCTGGACAGCTATCTCATGGTAAGTGGCCATGTCGTGTAGCATGCAGCAGGCCAGGAATAGGCCACAGGTTTTCACAGGGCTGTACTGTAGGGCACCACCTGACCTGCCTAGACAACAGAATCACATATTGAGCATGCCAAAGACATGCTCAATGACAATTTGTGTGGCAGTGTGTGCTTCGTTGAACCTCTCCTCTGCAACTGTGGAAGGGCGCCGGTAGGTGGTGAGCAGCCAGCGCCTCGGGGGGTAGTGACTGTCACCTGAGTGGGTAGAGGATACAGTTATCACTATGCATTGATTGTTTGCCCCCCTTACTCCTGCCACCTACTGCCACCTGACCCACTCCCATCTTCTTTGTTGTGGGCCTCTGCTCACAGCATGGCTGCACCTGCATCCATCCCCATGCCTTGCTCACCTAACAGGTGCCCCGTGGGGATATCCCCATGCTTGAATCTCTGGCACATAATGGAGCTGTGCCAGATAAATGAATCATGTGCACTCCCAGGGTACAGACACTGGTGATGCACCTCATGGCATTGCACACCACCTGGCAGTTGACCGAGGGGTACCCCTTCCTATTCATGTAGGCGGACCATCCAGTCCAGATGGTGTGCATATAGGCCACGTGGGTGCAGTCTATGGCCCCTATCATGCCTGGCATGCGTGCCACCCTGTGGAAGTCCTGCATGTTTGCTGTATGCTCTGCCTGTGTGCTTGGGAATCGTATGAACTCCAAAGCATGTGGCATCAGGGTGTTGAGGAACTGTGTGAGGAGGTGGGATGTGACTGACTGGGTGATCCCAGTGGTTGCCCCAGTTGGTTTCTGGAAGATGCCCGTGGAGAGCAAGCACATCGCTGCTGTCACCTTAATCTCCACTGACATGGCATGACTCCTTCTGGTAGGTGCCTACAACTCATCATGGCACAGCTCACAGAGCTGCCTCAGAATTGTCCTGTTCAGCCGGTACTGGCCCACGATCTGTACATCCCCATAGTCCTCAAAGGTGAGACGGGCACAGTACCATCTGTGTTGAGCATACCGCCGCCGGACCTTTCTTCGGCCACGTTGCTGTTCCTCCCTCCTCCTCACATCCCTCATTACCGCTTTCATCAGCATTGGCCCTGCATCCATCACTGACTCTCTCAGTGTTGCGCATCTGCTGTGTGTGTGTTTGAGCCTCTTTTTATATGCTCAAGTCTGTCTGGCACATTCTGTGGATTGCTCCTGACTTGCTCCATGGATTTTGACTGAATATGCCATTGTGCTGCTTATTCATGGGTACACCCCCTTGTACTTGCACTGCATACATTACTATTGCACCTCTGTGCAGTGTGTTTTGCGCTACACATTCACATTGGTTGAATGTGGCTGTGGGGCACAGTTCTGTGGTTGTGCCTGTGCATCTCAGTTGTGCATTGTGCAACTGCTCTGAATATCAGGGCCATGCTGTATATATATTTTTTCCTAGCTACTAAGTATTCATGCCCTTTTTTTCAGTGTTTCCATATTAGCTTTAAGTTTGCCACTGGAATAAATGTATTACATATATTGACAAGGGTTTATACATTAGTATGGTGATTTGCTTTGCTTTGTACTATAACTATAATAAGTTGCAACATAAGCTTGTTCAAATTCTTGTGGGTCTCCATGTTTTAGACTTTATTCTTCTCCCTTCCGGGTTCTGCCCTTCCCCCCTTCTGATGTCCCTTTTATCATGGCAATCACACTCCTTTTTATGTTTGCTTGCATGCATGTGCAAGAAACATAGTGCCATGATCCGAAAATGCAGTGCCATACAGTTGAAAGGGAGAGCTATGCTTCAGTGAGCAGCGATAAGATATTGCATGCTCATGCACACTTCCCACACACACACACAGGCATATTGTGTGCTCATGCGCTCCTCCCCCATGCACACACTGTATAGCTGCCTGGGGTGCCCAATCCCCCATTGACTGGGCTGCACCCTCCTATCAGAGTTCCAGGTGCCACGCTGGGAGCCCACCCCAGTGTGGCAGCAGTCTGTATGGCCAACGTGGGTGCCCAATCCCCCATCGGCTCCACTGTTTCTCCCCTCCCAAGAGACTATCGGGTACCATGCTGGGAGCCCACCCAGTGTGGCAACAGTTTCTAAGGCTGATGGGGGTGCCCAATCCCTGTCAGCTCTACACACCCCCAAACAGCCTTCCAGCTGCCATGCTGGGAGCCCACCCCAGCGTGGCACAAGTCCCACGTCGTCTTCCTAAAAAAAAAAACTGAAAGAAAAAACCTTCCCTCGCTGACTGTCCTGACCCCATTCCCCCACCCGTGCCCACCCCTCTGCACACTTACCTCCGACTCGGCGACGATCTTCGTGGACCAGGAACATGTCTGCACTCTTCAAATCCGACCGCGAACTGAGGAATTGCCGGTAAGCTGTATAATGGAATAAATAGGGTTTTTTCAACTTTAGTGCATATCTCAGGCATTTTGGGGAATGTTTTCACCGAATTTTCAACATGAGGTTTTTGGGACCCCACCTCATGAATTTTGTCACTGTCAAGGCATTAATCGGCCCCGAAAGGTGATTTCATGGTCACTGTGTGGAACCACCTTTGGGACTGATGTATGAAATGACAGTGTAACAGTTCATGAGGTAGGCCCCCAAAAACCCTATGTTGAAAATTTGGTGAAAAAATTCCCAAAAATGACTGTTTTACGAGCATGCGTTGCGCTGTTCCTATGCATACTCATAAGTTCACGAATTTTCAATATGTTCACTCCAGATTTTTAACACTGCTATTTTACCACACATCCTTATGAGCAGTACAGCTGTCATTTCTCACATCTCGCCCAAAATGTGTTTCCTTGCATGTAGCGCACAAAGGCGCAGTCGGTGCGCGAAATCAATGTTTGGGACAGATTAAGAAAATCATAGTGACACTGTTCATGAGCAGAGGTGTTAAAATGGCTATGTTAAATATCTGGTGAAAAAAGTCCATAAAATGACTGCGTTACGTGCGACCATTGCGCAGTTTCCACGCACTCTCGTAACTTCATGGATTTCTAATATTTTCAGTCCAGATTTTCACCACTGGCATTTTTCCACACTTCCTTATGAACAGTACAGCTGTCATTTTTCCCACCATGGCCAAAATGTGTTTTCACACTTCCAGCAGAGAAATGCATGGTCACTGTGGGAAATCACTGTTCGGGACAGATTAAGAAAATCACAGTGACACTGTTCATGAGCGGAGGTTCCAAAATCCCTGTGTTGACAATCTGCTGTAAAATATCCCCAAACTAATTGCATTATGGGTGCACATTGCTCATTTTCTACACATGCTCATGACTTCGCCAGTTTTTTTTATATTTTTACTGCACAATTTCAACATTGCCATTTTTTGTACCTCCCCATGAACAGTACAGCTGTCATTTTTCACATCCTGTTTGAAATGTGTTTTTGCACCTGTGGTGCCAAATGGCATAGTCGCTGTGCAAAATCAGCTTTCAGCTAACAAACTGATATTGCCACTGTTCATAAGGTGGGGTTCACAAAACACCCATGTTGAAAATTTGGAGTGACAATGCCAACGAACGCCTGAGGCATTAGGGTTTCTGACCATAACGCCCCAGCCTGTAGAGACTGACATGCATCAGGGGTGTGACTTGGGATTCTCGCCTGTAATGCACATACCATTCCACACCATGCAGCCAGTGAGAGGCATCGAGGTGTGCCTTGGACTCTTCAGCCCCAAAGTTCACCCCATTTTCCTATACAGGACCCATCTCACCATATTTCCTGATGGAATGGGTTGAGCATAAGGGACAAAGACCCCAAGGCACACCGTGACACTTGTTGGTGTCTGCAGGGTAGGGTGTGATGAAATGGCGTGGCATTATGCATGACAACCCAAAGGCACACCCCAATGCCTGTCAGTTTCTGCAGGGTGGTGGTGGGGTTGGCTTCAGTTCAATACTTCACTGCCATTCCTATTATGCAGCTGTCTAACTCCTACACTACCAATGCCAATGCCAGCAAGCAAACATTCGGCATTGAGGAACGCTTGTTTAGAGTTAAATTGATATTAGACATATGAATATGCTATTTGTATATTATATAAAGCATACATTGAAAGCATTTAGGTGTATGTTTATGTGATGTGCCAGTGAGTGGTCCTTCCTCTTCTCTTCCCTTCCCCCCTTCCTATGTTGTGTACTTCAGTCCCATTAGTGAGTGCTCACTATCTTTTTAAAGACTCCAAAATTATGCTTATACATATGAAAATCCATAAATATTGGTTAAAGTATATACATTTATATAATAAGCATATGTGTTTATGCTGACTGGGTTCCTCTGTGTCTTGTCTATTCATATCCCCCCTCTCCCCCAATCATTGGTCTTCACTTTTTGTGTGGTGCCCCTATTTTTAGAAATTAGTTATTGGTATAGATACAATCATATATAGCTATGTAAAGGCACACATTTATTTATTTATGTGCTGGTTCTGCTAACCTCTCTCTCTCCCCCCCCCCACCTCTTCTTTCAGTCCTTTTAATGCTGGTTCTTTGCCTATTACATGTGCAGTTGATTGTGAGGGTAATTACACAAGCATCAGTTTGGCTTGCACCTGAAAATGTCTTACTTGGTTAACACATACAAGAATACTGGGTGCCTGTGTTCGTCAGTCTTGAGAAAGCGACTGTAGCGCAAAACTGTCAGCTGTTCATGGGAGAGGTCTGCGTGCTGTCACTGGCTAGATTTTATCATTGTATGATTAAAGTTTTATCAATTTTAAAAGTCTAACCGCGGACATTTCATTTACTTCTTACCTGGGATTGCACTGCACACACTTTGGAGCCGCCTTTGAGACTTTAAATTGGAATGGGTTTTGAACTTTGATGCATAGCTTTGCATTTTTGCATATTTTGAGCCCAAATTTTCATCATGGCCTTTTTGGAACCCCACAGCATGAACAATAGCAGTGGAATTATGCAAATCCATCCCAAAAGGTGATTTTGTGTTCACTTGGCAAAATCACCTTTCAAGCAAGATTTTAAAATGGTCACTGCCCTTGTTCATGAGGTGGGGTCATAAGAAGGCTATGTTGAAAATGTGGGCTGAAAATAAAATGGCATAGTTATGTGCATCCATTCAGATTTTGGTACACTCACTCGTAACTTTGGTAATTTTAAATATTTTGACCCCAAATTTTCAATATAGCCATTTTTACACAACCTAATGAACATGACAGCTGTCATTTTTCAAATCCTGGCCGAACTGTTTTTGCACCAGGGGCATGGAATGATGTTGCAGTCATGTGGAATAATGCTTTGCCAGGGTTTTAAAAATTTTCAGTACCAGGATCATGAGGTTGGGTAATAAGAAGGCCATGGTGACAGTTTGCCTGCTTTTTTGCTAAAAATGCAAGCACAGGGCTGTCCAGGCCCTGCACTTCCACAGCAACATACGTAAATGCATCTATGTAGGAATGGGAGTGTAGGCCCCTCCAGGCCTCATGCTCCCACAGTCAAAAAAGATTGCGATTACACTATCTCCAGGCCCTGCGGTCCCACAGGTAAATAAGGATACAATTATATTATCTCAAAAAGTAAGGAAATTATTTGTAAAAAACTGTGTTAATGCAAAATTTAGGGTTCAGGCTAAAGTGAAAAAAGTAGGGAACTGTGGTTTTAGGGTTCCCAAACCTAAAACCTCACCACCACCCCTAAAACAGATCAGGGGTGCAGTCTTCCTTGGGGTTGTAAACCCTAAAGCTCACCCCATTAGGTGTATATGTTTCTGGAGTGCATAGAATGGGGTGAACTTTAGGGTTAACCACCCCAAGGAAGACTACACCCCTGATTTGTTTTAGGGGTGGTGGTTGAGTTTCAGGGTTGGAAACCCTAAAATCACATTTCCCTACTTTTTTTGCTTTAGCCTGAACCCTAAACATTACATTAATGTGGTTTTCTGCAAAGAATAGATGCATAGATAGATAGATAGATAGATAATAAAATAAATTAAAATAAATATCTATGGAGACTTTTCTTTCCAGGCTGGTTGGCCATGTCCTATACCTTGCTGTGTTGATGTAGCCTGAAGTGCTAGCTCTCCCCATACAGTGAGTCTTAGAATACAGCATCTCCCTAGTTGCTGGCAGGAAGTAAAGTCTGGCTGAATATTAACTGATTAGTGTTTTATTCCCAGGTCCTTACATAAATCGTGGGACAAGATATTAAAAAAAGCAAACTTTACAGGTATCTTGATTTGCTTGCTTGCTATTATATATATATATTCATTGCAAAAAACTTTGTTAATGCATCAGTTAGGGCTGTTACTAAAGCGACAAAAGCAGGGAAATGTGGTGTTAGGATTTCCAATCCTAATACCCAACCCCCACCCTGCAGACACTGACAGGCATTGGGGGTGTGCCTTGGGGTCATCAACCCTAATGCTCACCCCATTCCATAAGTAAATAAGCTGAGATGGGTACAGTATAGGAGAATGGGATGAGCGTTAGGGCTGATGACTCCAAGACACCCCCCGATGCCTGTCAGTGTCTGCATGGTGGGGGTGGGGTGTTAGGGCTGGAAACCCTAACACCACATTTCCCTGCATTTTTTGCTTTAATAATAACACTAAGTGATGCATTAACATAGTTTTTTGCAATGAATTTTCTAACTGTTTCAGATAGTTTAGTTCTATCTTATTTTGCCTGTGGGAGCGCAGAACCCTTTGGGCCCTGCACTCCCACCCTCCATAACTGTCCTTATTTTGCAGTGGGAGAACAGGTCCCTTTGGACCCAATGCTCCCATGCTCCATGATTGCCCCTATGTGTATATCTAAGTAGCTGTGGATGCACAGGACCCTCTGGGTCCTGCGCTTCCATTTATAAGACAACAGTGACCAAATTGTCAGCATATTCATCTTATTACCCTGCCTCATGTACTACTTACAGAATATTTTTAAATATGCAACCAAAACATAATTCTGCGCAACTGCAGTGCCATTCTGTGCCACAAGTGCAAAAACACATTTTAGCCAGGATTTGAAAAATGACAGCTGTGACATACATGAGGTGGGGTAATAAGAAGGCTATGCTGAAAATATGGGGTCAAAATATTTAAAAATTCCAAAGTTATGAGCGTGCGTAGCAAAGCTCCAACGAATGGTCATAACTTTGCCATTTTTAAACATTTTGATCCCAAATTTTTACATGGCCTTCTTATGACCCCACCTCATGAACAATGTGACTGTCATTATGCAAATACTGCCTCAAAAGTGCATTCACCAAGTGACCGCAAAATCACATTTCAGGTGGGAGTTGCAAAATGACAGTCATATTGTTCATGAGGTGGGGCCCTCAAAAGGCCATGTTGAAAATTTGGGGTCAAAGTCTCAAAAAATGGCTGTGTTATGCATAAAAGTTGAAACCCCCATTGAAAAACATTGAAACACATTCACCTTAATTTCTCATATTGCAGTTGCCAGTTCCAGCAGCAAGACATGTCTTAGATCAGGAGAGCAGATCTCAAAGCTGGGACCTCTTCAGGTGAATGAAGGTGTGTGGGGGTGTCAAGGGGGTATGGGGAGGTGGGTGCATAGTGGAAGGTCGGGTGGAGGGCAAAGGTGTAATCGTTGGTGGACGGTTTTATTTTTTTACAGGATAAAAACAAACAAAACAAGCATCTGTCAATGCCTAATGTTTGCTTGCTGATATTAGCATTGGATATGCAGGAGTTAGACAGATGCAGAATAGGAATGACAGTGAAGTATTGAACTCACGCCAACCCTACCTCCACCCTGCAGAGATGGACAGGCATTGAGATGTGCCTTTGAGTCGTCACCCATAACACTCACAGCATTTCACCTCACCCTGTCCTGCAGACACTGACAAGTGTTGAGGTGTGCCTTGGGGTGTTCAGCCTGACAGTCACCCCATGTCATAAGGACATACGCTGAAATGGGTGCAGTATAGGAGAAGGGGGTGAACTCTTGGGTCGAACAATCCAAAGCACACCCTGATGCCTGTCACTTGCTTCAGGCTGGGGGTGGGGTGGAATGGCATGAGCATTACAGCTGGCAAACCAAAAGCACATTCTTGATGCCTGTCAGTCTGTACAGGGTGGCCATTATGGTTAGAAATCCTAACGCCCTGGGCATTTGTTGGTATTTGCACTACAAATTTTCAACATGGTCTTTTTGTCACCCCACCTCATAAAAGCATTTAGGACCTCTGCTCATAAACAGTGGCACTGTGATTTTGTGAATCTGTCCTGAAAGTTGATTTCCAACAGTGACCGCACCATTCGGCACCAGATGTGCGAAAACACAGTTCAGGCAGGATGTGAAAATGACAGCTGTACCACTCATAGAGAGGTGTGAAGAGATGGCAATGTTGAAAATCTGGAGTGAAAATATTAAAAATGCTCAAAGTTACGAGTGTACGTGGAAACTGCGCAACGCATGCTCGTAACACAGTCATTTAGTGGAATTATTTCACCAAATTTTCAACATAGGCATTTTGCAACCTCTGCTCATGAACAGTGTCACTGCGATTTTCTTAATGTGTCCCATACATTGATTTCCCACAGCAACAGTGCAATTGTAAGCCAGATGTGCGAAAACACATTTTGGGCAGGATGTGATAAATGACAGCTATACTGTTCATAAGGAGATGTGCAAAATTGACAATGCTGAAAATCTTGTGTGAAAATATTACAAATTCTCAAAGGTACACGTGTGCATGGAAACTGCGCAACGCATGCTCATAACATAGTCATTTTATGGACGTTTATCACCAAATTTTCAACATAGGCATTTTGTGACCTCCGCTCATGAACAGTGTCACTGTGATTTTCTTAATCTGTCCTGAACACTGATGTCCCACAGTGACCACGCTAATGTGCATCAGAAGTGCGAAAACACATTTCAGCCAGGATGTGAAAAATGACAGCTGTACTATTCACAAGGAGGTGTGAAAAAAATGCCAATGTTGAAAATCTGGAGTGAAAATATTACAAATTAGTGAAGTTACACGTGTACATGGAAACTGCTCAACACACGCTCATGACACAATCATTTTTTGGAATTTTTATCACCAAATTTGCAACATAGGCATTTTGGGAGGCCACCTCATGAACAGTGACACTGTTGTTTTGTTAATCGGACTTGAAAGGTGATTCCATGCAGTGGCTGTGAAATCACCTTTCAAGACCAAATAATGACATGACAGTGACTGAATTCATGAGGCAGGGTCCCAAGAACCCCATGTTGAAAATTTGGTGCCAAAATTCACAAAAATGGTCGAGATATCCACCTAAGTTGAACCCCCCCCCATTTATGCCATTATACAGATTACCGGCATTTCTTCAGTTTGTGGAAGGCTTTGAAGAGTGCAGACATGTTCCTGGTCCACCAATGATCGTCGTGCTGGGCTCTGGAGGTAAGTATGGGGTGAGAGGGGGGTGCAGGGATGTGGGGTGCTCAGAGGGTGGGTGCGAGTTGGGGGAGGGGGCACCAGAGAAAGGGAGGGAGCGTTTTCTGTTTTTACAGGAAAAAATAAATAAACAACAACACGGGAGGCTTGTGACATGCTGGGGTGGGCTTTCAGTGTGCCACCTGGGTGTTTGTTGGCAGGGGGGCTGTAGCCGACGGAGATTGGACACCCCTGTTGGCCATACAGTGTGCTTGGGGGAGGCGCATGAGCCAAGGGGAAATGGCCACCCCCTTCAGCACACAACAAATGGGGGGGGGACATTATGCCAATGCAGATTGGGCTACCCCATCAGCAAATGAACTGGGAAGGGGGCATGCTGACAGGGGGTTTAGACACCTCCGTCGGCTTTCATGGGGACTGAGAGGTGGCTGGCGAAAACCGCTGCTTGCCGTCAATATGCAAATTGCCTACGTTACCACAGCTGATTGCAGCGATGGTTTTCCTTCAACTGCACGCTACTGCATCTGAACTGCTGTCACAGACAGCTCAGTCATTCATTGGTGTGGTGTGGTCATACCACAAAATGGATCAGGGCATTGGCAGAGTGGGTGGCACACCTCAAAAAAGTTGTATAATGGCACTATGTTTCTTGCGCATTCGAGCAAGCAAACATAATAATATTGAGGGACAGTTTTCTTTTTTACAGAGCATTTTATTAAAAATATACAAGGGGGGAGCCACTAACCATGATCGAAACATAATAATGGGGATCAGAGGGTGGGCAGTGCCACTAGACCCCGGGGAAAGATATGGGGGGGTAGATACCACCAACACAAACAAAAATACAAAAAAAGAAATTATGGGGATCGGAGGTTGGGAGGGTGTCACTAGACACCAGGGAAATATATGAGAGGGGGGTACCACTAACACCAATGAAAAAAGTATGTAGATCAGAGAGTGTGGGGTGCTACTAGGCACCAGGGAAAGATATGAGGTGGGGGGTACCACTAACACCAAAGAAAATAAAATATATATATATATATATATATATATATATATATATATATATATATATATATATATATATATGGATTGAGAGTGGCGGGTGCCACTGGACACCAGGAATAGATGTAGGAGGCTGGGGGGATGCTATAACACCAACGGAGAAATTAATAAAAGGTGGGGGGTGCCACTAGACAACAGGGAAATGGCGTCTCACAACAGAATCTGCAGCCGGCAGCATGAGTTCCAGCTGTGGCTGCAAAAGTCAAGAAGATACCACTATTCTCTTACATGTAACATTACAGGATTTTTGCAATAATGTGTCATAAATATAAACAAGACCCCTGAGGCATTGGTGGGGAAAACATGGTAAACATGTTTAAGTGGCAGTAAATTCATGGCTGACCTAAAAAAAATGTGCTGGTCAGAAAGTTAAGCAGTTTGAGATTGGGAGACAGCTGGCTAGAAGCCCGACCCTGGGCAGGTACACTTCATGGAAACAGGAGACAGTCACACAAATTAAGGCATGCACCGGAACGTGATGGGGGACATAACCTGCAGATGGGAAGTGCAGCGCTTAGTGGGCATGCTCCTTGGCAAGGGTTATGGATATCCCAGTATCCAGTGAGAAAAAATGGGGGTGATCTGTCCAAGGGTGAAACACGACACCAGGTGGGTCTGTCCACCTCAAAGGCCAGAGTTCCCCTGATATGCTGGATGCTGATGGTTCAGGGTTAAGCTAAAGTTGCATGAATTTGCTGCACCAGGGGTCTTAATGTGCTTTGCTATTTATAAAACTAGTGGATTTGTTGGATATGTGCATATATCTTGAAAACTTGATTTGATGTTTGTAATATTACTGAATATTCAAGTTAAGTAAAAGTTGCGGCCTTATTTATACCTAGAGTAAAATGGTGTGGTGTCTTTATTATGGTAATGGGGGTCTGTTTTAGCAAGTATCTTGTAGTTATGGTGCAGGAGCTGTAGTGTACTGTGTCTTTCTGCCTTCCCCCACCACCTCTTCTTGACTGATGTAGTCTGTCACTGCTTGGACTCCTGTGAACCATCAGGAAGGGTTCCCTGGTTTGATGACCTTACGTTTCGCCAGGTATACCAGTTGATTTTGCCATTCCATCTTTCTAAACCTGGTGTGTGCCGCTTGTACTTCTGGTATTCCTGATGCAAGTCCCTGCTGTAGTCAGAGAAGATGAACTTCTATAGCTCCCCCAATAAGTCAAGAATGACAACTCGTATTTCAAACAGTGAGTCAGTTTTATTCCAATGAAATGCAAACACAGTACTCGAGCATAAAATATCACTCACATATAGCAGTAGTTTGGAATGAAAAAGCAGTCCTGAACACAGAAAGAATGCCAGCCAGCATTCACAGCACACTTGAGCACTGTGTTTGCACTTTATTGGAATAAAACTGACTCACCGTTTGGAATACATGAATTGTCAGTCCTGACTTACTGAAAGCTACTGTATAGTAGTTCAACGAACTCTGTCCTTACAGCAGGTGCCATTCCCCATTCTGTTTGTTTACTACATTTCTGATCTTGGCACTGTGATTCCCTGTTACGGTCATTACCTGTTTCTTCACAGTTGGGAAGATCCAGAATTTTGCTGAGTTCACCTCTGTTGGTTGTTTCATGACAGCTGCCCTCAGTACTGCCTCCTTGTCTTGACAGCACAAAAAGTTGGCAAATAAAACAAACAAACAAAAAAGAAATGCCTCAACCCATTTCCCTATGGCAGCTTGCCCCCCATGGGTTTTGTGTTCCCGCTCCACCTCAAATGTCCAAACTGTTCCTGCCGACTCCAACTCTTCCTTGAGCCATGCTGAAATGAAAGCCTCCGGGTCTTGCCCCTCTATGATTTCAGGCAGGCCTATTATCCTTGTATTGGACCACTGTGGTCAATTTCCCTGGTCATTGAGTCAGGCTCTCAGCTCAATGACAAGATTCTTGAGTGTGTCTCTCTTTTGAGACAAGTCCACAGTCGGTCCTCCGTAGTGCTCACTCTCTCCTTGAGCTCCATCAGATGGGTGCTCTGTAAGGCCAGTGTTTTACTTAATGTCTCTGCAGTGCTCTAGCTATGTGTCATCTGTGTGTTGATACTGGTGAGGCCAGTGTGCATCTTCCTTCTCATGCTCATGATCAGTGTTTTAGGTGAGGCTTGCTGCTCTGTCTTTTCTTCCTCTGCCTCTTCCCACTCTGCCACCACGCTACCTACCCTGGACCTCATCTCCGGTGGGTTTGATGGTTTTGTAGGTGCTCTGAAGGTGAGTTGAGTCTTTTTTTAGTGGCTTTTGACATAGTAGGCAGTGCACTCTCTTGATCAATGAGGTTTCTGATCATTTTAAACTCCTGATGCTAGTGGTGTTAAGGGTACTTTAGGTGCCTGTTGTAGAACTAAGCCGTCAGACATCCACCATTGTCATTGTGTCGGCCACATCACTGGCAACAACAATTGTTGTCTGGGGAACCCATGGGGGCCTTGGATCTCCCAGTATAACAGATTGTCTTTTAAGCACAGATTTGACCGCCCTGAGCAATAGTCAGTTCTCTCCATTTCTGGCCACACTCCTGATGACATCCCCTCCAGATTGAGAGTATATAAAATGTCTCTGATCCATATTCTTGCTTTTGCTCACTCTTTAGATTAAAATGGCTCAGATCTGACAAAAATAGTTTGTGAAGGGCCATGAGTGGGTGGCAGAGAGTGACTGCAGGCCCCCAGGTTATCATCAAATTGATGCACATTGGTAAGGGGAGTGTTGCTCATCTGTGACAAATCTTTTGCAAGTGCCCTAACAGTGGCATCCGGAATCTTGATCCATTCAGTGCCAGCTGTATCACTGTCAGTTGGACACTGGGACAAGGTATTTGCATCCAGATGATTCAGACCAGGATGGTACTGTCCATAGTAGTTGTAAGTAGACAGTGCTAATAGCCATCAGCATCCTACTGCATCCAGATTTGCTTTGTCTGTACATAAGTCAACCGATTATTGTTTGTTTTAATAGTGATCCAGGCTCCTTACAAGTAGTCATGAAAATGGTCCATGATGGCCCACTTGAGCACCAGGAACTCCAGTTCATGGATGAGATGGTTACGTTCAGCTGGCAACAAACTTCTGCTGGTGCAGGCAACAGGTCATAAGACTTCAGGGGACTCCTGGTATAGCACAGCTTCCAGACTGCTGAGACTGGCATCAGTATACAGAACATAGGGCTTTGCTGGGTCTTCATTAGGCTAACACCAGTGAGTTAGTCAAATGGGTGATGATTTCCCAGAATGGTCCTTCACAGGAGGCATCTCATTGGGGTTCAAAAGGTTCTTGGACCTTGAAATAGGCTCGAGGCTTCTTTCCTTCATTGGGGCTGATCTTCCAGGCTTTGTTGCTCGGCCTAAAGGAAAAAAGTAGCTTGCTCTTCTACCCTAGCTACTGGAGGTCTGACACTGAGCAAGGAAGAAGGAGGCTACTGAAAAATATAGGAAGTTGATGTCCCAGAACAGGAAGGGTGAGAGTTGTAAGGAGAGAGAGAGAGAGAGAGAGAGTAAGCATACAAAGAAACAGGAGAGGGGACACAAAATAAGACATGATAGGAGTGGAGCAGTACAATGGCTGTGGGGTAGCAGTGTTCTGGGAGACATTCTGGAGGCTGCGATGCTGCCCTATTTGCAGGCACCTCTCTGGTCTGAGGGAGGAAATTGCCCGTCTCCTGGCTGACCTGGCTAGGATTTGTGAAACCTCCTCCGCCACCAAGGGTGGAGTTATTCTAGATGCCCTACAGGGGGCATGCCTTAGACAACTAGATAACTAGTATTGGAGCCCACTCAAGAGGGAGCAATCTTAGACCTGGTTCTCTCAAATGGAGATGGAGAGAGGATCACAGATGTAGAAGTGGGTAGCCATCTGGGAACTAGCGACCAGCGAACAGTATGGTTCACAATAAACACAGCAATAGAGTCAAGCCATACAAAGGCAAAAGTACTGGACTTTAGGAGGGCTGACTTTGCCAAAATGGGTGAGTGCCTAGGGAATGCACTAGCAAATGGGCAGGAAGGAGGGCTGGAAGAACAATGGGGAATAATAAAAACTGCCATCACAGAGGTAACAAGCCTTTGTGTGAAGCAAATAAACAAAACAAAACGATGTAAGAAACCACTATGGTTCTCAAAGGAAGTGGCAGTGAAGGTTCAAGAAAAAGAAAGCATTCAGGAAGTACAAGAAATCACAGAAGGAGCAGGACAGAGAACTGTATCAGTTATGAAAGGAAGCTGGAAGGCAGTCAGAACAGCAAAGGCCCAAACCGAGGAAAGATAGCCAACTCAGTTAAGAAGGGGATAAAACCTTTATAGATATATCAGGGGCGAAGGAAGACCAAGGGAGGGATACTGAGGCTTAATAAAGGGAGGGAGGGTGGGCGGAGGGTGACTGTGAAAAGGCAGAGATACTAAACAAATGTTTTTGCTCAGTATTTACAAATGAAGAGGGGGAGGTACCTAAAACAAACAGTAGAAACACTCTGGATACAGAAGTTGATATCAGCCCATTTACAGAAGAAAGGGTTCTGAAAGAACTCTTAAAACTGAAGGTGGACAAAGCAACGGGGCCTGATGGGATTCATCCCAGAATTCTAAAAGAACTAAGGGTAGAACTAGTGACACCACTGACTACCCTCTTTAACAAATCATGGGAGGATGGGGTGCTGCCCGAGGACTGGAGGAGGGCAGATGTGATTCCCCTTCACAAAAGTGGGAGCAAGGCAGAAGCAGGAAACTACAGACCTGTTAGTTTAACCTCAGTGACAGGGAAAATGATAGAATCACTTCTGAAGGAAAGAATTGTCAAGTATCTAGAGGCCAGAGGGGCACAGGACCCAAGGCAGCATGGATTCACAGTGGGAAGGTCATGCCAGATGAATCTGATAGATTTCTTTGACTGGGTGATCAAAGTAGTAGATCAGGGAGGGGCTGTGGACATGGCCTACCTAGACTTTAGCAAGGCATTTGACACAGTCCCACACAAAAGATTAATATACAAGTTAGCCAGCCTGGGAGTGAGTCCCAAGATGACAGCCTGGGTAAAGAATTGGCTGGAGAATAGGACACAGAGAGTAATAGTAAATGGAGTCCACTCTGAAGAAAGTGGGGTTACTAGTGGGTACACTGAGGGTTCAGTATTAGACAGTCCTCTTCAATGTCTTTATAGTTACATTGCAGAGGGACTGGAAGGAAATGTATGTCTCTTTGCAGATGACACAAAGATCTGCAACAGAGTTGATGTACAAGGTGGGGTGGAAAGGTTAGAAGGTACTTGGCAAGGTTAGAGGAACGGTCAAATGTATGGCAGCTTAGATTCAATGCTAAGAAGTGCAAGGTAATGCACCTGGGAAACAAAACCAAGGGGGAGAGTACACAATGGGGGGTGAGATACTAACAACAACAAAAATGGAAAGAGACCTGGAGGTAGTCATATCAGATGACCTAAAGGTGGGTAAGCAATATGAGAGGGCAGCAAGAAGGGCTGGGGGGATGCTGGGATGCATAGGGAGAGGCATCACCAGTAGAAAACAAGAAATTATGATCCCTCTGTACAGACAGCTGGTGAGACCCCATCTGGAGTACTGCGTGCAGTTCAGGAGACCCAATCCCTGCAAAGACATAGACAGGATGGAAGCTGTCCAGAGGAGGGCAACTAAAATGGTACAGGGTCTGCACTGGAAGACGTATGAAGAGAGACTTAAGGAGCTTAATATGTATAGCCTCGAGGAAAGGAGGGAGAGGGGGGACATGATAGAAACTTTCAAGTACCTCAAGGGAATCAACAAAGTCCAAGAGGGTAGCATCTTTCAAAAAAAGAGGTGTGCAAGAACAAGGGGGCACAATTTGAAGATGGGGGGGGCAGCTCAGAGGTAATTTAAGGAAGTATTTTTTCACAGAGTGGGCTGTGGATGCATGGGACGGCCTTCCTGAAGAGATCGTGGAGTCAAAAACAGTGGTGGAATTCAAGCATGCATGGGACAGTCATAAGGCAATTCTAGGGGGTTGGGTTAGGAAGAAGTAGGCTGCTGGTTAACTAGGATCTGCAGCTTATCCAGTAGGTAGGGAAATGGGCAGACTGGGTGGGTCAAGCGGTCCTTATCTGCCGTTAAATTCTATGTTTCTATGTAAGGGACCACCAGGGCCAATGCCACTACCTCAGAGGTTGCCAAGAAAGAGGAGAGACTGGACCAGGGTGGATTCAGGGAGGGAGAACGTGGTGGAACAGAGTTGCATCCCTCCAGGTGTACCTCTCCACAATTCATTCGCTCTTCTGGTGGATAGTGGTTCCTCTATGGAGGCACCTGCAGTGGAGAACAAGGAGGATACTGGGAACCTTCACAAAGGAGACCCACAGGAGTGTGACATGGGACCCCACAGGGGAAGGAAACAACTCCTGGTGGGAGACTCAATCATTAGGGAGGTAGAAATGGGGGAGGAAGGGGAGAGGGAGGTAAGGTGCATGCCTGGCACCACGGCTTGGAGGGAGAGGAAGCGAATCCTCAGGATAGTGGGAGCAGCTGCATGAGGGAGGGAGCTGGATGTCATTGTCCACCTAGGGACAAATGACCTGGCTAGGAATGGGATCAGAGCAGTGCAAGAGGAGTTTGTAGAGTTGGGGAGGGGCCTTAGACAAGTAGCACATATGGTAACCTTCTTGGAGGTGCTGCCTATCTATGGCAAGGGTGATGCTAGGGTACTCCTCACTAGGGAATTCAATGAAAGGTTGAAAACCTGGTGTGGAGCGCAGGGTTTTGGCTTCATTGGGGACTGGGGAGCCACCAGGAGGGATGCAGACCTATACTGGTGCTATGGTCAGCATCTGTCAGGGGGATCCAGGATCCTAGGTGAGAGGTTTAAATGCTTCATTGGCAAGCATTTAAACTAGCCACGGGGGGAAGCACTATAAAGGAGCAGGGAAATCCCAGCCTCCTCCTACAAAACATGGTAATTAGTGAGGTAAACAACAAGGCAGAGAAGTCATTAGGGAGCAGGACAGAGGTAAATGTAAAAAAAGGCAAAGGCAGTGAGGACAGGAATGGGGCTAAAAGGGGTAAGGCTATCAAAAAGTGGAGGGTGATGAGTACCAATGCCCGTAGTCTGTGTAACAAGCTCCTTGAACTAGTGGCCTTGATGGAAGAGGGTTGCCTGAATATTGTGTCAGTCACAGAAACATGGTACTCAGAGAACCATGACTGGGATGTCAACATACCAGGATACACAATCTACAGGAGGGACAGGGAGGGTAAAAGAGGAGGAGGAGTAGCTCTTTATGTAAAGGAAGGGATCAAAGCAACAGAACTAAAGAGTAAACAGGGAGCAGGTGAGGTACTCTGGGTCACCCTGAAGGCAGGAAATGGCACCACAATTTACGTGGGGGTTGTATACAGACCCCCATCTCAGGGGAGGGAATGGACAAGGAAATGATAGAAGGCATCCTTAGAATGGCAGAAAAAGGGGAGATATTGTTGATGGGGGACCTGAATATGCCAGATGTTAACTGGAGCACCTTTGCTGCAGGCACATCCAAGAGCAGGGTCATTCTTGATGCCCTACAAGGGGCATGCCTCAGCCAGCTAGTATTGGAACCCACTTGGGAGGGAGCAGTCTTAGACCTGGTACTCTCAAATGGGGATGGAGAAAGAATCTCAGATTTAAAAGTGGGTAGCCATCTGGGAACAAGCGACCACCAAACAGTGTGGTTCACGATAAACACAGCTATACAATCAAGCCATACAAAAGCAAGAGTATTGGACTTTAGGAGGGCTGACTTTGGGAAAATGAGAGAGTGCCTCAGAAAAGCACTAGCAAACAGGCAAGAAGGAGGGGTGGAGGAACAATGGGGAGTAATCAAAACAGCCATCACAGAGGCAACAAGCCTTTGTGTAAATCAAATCAGCAAAACACAAAGGAAAAAACTGCTATGGTTCTCAAAAGAAGTAGCAGGGAAGGTTAAGGAGAAAAGGATAGCATTCAGGAAATATAAGGAAACACAGAAGGAGCAGGACAGAGAACTTTATCAGTTAAAGCAGAAAGAGGCTGGGAAGGCAGTCAGAATAGCAAAGGCCCAAACCGAGGAAAAGATAGCCAACTCTGTTAAGAAGGGGGATAAGACCTATTATAGGTACATTAGGGAGCATAGAAAGACCAAAGAAGGGATACAGAGGCTTAATAAATGGGAGGGAATGTTGGTAGAGGGTAACAGTGAAAAAGCAGGGATACTGAATGAATATTTCTGCTCAGTATTCACAAAGGAAGAGGAGGGGGAGGTACCTAAACCAAACAAGAGAAACACTCTGAAGATGGGGGTCGATACCAGTCCATTTACAGAAGAAAGGGTTCTGAAAGAACTAATAAAATTGAAGGTGGACAAAGCAATGGGGCCTGATGGGATTCACCCAATAATTCTAAAAGAACTAGTGGTAGAACTAGTGACACCGCTGACTACTCTCTTTAACAAATCGTGGGGGGATGGGGTGGTACCTGAGGACTGGAGGAGGGTGGATGTGATTCCTCTTCATAAAAGTGGGAGCAGGACGGAGGCAGAAAACTACAGACCAGTTAGTTTGACCTCAGTGGTAGAGAAAATGATAGAATCACTTCTGAAGGAAAGAATTGTTGAGAACCTAGAGGCCAATGGGGCACAGGACCCAAGGCAGCATGGATTCACGATGGGAAGATCGTGTCAGACGAATCTAATAGATTTCTTCAACTGGGTGACCAAAGTAGTAGACCAGGGAGGGGCTGTGGACATGGCCTACCTAGATTTTAGCAAGGCATTTGATACAGTCCCACACAACAGATTAATACACAAGTTAGTGAGCCTTGGAGTGGGTCCCAAGGTGGTAGCCTGAATAAAAAATTGGCTAGACAACAGGACGCAAAGTTTAGTACTAAATGGAGTCTACAGTGAAGGAAGGAGGGTTACTAGCAGGGTACCACAGGGTTCAGTACTGGGACCGGTCCTTTTTAATGTCTTTATAAGTGACATTGCAGAGGAACTGGAAGGAAAAGTATGTCTCTTTGCAGACGACACAAAGATCTGCAACAGGGTTGATACACAAGATGTAGTGGAAAGGATGAGAAGGGACTTGGCAAGGTTGGAGGAATGGTCAAATGTATGGCAGCTCAGATTCAATGCAAAGAAGTGCAAGGTAATGCACCTGGGAATCAAAAACCCAGGGGAAGAGTACACAGTGAGGGGTGAGATACTGACAACAATAAAAATGGAAAGAGACCTGGGGGTAAATATATTAGATGACCTAAAGGTGGGCAAGCAATGTGAGAAGGCATTAAGGAAGGCTGGGTGGATACTGGGATGCATAGGAAGAGGCATCAATAGTAGAAAACAGGAAGTTGTAATCCCTCTGTACAGACAGTTGATGAGACCTCATCTGGAGTACTGTGTGCAGTTCTGGAGACCCCATCTTCGCAAGGTCTTAGACAGGATGGAGGCAGTCCAGAGGAGGACAACTAAAATGGTGCAGGGTCTGCAACAGAAGGCATACAAAGAAAGACTAAAGGAGCTTAATATGTATACCCTTGAGGAAAGAAGGGAGAGAGGAGACATGATAGAAACTGTCAAGTACCTCAAGGGAATCAACAAAGTCCAAGAGGGTAGCATCTTTCAGAAAAAGAGATGTGCAAGATCAAGGGGGAACAATTTGAAGATAGAGGGGGGATGGCTCAGAGGTAATGTGAGGAAGTATTTTTTTCACAGAGAGGGTTGTGGATGCATGGAACAGCCTCCCTGAGGAGGTTGTGGAGTCAAGAATAGTGGGAGAATTCAAGAATGCATGGGACAGACATAAGGCAGTCCTAGTGAAGGGTAGAAGGAAGTAAGCTTTTGGTTAACTAGGATCTGCAGCTTATCTGTTAGGTAGGAAAGTGGGCAGACTAGGTGGGCCAAGCGGTCCTTATCTGCTGTCAAATTCTATGTTTCTATGTTTCTAGTTTATTTTTACAGTTTAACTCCCTTTCTTCAATTTCTTTGATTTTCTGCAAGTCTTCTTCGCCAGTAACGTCTTCTGACTGGCAAACAAAGTGTACCTGTGGTAAGCAGATCTCCGCTAAGGATGGCCACTCCTTTTTCCTGCTCTGCCTAGGCCCTAACCATGACACTGAGGCCTGACAGCACTGCCAGGAGTTCAATCAGGTCAACCGGAGTTGCCGTTCGAAGACCTTTCAGGCTTTCCTTCTGCAGCAGAAGTTAACGATGATAGAGATGGATCTCCAGGGTAAAAGTTCTTCTTCCTCCCTTCCCCCCCAGCCTCAGGGGCATCTATTTCTTCTTCCCACAAAGAGAAGAAGCTGGTTGGGAAGCACAAGCACTGAGACAAAGACAGGGATCAGCCCTGTTTGGGTTTCCATTCCAGGTCACTGCACAAGTCAGTGGCCGCTTCTGAATCCCTCCCGCGGGAGGTTGGTCCCTCCTTCACCAGCAGCCCTCACTCTTTACAACCCACTGATGTCTTCACGTCCTGCCCTTATAAATAGATACATAGATACTGTTGGCAGTTAAGGGCCTATGGCCCACCCAGTCTGCCCATTTGAGTTTGTAAGTTCCCGTTACATTTTTCTAGAAGTCTGTTGCCCCTTACCCCTGACCTCCAGGATTCCCTTATGTTTATCCCATGCATTTTTAAATCCCTCAGTTGTTTCAGCCCCCACCACTTTCTCTGGCAGGGTGTTCCACTTGTCCTCCACCCTTCCTGTGAAGAAATTCTTCCTCACATTTCCTCTGACTCACTCTCCCTCCAACTTCATCCCATGCCCTCTAGTCCTGGAACATCTTTTTCGCAGGAAAGTAGTGTATTCCTGCACCCTGTTTCTCTCTATAATGTACTTATATGTCTCTATCATAGCCCCTGTCTTGCTCTTCTCCTCCAGGGAGAACATATTCAAGTTCTTCAGCCTGTCCTCATAGGGCTTGTGATGCAATCCCTGTACTATCTTAGTTGCCCTCTTCTAAACCTTCTCCACCCTGTCTATGTCATTATGTAGGTAAGGTCTCCAGAACTGTACACTGTACTCCAGGTGGGGCCTCACTACTGCCTTGTACAGTGGAATTATGATCTCTGTTTTCCTGCTGGTGATGCCCCTGCCTATGCATCCCAGCATCCTATTTGCTTTATCTTATCACCATTTTGGGTGAAGTCTCTTCTGGGCTTCAGATGCCATCCCCAACCCAAAGCTCTTGAAGCTCAGACCGCTTTTCCCAGTGGGTTCTCAGCCAGGCGGCTAGACTGGCTCTTCAGGCAGTGAGTCTTGGCCCACTGCACCTCCAGTCTTAGCGTTGCCTACATTGACCCTGTATTCAGGGACTGACATCGCTAAGCTGTGTCCGGAGCATGCGCTCACCTCCCCCCCAACGGGCGATGCCTCTATCTCCAGTGGGAGTTTTCTCCCCTATGCAGGTTCCTCCTGCACTGGCTGTTTTGCCTGACTGGTGTCAGCCTACTTCTCCTCCTCAGTCTTTGCCAACCACACCAGCGTCAACCCCAGCAATGCCTTCACCATCATCAACTAAGCCCCAGCCGGCACCGGCAGCTCCTTCCGGTCAGCCACAACCAATGCCCACTGAAATGATGCTGGGCCCTTTGAGACCAGTGCCGGCTAGCCCTTCACCACAGAAGCCATCATCTGGTCTCTCAGTTCCCCAAGGACCGATGCCTGAGCCTGCAAAACCTCAAGGACTGATGCCGGTGATCCCATTCCTACCCGCCCAGCGCCGCTTCCCCGGGGGGGGGGGATTCCTTCTCCTCCTTGGACTCTGAGGATTCCAGGTTACCCTCGGAACCTGAGTAACGCAAGGATACCCTCAGATCCCTTCATGATGATCCAACTTGCCTGGACATCATGAGGCACATTCAGCCCCTCAAGGACTGGGACTCGGAGGAACTGGACCCAGAAAGCCGACACCTGGCAACCTTTCTCTGAAAGAAGGACACTCTGCCTACGGTTATCCCCTCTCTCATTGATTCCTTTGAGGATATCAACAGGGCCTCCTGGAACCACCCATCTTCCACCCTGGCCCTTCCTAAGAAGGTAGACAGGCTTTATCACTCCCCCAGGGACAAGCCTTTTTATGGAGAGCATCCAGTGGTGGACTCAGCAGGTATGAATGCTGCCCATGATCATACTAAGAGGCCCAGACACCTCAGCATGCACCCTACAGATAAGGAGTCTAGCAGGCGGACTTCTTAGGAAAGAAGGTCAATGCCTCAGCCACTTTGGCTGTTTGGTCATTGAACTTCCTGGTCCATATGGTTGAATACCAGAATGCTCTGTGTGACAAAGCTCTGGAATTGGTACAAACCCTCCCAGAGGACCCTACTAAGTCTCAGTTGACTCAGCTCCTGAAGACTGGGTCAGATGTTGGCAATCATGTACTGAGGGCGTACTGCGATACTGCAGATGCGTCCAGATAGGTGTCAGACACGGGCGTCTGTATTCACTGCAATTCTTGGCTCTGGGTTTCAGGCTTTGCCCCGGGTTTTCAGGCCAAAATCCTTGGTGCTCCCTTTAGGGATTCAGTTCTCTCTGGCAAGGATGTTCAGAACATTATCTCCGCACACAGGAATCTGGCCAGGCCATTAAGACAGTACATTTGTTGTACAACCCCCAGCCAAAACCCCAGCAGCATCAGCCCTTTCAGAGTAACCAACATCAGCAGTCCTGGGGACAGCAGCCCAGGGGAGCCTTCAAGCATAAGGCCCCCTCCCAGGCAACAGAAGCCTCAGGCCCTAGAGCCCTAGGGCCTCCCCTGCCACCCTGTTCATCCCAGGTTCTTTAGTATGGCTCCTTGCCCAACTCACTTTACCCAGCAGAAGCTTTGGGGGAGGCAATGGGGGGGGTCATTTCTCCCTTTACCTGGACAGATGGAGCAGAATCACCTCAGATCAGTGTGTGCTTCAACTCACAGAAAGGGGTCATACTCTTAGATTTCAGGATATACCCCCAGACAACCCTCTCTTGCACTCCCGTTACCCTCCAGATCATATTGCCCTGATCCATGAGGGGATCTAAGCACTTCTGATCAAAAAGGCCATATAACCTGTTCCCTTAAATCAAAGGGGACATGGTTTCTATTCCCATTTCTTCCTGGTCCCAAAGAAAACTGGTGATCTGAGACCATTTCTGGATCTCAGCCAACTGAATCTGTTCATAGAATACAAATGCTTCAGGATGGTTATCCTTCAGGGTCTTCTTCCCCTTCTTCATCAAGGAGATTGGCTCTGCTCCCTGAATATGCAAGATGCTTACCTTCACATCCAGGTTTTCTTGCCCCACATGAGGTTCCTTCACTTTTGCTTCCGGGGCACCACTTCCAGTTCAGGATCCTGTCCTTCAGCCTTTCCTCAGCACCTTGAGTATTTACCAAGTGCCTGTGGCTCTCAGGAGGCAGGGTCTTTATGTCTTCCCCTATTTGGATGATTGGCTCCTCACAGCCCCCTCCAGAGACCAGCTTCTCTGGATAATGTAGATCACCTTCAACTTGTTTTGGACACTGGACATCACCCTGAACCTGTCTGAGTCCTTCCTCTGGCCAAATTAAAGACTGCAGCTCATTGGGGTGATCTTAGATTTGGCTCAGGGCAAGGCCTTCCTACCTCCAGACAGAGCAGACCACTTGAGAGCATAGGCCCGATTGGAGTATTCGTCACATCAAGTCCCAGCCAGGTTGTTCCTCAGGCTCTTGGGGCATATGGCAATGGTCATAGTCACTGTTTCATTAGCCTGCCTGCACATGAGGGTGACTCAATGGACCCTACGAGTCCAATGGGACAAGCGCACAGATGATTTGGAGCAGGGGATCCTAGTATCCAATCCTCTGCACTAAACATTTGTTCTGGTGGCTGAACCTCTCCAATCTCCTCCGAGGGGTTCCCTTCCATGTGGACTCTCCAAGTCAGATTCTCACAACAGATGCATACACCCTGGGGTGGGGTGCTCACTTGGCAGACTGTCAGACCCAAGGCACTTGGTTTCAGCAAGAGCAGCATCTCCACATCAACGTACTAGTGATTCGAGAAATCTTATTTGCCTTTTGGCCTTTCAGACTCATCTTCTCCCGGGTCCTCTTCTGATTCAGACAGACAACATGTCAGCAGTTTACTACCTCAACAAGCGGGGGGGGGGGGACTCACTCATACCCCTGTGCATGGAGGCTATGAGAGTTTGGCATTGGGCCATAGAAAATGACTTGGTTCTAACAGCAGTTTATGTTCCAGGAGTCTAAAATGTTCTGGCCAACAGCCTAAGCAGATCCAGGTTGAAAACACACAAGTGGAGGCTCCTATCCTCCATAGCCAAAGATCTCTTTGACAGGTGGGGTCATCCCGAGTTGACCTCTCTGCATCCCCACTAAATGCAAAACTGCCCAGTTTCTACTTGCTAGATCCAGGGCCTGGTGTTTTCTGGTGAGGCGCATTGTCCCTCTCTTGGACAGGGAGGTTTCTGTATGCTTTTCCTCCCTTTTCCCTTCCCCTTCTTCAGAGGGTTCTTCTCAAGCTACAGTCAGAGGTGGTGGAGATGATTCTGATAGTTTCCTACTGGCCACACCAGATATGGTTCCCGCTGTTGCAACAACTAGCAGTGGACCCTCCACTTCACCTGCCTCTTTGCTTCAACCTGCTCTCCCAGGAGCAGGGCGCTCTGATTCACCCAGAACTAAAGTCACTTCATCTCCATGCGTGGCTCCTTCAGACCTAGCTGTTTCATGCTATGGGGTTTCCTCTAGGGTGGCAAATGTCCTGGTGGCAGCAAGGAAGCCTTCCACCAAAGCCACTTACGCCATGAAGTGGAAGCGGTTCTCCATTTGGTCAACCACCTGGCACTTGGATCCCTTCATCTGTCCAGTGAATCTCATCCTGGAGTACCTCCTTTCCCTTTCAGACTGGTCTGGGTTACTCCTCTGTCAAGGGGCACCTTTCCGCCATCTCTGTGTACCATGCACCCATTGATGGCAAAAATATTGCCCAGCTGGACCTGTCCTGCACCTTCTTATGGGGCATTCTTCTTTTGAAGCTTCCCATTAGGGACCCAGTCCTGCCATGGCATCTGTTGTTTATTTTGGTGAAGCTCACTCTTCCTCCCTTTGAATCTGCTGCAAACTACACTTTCTGTCATGGAAAGTGTTGTTTTTAGTTGCCATTACTTCAGCTCAGAGAATTTCCAAGCTTCAGGCTCTGATGTGTAAAAAGCCCTACTTGGTTTTCCACAAAGACAGGGTATCTTTGCAGCCAATCCTATATTTTTGCCTAAGGTGGTGTCAGAGTATACTTCGAATCAAGCCATCCACCTACCCATTTATTTTCATGAGTATTTTGATCAGGGGAGGCTTTACTCCAAACTGTAGATGTTCATCAGGCTTTCTGCTTTTACTTGGACCACACCCAACCTTTTAGAAAATCTGACCAGTTGTTTGTTTCTTTTTCCCCCAGGAAAGAAGGGGCTCCTGTTTCCAAACAGTGTTTATCTAAGTGGTTAGCTAATTGCATTGTGTATTGCTACTGCAAGAATGACAAGCCTTTGCCAGACCAGGTCAAAGTTCATTCTACCAGGGGTATGGCTGCCTCGACTGCCTCCTTCAGAAATGTGTCTGCTGCAGACATCTAAACAGCCACAACTTAGAGTTCTGTCCATACTCTCATTAGGTGTTACAGTTTGGACATTGTCTCCAGGTGCCGAGCCGGTCTCAAATTTACAGTCCTCCAGGGCCTCCTGTCTTAACGCTCCCTATGACTGCGGTTGTCTTCCTCCCAGCTGAGTCTATTCATCTACTGCTTGGGATTCAATCCTTATGGTTATTGCTTGCTGCAAGAGCCCCCTTGAAGTAAGATAGTACAGTTATGTAAGAACTTACTGTAACAGTAGATCTTTGAGAGGAGCTCTTGCAGCAGGTACTGCATTCCCTGCTTCCCCGATCACTGTTTCTCCATTAAAGCTTTTCTGCTTTCCTCATTTAAGAGGAACCTCCTTGGTTCTCCAATTTTGGTACACGCTGGGGTCTCCAGTGGGAGAACTGGGGATGGGATGGGGGACTGACCTTTTCATACCATAGGTCAGACGTCGGTGTGCTGATATCGAGGGTAGTCCCCCACTGTATACTGATAGCTAGAAGTTTTATGTATGGTCCTAGCACCTGGTGGCTCACTCCTTATGGTTACAGCCTGCTGCAAGAGCTCCCCTCAAAGATCTACTGTTACGGCAAGTTCTTATGTAACTGTACATTAAGTGCAACAGGAGCCTCACCACACAGGTGCAATCTTTGATGAAACCCCGGTAGTGTCCCCAGAAATCCAATAATAATTGCAGGTCCTTGAGTATCTTTGGTTGTGGCTAGGTCATCAGTACCTCCACTTTACTGGGATCCATTCAAATGCCACTGGTGGACATGATTTGTCCCACATATTTTATAGAGGTTTGAAAAAATTGTCACTTGTCTATTAAAGTTTATTTCAAAATTCTTCCAGGTGATTGAGCAGCATAAAAAGCTGAGACTTGTGCTCCTTTAAGGTCTTGCTGAACAAAATCACAGCATCCAAGTAAACCAAGCTGGTGCACCAGAGATGCCTTGGGGCATATGTAGAAACTTATAAAACCCCAATGGGCAAATGAAGCAGTCTTTTCCTGGTCTTCATGGGCCACTGAAATTTGGTAAAACCCACACCAAAAGTCTAACACTGAGAGCCAGCAACTTCTGTTAAGGTAATCCAATGCATCTTGAATGTGGGGCATTGTATATTGTTCAGGTATGGTATACTTATGGGGAGTCTGATGGTAGATGCACGATTACTCTTTCATTCTGTTTCCATGCCACTACAATGGGCAATGCATAATGACTTCTGGATTCTTGTATGATCTCTGCCTCAAGCAACTCTTGCAAGAGACAGTGTCATTATTGATATCAGGAGGCACCAAATGTCAAGATCTCTCCCTGAAAGAGGGATGATCATGTAGATAGATATGGTGCTCTTGTGCAGCCATTCACCCCACATACCTTTCTCTTACAGAAAGCACATTGGTCTGGGTAGCCAATTTCCAGCTGACCCAGGCTCTCCTCTCTTTGCATATAGTTGACTTCTCAAAGTCAAATGCTGCAGGGTCCAGTTCTTTTCATGATCCATCAATGCTTGCATTGTGCTGTACCCCAGTGTCAGCACAGTACATTCAGGCCAATGCCTTTCCTTTGCAAACTGTAAGGGTCCTCTCCATCACATTCTTATCTTGGACAGTAACCCAATGTACCATAGCATGGGCTGGCAACATAAGTGATATCATCAGCATTCAGTCAGGTAACCCATACTTTTCCATTGGAAATATCTGGAAATAATTAACTAAGTCTTTGACTGCAACGGTATCTCAGACAAGGATCCATCATCCAACTCATGGATTTGGCAACATCTTTTGATGAGTGTAGCGCAGCTATGCTCCCATGTGCCCCCAACTGGGTCTATCTGGCAAAACCCTTCTGTAGGAACTTCTGAATCAGCTAGTTGTTCACCCTCCTGAGTCTCCTTTACTCTGGCAGTCCCAACATTGATGCCAAATTCTTCTACATTGGAAACAGGCCCCCTTGAGTCTGGTTGCCAGCTTTGGCTCACTATTCTCGCCCTTTCTCAGAGGGGTACAATCTGCATTGTGAAGCCTGTGATCCTGCATCATCTAAGTGTCTATCCTTCAATTGCTCCAACACTATTTGGGTCAGGGCCTCAGTTTTCATCAGCAACACCATTATTCCAGGCCCATCTTTTGCAGGCACTGGGTCACTTCCCATCATGGTCCAGGGCACATGGGCACCCACTGCTAGTAGTCAATCTTCCTGCTCTTGTACTTTTCCAGCCATGTCTCCATACAGGTGTTGCTTTTTCTAAGAGATCACAGAGGTGCAGGTTTGTGAGTATCTGGTCAGTATAGACTGCTCCCTCTAGCACCTATTCCTCTTTGGTCTGATCTATGTTAGCCTAGGCCAGGTTCTCAATTCCATAGCTCTACTGCATGACTTTCTACATCCTCAACAGAAAATCCAGAAGTGTTTCTTCTTCCATTTGTCTGAGGGCTAGTTGCATCAATACATTTTCTGGTTTCTCCACACTTGCAAACTGACAATCCAGAGTGGACAACTAGTCCTCGGCAATGTCATCCACTTCACACTGCAAGTAAGCCCACGTGGTGCTGTGGCAGGGCCCTTCAGACTGTTACTCATTTGAAAGCTCTTCTCATCGTCCAAGTAAGTCCTGCATCTTTAGGGTAGCCTGTTCACTCCAGAAGTCAAAATTCTCTTCTCTGAGCAGAGTGGGTCTAACTCCAGAAAAAAGCTAAAGCATTCTGTACTTGCCTGAAAGGCAGGGCAACTTTCCCATCAGCAATCCCAGAGCATCCAATAATGCCTTTGCAAGGGTTGCTTTCAGCCCTGAGGGTCAAGTAGTTCCATCAATTTCAATGCCTTTTTACCCTCCTTAGCAAGCCAGTTCTTTGCTCCAGTTCTGACATCTGCATCAGTCCCAGTGCTGGAATCACTATTAGGGACACTTCTCTGACTAAGAAGTCATCAGATGTCCTCAACCCCTTGAAGGTAAGTGTAGTGGATAGAGTGATTGGTTCCACCTCTTGGTTATTTTCCACAATGATATTAACAGCTCTGGCTTATAAAAGATTAAGCAGTCTGTCTATAGCGGATGGTTGAGGGCACTCATGTCATGATTATCACCTTGTTATCATCTCCTTCCCCCTGCTGCTAGTCAGGGTCACTCTCTGCTGCTAATTATATCACCTCCCTTCCCCCTGCCATAGCCAATATCACTCCCTACCACTCTTTATCACCTCATTGCGCGGCGCCCTGCTGCTAGTCAGTTATATTTCTCCAAGCTCTCTATGGCTCTTGTTATCTCCCTCCCAGTCGGTAATGAACAAGCATTCCCTATGCTGTAGCCTCCTTGTTTATTTTCTATGATTACTATACCTAGGGCTGTCTGTATATTTTCCCGGAACTACCCAGATGTAAAATCATGATTATGGAAAGATGGGGAGGCTGCGGTCATAGGAAGCACTATTTTGTAGTGACAGCAATATTGGGAGCCACAGCTTGTTGAGCAGATGAGAAGCTGTGGGTGGGGAGCATTGTAGCAGGATTGAGAAAAAGCACAGGAACTACTGCAGCTATGGGAGGGTGGGTTGGCAGTGTTGGAAAAACTAAGACTGGAGATATTGCACTGCTACTGCAGCTACAGGAGGGCGGGCAGTGGTGACAACACTAAGACCAGAACTACAGCAGCTACAGGTGGGTGGGCGAGTATCAAATCTAACTATGTAGGTTAAAACAGATGCCTCCTATACTGGATAAAATCAGCATGCAAGAGGTGTCTATTTTAAGCGGGCTGCACTGTAGTTGCAATGTATGAAAACCAGTATGGCCTATGCAAACCAAGACCCAACTATCCTGTATAGCTGTGGCTGCTACGAAATACCCTGGTCAGGCACTGCCAAAATAACTATTTCCTGGGCTGCCACTAACAAGGCCCTTCAAGACACAGACCTAGCCCTCAGCTTATCTCCACACCACAATGTGCAAAACAGTTTAAATGGCATTGTTCTCCTGTACTGGAGGTCGCTTCTGTACCTGCTCCTGCCTGGTACCAATATTCATCTTTTTTACACTCAAGAGATCTACCTGACAAGTTACTGGGTACCCAGTGCTGAACTGATGTTGGCTGTTAGACACAAACAGCTGGGTTGGCTGGCAGTGGTACAGTTTAAACAGGTAGCAACTGCTCAAAAAACCCAACCAAGAGGCCATTCCGTTGATAAAATGGCAGATCATAAACCTTGCCCGGTCACATATTCTTGGTCTGATGGCCTAATGGCACAAACAGTGAAAGCCACATGACCACATGGATATACTTACTAATCCAGAAAGCAGGCAAACAGACCTAAAGGATAGCCCCATCCAAGACAGTATTAGTACATTTAGGGGATCCACCCGGCTGAAACCATGAGTAAGATCAGGGCTTGCCCCTTCTTCAAGAGAAGCAAATTAGTATTTGGGAAGCTCTTTTCTTTGCATTTGGCCATTAGGCAGACAAACATAGAGGACAGCACCATCCAAGAAACAACTAAGATGTGTCCCTGATTTTGGCCCTATGTCCTTGATTATTTGAAGCCTTGCCCCTGATTTATGGGACGGGGGCTGATTGGTATGGCTGGAGGTTCAGCTGCACTCCAATGTGTGTCTGCACCAAACCATGCATCAAGGGCTCTGCACCCTCAAGAATGTAGCAGTCAGCCACCTGGCAATCATGCTCATAGGTGGAACCCCCTACAATAGCTTTGCTGCAGCTCTTTCTTGCTGTTTGTCTCTCTGCTATATTGGCACTTTGCAGTGCTGACTTATGTGCTGAACTCCATTGCAGTGCTAGAAGGTGTTGGCTCTGAAGTATCATTTTTTTTTTCCTTCCCCTACTTGTTTGCCTATGATTTCAGGGCATACAGAATCACTTCCCCATTGACTGGCTCCTCTGTCAGCAGCTGTTCATCAAATTCTTGGTACAGTACGTAATGAAGTTGGTTGTGCTCACGTGTAGGGCGGGAGGTGCTGGAGTTTGGAATCAGTGTTTGCCAAGACAAAGCCTGCTTTTATAAAGAAGATTTTAATTGTCTTTAGCTTTACTGCTCTCCATGCCTTATCCAATATCTGCACTAAATCCAGAACTGTGATCCTCTTGGTCATTTCAGACATGCTACTAAAAGTCATCAGTACTTTTCTGATGAAGAATTCTATGTAATCCGAAAGCTCAAGCTCCTATTTTCTTTTGTAATATCTATGTTGGTCCAATAAAAAGTATCAAATAACCTCTGTTTTTCTGGACTTTCTAAGGTAGTGATATCAGAGATTTATTTTTATAATTCTGGATCAGTGAAGTTGTGCTTGTTGGCAGGAAAATCTTCTTTCTATTGCAGAGAGGTATGGTGTGCGCAGCAATTATCCAGCAATAGGCAAATGTTCCTTTCTTTGCTGCTACATCTGACCATTTTATTTTCTTTAGCCTCATAGAGAGAAAATATCCCTACCATCCATGCATTTGAGTTACTATGATAGTTGGCAGGTATAGCATTGACTGAATGTCATAAAAACATTTGGATTTTTAGATTTACTGACAAATACATGGTTCATTTTTATGTTTGCTTGCATGCATGTGCAAGAAACATAGTGCCACCATGCAAGTTTTCATAGGTGTGCCTCCCCCACTTTCAATGCCCTGCTCCCTTTTGCAGGTGCAGCTGCACCGCACCAATGAATGTCCAAGCTGTCTATGACAGCCGTTTAGATGCAATGGCATACAGTTCTGAGGAAAACGCCGTCACAATCAGCAGTAGTGATGTGTAGGCAATTTGCATACTGCCGTCGGTAGTATGCAAATTGCCTACACATCAGCACTGCATCTGAACTCGGCATAGACAGGTCATGCCCCCCCACAGACACTCTACATAGGCACGCTGGGAGCCCACCCCAGCGTGTTCATGTGCTCCCCCCCCTGTGCACACCATATGGCCAACAGGGGTGCCCAATCCTCTGTCGGCTCTGCTGCATCTCCAAACAGACTTCCATCCAGGTGCCACGCTGGGAGCCCACCCCAACATGGCAAAAGTCCACATGGTGACGGGGGTGCCCAATCCCCCATTGGCTCCACTGTACCCTCCCCACACAAAGAAAAGCCGACTTCCAGTTGCGACGCTGGGAGCCCACCCCAGTGTGGCAAACATCCGTATGGACAATGGGGGTAACCAATCCCCCATCAGCTCCACTGCCCCCCCAAAAAATAAACTTCCAGCTGCCACGCTGGGAGCCCACCCCAGCATGACAAAAGTCCCGCATTGTCTTCTAAAAAGAAAAAAAAACACCTTGTAAAAAAAAAGGTCCCTCATTGACTGTCTTATCTCCTCCCCCAACCCGTACCCACCCTTTGTGCACCCAACTCCCCCACCATACTTACCTCGGAGCCTAAGCGATGATCTTGATGGACTAGGGGAACATGTCTGCACTCTTGACTTGACCGCAAACTGAAGAAATGCTGGTAAGCTGTATAATGGCATAAATGTTTTTTTCAACTTTGGTGCATATCTCAGCCCTTTTTAGGAATTATTTCACCAAATGTTAAACATGGGGTTTTAGGGGCCCCACCTCATGAACTCAGTCACTGTCATTTTGTTATTCGATCCTGAAAGGCGATTTCATGGTCATTGTGTGGAACCACCTTTTGGGACTGAGTAATGAAACAACAGTGTCACAGTTCATGAGGTAGGTCCCCCAAAACCCTATGTTGAAAATTTGGTGAAAAAATTCCCCAAAATGACTGTTTTATGAGTGTGCATTGTGCAGTTCCTATGCATACTTGTAACTTCACGAATTTGTAATATTTTCATTCCAGATTTTCAACATTGCCATTTACCACACCTCCTTATGAGCAGTATAGCTGTCATTTTTAACATCTCACCCAAAATGTGTTTTCACGCATGTAGCGCACAATGGCGCGGTTGGTGTGCAAAATCAATGTTTGGGACAGATTAAGAAAATCACAGTGACATTGTTCATGAGCAGAGGTCTTAAAATGGCTACTGTATGTTGAACAGTTGGTGACAGAAGTCCATAAAATGACTGTGTTACGAGTGTGTATTGCACAGTTTCCACGCACCCTCATAAGTTCACGAATTTGTAATATTTTCAGTCCAGATTTTCTACACTGGCATTTCTACACACCTCCTTATGAACAGTACAACTGTAATTTTTCACACACCTGTTGAAATGTGTTTTTGCACTTCTGGCACAGAAATTCGTGGTCGCTGTGAGAAATCAGTGTTTGAGACAGATTAAGAAAATCACAGTGACGCTGTTCATGAGCAGAGGTCCCAAAATGCCTGTGTTGGCACTCTGCTGTAAACCATCCCCAAACTAATTACATTACGGGTGTGCATTGTGCAGTTTCTACGCACGTTTGTGACTTCATCAGTTTTTTATATTTTCACTCCAGATTTTCAACACTGCCATTATTTACACCTCCTCATGAACAGTACAAGTGTCATTTTTCACATCCTGTTCGAAATGTTTTTTCGCACCTGTGGTACCAAATGGCGTAGTCACTGTGCAAAATCAGCTTTCAGCTAACAAACTGATATTGCCACTGTTCATGAGGTGGGGGTCACAAAAAACCCATGTTGAAAATTTGGAGTGAAAATACCAATGAATGCCTGGGGCCATAACTCCCCACCCTGTAGAGACTACAGGCATCAGGGGTGTGACTTGGGATTGTTGCCTGTAATGCTCATGACATTCCATCTCCACCTACACCCTGCAGCCAGTGATAGGCATTGAGATGTGCTTTGGACTGTTCAGCCCCAAAGTTCACCCCATTCTCCTATACTGCACCCATCTCACCATATTTCCTTATGGAATGGGGTGAGCATAAGGCCCAAAGACCCCAAGGCACACTGTGACATTTGTCGGTGTCTGCAGGGTAGTGTGTGGTGAAATGACATGGCCGTTACGCCTGATGACCCAAAGGCACACCCCAATGCCTGTTAGTCTCTGCAGGGTGGTGGTGGGGTTGGCTTCAGTTCAGTTCTTCACTGCCATTCCTATTATGCATCTCTCTAACTCCTACACTACCAATGCCAATGCCTGCAAGCAAACATTCGGCATTGGCAAATGCTTGTTTTATCCTGACATATCAGCATGTAAAAGAATAGATATTCTTTCCCTGGCTTTCTTACTGCCAGTGGCAGGGTCCAATTTAAAGGAAAGGATGTCCTCAGGAGTAGCTGTAACATATAGCCCCATTTCATAACTATAAATGCTGTCAGGGAGATAGCCTGATAAAATCCGTGGCAAAACAGTTAACCGACATTTTGTCTGAGTTGTTATCAGCATCATGTTCCTTGCTGTGACCATTTTATACACTATGCCACTTCTTTCATTCCAACAGCATAACCTTCCATTGGTGGCAACAAAGTTAAGCACTATCATGTCAGCTAATTGCTGTTTTTTTTAACAGTATTGGTTCACTGATTAGAACTAGTGTTGGGTGAAATTAGAAAAATGTGTTGTGCACATTGTTCACAAAATTGTACCAATTTTGTATAGTTTTATGCACTTCCACAAACTGGAACACTGTGTTTAAGAAGGGTAACTTTGGTTTATATTGTGCCTCTAAATGATGCCAGATTGTGGTGCAATTCTGCAAAAATTGTCTGAATTTGAACTCGTCCATTT
Organism: Neoceratodus forsteri; assembly: GCA_016271365.2. Lineage (NCBI taxonomy): Eukaryota > Metazoa > Chordata > Ceratodontiformes > Ceratodontidae > Neoceratodus > Neoceratodus forsteri. The sequence continues at coordinate 948,261,841 of CM028133.1, read as the reverse complement.
CACACAATTTCGCAATACCTGTTTCACCCATCACTAATTAGGACATCTATGGTGCTGCTGGTAGCAAACCAATGTAGCAATCCAGACTCCACTTTTTATGTTTTTTCCAGCCCTCTTTCTCTTGAGCGAAAGATTTTCACATAGCTCCCATTCTGCCTTCAGTTTATCTCGGGCAGGCATAATTCTTGAGACTGTGGAGACATCTGAGCCATTTTTTTGTGCCCACATCAGACCTTTTAGTGTCTGGCTATGTGTCAGACATTGAAGCAGAGCTTCTGTGTTACCAATAGACAACATCATCGTTTTCTTCTCCATGTGAGAACTAAGAGAATGGGGCAGGCATTGTGAATTGGGTACCACAGTAGATTTTCCAGGTTACTGTTGGCATCAGCAGGCCCCAAATCTCATAAGATTCCTCCCAGGTTTTAGTTTCTGGACATCCTATTCTTTGTTACTGAAGACATTTGCATAAAAAAAACAGGCTATTTGCCCCTCTAGATGTAATCTGTTCCTGTAGCTTTTTCTGCTTTGCAGACACGATACTCTGCTTGTGACTTCAGAATCGTGTCCATATCAACCAATTGTGACATCACAAACAGAAGATTATAAGGTAATGGCGGGGATAAACAACTGGTAAAGATAAAGTGTAAGAAAAAAAATATTCTTGACCTGTTTTAATAAAATTGTATTCAGGAACAAAAAACAGGAAGGTCCTGAAATTCAAATTCGGGGAAATGTTGTGTTGCTGAGATATGCTAATGCAGCAGAAGGTTTTTTTTTTGCTGGAAATTAGAAAATCTTTTTAAGTACTGTAGTGCTGAAATGTCATTAGCACTTCATTAAAAAAACAATGTTCGCTAAACTATGATGAGTAAAGGGCAAACTATCACATAAATTTGCACCAGGATCCAGATTCACAAAACTTTGCCCCTGGCGCAAACCGGGTTTTTCACCAAGGTGATATTCACAAAAGCCTGGTTTGTGTGAAGGAACAGGGTTTGTGCCAGGGCAACGTGTGGAGGGGGTCCGCAATTCAAATGAGGGGGGGAGGGACCTGCAAATTGGTCCAGTCTGATACACAAAGCATTTGCTCCATGCAAGGGCCTTTTACAGATCTCCTTGTGAGTAAGCAAATACCACTGAGACCTTATTTTAATCCCCCACAACCCTAGTTGTTGGAGGTACTGCAGCACCCCCACCCCCCACCAGTCACTGGCCCAAGTATGTAAGAATAAGTTTCATTGGTGTCCAGTGGGTCCACCCCCACCCACACCCATGCCTTATCTATGAATAACATGTCCCTGGTGGCTAGTGCCCCCCCGCCAATCACCGATCATCTCCCCGAGTATGTAAAATACGTTTCCCAGGTGTTCAGTGGTCCATCCCCCCACCCAATCACCCACCCAGTATATAAAAATGTTTTCCTTGGTGTTCAGTGGTCTCTCACCCCACCCAATCACCCACCTGAGAAGAAAATAATGTTTTTCTGGTGGCTAGTTGTCCCTTCCCTCACCCGATCACCTGCCCAAGAAGAAAATCATGTTTCCCTGGTGGCTAGCAGTCCTTCCCCCCACTGAGAAGAAAAAACTGTAATGTTTCCCTAGTGGCTATTGGTCCCTCCCCCCACCTGATCACCCACTGGTGTACAGTGTAAGCACCCCCAAACCCGATCCCCTGTATAGGATATATAATCATTTCCCTGGTGTCTACAAGACCCCACTCCCTATCTCCAATACCCTGTATAGTGAATGGAACCCTTTCCCTCGTGGTCTAGTGGACCCCCACCCTGGCAGGTAGTGACCCCCCCACCCTGCCTTACCCCCAGCTGGTGCATACTATGTACAGTATGTTCTCCAGTGCTATTCAGTCATCAGCTGGCCATGGATGGGTGTGGAGGGCTGTGCCAGTCGCCAGCTGGGGTTGGGTGGTGGGTTACTGATTACCAGGGTGGGGGGCCACTTGACTACCAGGGATGTGGACAATGGTTCAGTTGTGCAGGGTGCAGGGGTTGGGGAGAGCGGGCTCCACTAGATTACCTGGGATATTAATCACAGTACTACAATGGAGCAATCGGGTTTTGGGGAACAGGTGGGGAATGCCTCTATAACACCAGGGAGAGGTAATACAGAATAGCAACGGAGCGATCGGGGTTTGGGAATAGGCGGGGGGGGTGCCACTATGCCATCAGGGGCATTCTGTCATTGCCCTGTGATACAGATATCAGGGATTGGGTGTGGGGGCTGCGCAGCCACATTCATCCTGGTGCTGACATGCAATTGGCATATAATGAGCATGCATGAGGCCCTTCTGCACCTTGCATGCTCAATGAGCTCATCTGCATGCCTGGGCTGAATATTGCCCATGGGAGATGCAGTGCATACTGGTATGAGCCATGCATTCCCACTGGGAGGTATTCAGCTGGGGGCACCTGGATGCACCTGTCATGGTGGCAGCCTGCACTGTGACTCTTGCCCAGGATCACATATTCAACCAGGATGTGCATCCTGTCCCTGTCATGCATTCTGTTTGAATATTGTATCGGTGCCGGCCGACAAACCCTATTTGCACGACACATCTTTCTGTGTGTGCATCCGGCCGGCACTGAACCTGCCCTGAATCTGACACTATGAAAGCAGATACAGTACATCCAAACACAACATAACCCCTGCTGTAGTTTTTTCTTTTGCTACACTTGCAACAACATTCTACATCTAACATAAATGTTTTATGACGATGATATTGGATTTAAATGGTATTATGCATAAAAACACAAACATTTCAGCATTTTGTGAAATGTTTGCAGTGGTGGATGTTGTATTGTAGTGCCTATAATTAATACTTTTTCAGCTGGAAAACATTAAGCAAACTTCTTGACAAATGCTGTGTCTGTTTATTTTTTCATTTGTATTTCTTTTGAGTCCCAAAACTATGACATAGCCTGTAATTAAAATAATCTGACCCTTAAATGATTTTATCTATCCAGAGTCATTAAGTCTCACCATGTAACTGAAAAACAAGCATAGGATTCCATGGTTTATTTTATGTATTTTAAATGCTTGGATGACACTTTTGTACCAGGCAAAAAAAAAAAAATTGAAATTTGACATGAGGTGCAGAAACACAAGGGATCATCGTAAAATGGGCTTCAGTGTTTAGCCTGTAGGCATTTCTAAACACATTACTCCCATCCACTTCGAGTAACCTTTTCATTTCAGCTGACTTATAGTAAGAATGTTCAGGAACAGTAGTTTTCCTTCTTTTTTGTTTCATATGTAAACTGCATTGTAGAATGTACCTTGCTGAGTTGTTGAAAAATTCTTCACACTGTTCTATTTTAGTATAATAAATGTCATCCAACATGTAACCCCTTTGTTACCCGGGGTTACTAGAATCCCACTAAGACCTAGTGGTAGGCAGGGAAGGCAGCTTGTGAAACTCCAATTAAATGGGTTTCACACTGTCTCACTCTGTTCTCAGTCTCAGCTGAGACTGAGCGATGACATCACCAATAGAACTTTCGCAGCTGCATAAGCCACATTGGAATCTGCAGCAAAGGGAGTTAGATAGAATGTTGGGAGTTTTCAAGGAGAGTCTGCAGTTTTGTCTTCAGAGAGTGAGTGGAGTGAGCTTGCTGTTAAAGCAGCTCAGTAAAGGCTCTAAGAGCCTCAGCCCTGACAGAGGGCTGCTTTTCAGTAATAGGGTGTGTGTCTCCACCTTAAAGAGAGACACAGGAAGATTACTGAAGTGGTGGAGACCACTGTTTCGGGTCTCAGTGCCCCCTCCCTCTGGGAGGGGTTGGAGAAGGTTTCCCTGCAGATTCCTGGGGCAATCCCCTAGTTCTGCTTGTGGAGGAAAAGCTGCCTGTTTGTTTCCAGTATTTATTTGGGAGAAATGAAGATTTGTGAGTCGCCTGTGGGGCACCAGCAACGTAAGGGTGAGTGTCTGTTCTGGCTAAAAGGGCCTATGTTTTTTCACCCTGGGACTTGTGTGACAATGTAGGGATTGAACTACTAAATATTGGAAAGCCTAGAGAAATGGGCCAAGCAAGTAAAAGTAGTTTCAAGTTCCAGAGTTTGTTGGGATGCAAATCATACGTAGAGGTGATGTGACAGACGTCTACCCTTAATCTACATTTAAAAGTTCAGTACAGGAATTGTTCAGTTTCCAGAGAAATGGTCGGGTATGGGCTGTGGGAGCTGGAGGTGGGTGGCCCCCCATCTTTAGTGACCAGGTCCACCTCTACGGATTTCTTCTGTGGTTTTCTACTTTGCCTCAGGCACTTGGCCTGTGATGGGGGAAGTACCCAGACGTGGGATTGTAAGGAAAATTCTCTCTAGGAGTCGCAGACTCTAGTGTGGTGTGGGGAGCCATGACAGGATAATTGGTTCATTCTTCCAATGGACCGCGAATGGGATAATTGGTTCATTCTTCCAATGGACCATGAACAGGATAATTGGTTCATTCTTCCAATGGACCATGAATCAAGTGGCCGGCAGGGGAGCCGGGCCAGTGGGGAAAACCCAAGAGTGTACAAGTTGGACTGTGTACCCAAAGCTGCGTGCAAGTCCGGGCTGTGTGCCTGGTGGGTTTAGAGCCTGAGGGCTGGAAATAGTGATAAAGTGTTCTGTTGTCTCTAATCTGCATTACCAGGAAATGTAGCCCCTTGGGGGTCTGTCTATGCTTTGTTTGTTCAGCTAGGATGTGAATAAAAGCCACACTGAAGAATCCCATTCCTGGTTCTGGACATTACAGTTATTGCTTCCTGTGTTTGGATTTACTTGGGTGCCCCTGTGCAGAGTAGCCAAACCTAGGTCCCCCTGTGCCGAGTAACCTCATCCTCCCTGAACTCAGTCCCCACCAGGTACTGCTGTCAGCTTTAACAGTATGCCACCTGTCATTTTGGCAAAAAGGCAGGGGTGAGGGGTTACAAACATATTTTTATAAAAATTGTTGTCACGTATATGTTATTACCCACAGTAACACCGTATCGCCACCATGTATTCACATCATTTTATTACAGATATTACATTCAGTTTGTGTTTCCAACAATTATATATTCATAACTTTAGCTTCACAAGATTCACCAGGTGCCTAACTGTTGGCTCCTATACTTAAACTATGTACAAAACACTTTTACTGTAAATAAATGGTTCTCATGCTTTAAAATATTGCCTTCAAAGATATTCATACCTTAGAACACTTTGTATTTTTTCTTTATTTCAGATTGCAGATTAATACCTTTGAGCTGGGAAGGCTCTTTTACAAAGGTTTCCATGTCAAATGGATGAGAGACAAATGTACATAAACTCGTTACAGAACAGTAGGAGTAAGCAATAGGTTACAGGACATTAGGGGTACACAATAGGTTACTGAGCATTTGGGCTACACAATAGGTTTCTGAACATTCTGAGTTCACAATAGGTTACAGGCAATCCAGGTAGCAGGCAAATAGGCCTCAGTTAAATAAAAATTAAAAACAAAACGTGGAAGGAGACACACAGATGTTATTCACATGGAAATGTGAGAGCAGCCTGGGAGGGCTTTGTCACAGAGTGAGGAAAGTGGAGGTGAGGGGAGAGTTGGGTTAGGTGGGCAGAGGCCATAGGGCTTTGTCAGGGAGCGGGGTAGAGAGAAGTCAGTGGAGGAGGAAGGCAAGGGGAGGTGAACAGAGGGGTGTAAGTTTATGGAGAGGAGTAGTCAGGGAAAATGTTTACCTGCAATCACGTGTTATTTTGGGCCAGAAGGGTTGGTAGTTCTTGTTTGAAAGGTCCAATTTTTGTGTGCTCCATGGTGGAAGTAGGGAGTTCATTGAGCCAGGTGGGCCCTCGATAGGACAGTGAATGCTGTGCAAGGCAGGTTCTTTTGAATGGGACATGTAGAGCACCCTTAGTTGAGCTCCTGGTGGCTTTTGAGGAGTTGGTATGCTGGAACAGTGCGGCGGTGGAGTTGGGAGTGAGTCCCAGTAGGGCTTTTTTGCCAATAAGGCATACTTGATACTTCGCTCTAAGGTGTAACGGGAGCCAACCAGTAGAGGAGTAGAGGGCGCAAGTATGAGTTCGGTGTTTAGCTCCCAGGACCAGGTGGCAGGCCTTATTGATTAGTACTTACTCGATTTAGGGCTGAGTGATTGGCAGCACTGTATATGAGGAGCATGAGTCAATGACCGTCAGGTTGAGCTCTGATACTTGGGCTTAGAGCTTCATGGGTCATGGCTTGCCTGTGTCTATAGAGGATTCCTAGTTTAATATTAGCAGATTTGACAACATGGTCTATATGGTGCATGAAGGAGAGAGTGTCATCAGTATGTACCCCGAGATATTTAAATGTTGAGACTTGTTCAAAACAGTCCCCTTTATTACTATAGATAGCTAGGTGCTCAGCCTTCCTCTTGGCATGTGGTAAGGTTAGGTGCATAATTTTTATTTTTTTATAGTTTAGAAGGAGTCTGTTGTTGGTGAACCAGTTCTCGAGCATAGCAAAGTAATGTTGTAGGTTTTGTGCTATATCTGGTGAGTTGCTGCCAGGTGCTGAGATAACTGCATCATCTGCATAGAGCAGCATTTTAGCAGGGCAGGCATAAGGAAGGGAGTTAATGAAGAGGCAGAAGAGAAGTGGTCCTAGGATCGATCCTTGGGGAACTCCAAGGGCTACCTTTCTGAGTTCAGAGGTAAACCCCCCTTATCCTCACACACTGCATCCTGTGTGAGAGGTAGCTATTAAGCCAAGAAATAGTATCTACAGACAGGCCCAGGGTCCTTAAGTGTCTAAGCAGGATTTGGTGGTTGATGGTGTCAAAGGCTTTAGTGAGGTCTATAAATATTGACCCCACCATTTTTCCTGTGTCAAGAGCTTCATAAACATGGGAGGTATAGTTGATTAAGGCTGTAATGGTGCTATGTCCAATACGAAACCCATGTTGCTGCGGACAGAGCAGATTGTACTTATTTAAGTATTCAGTAAGCTGGTCAAAAACAACCCTTTCAAGCACTTTAGAGAGAGGTGGAAGTATTGAGATTTGGTTGGTAGTTTCCCAGGTTAGTTCTGTCCCCAATTTTAAACACTGGGGTGACCAAGGCAGTCTTCCACCTATCTGGGAAGATTCCAGAGCACAGGGAGATGTTGGGAATTAGGGTTATGGGGTAGGCAAGTTCATCTAAGACTAGAGCTAGTAACTTCATGTCTATAGAGTCACTCCTGACCCTTGTTTTGTTTAGGGCTTTTTTTACATATTTATTGGTCTGGGCCCTAGTAATTTGCCTAAGGTAGAATGCTGGTTGGCCTGGTTTGAGGATGTGTGGAGGGTTAGGGTCTGTAGAGTCTGTGGTTGGTGGGGTCTGGAGAAATTTGGGTGGGAGGACGGAGCTGAGATCAGTGAAGGCATTATTAAAGGCATTAGTCAGGTCAATAGGTTGCTGTAAGGGGCCCGTTGTTGTTACTATAAGATGTGGTGGAGCTGTGGATTCGTTGCCGGTGAGGGACTTAATGCCTTTCCAGAATTCTCTGTCATTGCCTCGATTTCTATTAAGTTGTTCTCCATAGTAGGTAGCTTTGGAATTTCTTATTAGTCTGGTGCATTTGTTCCTAGTCTCTTTATAAGCAACAATGTCAGTAAGCCTGCCTGTCTCCCTGGCAATGTGCCAGAGGTTGTCTCGCTGTTTCATCAGGCCAATTAGGGGGCCTGTGATCCAGGGATTAACAGCTCCTTTTTTTTGACAGTCCTGACAGGCAAAAATGTCACAAGCCTTGTTGAAGGTAGATATTTGGTAGTCCAGGGCATTATTAGTGTCTATGCAGCCGGCAAGTGGGAACCAGTCTGCATCCTTCAGATAGTTCTTAAAGTTGCCCACAAGCCCCCTTTTTGAGAAAGCAGCTTTTGGAGATCTGGGGAAGGGGTCTTTAATGCCTTTATTAGTCCAGGAGCAGACTACAGGTGAGTGGTCACTTAAGGTGTCGGGCAGAAAAGAAATGTTTATGATGTGCTCAGGGTTGGTGGCAAGAAGCCAATCTATGAGCATGCTCGTGCCAGTGCGGTAATTCAGCCTTGTAGCCTGCGTAACCATCTGAGTAAGGTATAGGCCATGTATACGGTCCTTTGTGGTAGCAGAATGTTGGGCAAGCCAGTTAGTGTTAAAGTCCCCAAGAATAACCTGCTCGCAGTCAGTATTGAACTTGCTGTGATGGTCAAAGGAAAGGTCGAGCCCAAGGGCTTGTTTGCCAGGGGGAATGTAAACTGTGATCAGATACATTGTTTTCCCCTGTTGCCCGATAGCTAGCTTTATGGAAAGGAGCTGGACTTCGATTGTGTTTACACTGTGTTGCATAACCTGGCCACTAATTGTGTTACTCAGATAGACCAGGCACCCACCTCCTCGCTTAGATTGTCTATCAAGCCTGTAGGAGGTGTATTCATCAAGTGAGATGGAGGAGTCAGGGGTTTTCTGAGACAGCCATGTTTCGGTGAGCAAGACGATGTCTGGTTTGTGGACAGCAACCCATGCCTGGAACAGGGGTAGTTTGAGTAGGAGACTCCCAATATTGATTGATGCAATTTTAAGGAAGCCGTGGGTTAATGGAAACCCAGTGCCAGGAGGTCCAGGGTTGGGGTGAATATTCCCAGAAATCATTAAAAGAATAATGATAACCCTGGAGAGGTGTCGATTCCACCCGGATTTAATGACACAATACTTTTTGCACCTCAAATTGACCTAGTTAGGGCGATGCAGCATAACTTTATTTGCGTACGTCAGGTCCAAGGAATCCTTCGGGTTGGGGGGGGTGGCTGGTTCAGTCTTACTAAGTAAGTGAACATCCTGGGATTACTGAATGCAGGATCCTGGTGCTCCAAAGTACCATATTTGTTAGGTATGGTGCTAATTTGTGTAAGTGAGGCTCTAGGCTGGGGCTCATTAGGTTTGCCATTAGTAATACCGGCCGGGGGAGAAGGGTAAGAATGGCCAGGAGGTAAATGAGCCAAGGAGAGGTATGTGTATATGGCACAATATTAATCATAGTGCCAGTATTTGAGAGATGTTTTAAGAGAGGGAAAGAGATTCTGGGGGGATGTCAGAACTGTGACATTAATTAACAGTAAATCCAAGGAACAAGACTAGTGGAGGTGGGGTGGAAGGACAGATTAACATAACACAAAGGGCTGCAGGGGGAGTCACTTATGTTTAACAGTAAGGTGAAGCAGAGACCTGAGATTCTTGCTCACAATAGTACAACCCGTATGAATCAGGGAGCTGAGCAGCTTTTAGTGGTAAAGTGCTATAGGTTGCAAATGGGGAAGTGGGCTGATTGGTTCAGCAGCCACCGCAGTCCCTATAAAAGGGTATGCTCACCAAGGGTGGTGGTGGGGGCAGTGGGGAGCTGATATGGAGAGTCAGCAGGGCCAACACTTTCCCTCAGCAATTCCGTATTTTGTTTACACCGATCACTAGCTGCATACCTGGCGTTGCTTTTCCGTAGGGTAGGGGAGGGTGAGATCGCCGTAGCCTTCACGACCTCTGCGACATTACTGGGACCCTGTCCCTGCGGTCTGTGGGGAATAGGAGATGTGGTTACAATAAATACAGGCAGAGGGGGATGGTAAACACAGGCTCGGTAGGGCAGACAAAGGTGGGAGAGAGAGAGAGAGAAACTGGGCTGGGACAGACAGCTTAATTAAAACAGGGCTAACTATGCAGGGTGAAGTAACAGGAGAATAAATACTGTATTTGGCTACAGCAAAAGTTGGTAACAGCAAATTGAAGCTAAACTCAGTTTTTACAGGGTTACACTTAGTATTACCACTGAAGTTCAAATTAAAGTAACTGTAGATTGTAACTTCTACTAGGATAAGTTAAAGTACCATTCAAAATTACAAACTTAAGCTAAACAGCCAGGGTAAATTAAAGTACTATTTGGATCTCTTTTTTTTGTTTCAATTATGCTAAGCTGCCACTAGTCTGTAAGAATTGGATTAAAGTATCATTCGGATTATTGTAAAAATAAGCTAAGCAGCCACTAGTCTGTAAAAGTTTGGGACTATCTCCACATGTACTCCGACTGCAGTCAATCCTTATGTAGATTCGAATTGGAAAAAGGCACCAACACTTTCCCTCAGCAATTCCGTATTTTGTTTGCACTGATCACTAGCTGCATACCTGCGTTACTTTTCCATGGGGTAGGGAAGGGTGAGATCGCCGTAGCCCTCAAGACCTCTGCGACATTACTGGGACCCTGTCCCTGCGATCTGGCATTGCTTTCCGTGGGGTAGGGAAGGGCGAGATCACCGTAGCCCTCATGACCTCTGCGACATTACTGGGACTCTGTCCCTGTGATATGGCATTGCTTTTCCATGGGGTAGGGAAGGGTGAGATCGCCATAGCACTCACGACCTCTGCGACGTTACTGGGACCCTGTCCCTGTGATCTGTGATTTCAAATGCTTGCCTTCCATATCAAACAAGAAGTCATGTGTATCAGATGTCTATAAACAAAATAACAAGAGGCTTGCTTGCAACCTGATGCTAACAGTGGATTCAAAATTTAGCAAAACACATGTGACTAGCATACTAAAGTCAAAATAAAAAAAAATGCTGTATAAAAAAAACACATACACAGAGAGACAGGAGGAAATGTGGTAAACACTGTTTGTTTTGCATTTCACTGGTGTTAGTGTGGGTAATAACATATAGCTGACATCAATTGTTATAAAAAATTGTTCTGGTTTATTTTTTATGATATAATTATGAAGTTAATAATTTCTGTAAATATTATCAGTTTATGCTTAGATCCTTGCTCCTGAGGAAGACCATTGGGAAAAATGTTGGCCATTCCAGGGGATCATGGCTATGAGAACAAAAGTGACAATAAATCTTACCTTGAAGGTGAAAAGTGGTGCTGGTGTTCAACTTGCTTTTTCATGTACTTTACCGCTTATCCAGCCCAGATAATGTCCACTATAATACAAGACTAGAAGGGGATCCACCTTCTCTGCACACCATCCACCGACATCTCCAATATTTGGTTTGATGCTGATCCTTTCTTCCATGTCCTGCAGATAGGGCTCAGCAACAAGTCATGCTTTTCCATGTCTGTCTGTCTGTCTGTCTATCCATCTATCTATCTATCTATCTATCTCTACATATGGAAAAATTGCAGTGGAATAACACATCTCTACTGGTAAGTGGTAAGACCCATAACTCATAAGAGTTGAAGCCACAAGATAGTATTAAATGTCTTAACCCTCATGTGTGAATATAAATTAGTTTTTTCACTGCAATCCGTTATTCTTTTAATATATTCCACACTATTAGCAGGATTTTCATTAATGTTTTACTGTACTATGTTTTATCTTAAAATTTAATATTTTTCCATTGTAAACTCTATCTGCTCCATCACTCTGTGCTCTGTTTCCAGGTTCTTAGAAGAAAAAACTGTTCTAAGTAAAATAACATGTGCTCTAAGTGAAAATAAATATTTAGCCCCAAATGACTAGCTTTATTTTTCGCAAGTTATTCACCACTAGTGTGGTACAGTATAAACTGTACAGGGGCTACACTATAGGGTGCACAGAAACATATGTTTTAGTTATTCTGGAATGTTGCCAGCAAGGCTGCCTAGCAGTGAGTGGTGGAGCAAAGTGAAGCCATGAGTGCTATAACAGCAGTGCTGACAACATGCCAGAGTAAACTGAAGCTCATTGCAGGATGCCCTAGGGAATGTCCTGTTTATACCGTAGGCCATAACTCAAACCAATATTGCAGAAGAACAAACAGGATTGACAGCTAGAGGGGCAAAAGAAAAATTAGGCTACGCAGAAAACAAAATATTTTTCACTGAGCAGATGAATAACAGGGATGAGAATAAAACTTTCTACTGAGGTATATTATTCACCCCTCTCATGTGTGAGTGTGTGTGTGTGTGTGTGTGTGTATTTAAGCAATAAGGCATGACCAAGGGTTATGTTAATGGTCTGCTAATCACCTTCTAGGGGTGTACTGTGGCACAAGGTGTAGCCGAGTGCCACATGCCCCTAGAGGGTGATTAATTGACCATTAACATAATCCCTGGGAGTGCCTTATTGCTATTATAATAAAAAATGTTTTTAAACAGTGTTAAAACTTGTTCCGCATATGGCTAAGCTCTACATGTATGTTAATAAAAGATTAACATAAGACTGTTAGAATGTTTGCAGCCAATCAGAAAGGTCAATTTCTCAGACCCTTTTTATAATTATAATATATATCTATTTATGTAACAGGTGTCAGGATAAAAACTGACGCTTAACTTCAGTTATCTGAGTCACTGTGTGGATAATTGGGTGGTGATATAATCACTATGTGGATAACTTCAAATTATCCACATAGTGATTACATCATCACCAATTTAGCCACACAGTGACTACATCACTAACCACCACCACCTATGCTGCCTGCTCAGCAGTACTGCCTCCCAGTTTCACTATCAGCTTCTCACAGTGCTCTTTACAACTCAGGCTAGCACAGTCCCAAACACTCACAAAATGCACTCCCTAACCAAATACACCCCTCCCAAAACAGGAGCCACATTTTAAATGAAAACACTCAAGAAAAAAAGGCAATTTTGTCCTCTTTCTCAGCATAGCAATCCTGCCAACCAAACACAGCAAACAGGCACAGAGAAAAAACATGGAAAGAAACATAAGAAAAAAATAAAATATAACAAAACTGAAACCCAAAAATCCTGTTGCATAAAACAAATATGAGTGGGGCACCTATGGAATAACAAAGTTATTTCTACAGTTGCCAGTGACCACTCGTAACCCTCACTTGTGGCTTCACTACTAGTGAGGTTACCCGAGGTCACAGGCAACTGTACAAATAACTTTGTTATTTCACAGGAAACCCCACCCCATGATATACCTTATATAAATATATATATATATATATATATATATATATATATATATATATATATGGGATATGCCATAGCACAAATGGAAATATCAGCTATATTTCCTGGAGTGCAGTATGACCTTATTACATCACAAGTGGCGGAGCCACGAGTGAAGTCACAAAGTCGAACGGTATGAGGGGAAATATCACTGATATTTCCAGTTGTGCTATGGCATATTTCTTGTATATAATGCCCAGTTGTCTTTTGGTCTTTTGGTGTTGTTTTAATTTTTTTTTTTTTGTTAAATATATCGAAATGCTTTTTTTCCCCAGTGTGTTGTTTCCGCGGCACTTGTACTAGGTAGGTTGGGACACTAGCATGGTAGCTAGGGTCACTACGTGTGTCCATTGCCAATGTAGCATTTCATTGGCTGCAGTTTTGTGTGGGCAGGCTGAACAGTTTTCTAAACATGGCAGCAGCAGCTGCTCCCGCTTAGTGAGGTGTCCGGGTTGCCGTGCCGTACTTCTGTTTTATTTTTTTCACTTTTTAAAATATTTAATTTGTAATGGTGTGGTATCTGGTTAATCCTGCTTTTTGAAATTGTCGGCCCCTTCAGGCAGTAGAGCAGGTCTTTGCCAACTAGCAGAGGCACTGTGAGCTAGTCCAAGGTAAGCATTGGAAGTTGGGGCTGACAAGGGAGGAAGGTATTGGACTACATCCTTCTGGTTTTGGGAAGGATGCGAGGGTTTTTGCGATACAATTTGCGATTTTTTAGGTTTTAAATACAAGATGTAACAAAAAAAGCATGAACCTCTCAGTGCGAATGCCAGTTTCACACTGAAGAGGTTCAGAGTTGGAGCCAGACCGCGGGAGTATTTGGAGCTTTATATTGACAGTGAGCTCCGATTGACTGCAGTTTGTGCCCATGGTGGGGTGGTGTAGTGAAGTGCAGATAGTGCCTGTAGTGGACCTACTGAGAGGATAAATGACCTACAGTGAGGATAAACGTGATATTCTCATTGTAGGTCTGAGACCACACTGAAAATATTGCCAATATCTGCCCTTTGTATCCTCACAGGCATTATATATATGTGTATATATATATATATATATATATATATATATTATATACACATATCTGTATATACATACACATATATATATATATATTTTACTACAGAATGAAGAGAAAATTGGGAGCTATACCTGGATTTGTCATGGGAGGGAGACCATACCAGCTGAACATAAGTGATTTATTTTACTGGGTAACCAGGGAAATAGATCAGCAGGGACAGTAGACACGACCTATTTGGACTTCAGCAATGCCTTTGACATGTGATGCACTGAAGGCTAATTAAGAAACTGAGTAGCCTAGGGGTGGGATCCAAAGTGGTGACAAACAGCACCCACTCTAAGGATGGAAGAGAAACTAGCTGGGTGCTGGAGGGCTCAGTAATAGGACTGGTCTTCTTCAGTGTCTTCATAAATGACATTGCCAATGAACTGGAAGAAAAGTATGCCTTTTTGCAGATAGAAACATAGAAAGATAGACTTTGATGGCAGATAAGGACCGCTTGGCCCACCTAGTCTGCCCATTTCCCTACCGATTAGATAAGCTGCAGATCCTAGTTAACCAACAGCCTACTTCTTCCTACCCCCCCCATGAATTGCTTTATATCTGTCCAATGCATTCTTGAATTCCCCCACTATTTTTGACCCCACAACCTTATCAGGAATGCTGTTTCATGTGTCTACCACCCTCTCTGTGAAAAAATACTTCCTCACATTGCCCTGAGCCGTCCCCCCTCTGTCTTCAAATTGTGTCTCCTTGTTCTTTCATATCTCTTTTTCTTAAAGATGCTACACTCTTGGACTTTGCTGATGCCCTTGAGGTACTAAAAAGTTTCTATCATGTCCCCCCTCTCCCTCCTTTCCTCAAGGATATACATATTAAGCTCCTTTAGTCTCTCTATGTATGGCTTCTGTTGCAGACCCAGCACCATTTTAGTTGCCCTCCTCTGGACTGCTACCATCCTGTCTATATCCTTGTGGAGATGGGGTCTCCAGAACAGCACACAGTACTCCAGATGGGGTCTCACCAACTGACTGTACAGAGGGGATAACAACTTCCTGTTTTTCACTGGTGATGCCTCTACCTATGCATCCCAGTATGCTCCCAGTCATCCCTACTGTCTTCTCACATTGCTTGCTTACCTTTAGGTCATCTAATATGACTACCCCAAGTCCCTTTCCATTTTTGTTGTTGTTACTACCTCCCCCCCATTGTGTACTCTTCCCCTGGGTTTTTGTTTCCCAGGTGCATTACTTTGCACTTCTTTGCATTGAAAATAAGCTGCCATACTTTTGACCATTCCTCCAACCTTGCCAAGTCCCTTCTCATCATTTCCAGCCCCCCTTGTGTATCAACCCTGCTACAGATTGTTGTGTCATCTGCAAAGAGGCATACTTTTCCTTCCAGTCCCTCTTCAAAGTCACTTATAAAGATATTAAAAAGGACTGGACCCAATACTGAACCTTGTGGTACCACCCTTTCTTCTGAATGAACTCCATTTACTATTACCCTCTGTGTTCTGTTGTCCAGCCAATGTTTGACCCAGGCTACCACCCTGGTACCCACTCCAAGGCTGGCTAATTTGTTTATTAATCTTTTGTGTGGGACTGTGTCAAATGCTTTGCTAAAGTCTAGGTAGGCCATGTCCACAGCCCCTTCCTGGTCTACTACTATGGTCACTCAGTCAAAGAAATCTGTTAGATTTGTCTGACATGACCTTCCTGCTGTGAATCCATGCTGCCTTGGGTCCTGTGCCCCACTGGCCTCTAGGTACTCAACAATTCTTTCTTTCAGAAGTGATTCCATCATTTTCCCTACCACTGAGGTCAAGCTAACAGGTCTGTGGTTTTCTACCTCTGCTTTTCTTCCACTTTTGTGAAGGGGAATCACATCCGCCCTCCTCCAGTCCTTAGGTACTACACCATCCTCCCATGATTTGTTAAAAAGGGTAGTCAGTGGTGTCACTAGCACTTCCCTTAGTTCTTTTAGAATTCTGTGGTGAATCCCATCAGGCCCCATTGCTTTGTCCACCTTCAGTTTTAGGAGTTCTTTCAGAACCCTTTCTTCTGTGAAAGGACTGGTATCTACCCCCCCTATCCAGAGTGCTTCTATTGATTGGATTAGCTATCTCCCCCTCCTCTTCTTTTGTGAATACTGAGCAGAAGTATTCATTCAGTATCCCTGCTTTTTCACTGTCCCTCTCTTCCCAACAACCCTCCCCTTTATTAAGCCTCACTATCCCTCCCTTGGTCTTTCTTTGCTCCCTAATGTACCTATAAAAGGTTTTATCCCCCTTCTTAACTGAGTTGGCTATCTTTTCCTCGGTTTGGGCCTTTGCTATTCTGACTGCCTTCCCCTGCTTCCTTCTGCTTTAACTGGTACAGTTCTCTGTCCTGCTCCTTTTGTGTTTCCTTATACTTCCTGAATGCTATCTTTTTCTCCCTAACCTTCCCCGCCACCTCTTTTGAGAACCATAGTAGATTTTCTTTGGTTTTGATTTGTTTGCTTCACAGAAAGGCTTGTTACCTCTGTGATGGCAGTTTTGATGTTTCCCCACTGTTCCTCCACCCCTCCTCTCTGCCTGTTTGCTAGTGCTTTTCTGAGGCACTCTCCCACTTTGACAAAGTCAGCCCTCCTAAAGTCCAGTACCCTCACTTTTGTATGGCTTGACTCTGTGGCTGTGTTTATCGTGAACCACACTGTCTGGTGGTCACTTACTCCCAAATGGCTACCCACTTCTAGATCTGAGATACATCCCCATTTAAGAGTACCAGGTCTAAGATTGCTCCCTCCTGAGTGGATTCCAACACTATCTGACTGAGGCATGCCCCCTGTAGGGCATCGAGAATGACCCTGCTCTTGGATGTGGCTGTACCAAACGTGCTCCAGTTAACATCTGGAATATTCAGGTCCCTCATCAACAATATCTCCCCTTTCTTTGCCATCTTAAGGATGCCTTCTATCATTTCCTTGTCCATTTCCTCCCCCTGAGACGATGGTATGTATACAACCCCCATGTAGATTGTGGTGCCATTTCCGGTCTCCAGGGTGACCCACAGTGCCTCATCTGCTCCCTGTTTACCCTCTAGTTCCATTGCTTTGATCCCTTCCCTTACGTAGAGAGCTACTCCACTTACCCTTTTGTTCTCCCTGTCCTTCCTGTAGATTGTATACCCTGGTATGTTGACATCCCAGTCATGGTTCTCTGTGTACCATGTTTCTGTGACTGCCACAATATCCAGGTATCCCTCTTCCATCAAGGCCACCAGTTCAGGGAGCTTGTTACCTAGGCTACGGGTATTGGTACTCATTATCCTCCATTTTTTGATCACCTTACCCCTTTTTGCCCCATCCCTGTCCTTACTGCCTTTGTCTTTTTCTCCATTTACCCCTGCCCTTCTCCTTATCAACTTCTCTGTCCTGGTGTTTACCTCACTAACTATCCTGACTTTTTGGGGGGAGGCTAGGATTTTCCTGCTCCTTTTCAGTGCCTCACCCCTTGTCTAGTTTAAATGCTTGTCAATGAAGCATTTAAACCTATCACCTAGGATCCTGGTTCCCCTCCCGGACAGATGCATACCATCACGCCAGTATAGGCCTGCATCCCTCCAGGTGCACCCTCAGTCCCCAATGAAGCCAAAACAGTGATCTCTGCACCAGTTTTTCAATCACTAATTGAATCCCATGGTGTGGAGCATCCTAGCCTCACCCATGCAATAGATAGGCAGCACCTCCGAGAAGGTTATCATGCATATGACTTGTCTAAGGCCCCTCTCCAACCCCATAAACTCCTCTTGCACTGCTCTGGTCCCTGTCCCAGCCAGATAATTTGTCTCTAGGTGAACAATGACATCCAGCTCCCTCCCCCATGCAGCTGCTTCTGCAATCCTGAGGATTTGTTCCCTGTCCCTCCAAGCCATGAAGCCAGGCAAGCACCTTACCTCCCTCTTCCCTCCTCCCCCAGTTCTACCCTCCTAACAATGGAGTCCCCCAACAGGAGTTGTTTCCTTCCCCTGTGGGGTCCCATGCCACCCTCCCTCATGGGTCATCTTTGTGGAGGTTCCTGGCATCCTCCTTGGTTTCCACAGTGGGTGCATCCATAGAGGAACCACACTCTGCCAGAACATCATATGAATTGTGGAGCGGTACAACTGGAGGGATGCCACTCTCTTCCACCACTCTAACCCTCCCTGAGCCCACTGTGGTCCAACAGCTCCTGTTTCTTGGCAACCTCTGAGGCAGTGGCGGCAGCCCTGGTGGTTCCTGGGTGGGAGAGGAGGTCCTCCGAATCCTGGCCAACTCAGCCTGGAGATGAGCAACCTCCTCTCTCAGCCCAGAGAGGTGCCTGCAGATGGGACAACACTGCATCCTTCACAACATCTCCCGGAAGACTGCCGCTCCACAGTAACTGGACTGCACCACTCCCATCATGTCCCATTTCTGGCCCCTCAACTGTTTTTTGTATGCTTACTCTTTCCTCACTCTGTTCATTTATTTACTTTTTTATGTTATATATATATTTTTTTCTCCCTACTTTCCTACTGCCTCCGTGCCCCTAAAGCTCCTGCTCTTCCTGTTCTGGGACAGAAAGTTCCTATATTCCACAGTAGTCTCTTACTTGCTCAGAGTCAGACCTCCAGCAGCTAGGCGGGGATGGAGAGCTACTCTTTTCCTTATAGGATGGTGAGTCTTTTGTGCCTCTGTGATCACTCCCTTCCTGCTCCCAAACAGGAAGTTCCAGTTGTCAGTCAAATCCTGTGCCTATAAAAGTAGAACTGGCAAAGGGGGGGGTGGAGGGGAGAGAAAGATGATACCAAAATCTGTAATAGGTGGACAATTGGTGTGTGTGTGTCTGTGTGTGTGTGTGTACGCGCATGCGTGCATGTGGTGTGTGTGTGTGTGTGAAGAATTTGTAGGGATCTTGGGAACCTCAAGGAATTGTCATGATCATAGCAATTGGGTCTCAATGCCAAAAAGTGCAAAATCATGCACCTACAGTATAGGAACCTAGAAACTGAGTATCGGATGCAGGGAGATACAGTCAGTAAATAAGCAGAAAAGGGACCTTAGGGTTGTCATATCTTATGACCATAAAGTGGCAGAGCAGTATGACAAACAGTGGGTAGGGCTAGTGTGATGCTTGGATGCATTGGGAGAGGTATCTCAGGAGGAGGAGAGAGATGGTGTTGCCATTGTATCGTTCACTGGTGAGACCCTACCTGGAGTATTGTGTCCATTTATAGAGGCCGCACTTCAAAAATGACATAGACAGAGTGGAGGCAGTCGAGAGAAGGGCAACTAAAATGGTGCAGGGGCTGCACCAAAAGCCCTATGAGGAGAGACTGAGGGATCTTAACATGTATATCCTGAAGGAGAGGAGACATAACGGAGACCTGTAAGTACCTCATAGGGGTAAACAGGATGCAGGAGGGGAGTCTCTTTTGAATGAGGAAGAGCACTAGCACCAGAAGGCATGCAATGACACTGGAAGGGAACATGCTTAAGAGAAACATAGAAACTTAGACTTTGATGGCAGATAAGGACCGCTTGGCCCACCTAGTCTGCCCATTTCCCTATCTATTGGATGAGCCGCAGGTCCTAGTTATCCAACAGCCTACTTCCTCCTAACCCTCCACTAGAATTGCTTTATGTCTGTCCCATGCATTCTTGAATTCCCCCACTGTTTTTGACCCCATGACCTCCTCAGGAAGGCAGTTCCATGCATCCATAACCCTCTCCTTGAAAAAATATTTTCTCATATTACCCCTGAGCTGTTCCCCCTCTACCTTCAAATTGTGCCCCTTGTTCTTGCACATCTCCTTTTCTGAAAGATGCTACCCTTTTGGACTTTTTTGATTCCCTTGAGGTATTTAAATGTTTCTGTAATGTTCCCCCTCTCCCTTCTTTCCTCAAGGGTATACATATTGAGCTCCTTTAATAACCCCTCGCTATAACAAATGTATTCATAGTCAGACTGCGCATTTGTTATAGTCCCCTGTTTGTTGTAGCAAGGGAAGCTATTTAATGAATGGACTGAGTTTATGTAACTTGGGGTTAAGTGAGACAAAGACACTCAGCATTGTGCAGTTCAGGGGAAGCGAGACAGCCAGAAGACTTGACAATACAGTATGTAGCCCAACATAGAGGAAGACAGAAGGTTGCTGTCTGTTTCCCTAACAGTACTGCTACACAGAAGCTCCACATCGAGACAGTATGTCTCCCTTTGTGACAGTGGATAGGCCCTTCCCACTCCAACAGTGTCAGGCAGTGTCACCGGCACTGAGCTAAACCCATGTCCCAAACCCCCAACCAGGAAAACACGATTGTCAAAGTAAGAGAGAGACACAATACTAGCATGCTCAGGAGTGTGTGTCTGTCTCCGATCAGTGCTGCCACAGTGCAGTGTGTGGCTTCTTTGAGTCTCCCACTCTCTTAATTGTTGCCATTTGTGCTGTCTCCTGAGCCCCACTCCTTGCGCACAGAACTGACATTAGCATTATTTTGTGGAGGAGAGATTGCTACATGATGGCACAGTTTGTGGCTTCTTCTCTGAGTCTCCCTCTCTCTTAGTTGTCATTTGAGCTGTTTCCTAAGCTACACTCCTTGCACACAGAACCAACATTAGCATTATTTTTGTGAAGGAGAGAGTGCTACATGTGTTATGTAAAATGGCATGCCAGTCGGGACTTTAAATCACAATCATGCAAGCAGGTACAAATCTACATAAAGGTGGGCAGCAAGTCAGGAGCCAAACGGACCATTCGCTATAGCCAAGCATTCGCTACAGTTGAGATCGTTATAATGAGGGGCTACTGTATTAAGCTCCTTTAGTCTCTCTTCATATGACTTCTGATGCAGACACTGCGCCAGTTTAGTAGCCCTCCTCTGGACTGCCTCCATCCTGTCTATGTCCTTGCGGAGATAGGGTCTTCAGAACTGCATGCAGTATTCCAGATGGGGTCTCACCAACTGTATGTACAGAGGGATAACAACTTCCTGTTTTCTTCTGGTGATGCCTCTCCCTATGCATCCCAGTATCCACTCAGCCCTCCTTACTGCCTTCTCACATTGCTTGCTTATCTTTAGGTCATCTGATATTACTATTCCCAGGTCCCTTTTCATTTTTGTTGTTGTTAGTATCTCCCCCCACATTGTGTACTCTTCCCTCAGATTTTTGTTTCCCATGTACATTACTTTGCACTTCTTTGCATTAAATCTAAGCTGCCATACTTTTGACCATTCCTCCAACCTTGCCAAGTCCCTTCTCATCCTTTCTACCTCCCCTTTTGTACCAAGCCTGTTGCAGATCTTTGTGCCATCTGCAAAGAGGCATACTTTCCCTTCTAGTCCATCTGCTATGTCACCTATAAAGAAATTAAAGGGGAATGGACCCGGTACTGAACCCTGCGGTACCCCACTAGTAACCCCCCCTTTCTTTGGAGTGGATTCCATTTGCTATTACTCTCTGTGTCCTGTTGCCCAGCCAATGTTTTACATAGGCTACAATGCTGGGACAAACTCCCAAGCTGGCTAACTTGTTTATTAATCTTCTGTGTGGGACTATGTCAGATGCATTGCTAATGTCTAGGTAGGCCATGTCCACAACCCCTCCCTGGTTTACTGCTTTGGTCACCCAGTCAAAGAAATCGATTCGATTCGTCTGACATGATCATCCTACTGTGAATCCATGCTGCCTTGGGACCTGTGCCCCACTGGACTCTAGGTACTCAACAAATCTTTCCTTCAGAAGTGAATCCATCATTTTCCCTACCACTGAATTCAAACTAGCAGGTCTATAGTTTCCTGCCTCTGTCTTGCTCCCACTTCTGTGAAGGGGAATCACATCTGCCCTCCTTCAATCCTTAGATTCCACACCATCCTCCCATGATTTGTTAAAAAGGGTAGTAAGTGGTGTCACTAGTTCTCCCCATAGTTCTTTTAGAATTCTGGGGTGCATCCCAACAGGTCCCATTGCTTTGTCCACCTTCAGTTTTAGGAGTTCTTTCAAGACCCTTTCTTCTGTGAAAGGACTGGTATTGACCCCCCATCCAAAGTGCTTCTATTGTTTGGTTTAGGTACTTCCCCATCCTCTTATTTTGAGAATACTGAGCAGAAGTATTCGTTCAGTATCCCTGCTTTTTCACTGTTACCCTCTTTCCACCCACCCTTCCCTTTATTAAGCGCCAATATCCCTCCCTTGGTCTTTCTTCACTCCCTGATGTACCTATAAAGGTTTTATCCCCCTTCTTAACTGAATTGGCTATCTTTTCCTCAGTTTGGGCCTTTGCTATTCTGATTGCCTTCCCCGCTTCCTTCTGCTTTACCTGGTACAGTCCTAAGTCCTGCTCCTTCTGTGTTTCCTTATAGTTCATGAATGCTACCTTTCTCTTCCTAACCTTCTCCGCCACCTCTTTTCAGAACCATAGTGTTTTTTTCCTTCACTTTGTTTTTTTGATTTGCTTTACACAAAGGCTTGTTGCCTCTGTGATGGCTGTTTTGATTTTTTCCCCATTGTTCTTCCACCCCTCCTTCTTGTCCGTTTGCTAGTGCTTGTCTGAGGCACTCTCCCCTTTTCCCAAAGTCAGCCCTCTTAAAGTTCAATACCCTTGCTTTTATATGGCTTGACTCTGTGGCTATGTTTATCATGAACCACACTGTTTGGTGGTCCCTTGTTCCCAGATGGCCACCCACTTCTAAATCCAAGTTCCTCTCTCCGTCCCCATTTGAGAATACTAGGTCTAAGATTGCTCACTCCTGAGTGGGTTCCAACAATAGCTATCTGAGGCATGCCCCCTGTAGGGCATCGAGAATGACCTGCTCTTGGATGTGGCAGCAGCCAAGGTGCTCCAGTTAACAGCTGGCATATTCAGGCCTCCCATCAACAATATCTCCCCCTTTTCTGCCATTTTAAGGATGCCTCCTATCTATCATTTCCTTGTCCATTTTCTCCCTCTGAGATGGGGGTCTGTATACAACCTCCATGCAGATTATAGTGCCATTTCCTGTCTCCAGGGTGGCCCACAGTGCCTCCTCTCCTCCCTGTTTACCCTTTAGTTCTGCTGCTTTGATCCCTTCCCTTATGTAGAGAGCTACTCCTCCTCCTCCTCTTTTACCAACCCTGTCCCTCTTGTATATTGTGTACCCTGGTATGTTGACATCCCAGTCATGGTCCTCTGTGTACCATGTTCCTGTGACTGCCATGATATCCATTAAGGCCACTAGTTCAGGGATCTTCTTACCCAGACTATGGGCATTGGTACTCATCACCCTCCATTTTTTGATGGTCTTACCCCTTTCAGCGCCAACCCTGTCCTTAGTGCCTTTGCCTTTTTTTCCATTTACCCATGTTCTGCTCCCTATTGACTTCTCTACGTTGGTGTTTACCTCGCTAACTACCCTGTTTTTTGGAGGGAGGCTGGGATTCCCCTACTCCTTTTCAGTGCCTCCCTCCTTGGCTAGTTTAAATACTTGCCAATGAAGCATTTAAACCTATCACATAGGATCCTGGTTTCCCTCCCAGACAGATGCAGACCATTGCACCAGTATAGGTCTGTATCCCTCCAGGTGGCTTCCCAGTCCCTAATGAAGCCAAAACCCTGAGATTCACACCAGTTTTTCAACCATTCATTGAATCCCATGGTGCAGACTACCCTAGCCTCACCCATGCCATAGACAGGTAGTAACTCTGAGAAGGTTACCACACATGCTACTTGTCTAAGGCCCTCCCAACCTCTACAAACTCCTCTTGCACTGCTCTGATCCCATTCCAAGCCAGGTCATTTGTCCCTAGGTGGACAGTGACATCCAGCTCTCTCCCCCCGTGCAGCTGCTCTCATGATCCTGAGGATTGGCTCCCTGTCCCTCCAAGCCATGGTGCCAGGCAGGCCCCTGACCTCCCTCTCCCCTCCCTCCCCCAGTTCTACCCCCCTAACAAATGAGTCCCCCATCAGGAGTTGTTTCTTTCCTCTGTGGGGTCCTGTGCCACCCTCCTGTGGGTCTCCTTTGTGGAGGTTCCCAGCATCCTCCTTGGTCTCCACTACAGGTGCTACATAGAGGAACCAATCTCACACAAAAGATTAATATACAAGCTGGACAGCCTGAGAGTGGGTCCCAAAATGGTAACCTGGGTAAAGAATTGGCTAGAGAATAGGACACATAGGGTAATAGTAAATAGAGTCCACTCTGAAGAAAGGGGGGTTACTAGTGGGGTACCGCAGGGTTCAGTACTAGGACTGGTCCCCTTTAATGTCTTTATAGGAGACATTGCAGAGGGACTGGAAGGAAAAGTATGTCTCTTTGCAGAAGACACAAAGAGCTGCAACAGAGTTGATACACAAGGTGGGGTGGAAAGGATGAGAAGGGACTTGGCAAGGCTGGAGGAATGGTCATATGTATGGCAGGTTAGATCCAGTGCTAAGAAGTGCAAAGTAATTCATCTGGGAAACAAAAACCTAGGGGAAGAGTACACAATGGGGGGTGAGATACCAACAACAATAGAAATGGAAAGAGACCTGGGGGTAGTCATATCAGATGACTTAAAGGTGGGCCAGCAATGTGAGAGGGCAGTAAGGATGGCTGGGGGGATACTGGGATGCATAGGGAGAGGCATCACCAGTAGAAAACAGGAAGTTGGTATCCCTCTGTACAGACAGCTGGTGAAACCCCATATGGAATACTGTGTGCAGTTCTGGAGACCCAATCTCTTCAAAGACATAGAGAGGATGGAGGCAGTCCTGAGGAGGGCAACCAAAATTGTGCAGGATCTGCACCAGAAAACATAGGAAGAGATACTTAAGGAGCTTAATATTTATAGCCTCGAGGAAAGGAGGGAGAGGGGAGACATGATAGGAACTTTCAAGTACCTCAAGAGAATCAACAAAGTCCAAGAGAGTAGCATCTTTCAGAAAAAGAGGTGTACAAGAACAAGGGGGCACAATTTGAAGATTGAGGGGGGAAGGCTCAGAGGCAATGTGAGGAAGAATTTTTTCATGGAGAGGGTTGTGGATGCATGGAACAGCCTTCCTGAGGAGGTTATGGAGTCAAAAACAGTGGTGGATTTCAAGAATGCATGGGACAGGCATAAGGCAATTCTAGGGGGTGGGGGTAGGAAGAAGTAGGCTGTTGGTTAACTAGGATCAGCAGCTTATCCATTAGGTAGGCAAATGGGCAAACTGAGTGGGCCAAGCAGTCCTTATCTGCTGTCAAATTCTATGTTTCTATGTAATCTCCACCAGAACGGTGTATGAATTGTGGAGCGATACAGCTGGAGGGATGCACCTCTGTTCCACCACCCTCACCCTTCCTGAGCCCACCTTGGTCCAACCGCTCTTCTTTCTTGGCAACCTTTGAGACAGCATCAGTGGCCCAGGTGGTCCCTGGGTGGGGTAGAAGGTTTAACGAATCCTAGCCAGGTTGGCCTGGAGATGGGCAACCTCCTCCCTTAGACCAGAGAGGTGCCTGCAAATAGGGCAGCATCGCAACCTCCAGAACGTCTCCAGGAAGACTGCTGCCCCACAGCCACTGCACTGCATCACTCCCAAGAGGGATGTGATGAAGTAATACTTCACTGAAAGAATGGTAGACATATGGAACAGACTGCCAGCAGAAGGTAGGGAGCATCAAACATGCATGGGATAGACATAGGGGAATATTAATAAATAGTCATGGAGGAAGGAGGGTCACCAGAGACCAGTAAGGGTCTGTGGAGACAGACTAGGCAAGGATCATCTGGGCAGACTGTATGAACCAAGTGGTCCTTTACTGGTTACTACCGACAAATTCTATTTGTTTCTATGGATGTGGCCTGCAAAGATTGTAAAACAAAAGACTTAATTTGAATGCATATTGAATATCAATCAAAAATGACATGAGAAAGGATGCTGCAGCTTTGAAGTCTTCATGAATAAAGAATAAGTGGTGAAAGAGAAACTGAGCATAATCCTTTTTCCTTTCCAAATCATTCCTGAAAAAGACCTTAAACATGGTTTCTAATGTTATATTTTTAGTGGGCAGCCTTTGAACATGTTTGTCTTTTACCACACTAACAGGTAAGACTGGGGTGTGCACATGTGGTACCGGGTTAAGATAGCACAGATAAAACCATGCATGAAATACAGCACTGCAGGAAGCACTAATGGCTCTAGAGTGACAGAGGTTTTACAGTATGTGGTAGAAATTGCTACCTCTGTCATTGTAGGCTGTCAGCAGGGAAGGTGAAGGATGCCATTGGGGCAGTGCCTGGCTAAGCTTCTCCCATGGTGGAGCAGCTAGAACACCTACCTCTGTCGGGGACCTGGGGCTGCAGTTTGATTCTTCCCAGGACCCACTCTGCTGCATCTTCTCTTGGCCCCCAAAACGAAAATTTTACCAACCTGAATTTTTTTTTACCCACAACGTCCACAACCCCCCGGAGTTGATTATAATTAGTCTGGGTGGTGTGGGAGGTGAAGCCCCCCATGTTGGGGGGTGTGGGAGCAGAGCCCCCCACAGCAAAAACTAAGTTGCTGCTATGATGTGTGCTCTGCGTGTGCTGGTCGGCATACTGTGCTGTTATTTTGCCTCATGCTGCTTTGCATGCAGCTTTGTTGCGGTGCACGGTTTTGCCCGCGACATTATGACACAGTGTCTGCACATGTGTACCTCTATGGTATAAGTGGTATAAAATGAACAAACCTCTCACTGCGGAGCAGGAGTGAGCAATGCTACCCAAACATTTAAATAACTCATCTTCAAGAGAAGTCATCATTAATACCCATATTTTTTTCTCATTGTTCCTGTTGTTCAGTACCAAGTTTTCATGAAGGATCTAGGACTCACAACTGAGGCAATAACACAGTGGCAGCTTTCGTGTTGGCAGTGGCACGCAGGAAACCTGAGTTCATGAGCAAAATTAGGTCTGTTATGCTCTAGGCCAGATGGAGGCAGGCACATAATATAAACATAGAATTTGTTGGTAGATAAGGACCATTTGATCCACCCAGTCTGCCCATTTAACCCTATCTACAGTATCCCTGCAGATGCTACATGATCTCTGGTTCTCCCACTCACCCCTTGTTTCTTTTCCCTAAGATTGCCTTATGCCTATCCTAAGCTTTCTTGAATCCTTCCACCATTTGTGCCCCAACTACCTCAGCAGGCAACCTGTTTCAGGGATCGGATATAGTACAGGATCCCGACATGCAAATTGCCGACACCCAGTATCCTGACGCCAAAATCCCAAAGGTCACAATCCCAACAGTACGACACTGCCGACAGCACAATTCCCAGTACTGTTCCATGGGGGCAGAGTCCTGTAAAATATATATTAACACCTCAAGGTAGCCATACCATGTGGAATGTGGCTGTTGTGAGGTCCACCATACCATTGGGACTGTGGCTGTCAGGATTCTGGCGATTTGATTCTGGGTGTTAGGATTTTGCATACAGGGATCTTTTATGGATACTCCAGGGATCCACCACTCTTTCTGTGAAGAACTTCCTTGTATTCCTCCTGCATTTAACCCACTTCTAGCTTCTCATCATGCCCCCTTGTTTTTGAACACATTTTCTTCTAAAAAGTACTCCCTTCTTCCCCCGAATTTACACCATTTACATATTCAAATGTCTCTATCATATCCCCCTCTTCCTCCTTTCTTCAAGGGTGTGCATACTGAGTTTTCTCAGCCTCTCTCATAGGTCTTCTGTTGCAGAACCCTCACCATTTTAGTTGCTCTCCTTTGGACCTCCTCCCCTCTGTCTATGTCCTTCCTTAGGTGCGATCTCCAGAACTGCACACAGCACTCCAGATAAGATCTGTAGTGACCCATACAGAGGTACCACAACCTTCCTACTCCTGCTGGTCATTCTCCTCCTACCTATGCAACCCAGCATCTCATTAGCCTTCCCAACTGCCCTGTCACACTGGCTAGCTATGTTTAGGTCATTTGAGAAAATTACACCCAGGTCTCTCTCCTGCTTGGTTGTTGTCTCTATCACTCCTCCCATTTTGCATGCAACTGCTGGGTTCCTGTAAACCAGATACATTATTTTGCACTTTTTGGCTTAAACTCAGGTTGCCATATTCTAGACCATTCCTCTAGCTTTCTCAGGTCTCTCATCATCCTTTTCACTTCCCTTGGAATGTCCACACTATTACAAATTTTGCATCTGCAAATAGGCAGATCTTCTCCTCCAGATCCTCCACAATGTCACTTAAGTTGATAATGTACTCCTTTTCTAAAGCTGGTGTGCATTTTGTCTTGCAATTCCTGCCGTTTAGCATTGTGAAGGACTTGGTGGGTTCTTGGAGGAGACCATGGCTGGCACCTCTTGTGACTGAGGTTGAGTGTACTGTGTTCTGTAAGAATTTGGATAGTGTATGATAAGACAATAGGAAGAAAAATGTGGGCTGCCCATTTGCCCCATGAGTAGCGCATTGCACTCCCATGCCTGTGTCCTGGGTTTGTGAGCAGACTCAGGAGATAAGATGAGTGGCCAATAGGATGGTGTGGTATGGCAGCACTCCTAGATGGGATGAGCTGAGTTTCACCACTACACTGACTTCTGTGGTGAGCAAGGAAGCTTGTCTCTGCCACACTATTGTGCACAGAAAGTTCTACCACTCCAGTCCCAGGTACCTTGACAAAGTGCCAGTGAGGAGGATGTGCAAAATGATGGCTGCTCCCATGTGCCTCTATGTGCTTGTATTCAGCATAATGCTGTGCTGAAGTGATAAATTATTGAAATGGATATGGAGGAACAGTGCCTTCTTTTACTTGGAACCAGAGTGCTTGACCTCTTTCTCTGCATAGCCCAAGTTTCAGTTTGCAAGCACCATGCTGGTGAGGGGCCTTTTGTTGTGTGGTGCTCTTCCACAGGATGTTGCTGTGTGCATGTCAGTCATGTAGGGGGTCAAGCTCAGAGACATGGGGTGGGAGAAAAAGCCAGAGTGGAAAACATGGTCACTGTCTCAGTGATGGCAGCAGTGTGCAGGCCCTGGGCCAGAGGCCTGTACTCTAAATCTGGATTGTGCTTCAGGGAGTGGAGGTGGAGGCATCTGCCTTCCAGCAAGACCTTACCATGGAGAGGTAACCATAGAGGCTTGGAGCAAAGGGTAGTCCAGCTATGGGGCTGAGTGGTAGCTGACCTGGCACACAAAATTCATGAGACTCCCAGTATAGTAGGAAAAATTCCAAATTGCTAAAAAAAAAAGTGGTTAAATGTGGGATATCTGGCGAGAACCTAGGCTTTGTGTTTATTTCTCAGTGCCTGAATAAAGATCTTGGGAGCTGCACTCTGAGCAGCATAGCCATGCTAAAGATTAGACATCATGAATGTATTGCTGGGTATGGGTTGGTTGAAGGGTTAATGTGTTTGCAGACTCCCTGGTACAGTGGTTAAATGTCTGAAGTTTAAATTAAGAGTCTTGAGACATTTGTCCGCAGTTATAATCTGTATCCCCTCCCCCCCACGGTCACCTCTGAAAAGGGGACTTCTAGTCTCAGTGGGCCTACTGGGTCAACAACATTCAATAAATAAACAATAAATAATAAAACCTCTATCTAGACTAATTGACTAAGGGCAAAGTCCTTTAATCATGGGTCAACAAAAGCTGTAGCCACAAATTTCCTGGTGCCCTGATTGAGAGTTCCGGGACCTTGAGCACTGCATTTAGTGAAAGCCCTGTCCTCAGTATCCCTTGTGCTCACCTTGAGAGCCCATACCCCTGATTAGTGAAAGGGTGACCCACAGACTCACTGGTACTCTCTTTGAGGGTTCTGGAATTCCAGTGCATGAGTAATAGAAGAGACTCCTTGGTGCTTGGATTAGTTTTGCAACTCTTAAGCTTGGGTAATGGATGCTGTACCCACACACTTTCTAATGCTCTGACCAAGAGTCCTGAGACCCTGATCTCAGTTAATGAAAGCTTTGTCCATGGATCCCCTAGTGCTCTGATCATAAGCCTTGGGATACCAAGCTCTGGTTTAATAAAAACTGTGTTAGCAGACTCTTTTGAAGCTCTTATCAAAAGTTCTGGGACCTTGAGGATCCTTAGACTCGGCCTGTGGCCCAGAAGTCCAAATGAGAAGTTCTAGGGCCTCTTCTCAATGTATGTTAAACCTTTAGAAAAATCTCTGCATCACCTTGAAAAAAAGAGTAAGCAGACCACACTTCCAGGATTAATTAAAAAAAAGTTTATTTCATGCTGTAATAATTCCCTGCATGTCAGATCATGCATACAATGTTTCCTGAAACACTAAAACTGAGCATCAAGTATCTGATCCCATTCATTTTTCAGGAAGAACAGGCCTTTAGACAGACATATGGTACAATGATATAAGGAAATGAACAGGAAAATAAATTACAACAAGAAAAAAACAACAACAGCAACCAGAAAGAGAAGACACACTTTAACCTCTGACCCTCTGCATCCCTTCTTGTGAGGTGAGACTCAGCAATCCCTGTGAGGTAAGAATGCGAGTTAATAAAAAATGGACACTTTCTTTTAGCACCATAGTTTAAAGGTGGAAGGAAAGTGAATTGCCTGGCTGTGAATTTTGATAGTTGCTGAATGACAAAAAAACAGGCTGGATGTTGAGGGTGGTCACATTTATTTTTTTGTTTGGATTGGGTAAGCTAGTTTCTGAAGAGGCAACATTTCTATCATCCCTACTAAAGGAATGGGCATACCCTGGTTTTGTGGTGACTAGAAGGCACTCTCTTGACCCCCGGCAGGCCTGTTTTAGCATTAAACAATTTGCTGAACAAGTACCCTACAGTACTGTAACTGGGGTGCCCTGTCTCAGTATGGGATATCCTCAGTAAATATTGTTCTAAATAAACAGCATATGTTTGGACTCCTACTGTCTTCTTTGATCAATTTAAGGGCACTATACATTGTCCTTATTCATATAAACAAATATTGTAAAGCAGGGCTTCTGTGATGGTGGATGAGCAGAGCCTGTATAGGGCTCTGATATTTAAACTGAAAAGACAATTCACTCAGGAAATAAATGGGGATGGTTGGATGAGAGACTGGGAGGTCAAGGATGTAGATTCAATAAATGCAGTTTATGTCCAACAACCTTCTTAGTGTATTGAACTAATGTTATATCATGGGGCATACCAGTATCCCGCAGCAGGAAAAGCCTTAACTTTGTGGTAATTTTCATGTTGCCCACAATGCTTTGCATGTGGATAATATGTGCAATTTGATTATTTTTTTTTATTATTGTAGTAAGAGCCTCAACTCTCCTTTGTGATACCTTTGACAGAAATAGCCACCCACACAGATACTACATCAACCTATTTCTTGTTGGGATGCAGCACTGACTACTTAAAAGGGATTTGAAGTAGTACTGGTTACAGCAGGGGTAACAACATTTTAATGGCTTCTTTGTTCCAGTAAGCTACGAACGTTTGATAGAAAGAGTCCCATGTGCTTTTGCAGAGACAGCTTCAGAGGAAATGGTCTGAAATGGAAGTGATCACAGACACTGCCCCCCATCCTGGGATATTCACTGATCTGTAATGCAAGCAGAAATAGTTATGTTGACTCATAAGTGAGGCTGACAGGTACCCATTAGGTTCTGGACAGATTATTTTATGTTTTAATAATATATCATCATAACTTTATCTACACTGCAGGAAGTTCCTAACAGCAACAGTTTACAGTAGATGATGAGGAACCTTCTAACAACCACAAAATCTTAAACCAATACTGTATGTACTTTCATTTTCTTTCCACCTTTGATTCTCCCTATAGTTACAGTATCTTAATACAGCATCTACTAAAAGACTTTTTTATCCTGGCAATGAAGTACTATAATAAAAAACATAAAGAAATACACAATCAATAATCCCAAACAGAGAAAGAGTCAAAGGTTAAAGCAAGCCCGGAACTGTCTGGCTACGGACATCGGAAAGTTGTCTTCAGCTAGACTCTGTTACATTTAGATGGGCAAAAGACCAGGTTAGATAGTTCATCTGTCCAAATAATGATCCTCTTTTCCAACTTCAGAAGCCAAATATTTCCAGACTTCAGAGTGCTCCCTTACTGGTTATATTAACATAAAAATACTGATCAAACTGGGCACTAGCCCTTTAACTTTATTGCTTGCTCTGTTTAAGAAAAGTCATTCATAGGTCTTGTTCCCCCCAATCCTTCCCCTTTCCCCTTTCCCTTCTTTGGGCAGGGGTTCACCCTAATTTACCAGCCAGGTGGTCCACAAAGGGATTTTGGTGGCCCGGCCCAGACAGCTCCAAGGAGGTTTAACAATAACAGGCTTATCCTAGTTACGTGAACAGAGAAAGAACTGGGAAGAATGCTGAGAAAGGTCCTATAATACTTGCTTGAGAAATAGAATCAGAGTATTTGCAGCCCCTTTTGGGAAAATAGAAAATTTGGAGTTTTTTTCCTTCTATATATATGTATATAAAATATGTTTAAATATTTCTTTAAGACACATATTTAAAATAGTCATTATATCATTCACCTTTTGACAGTGACTTCTTTTTATTAAATAAAATGGTTTGTTTTTTCTCTTTATTGCACCAATTCCACACAGCATTCCAATTTTTTTTTAATTTATCTGAAAAAAAAACCAGGAAAAAATTACAAAGTCCATGATGTTAACACTAAAACTTGATACTAGGACAGAATTGAAAGATGTTGTATAGTAGACATGTAAAATTGAATGTAGGAGCATTCAGCAACATACCATTGTAAATGGTAAAACAGAAATCCTTTTTTTCTCCCCAAATACTGTCCCAAAAAGTGATATTTTTTGTAACAATACTGAAGGGAAAAACATTGTGTGTGTAATCAAAGGTTCGATATGTCATTGTATCATTGCATATTGTTAAAATATTGCTACTATACAGAAATACACTGGTTGATATGCACTATGTGTTCTCAGTAAATTAACCCTTTAAGTGCTGAATATGCTTGGGACATATTCAGATTCTGGGCATATATTTATGTATCCTGCTGCATCGTAAGGGTTGTGCTGGGGATACTGTTGCCATGAATTTTATTTACTCTGGTCATGTATAACAGTGGGCCAAATGATTGGGAAAAATGTTCAGCCCTCTCAACCCTCCACCCAGCCACGTCCATTTGAACACTCCAAACTGAAACAAACCATTTTGTTAAATAAATAAGGTTTGTTTGTGCTGGCCCACTGAAGCAGCAGAAGTGCTTTGTTATGCCACTTGGCAGGAACCAGGATTCACATACAAGCCCTGGAATCCCATGCCGGAGTCACCTGGGGATCAGGTGCATTGCATAAGTGAATTGGCCAGCTTCCCCAGAGGGAGAGTGTGGCCTACCTGGCATTGCGCAGTGAGCACCTCTGATGGCTGACCATGAAGTGCCACTGGCATTATCTGTGAAGGCAGCCACCTGCCCACCTACTCAGCTGGAAGACGTCTGATAATAAAGGTGCCACAACATCCTCCTTTTGGGACAATTTGATCCAATTCAGATTGCAATATACTATATAATCAATCCCCTGCTGGTATTAGAACCCAGGTTTTCTCCTTCCCAGGCTGTGACATAACTTCTATATAATACATGATGCCATTCACTTCAGTGCTACTCAGTGGCATGTGGGATTTGTCTTGGCTTAACAAGCAAAGGTCCGCAGATCTGAATCCAGGTAGAATTGTAACTTTTTTTGTATTTTCTGCAAGACAGCATGATGCTAATCCTAACAGGGACTCAAAGAACACATTTTTTTTCAGTCTTCAGTCAGAATTTTACTAAAGTTGTGATCCACGGCAGCATGGGGTTGGCATGGCACATTTTGTAGCAAAACAACATTAGTGTAGGCGGGAAATGTTTTCATCAGGTCACGTTCCTGATTGGAAAAATTTGTGGTACCTTTACTACCTGAGCGCTAAAATGAGGGTGCAGCAGTGGTGACTCTAAGCACTGGAGTGGAGGAAAAGAGGCAACCCAGGGGAAAAAAGTAGAAAAAAAAGGTAAAAATGGCTTGTTCATCCTAGAACACATTGTAGATAATTGCCATACAGTTTATATTAACTGTATCCAAAATAATATGCTAATTAGGTGTTTGAAAATTTAAACCATTGCATGTCTGCCCATTTCAGATATCACCACAAGTGTATGTTTCATTGGTTCTTAAAACCTTGCACAGCATTTTCCATCACCATTAATTTGTTTTTAAAACTGAAATAAAAAAAGATGTTTCTTTGTCCAGAGCTAGGAAAAAAGCTGGGTGGTGCAAGAATGAACAGCCGTGTGTAAAGTTCTGATACTAGTGGAAAAGTTATAGGATAAAATGGGGATAAGGAAGCTGCAGCGACTGTAACAGAGGTTTCATTTATGCAGTCACAGGGAAATATGGAGGCTGTAGTCAAGCTGGAGACATTATTTTTGCAAACAATTTAGCAAAATCAGCCATTTTTAGAAAACTCCCAATGCTTCCAAATAAAAATGTTTATTTCCACTGCCATGTGGGTATCATTAGTGATATGTATAGCTAGAGACCTTCATTCTAGTGTCAGTGGCTCAGTAGGTAGCACACTTGCCTCTGAGGCCGGGAGATCAGAGGGCTGTGGGGTCAGTTCCCACATCTGGCACTTGGGTTAATATCCCAGTACTGACACTGTAGTGCAGCAAGAGAGGGATGCTGCACTTCTGAGGTGCCGTCTTTCGGAAGAGACGTTAAACCGAGGTCCCATCTGCCTGGATTGGTGGTAGTTCAGGTGGATGTTAAAGATCCCATGGCACTTATCGAAAAGACCAGGGGAATTTCCCCAGTGTCCTGGCCAAATTTCCCTCATTCACTAAAAATACCACCAACAGCTTAATCTGGTTCAAGGTCAGTTGGCATTCATCTGTATCCCCCTCCCCTGGGTCGTGCCTGAAAATAGGCAGGATTTGTCTAGTGCACTTACCCGGTCAACAAAAACTAAATAAATAAATAAATTCTCTGAAAGAAACAAGTGGCGGACTCCCACCTAATGTTTATACCTCATCTGCTTTGTTTCATACTTTATACCAGAGGAGCTGGCATCAGCACAGTGGCTTATTACACTCAAATAAACAATAGCCCAATGCTGGTTTTACCACTGAATGAATGTGTAATAAATAGTGGCATGATATAAATTGGATACACAACTTCCTGCCAGTGGCTTATGTTAGACGCGATATACAGAAGCTGATGCCCAAGGTTTTGGCATTTCAAAGTTTACCAGGGTGAACCCTGGTAGGAGTTACCAACTTTCAGAAAGTTTTACAAGTCAAATTCCTTAATAAGTAACTAAGGCTGGTCTGTGTCTGACTGGGGAGCATAAATTGCTAGAACTCTTGCATCAGCCTGTGTCATCAGATTATGTAGGGCTTGCTAGCCAATGAGTATGGTGGTGTGGCTGCTCCCAGATACGTTTGTCACATAAACCACATATGTGTTGCGTGCTCTGCATAGAAATAAGCAATAAATACATGACAAGGTGTGCAATATCATGCAAAATTATCCCACCTCAAGTGCATTTTGAGGCACAAGGTCATAGGCTAAGTGACTTTAACCACCTAATAAGGGATGATACCCCACCAGTTCACACATCTTGGAGTGTATTGTTGGGATTATGAAATGGATCCATTTTTTTAAATTAAGAAATGAAAACATTAGTTGCAAAAATATAACCTGTATTGATTGATGGCATGGCCCACTCTTTGATTTATGGTATGAACTAATTTTCAGACCAGGATTATGTTTTGAGATATCATCCTGGCTAAGTGTGGTCTGAGCCAGTCAGATTTGAGTATTTGACCATTTGTGTTATAGTACTGCTTATTTAGGAAGACAAGTAGGAATTGTTGTAAGCAGAAACTGTAAACAGTAAAAGGGGCATTGGTTATTTTTTTACCTTCTCAGTTCATTATGTTTAGTCTAAAATATATTGCTTTGAAACATTATAATCATTTCCTTAAGTGTTATCAAAGTCAAAGGAATGAAATCGGTGCAGCTTCCTTTTTTCTTTTGCTAAATGTGTCACTTTCTGTTTCCAGATTCAAACTTCCTGGTTTGCCATATTGCAGAGTAAGAACCTTATCAAGAAGGCTGCATTTACTGTCTTTGGATGTGGAAATACTTGGCGCTGAGCAAACATACCAAACAAAAATACAGAAAACAGAAATAAGAACCCATTGGTCCTCAGAAAACAAAAACATTGATTTTTTCCTTCTTGTTTTTTCTTGTAAGCTAGCTTCCTTTGGTAAGATCTCACGTACATAGAATAAACACAGTATTGTAGGCAGAGGAGCTGAATACCAGTTATCACATGCCTCTAAATGTATTTCATGGCCATATTATATAACACACAACAGCATACTAGTTTCAGTTCTAGTGTACTGGGCCACATTCCAAAGCAATAATCCGTCTCTTTTTTTGTGTGCAGATTCATACAGCTATGAATATATAAAAAATGTATAGTCATTTATTGGTAGGTAAGAATGAAAAACTGTAACTTTGTTTTTATAAACATAAAAGTTGTTTTTTTTATGTATTTGAGGCTTAGTCAGAGAAAAACAACCACAAGCCCTGATTCATGGAAATATGAATGAGGTGACTACTCATAGTGCACAAGTGTTCACTCCTGAGTAGATGGCATTCATTTTCTTCACATTTTATAATAACATGCTTGCGAACCTAACCCTTTAGCCACAGTCTTGGGGTGAGCTAATGTTTCCATACAGCTGTATCCTTCACCATCTGCTCTAGCAGCATTATTTTACATTGGAGTCACTAGCAGGTACAGTTAGGAAGCGTAGCATCACCCATTATCATCAGCCCTGCCAACCAGCAGCAGCAGCACCTCTGAAATTTATATAGGGCCCTTGTACACTTTTTTCTGGGGAAAATGCTGCCCCTTAACAAAACATATACTTCTTTAACAAATCCCTGGATGCACCATTGGTTAGATTGCGTGGTATTAAGTCAAAATAAGGAGCCAGTACTAAGTAGCATGGCACTTATCCTACAGTGCACTGCAGAGCGCCAATGAGGAAAATGCAGAAGCAACAAGCAGACAGACTGATGCTGGGGGATGGGGGACAGGGAGGTGCAGGAGGTCAGGGGCTTGTATTTGTAACAAAGAAACAGTTTGTGCCAAATTAAACCAGCTTGCACTATAAATAAAGACATCAACAGTGCACTGGGATTTTGGATTATTTGATGTTATGAAGATAGATTCTCACAGTATCTGAGCATACTTAGACATCCTCTTAATGTGCTGCCCACAGTAGGTTGTTTGGGGACAAGGCTCTCTCATTTTGTGGAGAAAAAAGCTTACAAATGAACTGTAGTTCTCATAGTGAGATAGGCCACACTACTGTGCTTTTAGCAGAATGGCCACCCGTAAACTTGGAAGACACAGTTGGAGCGATACTACATTGTTTTCTTACTGTATGGGCACTTTAGCTCACCTCAAGGCAGTGGAGGTTTCACTGCACTTTTTTGAAACATTTTTAACCCACCCCAAAAAACAAACATGAAAAACAAACAAACAAACAAACAGTCCCCTTCCCTAAGCTACAGACACCCACATAAGGTGTGGTGATGAAACTACAGAATGCTAAAAACAGTCATAGCGTTTCCCATTGTCTTCACCTCATTGTAGGTCAAAGGGGAATCAAACCACAAAGGCATGCTCTAAATGAACCCAATGCAAAGGAATAAGGAGGTTCCAAAATGCAGTCATACTTCAGAGCAATAAAAAGAGCGAGAGATAGAGAGAGAAAGAGAGATGAACAGACTAAGTGTTTCGCGACATTAGTGTCTGGGGTGGCAGAGAAGCCACTTAACTCTCTTTACAGGGTGGAGCTGGAGAAGGCCTTGTCTTAGTGCCATACAAAAGGATCCCTGCTTTTCAGGATGATGGTTGCAACATAGGACGCTCATGCCCCAGATATTCTGGGGACACGGATGTCACACATGTGTCTCTGAACAGACAGAGAACAGTATTTCAGGGATTTCAGAGCATCCTAGGAATCCTGCACTGACAAATCACGCCTTGCATGATAATTGACAATGTATGGCTTCCCTGTGCCCCCTCCTCCCCCAGCGCACTTTTTATATGAAGGGACTAGGCAGTACCTAAGACTTAAGGGCATGCTATAAGATAAAAGTATACTGAACTAGTACTCTGTAAGAGAGTTGAAGGCAGCACAAGAAGAGGAGGGGAATTATCCAGGACAACAAAACACAGGGGCTCTGAAGATGGTGAAGCTGGTTCACACAGCATGGATCTACCTCAGTGTGCGAAGAAACTTCAACATGTACTACATACATATACATACAGTACATGTGTACATTTCTGAATACATGCACCCCAAATTCATATACATATATATATATTTACAGAGTTTGCATCAAGACTAATTTAGAACGGGGTTATTACCACCATGGCATTTTTATCCAGTTTTAATAATGTACTTTTCCACTGGGGCTGCACTTAGGGAAGTGCTGTCACCACTGACAGGAGGGTCTGAATAGTTTTGCATTGCATAGAGTTCAGTAAAGCCAGACAGTGAGATAACAATGGCACAGTTGGAATGCCAGTAGAGGAGATTATCCACAAAATAAATCAATGGGCAGGGGGTAATAACCCTGATCGTACTCATTTTGACATAAAATTTTATCTCTGTCCAAACCATTTTATTGTATATACACAGTATATACATACATATACAAGTTGCATAAAAATGGTTATATAGCTCTTAGGATTAGGCAATCAATCTCAGGAAACCTGGCTTGGAGGACTATAGCTTACTTTGGTAGCAAAGAAGCCCAGGGCCCTACAGGTAAGGATGTTTTGCAGCTATGGAAAAACAATTTATGAAAAAAATAAAAAGCATTGCAGAATTCTGCTAGGATGTACCCTCCAGTTTTGCCCAGCTTTGCATTTTGTAGTGAAACCATGGCAGCAGACAAGGCCATTAACATGCACAGGTGCACATGATCCTGTTTCTCCTGCAGCACTAGTAAATGTCCAGTGGGTGCCAGTTGGCTATTAACATCCAAACCAGTTCTAACCAGTGGAATATCTTTTCTTTAGTACGGAGCATTTTGCTTAGATGAAGCCACCAGGATTAGGGAGAAAAAAATAAAAGAAGTGAAGAAAAATCAAATTAAAATAATTTGTTTCTTTCAACATCAATTTCACTGTTCTGCTGTAGCACAGGGAGGAAACGAGGTGCCACCTTTAAGCAAACAGGCTTCTTTAAGCTAAACAAATTTGTCTATAATTTCAGTAAAACATGATTAGGATGGACCGAGCTGATTTAAAAAGAACCTGACCAGTTCTTTAACAGTGGAATAGAAAACATCCTTCCATTACAAAACAGTCTAGTGTGAAAAGTAAATTATTAACTAGGATATAGTTTGCCTAAAATTAATATCTAAATGCATGCTAGTTACAGTGTTTGAAAATTTGCAAACAAGTCTGAAACAAGAATGTTTGGAGCTTTCTGGGTTTCAAATTAAAGTTGTTGCAATTTGAACCTATATCAAGTTTTCCATCCATAAAGGCATAATACAGTCAGAATTTTTGAAAACATATGTTGTGCAGGTGTTTTGATCTGTGTGTATAGTCCTAGTGTGTCCTTCCCTTTGTCTGCTATTAGGAGTATTTTTTTCTATATTAGTCTGCTAGTTTTATGGCCCCAGGGATCTCCATCTTAGCATAGTTTATTGCACTTCTTGTTCCTACAATGCCTCCTGTCCCATGTGACACTGATGTATCTGGGACCATGGATTCAGCAGGCACTGGTTTAGAGTCAGTTTACAACACCAGAGCTGTTCAATGAGCATTAATGGCTACATTTACACTTTAACAAATACTTGAGGGCTAATTGAGTGGGTTATGCTGTAAGAAAACAGTTGCGTCTTTATTAATTATAGCATTGATGATCCGGGGTGATTTGTGTGCTTTTTATGGCTGTGTGTAATTTGATGAAATGAAAAGGTTTAAAAGCAAAACATTTACTCCTGCTGGCTAGACCTGACACACATAGAAAACAAAAATATTGAATTAGAGCTACTTAGTGGAAGCCAGAGCATCACGCTCCTATCTCTAACAATTGCTGAATCAATGGTCCAAGATGTGTAACTGTCACATGGGACAGGAGGCATTGTAGTAGAAAGAGCAACAAACCTTTTCTAAGATAAAGATCCTCAGGGTTCATAAAACTATCATATAACTGGCAGGCTAATTTAGAAGAAAATTCTTACTAGCAAATAAAAGGAAATATATACCAGGACTACGCACACAAATCAAAACACTCTGCACAACATATGTTTTTACAGATTTTGACTATACTACTCCTTTAATGTGTGGCTGGTTCCCTCAGTTTTTCTACCAGCTCACAATCAATTTGTAAAAGAAAAGTCATTCGATGCTTGGGGTGGGAAAAGACGCAAAAGATTCTGAGGTTCTGAAAAGTACTGATGAAATGTGAAACGTTCTTATTGTTTGTGGAACCTTATCAGAGCCTTTGGAATGTTAAAGTTTGCTTTATTGATTTTAAAATGCAAAAACAGTTGTAAAAGTCACAGGAAAGCTCTGCTATTTTGCAGCTGCTCTTATTTTCAAACATGATATGCCTACTCCCACAACGATCCATATTTAAGTGTGCCTTAATACAAATGAATGTGAAAAATGAAGTTGTTTTCTTTTTATGGATAACTTTCTGAAGGTATACCATGATGATAGTGACTGCATATAGGTGACTGTCAAAACGATGACCCATATGACGGCGTTATCATCATGGGTGATGGTAGGGGGACAGAGAATGTTGCGACTGTGAAGGTAGGGTGGGCGACAGGAAGGGATGGTGGGCAACAGGACATGGAGGGATGGGGAATAGGGTTGTAACCCTGTAGTGTGCCTGCTTCTGCTGAGCCAACCATGTGGTGTGGTGGGTAGGGTGGTTGGCTCTGACAGAGCAGATCCTGGGTTTGAGACTGGGGGTGGGTACAATTTTGCTGCATCCCACAGCTGCGGGACTTAATTTTTTTTAAAACTGGGCTGTGCTCCCCTCCCTGACATGCACCCCCCTGGAGTTGAGAATCTTCAGTTACGGGGGTGCGGGGGGCACAGCCTCCCCACATGCACAGTTTCCCAATCACCTTCTACTACATATCAACGAAAATGTTTTCGGCGATAATGCAGGTCGCGATAATAGGTATTGTCTTTCAGAGGTCACTATTATCACATAGAACCTTTTCTGTACAGTTCTTTTCAAGGAACCATGAAGTGGGAGCTTTGACTATATGACTGCATGTATACGTGGCTCTGTGCACAAGCTGTTAACCTATGAGAGCAGGTCACAGAGTACTGTACCCATGTAGTACCACAGTTGAAACTGCAACCCTAGCTGTATGAAAAGAGAACTGTAGAAAATGTTGTCCATAAAGAAAACAATACAGAAGAAAAAAGGTCTTCATATCAACTTTTTTCATTTTCTGTGAAATATGGATCATTTGGGGGTGAATATCATTTATGGAAACAGGAGCATTACAGATAGCTTTGAATTGGCACAAATATCCTGCTCCCCAAATTCTTTTTTATCAGTACACTATTGTAAGTGAAATGAAATAATGCTTAAAACAACTTAAGGGTGCTAGATCTGCTTAGTGCCATATTGCTAATTAATACCACACACATATGTATTATCACCACCATTAGCTGGACCACTTAATGTAGACCTGCCTCATGGGGTCCTTTGTTTGACTTTTAGACTCCTTTCAGTGTCTTTTCACCACTTTGAACTTCTTTTAGGATAAATACCTACTGGGGAACTTATTTAGCTACAAAACCAATATTTTAAGAAGATCAGAACCATATTAGAATCTGAAAAATGGTTATTTTTTCAATCCTTTATTTCCTTGTGTTGCCCAGCCTGTCCCCTTCTGCCAGCAACCCTCACTCCTGTCAATCTCCTTTTTCAGGACTTAACCTTCCCCACTTGTCCTGGACCAGTATCTGGTGGGTGAGTGGCACGGTCAATGGTACGGGACCTGCAAGGGTGCTGGTAATATTCTGCTGACTGGGGTTGGGGGTCCTCCTGATTTTTACTCCGAGGGTTGTCTGTGTTAAATAACTTACATGCATGCTCATGGTGGCATGTGTGCATGCTACCCACAGCTGCCCCTCTCCTTTGCTGTGCACCCATTTGTACCACCACCTGTCCCGCTTTCAGATGGTAAACAAGTAGTAGGACATAGTTTTCTCTCTCGCTGAAGGAAGGAAGCTGTCTGTGGAACGGTCAAGCCTCTTTTCCCGGCTGGCCCAGGGAGAACCACGTCCATTTCTGAACCCAAATAGTTGGCATAATGAGAGGTGGTGGTACCGCTATGCTACTGGGCTGGCATGAAAAAGGTTCTGATTACTGCTGTGCTACTGGTGTGGAATAAAAAAGGTTCTGATTACCGCTATGATCCTGGGCTGGTATGAAAAAGGTTCTGATAAGGTTCTTATATGGAAAATAGCACAAGCTCGAGAGGTTTCTGAGTTTATTCAAACCAGTTTATCTATCCTTTATTAGTGCGCTTTTGGAGGCTGCATGGAACCGATACCATTTGGGAATGCCTTTCAGTGTAAACAGAGAGCAAGCAAAGAGCCAGCACTGGCTCAAGAAAAATTTCCTCCTGACCCCATAGGACTAAAGGCATAGAAAACGGCTTCAGATCAGCCAGAAATCAGCTCCTGGAGCTGAATGATGCACTGTGGTAATACTGGATAAAAAATGGGACTGTCCTTCTGACAGTGATGGCAGAACTGTGGGAAGCAAACCACAGGTAGGCAGTCTCATCAGAAAGAATAATGGGAGTTGCATTTGGGGCTAATTTTACAACAGGGTCAGTAATGTACTAACAAAGGAGGAGAATATGGACAGAAGTGTTGTAACTCTGCCGCTATATAAGACATAAAGCCTCACTTGTAGTAATACCTGCAGTTCTGATCACCATGCTACAAAGATGACACAGCAGCAATAGCAAAAATACAACAGATGGCTACTAAAAGGATAAAGGATATGGAGGCATTAGTCTATGGAGAATGACTAGTTGAGTTTAGTATTTTCTCCATGTAAAGGAGAAGACTAAGGGGGACGGGGACATAATATCTATATTCAAGATTCCCAAGGAGCTGCCTGATATGGAGCAAGGGACCTTTTTTGACCTGGTACAGATCAGCACAGCAATGGGGCATTCAAGGGGCATTAAGGGGTGGGGGGCAGAATAAGGATGAACATGAGGAAGCATTAATTCATGCAAAGGGTAGTTAGCCTCTGAAACAAAGTACTGTACTAAAAGAAGTACTGGCAGGCATCACAGAGTCCTTTAAAGTTAAGCTGGCCCAGTTCATTTTGGAATATGGCTACTAGCTCCTAGGGTTTGGAGGATATGGGAAAAATAAGAGGT
This sequence comes from Neoceratodus forsteri, assembly GCA_016271365.2. Taxonomy (NCBI): domain Eukaryota; kingdom Metazoa; phylum Chordata; order Ceratodontiformes; family Ceratodontidae; genus Neoceratodus; species Neoceratodus forsteri. Next base: position 948,218,480 of record CM028133.1, on the reverse strand, counting down.
AGCAGGAGCAGCCTTAATTATGTGACTAGTGGTGAACAGAAGATGAACATGATGAGCCATGAGTCTTTTATCTAGCATTTCCTATGTACTATAGGTCCCAGGCAGCCTGGGTACTAGTGATGGATAAACCATTCCTAGTTTTGTAAGATTCTGCTTTTCAACACCCTTTTTGAACTTGGTGATGTGCATACATTTGCATAGTAATCACATTTCAGCTACATGCTAATAAATACTAATTTGCCTTTCAGAATTCTGGAACAGGTTTTTGGTTTATTATTATTATTTTTTTTTTTTTACAATGAGATTTTTTGGGGGTTCTAAAGTTTAGAACTGGCCAGGTTCAAGAGAGCATTTTCTTTACCATTGAGTTCTGCCCTTTGTTAATGGGGTATTGATGAAACTGGCCAATGCAGAGCTGTGGGAGTAAGCAAAGGTGCTTGGCCTCAAAAGATAAGTTTTCTAAAATAAAACAACAACCATTTTAACTTATCTCCCCAATCTTGTATCTATGCCACATTCACAACCTTTAAAAATTTACATCTCTGCAAGGTTAAAGCCTTAAAATGACAATACTTTCTATTGTAACGATCTTGCATATAAGCGCAGGTTTGGTTTGGGTAGCAAGTTCAGGACCTGCTCAGAACCAGTCTGGATGTTCACCTCCAACACTTGACAGTGATGGGGTTTAGATTCACTTTGCAATTTAATACTCAAGCCTCCAGGCTAAAATTTCCTTTTTTTGTATAATGAAAACAAAACCAAAAAAAAAAAGCTTATTAAAAAAGCTACAATAGTCAGGATCAGGAGATCGTAACTCACTGGGAGGTAGAATGAGGGAGCTAAAGGTCAGGAGTCTCCCAGTGAAACTGGTAGAACTGGGACAGAATGCTGTTCATTAAGCAACTGCTGTGTAGTTTGCTACATAATCTGAACACACTAAATTCATCTAACGGTTTATGGGAAAATAATCTGATCATGAGTTGCCTTGCTGCTCCTGAGTTATGAATACTGAACACTTGGGGCAGGGGTAGGGCTTCCTTTCATTTAAGCCCCCTACCTAATACAGTCTCTGCATTTCCCAGACTTCTTTGCACACTAAGGATTCTCCAGGACTTCAAGGCTAAGGGCATCTGCAGTGCTGCTGGCATGGAGTTCTTATACAACTGGTGACTGCACCCAATCACTCAGGCATTGGGAGGCAGTCATGAACATTAAGGATACAGACAGCAGTGAGAGAGGGTATGGGATAGGGGCATTCTCCCAGTGGCTCCAATTGTCACACTAGACACTGGTGGCAATTGACACTTAGCTAGTCCTCATACAAGATCTAACACTGTAATCTTTGTGACATACGAAGAGAGGGAGAGAGACAGAGAGAGCAAAAGAGAGAAAGAGAAGAAAGAAAGACCTCAAAATGGTCAATATGACCAAATATCTGTTCCATTCCACTACCCACTCCTTCAACGCTGATCTCGTTTTAAAGGACCGATGGCCAATGGCTTTAGTCACTGGTATGCTGAGGGAATCCCACCCATTGTATGCAGTCTCACCCACCCCTTTTTATGACTGTATGTTTTGGATTTGCTGGTGATGCCCGAAATCTTATTGGGAATCCCTTGTGTTTCTAAGGGGTAAATTCTTCCCATGTTTAAAGGGGAGGGAGGTAAACATTTGTTCCAAGTGCAGGAGCATAAACTGTTCCCGTGCTGTCAGATTACAAATAATGCTGGTATTTCTAAGACAGAAATCCAGTGATGCCATGAGTGGGTCACTGTTAGATTAGAAAAGCACTAATTTGGATTTAAAACATATTTCTTTCAGAATTCTGTCCATTGCTATTGCTTCTGAAGCATTACAGAACTGAACAGTGATTTCTGGAGGAGGGTGTTGGGGTACTTCCTATCATTATTTACTGTGGGTGTTGGGTGGTACTTGATCTGGATACATTCCATCCTGTCATCCTGCCAGCAGTTACTCCATTATAAATCAGAAAAGCTGTATCCATCAATCAGTTTTCTGAACTGGTCTGTGTTGGAGCAGGAGCTTTTGTAAGCAGAAGAAATCCTTGCCTACAAGATTTGAATAAGCGGAAGATTCCACTTAACAGAGTGTGGTGGATTTGGGGGGAATTATATAATAGTAATATTAAAACATATATATATATATATTAATAAAAAAATGGTAATATGGAAATAGTCTTATTTACTTACTAGACTGTCACCATGTATACTCTAAAGGTGCCACAGCTCTTTTATAGGACTTTCATTCTAGGGGGTCCAATCCACAGAGATTCCCAGCCCCCACTTTGCACAGGGCTGAGAAAAGCTGTGGAGTGCCCTCCAAGTGCAGGGTGTGCCCTCTGTGGGGGAATGCATGGCAACCACAAGCAGCAGCATGCGTCTCAATGCATGCCTCTTTATATGTGGCCATTTCAGTACAGACAGAAGGAGAGGAGCCACATATCTGTGGCATCCACAGAGGTGAATACATGGTGCAGAGAGCTAATAGAGGGGCTGAACACTCAGCCAGGGTTACCTCACTGTGGCTCCTCCACACGTATGCCTGAAGCTCTCTAGGGACAACTCCCCCCCCCCAACACACACACACACACACACACACACAGCCTCCATCCCACAGAGCTGACATGGAAATCTGGGGGCTTACCTTGTCTATGTTGTTGTTTTATTTTTATTTAGGCACAGGATATGGCAGTCTTCTTACTGCAGCCTGCAATCCCCTACTCCACATTATTCCATGGGGAAATGCTGCTCCAGTTGGAATCTGGCATGGGCATCTGACTGGATACTCAGTGGTGTCTGGTCCAACTCTACCCTAGAACATACTTGCACCCCTGCACATAGCTCTGCACTCACAGTGAGTTGTGCACAGGGGGTATGGATGCTGTCACTGTGAGCAGGCATCGGTGCACTGTGCTATCTAACTTGAACACACACAAATTGCATGGAATCCAAAATGCTTTGTGGACGGGGCTCTAACAATGCATTAGACAACCCCGTTATATGCAGTGTGTATATAGATATCTCTATAAATACACATTAACGTTTTATATAGATATGTGAATATAATAGGAACATAAACTCCTGTACTGTGCAGGAGTTTATAAACGAAACTCTTTTACTGTAAATGATGCAATCTGACCATGGTATATTCCATGATATCATAGTGACACAAAAGACAAGTACAGTACAGCGCTAGTTCTGCTGCTATTTGCTGGATTACATAAAATAAAGTACTACTGAACTTATTTCAGCAAAATGTGAGTTTCTCTGCTGTGGATGCATTTGTCTTTTTTATGTTGCTATGATTTGGGCAACTAAGGTATGATGGCAGCTTCAGTTGCTCTGCATAGCACATCACTGTCTCCGAGTAATGACTATATCCCATGCTATATCACCCAATGTGGAACCCCTTTTCTATTTCCCTTGTCTGTCTCACTTTTTTCTCAGTACAAACCCATTTTATAAGTGTGATAACATGCTCAAAGGACGTGCGTATATACCTTGCTAGACACACTCCACGGGCATTGTTAAGGCTCTCAACTATGCGTTATGCATCTATGCATTATATATATAGAGGGCTGACAAAATTGCAGATTCAGACCCCATGTGAGTGGGTATGTATGTTGGGGGAGTGGGGCTTGGCCAGTCAGACATAGCACTGGGTGGGCCCAGTCCAGCTTTCCCTTCACTGCTATGACCTAGCAGGACATTCATATGCCAGCCCAAGCCCATACTGGCTGCCACTGCTTGCGTTAGCTCTCCATTCAACATTTTTGTGTGCAATGGGGGAAGGGGGGGGCTTTTGATAAAGCCTGTAACAGGTGAAACATCAGGTGTTTGTCTGCTCATCCTCGGCTGTGGTGTTTTAAGTCTGTGATGAATAAAAGGGAAGTTTTCTGCAATATTGATAAATGGACTCCAATTTTTTTCCATTTGGAGGGTGAGTACCAGGACTTTGGTTTGACTGGAGAGGGAAGATTGCAGATCAAGAAGCACCAATGGAGTCAAGTTGCACTCAGCTGCAATGGCAACTGTAAACCTGGGAGAGGAGAATGTTGGTAGAATAAATTAATCAACTTAGAAAAAGATCCTTTAACCAAATGCTGTTGATTGACAGGAGTCAGACATGGCATGAACTGTGTCTGGCCAAGCACCACCTATCAGCAAAAATAATTCCCCTAACCTCTCCCCCCTTAAAATTTTCAAACACTCACCTTCTCATCCACCAGTGATTAAAGACAAATGCTGGATGGTCATTGCCCCTTCAACAGAATAAAGAATATATCATCTTTACATGGTACCTTTTTTTTTTCAAACGGCTGGCTAAATTTTTTAAATACCTTTTTTTTGTCAGGTTTAGCAATCTGGAAGGAAAATATAACTTTTTTTCTTTTTTTCTTTTTTTTTCTCCTGCATATAACATTGAATATTTATTGTTACAAGTATAACATGCAAACTCATGCTGCTTAGGAAAAAAATGCAATCATTAAATAGTAAATCCTTTTTGTCTTCCTTGGCTTGTTTCATTTTGTTCTTTCTCCCCAGTGTTACTAAAGCTTCCCGACTTTACTTCCTCTCAGAGATGTCAAAGCTGCAGCAATAGTTTTCCCCATAACATCGAGGCACCTCTCTTCATAAGACGTAATCTTTTTTTAAAAAAAAAAAATATGATTGCTATCAGGTTCTTGTTTCGGAATTTCTTAAAATAGAATCCGCCACAATGACCACTTTGTTCCAGTTCTGTTCTTTGCTGTCTTCATCTTCTGAGATATAATTCTTGTCGTCCCAGGGGTAGTTTTCCTGATTTGAAATTGTTGCATTTTTGTAAATTTCAGTAAGCATTTTTTGTTTGTTTGTTTTTCCTTCTGAAATCAAGCTGTGCTGAAGGAGAGGGGGGAACCAAGAGTAGCTGCTAATTCACAGTGACTGCTTCCGCTTGCAAATAGCTAACACGGACTGGGCTCTCCGCATAGGTCTCTGTGTATGAAGAAACAGAAATGAGAAGATGACACTAAAATAAAAGTGGGGAGGGGGTAAGAGCAAGGAAAGGGGATTTGGAGAATTGAAGGATAAGAGGATTTGTCTGGAAAGGTGAAGAAAGGAGAGGTTATTGTTAGAGTGGAAAGTAATGGTGTTTTAAAAGACATGGGGTAAGGGGGTGTTTGCAAAGTAGGGAAAGAAAGAGGGTGTTATGAGGGGGGGTGGAAGGGGTTATAATGTTGGAATGAGGGAGTATTAAGGGAGTTTGGTAAGGGTATTTGGAAACTTGAAAGGCGGATGTTGCAGAGGGTTGTGGAGAAAGTTGAAGTAGGAGGATTAGGACAGTTGAAGGGAGGCAAATTTATAGAACTGGGGAAAGGAGGGTATCCATGAGTTGGAAAGGAGGAAGGATTCAGAAAATAAGGGAAAGGACATTCAGGTTAAGGGTTTTCTAAGCATTTGAGCATGGGTTATTTAGAGAGTTGGGGAAGAAAAGTGAGGAAAATTGGGGTGTTGGGAAGTATGGAAATTTGAATCTGGAAAGTTTGGGGAAGGAAGAGGGTATTTGGAGAGTATGGGGGAGAGAGGGTAAGCTCAGCTATCCACAATCAACAACACTGTTTGCAAAACCAGCCATGCATCAGATCAGGACTGAGAGCTCCAAGATGGGAAAAACAAAATTCCACTGTTTCTTTTTACATTATTTTTTTATTTTATAAAAAAATATCTTTTCTTTGTATTTTTTATTTTTCAAGCATGCATCCAGGCAAAGAGTTCAGCAATGTTTTATTGCTTTCGATAAAGGCTCATGCAGAAATAATGAGGGTAAAATCCAAATGCAAAGCCAAAAGGGAGAGGGGGAAAGAGGGTGTTAGTAGGGTAAGGGGTAGGGAAATAGGAAGGGGGAAAGAAAAGTGAAGAAGATGAGTGGAGTGGAAGAGAGTAGTGGAAAAGTGATAAAAATGGAAAGTGGGAAAAAGAAGAGAAAGACAGATGAATATGAAGGATGAATGTGACAGTGGAGGAAGAAAGACAAAAAAGGACCTAATGAAGATGGGGAGCAGACAGCAGAAGAGAGAGAGAGAGGGTAAATAGCTTGACATGGGGCAGGAGAAGGAAGAAAATACTGTAAAGAGAGGGAGTGTGGAAGACATGTAAAGGAAAGTAAGGAGTCGGGAACAGACAGAGCGGGAGAAGGAGGAAAAGGAAAGACACCTATAACTGCCTTTGATTAAAAACACCCTTGTTCTTTTCTGTGCAAGTATTTTCTGTCATTTTTTTCTTTTTTACTCATTCCTTTTATGTATTTTTTAAAATTTGGGTTTGTTTGTTCTATATGGCTCATAAAATCCTGAGTATGCATTTTTTAAAACAAGATGGATGGCAAAGCATTCAGCGGCTACTAGTATAAAAAGCATTCCAAATGATTAGCAGCTGAAATGTAGTCTTTTTTTTTAACTTAGTTTTTCTAACCCCAGAAAAGAAACAAGTTCTTGTTGCAGCTTTCATTGTCCAGTGTGTGTGTGTTATATATATATATATATATATATATATATAAATATATATATATTTTTAGTAATTTTTTCTTTGCTGCAGCACGCCATCCTCAGCGCAAATCTGCTTAAAGCATCCTTTTTTTTTTTTGCAAAAAAATAAAAGGAAAATATACATATAGAATATCAACCCTTGCAACTGGCCTGTTAGCATTTCTGTTGAGGGTGGCTGCAAGGGGTATTGGGAAGTTGAAGAGCAGTAGAGTTCAGTCATCATAGAATATTCATTCCGTAAAAAGTGCAAAAAGCAGTCCGTAACAGCAAAGCATGGGTATAACTCATTCTGCTTTTGATCAATCCTTTTTTAAAAATAATATATATATATATATTTTAAACATGTTTCCCTGTTCTCTGTAGTCCATGCTATAGGATGGATGGGATGGGTGAGCAAGAACGTCGAGGTTGACAGGGCGAGCCATATGGGGTGGAGACAGGAGACAGTCTTAACGCATTTCCACTCATGCCAGCAATGTTGTTTAGGCTCCTGGACTTTTCATAACCTTCGTGGCGATGAAATAAGAAAAACAAAAACAGAAAAAAAGAAAGAATTATGAACTGCAGTCTCTTTCTGGTGTGGAGGGGGTGGTATAATGTCTCCTAAACATGAATGAATGGTTGAAGCTCTGACACAAACCCACAAGTGACACAAGTCTCTCTCTCCTGTTTTCACTCCCTGATGTTAGAGTGTATGCTCTTGTTGGGAGAACGGGTATATTACCCAGGTCTTGATTTGAATCCCATATTTATTTGGCTGCCAATAAATGACAGGGACAAAGGTCATAACTTCAGATCTTTTTTGAAGAATTATCTGGGAAACTTCCTAACTGGCACTACAGAATAGAATGGAACACAACAAGAATTAATATTTGTTATTGTTTTGTTTTTTTACCTTGAATTTTGCACTGGTTCCCCTTGTTACCAACCCGTAATAATGGGGTCAACTGGTTACACTCCTCTTCTGGCTGTGAGGGTGGGTGAGTGGCTGTTTTTAGAGAGTAAACACAAATGCAACTCAGTGCTTGGCATACAGTAAGTGCAAGAATGCTTGACAGAACATGCCCTCCATGGGCGCCGAGTACCTTATACCTCAACTGTCCCCAGTGTGAGATTCTGGATATACCACGAGCACCCAAGTCTCCCAGGTAGCAGCGACATATGCTGTTGTCAGCCTACACCACAGTACTGCCCTTGATAGGGATTTTAAAATTAGTAGGGAAATCCCTGGATCCTGATTGGGTGAGACCCATGTTTGGTAACAGGACTACAGCTGTGTACTTTTTTATTTTAAAAGTTTTGTTTGATTTTTAAAATGTTAATCACAAACTCATTTTATAAGAGCAGTATGACACTCCAGGGCATTAGTAATAATGTGACAACTGCATTTCCAGGGGCTGAAGGCACTTGACCTGCATCCTCATACCTTTCTACACCCAAGGGCATGTGGTTGTTACAGTACTTCCAATGCCCTGTCATATCTGATTATTTACTTCTACATTTCATATCACACAGCACTTCACCATATTAGAAGTGCAAGGAGTTTATCCAAACAAATAGGGCAGACTTTGTTTGTTTAATAACATCATCTTATGGAACGCTTCAGAGAACTTTAGGATTATACTATCTCATTGTGGGGAATCCATGTACTGTAGGTGACATACAGAATACCCTTCAGCATGAAGAACAAGTTGGTTCTCACACTAATGAGGGACTATTGATGTCATAAAACATGAGAGCGAAGCTCGAGTATGCTATGGCAGCACTGTCCCTCGAAGGTGTGAGAACAAGCTTCTTCTTCTTCACACCCAAGGGGGGGAGGGTGTTGTGTTGTATATAACTGTTGTGAGCATAATTTTTCAAATTAAAACCATCAAACAGAGCTGTTCTGTCAATATTTCATCAAGATGAAATGTCTGTATTTCATCTAGATGGAATGCAGATTGTCTGTTTTCGGTTTCACTTTAAGCTTTAAGAAGATTATAATGGGGCTTGCCCCACCTGGTGTCTGTGCCCTCCTTAAGCCTAGACATAGGAACGTCACTGCAAGAAGATCCAATTCCCATCTACTACATATCCCACGATGTTGCACGACCCAAGGACAAAGATCATTCGCCTATCGGGCATTCAACTGGCTCAACTCTCTTGGCAGCGACATAGCGACCGCTCCAACACTCAGCCTCTTCAAGTCCAAGCTGCGCCTCTCACTGCTTGTATCCTGTGATTGCCCATCTTAACATTTCCACCATTCCAGCTGCAAATGCCCCAGCACCCAGCACTTACAATCAGTCTCTTGCAGCCCTAGCACCTTACCTGTCATATTCCTCGACAAGGCCCCTGGCTGCACTGTCTCCCACCGCCACCTCTCTGCATTTCCACCCTGCCCTGCCCAACCACCTTCCATACTCCCTCACTCCCCTGCACCTCCTTCCCGATCTCCTACCTCACTTGCCCTACCACCCCCAACTTCCCTTGTCTTGCTCATAGCTCAAGTCCTTGTACTGGTTATTACATGTCTGTAAGTCAATGACTATATGTTTGTAACTAAAAATGATGACTGTTGCACATGCTGACATGGAACCTTTGTAAAAGAGCCACGGCTCAAAGGTTTTGTAATCCTAGATTGAAATAAATAAATAAAATAAAACAGAAGCGGCTCCCACTTGCCTGTGCTGCTGATCAGCATTCAACTTCAAAAGACAATCAGCAGAACCTGCGAAAAGTTATTCTTACTGTTCTGCTGTTTAGAACAATCTTCCAGAAAAACTGATAAAAGATGTTTAAAATGTATCATACACTATGACACTTTCGATGCCGCACTACAGAGTTTACACCCACAGTAGCTGGTAGTTGTTAAAAAAGTACAGAGTTTATAGAAAACCTTTAAAAACTAGCTTTATTTCCAACAGTTTTATGCTCATATTGATAATAGTTTTTAAGTAGGATCAAGGTTAATGGTGAGGCTTTTTTTTTTAACATTTTCTTTATTTTCTTAGAACCAAATTCTAAGTGCAGCTGTCAGTGAAGGCCAACAACATACACATAGGAATATGTCAGCAGTTTACATTCTGTTGATATTTAAGCAATAAGACAAGACAGGGTATGCTTTATGCTAGGATAATGGCACACCTTGGGTGGGTTGAGGCATGAGGGCAAAGGTCGAGTGCTTCCACCTCCAAAGAAGTATCCTTATCCTAGCCCAAAGCGCAACCTGGAATGTCTTATTACAATTCTGAAATGGGTCCATTAGAATTAGTAAATCAGTAGTTTTATTTAAAAAAGCAATTTAAATTAATTTATATAAGAAAATATTAAAAGATGGAGAAAACAATTAGACCTATGGAGCCTTTTAATTTTATAGTTAAACCAGTAGATGGCAAATGTTGCATTTTTTTTTTGTATTAATATAAATGAAGTGAAGTGTATTAATGCAGGTCTGCCTGCCTAGTCCGTAAGGTCATGGATCTTTTTGCAGTGCTCTCGTGTTAGGATATATACTATGGTACAGCATAGTCTAGCACAGTATGGACAGCTATTATATATCTAAATACTATGGTACTGCATGGTGTAGCACAGTGTGGACAACTATTGTACTGTATATGTAAATACTATGGTACTACATGGTGTAGCACAGTGTGGACAACTATTGTATGTGTAAATACTATGGCACAGCATGGTGTAGCACAGGTGGACAACTATTGTATATGTAAATACTATAGCACAGCATGGTGTAGCACAGTGTGAACAACTATAACATAGGTAAATACTATGGTACAGCATGGCATAGCACAGTGTGGACAACTATTGTATATCTAAATACTATGGTATAGCATGGTGTAGCACAGGGTGGACAACTGTTGTATATGCAAATACTATGGTACAGCAAGGTGCAGCAGCATGGTATAACACAGTGTGGACAACTATTGCATAGGTAACTACAGTGGTACAGCATGGCGTAGCAGAGTGTGGACAACAAATGTATATGTAAATACTATGGTACAGCATGGTGTAGCACAGGGTGGGCAATTATGGTATATGTAAATACTATGGTACAGCATGGTGTAGCAACATGGTGTAGCACAGGGTGGACTACTATTGCATAGGTAAATACTATGGTACAGCATGGTGTAGCACAGTGTGTGGACAACTATTGTAAATGTAAATACTATGGTACAGCATGGTGTAGCACATTGTGTGGACAACTATTGTAAATGTAAATACTATGGTACAGCATGGTGTAGCACAGTGTGTGGACAACTATTGTAAATGTAAATACTATGGTGCAGCATGGTGTAGCACAGGATGAACAACTGTTGTATATGTAAATACTATGGTACAGCAAGGTGCAGCAGCATGGTATAGCACAGTGTGGACAACTATTGCATAGGTAACTACAGTGGTACAGCATGGCGTTGCACAGTGTGGACAACAAATGTATATGTAAATACTATGGTACAGCATGGTGTAGCACAGGGTGAGCAATTATGGTATATGTAAATACTATGGTACAGCATGGTGTAGCAACATGGTGTAGCACAGGGTGGACTACTATTGCATAGGTATATACTATGGTACAGCATAGTATAGCACAGTGTGTGGACAACTATTGTAAATGTAAATACTATGGTACAGCATGGTGTAGCACAGTGTGTGGACAACTATTGTAAATGTAAATACTATGGTGCAGCATGGTGTAGCACAGGATGAACAACTGTTGTAAATGTAAATACTATGGTACAGAAAGGTGCAGCAGCATGGTATAGCACAGTGTGGACAACTATTGCATAGGTAAATACTATGGCACAGCATGGTGTAGCACAGGGTGGACAACTGTTGCATAGGTAAATACTATGGCACAGCTTGGTGTAGCACAGCGTGGACAACTATTGCATATGTAAACACTGACACAGCATAGTGTAGCACAGGGTGGACTACTGTTGCATAGGTCAATGCTATGGCACAGCACGGACAACTATTGCATATGTAAACACTATGGCACAGCATGGTGTAGCACAGGGTGGACAACTATTGCATATGTAAATACTATGGTACAGCATGGTGTAGCAGCATGGTATAGCACAGTGTGGACAACTATTGTATAGGTAAATACTATGGCACAGCATAGTGTAGCATAGGATGGACAACTGTTGTATAGGTAAATACTATGGCACAGCATGGTGTAGCACAGGGTGGACAACTGTTGTATATGTAAATACTATGGTACAGCAAGGTGCAGCAGCATGGTATAGCACAGTGTGGACAACTGTTGTATAGGTAAATACTATGGCACAGCATGGTGTAGCACAGAGTGGGCAACTGTTGTATAGGTAAATACTATGGCACAGCATGGTGTAGCACAGGGTGGGCAACTGTTGTATATGTAAATACTATGGCATAGCATGGTGTAGCACAGGGTAGAGTACTGTTGCATAGGTAAATACTATGGCACAGTATGGTTTAGCACAGTGTGGACAACTATTGTACAGGTAAATACTATGGCACAGTATGGTGTAACACAGGGTGGGCAACTGTTGCATAGGTAAATACTATGGCACAGTATGGTTTAGCACAGCGTGGACAACTATTGCATAGGTAAATGCTATGGCACAGCATGGTGTAGCACAGGGTGGACAACTATTGCATAAGTAAATGCTATGGTACAGCATGGTGTAGCACAGGGTGGACAACTATTGCATATATAAATGCAATGGTACAGCATGGTGTAGCACAGTGTGGACAACTATTGTATGTGTAAATACTATGATACAGCATGGTGTAGCACAGTGTGGACAACTATTGCATAGGGAAATACTATAGTATAGCATGGTGTAGCACATTCTGGTGTCAACCACTGTATATGTAAACTTTGTGGTGTTGTGTGGTGTGGTGTCCATTACTATTTATATAAATACAGTGGTTCGGCATGGGGTAGTACAGTAGGGTGCCAACTACTGAACAGTATAAGAAAACTGGGTGATGTGGCATGGTGTAGCACAGTGTTATATCAACTACTGTATTTGTCAACCCTGCGGTGTAGCATGGTGTAGCAATGGTGGAGGACCCCAGAGCCAGGCAAGTACTGTAGCATAGCAGTATGTCACAGAATTGGCGTTCTTTATGCTATACTTCCACTATGCTGCTTGCCGCTTTGCTGATTTAAATATTAGTGAGATCTATGGACCAGCTTATGCTACTTGGGGTTAGTTGGTATGGCTATGTAGGTTTACTTTACTCTGAGTTGTGGGGCTCCACACTCACCCTCCATAGATTTTTTTCAATAGAGCATGGGGACGGATGAAGACCCCCCAGCCGAAATTGATAGAAAAAACATCTGGGCCATACCAACTAACCCCTAGTACCAGTAGCACAACTAGTGAAAGTGGGTCCGTAGAGCTCCATAATGCTGGAATCAGTGGCATGGAGTTATCAGAGCAGGGTTGAGAGTGCATGGAGGGAGCTTAAGAGCATTTCGTAGAGCATAATGTTAACAAAGTAGTGTAACTGGTCTCAGTGTCATCCACTGTCACCCATGTTGTAGCACAGAGTGGTGTCAACTACTGTATACATGAACTCTGTGGTGTGGCATGGTGTGGCACAGTATGGTGTCAGTTATTGTATATGTACTGTAAACTCCATGTTGTAGCATGAAGCTGAACTGTGTAGTGTCACTTACTATAAATGCAAACTGCCCCTCTGAGAGATGTATAGTCAGCTGAGACAGTGTGGATACCCCTCAAACTCTTCTTGAGAGTGATATTTTGCTTATACCTACAGAACTACCAGAAACAAGTGGATGGGACCACAGTTTAATGTTTCTTGTAAGGGACGTCACCTCAAACATGGCAGTACCCCCCTCCCTTCACACAGCACTGCACTGTCCTGAAGATTACTATTGTACAGTCAACCATTGTCATAGAAGGAGCATTTTTTGTATTAAAAAACATACCCCCTCCTTACCACCCAAAGGAGACTAGAATCCCTTGCAATACAGGAAACAGTAGAGACACTTGTGTCACAAAGATGGGGTGGCCTCAGATCCCTTCAAAGCTGTAGATACACACATTGACATTTCATGCTGAGAAGCTGAAGACATGCTCTTAAGTAAGCAGCAGGGCACAGTCAGGCCACATCATGAATGAAGTTGGTCAGAAATCCAATTTTTCTTTTTTTCTTTTTCCTAGCATGACCCTTTTATAAGGCTGTTTGTCAGAGTAAGTTGTCAGGTTACCATGTAGCACCTTGTCTTTCAGTTGCTGTAAAGTTGATTACAGTACCACATATTTTATTAATTAATTTGGTTTATCTGGAGAGGTACAGAAGGTCAAAGACCCATGTTATGCCAGTTGTCTGCACCATTGTTTTTTTTAAATATCTGCACATTATATTCTAAAAACTTTGCACAAATTATTCTGATACCCTACACTACGATTTCTCAATAGTTGTAGCTTAAGTTGACATTTTTTAAACACCAGCTATGTTGTCGTTGTGTCCAGTGCTTCCATGACGACAAACAGGATGATCTACTGGAGTAGTTCTAAAGAACATGGAAGCTCTCTGACCGCAACCTGTTGCATTTCTGTGCTTTTCTGTTGCAGTATACACATTAACTGTTGGTTTTTCCTTGTTTTACCATGCCAGATACTTGTTGAATAATTCTACTGTATTCTGCATTAAAATTTGTAGCTTCTGTAGTTTATCTAGTATGCAGACAGAAAACTGGCATAAGTGTAATCAGTCACATTTATAAATGAGGATGGAAATTAATCCTCTCCCCCCCCTAACTGCTTGTTTGTTCAAATGTTGAAAATGGCAAACCATCCTGTGTCTAAATAGGTAGGGTGTTTCAAAGTGCAAATGCCCTTATTTACATATGATTTGCATGTCTGTGATATACAGCTCAGCTGATGTTTAGAAGTTTGAGAAAGGCTTGAAAACAAGAACCTTTTTGATCCTTTTTCATGAGTGTCTGGATTCGGTCCATTCCAACTCCATACCATGAAGTGTAGCCCATTCTTATATATTAACAACCCAGGCCATCGCTATAAAACCTCAAATTTTTGGTTTCCTAGAAACAGCATTATAAAGAGGGTCCCATGTACTTTAAAAGTGAAGTAGCACAATTGGAGATAGCACTTGTTTTGTGTGTATGAGCTGATCATCACAAGTTTTATGGTAACAAATGTTTAGCAGCTGGATGGATCAGTGCAGGCACAGCACTTTCTCCCATGCCAAGCAATAGCCCAGGGATGGCCATGATTTCTACCATGCAAGGCCATGATTAAAACAGTGGCAATAATAGAACTAATCCTTTTTTTTCCCATTTTGCTTGCTGGGCTCCAATGTTTGGCATAGGACAAGCTGCTCCATGTCAGCACTGTAACTACCATTTATCACCAAACCTTTCATTCTCAACCCTGGTGTGTGTTTGCTGTGACTGCTGGTTGGGTTTCTGGAACTCATTAATGTTAGGACTCATTTCCTCAAATGGCTGGGTTGTGGTGGTGGGGTGTTGCTTCCATTTTGGACCAGACATACAGTAACCTTGACATCACCTTGTGTTAATTAAGTATTGTAATGTAGTAATGGCACACTTCTTCCACTCTAAGTGGCTGATTTCAAGAAAACCATCAGGTTTGTGATACTTTTCACCACTTTATAGCCATTAGCAACACACACACACACACTCACACACACACAAACACACACTCAGCTGTGAATGGGCACAGACAAGAGATGCCATATGAAGTGCAGCAAAGTCCCAGTGCAGGCGCCAAAAGAAACTACAATGTGGTTTCAGATTGCAGCAGCACTGGGTTACATAGAAACAAAGAATTTGACAGCAGATGAGGATGCTTGGCCCACCCAGTCTACCCATTTTTTTCTGCCTATAACGTTACTGCAGACCCTACTTGATCTCTAGCTCCCTCCCCCTCCTTGCTTCCCAGTAGGATACCTTTGCATCTATCCCATGCAAGGTGCTAGTCCCAGTTTTGGGATACATCTGCATCAAAGGAAATAGAGTTTGATGGCAGATAAGGATCGTTTGGCCCACCTAGTCTGCCCATTTTCCTACCTGATGGATAAGCTGCACATCCTAGTTAATCAACAGCCTACTTCCTCCTATCCCCCAAATGCACCAAAAATGACTGAATGCTCTTTTCAAATGTTGTTTCTTCAGTTAGTCCTGTTTCCTTGCCTGGTGTACTGGCATTTGCCCTTGGGCCAGCCGCCCCAAACCCCATTTCCCCCACAGGTTCCAGGACTTACCAATGTGCAGAGGCAGTGTGGTCTGTATTGTTGGGTGCAGGGCCTGCTGTCATCCTGTGGCCAATGCACTGATTTTCCCATTTACTCCCCGAGGAGCGGCATGCAATGATGCCTATGGTGGGGTGATGCACTGCCTACAAAGCAAACACCGCATCTCTCCTTTTACTCCCCACACACAGGCTATCCATTTCCCCTCAGCCACACTAGGGGTCAGGCAGGTGCCAAGCTCTGCACCCCCCCCAACCTGGAGGGGAGCAGTCCAGTGGATGCTCAGTCCTCCTCGACCTGGCCAACCCTCCAACTCCCCGAGCTCACCCCCAAGTATGGTCATCAGCATCGCAACTGGTAGTGCTACTGCTGTATGGCTACCCTTTATTTTCAAATGTTTTGATGCTCTTCAGACTGTTTTGCTGTCTTACGTTAAAAATTATGCATTCATCATTTGTTTGCTGCATGCATACTTTTTGTAGCACAAACTGCATCGCTTGCATCAAAATATTAAACCGTGTGTGTAATATGGTATAACAGTTTGTCACCATTACCGCAGTTTGGCTAAAAATATGACGCTAGTCATCAGCACACATCAGCAATAAATACACTTACTTATATAAACTGATTGCTATCTATTAGACTTAATCTGCTCTGGCCTCCTGTCTGTAAGAGTGATCATTATTCTTGGTTTGTTTGGTTTTTGTGCATCTGCCCAAACCATACACAAACAGCAGCTCTCAAGCTTCATGGCTAGAGAAAGGCATCATGGGTACATGCAAATCCTCGTGCAAGTCTGGGATGCATAGGGTGGGGTATTGCTAGCAGAAGAAAGGAGGTCATTGTTCCTCTGTATGATACATTGGTCAGGCCTAACCTTAAGTACTGTGTCCAGTTCTGGAGTCCACATCTGAAAAAGGATGTTTAGAAGGTGAAAGTTGTCCAAAGGAGGGCCACCAGAATGATAGATGGGCTGCATGGGAAGGCATATGAGGACAGACTGAGGCAACTAAATTTGTACTCCCTGGAGGAAAGGGGGGGCATGAGTGAGACTTTCAAATATCTAAAGGGGTTTAACAGGGTATAGGAGGGAAGCTTATTTCAGAGGAAAAAAGGGCTCAGCAACTAGGGGTCATGGTATAAGGCTAGAGGGAGGAGAATTTAGGGGAAGCAGAAGGAAGTACTTTTTCATGGAGAGGGGGGTGGGTGCCAGGAATGGGTTGCCAGAAGAGGTGGTAAGGGCTGAAACTGCCTCTGGTTTTAAGCATGCATGGGACAGACACAAGGGATCCTGAGAGTGGGGGTGGGTGGGTTGAATTAACTGTGGGGTCATGGGGAAACCAGGAAAACATCTGAGGTGGGCAAGGGATACTCAATAGAAAATGGGTATCATGGGGCAGATTAGGTGGGCCATATTGGTCCTTATCTGCCAATAAATGCATTTAGGTATGCAAGTCAGGCTTAAAAGGCTTTGCAAGAACAGACACTGCCTTTTAAACAGACTTGTATATCTGATCCTGTATGGCCTAAGAATGACAAAGTACTCAGTCTATGCTGGATCAGATGTTCAAGCTGTTTAAAAGGTGATGTCTGTTATGCTTCTGAACCCTTGTCAGCCAGACTTGAACAAGGATTTACATACAGACAGCAATGAAGGTTTGGCTGCAGTTTATTCCCACAAAACGGTGGCCAAGATTTTGGATAGGAAACACTGGCAGGCAGCCATGGAACGAACCTGTTTTGGATTTGCTGACCTTGTGGGGACTTGCTTGAAATTGGACTGCTGCATCCAGCCTTAATTTTTAATATGTTTAGGAGGTGCGGATCAAAGCCCCCCCCCCCCCACCAAGTAATCTGTAGAAATGCAGCACTGAGTGGCACAGTAACGTGAACTGGAGACAGGCAGAGTGTGTGTCCATCACCACAGAGACTACAGCGTGAGTCTTGGTGAAATCTTTCTAAAGTCCCAGAAGTTATAGGGAAGGATAAACTGCAGTCACTCAGAGCTGAATTTATGGTGTGGGTTGGGGGGCTGTCACCTGGGATTCAAGTTCAGTAGAACCCCAGGACATCCTTGATGTCTATAACCATGGGCCACTGTGGCATTTAAGAACCTGGTCAATTATTCCAAAGACTTTGGATGAGTTAAAGGCTTTATTTAGCAAAAAAACATACAGTGGAGTAGCACCCAATCATCAATGTTCCAAGTCACACACTGACTCTTTTCAAGGCGTGTGTGTCACATCAGTATCATGCTATTTATTGTGCCAAGTATTCACATTTTAAAGTGCAAGGGCTGATGTAAATATACTTATTAAAAACATGCCACCTTTTGAAAACAAATGCATCGTTTAGATAAGATATGTGTTTAGATGCATCAGTAGGGGAAATGAAGAGGTTAGAGAAATAGTGGGAGGCAGTCAAAACAGGGATTGCAAGGGTGACACAACTATGTGTCAAACAGGTGAGTAAGGAGAGGAGAAGGAAGAGACCAATATGGTTTTCAAGGGAGGTAGCAAAAAAGGTTAAGGCAAAAAAACAACATTCAGGCAACACAAAAAAGACTCAGGAGGAAGGGGGCAGAGGGAGGTAGCAGGAAAAACAAAAGGAAGCAGTGAAGGCAGTTAGGGAAACCAAGCTACAAACAGAAGAATGTATAGCAAATTCAGTGGTAAAGGGAGATAAAATCTTTTACAGGTACATCAGTGAGAAAAGGAAGGCAAGAGGGGGGATTGTGCAACTGAAAGGGGACGATGGGGGCAGAGCTGAGGATGACCACCAGAAAGCAAATATACCGAACAAATATTTCTGTTCAGTGTTTACAATGGAGGGGCCAGGGAGTTGGCCAACAACAAGTGATAGGGGCATGATGGGCACAGAGATGGACATTGGACCTTTTTAAAGGAGAAGGTCTTCAGGAAACTGCCAACAATAAGAGTGGATAAGGCAATGGGACCAGATGGGATTCACCCCAGGATTCTAAAAGAGCTAAGGGAAGTGTTGGCAGAACCCCTGACTTCCCTTTTCAACCTGTCCTTGGAAACAGGAGTGGCTTCCAAGGACTGAAGGAGGGCTAATGTAGTCCTGCTATATAAAAGTGTGAACAAGGAGGAGGCAGGGAACTATAGACTGGTCAGCCTGACATTAGTAGTGGGGAAAGTCATGGAAAAACTATTAAGGGAAAGAACAGTGGAACACCTGGTTGCGAATGGTCTATGAGACTCAAGGCAGCAGGGTTTTATGGGAGGGAGATCATACTAGACTAACTTCATTGAGTTTTTTGGTTAGGTAACCAGGGAGGTGGATCAAGGGGGGGAGGGCAGTGTATGTTACCTACCTCGATTTCAGTAAGGCCTTTGACACAATCTCACATTGAAGGATGATAGGAAAGCTGGGGAAAATGAGAGTAGGACAGAAGGTAGTGAAGTGGGTGGAAAGTTGTATCTTCACTCTGCAGAAGGTGAAGTGACCAGTGGGGTACCAAAGGAATCAGTGCTGGGCCCAGTCCTCTTTATCAGTGACATTGCAGAGGGTCTAGAAGGGAAGATCTGCCTGTTCACTGATGACACTAAGCTTTGCAACAGGGTGGACACACCAGGGGGAGTGGACTGAATGAAGGGGCATCTAAAGAAGCTGGAGCACTGGTCAAGGGATTGGCAGCTGAGCTTCAACACAAACAAGTGCAAGATAATGCACATGGAGCAGAAAAAAACAGGAACAACGTATCATCTGGTGGGGGAAGAAATAGAAGCAAGAAAGCAGGAAAGAGAACTGGGGTGATCATCTCTGATTTCCTCAAGGTTAGGAGGCAATGTTACAAGGCGGCAGAGAAGGCTAGCAGAATGCTGGGATGCATAGGTTGGGGAATTACCAACAGAAACAGGGAGGTAGTAATTCCACTGTATAGGACATTGGTAAGGCCACATACCAAGTACTGTGTCCAGTTCTGGAGGCCCCACCTGCATAAGGACATTGATAGGATGGAGGCAGTACAGAGGAGGGCAACCAAAATGGTGTAGGGACTACATCACAAGCCCCTTGAGGCTAGGCTGAAGAAATTGAATATGTACTCCCTGAAGGAGAGGAGGGAGAGGGGGAATATTATTGAAACATTTAAGCACCTCACAGGTGAAAATAAGGTACAAGAGAATGCAATTTTTCAGAGAACAAGAGGCTCAAGGACAAGGCGCCACAAAGTAAAAACTGGAAGGAGGAAAATTCAGGGGAAATGTGAGGAAGTACTTCTTCACAGAGATGGTGGTGGACAAGTGGAACAGCTTTGCCACCAAAATAAGTCATCATAGGAGTGATGCAGTGCAACGGCTGTGGGGCGGCAGTGTTCCAGGAGACATTCTGGAGGCTGAGATGCTGCCCTATTTGCAGGCACCTCTCTGGTCTGAGGGAGGAGACTGCCCATCTCCAGGCTGACCTGGCTAGGATTCATGAAACCTCTTCCCCCACCCAGGGACCACCAGGGCCACTGCTGCTACCTCAGAGGTTGCCAAGAAAGAGTAGCGGTTGGACAAAGGTGGGCTCAGAGAGGGAGAGGGTGGTGGAACAGAGGTGCATCCCTCCAGCTGTACCTCTCCACAATTCATATGCTGTTCTTGCGAAGAGTGGTTTCTCTATGGAGGCACCTACAGTGGAAACCAAGGAGGATGTTGGGAACCTCCACAAAGAAGACCTACAGGAGGGTGGCACAAGGACCCACAGGGAAAGAAAACAACTCCTGGTGGAGGACTCAATCATTAGGGGGGTAGAAGTGGGGGAGGAAGGGGATAGTGAGGTAAGGTGCCTGCCTGGTGCCATGGCTCAGAGTGACAGGAACTGAATCCTCAGGATTGCAGGAACAGCTGCATGAGGGAGGGAACTGGATGTCATTGTCCACCTAAGGACAAATGGCCTGGCTGGAAATGAGATCAGAGCAGTGCAAGAGGAGTTTGTAGAGTTGGGAAGGGGCCTTAGACAAGTAGCATGTACGGCAACCTTCTTGGAGGTGCTGCCTGTCTATGGCAAGGATGATGGTAGGTTACTCTGAACCATGGGATTCAATGAATGGTTGAAAAACTGGTGTGGAGCTCAGGGTTTTGGCTTCATTGGGGACTGGGGAACCACCTGGAGGGATGCAGACCTATACTGGCACGATGGTCTGCATCTGTCCAGGGGAGGAACAAGGGCCCTAGGTGATAGGTTTAAATACTTCACTGGCAAGCATTTAAATTAGCCAAGAGGGGAGGCACTGAAAAGAAGCAGTGAAATCCCAATCTCCCCCAACAAAACACAGTAATAAGTGAGGTAAACACCAAAGTAGAGAAATCATTTGGGAGCAGGACGGGGTAAATGCAAAAAAAGACAAAGCAGAAAGGATAGGGATGAGGCTAAAAGGGGTAAGGACATAATAAAATGGAGGATGATGGGTACCAATGCCCGTAGTCTGTGTAACAAGCTCCTTGAACAAGTGGCCTTGATGGAAGAGTATTGGACTTTAGGAGGGCTGACTTTGGGAAAATGAGAGAGTGCCTCAGAAAAGTACTAGCAAACGTGCAAGAAGGAGAGGTGGATGAACAATAGGGAATAATTAAAACAGCCATGACAGAGGCAACAAGCCTTTATGTGAAGAGAATCAATAAAACAAAATGAAGGAAAAAAATGCTATGGTTCTCAAAAGTGGTGGCAGGGAAGGTTAAGAAGAAAATGATAGCATTCAGGAAATATAAGGAACACAGAAGGAGCAGGACAGAGAACGTTATCAGTTAATGCAGAAGGAGGCAGGGAAGACAGTCAGAATAAAAAAGGCCCAAACTGAGGAAAAGATAGCCAATTCTGTTATGAAGGGGGATAAAACCTTTTATAGGTACATTAGGGAGCAAAGAAAGACCAAGGGAGGGATACAGAGACTTAATAAAGAGGAGGAAGTGTGGGCAGCAGGTGATCAGATGATAGTGAAAAAGCAGGGATACTGAATGAATATTTCTGCTCAGTATTCACAACAGAAGAGGAGGGAGAGGTACCTAAATCAAACAAGAGAAACACTCTGGATAGGGGGTTTGATACCAGTCCATTCACAAAAGAAAGGTTTTTGAAAGAACTCTTGAAACTGAGGGTGGACAAAGCAATGGGGCCTGATGGGATTCACCCCAGAATTCTAAAAGAACTAAGGGTAGAACTAGTGACACCACTGACTACTGTCTTTAACAAATCATGGGAGAATGGGGTGGTACCTGAAGACTGGAGGAGGGCGGATGTGATTCCATTTCACGAAAGTGGGAGCAGGGCAGAAGCAGAAAACTACAGACCCATTAGTTTGGCATCAGTGGTAGGGAAAATGATGGAATCACTTCTGAAGAAAAGAATTGTTGAGTACCTAGAGGCCAGTGGGTCACAGAACCCAAGGTGGCATAGATTCACAGCAGGAAGGTCATATCAGATGACTCTAATAGAGTTCTTTGACTGGGTGACCAAAGTAGTAGACCAGGGAGGGGCTGTGGACATGGCCTATCTAGATTTTAGTAAGGCACTTGACACAGTCCCACACAAAAGATTAAAGGTTGGAGGAATGGTCAAATGTATGGCAGCTCAGATTCAATGTAAAGAAGTGCAAGGTAATGCACCTGGGAAACAAAAACCCAGGGAAAGAGAACACAACATCGGGTGAGATACTAACAACAACAACAAAAATCGAAAGGGACCTGGTAGTAATTATATCAGATGATCTAAAGGTGGGCAAGCAATGTGAGAAGGCAGTAAGGAGGCCTGGGGGGATACTGGGATGCATAGGGAGAGGCATCAACAGTAGAAAGCAGGATGTTGTTATCCCTCTGTACAGACAGTTGGTGAGACCCCATCTGGAGTACTGCGTGCAGTTCTGGAGACCCCTTCTCCGCAAAGACATAGACAGAGTGGAGGCTGTTCAAAGGGGGGCAACCAAAATGGTGCAGCGTCTGCACCAGAAGACATGTGAAGAGAAACTAAAGCAGCTAAATATGCATAGCCTCGAGGAAAGGAGGGAGAGGGGGGATATGATAGAAAATGTCAAGTACCTCAAGGGAATTAACAAAGTCCAAGAGGGTAGCATCTTTCAGAAAAGGAGATTTGCAAAAACAAGGGGGTACAATTTGAAGATAGAGGAGGGACGGCTCAGAGGTAATGTTAGAAAGTATTTTTTCATGGAGAAGATTGTGGATGCATGGAACAGCCTTCCTGAGGAGGCTGTGGAGTCAAGAACAGGTGGAGAATTAAAGAATGCATGGGACAGACATAGAGCAATTCTAGTGGGGGGGTAGGAGGAAGTAAGCTGTTGGTTATCTAGAATCTGCAGCTTATCCATCAGGTAGGGAAATGGGCAGACTGGGTGGGTCAAGTGTTCCTTATCTGCCATCAAATTCTATGTTTCTGTGTTTCAGCAGAGGTGGTGGGGGCAGAAACAATAACAGCTTGGGTTCGGCCCCATCTGGAGTACTGCGTGCAGTACTGGAGGCCACACCTTCACAAGGACATTAACCAAATTGAGGCAGTCCAGAGAAGGGCAACCAAAATGGTGCAGGGACTGCATCAGAAAACATATGAGGACAGATTAACTGAGCTCAATATGTATACCCTACAGCAAAGAAGGGAGAGAGGTGATATGATTGAAACATTCAAACACCTTAAGGGCATTGACAAGGTGAAAGAGTCTAACATGTTTCAATTTAAAAAAATAGCAGGACAAGAGGACACAGCATGAGATCAGAGGGAGTCCAATTAAGGGGTAATGTGAGGAAGTTCTTTTTCACAGAAAGGGTGGTAGATGTATGGAACAGCCTACCTCAGGAAGTGGTGGATATGAATACAGTGCAGGGCTTCAAACAGGCATGGGATAGGCATAAGGGAGCAATACAGATGAGTATGAATAGATAGACCACTGACAGAGCAAAGGCCAATGGAACATTCATAAGGTGGAAAAAGAAATGGGCAGACTGGATGGGCCTTGCGGTCCTTATCTGCCATCAGCTTCTATGTTTCTATGTTTCTATAGTCATAGAAGACTACTGGTAAATAGAGGAGGGGGACAACCTAATACTGGCAGAGCACAGAAGAGCACAGTTGCTAGAGGTATTGGGGCAGACTAGGTGGGCCGAAGGCCCTTATCTGCCGACAAATTCTATGTATCTGTGTATGTTTTTATTCCTTACACCATCCCTTTGTTTATCCCTTTTCTCATTCCAAGTTTTTTCTTCCTTCCCCTTCTCCTTTTGTATGTTCATGTTATAGTAACTGGGATTTTGTGCTCTTCTTGGGTCTCATTATTGTATTTATGCTATTAATACACTACTTTCAAAAGGTTGAATGTTCTTAATGTTAACACTTGTACTTTAAATCTTTTAATATTTGGTACTATAAATAGCAGGATACTGATGGGACACATACACCTTGAAAAGGCACCAGTGTGTGACACAAAATGTTGGTGACTGGTGGAGTGCTGTGTTTTTTTGTTTAATATAGCCTTTAACTCGCCCAATGTTTTTGAAATAATTTACCAGGTACTTGAACGTGTCAGCGGGACTGTTTGGTGTTTGCAGATGTGCCTTGCCTTGGCTGTGTTCTGCAGCATCTGAGCTGCCTCTCTTCAGTTGTTTTAGATTTTGCTCTTTTGGGTACTTGAATGTAGCCACAACACAGCTTTCACTTTCAGCAGCGTCCAGCAACATCACACTCCTCCTTCCTGCACACTTTACTTGCTCCCTTGGAGCTTTCCAAATATAGGGACTAGAGTGGCTCTGCCTACCTTACCAACTAACTCCCACATTTAAACTACTGTATGCCCCTTTGGACACTTGAACATAAACATGGCGCAGCTTTCACGTTCAATGGCTCCAAGGAGCATCACATTATTCCTGCCTGCACAACTATTTATTTGACCCTCGGAGCCTTCCAGCATAATCACAGGTGTTGTTCTGCCCACTCCTCCCAATCCTGCTCAGCATTTAGCAAGAGCAGTGAAGGTGACTGTACTATTGGTGGGAATGCCTGCCTCCCTCACTGGGTTTAATGAACAAGTGTTGACAGCATGGCTTGGCTGAGTTTGACGCTGGGTAGTATCAGGAGAGAAAAGTCTGCGGACAAGAGCAGAGCAAGATAATTGTGCTACTATGCTAAATTACCAATAATGTAGTGATTTTTCAAAATTGTCTGGTCTCGCTTTTCTTTTAGTGAATGAATCTACCATCAAAACAAGCAAAGATAAACCTAGTGTTTAAAAGTCTTCAAAATCTGTTTTATGATAGCGTGAATTCCATCTGTGATGCAAGTCAGCAAAGAGACTTGGTGAAAAAAGGAAAGCAATCTGAAACTTTTGTGCACCTGGAAACAGAACAGTTCTGGTTTCCCAGTTGCCAGCAGCTGGAATACCAGCCAGAGTATCCCGTGACCAGCAGAAAGAGCTGCTCAAAAACCCCAGAATGCTCACACTGACCCACAGAAATGTCTGCTACAACCCCATGGAGTACCCCCCACCTCCACACACACACTACTACTACTGCTGGAAAAGGTCAATTACATACCTTGGCACTGCTCAGTTCCACTGGTACTTTGTTTTTGTTTTATGTCCTGATCTCTAAAACCAGCTCTGTATGTAGCCCCCACTGTGGTACCAATGACATCATCAGTTGAAATTAGTCAGCTGGTCCTGATGCTGATACCCCTTAATGCATACTTTGCTACTTCAGGGAAAATATAGCACACTGAAGAACTGATCCATTTCCATTTATATAGCGACCCATGGAAGTAGCAGCATCAGAGTCACAAGTCACTGCCTGACTGCAACAGCTGATGTCACCATTTGGCACATCTATAATGACTCAAATGTGTGGCTACATGCAGAGGAAATTTCATAGTCCAGGGGAGTAGAAAGCAAAAAAGAGAGAGCTATATATGGAAAGATGGCAGGGATAAGCAAGTGTGACTTTCTGGTGAAGCCTTGTCAGCCAGATGTGCACAAGGATTTGCATACCCACGATGCCTTGCTCTGGGAATAAGGCTTGAGAGTCCATGTATGGTTTGGAAAGGGGAACAAAAAAACACACACTTTACTGATAATGAAATGTTTCCCATCCCCTTTAAGACTTATGATCAGAAGAGAAGGTGGTCCAATGAGGCTTCATTTTTATTCACCATAACTTTCAAAGATGCTAGAAAACTGTTTTAACTATGTTTAAAACCTTCTTTTATTCAATATTCATTTTTATATCCACAGTTTCAAGGTGTTGTGGCTGTTTGTTCCAGTTAACAAAAAGAGGTTTTTGATTAGTTTTTGAATGCTGCAGAGTGTACAGTACCTCAGATGCATCATCCTTTTTGGTGGTAACTGACAGTTCCAGTGTTTCCTGGACATTTTATGATGTCACTTCCCACTGTCCCACACAGATGAGGTAACTCTGTTGAACAGTGTAAACTGAGATCATTGAGTGCTTAGAAAACACAGATCCAGAAAAAAGTGTAAACTGAAATCATAGAAAACCTAGTGTAAACTGAGATGTTAGAGTGCCCAGGAAACACAGAGCCAGACAGCAGTATAGCCTGAGGTCATAGAGTACCAGGGAAACATGGAACCAAACAGAAATGTAAACTGAGATCATATAGTGCCCAGGAAATATACAACTATCAGTAGTGTAACCTGAGATCGCTAAGTGCCTGAGAAACATAGAACCAGACAACAGTGTAACCTAAGATCATAGAGTGCCTGTAAAATGTAGAACCAGACAACAGTGTAACCCATAGAATAATTAGAACTAGAATGGAAATGCCTGTATATGATGTGATGACATCAGGTCATATGACAGTGTTTTTCTCGTAGTGAAACACTTGCCTGTATAAACGTCATTTAGGAGGTAAGCATATACATACAGGGGTAATTTCCATTCTGCTCCTAAGAGTTATGTGGTGTAACCTGAGATCATAGAGTGCCTGGGAAACATAGAATCAGACAACAGTGTAACCTGAGATCATAGAGTGCCTAGGAAACATAGAATCAGACAACAGTGTAACCTAAGATCATAGAGTGCCTGTAAAATGTAGAACCAGACAACAGTGTAACCCATAGAATAATTAGAACTAGAATGGAAATGCCTGTATATGATGTGATGACATCAGGTCATATGACAGTGTTTTTCTCGTAGTGAAACACTTGCCTGTATAAACGTCATTTAGGAGGTAAGCATATACATACAGGGGTAATTTCCATTCTGCTCCTAAGAGTTATGTGGTGTAACCTGAGATCATAGAGTGCCTGGGAAACATAGAATCAGACAACAGTGTAACCTGAGATCATTGAGTGCCTAGGAAACATAAAACCAGACAACAGTGTAACCTGAGATCATAGAGTGCCAGGGAAACATAGAATCAGACAACAGTGTAACCTGAGATCATTGAGTGCCTAGGAAACATAAAACCAGACAACAGTGTAACCTGAGATCATAGAGTGCCTGGGAAACATAAAACCAGACAACAGTGTAACCTGAGATCATAGAGTGCCTGGGAAACATAAAACCAGACAAGAGTGTAACCTGAGATCATAGAGTGCCTGGGAAACATAAAACCAGACAACAGTGCAACCTGAGATCATATAGTGCCTGGGAAACATACAACCAGATAAGAGTGTAACCTGAGATCATAGAGTGCCTGGGAAACATAAAACCAGACAAGAGTGTAACCTGAGATCATAGAGTGCCTGGGAAACATAAAACCAGACAACAGTGTAACCTGAGATCACAGAGTGCCTGGGAAACATAAAACCAGACGAGTGTAACCTGAGATCATAGAGTGCCTGGGAAACATACAACCAGACAACAGTGCAACCTGAGATCATAGAGTGCCTGGGAAACATAAAACCATATAAGAGTGTAACCTGAGATCATAGAGTGCCTGGGAAACATAAAACCAGACAACAGTGCAACCTGAGATCATAGAGTGCCTGGGAAACATAAAACCAGACAACAGTGTAACCTGAGATCATAGAGTGCCTGGGAAACATAAAACCAGATAAGAGTGTAACCTGAGATCATAGAGTGCCTGGGAAACATACAACCAGACAACAGTGCAACCTGAGATCATAGAGTGCCTGGGAAACATAAAACCATATAAGAGTGTAACCTGAGATCGTAGAGTGCCTGGAAAACATAAAACCAGACAAGAGTGTAAACTGAGATCATACAATGTCTGGGAATCACAAAACCTGACAACAGTGTAAACAGTTAAGCAGCAGAATGCAAAGCACACTCTGTTGCAGGAACTAAAGTTAGACAAATATGTTTTTTTATGGAAAAATAGCCAAAGCATGCCAAAAGATTAAATTGGATGGAAAGAAAGAAAGAAAGAAAGAAAGAAAGAAAGAAAGAAAGAAAGAAAGAAAGAAAGAATCAATCTATCAAAGGTTCACATTATTAAATATTTAAAGCTGTTTTGTTTTATTTTAAAAATGTATATTCTTTACCATAAGTTCCATGTAAATAAAAGGTATTTAGTCAGAATCCTAGAAAAATGTTTGTGACCCTTGAAAATCACAGTATGTGGATTCCAAAGTTTGTAACAATCTACTAGAATCTCTGCCTCCCCGACACCTAATACTGGTTTACAGCAATAATTTGATAATGTATCTGAATTCTATGTGCTATACCTTGTCATCTATGCTCATGGGAAGGGATATTCAGACTGCACCAGGCAGTAGTGCAAGCCTGGGTGCAGTGCAACTGTGATGCACCGGGGCCAGGTCCAGGTGATATTCAATGGTGCTACACCATGGTGCAGCACCATTGACTATGGCACAGGCAGTGCACAAACTGCGCATGGTGCAGTGGCACTGCACCAGCACAAGCCACAGATAGGGAGCGCATGGATGCGCCAGTGCAAGTGCAGTTGCGCTAGGTGCATCACCCGCAATATTCAGCAGGGGGCATGCAAATGAGGCCATAATATATGCAAGGTGCAAATAGGGCCATTTGCATGTCATTACGGCCCCATTTGCATGCCTTGTGCAGGGCAGGCTGGCGACTTGCTCCTGGTGTCCTGAACAGCATGATGTGTGCTGTGGGGATCCTAGGGTATCCTTCGCCCCATAGTTGTGATCGCACAGTATATGTTGATAATGAGATCCCTAGTAGTCTAGTGGCCCCCCAAGTCCCCGAATCCCCGATGTGTAGGAAACATGTCCAACCCTGATGGTCCAGTGGTCCCCCCTCCCACCGAGTCCCCGATGCCCCGATACACAACATTATGATGTCCCTGCTGGTCTGGTGGAAGCCCCCCTGCCTGTTGCCATGATCATGGTAAACTCCCATCTTGAAATGCCCTGGTGATCCAGTGGCACATCCCACCCACCCACACAGAACCCCTTGCCCACCCCGCTCCACCCCTTGTCATCTGCAGGCGGCTGCATCCTGCCCGCACACTGCCCGACTGCCCACTGAATGACAGGTACAGTATGGGCTGTAAGCCCATTGATTCCCAGTGTGGACCAATGGGCTTGCAGGGCATACTGTATTAGACAGTCCCAAATATGTGAATGACTCCATTCCACATATTTGGGACTTCTATCATTATGCCCCGTGCCCATTGGTCCACATCTTTCCTCAGAATCCAATGGGCTTACAGCCCATACTGTACCTGTCATTTGTCGGGTGGCTGGGCAGTCTGTGGGCAGAATGCAGCCACCCACTGATGATGAGGGGGGAGCGGGGTGGGCAAGGGGTTCTGTGTGGGTGGGGTGCCACTGGATCACCAGGGCATTTCAAGACTGGAGTTTACAGTGATCGCGGCAACGGGTGGGGGGGTTGCCACTGGACCACGAGGGACTTCATAATGTCATGTATTTGGGCATCGGGGACTCTTCCACCACCCCAGTATTTGACCTTCCCTGCCCCTTACCCCCACCAGCTGTGACTTCTGCATCTGTACCCCCTACTTCCACCTCACCCCTTTTTTCTGCCTTATTCCTTTCATCTCCCTTGAATCCCTTCCCAGCCTGACTACTTCCTACTGGGCTTCCCATGTTGACCTCCCCTCCTCTCCTGCTGATTTCCAACCCCTCTCCTATCCCTGCTGTTGTCGATTTAGAGCCCCTATTCCCTTCTACCCTGATAGTGATGCCTCTCCCATCCTTCCCCCTTTCCGTAGCCTTCTCTCCTCCAGTCACCACCCCCTCCTTCCTTACTAGCCCTTCTTCTACCCTTTTGACCTCTCTATCTCTAACCCCTACCTGTTGCCATCCCTCTCATGCCCCGCTTGTCCTCCCTCCTTCAGTATGTTCCTGCTCCCCCTCTCTCTCTCATAGCAGAGGCTCAAATCTATTCCTAGTCAATACCCCTCCTACAGCTCTTCCCCTTGTCGGTTTCCTCCTCCTCCTACTTATTCCCCTCTGTGCCATCCCTGGTCCCTCCCTACCCGTAGCCATCTGCTCTCTCCCCTGGTACTCCTTGTGGTCTCTTCTTCCCCTAACAGGAGGCCTCCCCCTCGCCTCGGGCACCCCCTCCCTTCTCCTCTCTTTTCTGCTAGTGCCTCTGATACTGGGGTCAGTTTCAGTCCCTAGTTGTTCTTCCTCCAGTCCCCTTGCCATCTCCTATCCCCCCCCAGCCAGGATGCCTACCATACTCATCTGCCCTGCCACTTAGACTCCTCTCTAACCTCCACAGTTCCTCCCTCAAACTAGCCAGTCATCTACAGACCATACACTCCTCCATCTTCCAAGCCCAGTCCAGGATCATGGTGGACCCACACCCTGTACACCCCACCACCCCTTCCAAAGATGCCTGCCCTATTGACATGTGGCACCTGCCCCATTTTGGCCCCCATCTTATGTTACAGGCTCTTACTCCCAGGTTCTGTGCCCTACTACAACTGTTAGGCTCCTATTTACTTAAATTCCTGTTCCCCCCCACACACATACTAGTCCGCCTACTGGCCCCTTGCAGACCGGGGTAATTCAGTCTCAAATGTCCTCCGTTAGATACTGTATTACTGTAGCAATCCTAAAGCCTCCTTGTCTGTTTTTCACCCCTCAGCTACCATACTTTTTGTTCTCAGCTCTCATATAGTTTCACTTAGCCCAGTTAGAAATCCTATTGCACTCCAAGTATTACTCAGCTCAGTCAGATAAATAAACAGAACAAATAAATATGTATTATTACAGCAGTCATAACAGCATAGCTCAGTACTTAGCTCAGTTAGACAAATAAACAGAACAACTAAATGTGTATTATTACAGCACTCCTCAAAGTATCCAGTCATTGCTTTGTCTCCACCCCAGAGACCCTGCTGTAATAAAGGACCACAGAGGAATTTGGGTGGGAGGGTGGGCAACTCTAAAGTCCCGACAGAGCTCCGTTGAGCTCGCTCACTTCCCTCTCGCCTCACTTGTTCTGTTTCTCCCGGCGCTGCAGGCTGCCCTTTTATACTGGGCCCCTGCCTGCATTGATGCCTTTTTCTGCCCACAAAGAAATCCACAGCAGTCCCGACAGATCTCTGTTGAGCTCGCTCAGTCCCCCTCCATCACTCACTCATTCTGTTTCTCCTGGAGCTGCAGGCTTCCCATTTGTATTGGACTTCTGCCTGCATTGGCACCTTTTTCTGCCCACAAAGAAATCCACAGCCTTCCCGACAGAGCTCGATTGAGCTCGCTCACTCCCCCTCCCTCACTCACTCGTTCTGTTTCTCCTGCTGCTGCAGGCTGCCCTTTTGTACTGGGCTCTTGCCTGCATTACTGCCTTTTTCTGCCCACAAAGAATTCCACAGCAGTCCCAACAGAGCTCAGTTGCGCTCGTTCACTCCCCCTCTCTCACTCGCTCAATCTTAATCTGTCCCAAACACTGATTTCCCACAGCAATTGTGCTATTCTGCGCTGGAAATGCAAAAACACATTTTGGTCAGGATGTGAAAAATTACAGCTGTACTGTTCATAAGGAGGTATGAAAAAATGACAGTGTTGAAAATCTGGCGTGAAAATATTACAAATTTGCGAAGTTACAAGGGTGCGTGGAAACTGCGCAACGCACACTTGTAACACAGTAATTTTATGGACTTTCATCACCAAATTTTCAACATAGGCATTTTAGGACCTCTGCTCATGAACAGTATCACTGTCATTTTCTCAATCTATCCTGAAAACTGATTTCCCACAGTGACCGCGCTATTCTGCACCAGAAGTACGAAAACACATTTTGGCCAGGATGTATAAAATGACAGCTTTACTGTTCATAAGGAGGTGTGTAAAAATGCCAATGTTGAAAATCTGGAGTGAAAATATTACAAATTCGCGGAGTTACGAGCGTGCGTGGAAACTGCACAATGCATGCTTGTAAAACAGTCATTTTTTGGATTTTTTTCACCAAATTTGCAACATAGGCTTTTTGAGAGCCCACCTCATGAACAGTGGCACCGTCATTTTGTTAATCAGTCCCAAAAGGTGATTCCATGCAGTGACCGCGAAATCACCTTTTGGGACTGAATACTGCCATTAAAGTGGCTGAATTTTTGAGGAGGGGTCCTAATAACCCCTTTTGAAAATTTGATGCCAATTTCCCCAAAATGCCCGAGATATGCACGGAAGTTGAAAAAAACCTATTTATGCCATTATACAGCTTACCGGCATTTCTTCAGTTCGCGGTCAGCTTTGAAGTGTGCAAACATGTTCCCGGTCCACCGAAGATCATCATGCTGGACTCTGGAGGTCAGTATGGGGGTGAGGGGGGTGTGGGGAGGCAGGGTGCACAGAGGGTGGGTGCGGGTTGAGGGAAGGGCCACCGGACTCAACAAGGGACCATTTTCTGTTTTATAGGTTTAAAGAAAAAAAGAATGAAAAACATCACTGGATGGTTGTTTTTTTTTAACAGGGACATTTGGCACACTGGGGTGGACTCCCAGCATGCCACCTGAGTGTTTTGGGGGGCTGTAGCTGACAGGGGATTAGGTACCCCTGTAGGCACACAACAAATTGGGGGGAACATTATGCTGATGGGGAGTGGGCTCCCCCATCAGCAAATTTACTGTGAAGGGTGGGGACTGAAGCAGATGGAGATTGGGGCCCCCATCAGCAAAGAAAGACTGTTGGAGGGCTTTTGATGTTGAGGGGGATTGGGCACCCTCCTTGGCGCACAACAAATGGGGGGTTACAGTATGTCAACGGGGAGTGGACTCCCCCGTCAGCAAATGTACTGGGTTTGGAGCATGCGGATGGCAAGGTACTGCCCTGCAATGATGAGTCACTCCCTTATTGCAGCAAAATGGATGACGCTGCAATGACAAGGTGGCCCCTCACTGCAGCAGTGAAAACATTTCAACTTGGTGGCACTTCTGCAGAACCAGTGTCATCAGGACACTGGGCCTGCACTGGTCTACCAGTGCCAAGCCCCCAAATGCAGTGCCCCCGTTGGCTGCCACAGTGCTGCACCTCCACAACCTGCTTCTCTCCTATGTTGCTGCTTAATGTTTCTTGAGCATGCATGCAAGCAACCATATCTAGCGATGAGGATGAAGCAAAGTGAGCGACTCGTATATGAGTGACTCAATTTGCACACCCGATGAAACAGCAACAATGGAGGAATAGCGAAGAAGGGGAATAGCAAGTGTGGGAGGAAAGAACAGCGAAGGTGACTGAAGGGTTGGCGATGCTGTGATGTTGTGGATGTGTGGGTTAAATGGAGTAGTGCAGCAGAGTGCTGCTGAGCTGGCAGCCTGTTGTGCAGGAGTGAGTCACTGCCTGTGATGCTGAGGGTTGTGGGTTTGAGACTGGCCACAGGTATTTAGTTTTGTAACCTGGAGTGGGTGTTTGCAGTTTTTTGTTGTTCCCTCTCCCCTGTTTCCCCGACTGTGGTGCCCCTGCAATGGTAGCCCCCCCCATGAATTCCCCCTTCCCCCAGTGTCCGCTCCCCCTCTGGAGTTAATTATAATAATTTGGGGGTTGCAGGGGGCATAGCCCCCAGCATTAAATATTGGTTAATTTTGTGGCACTTTTAATGTTTGCAGTTTATTTATTTATTGAAATGTTTCACCAAGAAGGTACACTGAGCAACAGGTTGATCATCTCCCAGTGCAACCTGGGGGGAAGGGGAACATGAGGATAGTTTACATAGATTTGGAGTGCTAACCAAGATTTACATATAACTACATTCAAATAAAAGTGAGTAAACTGTCAATGGCCGTTTTGAGCTAGCTAGGTACAATGATAACAGTTTAGAACCTGGTAAATGCAATAGCACAAAATAACATTTAATGGTAAACTCTAAGTGACATATAAATGAGTAGCTTGATTATGGCTGAAAGGAGTACAAGATGATCAAGGGGAAGCTAGTGGGGAAGACAGCACATGTTAGCTAAGGGAAGATAGAAGTGCAAATTTGTCTATAAGTGCAATAAACTAGGGTTGGCCTGAACCTAGGCTAAGAAATGGAGGTGGGAGGAGAGGAGGGGGGAGTGGTGAGGGGAAAGAAAGGTGAGAGGCGGTTAAGATTCATGACTTACATGGTAGTAAGAACTCAACCAGAGGTAGATTTTGGGCATGGGTAGGGGAGGTGATGGGTGTGAAGTAGAAAAGGGTGACAGGGAAAGAGGATAGAAGAGATGGAGGACTAAATCTGATACTGACCAGTTCCAGGAGCTGAGAACCCTGCTAGAGGATGTTGTAAGGCAAGCATTAAGGTGAAGTTGAGGAGGGAGTAGGAGGGCAGTGAAGAGGGTAAATAGAGAAGGAGGGAAAGATGAAAGGCTTATCAAGAGCTAAGACCCTAGGGGAGCAGAGAACCCCTTCAGGGGAACAGACAATGGAGAAAGAGGGGAAGGAAGAGGGAGGAGGAGAGAGGTCTGCTGGGGCCTGACCACTCCAGTACACTGAGAACCTTGCCTGCACAAGGCATAGGTGGAGCACAATAGGAGGGAAGGAGGATGTTAGGTAGCGAGGGTGAGTATGCTTCGGGATGCTGGGAGACTGAACAGTTTGATGCAGGACAGAAGAGAGGTTTAGAGAGAGGAAAGAGTGCCAAGTCCCAGAAGGGTCTCTTGGAACCACTTTGGGAGCAGAGAAATGCAGTAATAGTGCAAGAGAAGCAAGTAGGCAACTTTGGGAGCAGAGGAACATAGTAATAGTGCAAGGGAGGCAAGTAGGGGAGGGAGCTGGAGGAAGGGAAGGAGGGTTGTAATTTGGAGGGTGGGGGTGGGGATGCAACCAGGACAGAGTGGGGGAACTGACAGGGGGTAGGGTATGTCCTGGGCTTAGAGGTGGAATTAGGAAGGGTCATGGCAGGAACAGCTAGACGTGAAGTAATTATTCAGGGCAGAGCTGACGAGTAGGAAGTGGATGAGTGACAGATTTAAGGGGGGAGAGAATTCCAAATTTTTGAAGTCGGTGAGAGTGGCCAGGATCTATGGGGACTACCAGGGTATGGGAGTCAGTCAATCTAAGGAAGTGGGAGGGTGGGGGTGTTATAAATGAGGAGGAGAGGTGGAAGGAGCTCACCCAGCCAGTGCTTGGAGGCAAATTTAGTGCAGTCGGAGAGTCGCCTATTTGTAAGAGAGGGAAAGAATAAGGCTTGATAAAGATCACAGTGATGGGTGTGAAAGGGAGCATTCAGGACAAAGCGGCAGAAGGAATTGAAGAGAGTATCCAATCTGGCCTGGGAGGACTTGGGAGCAGTACCATAGACTATGTCGCAGTAGTCAAAAATGGGCAGCATCATGTTCTGAACAAGTTTATGCCGAGCTGTAGGAGGGATGTAACTATGGTTCCTGAATAGGACACCAAGCTTGTTTGCAGTGCCATTGCTCATGTGGGGTTTGCTGTTTTGGGTGTGCAGTGATTTATGGATTCGGCAAAATGTGCTCGCTGTTATGCAAGTCACAGTTCTGTTTTCGCTATCTTGACATGGGACCAGGGGAAAGTAATTAAAGGGAAAAAACAGCCTTGAGATGCTCCCTGCAGTTCTGGTACTTCTGATATCTGCCTTGACAGGAAGCAATATGTTTCCCGGTAGGCAAAGCCTGAAGAATTTCCTGGTGCCATTCCCTCAGAGACGGGATGCTATCATCCAACCAATGACAGAGAATAAGAATTTTGGCAGTGATTGAGATTAGTGCCATGTATGCTCTCCCAGGGCCAAAAAGCTCCTCAGGAAAGATCCCAACAAGACAGCATGAGGAGTAAAGAATGAATCTAAACCCAAAAAGGATCGAGAAACTGATGAATAGAGGCCCAAAAAGGGGCTACTTTTTGGCATTCCCAGAGGGTATGTAGGAGGGACCCGACATCAGAACCACAAGAGCACTCTGATGAGACCCTTCTACCCTTCCTATGTAGTCTGCTGGGGGTGATGCTGTGACTTTTAAAAGAAAGGATTTCACCATTATTGAATAATACTGTAATTCTGCAGTTGTTTCATATTGCTCGCTGCCTGGAAGCTCATGTCCTGAGACATGGTTGAACATGGGACCAACTCATAGTTTCTCCTAGTTATCAATAAAGTAAATAAGTACAATATATTCTTCCACTCTTCCCCACTCCCATTACTTTACATGAGGGTTTATGCTAGTGTTGCTCGAAGAATATCTGATGGAATCTGAAACTGTTAGAAAACACCAGTTTTTCTTGATATCATATGGCATCGGATACCATCAGTATCTGATTGCTGGATCCTATCACTTAGGCTCCAGTAGGATACCAACTGTCCAATGTGATGATTTAGCATCTGAGGCAGACCTCTGACCTCAGGTCCTACTATCAAGCCTCTGATCCCACCTTTTGATCTCAGATCCAAAATCCGAACTGGGTCAGATTGGATCTCGCATCCAGATGCAGATGGATGGACTATACATCGGATGCCAGTTGGATACTCACCAGCACTACAGAACATTACTAATCTGTGCTTTTTGACCCCACTATCAAAAAGTGTTAAAATTTATTTATGAAACATACACTTGCACTACTGTTACTCCCTGATCTTCTGGACTTTCTTGGAAATTTGGTCGTATACCTACTATAAGGCTATTTTTGTGCATAAGCAACTAAATAAAAAAATAAACAGCAATAAAATTGTATTTAAAAGAGCCAATATTCACATGTGAATAAAACTGTGACAGCTAGGAATCCTCCCTCTCCTTAGGACCTTAAAAAGGCCCCCCCATGATGTCAAACTGGAAACTTTCAAAGCACAATTGTGACAGGGTTGAATAAGGTTCCATTTGTTATGCAAAAAGAATTAACCACAAGGATCTGTTCTGTCCTCTCTTTCACTGTCTCTTGTCTGTCTGATTGTGCAACCAAATGTTCTCATGAGATCTAGGAACTGATCACTCAATGGCCTCACAATTCTCTACCTACCGCTATCTCTCTACCTTCACTTGCGGTTTCTGTCTTTTCTTTACCCTTGCATATCTACAGTTATAAAAATAAATGTGAATCTTTGTGTGAATCTTTAAGTGAAACTGGGATCCCTTTGTTTAAAATATATATGGTTATATTGTTGAAATGATTGCAAAACGCTATTTGGAAGTCAAGGGGTTAAACTTGCCTTGCAGCACAAACCTTTGCAGAGC
Organism: Neoceratodus forsteri; assembly: GCA_016271365.2. Taxonomy (NCBI): domain Eukaryota; kingdom Metazoa; phylum Chordata; order Ceratodontiformes; family Ceratodontidae; genus Neoceratodus; species Neoceratodus forsteri. The sequence continues at coordinate 948,181,132 of CM028133.1, read as the reverse complement.
TGTCAGCAGGAGGCCAGTTTGGGACACTGTTCTATTTGCAAGCCTGCTTTGAAAAAAAATTGACAAAGTTCTAATGCATTTTCTGTGAAACATATACTCTCTTAATGAGTTCCCAGGCAAAGACTTTAAAAAAGAGCAGCAATAATTTTGCTAGAGGGAGAGACTGAGAGACTGAAACTTGGAATTAGAGATACCTTCAGATGAAGGACTTTTGTTTTCTCTGTTTGTACTGCCTTTGTAAAAAGTTATACTGAACAATTTTTATCCTTTATTTTACTGTTATTTATAATAATAAAACATTACTTGTGAATTTTACAACTGCTCCTGGTCCTCCTATGCTTTCTGACCTGTGCCATGATGACTGATGGTGTCAGCCTAAGTGGGATTTACGCCATGCATACTCTAAGCCAGGAGTTTTGTGTGTGGGTACTAGACCTGGTACCAGGAAATCACAGAAGAAAGGTATGGATTCTGCAGCAGCAAGTCCAGGAGTCATTATCAGAAGAATGGCAACAAAACTAGCAGAGACAAAAGTCCAAACAAAAAAAAAAAAGTCCAGCACAGTCTTGGAAAAAAAAAGTACAGGCGGTGACAGAACCTGAAAACCTGATTGCCTTTTTCAAATGGTGGGCTGTACAACAAAAAGAGAGAAACAGAGAAGAGAGGAGATGCAGCAGAGAAAAAAAGAAATGCAGCATCAGGAGCAGTGATGGCTGGATGCCTTGAAAGCTGTCAATGCTGGAGGATCTGGCACAGGTCCAGCAGAGCACTAAGACACAAACAACTTAAAAGACATTAAACTTACAAAGTTGTGTCCCTCAGATGATATTGAAGCATACCTGACAATTTTTGAAAGGGTTGCCTCAGCCTGCCAATGGCCAAAGCAGCAATGGGCAATCAGGCTGCTACCTTACCTGACAGGTGAAGCCTAACTTGCCTATAGCAATTTGGACACTGTACGGTCAGCAAGCTATGACCTGGTGAAAAGAGAAATCCTGAAAAGGTAGGACATCTCAGGAGAGATCTACAGGCAAAGATTCCAGTTTCTGAAGTGCAATTCAGTTGACAATCCTCAAGAAGCCTTCACCCGGCTCAGAGAACTCCTTATAAAATGGCTCCAACCAGCTGGAAAAACAGTCCTACAGATCATTGACACACTTGCATTGGAGCAGTTCACCAAAATTCTGCCTACAAACATGCAGCTTTTGGTAAAAGAACATCGACTGGAAAGTGGGGAAAAGGCTATTTCTTTGGCTGGACTTACAGATGGCCAGACAGATGCCATAGCAGTGAGGTAAAAGCCCCTTTTTCCCAGTTTAACTCCAAGTCTGATAAGAACTCTGATGGTGGTAACAAATCTGCACACACAGATTTTATTTGTTATAATTGTAACAAGCCAGGCCATATTGCAAGAAACTACTGTAGTAAGGAGAGTAACACTGGCACAAATTTGTCCTTAGCAAATTGGGGCAAATATTTAATAGATGTGAAGATGGGAAATAAGACTGTAGAGGAACTTATTGATTCGGGAAGCAGACAGACCCTAGTGCATATTGAAGTGCTGGAAAAACAATGTGCAAAAGAACCAGGTACTTGTGTCATCTGCATCCATGGAGACACTCAATACTATCCCACCACTCAAGTGACTCTGAATGTTAATGGGATATTGCACCAAATGAAAGTGGAGGCAGCACCCAAGTTACCTCTACCTCTGATTATTGGAAATTACTTTCCAGGATTTACTGAGTTAATCACAGAGGGAGTAAATCCAGATGTTTCGGCAGCTGTGATGACAAGAGCTCAGGCAAAGAAAATCTCAGATGGTGGGTACTCTTCCTTTCGGTGTTTTTGATTCAGACCTGCTTGAGCATAGCTCCAAGATCAGGAAATCCAGGAAAGAAAGAAAATGCCTGAAGAAACCGTGGGAACAAAAGACTAATGAACATAAGGGGTTAATATATGAAAATGTTGAAACTAAATTGATAACCGATTGTGATTTTGTTTCAGAGCAAGCAAGCAAACAATGTTTCTCTTCAGGGTTATTTTAAGCAGCTGGGGTGAAACCAAAGCAGGGTGAACCAATGTTTAAAAAATATAATAGGTTATTGTACAGAGTTTGGGTTAAACCTCAGACACAGAAACAGATGAAATAAGTAGTTGTACCACAAAAGTATAGCCCTGAACTGTTGCAGCTAGCACATGATAGTCCTATGGCTGGTCACTCGGGAAGGGAATGCACCTTTGCCAAATTGCTGTATAGATTTTACTGGCCTGGAATTTATGAAGATGTTGCAGTTCCTGTGTTGAGTATCAGTAAGTATCCCCAGTGACTAAAAAAACAAGGTGCCCCTGGTGCCCCTTCCCTTGATAGATGTGCCTTTTGAGAGAATTGCAATGGATGTCATTGGCCCCTCTGACAAATGTAAAAAGGGTAATCAATTCATTTTGGTAGTATGTGACTATGCTACTCGATACCCAGAGTCAGTTCCAATGAGTACTGTCACAGCCCCAAAAGTGGCAGCAGAGCTTGCCAAAATGATCAGCAGGGTGGGCATACCTAAAGAGATTATTACTGATCAGGGTAATAATTTTGATGCTGCATTGCGAAAAGGAACTGTACTGACTAGTAGGTATCACTGACATGAGAAGCTCCCCTTATCACCGTCAGACAGATGGTCTTGTTGAGTGTTTAAATCAAACCCTAAACTGCATGTCAAAAAGGTTTGTGTGCTGGAGACCCAGGTTTGGGAATGGACTCAGGCCGCCGGGGGACTGGCAGGGGGAGGGAAGGATTGAGCATCCCGCAACTGCTCTCCTTCCTTTAGGGTGGGTGAGGGACATGCGCCATGCTGTAGCGACACCCAGCGGAGCCTGAGTGCTCCACGGACGTGGGCTTATGCAGGGGAGGAGCACAGCGGAAGTCTGCATGTATGTGCATCAATGTCGCTGCATGACCGGCTCCTCAGTGAGCAGAAAAATGGTAGGAAATTGGTGGGGTGACCTCGGCGGCTGATGGCCAGCCCTGCGCCCCTGGAGTTGTGTGGTGTCTTCACCAGCTCTGTGCCGCAGGTCCCTATGGTGGGATCTTGCCATTGGCTGGACTAGTGTGATGGGGCATATGGATTCGCATGCCTGATCGACTCCAGGGGTGTGGGTGCTGGTAGCCTGGGGTCGAAAGGGGACCGCTCCGACCAAGGTGGAAAAACTGTGGCATAAAAAAAAAGGTTTGTGAAAGGGGAAGGGAAAGATTGGGACCAATACTTACTTTACCTACTTTTTGTTTACAGAGATGTGCCACAACAGGTTTTTCACCATTTGAAATGCTATGTGATAGACAACCTAGATGGCCCCTAGATGTAATAAAAGAAACATGGGAAGATGACCCCACTCAGAAACAATCAATTACATCTTATATGTTTTCCCCTGAGAAAGAAGCTGGCAATATACAGTATGTTGCAATTGCCCATAGTTATCAGGAGGAGGCCCCAAATCAGCAGAAGGCATATTATGATCATGGAGTAAAAGAAAAGGTTTTTGAGCCAGGTGAAAAGGTCTTGCTACTGTTACCCACTACAGAAAATAAACTGTTAATGAAGTGGCAAGGGACTTATAATGTGTTTAGATGTACTGGCACAGTTAACTATGAAATTGAAACTCCAGGTAGGAAAAATCCTACTGAGATATACAATGCTAACCTCCTCAAGAAAAGGGCTGAGAAAACACCAAAGGCTGCTATGCTAGTTTCCCCAGAAACTGATAAAGAAGAATTAATATAGCTTTTGACAGACTAGAACAAACTGTAACTGCTGATGCTGTAAAGGTGAATGTTTCCTTAACCCCCAAACAAACCGCAGAAATTTGTAACTTGCTAAAGACATTTAACAGTACTTTTACCATGGTGTGCAGCAGCAAACTCTGTTCCCAACTGCTGTTCCATTCCTGGAGAAGAACCAAACAATCCAGGACAGAACGACTGGCTCCAGAACGTACAATGAAATAAGGCTTTTATTTAGTGAATAATACAAAATGCCATCAGCTCAGACAGATGTTCTCCTCTGTCTGTCTGAGCTGATGGCACTTTGTACTATTCACTGAATAAAAGCCTTATTTCACTCTATGTTCTGGTATTGGTCTTTCTGTCCTGAACATTTACCACAGTGCCTGGCTGAGGTAAAGATATGAAGCACATAACAGTGACAGGGAATGCTAACCCTATCAGACAAAAGACATACAGATTACCAGAAGGGTTAAGAGAAGATGTGATTAAGCTGGCCTGGTGGTGCTGAGGGTGAGGAGCTGGACCTCACTCCTCATGCCATACTGATGACCCGGGGTTCGGAAGCAGACTAGGGTCTTCGGGGGTCAGAAGAGGAGGGGAGGATTAAGCATCCAGAGAACTGCTCTCCTCTCCTGGAAGGGAGGGGTCAATGATCCTGGGCTTTGTTGGCTCCCAGTGGTGACTGAGGGTGCAGCAGCCTTTCGGATCTCTGTCAGGGGATTGGCTTTGGTGGCATTGCTGTGAGCATGTGCGGGAATGCGCATGCATTTGCTGGAATGCACTGCACATCTGAGCCAAAGGGAGGTGAATGAAAAAGGAAAAAAGCCCTGGCTGCCTGGTAGGCAAAGGTGGAACCAGTGGATGGCCTCCATGCCCATAGCTGGGTCCTTCCAGCATGCATCTGGTTCTCTCCCTCTCCTCCCTGGTTGCTCCATTAGATTATAGATAGAGTGCCAGTAGGAGTCAGCAGTCCCATCCCAGGGGGCTCAGAGGCGCGGGGTTCAGGTGATCGGAGGAGCAGGTGTGGAGACAGGCCCAATCTGGCGGTAGGGCTGGGGACTTCAGGCAGGGTGGGAAAGGCTGAGCTGAGAGAGCACACTGGAGAGAGAGTTCAGGTGGAAAATGATGTGGGAACATAAAAAAAGTGTAAAAAAAAATGACATGGTTAAGGAAAGAAGGAAATATAAAAATTGAAAGAATTTGGTATCATAGAAGAGCCGAGAAGTGCTTGGTCATCACCAATGGTGACTGTAAATAAAAAGAAGGGGAGTGTAATAATCTGCATGATTTTAGGAAACTTAAGTGTCAGAATTTGACAGTTATCTTATGCCCAGGATAGATGATTTGGTGGACAGATTGAGGAGTGCCAAGTACATCAGCACCCTCAATCTCTCCAAGGGTTACTGGCAAATCCCCCTAGCTAAAGAATCCAGAGACAAAACTGCATTTGCCCCTCCTGTTTGATTCTATCAGTTCACCACCATGCTGTTTGATTTACATGGTGCACCTGCCACATTCCAGCGGTACATGAATGTAATATTATCTCCTCACACTGATTATTATTGTAGCATACCTGGATGATGTTGTGATATACAGTCCAGACTGGAAAAGCCACCTGGAACACCTACGAGCAGTTATCCAATTGATCAAAAAGGCAGGTCTGACAATTAATCCGACCAAACGTGCTTCTGGCATGCAGGAAACCAGATATTTGGGCTATGTTTTGGGAAATGGAGATGTCAAGCCAGAGATTTCAAAGATAGAAGCTGTACCTAACAGTCCTATCCCTAAAACAAAGAAACACGTGAGGTCATTTTTAGGGCTGGCTGGTTATTATCGGAGATTTGTTTCCAACTTTGCCCAGTTAGCTACTCCCCTCACTGAACTCATGAAGAAATATTCTCTGAATAATGTGAAATGGACCCCAGAATGTGATAAAGCTTTTTGAGCCATTAAAGCTGCATTTATGTTCAGCCGCTGTTTTAAGAAGCCCAGACTTTGAGAAACCATTTTTGTTACAGACAGATGCATCAGAGGTAGGCCTAGGTGCAGTCTTGAGTGAGTCAGAATATAGATGGGAAGGAACATCCCATTCTATGTATCAGAAGGAAGTTGCATGACACAGAGAGAAGGTAATCCACCATTGAAAAGGGATGTCTTGCGGCAGGCCATGGAGTCCCTTAGTATAAAAACATAGAAATTGTCAGCAGATAAGGACCGCCATACCCATTCAGTCTGTCTGTAGACCCTATACATTGTATGTGACCACTGACCCTATGTGATCAATGGCTTTTCATCACTCCCTCCCCTCTCAGTGTTCCCTTGTGCCTGTCCCAGGAATGCTTAAACTGCTGCACTGTGCTTGCCCCCACTACCTCCTGGGGCAGACTATTCCAAGTGTCAACTACCCTTTCTGTCTAGAAAACCTTCCTCACATTACCTCTTAATCTAACCCCCTCCAATTTCATAACGCGTCCTCTTGTTCTACTACTTTGTTACATTTGAAAAGGTCCCCCATCTGTACCTTGTTTATGCCTTTGAGGTACTTGAAAGTTTCAATCATGTCTCCCCGCTCTCTCCTCTCCTCCAGTGAGTACATATTGAGGTCCCTTAGTCTCTCCTCATATGTTTTGTGGTGCAAGCCCTGCATCATCTTTGTTGCCCTTCTCTGGCTAGTCTCCACCTTGTTTATGTCCTTGCACAGGTGTGGCCTCCAGAATTGCACGCAGTACTCCAGGTGAGGCCTTACCAATGTTTTATACAATGGCATTACCACCTCCCTCCTCCTGCTAGTGATACCCTGCCTATGCATCCCAGAATGCCACTGGCCCTCCCTGCCACCTTTGTGTACTGCTTTGATACCATAAGGTTATCAGAGATGATAACCCCTAGGTCCCTTTTCTCCTTGGTGACAGTAAGCTCCTCCTCCCCAACCTGTAGCTCTCTCCAGGGTTCCCTCTACCCAGGTGCATTATTTTGCACTTTTTTGCATTGAACCTCAGTTGCCACATTTCCAACCATCTTTCAAGCTTCTCCAGGTCCCTCTTCATTTTCTGCACCTCTTCTGGATTATCCACCCTGTCGCAGATCTTGCTGTCATCTGCAGACAAGCAGGCCTTTCCTTCCAGCCCCTCTGCAATGTCACTAATGAAAACATTGAACATGACTGGCCCCAGTACTGATCCCTGAAGTACCCTGCTGGTCACCCCCCTCTCCCTGGATTGTACCCCATTTACCACCACCCTCTGTCTCCTGTCTGTTAACCAGTTCCTAACCCAGTTCACCACCTTGTCTCCCATGCCCAGACTACTCATCTTGTTATCCAGCCTTCTATGTGGGACGGTGTTGAAGGCTTTGCTGAAATCTAGTTAGGCGACGTCTACAGCCCCTCTCTGATTTACTTTCCTAGTCACTCAATTAAAAAAATCTATCAAATTCAATTGACATGACCTTCCTGCTGTGAATACATGTCACCTCAGATCATGGGCACCCCTAGATTCCAGGTGTGCCACTATCCTTTCTTTCAGCAGTGTCTTCATGATCTTTGCCATCACTGAGATGAGGTTGACTTGCCTGTAGTTCTCTGCCTCCTCCCTACTGCCACTTTTGTGCAGTGGGATCACATGTCCCTCTTCCACTAATGACTCCCATATTAGGTGACTCTGTGAACAGGGTAGCTAGAGGCACTACTAGTTCCCTTCGCAGCTCCTTTAATATCCTTGGGTGGATGCCGTCTGACCCCATGGCCTTATCCACCTTCAGCTTTGTGAGTGCTTCCAGAACTCTCTCCACTGTGAATGGCCTGGTGTCCACTTCTCCCTACCCCCATTGCCTCTGCTACCCATCTGTGGTCCTTGACCTTCCCCCTTCCTAGTGAATACTGAGCAGAAGTATTTGTTCAGTATTTCTGCCTTGTCCAGATCCCCCTCCTTACAGTCTCACTCCTCCTCTAGTTTGAGCCTCACAATCCCCTCCTGGTTTTTCTTCTTTCACTGATGTACCTAAAAAAAGCCTTGCCCCCTTGTTTCACAGACCATGCTAAACCCTCCTCTGTCTGTGCCTTAGCTCTCCTAACAGCCTTCCCTGCTTCTCTTAGACATTCAAGGCACACCTTCCTGTCCTCCTCCCTTTGGGTCCCCTTATATTTCCTAAAACTCAACCTTTTAGCCCTGATTTTGTCCCCCACCTACTTAGAGAACCATAATGGTTTTATTTGCTAGGAGCTGACTTTATACTTATAACAGATCACAATACTCTTGGTTGGCTTAACCAAAGGAAGGATACAAATTCCAGAATCACACAATGGTACCTGTCACTACAGCCATTTAAATTTAAAGTGATGCACAAATCTGGGAATGAGAATGTCAATGCTAATGTTCTGTTAAGATATGGATCAGGAATTGAGAATTCTGAAGGTTGAAAAAACAAAATGTGTGAGTTTAAACTTTTCTGTCTGCTATACTGCATATGCACTGAACTGTAAAGGTTATAATTATACACTAATGTTAGAAGAGAATTATTAGAAAATTTTGGAAACCTGTTTCGTAAAACAGGTTCCGTCTGAAAGAGGGGGGTATGTGACAGGGTTGAATAGAATTAGAGACACCCTCAGACGAAGGACTATTGTTTTCTCTGTTTGTACTGCCTTTGTAAATAGTTATACTGAACACCTTTTATGTTTTATTTTACTGTTATTGATAATAAAACGTTACTTGCAGATTTTACAACTCTTCCTGGTCTTCCTATGCTTCCTGACCTGTGCCTCGACAACAATATTTACAGTACATCTATATATATATATTTTGCAAAAAACTTTGTTAATGCACCATTAGGGTTGAAGCATAAAAAGGTAGGAAATGTGATCTTGGAGTTACACAAACGCCAAGACCCTGCCCCCACCCATTCTGATTGGGACAGCAGAGTCGTTTGAACTCCCTGCACTCCCATCCTCCATTGACACAGTATAACAGCATCCTTATATTATGAAGGAGCACAGGGCTATTCAGACCCTGCACTCCCATTTGTGCAAATTACTTAACTTGCGCAAGATACTGTTGTATTTTGCACAAATTATGTAATTTTCACAAAATACAACAGTATCTTGTGAAAGGTATGTAACTAGCCCAAATTACAACTTTCGTGCCTGACAGCATCTTGTGCAAATTATGTATTTTGCACAAATTACAACTTTCCTGCCTGACATATACATTTTCCCATAGGAAATAATGGGACATTAAAAGTTTCATAACTTTTGAAAGGATTAATGTTTTTTCACCAAACCTTCAAAAGGCAAATCTGTGAGGCAAAGACTTTCTACCATGAAAATTGTAGATCACTACCTAAAGTCATTTCTGAGATTCAGGTGGACAATGAAATGTAAAAAACTGGCAAATTTAGGATTTTATGATGCTCTGTATCTCAAAAACCACAAAACCGATTCACACAAATACTGGCACATCAGGAGACCTTCCCCTAGAGATTATTCATACCAAACTTTGTACAAATGTGTGAAACTGTTCCAAAGTTATTAAGGTTCAAAACTTCAGGTTTAACATGTCGTATTTTGTGCAAATTACATAACTTGCACAAAATACAACAGTATCTTATGGAAGTTATGTAACTTGGGCAAATTACAGCTTTCATGCCTGACATAATATTTTTCCATAGGAAATAATGGGAAATGAAAAGTTTAATAACTTTTGAATGGATTTTGATTTTTGCACCAAACCTTCAAAATGCACATCTATGAAGCAAAGGTTTTCTACCCTGAAAATATCATATCACTACCTAAAGCTGTTTCTGAGATACAGATGTAAAAACAACAGGTAAATGTAGGATTTTTTGGTGCTCTATAGCTCAAAATCCACAAATCTGATTCACACTAAATTTGGTGCATTGGGAGACCTACCCCCTGGAATTATGCAAATCCAGTGAAGGGTTGCAAAGTTATTAAGGTACAAAGTATGCATAACTGGACAATACATCTTCTCATGGAAAATAATGGGAAATTAAAAATTGAATAACTTTAGAACTGATTAATATTTTTTTCAACAAACCTTCAAAAGGCACATTTGTGACCCAAAGGCTTTCTACACTGAAAATTTCTGACCACAACATAAAGGCATTTCTGAGATACATGTTGACAAAGAAATGTGAAAAAGAATGGTAAATTTAGGATTTCTTGAAAGTTTCCATCTCGCAAACCACACAATGGATTTGCACGAAAGTCTGCATGTCAAGGGACCTACCCCTGGAGATTAAGCATGCCAACTTTTGTGCAAATCTGCTGAGTGGTTCAAAAGTTATTAAGGTTCAATATTTTTGGTTTAACATAGACATTAGCACTCAACCCTAATATACTGGCGCTACCGCCCGTATAATACATATATAGCCATATCTATAGCTATATCTATATCTATATATGTATATATATATATATATGTAATAGATAATCCACTGCAAGGTGTGCAGTCATGCTGTGATATATGCATGAGGCCGCAGGCCAAGTGCGTCAACCACCCAAGGTGTGCATATATCGGAGTGTGACTGCACACCCTAGAGTGGGTTAGCTATCTTATAAAATGGCAAAATTGTTTTGGAGGGGGTGAAAGTGGAGGTGTGCGGTCATGCTCTGATATACGCATGGTCATATGATGTGTTTCAACCAACCAGCAGAGATAATTGTTCCTACCATTTTAATATATACAGTGTTATATATATATATATATATATATATATATAGCACTGGGAGTTTAAGATACTTGCTCAGGTTCACACAATATTCAAGTAGAGGTTGTGGGAGTCAACCCAGGTCTGCTGGATGCACCAAGCTTATTCACAGTTCATTATGCTAACCTCTAGGCTATACTACCAGACCCCTATTTTTATATAGAAACATAGAATTTGACGGCAGATAAGGACCACTTGGCCCACATCAGTCTGCCCATTTCCCTACCTAATGGATAAGCTGCAGATCCTAGTTAACCAGCAGCCTACTTCTTCCTACCCCCACCCCCTAGAATTGCCTTATGACTGTCCCATGCATGCTTGAATTCCACCACTGTTTTTGACTCCACAACCTCCTCTGGAAGGCCGTTCCATACATCCACAACCCTCTCTGTGAAAAAATACTTCCTTAAATTACCTCTGAGCTGCCCCCCATCTTCAAATTGTGCCCCCTTGTTCTTGCACACCTCTTTTTTTGAAAGATGCTACCCTCTTGGACTTTGTTGATTCCCTTGAGGTACTTAAAAGTTTCTATCATGTCCCCCTCTCCCTCCTTTCCTCAAGGCTATACATATTAAGCTCCTTAAGTCTCTCTTCATATGTCTTCCAGTGCAGACCCTGCACCATTTTAGTTGCCCTCCTCTGGACAGCGTCCATCCTGTCTATGTCTTTGCGGAGACTGGGTCTCCAGAACTGCACGCAGTACTCAGATGGGGTCTGACCAGCTGTCTGTACAGATGGATAATAACTTCCTGTTTTCTACTGGTGATGCCTCCCTATGCATCCCAGTATCCCCCAGCCCTCCTTGCTGCCCTCTCACATTGCTTGCCCACCTTTAGGTCATCTGATATGACTACCCCCAGGTCCCTTTCCATTTTTGTTGTTGTTAGTATCTCACTCCCCATTGTGTACTCTTCCCCTGGGTTTTTGTTTCCCAGGTGCATTACTTTGCACTTCTTAGCACTGAATCTAAGCTGCCATACATTTGACCATTCCTCTAACCTTGCCAAGTCCCTTCTCATCCTTTCCACCCCAGCTTGAGCATCAACTCTGTTGCAGATCTTTGTGTCATCTGCAAAGAGACATACTTTTCCTTCCAGTCCCTCTGCAATGTTGCTTATAAAGACATTGAAGAGGACTGGTCCTAATACTGAACCCTGCGGTACCCCACTAGTAACGCCCCTTTCTTCAGAGTGGACTCCATTTACTATTACTCTGTGTGTCCTATTCTCCAGCCAATTCTTTACCCAGGCTGTCATCTTGGGACCCACTCCCAGGCTGGCCATCTTGTATATTAATCTTTTGTGTGGGACTGTGTCAAATGCCTTGCTAAAGTCTAGGTAGGCCATGTCCACAGCCCCTCCCTGATCTACTACTTTGGTCACCCAGTCAAAGAAATCTATCAGATTCATCTGGCATGACCTTCCTGCTGTGAATCCATGCTGCCTTGGGTCCTGTGCCCCTCTGGCCTCTAGATACTGACAATTCTTTCCTTCAGAAGTGATTCCATCATTTTCCTATCACTGAGGTTAAACTAACAGGTCTGTAGTTTCTTGCTTCTGCCTTGCTCCCACTTTGTGAAGGGGATCATATCTGCCCTCCTCCAGTCCTTGGGTACCATCCCATCCTCCCATGATTTGTTAAAGAGGGTAGTCAGTGGTGTCACTAGTTCTACCCTTAGTTCTTTTAGAATTCTGGGATGAATCCCATCAGGCCCCATTGCTTTTCCACCTTCAGTTTTAAGAGTTCTTTCAGAACCCTTTCTTCTGTAAATGGACTGGTATCAACTTCTGTATCCAGAGTGTTTCTACTGTTTGTTTTAGGCACCTCCCCCTCTTCATTTGTAAATACTGAGCAAAAATATTTGTTTAGTATCTCTGCCTTTTCACAGTCACCCTCTGCCCACCCTCCCTCCTCTTTATTAAGCCTCACTATCTTGGTCTTCCTTCGCTCCCTGATGTACCTATAAAAGGTTTCATCCCCCTTCTTAACTAAGTTGGCTATCTTTTCCTCAGTTTGGGCCTTTGCTGTTCTGACTGCCTTCCCAGCTTCCTTTTGCTTTAACTGATACAGTTCTCTGTCCTGCTCCTTCTGTGATTCCTTGTACTTCCTGGATGCTTTCTTTTTCTCTTGAACCTTCACTGCCACTTCCTTTGAGAACCATAGTGGTTTCTTACATCATTTTGTTTTGTTTATTTGCTTCACACAAAGGCTTGTTACCTCTGTGATGGCAGTTTTTATTATTCCGTTTGTTCTTCTACCCCTCCTTCCTGCCCATTTGCTAGTGCATTCGTTAGGCACTCACCCATTTTGGCAAGTCAGCCCTCCTAAATTTCAGTACTTTTGCCTTTGTGTGGCTTGACCTTTGCTGTGTTTATTGTGAACCATTCTGTTCGGCGGTCGCTAGTTCCCAGATGGCTACCCACTTCTACATCTGTGATCCTCTCTCCATCTCCATTTGAGAGAACCAGGTCTAAGATTGCTCCTCTCTTGAGTGGGCTCCAATACTACTAGTTGTTTCAAGGCATGCCCCTGTAGGGCATCTAGAATAACCCCACTCTTGAAGTGGCTGCTGCAACTGCACTCCAGTTAACATCTGGCATATTCAGATCACCCATCAGCAATATTCTCCCCTTTTGCCATTCTAAGTATACTTTCTATCATTCCCTTGTCCATTTTCTCCCCCTGAGAAGGGGGTCTGTATACAACCCTGTGTGGATTGTGGTGCCATTGCCTGTCTCCAAATTTACCCACAGTGCTTCTTCTCCTCCCTGTTTACCCTTTTGTTCTGTTGCTTTGATTCCTTCCCTTATGTAAAGAGCTACTCCTCCTTCTCTTTTACCCTCCCTGTTCCTCCTGTAGATAGTGTATCCTGGTATGTTTACGTCCCAGTCATGGTTTTGTGTGTGCCATGTTTCTGTGACTGTCACAATATCCAGATGTTCCTCCTCCATCAAGGCCACTAATTCAGGAAGCTTGTTACTCAGACTTCGGGCATTGGTACTCATTGCTCTCCATTTTTTGATGGCTTTACCTTCTGTTGCAGCATCCCCCACTGACCTTTTTACCTCGGTCTTTTTGCCAATGAAGCATTTAAACCGATTGCTCAAAAGACTTGTTCCCTTCCTGGACAGATGCAGACCATCCTGCCAGTATAGGCTGGTGTCCCTCCAGGTGGAACCCCAGTCCTCAATGAAGCCAAACCCCTGTGCTCCACACCATTTTTATATGCTCAGTACATGTATTTTGACTTAACCATAGAACCATAGAAACAAGTCAGTAGAAGAAAGCCTTGAGGGCTATCAAGTCTAATACATAGATGCATAAATAATGAAGACAGAAAAACGCCAGTCAGTTCACTCAGTCTGCTCACCCTATCTAATTACTCTGCACTGGTCTTAGTGTTGCTCAGATAGAATCCTATGGGATTTGATACTGTCCTGGATATTGTCCACTCAATGTGGGGGTGCTTGTATTTTTGTTATGCAGGTCTAAGGGTTTCATATAGTTGCAGTCGGTTTAATCACAAAATCAGATTGCAGAGGTACCTTGTTGCACCACCATCAAACACTGGCATTCACAAAGGATTGACTTGATCAATGCGGGAGGAGTGATGAAGTTACAATGCCAGTCAAGTGGACAAACGTTAGTTGGTACAGTCTGCAGTTTATAACCACTAACATGCTCACTTGCAGCAACTGCATAGTTCTCCCCATGGCATTGCACCAGTTGCATGGCGCTATTTCTTGGCTTTAATTTGTGGAACATGGTGCTGCCACTGCAGTGTCCCCCACTCACAACCCAGACTGTTATCCTTAGTTAGGCGTCTAAACTGAAGATTTTCCAATGTATCTTGTTGTCCTCTTGAAGTCTCTGGTGGCCCAATGCCCCTCCCCCCATATCCTCTAAATTATCCCTAGCTTCCAGTGGAACTCACCTCAATTCCCTTCCCCACTGCCATCAATTTTCATTACAGTTCCAAAACAATTTCTGTACCTCACTGGCTCCTCCTAGGGACGTTGCTGTTTTGCAACTCAGTTACCAACTGCCTGCAATAGTTCCAACACAATCAAAATGTGGCCACCCCGGTGGGCCAATTCCATGATGACCTCTCCACCCCTTTCCCCACAATGTCAATAGTGACCAAGCAAGGAAAGACATGCACAAGAGAAGGAACTTACGCAAGTGGCCAATGTCACTGACCTCTTAGCGACAGTTTCTTTTAACCGTGTATGGAGCCCAGTCTCCTTTGGTTGTGTGTCTACACCTGACACTACAACACCCTGCTTGTGATAGCTTAATCTGTTGCTGTGCAAATGACTGTGATGTCGCAAGTAGAGGATTTTGGTGTTGTCAGGTGCAAACAAGCAACTGGTCAAGTTTGATAGTGATCCTGTTTTCATATTTTTTTCCTACACAGAAGCATAGAAAATGGCACCAGCAAAAGACCCAGTCTGACCCATTTTCTTATCTATTCCATGTACCTACTGCTAAATATGCCTCTTGAAGGCCCCCAGGTCCAGTTTAAAACTTTAAAGGGACAAGACATGGCAGGGCCCACATTGTGGAATTGGCTGCCTTGCATGCTTAAGGAGGCCCTCTTTAATAAGACCTTTAATAGAAGGCTGAAACATCATCACTTTTCCACAGTTTTCTCTTATTAATGAGTTTAACAACACTGTGTCTGTTATGTTATTTATTATTATTGGATTTCTTGTGACTGTATTTTGTTGTCTTATTAACTAGAATTGTAACTGTGTGCTGCTGTTTTTTGAATGATTGTAATCTTCTCAGATCCCCTGGAATTGCACACCAGACAAATAAAATTACTGCTACTACTACCACTGCTATTATTACTACTACTAGTACTACTAAATAGGGTTTATCTCCTTGATCTGTCCCTCAGTTTCCTCAGCTGTCCTGCCCCACTTAATCCCTTTCCCCTTACTGCACTTTTCGTCATTAATAAGGCCCTTAACCTGGCCCACCCAGGCTTGAACCCATTTATAGTCCCTGTCTCTGCCACCTATAGTACCAGTCTATTCCACCGTTTCACCACACGCTCAGTGACAAAGAACTTTTGAAATTTCCCAACAACTAGTTTCCACCCATGCCATCTCCTCACCACACATCTTTTCATAGTGAACAGGTTCAGTCAACTTTGCTTACTCCCCTCAGGAACTTGTAAGTCTTGATCATATCCCTGCACTCCTTCTTGGTCTCCAATATATACATGTTCAGGTCCACTAGTTTTCCTTGTATGTCCTGCCTTGCTGAACCTGAATCATTTTGGTAACCCTTCACTGCACTGTCTCCAGTCTGTCCCTTTCCTTCCTCAGGTATGGGCTCCAGAACTGAGCACAGTAAAGTAGGTGGGGCCTCACCAGGTACCTGTTTAATTGAAGTACCACCTTCATCCTTCTGCTATTCAATCCCCAACCTGTATACCTCTCAATATCCTGGTTACCTTGCTATATGCCTTGTTGCAGCAAGCTGAAGTTTTGAAGCTGTTGCTGATAATAACCCCCAGATCCCTCTCTTCTACCTCTGTTACTAACGGTTCCCCTCCTATCCAGATATAGAAAAAAATGGAGAGGGGGTAGAAACTAAATACAGGCAACTGATCAAATCTTATCAACTTGTATCCAAAACTGTTCTTTTAAAAAAAAAATTTCTGAGACACCTGAGTGTCTTTAAGCAGCATGTGCTAACTGTAGCAGCTCTACCCTTCATCTACATGTAGCTCCTGTCTGGGAGCCCTGGAATCAGAATTTATAAATTGGGTGGTAAATTCCTCCCCCATTAAATCTGCACCACTCAGAAGGAGCTTTGTTTACAAAATCCCTCCTCCTACTTGAATCTGGAGACAGGTCTGCCTTATACCATGGAGCTGTGTTAGTATAGTTACTACTTCCACTCCTCAAGGTAGAATTTGAATCCCTCTAGTGTTGAAGAACTAAAATAGTTTATCTCCTCTTAACCCGTCTGGCTCTCATCTGGTCTGCTCCCCACCCCCAGCCCCATCACCTCACTTCTCTGGGACTTACCAGCTTGCTGCAGTGTCCTCTGCCACAAAAGCTTCAGAAAGCCCAGTCGCTGGTGCCAGCATGGGGTCAGGCCACCATCTAGCCACCAGATTTTCACCCCAACGGCCCCACTGCATGTAATGACACTTTGTGCATACTCCACCTCCATGGAGGTGCACCCTGATAGGAGCTCTTTGCCCTTGCACCCCACTACAGTGCCACCTAGATTCCTCTGGGTGACAGCCACTGAGCAGGACAGGCATACTCCCTCCCCAAAGAAGCAGAGCAATCTCAGGGATGCTCAAACCTCCTTCCTCTAGCTAGCACCCGAGCAACCTGAGTCTGTTCCTGAACCTCAATTGCCAGTGTGGAAGGAGGCAAGGCATCTAGCACTTCAGCCCTCCATGTCACTGGGTCAGCGAAAGAACAACTCCTAAACCCCTAGGCTGCTGTTCAGGAGCCACAGTGGCCTGCTGTGATCGAGCAGGGAGCAGTTAGGTCTTCATGGGGTGGGGTGTGAGTGAACAGACATAAGTGATATAACAGAATGCTTCGTGGGTTAAAAAGCAAGCAAGTCAGCTAGCTCAACTGTACTCTGATTTGGCTGGCAGAGAGGCATGGGACCAGCTGTTATTTTCTTTCAGCATAAGAATGAGCCAGTCAGGATTCTGTCTTGTCTGCCATCTCCCTTGTGGGTCTTTTTACATAATGTCAAAAACGTGCGTCATACACACAGATGTAGACACACACACATCATTTCTTCTTAGTTTGGAGGGTTGCTCTGTGGATTTATCAGCATTGGCTGTTCTGTAAATTAACAGCATACTCATTTTAATAATTAAAAAAGGTTTGCACTTCAGCTATATTTCTATGGTTGTTTACACTAGTACAAAAAGCAAGAGACTTATTACGCTGTAGACCAAAATGCTCTGTTTAGCCACAGGTTAGATGCAGTACTGGTAAAAGGTGAGGGATTGACAGCATTGGAGACTTCACACAATCTTGTGTCTAAGCACAAGGGGGGGGACACAAAGCAGTCAAGTAAAGTACAAGCATCCTAATAGTGAAGTAAACTTAGCGCAGGTGTGGGAGTGAGAGACCTGGTGACTGCGGTCTGCTGTTTATCTATAGGGTAAGGTACAATGAGGGCAATAGGCAGGCACAGAGCTGGCTTCTTCATGGTAAAGTAAATTTAATGCAGGTGAAATGTGAGGGAGTGTCAGAACTGGAGACTATAGACCTCTGTCTATCCATAGCTGATCTAAGTACAGTGTAGGCAGACACAGCCCCACAGCACAGTGAATTTAGTGTAGGTGAAAGGCAAGGGACTAACAGCACTTGGAACTGTAATCTCAGTCTGTCTACCAGGTGAGGTGCTGGGTGGGCAGGTATAGTACAGGCTTACCTACAGTGCTGTGTATTTAGTGGTTGTAAAAGGTGAGGGACTGAGTACCAGGAATTGCTGTGCTCTGCTTATGCACTGTTGTATATAAGAAAGCCTGTAAAATGCAATGCCATTTAGTGTGAGCAGCTGCTAAATGAGAGAGACCTACAGTACTTAGAAATTGTAACAATAAATAGAGACCTCTAGTGGTAGTCATTGAGATTACAAGTATAAATGTCAAAAGAGAACTAAAACCTCTCAGCTAAGGGGAATTTCCTTCTAACTGAATGGTTAGAGCTGTTGGCTTTAGCGCTTAGGGTCCCCAGTCTGATTTTGAGCAAGGGATGGGTGTGCAATGGCCCAGTTAGAGGTGACAAACATAACATGCACAAGGCAAAGTGCAGCACCATGTTGTCAGGCACAGTGCAGGCTGCTGTACACTGCTCCATCACTGCATCTCCTTCCAGTTTCATTAAGGGATGACCAAGGAGAGCTAGAGGATCCTCTTCACCCATGCTTTGTCACTCCTGTGGCTCTTTCGAGCATGCATCACAAGCAGTGCCAGTTTGTCAATGGAATCCTGTTAGTGATGATACTGTGAGCAAAGAAACTTGTTTAACATGTGATCTAAGCTAAAGTTCAAATCTGGGGCTGCAGTGATGAAAGCTGGTCTCTTATCTTGGTGAAATCACACTAAATAAATAAATAAAATATGTCCACCATGACACCTGTCCACCCCCCCATACTAACTGCTCAGATTCTCAAACTTTGCTAGAAAGTTCAATGATTTGAGGGGTTGATACAAATTCTGCTAATTGCAGGTAAAAACCAAATCTGAGAAAACATCTTTTTTTTTAGAATTTGTGGTCAGGAAAGGCACACTGAGCTGAAGCTCCTTTCCAGATGCATCCCAGAAACACAAGGAGGTTAAGTGACTTGCTCAGGGTCACACAGCATGCAAGTGGTAGTTGTGAGTTTCAAACCCAGGTCTGTGGGGTCTCCAGCCTCATAGCTTAATACTGTCACCCTCATGGCGGTGTAGCCCTGGTTAGATACATTCAGTGTGGCTGCGAACCACAATATTCTGGATTCAAGTTACGCCAGAGTCACTGAATCACTGGGTGGTCATGACTGAGCAATCTGCTCAACTTTCTAGCACTCCAGTTCACATTGTGGTGGAAAGCAGAATTGGGAGAGGCAGGACCACATTGAAAATGTGATGTTCCATTTGAGATCAACTATCAAAGATCAATGAATTGTCTACATTTGTATTTGAGCATGGAACATTAAGCAGTAAGGCACCACAGGGTGTGTTTTATGCTGGAATGACATCATGCCTTAGATGGGTTGTGAGGCATGAGGCATAGGTGAGTCAGGGGTGTAGCCAAGCATTTCAGATTTGTACACCAATCTGCCATGCTGCTACCCCCTCCCCCACTGTTGTCCATGCCTGCCCCCCCATGACTCGAATCCAAGGTTCCTGGCTCCAATCAGATGATTCCCACACTAGATCTGCTGTCTGTCTGCACTGCTATTGTGGTGCTCGTTGCCCACTGGCAAACACCACTGACTGCACCATGAGCCCAAGACCACAGGAGAAATTTCTTCTTTCTCTCCCCTGCAGGTAGGCAGATTTGCTTCACTTGCCACTGCACATGAAGTCTTATTTCTTTTAGCCAGCTCTGAGTCTGTTCTTCCGTCTGATGCTCCTCAGTTCTTTTACTGCTTCTCTCGCTCCCAGTACAATTGAACTAATAGTATGGCTTCTGACTTTGCTGGAGTATTTAAACTCACCAACCAAGACTTACCACATCCCCTACCAGATACCATAGCCAATCACTATGCAGGTGGACCATGCAGACCTAATTAAGACCTTCAGCTTCAATGTCCGCAGTCCACTCTGCCACTCCCCCAAAACAAAGCTGAAAAAGAAAAGAAAAAGCCTGTGAAGCCAAACAAAGGAATTTAAATGTGATGGACTAAAGAGGGCAGAGCAATGCTGGCCAGATTGTTTGCTACCCCCTCCTACTAAAGTTTGTACACCATGGCTTACTTGTAGTATCAGTAGTTATGCCCTTGAGGTGAGTGCCTTCAGCCACCCAAGGAGTGACCTTAACCAGCATGACACACCCCATGGGGTCTTTCTGCATTTATAAATGGATCCTTTATAATAAAAAAAGGATTTTAATGTTGGCTTTTCTTCAGATTAGTTTCAGATTGTGATGTACTGGGATAACTTCATGGCTGAAAGTGCCTCTAGCCCTGATCAACTTTCAGTATTTTTTCTTTCCATTTTACTAACATACTGACATACTAATTGCCAGCAGATTAGGCCTTACGGTCTATCGAGTCTGCTCGATGATTTGCTGTGACAAAAATTAGCCAAGTTCATGTCTCAGTGCATCATCCCAGTCTGCAAGTAGGTCATGCCATCAGTTAACAAATCAAACTAGATCCATTTGATAATCAGTATAATACACTCCAAGGTGTGCAATATCATGGAATATCAGTCCTTCTTAGGTGGTAGAAGTCACTCAGTCTATGGCCTTATGCCTCACAACGCACCTGAGGTAGAACATACAGTATCCCATTATATCACACATCTTGTTTTGTATAATTGCTTAAAGCAGCAGTGCAATGAAAAAAGTTATTCCGAAATGCAAATTTTCTGCTATGGTTATGAAAAATATTGCCAGAACTGTTGATGTGGTTTTCTGGATGCTTCCAGTGCTGTGTACTGTACATTTGCATTTTTTGTTTGGATCCTTACCCTCCTCAGGTTTTCAATATTATTTCTATGCAAAAATGAGGCAGCCATTTCTTTTTATTGAGAAATAATTATTTTGAAACTTTCATAAAGTTCTTAAATAATAACGGAAACTGAAAATTTCACCACCAAAATAAACTGGAAGACATCTGACATTGATTAGGAAGAAAAAAAAGTGGAGCCAAATTTTAGCCCATTTTCATTACACTGCTGCTTTAAGCATTTTTCATCATAGTAAAGTTTACCACCCCCCCCCCATATAAATACAGCACATTAAAGAATAACCCCATAATTACTGGTGACTCTCTTCAATGCATGGTTTGCCCTGGTGTTTCAAACGCCATAATAACCAGATTACCCAGTTATTACGGCATTTTGTTTTACTCTCACTTCAGTTCCCTGTAACACCATACCTCATTGGCTGTCATTCTATCTGTGGTGGGCTGAACAGTTCAGCAAACATGGCAGCTCCATCTGTCACTTAGCGACAAGCCGTTCATACGATTCAATATTTGCCACTGGTAAGACTTTCCTTCTCTGTATTCTTGTTATTCTTTTTGTATTTATCTGGTTGATCCTGCCTTTACAACTTATCTGGTTGAGCCTGCTATGTGTCTGATTTGCGAGATAGTGAATCTAAATGAGTGTGATTGGCACTAGTACCGTGCCTTTCTGTATTGCTTATAAATATATCCTAGGCTAGGATTTCTATGGTACTGCTACATATCTCGATTTCAGTTTAGAAAAAGGAAGAAAAGAATACATGGAGTGTGTGTATGTGTGTGTGTGCACATGGCAACTGAACAAGGCAATTGAACTTTAATGACTTTCTTTGCACTTATTCCCTGCACCAGAAATTATAAAAAATAAATGATAGACAACTGAGTTTTATGGATTTTTACCCCAAAGTGAGTGATGACCTAATAAACCTCTCGAGCTTCACTCTCGAGGTTTATGGCTCATCACACACCTCGGGTGTGTAAAAAAAATCCAGAACACATAGTTGCTTATCCATTAATCTCTCTATATAGTATACGGTTAGGGCTTATTCTGCACGGAATTCAAGCAGCTCAAAAACCTTGTTGTGCACATTCTAAAGTTGTTGTGTATGTTCTACAATCAAAGCACCTGTACCCTGCTCATGCTGATGGCCTCCCATCAGCTTTCATGTTCTTTCAGGGCTTTCAGCACTTTAGCCACTTGTCAAGGATGGTCTTGGACTATGATTTGGACATCACTGCACTCGATCCTCCATCTCTCACATTACTTCTCTACCAGCACTAATTCACAGATAATTAAAAATAAAAGAAAAACTTATTTTTAAAACCAGGCTAATCCTTGCCTGCTTACTCTGTGATACCATTCAGTTCTGCTCACTCTTGCCACAAGATCACACTATCTGGCTCTGTCACCAAGCTTCCTTGCTTATTCTCCACCATACTTTTGAATTATGAACAGCTTATAAAATGAGTAACATTCATTTTCAGCACTGAGTTTCCAGAACTATACTATCTTTAATTTATTTATATATTTTGGAAGTACCTTTGAGACATGGCCTCATTTACAGAGGTTCCACATCAGACAATGTCAAATCACATAGTTAGACTAGGTTCAGACAGTAAATACAGAGTCATCAGGGCAGTGAATACAACAATACTGGGAGGACAATTGGATGCATTTTACAAAAGGAAGTTAGAACAATTGCATGAAACACAGGCAAGAGCCATTAAATTATGTACAGATCTATTGTCTAAGTGCAACAACACATACAGTAGTTGGAAAGAAGAGGCATTTTTTTTTGTGTGTAGGCCAGAGAGGTGAAACATTAGGGAGGGGTAGGAGAGTGTAGAGAGAAGGGTGGGAAGGTTAAGGGTTAGGGTGGGGTGAGGGAGTGTGACAATAGGAGGGAACAGGTGGGGTGGAGGTGGAGAGTTAGAGAGGGGGGAAAGTAAAGATGAAGGGGGAGCAGGAAGGAGGGTGGAAAAGGGTGGGGGGGAAGTATCTAAAGGTGGGAGTGCAGTATGGGAGAGGATAGGTAATGGGGAGGAGTGGAAGAAAGGAGGCATAATATAAGAAGAGAGGAGGAGGACCCATAGACAGGGGCAGAGAAGAGAGAAAGGGAGCATGGAGGGGTGCTAGATCACGGTAGTCAGTGGCTGAGCAGGGTGGAAGAGAAGAGGACTAGGTGCCACAGTTACAATCACTGGAGGTGGCCAGCAACTTTCGAAGTTTAGTTTTAAATGGCCCCAGTCTGAGTTCCATAAATGCCTTGTCTCCAAGTGCATTGAGCCACAGTGGTACCCATTATTCATAGGAATATTGGCACAGAGAAATCCAGCAGAATGGGACTTTTAGTGAATGATTCTTTGAGTTCCTCATAGGTCTGGAGGAGAATTGGGTGTTGAGGAGGTTTAACATACTGGAAGGGGTAAGTCCTAGTGTGGATTTCTTGGCCAGGAGGCAGACTTGATATTGTATTCTGCAGTCTAAATTAAGCCAGCCAGATTGAGCATACAGTTCACAGGTGTGAGTCAGTCTATCAGCACCTATGACCAGCCTGCAAGCCTTATTAAGTGTAGTTTTGGTGGGTTTGAGGGCAGATGGTGTTGCCGCCCCATAAACTGCCAGGCTGTAGTCAACGACAGCCAGCACTGAGCTTGTGACTGCAGTTCTCATTGCTTCAGTAGTAAGGCAGTGTTTGTTCTTGTAAACCATTGGCACTATGAATGACATTGTAACCTTATTGTATACTAGCTACCTATATTCGAGTATTGTATGTAAACTGTTTGTTATTGCTGTCATTGTCACTGTTTGACGTGGAACCTTTGTAAAAAGAGCTCTGAGCTCAAAGGTATGATCCGAATCCCTAAGTAAATAAAAATAAAAAAAATAAAGCAGACCCAGCCTAGTAGTCGCTGTTCTGGCTACCAGGTCAATATGATGAGAATAAGATCATGAGCTGTCAAGAGTAATTCCCAAGATTTTTGAAGTCATTAACCATATCAAGGGTGGTTTTTAAGTTGTTTTGGATTTGAAATTGGTAGGATCTGTGTCTGTTTTTGGCTGAGGCAAATAGCATCGTTTTCATCTTCTTGTAGTTCGAAAGTTGTTTTGAACTGTGGAACCAATTTTCGGCAGCTGTGAAATTAGCCTGCATTTGGGTTTCAAGAGCAATGGGGTTGAGGTGGGATGAGAAGAGTACTGCATCATCTCCATATAATAAAATATTATCAGGAACTGCTGGGAGGAGTTGGTTAAGAAGTAGACTAAAGAGCAGTGGTCCAAGAATTGAGCCTTGGGGTACTCCAGTAGTTACTGGTCTGCTTGCAGATAGGTTTTCTTGGATTTTTACTTTTTGTTCTTTGCCTGTGAGGTAACTCATGAACCATGTAGCCGATTTGGCAGAAATGCCTACGTTGGCCAGTTGGGTTTGGAGCAGTTCATGGTTCACAGTGTCGAAGGCCTTGGTGAGGTCAATGTAGGTGGCAGCCACCAAGAGCTCTCGTTCAAGGGCACTGTGGATAAAGCCAGTGAATTCAAGAAGAACAGTAGTGGTGCTGTGAAGTTTCCTAAAGCCGTGTTGCTGATGGCATTGTAAATTGTATTTGTTGAGGTAATTGGTCAATTGATCAGATACTATATGTTCTAGTGCCTTGGAGAGTGGAGGCAGGATTGATATTGGGTGATAGTTGGAGTGTAGGGTCTTGTCCCTGCTTTTGTGGACAGGGGTAACTACCACCAATTTCCAAAGCCGTGGGAATTTACCAGATACTAGAGATAGGTTTATGATTTAAGTTAGTGGACCAATAACAACATCAAGGGTGGTCTTGATGAGCATGAGGTCAAGCCCATCACTACTGGCCCTTGATTTGCCGAGAGCTTTTAGTATGTACTTTTTTGCTATTGTTGGGGTGATGACTTTTAGATAGAATGGGGGTGGGGAATCCCCAGAAGGCTCAGGGGAATGAGGGATGTTCCTTTGACATGAGGGTTATGAGGGATCTGGTGACAATATGCCACTGAGGTCGGTGAATGTTTTATTAAAGGTGTTGGCAATGGTGACAGGGTCCTGGGTTGGGGTTCTGTCCACAGAAAGGATGGTGGGGGAAGCCTTATTTGGTTTACCTGACAGGGATTTGATGTTGTCCCAAAAATGAAGACCACCTCCCCAGGAGTTTATGAATTCAGTTTTAAAGTGTTGGCTTTTGGCCTTGCGGATTGCTGAGGTACAGCTGTTACAGGCCGCTTTATACCTCTGGGAGTTGGGGGAGCCAGAGTTTTTAGCATTTTCCCATGGGTTGTCTATGTGTTTCATTAACTCTAATAGGTGGGGGGTGATCCAGGGGTTTGTGGCTTCCCTTATTTTCCACTTCCTGAATGGGGCAAAAATGTTGCAGACATCATTAAAGATATGGATGAAGGCTTCCAGGGCAGTGTCAACTTCTGTGACAAAGTCTAAGAAACTCCAGTCTTGGAGCACCAGGTATGCTTTAAAGGTAGAAGTTTTACCCTTTTTAGTGTTCTATAGGTGACTGTCTTTGTTGGGACCTTGGGGGATCTGTTTGACCATAAGTAAAATAGGGAAGTGGTCACTAAGGGAATCCAAGAGGACTTGTATGTTGGTGATTTTCTCTGGTTTGTTTGATATTAGCCAGTCGATGAGTGTAGATGTTCCTGTATGGTAGTTAACACAAGTAGGGGTATTTACTAGTTGAGACATATTGAGAGCGGACAGTGCATCCCTATAGGGTGCTACATCCAAGGCTGACCAGTTAATATTAAAGTCACCCATCATGATGAGTTCTGCATGTTTTCAGTGGGTGGCTAGGTAGTCAGAGACCACCTTGAAGCTACAGGCTTGGTCTTTAGGAGGCATACAGACAGATGCTATGGTTGCAGTTTTACCATTCGAGCCAAGGAGTGCTTTAATTGCCAGGATTTGTGTGCTGCAGCCGGTGACAACAGGGGGGAGCATTAGCCCCTGAATGTGTTCTCTAAGATAGATGATGCAGCCACCACCTCACTTACCTAGCCTGTCCAGTCGGAAGTGGGTGTACCCTGGGATTTGGATGGCAGTATCTGCGATCTTTGGGCTGAGCCAAGTTTCAGCTACTCAGATAATGTCCAGCTGGTGTTGGGCAACCCAGACTTGCAATGAGTCAAGTTTTGCTAGAAGGCTACAGATATTTATGGATGCACACTTTAATCCGTGATGCTTGCTGAACAGTGCCATAGAGCGGGCCGCAGGGCCAGGGTTAGGGTGGATATTCCCGGATAGTAATAGTAGTAGCCAGACTATTCGAGTGGTTTGCCACTTTAGTTGCTTTAATGCCTGTAATCTGGTGGCGGCCTTAGGCTTAGTCGATTTAGTGAGGGTGTTGGATATTTTGAGGTTAATGATTGGTGGAGGGATGGGTTATACAGAGCGCCCCCACTCCGGTGACAAAGTTTGAGGTTGAGTTAAGGTGCTGAGAGTTGTTAACTCAAAAGTGGAGGTGGATTTGAGATATATGTGGTTATGGGCCATATCTATATTGATAGACAGGCTTATGTGGCACATGGTCTTTGTGGGCAGAGGGGCAACTATACTGTCTAAACACTATATAGTTATATTACTTTCACTGCTTTATATAGAGGCCACTGTACAGCAGCTTCACAACTTCTCTGCTTTGTTTTTTACTAAAACCATATACTATAAAAAATAAAATATGAGCAACCATACACAATTCACCTTGTGTTTCTTTCTTGGGGTTGAGATAACAGCATGGACCTCTTGAGCTTTGCTCCTGAGGTCCATATGCTGTTATCTCAAATCCTTGATGAAAACACAGGCTCATAGTGTATGGCTGACCATACATTATTCCTTATATTCATACCACTTTATCAGGTGGCTTACTGGAGAACTATACCACACTGCTGTCTGACTCTGCCATGGTGCTCTGAAATGATAGCACATCCCCTAATGTACAGTATGCGATGAAACTAGTGATGGTCAGAATCAGTTGTAAACCACAAAAGAAGGCCTCCACACCCCCCCCCCCCAACACACACAAACCAGGCTGGTCCTAACATTTAGAACCAAACTAAACTGCAACACAAAAAAGGCTTTTCAAAAGTCCAATATACAAATCGGTAATTAACATGTAATTATCGTATAATTAACCTGTAAATTACTAGAGTTTGAAAGTGGTTCAAAAATCAGAACTTTCTGGAACATTTCTGTGCTTAAATTAGAATAGGGTGCACAGCATTTAAAAAGAAATTTACGAGGAGAAAGGAATACCCTAAAACTATGCAGTGCAACTCACTTAATAGTAAAACAAAATATAATATAGTATTAAAACAAATGTTTTCTGGTGCCTAGATTCTCTGTGCACATTCAGTGCATAAACATTTAGAAGCAGTCTGCCTACTATCCTTAGAGAATTTTTTCCACCATCTTAATTTCTCTAAAATGAATGCTGCTCTCTGATTGCAGTGTGTGTGTGTGTGTGTGTATAGACACACAGTATTAGGCGCATGCTTGCAAGTGGGAGGGAGGGAGGGATCCAAATTCATTGTGTGACCTCTAGTTACAAAAGTGAAAGGTCTGCTGATCTCTCTGACCCTCTATGTGTGGATTTTATTTATCTGAATTCATCGAATGTGTTTGGGACATTATGACGCACTCCAATCTCTACATCCCTTCTCTATAATAGGGTTTATCAATAACAACCATAGAAAGATTCAGTACATTGACAATATGGCAGAAAAAGGCCCATCACCTATCCAGTCTGCTAATCCTACCTAACTACTCTACATTGGCCCTAGCAGCCATCACATCCCTTTATTTCTGCCACCCCTTTTCAAACAGATCATGTATGCCTGTCCTATCCCTGCCTAAAGCTGCTCACTGATTGGGCCTTTACCACTGCCTCTGGTAGCTTGTTGCCACTTGCCCACCATTCACTCCATGAAAAAGTGCTTGCAGACATCCCTCTTGAATCTTCACTTGTAAGTTTATTTATTTATTTATGCTTTATGCCCCCCCCCATATCACTGGCCCAAATCCACTGGCCAACCCCGCCACAGCCTGCCCCCACAGAACCTCGGTTTACCCTCTGGGCAGGGGAAAGGGGTGACCAGCTATGCCCCCTCACGTGCCCATCATCAGGCAGCTGCACAGTGGTGGCTTGGGGACCGGTGCCAAGGCTGAGATGTTTCTTGTAGTTTCCAGGATGGGGAGGTGTGACATGCAATGATACCATGACATATGCATGCCAAGCATCTGCATGCCTCTCAGCCGCAGCCTCCAGTCCCAGTAAGCAGCCCCCATGGTCATCCAGGGGTACTGTACCGGGAGGCTTCAGGATGCAGAATCCCCTCTCCCTGGAGACTGAGAGCATGCAATTGCCACTTAATCCATCTCCCCCCCCCGGCCAATCCTCCAGTCACCTGAGCCCATTCCTGAACCGGGGTCACTGATGCTGCAAGTCGTAGTACTGCTGCTGTGCCAATGGGCTGGCCTTCACTTGTAAGTTTAAATGACTTCCCCCTTGTGCCTGTATCAGAGCTCAAGAAGAAATATTCCTTTGTGCCTACATGATTTATCCCATGCAAGTACCGTGCTTGTATGTTTTGATCAAGATAAATAGAGTAGATGCCAAGGAAGCATACTAGTCCTATAATCTATAGTATATAAAAACTCTGGACCTCACACACAGTCTCTATTTTGTGGTACAAAGAAGTCACATCACCCACTACATGCCACAGTTCTACTTTTCACCCCATTGTGCTATACACAACAGGGTTGCAGTCGTGTCCTGCACTTTCGCAGTGAGCAATGTGACAGCTCAGGAAAAGGGGCAGGTGCAAGCAGGTAAATACAGGTGCCAGCATGGTTATAAGTTGTTGAGGCTTGCAAGCATTCTTATCCCAGGTTGCCAGTCAAAGCACCCTCTAGCTCTGGTAGAACTGTTCAAAATATTAATTTATTTAAAAACTGGTAACTGGGGAAGGCACACAAAAGAAAGGTTTTATTGCCATGTGTGACCCAGCAGAGAGGTTCAAAAGGAAGAGCAAGCAGAAGATGAGCAAAATTACAGAATGTTGAGACTTTACATTCTATGCAAATTATACTAATCAATGACCAAAGCAGGGTCTAGAGCAGTCTCCACCATGGGCAGTAAGTAAGCAGAGGGAGGACAAGTACAGGGGACACGGGGAGAAGGGGGATACTAACAGATGTAGGTAGGTGAAAAGTGTGACCTTAGGAGCAGTTTGAGGAAGACATATGAGGGGGTTAGGCAGATTTATTTATTTATTTATTTTATTTAAAATTTGGTAACCGGGAAAGGCACATTGAGCCAAGGCTCATTTCCAGGTGTGTAAAGGGGATACAGAGAGAATACATACAGTACACACATTATTCGAACAAGCAAAAAACGATACAAAGTCTAATACAATTTAAGGTCAGTTAACAGAGGGACCTGGACACCGTGTTACAAAACATTTGATCGGCATTATGCAGTAAATTGTGGCATACAAAATATTAGATGTAACTGTTGCAGGCTGCAAGGGATTTGTTAACAGGCATAGTGAATTAATAGTTGGCAGAGGTGAGGGGGAAAGAGACTGGTGGTGGTGGTGGGGGTGGGGAGATGAAAACACTGGGTACACTGGGTAGGGGGGAGAAGGAGAAGTCTGACTTGAGCTTTGAAGGAGAAGAGAGAAGGGGATAGGTGAAGATCAGAGGAGAGCTGATTCCAGAGGAAAGGAGTGCGATAGGAGAAGAATGACTCGCAGCTGAGTGTGGATATGGAAGAGAGAAAGAGCATTTGTCCCTATTTTGAAGAGTGTAAACTGAGGGATTAACTAGTGAAAGGAGGGAAGAAAGGTAGGGTGGCAGACTGCCAAACCAGTATTTTGCAATGAATGAAACACAGTGGACCATTCTCCTGTGGGGTAGTGGTGAGAAAGAGAGGGTGGAGTGGAGCAGACAGTGGTGAGTAAGGGGTGATGCAGCAGTGGCGAAACAACAGAAAGAGTTAAGGAGTGTGTCTAGCCTAGAGAGATTTATGGCTGGGGCAGTCATAGACAACGTCGCTGTAGTCTAAGACTGGAGGAATAATTTTGGAAACCAGTTCCTGACTGGTAGGGAGAGGAAGACCATCCTTATGATGATAGAGGATAGCCAGTTTAGGTCAGAGTTCTGTGTAGATGGACTCAATGTGAGAGGAGAAGTCTAGGTGGCTGTCAAGCCAAATGCCTAGGTATTTTAAGGTGGAGATCTTGGTAAGGGAGGAGCCATCCAGGGTGGAGAAAGCAGGGGGGGATTGGAGTGTTGCCAATTTCTGTCTTGTTTTGTGGTAGATAGTGGTGTGGAGTCCATTCCAGAGGTAAGGGAGACTGGGAGTTCCGCAGGTGTGTGTAGTCTTGTAAATTGAAGCTGATCCTCCAGAAGATGAAGGGGTTAGCACCGCCAGTCAAGCACAGTGAGAGACAAATCAAAAGAAAGTGGATGCATTGGATAACAGGGACAGCAGAATATTCAGGGAGTGCTTTGTGAGAAGTTCATTGGATTACCAGGGAGGACCAGGCAAGTGCTTGCTGAGCACTCTGTGGATTTCCCAGAAATAGGCACAAGGTACAAGGCAAGGGTTTGGACGGATGAGTGGTGGTAGCATCACTGGCCCTGGGGCTCAATGCATAGCATAGTGCTATGCAACTGGCCTTGTGTAACATTTGGAGAAACTCATTTACTATATATACAATGTAAGCACCACAGCACCACTGTTGCAGTTGAACTTCACCCCAACAACACTGTACCAGATTTTTGTATTGCCAAAATGTTTGGTGGTGTAGTGGAAGCCTGCTGCACCCTAATTATGTGCTACTACACATTGTGACTGTGTATGGAGTCTATCTTAAAAGTATTAAAAGCCTTTTTTCAAATTGAGTGCTTATACAGTATGTTCATACAGTATGTATAGTTATTGTGTCTCTTATGGTTATGAGTGCATTCTCCAGTTCTTTGCGCGAGTTCACTGAGCAGTTTTGGCACACAAAGGTCTCGAGAAAACATTCATAACTGTAAGAGACACAGTGAATGTGTATAATGTATAACATTTTGTAAATCATGTCAAAGACTAGTGTTGAATGAAATATAAATTATACTAGCAAAATAACAGGAAACTGACATTTTCACATTCATGCAATTTTAATGAAACTGCCAAAAAAAATCACACAAATTTAGCAATGCAATATCGTATCAAATTTGTGCATAAAATAACAGTTTGCAAACAATTTGCAAATTGAACCATACTGTATTTGCCCAAAATACAGGAAACTGCACTGTTTCCTCAATATTCCTCTTTATTAAAACTGTTTGTTTGGAATATTTGTGTGCAACATATGTGGCCATGTTCCTTTTTTTTTACAAGTTGTTAATTTTTAGAAAACAGGTTTAAAAAAATGCAGAGTTTGGAATTTTATGAGAAGAATGGGCAAAAGTGTTCCTGTTTTGTCTGAATTGGACAGCTTGTAAACACCATTTTTTGAAATACATACATTGGATTCTTCGGCCTGGATATTCAAAGGGGTTGCGCCTGGTGCAATGGGGTTGCGCTGGCACAACCCCGCATTGTGCCCTGATGGGATATTGAGATGGCTGCCCGGTGCAGCACAAATCCCAATGCACCAGGATGCAATGATAATGTATATGGCACAGATGCAGGGGGCGTGCCCATGCATATGCGGCACATCCCGATATTCAGCCTGGGGTGTGCGGCGCATATGCCAGCGCACCCCTGCACTGCGCCGCATAGGGGGGCTCAAAGTTGAGCCTGTGCAGAGTAGGAGCAAATCCCATACACCCACAGGTGGGCCGCTGTATTGCAGGGTGCAACACAGCAGACCAGTCATGGGTGCCACCCACCTGCCCAGAACACCGTCCGCAAGCACTCACAACACTGGTGGTCTAGTGGAACCCCCCGCCTGTAGCCATGAGCATGCAGTATATGTTCCTATAGATAGCCCTGGTAGTCTAGTGGCCCCCCAGTCCCGGATGCCCTGATGTGTATGACACATGACCATGCCTGTTGGTTAGTGGTCCCCCCTCACCCGAGCCCTGATAATGACATTAAGATGTCCCTGGTGGTCTAGTGGAACCCTCCTGCCGTTGCCACAATCATGGTAAACTCCTGTTTTGAAACATCCTGGTGATCCAGTGGCACTCAACTCCACCCACCACACAGAACCCTTGCCCACCACACTCCCCCATCATCAGCGGGTGGCTGCATCCTGCCCGCACACCGCCCGTCCACCTGCCGAATGACAGGCAAGTATGAGTTGTAAGCTCATTGATCTCAGTGTGACCAATGGACTTGCAGGGCATACTGTACTAGAGTGTCCTAAATATGTGAATGGAGTCATTCATAGCTACGGACTGTTCTTAGTTAATATGTTCTGCAAGCCCATTGGTCCACATTGGGGACCAATGGGCTTACAGATGATACTGTACCTTTCATTCAGCGGTAGCCGGGCGGTGTGTAGGTGGGTTACAGCTGCCCGCCAATGACGGGGGGGGTGGGCAAAGGGTTCTGTGGGTGGATGGGTGGGGTGGGGTGTCACTGGATCACCAGGGCATTTCAATATGGGAGTTTACGGTAATCATGGCAACAAGTGGGGGGATTTCCACTAGACCACCAGGGACATCTTAATGTCATTTATCAGGGAATCAGGGACTCGGGTGGGAGGGGGAACCACTAGACCATCAGGGCTGGTCATGTGTCATACACATAGGGGCATCGGGGACTGGGGAGGCAATAGACTACCAGGGCTATCTTTAGAACCACATACCATGCGATTGTGGCTACAGGGTGGGGGATGCCCCGAGATCCCCACAGCACACGTCATGCTGTACAGGGTGCCAGGTGCAAGTCACTGGCCTGCCTTGCGCAAGGCATGCAAATGGGGCCATAATGACATGTAAATGGCCCCATATGCACTTTGCATATATTATGGCCTCATTTGCATGCCCTCTGCTGAATATTGCGGGTGATGCACCTAGCGCAACTGCACTTGTGCTGGCGCATCCCCGTGCTCCCTATCAGTGGCTTGCACTGTCGCAGTGCCACTGCACCATGTGCAGTTTGTGCTCTGCCCATGCCATATTCAATGGTGCTGTGCCAAGGTGCAGCACCGTTGAATATCACCCGGACCTAGCCCCAGCGCATCACAGTTGTGCTGTGCCCAGGCTTGCGCCACTTCCTGGTGCAGTCTGAATATCCTGGCCTTCATGTGCAAAATATGTAAAAGTGTGCATTTTCCCATAAAAAAGATGCTGTTTGTAAAAATGCACATTTTTGGAATGTGAAATGACATACTTATGTATGGAATAAGCACAATGTTGCAAAACTGTGCACATTTTGAAACAAATATGCAAACAGAATTTTTTAATTTTACACAGTTCTGTTAGAGACTTATACTTCAAAAATTGGACCTTAAAATTAAAATCAAAGGGCAGGATTCACAAAAGGGATATGCCCAGCACATTCGAGATGTGTCGGTGCATCCCCGACTTGTGCCTAAAGGTGACTCAGAAAGGGGCCCAATGCACTGGTACAACCTGATGCCCGACGCAAAGATCGTAGAGATGCACCACAATGCCAATAACGATATGTGTATTTTGATCTGGGCGGTTGTGAAGGGTGTGCCCATGAATACCAGGCGCAGCCCCATTCACAGCCCAATTTGAGGCACATCCCGGGCATGTCCAGGAATGCGCCACTGAAAGGTGGCACAAATAAACTAGACTTATGTGGGTGGCTATTCCATAGGCAGACTGCCGTATTGCAGACAGCAGCATGGCAGCCTGCACTCCCTTGCAGTCCAGTCACCCCCAATCAGCCCATAGCACTATATCACCTGTCACCTGTTATGACCAGAGGTGGTATAGTGGAACCCCTCCCCACCCATAGCGGCAACCCTGGTGCCATATCTATCAATGCCCTGGTGGCATAGTGGATCCCCCATCCCACCCGTAGCACCACATCCCCAAACATAGGGCTCACAGACCCCCAGCCATTATTGTAACCCCCCTATCCCCAGCCAGACTGCTGTGTAAGTGGCACCCTACCAAGTACCATGGTGGTCCAGTGGTATTTGTCTTCAGTTCACTCAAGACTAGACCTACAGTGGCCCCTAAATAATCACTTTTGACAGCCTTGTATGCCAAACATAGCTCTCCATGAGTCTGCTGATATCCAGCTGAATATGTATTTAAATGTCTAAGTCTTGTATTATAGTCTTGATCTTTCAAGCATTCTATTCCTTTGTTATATTTCCTCTGTACACTTTCCATGAGTTTATTACCTCTTATTGCACAGGGTTTGTTAAATTGTGTACAATATTCAAGATGTGGCCGAACCAAATGAATATACAGTGGCATTAATACTACTGTTTTCTACTTTTTATGTTAGCTAGAATAGATCCTACAATTTTATTACATTTTTTAACCTTAAGAATTGTATTTCTTTCAAAACTTAAATCATTTGTTATAAATGTGCTAAGATCCTGTTCTTCTTTTATTACTTTTAGTGTTTCCGTTCCAAGTTTGTAATCATAAGTAAGATTATTTTTTCCTAAGTGCATGACCTCACACTTACCTATATTAAAATGCATGTGTTTAGATTTGCTCCAATCCATAAGCAGTTCTAATTGTTTCTGTATATATTCACTGTCCCTAGAAACATAGAACCATAGAATCTGATGGCAGATGAGGACCGCTTGGCCCACCTAGTCTGCCCATTTTCCTACCTAACAGATAAGCTGCAGATCCTAATTAACCAACAGCTTACTTCCTCTTACCCCCACTAGACTGCCTTATGTCTGTCCCATGCATTCTTGAATTCCCCACTGTTCTTGACTCCACGACCTCCTCAGGAGGCTGTTCCATGCATCCACAACCCTCTCTGTAAAAATACTTCCTCACATTACCTCTGAGCCATCCCCATTATCTTCAAATTGTGACCCCTTTTTCTTTCACATCTCTTTTTCTGAAAGATGCTACCCTCTTGGACTTTGTTGATTCCCTTGAGGTACTTGAAAGTTTCTATCATGTCCCCTCTCCCTTCTTTGCTCAAGGGTATATATATTAGCTCCTTTAGTCTTTCTTCGTATGTCTTCTGGTGCAGACCCTGCACCATTTTGTTGCCCTCTCTGACAGCCTCCACTCTATGTCTTTGCAGAGATGGGGTCTCCAGAACTGCACACAGTACTCAGATGGGGTCTCACCAACTGTCTGTACAGAGGGATAACAACTTCCTGTTTTCTACTATTGATGCCTCTCCCTATGCATCCAGTATTCCCCCAGCCTTCCTTACTGCCTTCTCACATTGCTTGCCCTCCTTTAGGTCATCTGATATAATTACCCCCAGGTCCCTTTCCATTTTTACTGTTGTCAGTATCTCACCCCCCATTGTGTACTCTTCCTTGGGTTTTTGTTTCCCCGCTGCATTACCTTGCACTTTTTTGCATTGAATCTGAGCTGCCATACAGTTGACCACTTCTCCAACCTTGCCAAGTCCCTTCTCATCCTTTCCACTCCATCTGGTGTATCAACCATATTGCAGATCTTTGTGTCGTCTGCAGAGACATACTTTTCCTTCCAGTTCCTCTGCAATGTCACTTGTAAAGACATTAAAAAGGACCGATCCCAGTACTGAACCCTGTGGTACCCCACTAATAACCCTCCTTTCTTCACTGTGGACTCCATTTACTACTACCCTTGCGCCCTGTTGTCTAGCCAATTTTATCCAGGCTACCACCTGGGACCCACCCAAGGCTGGCTAACTTGTGTATTAATCTTTTGTGTGAGACTGTATCAAATGCCTTGCTAAAATCTAGGTAGGCCACATCCACAGCCCCTCCCTGGTCTACTACTTTGGTCACCCAGTCAAAGAAATCTATTAGATTTGTCTGACATGACCTTCCCATCATGAATCCATGCTGCCTTGGGTCCTGTGCCCCACTGGCCTCTAGGTACTCAACAATTCTTTCCTTCAGAAGTGATTCCATCATTTTACCTACCACTGAGGTCAAACTAACTGGTCTATAGTTTCCTGCCTCTGTCCTGCTCCCACTTTTGTGAAGAGGAATCACATCCACCATCCTCCAGTCCTCAGGTACCACCCCATCCTCCCATGATTTGTTAAAGACAGTAGTCAGCGGTGTCACTAGTTCTACCCTTAGTTCTTTTAGAATTCTTGGGTGAATCCCATCAGGCCTCATTGCTTTATCCACCATCAATTTTATTAGTTCTTTCAGAACTCTTTCTTCTGTAAATGGACTGATATCGACCCCGTCTTCAGAGTACTTCTCTTGTTTGGTTTAGGTACCTCCCCCTCCTCTTCCTTTGTGAATACTGAGCAGAAATATTCGTTCAGTATCCCTGCTTTTTCACTGTCACCCTCTACCCACATTCCCTCCCCTTTATTAAGCCTCAGTATCCCTCCTTTGGTCTTTCTTCGCTCCCTAATGTACCTATAAAAGGTCTTATCCCCCTTCTTAACAGAGTTGGCTATCCTTTTCTCGGTTTGGGCCTTTGTTATTCTGACTGCCTTCCCAGTCTCTTTCTGCTTTAACTGATAAAGTCCTCTGTCCTGCTCCTTCTGTGTTTCCTTATATTTCTTGAATGCTATACTTTTCTCCTTAACCTTCCCTGCCACCTCTTTTGAGAACCATAGCGTTTTTTTCCTTCTTTGTGTTTTGTTGATTTGCTTTACACAAAGGCTTGTTGCCTCTGTGATGGCTGTTGTGATTACTCCCTATTGTTCATCCACCCCTCCTTCTTGCCTGTTTGCTAGTGCTTTTCTGAGGCACTCTCTCATTTTCCCAAAACCAGCCCTCCTAAAGTCCAATACTCTTGCTTTTGTATGGCTTGATTGTGTGGCTGTGTTTATCGTGAACAACACTGTTTGGTGGTCGCTTGTTCCCAGGTGGCTACCCACTTCTAAATCTGAGATTCTTTCTCCATCCCCATTTGAGAGTACCAGGTCAAAGATTGCTGCCTCCTGAGTGGGTTCCAATATTAGCTGTCTGAGGCATGCCCCCTGTAGGGCATCAAGAATGACCCTGCTCTTGGATGCACCTGCAGCAAAGGTGCTCTAGTTAACATCTGGCATATTCAGCTCCCCCATCAACAATATCTCCCCTTTTTCTACCTTTCTAAGGAAGCTTTCTATCATTTCCTTGTCCATTCCCTCCCCCTGAGATGGGGTCTGTATACAACCCTCATGAGGATTGTGGTGCCATTTCCTGTCTCCAGGGTGACCCAGAGTGCCTCATCTGCTCCCTGTTTATTCTTTAGTTCTGTTGCTTTGATCCCTTTCTTTACATAGAGAGCTACTCCTCCTCCTCTTTTACCCTCCCTGTCCCTCCTGTAGATTGTGTATCCTGGTATGTTGACATCCCAGTCATGGTTCTCTGTGTACCACGTTTCTGTGACTGCCACAATATCCAGTAAACCCTCTTCCATCAAGGCCACTGGTTCAGGGAGTTTGTTACACAGACAACGGGCATTGGTACTCATCACCCTCCACTTTTTGATGGCCTTACCCCTTTTAGCCCCATTCCTGTCCTTACTGCCTTTGCCTTTTTTTACATTTACCTCTGTCCTGCTCCCTAATGACTTCTCTATCTTGGTGTTTACCTCACTAATTACCATGCTTTGTGGGGGGAGGCTGGGATTTCCCTGCTCCTTTTCAGTGTCTTCCCCCTAGGCTAGTTTAAATGCCTGCCAATGAAGCATTTAAACCTCTCACCTAGGATCCTGGTTCCCCTCCAGACAGATGCAGACCATTGCACCAGTATAGGTCTGCATCCCTCCAGGTGGCTCCCCAGTCCCCAGTGAAGCCAAAACCCTGAGCTCCACACCACTTTTTCAACCATTCATTGAATTCCCTGGTGAGGAGTACCCTAGCATCACCCTTGCCATAGACAGGCAGCACCTCCGAGAAAGTTACCGTATGCTCTACTTGTCAAAGGCCCCTCCCCAACTCTACAAACTCCTCTTGCACTGCTCTGATCCCATTCCTAGCCAGGTCACTTGTCCCTAGGTGGACAATGACATCCAGCTCCCTCCCTCATGCAGCTACTCCCACGATCCTGAGGATTCAGCTTCCTGTCCCTCCAAGCCGTGGCACCAGGCAGGCACCTTACCTCCCTCTCCCTTCCTCCCCCATTTCTACCCCTAATGATTGAAACTCTCCAGGAGTTGTTTTCCCTGTGGGGTCCCATGCCACACTTCTGTGGGTCTCTTTAGAAGGTTCCCAGTATTCTCCTTGTTCTCTACTGCAGGTGCCTCCATAGAGTAACCACTATCCACTAGAAGAGTGAATGAATTGTGGAGGAGGTACAGCTGGAGGGATGCAACCTGTTCCACCACCTCTCCCTCCCTGAGCCCACCCTGGTCCAGTTCTCCTTTCTTGGCAACCTCTGAGGTAGTGGCATTGGCCCTGGTGGTCCCTGGGTGGGGAGGAGGTTTCATGAATCCTAGCCAGGTCAGCCTGGAGATGGGCAACCTCCTCCTCAGACCAGAGGGTGCCTGCAAATGAGGGCAGCATCGCAGCCTCCAGAATGTCTCCTGGAACACTGCCACCCCACAGCCATTGCACTGCACCACTCCTATCATGTCTTATTTTGTGTCCCCTCTCCTGTTTCTCTGTATGCTTACTCTCTCCTCTCCTTATAACTCTCACCCTTCCTGTTCTGGAACAGCAACTTCCTATATTCTTCAGTAGCCTCCTTCTTCCTTGCTCAGTGTCAGACGTCCAGCAGCTGAGGGGGGGGGAGAGTGAGCTACTTTTTTCCTTTAGGGTTGACAAAACCAATGTTTCTCTATGATCCTTCCCTTCCTACTGCCAAACAGGAAGTTCCTGTTGACAGTCAAATCCAGTGGCTATAAAAGTAGAACTGGCTTAGGGTGGGTGGGTGGAGGGCAATTAGTAAGAAAAAAGGCTAGCAACAGGAAGTTGTAATTTGAGTCACCTGCTTTTATATTGTCTAAGCCACACCCACAATTAAGCTCTCTCTCCTCTTACTGGTTTAGCAAAGTAGGTTGATACAGTACCCTTCCCAGCACAGAACACACACTGACTTTCTTTCTTTTCTTTCTTTTTTTAACCCTAAATAAGACCCCTTCTACTTCTAATAAAGTATCTGTCTGCTTAATCTCAACAGACACTGACTCCTGCTGAGATATGTGTTAAATTAATAAGAAAATGTAGCTTCTTTTAGTTAGCTGTTTTCTGCTCTACAAGCAAGGCTAGCAACAGGAAGCCCTGGTTGATGTTACTAAGCACCCAATTTTGCAGTCGTCAGCATATTTTGATAGCCACACATTCCTAACAGTTGTGAGTGTTGCAACCAATATATTAAAAAGTGCAGGACCCAAAACAGACCCCTGGGGAACATCACTTGTGACTCTACCCCAGTTAAAGTAATAAGCTTTCACTGCCACTTTTTGATATCTATTATCCAACCAGGAACTAATCCAATTGGTAACATGGGTGGAAAGGCCTATCTGCTGTAACTCTTGTACAAGCACATGATGCGATACTTTGTTAAATGCCTTTGCGAAATCTAAGAATATTACATCACAGCCAATACCTTTATCTAATGCATGGCTTATAGGTTCAAATAAGTTAATTTGGTTGGTTACGCATGATCTTCCCGGGGTAATGCCATGCCGGCTATGGTCAACTAGATTTTTGTTTGTAATGTATATGTTCACTAATTCCTGGAGCAAATGCTCCATAATCTTTCCAGTCACTGACATTAGGCTTATTGGTCGATAGTTTTTTGGATCATCTTTTTTGAAACTTTTATGAATGGCAGTTACTGTTACCTGCCATGCCTTTATTGATTTGCCTTCTTGTATTGATTTATTATATAGAATTGTTAGAAGACCAACAATGTAAGTGCTGAGTTCCTGTAGAAGTCTTGGTGTGATTCCATCAGGTCCTGGTGCACTATTGGCTTTCAGAGAGTGTATGATACGTTCATCATCGATGGAACTAAACTGAATTGGGCAATCATTTGTCACCACATCCCATCTAATTTTGTGTTCACCCAGCTCGTAGACACTCAATAAGTAATTATTTAGTGTCTCTGCAATGTCCACTTCATTAGTTATTACATTATCATATATTTTAAATGGTCCTATTGTTTGTTGCCTTCCCTTCAGAGTACCAATATAATTGTAAAATTGTTTTTTTTTTATTTTTAACTTTAGTAAGTAACTTTATTTCTTGATTCTTTTTTAAATTTCTTATCAATGTCTTTATTTTTTTCTTACAGGACTTCAATTTTTTATGAATTTCTGATGACATATTCTTTTTGTATTTATTGAATAACTTTTTTGTGTGTATCTGTTTTTGAATCTTCTTGTTCCATCAAAGTGGGATACGTCGATGTCTGTATTATTTTGACCTTATGGGGACAAATTTGTCAATACAGAATTCTAGCTTTTTTTTATTTTATACCACATGTTTTCTAGATTGGTATTAGCTAATTCACTTTTCCAATTTAAATCCTCCAAATATATCTTCATCTCTTGATAATTAGCTTTAGAAAAGTCTTTATTATGGTATTGCCTTTTGTCTGTATTATTTTGTTTCTATACAGAGCAGTCACCATATTATGATCTGAGTCCCCTAATGGAGGCAATAGATTAATTGTATGGACTTTCTTCTCACAACTTGTCAAGATTAGATCAAGTATATTTGATTGTCTAGTAGGTAATTTAACCAATTGTTCCAAATTCAGTTGAATGAACAAGTCAACAAATTTGTTTTCTAGTCCTACATTACTATTTACACTTTGCCAATCTATATTTGGGAGGTTGAAATCACCCATTAAGATATAATCACCTTTAATATCTTTTATTTCTAATATTTTAAGCAAATTATCAATGTTTTCTATTGACAAGCTTGGTGGGTGGTAGATTAATCCTACAGTCAGTTTGTCATTTCTAAAGCTAAGTTCAACCCATATACCTTTGAGGTCATGATCTTCAGTATGTTTTATTTAGATCGTTCTTATCTCATCTTTTATGTATAGAGCTACCCCCACCTCCACTGTGGTCTATTCTATTTTTATAATACTATTGTAGCCTTTAATTTCTATATTCCATGTGTCTTCTTTACCCCAGGTTTCTGTGATTCCACAGATTGAGATGTTATTTTTAATGAGTACATATTGTAACTCATCTATTTTGTTGTTCAGGCTTTGTGCAGTTAATAATAGTATCCCCACATCCTGGTCATTTGTATTTTCATTTTTAGTTAGTTTTTTTTTTTGAGTCCTGAAGGATTCTATAGTTGGTTTAAGGAGAGACATCTTTAGTACATCTCTCCCCCCAAGCTCTTAGTTTAAAATGTTTTTAATCACTGATTCAAGATGGTCCCCAAGGAGTCTATTACCTGTCCTACTCAAATGCAACCCATCATAACAAAATAGATTAGGCACACTATAGAAGTCTTCCCAATGCATAATACATTTTATGCTTTGTTCCATACATCATTTCCTAAGCCAATTATTAATGTCCCTTATTTTCAATTGATGCTGCTTTGAGGCTCTAGGAATTGGTAGAAATTCAGATACAATAACTTCACATCCTTTATCAATGCATTTGTTTGTAAGTGCAATAAAGTCCTGTTTGATTTTCTGAGACAGAGCATGCCAGCAATCATTAGAACTTACATGTACAATCATTAATGGGTTATTGCATGTACCTTTAGGTATATTATCATGCATTATGGTGATGTCACTTATTTTTGCTCCATTAAAACATGACAAGGTCCTGGCTGCTTTGTTTGGGTTCCATAGTGCCCGATCGAGATGTGTAATAATTGAGTTTCTCAGGCATATCACTTTCCTATTGTTATGTTGCTCCTCTATTTGCATCGATGTTGATTCTTTATCACCCTCATTATCTAAATCAGAGGTCTGTCATTATCTGTATTTGTTTGTGAGTTTATAGAGTTGTCT
Source organism: Neoceratodus forsteri (assembly GCA_016271365.2). Lineage (NCBI taxonomy): Eukaryota > Metazoa > Chordata > Ceratodontiformes > Ceratodontidae > Neoceratodus > Neoceratodus forsteri. Next base: position 948,139,421 of record CM028133.1, on the reverse strand, counting down.
GGGTCATCATGGTTTGACCTTGTTTCAGTTATTTCCACTAGGACATCACTTATTATGGGACAATTAAGGTTCCTAGCAATATGTTGTACATTTGGAGACAAAAGAAGGTCAAAGGAATTGAACAAAGGAAGAGTGAATTGATCTGCCCTTCTGCCTTTTTTAGCTATTTTGGTTGCCTGTATTTCAAACCAGTTATTATCATTTCCCTCCATTGTTTCCTCCTCCCTTATTCTTTTTTTGGATGCTAGTTTAGTTTTGGATTTAGTTTTAGAAACACGTAGTTTCTCACTTGAGTCATCCTGGATTGTGTTTAGTACAGCTGTATTTGTTATATTCCCTTTGTTCTTTTTTTTATTACCTTGTTTTATTTTCTGTTTACATTTTCTAATATTTGTTGTACATAGTTCATTACTTTCTAATTTAATCTTACATTAAATTTGTTTACTTCAATCCTCAGTTCAAGGTTCTCCCTACATTTATTACAGGTAACTGTGTCAAATACAGTTGTCACAGTAGTTGTATACATCAGGCAATCCCTGCACAGGATGCCCACTCGTCCTTCTATATCCGCAATTTGTTTAGTAATTTTATTTGGCTTTGTTAGGAATTTGGGGAGGCAGTATAGTGCAGTGGTTTAAGGCTGTGAGCTGCAAATCTGGTGACATCCAGCAGACCAGACCTGGGCTTGAATCCCACAGCTTCCACTTACATACTGTGTGACCCTGAGCACTTCACTTAACTTCTCTGTGCTCCCAGGTCACACCTGTAAAAAAGCTTTCAATTTAGTGTGCTACTCCTGGTTAAACAACTGAAAAAAAAAAAATAAGATACCAAGAAACAGCAAATCGCTAACTTACACAATGTGATCTATTTGACTTTTAGCGTTACCTGTGTGTTCACAGCCTCTAATAATCCTCACTGCCTCTATGCCGCTAATCCACCTAACATGCATAACAAGCACAGACGTGTGTGTCTTAGCGTGCATCTTAGCATGCATCTTCATGCACGACAATGTGTATGGGCAGTGCCCAGTTTCGCCCTGCTCACTGCAGGGCGTACCTAAATACTGTGATGCAACCCAGAAGTGACATTCTTGTTCTCATTTTAATCAAGTTATTTTCAACCAGTCTTACAATATTTACTGGGAATGACAAGCATCACCATAACAACCAATGAGTTTCAAACATTTTCTTGTAAAGAGCTTTACTTTGTTTTTCCCCAGGACAAGACTGTTACATTGTACTGTGCTCTCTTCTCTCCCATAAGTTTCAAAAGTTGTTTTATATTAACCAAAATGTCAATTTACCATCCTATCCAAAGCTAATTAGTTAAAAAAAGAAACAGCTCCATAAGTAAATGTTTGTCAGACTGTCAGATTATTCTTGGTTATAAAACAGTTGGAGTTTAGATAGCTTATGTGTCCTGTATGTCACAACAAAGGAAGGCCAGAAAGTCTCCAAGGCCTACCTGTCTAGCTGGATCAGATCATACAATAGTAACAAAGACCTACAGGGCAGACACATTGATTCCAGCAGCCTTGGTTAAGGCACATTTGGCCTAGTTGCTGGCAGCATTTTGGGCAGAAAGAATATATGATTCTGTATCTGAATTGTGTGGAGAACCGGTCTGCTCTTTTTAGTATTTAATGCAAGAATGAATGAATTCTAAGGTACTCTATTGTAACACCTGATTGAACTGTTAGCCAGTCAGGTGTTACTATGGAGGAAGTCTGCATTCATTTATTCATGTCTTGAACACTGAACTGAGCAGACCTCTTCTCCGAGAGAGTGCAGGCACTTTGTGATTTTTGTGCTGCCAATATATCCTTTAACTTTGGAGGTTTGGGAGAGGGAGGTTGGGTGCAGATGCTAGTGGGTTATAGGGTGAGGGTAGTTTTGTGAAGCCTGGAGTCAGCGTGTTTCACAGAGTTGGAGTAGGGGGTGGTTACATGATTTGGCACAGTAGGGGAAGGGATTTTAATTATGAGCTGTTGATTCCTATTCTTCCAGTTTCTAAGGAATATTCCAAAGAACTTCACTAGGACTGTTGGGGGAGGTGGGGAGGTGGGTACTGAAGGGTGGCAGGGTGGGGAAATTATTTGTATACGTGTGGGAGGCTGGCAAATGGTTGAATAGAGGGTGGGGGCTGCTTATATCTTGAAGCAAATTATTTTTAAAAAAAGAGAAGGAGACTTACGTAGTGCGTCGCAGGTGAAGTGCTACTTCACCTGGGAAAAATGATGTGTAGTGGCACTTTGCCAGCACTTTCGCTGATGAAATACCACCATGAGTAGACTTCATAAAGTCGCTGCATGAAGCAAAACTCCCCAACTTCATTCACCCCTGATCCCAGGCTATAACTTCCCAGATCTTGTATCATAATCTAATAGAGAAAGCAGTCCTGTCCTGGTCACATGTTCCCAGATGTTCTGCCTTTAAAACATCAGGATAAGTGCAGTCCTCTGTAGGCCATAAGTTATTGGATACTCTGTGCTGTAATACAGCAGTGTGAGTGCAATCATGCCTCAGGCTGTAAGCTGCCAGATGCTGTGTATTAATACATTAATACCACAGCATAAGACAAGTGCAGTCCCAGGCTGTATGTTCCCAGATGCACTGCGGTACAGCAGCATAAGTGCAGTCTGGTCATAACATATACATTCCCAGATGTGTTTTGTAATATATACAGTAGCTGACCAGTTGCAGTCCTGTCACAGTCTTTAGTATCCAGTGGGTGTGTGGTAATACAGCAGATCAAGTGCAGTCCTTTTCTGGGCTGTATATTACCATATGGTGCGTTGTAACACAGCAGACAAAGTGTTGTCCTGCCCAAGGCTATGAATTCATATTTATGCTGTAATACATCAGATAAGTTTATTCTTGTCCTTGGCTGTATTTTCCCTAATGCTGTGTTGTAATACAGAAGGAATACACAATGTGTTGAAGATGCAGTGAAATAGCCACATTTATCTCCACTAGAGAGTTATACGATCCATACTGTAACTCACAAGTGGGGAAGCCAGGTACTTGTTATGAAGTTCACTTTTGTGTGATGATAAATGTGCTGTTTCGCTATAACTTATTATGTATTTGACATACATCACATTATTCTTAATGTTATACTGCTGTTCTGCATTGTTTCAGCTTAAAACTGCCTTTCCTTCCATTGCAAACTCTCTATCTCGTCTGTTGGTCTTTGTGTTTGATTTCATATTGAAATTCAAAATAACATATAATATAGAGAATAATGGCTATGCAACTATGTGCTATGGATTTTGTTTTACCCATCCGAGGTTTGGTTTATGAGGTCATCACACACTTCGAGTGTGTAAAAAAAGTCCATAACATCACAGTTGAATAGCCAATATTTTTTATAATTACTGGTGCCATGAGTTTTTTTTATGTCAACACTTTCAATGACAGAAACAGGGAGTATACAGTATGTCAAGCACTTCTGTGAAAACACACACACACACACACACACACACTCTGTCTCTTTCTAGAGACATTTCTATTTTTTTATAATGTACTGTTGAACCAGCACGGGAAGTGCTATATGTAGACAATAGTCAGTGAGGTCCATTCCCCATCCGAGTCACTGTCTACCGAAGTGTTCCAAGAGCAGGATCAACCAGATAGTTTTTCTTTTTTGTTTTGGTATTGGGTGGGGGGTGGGGGGGTGGACAAGCAGAGTCAACCAGTTAAATAGGACTTGCTTCAGTGGAGTGAAAGGCAGTCTATCAGTGCGAGTCCTCAGGAGCGGTGAAACAGCCGCCATGTTTCTTCAGTTGTTCAGCTCACCCACCCACGCACAGACAAAGAGAAAATGAGGTGGCATGCTTGAAGTGACTGATGTCGGAGGACACGCTACTGAAGCTTAATCTTCTGGAAATTCCATAATAACTGGTTTTCGGGTTGTTATGGCATTTGACAGAGGATTCTATACAGTGTGATAAAGGGGATCACCAGTAATTATAAGTGAAATAACATGTGCTTTAAGTGAAATAACATGTTCTAAGTGAAAATAAATATTTTCCCAAAATAACATGATTAATGTTCTCAAGTTATCCATCACTGATGTGCTATATAGCAGAATAAGTGCTCTCTTGTCCAAGGCTATACATTTCCTGATGTTGTATTGTAATTCAGCAGAATAAGTGCAGTTCTTTCCAAGGATATAAATTTCTATAAATTGTGCTGTACTGCGGCAGAATAAGTGCACTCCTGTCCCAGGTGTAGTGCTGTATTACAACAGAATACATCCCATCCACAGCTGTAAGATTCCAGATGTTGTGCTGTAATACAACACAGTAAGTGCACTCTATTCCTTGGTTGTAGGTTCACAGATACTGTGCTGTAATACAACCGAGTAAGGGCAGCCTTGTTCCAGACTGTATGTTCCCAGATGCTGTGTTGTAATACTGTACAGCAGAATAAGTTCAGTCTTGTTCAGTGCTGTAAGTTCCCAGATACAGTGCTGTAATATAGCAGAATAAGAGCAGTGCTGCACAGGACAGTAAGTTCACAGATGCTGTACTGTAATACATCAGAGTAATTGCAGTTCTGTCCCAGGATGTAAGTTAACAGATATGTTTTAATACAGCACAGAAAGAGCAGTCCTGTCACAGGCTATAAGTTTCTACTGTAATGCAGCAGTTAGTGCAGTCCTCTCCTGGACTGTAAATTTCCAGATGCCATGCTATAATACAACAGAATGAATGCAGTCCTGCTCTTGACAGCAAGTTCCCACATGTTGTGTTGCTAATCCATCAGAGTAAGTGCAGTCCTGTCCCGGTTGTAAACTTTCAAATGTTATGCTGTAATACAACAGAATTAGCACTGTCCTATTCTTGGCAAGAGGTTGCCAGGGCTGTGTTGTTAATACATCAGAGTAATTGCAGTCCAGTCCCAGGCTGTACAATCCCAGATGTGCTGTAATACAGCAGAGTAAGAGCAGTCCTGTCCTGGGTTGCAAGTTCCAAGATGCTGTGCTGCAAAACAGCAGTTTTTTTATGATCCAGGGATCCAGAGATTGGAGGACAGACCACATGAGGAGAGGCTAACAGAGTTGAATATGTACTCCTTGGAGGAGAGAAGTGACCGGGAGAATATGATTGAGACTTTTAAGTATGTAAAGGGGATAAATAAGGCAGGCACTGAAGGGATACTCAGGCTGAGGAGGGGGAGGGACATGAGAGGGCATGGCCTTAGATTAGAGGGGGGAAGATTTAGGATGGAAATGAAAAGACATTTTTTCACGCAGAGGGTCATGGCAGAATGGAATGCTATCCCAGAGGAGGTGGTAGCCTGTAAGACAGTGGGTAGTTTCAAAACGGGATGGGACAAGGTGGGGGGGGGTAACTGAGAAGGGAAGGGGAGGAGCAGCTGCAAGGTGAGGGTGAGGGTGCTAGCTGCACACTCGAGCAGACTTGATAGATCAGGTGGCCTATTTCTGCTGGCAAATTCATATGTTCGTATAACAGCAGAGTAAGCAGAACTCTGTCCCTGGCTGCACATTTCCAGTGAACATGCTATAAAAGCAGTCCTTTCCCAGGCTGTCTGTACCTAGATGTTCAGTAGTGCAGCAGGCTACTGTAAGTGCAGTCCTACCTTGTGCTGCAAGTTCTTTGATGTTGTACTGCAGTACAGCAAAGCAACTCCAGTCCTGTCCCTGGCTGCAAGTTTCCAGAGGCTACACTGTAATACAGCAGAGTAAGTGCATTTCTGTCCCTGGCTGATACCTACAGATTATGCTGTAAAACAACAGAGTAAGTGCATTTCTGTCCCTGGCTGTGTTTCCAGAGGTTATGCTGTAATACAACAGAGAAAGAGCAGTCCTGGACCTGGCTCTAAGTTTCCAGAGACTGCATTGCAAAAAACAGCAGAATAAATGCAGCACACTCCCTGGCTGTGTTTCCAGAGGTTGTGCTAACAAAACAGAGTAAAAGCAGTCCTGTCCCTGGCTGCAAGTTTCCAGAGATTGCGCTGCAGTGCAACAAAGTAAGTGCAGCACTGTCCCTGGCTGTATATTCCTATTAGTTGTACTGTAATACAACAGGGTGAGAAAGTCCTGTCCTTGATTGTATGTTCCCACATGTTGTACTATAATACAGCAGAGTAAGTACAGACTGGTCCTTGATTTTATGTTTCCAGAAACTGTAGCTCCCTTAAACGCTTTCAGGGCACTCCTTGCCCTGAACCCATCTAAAGGCAAAAGCCCTGATGACTCTGATGCTAAACTACTATATCTTGTTTGCTCCTGCTATCTCATATCCCATTGCTGAACTACTAAATCTTTTTTTCAAGCTAGCCTCTGTTCCAGTTGCCTGGAAGCATGCTACTGTCATCCCTCTCCATAAAGGTGTTGACCCCTCCGCAGCAGGCAACTATTGCCCCATATCCCTTCTTTCTGTCCTTGCCAAACTGCAAGAACATGTAGTACTTTCCCAGCTCTCTCCTTATCTTGATGCTGCCTCCTTTTTCACCCCTTTCCAGTCTGTCTTCCGGAAGAAGCACTCCACATTCACCTCTCTCCTCCGGCTCATTGGCTCCATCTAATCTGGCATGGATAAGGGCCTAATCACATCTGCCATCTTTATCGACCTTGCCAAGGCTTTTGACACTGTCTCCCTTTCCCTCCTGCTGGACAAACTCTCACCCACTGGGTTGTCTCCTAATGCCACCAACTGGTTCAAATCCTACCTAGTGGGCACATCTCAATCAGTCAGAATCAAGCCGGCCCGGTGGCACTGAGGGCTAAGGCGCTGGACGCCTTACCTCACACCATGCCAGCGACCCATGTTCGGGAATGGACGTGGGGTGCTGGGGGTTGGCAGGGAGAAGAAGGATCGAGCATCTCTAGGACTGTTCTCCTTCTCCAGGGAGGAGGGATTGCAGGGCTTGGAGATTGCCTGTCACCTAGCGGAGGCTGGGAGGTGGCACGTCAGCGCTGGAGAAGAAGGGCGAGAGTGCGGCAGGCGCTTGCTGGGACGTGCATGGAAGCATGTGCGCTGCCGCCACTGGTGCCATTGCATGCCGCACCTCGAGGGGAACAGAGTAAACACAAGAAAAAACATGTAGTCCTCTGCGAATGACGATGGTCCCCCTTTGTGTTGGCCCGGGAAGGCACCTCCCTGAACGCTTATCTGGTCCAGTGGGTTGAGTCACTCCCCATTCCCCTGCCATGAAGGGTAAGTCATGGGGTTATGGGGAGGGGGTCTCATACCTGGAGCCTACACGGGGGGGGGGGGACATCAGATGCTGGCAGAGGACTCCAGGGGAGGGAAGAATAAGAAGCTGCAAAAAAAAAAATCAGTCAGAATCAGAACTCTCTTTCTCTTCCTCTGCCCATCTGCATTGGGGTCCCATAAGGCTCAGTCCTTGGACTGATTCTTTTCTCCATTTTCCTTAATGATTTCTCTTTGGTCTGTTCATCTTCATCCATACACATGTATGCAGATGACATTGTCCTGTATGCATCCGGTCCCTCCTCTCCCACTGTGGCATCCACACTTCAGCAGGACTTTGATAATGTCCAGCAGTGGCTATGTGCCAACCAGCTGTTTTTAAATGCCAAGAAGACAGTCTCCATTACCACTGGCACAAGGCAGAGACTCCCTGGGCTCCCCACCACCCTCTCCTTCCACACTCTTGATGGAACCATGTTGGAGGATACTGCCTATTTCAGGTACCTAGGGGTCTGGCTCAAAAAACACCTCACCTTCTCTGGTCATGTGGATGATATTCACAGAAACTACTCCCCAAACTGGCATGGATCAGGGCCTAATCACATCTGCCATCTTTGAACCAGTGGGTGGCAGTAGGAGACAACCCAGTGCTGCCTTGTGCCAAAGGTCATGGAGACTGTCTTCTTGAACTCCACACGTGCACTTACTAGTCCCACTTTACGACCAGGTTGTACTTTCCCTCCACTACACTGGCTCGAAGAAATAAAACAGTATCCTTCTCCATCTCCTAACCTCACCTGTCCTCTACTACACGTAATGCAATTTCCCCCCTACTCTAACCCACTTCTCCTCCTCCCCACCCCATTGCGCCCCCATTTCTATCACCCCTGCCCAACCTTGCTTACCTTATGTTTAAGCTAAACACTGGTGACAGTCCCAGACTTTCTGTGTCCCTGCAGAGTATTTTAATATTTTTTTATGCCGATTCCCTGCTGTTCAAGTAATAATGTGCTGATTATGTAGTTTGTAATGGCTGTATCTAATATTTCCCTGCTGTTGTCTTTGACTACTTGTTACTTGTTGCTCATTTTTAATTTATGTTCTTGATGTGGAACCTTTGAACATGAGCTGCTAGCACAAAGGTTGTTTCTGAAGTTCTAAATAAATAAAAATTAAAAAAAGAAATAAAATCTGGGTCCCTTATGCCAAATCGTGAATGCATCCCCTTGCTGGCCCGCAAAAAAATTCTACTGAGAATGATCCTTCCAACGTTTGACTATGGTGATGTAGACTACAGTGCCGCCCCCAAAATCACCCTAGAAAGACTGGACACACTATTCTGCTCTTTCTGTCACTTTTCTCTTGATAGTCTACCCCGTACTCACCATTGCTCCTTATATCAATCCCTGGCCGTCCCCTCCCTCTATGATTGCTGCCTAGCTCATTGTACTAATTTCACTGGTAAGTTCTGGTTTGGAGCGCTCTTCTTACTTTGAGTCTTCATTCTCCCTCCTACCCCCTCTCCCTCCCTCAGAAGTAGCACTGCTCGTATTCTTACCATCCTCTCCAGGTCCTCATCTGCTGGCCATGCATCCTTCTCCCACCACTTTCCCAAGCTCTGGAACTTGCTCCCTGCTGACATTCAAAATGCCCCATCAATTCGAGCCCTATTCTGTCTCATGGGCTTGTTCATCGCTGCCACATGCAACTGTACCTAATGTCACCTGGCAGCCCCCACCTCTATCCTCATGACCCCCCACTCTGGTCCCCCACCCCCACCTTGCCATGAATTGTTAGCAATAAATTGACCAGTGCAAGCACTTATCATGTACAACTGTTAGTTCAACATGTAAACGTGTCTGAAGTCACTGCAATCATTGTTATTCCTGCTTGTATGCCAGCATGTTACCTCTCTGTATCTTAAGCTGCTGTATGTAGATGTTGTACAGTATGTTAAATCCTTGTAATCTATGATGTAGCATTTACTACCTATTGTTAAACTCATTATCGGTTGTACATTCCCTTTTCCCCTCCCCCAAGACACATCTGGAAACAAACAATTTGCTCAGTATGTGTTCCTTGTGAAACTTTTAAATAAATAAATAAGTAAATCATGTCATACATTCCCATATTTTGTGTGTTAATACAGCAGAGTCAACAACCAGGTGCAAGGCTGTGCATACCCAAATGCTGTACTATAATACAGCAGAGAAAGCAGACCTCCCCCTGGGCTGTATGTTCCAAGATGTCATGTTGTATAAAAGCAGAGTAAGGACAGTCCTGTTCAAGGCTGTATGTTCAAAGAAGTGTTTTGCAATACAGAAGAAAAAGTGCAATCATGTCCTTGGTGGCATGTATTCAAAGACTGTGAAGTAATACAAGCTCTTGGAGGCAAGAGGAGGGTGAGGAGTGTGCCCCCCCCAACAGCGACACCAACACAGCGACCTACAAACCTGCCAACAAAATCAACAGTTTGCCGACAGGTCGCTGTGTTGGTGCACCTGACACAGGAGCACGCTGTCTCCCGGTCCTGCAACCCCTCCCCGAATCAACTCCGACTGGAGTTGAGAATCTAAAGTATGGGGGGGGCAGGAGGCACAGCCCCCCTCATGGGGGATTCAACAGGACTGGGAGAAAAATGGGATTTATGTCAACAGCAACTTGCGGTTGGCATAAATCTTGTCAATGTATTGCTGGCCGACAAAAGTATTGTCGAGCTGGCATCGTAGAGCCGGGTGAGGCAGCTCCAGTAAAATAGACTGAGCGCTCAATCAAGCAGACTTGATTGACCACTAAGGCCTTTTTCTGCTGGCAATTTTTATATATTCATACCTATTTCAGAAGGGAAAGTGCAATCCTGTCCCTGGCTGCACGCTTCCCAAAGGCTGTGAAGTAATACAAGAGTAAGTGCATTACTCTCTCAGGATTTACATGCCAAGCCACTGTCCTGTAATACAACAAAGTAGGTGCACTACTCTCTCAGGATTTACATGTTCAGCCATTCTGCTGTAACACCACAGAGTAAGTGCTGTACTCTCTCAGGATTTACATACCCAGCCATTGTGCTGTAACACAACAGAGTAAGTGCAGTACTGTCTCAGGATTTACATGCCCAGCCATTGTGCCATAATACAACAGAGTAAGTACAGTACTCTGTCAGGATTTACTTGCCTAGCTGTAATAGAGTAAGTGCAGTACTGTCTCAGAATTTACATGCCCAACCACTGTGCTGTAATACAACAGAGTAAGTGCAGTACTCTCTCAGGATTTACTTACCCAGCTGTTGTGCTATAATACAACAGAGTTAGTGCAGTACTCTCCCAGGGTTTACATGCCCAGATGTTGTGCTGTAATATAACAGAGTAAGTGCAGTACTATCTTGGGATTTACTTGTCTAACTGTTATGCTGTAGTACAAGAGAGTAAGTGCAGTACTCACTCAGGATTTATATGCTCAGCCATTGTGTAGTAATACAACAGTATAAGTGAAATATTCCCTCAGGATTTACATGCCTGGCTGTTGTACCATAATATGATGGAGTAAGTGCAGTACTGTCTCAGGATTCACTTGCCAAACTGTTGTGCTGGAATACAACAGAGTACATGTAGTGTTCTCTCAGAGTTTACTTGCCCAGCCATTGTGCCATAATACAACAGAGTAAGTGCAGTACATGCTCAGGATTTACATGCCCAGCTGTTGTGCTGTAATACAACAGAGTAAGTGCAGTACTCTCACAGGATTTACTTGTCTAGCTGTTGTGCTGTAGTACAAGAGAGTAATTGCAGTACTCTCTCAGGATTTACATGCTCAGCCATTGTGTAGTAATACAACAGATTAAGTGAAGTACTCCCTCAGGATTTACATGCCTAACTGTTGTGTCGTAATATGACAGAGTAAGTGCAGTAGTGTCTCACAATTTAAATTCCTGGCTGTTGTGCTGTAATACAACAGAGTAAGTGCAGTACTCTGTCAGGACTCACTTGCCCAGCCATTGTGCTGAAATACAACAGAGTAAGTGCAGTACTCTCTCAGGATTTACTTGCCTAGCTGTTGTGCATAATATAATAGATTAAGTGAAGTACTGTCTTAGGATTTACAAGCCTAGCTGTTGTGCTGCAATACAACAAAGTGCTGTACTCTCTCATGGTTTAAATACCTAGCTGTTGTGCTGTAATACAACAGAGTAAGTGTAGTAGTCTCTCAGGATTTACATCTCTTAACTGTTTTACTGTAAAGGATCACATTCAAGGTCGGTTTGCTGACCTATATGGCCCTACACTATCAAGGACCTAGTTACCTACAAGATCTCCTTCACCCCTACTGTCCCTTCTGTCCTCTCCTCTCCACCAATGAGGAATGGCTAGAGATTCCCAGAGTTCATTTACAGACTTCTGGGGGCAAGGTCATTTAGTTTTATGGCCCTGACCCTGTGAAATTCTCTACCTCATCAGTTGCAAGATTGCCTGACTGTCCAAAGTTTTAAAGTTGCCTTGAAAATATATCTTTTTAGCCTAGCGTTTTCTGATTTTTAATGCCACTGCTGCATTTATAATTTTAAATTTTTTTGAATTATCTATTTATTGATGTGTTTTAATTGTTGTTGTACAGGCACCTTGGTTTTAGAAAGGTGCCTTTTTATAGATAAAGAATAATGATGATGATGATGATGAGGTAATACAGCAGAGTAAATGCAGTACTCTCTCAGGATTTACATGTCTAGCTGTTATACCATAATACAACAGAGAGAGTACAGCGCTCACTCAGGATTCACTTGCCTAGCTGTTGTACTGCAATACAACAGAGAAAATGCAGTACTGTCACGGGATTTACTAGCCTAGCCCTTGTGCCCTAATACAACAGAGCAAGTGCAGCACTCTTTCAGAATTTACAGTACTTGCCTAGCTGTGCCATAATACAAGAGGGTAAGTGCAGTACTGTCTCAGGATTGACATGCCTAGCTGTTGTGCTATAATACAACAAAGTAAATGCAATACTCTCTCAGGGTTTAATTGCCTAGCTTTTGTGCCACAATAGAACACAGTAAATGCAGTAATGTCTCAGAATATACTTGCCTAGCTGTTGTGCTGTAGTACAACAGAGTAAGAGCAGTACTCTCTCAGGATTTACATTCCTAAATGTGCTTGCTGTAATACAACAGATAAGTGTAGTACTCCCTCAGGATTTACATGTCTAGCAATGGTGCAATAATACAACAGAGCAAGTGCAGTACTCTCTCAGGATTTACATGCTCAGCCATTGTGTTGTAATACAAGAGAGTAAATGAAGTACTGCCTCAGGATTTACATGCCTAGTTGTTGTGCTATAATATGACAGAACAAATGCAGTACTGTCTCATGACTTAAATTCCTAGCTGTTGTGCCGTAATACAATCGAGTAAGTGCAGTACTCTCTCAGGATTCACTTCCCTAGCTGTTGTTCTGTAATACATCAGAGTACATATAGCACTCTCTCAGAATTTACTTGCCCAGCCATTGTGCCATAATACAACAGAGTAAGTGCAGTACACGCTCAGGATTTACCTGCCCAGCTGCTGTGCAATAATAAAACAGAGTAAGTGCAGTGCTCTCTCAGGATTTACATCCTCAGCTGTTGTGTTGTAATACATCAGAGTAAGTGAAGTACTGCCTCAGGAATTACATGCCTAGCTGTTTTGCCATAATATGACAGAGTAAATGCAGTGCTGTTTCACAATTTAAATTCCTAGCTGTTGTGCTGTTATACAAAAGATTAAGTGCAGTACTCTCTCAGGATTCACTTGCTGAGCTGTTGTGCTGTAATACAACAACAGAGTACATGCAGTATTCTCTCAGAATTGACTTGCCCAGCCGTTGTGCTGAAATACAACAGAGTAAGTGCAGTACTCTCTCAGAATTGACATGCCTAGCTGTTGTGCTGTTATACAACAAAGTCAGTGCAGTACTCTCTTGGGGTTTAAATACCTAGTTGTTGTGCTGCAATACAGCAGAGTGAGTGTAGCACTGTTTCAGGATTTACCTACCTAGCTGTTGTGCCACAATACAACAGAATAAGTTCAGTACTGTCTTAGGATTTACATGCCTAGCTTTTGTGCTGTAATACAACAAGTAAAGTAAGCTCAGTGCTCTCTCAGGTTTAAATGCCTAGCTACTGTGCTGCAATACAGCAGAGTAAGTGCAGTACTGTCTCAGGATTTACATGTCTAGCTGTTGTACCGTAATACAACAGAGTGAGTGCAGCACTCAGGATTCACTTGCCTATCTGTTGTGCTGCAATAAATAAAATGCAGCACTGTCTCAGGATTTACTAGCCTAGCTCTTGTGCCTTAATACGACGGAGCAAGTGCAGTACTCTCAGGATTTACAGTACTTGCCTAGCTATTCTCCCATAATACAACAGAGTAAGTGCAGTACTCCTTCAGGATTTGTAATAGAAGAGAGTAAGTGCAGTATTCTCTCAGGGTTTAAATGCCTAGCTTTTGTGCCACAATAGAGCACAGTAAGTACAGAACTGTGTCAGGATTTGCATGCCTTGCTCTTGTGCCATAGTACAACAGAGTAAGTGCAGTACTCCCTCAGGATTTGTAATAGAAGAGAGTAAGTGCAGTATTCTCTTGGTGTTTAAATGCCTAGCTTTTGTGCCACAATAGAGCACAGTAAGTACATAACCGTGTCAGGATTTACATGCCTCGCTGTTGTGCCATAATACAACAGAGTAAGTGCAGTACTGTCTCAGGATTTACATGCCCAGCCACTGTGCTGTAATACAACGGAATAAGTGCAGTACTCTCTGAGGATATACATGCCCAGCCTCTGTGCTATAATAAAACAGAGTAAGTGCAGTAATCTCTGAGGATTTACTTGCCTAGCGGTTGTGCCGTAATATAACAGAGAAAGTGCAGTACTCTCTCAGAATTTACATGCCTAGTTGTTCTGCCGCAGTAAAGCAGAGTAAATGCTGTACTGTCTTAGTATTTATTTGTCTTGTTATGCTGTAGTAGTACAGAGTAAGTGCTGTACTCTCTGAGGATTTACTTGTCTAGCTGCTGTGCTGTAGTACAACAGAGTAAGTGCAGTACTCTCTCAGGATTTACATTCCTAGCTGTGCTGTTGTACAACAGATAAGTGCAGTACTCTCTCAGGATTTATATGCTTAGCAATTGTGCCATAATACAACAGAGTAAGTGTTGTATTCTCTCCGGATTTACTTGCCTAGCAGTTGTGCCATAACACAACAGA